>OY987334.1:57139490-58419425 GCA_963920685.1 Polydrusus tereticollis | reverse complement strand
ATATTTGTTGCGAAGTTATTATCATTATTGCATCTTTCCATTATCAGCTCACAAAATTCAGCTCTTTTATCGAAATCGTCCTCGTTTAACTTGTGCACCAACTTTATCTTGTAGGGATGCAACTTCTCCTGCTTAAACAGATTTTTCACTAACTGATGAGACACATCAAAATCCATTGCCATTGGCCTGGATGATTGTGTTGGATTTTCATGTATTGATCCAAAGCTTTGTCTCCCCCGGTTGCTGTTTTAGGTCGACCTAATCTAGCGGCTCCCCTAATACTGCCTGTTTCTCGAAATTTCTTTACCACTGATTTATTGGAGGCCTATTTGGATATAATTCGTTAAAAAGTTGACAAACCTGATCTTGCGATCTCTTTATATTTCCGTAACCGCTCATTATTAAAATTTCAACTCGTTGTTTCTCATTCAAATGAACCATAGTGTAAACAAATTAGAAATCAGACAACAGGAACTCAATATTGGCACCTCTTAGGTCGCTGTCATGAAAACACCTTGACTCAACTGGTGGGTATTAGGTAGGAATAATTATAGTTAGGAAGTGTTTCATTCTTGAGCTGTCATTATCTCGGAAACGCTTGCAGATAGGTGCAAATTTAAAATACAAAAAATTCAGAGTTTTCCCAGTAGAATCCAAATATGCAATCATATGCAGGGTGTTCTATTTAAAAAAAATAAGTTAGTCTCTATGGCAACCAAACCAGAAATGACAGAAAATATTCATACAGGTAGAAATGTGGGAATAATTTACTGCACCTTTCATAAAGATCACTTTTTCGTATACGAGGTAATTCAAAAGTTACAGGCATTATGCGCGACTTTTTTACCACTCTGTATAAATATTACACATTTACAATGTTTTTCTTAGGCCACCCTGATTGAAGCTCTAGCGGAATTTCATTCGCGCAAGGAGTTTAAACCTCGCGAATTAGAAACGACTTTGCCGCTGAAAAACATCGGAAATATAGCTCCATTGTCAAATAGAGATTGAAATTGTATTGAACGTTATGAGGAACAGCTGCGAATGATTTGTACAGTTCTTTAAAAATCTCTTAGGAGACTGACATTCTTCATTTTGTTTTTTAATATTTTTCCCTATTGATGGCATTCACAAAAAGACTAGGAGTCACTGGGTATAAAAGGAGAACTTGTTAAAAATGGAAAAAACTAAAATATAATCATTGGAAGGACCGGTGAAATAAAAAATCTTGTAGTAGAAGGGAAAATAGAAAGTTTATAAAAACGAAATACAGCCATAGAAATGTATGAAACTATAATAATTGTAACTAACAGGTTACAATGATAAAATACTATATAAAGAATTAACTAACGAAGTGTCTCTGTATGTCCGCCTTCTCGCTCAATACATCTGTTCGTCCACTCATAAAATTCCCTGAGAGTAGATCGCAATACCGTGGCAGAGATATTACGGCAATGGTGCCTTATAGAATTTTCCAACTCTTCAACGCTGTTGAAAGGTCGGTCTTTATATACTTTTTGTTTCAAGTGTCCCCATAAGAAGAAATCTAGGGGTGTAAGATCAGGCGAACGAGGCGGCCACCGTGGATCGGTATTTCGTCCTAGCCATTTGTTTCCAAATACCTAATTTAACCAATGCGTAACTGCCCTAGCACAATGTGCAGGGCACCCATCATGTTGAAAGCATAGCTTGTGTCGTTCTTCTAACGGTAAGTTATCTATAAAGTTTCCCAATACATTCTGAAGAAAATTTAAGTATCTATTGCCAGTCAAATTATCTTTAAAGAAGAATGGACCAATTAACTTGTCATTTAGTATCCCACACCAAACATTTGTTTTTTTGTAATACTGATTTCTATTGTCAATTACAAAATTAGGATTTTTTTCTGACCACCACCTACAATTTTGCGACGAGGCAACACCGTTTGTAGTAAAAGTGGATTCGTCTGAAAAAAGTATGTGCCGATGAAAATCTCTCCTCTCTTCTATTTCTCCTTGAATCCATATGCAAAAATCAAAACGCAAATCATAGTCTCTTTCTTGAAATGTACATACAAATTTAGGCCTGTAGGCACGATACTTGTTCTTTTTAAGTATGCGCTTTACAGATGTTTTTTTCACTCCTGTGTATTCAAAAACTTCTTGGGTGGATCTTGTAGGATCTTCGATTACTGCCTGAAGTACATCAAGCTGCCTATCTTCGGTGCACATGGTTTTTACACGTTCTTTTTTGTAATTATAATCCAATGATCCCGTCTGTTTGAATAAACTTAAAATCCTACTACTACGGTTAAGTAGTGAATTATTTTGTCTGGATGGCGTTCATTAAAAGTATCTGCAGCCTCACGCATATCTTTGTAATTTTCTCCACATATTAAAACTAACTCTGCCTTTTCAACTAATGTAAGATGAAATTCATTTTAATACAATAAAAAGTTTAATTCAACTTACAATATCAATATTTCTTTGACATAAGAACAAACAGCTTGTCAAATAACTTTTTGTTTTAGTTAGAATTTTCATGGCCTGCTGCGCCAAAGGCATTTAGCACAGTACAATATTGTGTTACCTGGCTTATTCTTTAATATTTCAATAAACAAATAAAATATAGTTTTTTGGGCGTTAGATAAAAATTATTTGATATAGGCGTTATATTAAAATATAAAGTAAGATTAAATATCCTTGCAACAGTGGTAAAGTCTGGGGTTGCTTAAAAAACAAAGAAATTCAATTAAATTAATACTGATTTGAAAAATATTTAAAAAATTAGGCATATCTGATTTATTTCGCTTAAGTTAAATATGGACCTAAGTTGAATAATAGAAATACCAATAATACGGGGGGGTTACATCGAATTACCTTAAAAAATTTTATATTTGAGATAGGAGACTATGATTTTAAATCTGAGTATAACTTTTTATTTTAAACAACTTTTCTTCATGCCCTTTTGCCCTATTTTTTAAAATAAGGGTACTTTACTCTTGAACGATTTTCATATTTTTTGCCCGACCCTGTGTCCTATTTGACTTGAAGCCATTTTAAGTACACCTGAAATTTTTATCGGATATGCACCAACTTTTATCAAGAATAAAATTTTCTGACAAACCAATAATAAAGAAGTTTCCCATTTGTTGCACACTTAGTGGACCACACTGTGTATTATGGATGCACCAGTAAAATGGCCACCACGTTCTCCGGAGTTAAATATGTGTGACTTTTTGTGGGGCGCTATTAAAACAGAAGTTTACAAGACTCCGGTAGACACACGCCATGATTTATTGACGCGGATTTTAAATGCAGGCAACCATTTTAATAACCCCGAGACATTAAATAGGGTCCAATATCATTTTTTAAGGGGTGTTAATAAGTGTATTCAGCAAGATGGCGGTCATTTTACACATTTGCTTAAGTAATGTTTTCGTTATACTTAGTTTCTTACAATATTTTTAATACATACTTCCAAGTTTGTTGTACTTTACTTTAATAACTAATTGATGTATGCATGTAATTGTAAATATTTTTTTTCTGGCAAAACAGCTCATCCAACGAGAAATATTAAAGAGATAAAATAGCTTCCAAATACATCCAGTCACTCGATAAAAATTTTTGGGTTTCATAACGCCGTTGATATAAAAAATCAGGAGAAATGTTGACGTATTATATCACTTTTATAACACTTCCACTGATCTATAGCCGATGACTATACTAGTTACTAGAAAACGTCATTTTATAGTATTAGCCTACCTACTAAAATCATTAAAATCGATCAGCAGGTTTTCACGTAATTTAGGAAAACCCAATATTTTTACAAATTTTTGACTCCCTTTACCGGCTAAACGAGACAATTTTGGATATAACTAAGTCGGCTTAGAACGACCTATTTTGACGTCAGGAGTCTGTCGTCAAACGTTGTACACGTATTTTCCGGACACCCTGTTTAGTGCATATACTTAAAAGTTTTCATTTTCTTTAAAATCTTCATCCAATCAACATGACAATTTTCACAATTTAATTTGCAACTTCACTCGTTTTCTAAAAAAATTTTGAAGTTCCTACTCACTGCCAGTTGTACTCATTAATTTGACTAATTTTATTTAACTCGATTTTGGGTAAGCCATTATTTCTTCCAATATAACTGGTCGTTTTATCATTTTGAAATCCCTCTTAGTATCCTCTAAAGATGGACGTCTAGATGTTCGAAACATGTACGGAACAGTATTAACATTCTACAATAAAATTTGGTGCAGGAAGACTTGATTGTTTTATTTGCTTTTTTTGAATTATCTTTTTGGTGAATATCAACTAAATACGCATCAAGTGCTTCTAAAAACAAGAAGCAATGCTTCACATGCTGTTTTTCCATCTGTTGGTTCATTTTTACATTGCGTTTTTAAAGAAGTTTACCATTTTGTGACGAATGACCCGTTGAGACGGATTTTTGATCAAATTTCGGAGAATGGCCCAAATACATGTTTGGTAATTATTATTGGCAAACGCCAAATTTTTACCTACTTGTTTGCATACAGTGATAACGAATCCGATTTTGTTTTGCTCGACGGTCTCTGATAGTTTTTGAGAAACAAATATTTACTCTTATTACTTACATAAGTACAAGTAGAATATTATTTGCATTGAATCCTCCTGGAAATTTTGCCATTGAGAATGAAATAATTGTCACTTGTAGAACTAATAAAATATACTTCTCTGTTAAATTAAATGCAAACTGTGACAAAAAAAATCGCAGAGAAACATAAAAAATTGTAAAAAAACATAAAGTTCCTCATAATTTTTTATCATTTGATTACATTGCTTTTCACATTTTTTGACGCATGTACACCACATTGCTTCAGCGGTTTACCCCTCGAGATACCATAACCTTTCATCAAACACAGGGTGAAGGAGAAGATTGATTTGAGCTTTAAAATACCTTAAGTGGCTTGCTATTAAAAATAAATTAATATCGTTTTTAAAGTGGTAGCCCGGTAGTAGCACCTACATTTTTCCTACTGTTCCATATATTCACAGCCATTTTTATCCAACAATTAATTCCTAATTATCATAGTGGGCTTAGAGTGACCGTACACATGGCCTAGATAAGCCAAATTCGACCTGGAAAACTTCCTTTTTCTCTCGGCGTTCGTTTACCCAAAAACACCAATCTTGATATCACCTGTCACTAGGATATCAGGCAATTTGTTGTCCGTGAAGAATTGCCAATTACTAAAATTCTCATATTGTATCATTTCGTGGGTTTCTTTGGACTTGCGTGCGAAATATATTTTATTAATTTAGTGAAATAAGTCAATATTATACTACATAAGCAAGTAAATACATTTTTAATGTGCGTGTATACTTTCTAAACGAAACTCGGGTGGAAATGAGACACCATATATTTTATTACTTTAAATTATTGTCTCTATCATCTTGATCTCTTTGATAAGGGTCAGATGTTAGTAGTTTCTGGCTTTTTCATGAAAAACATTTTATATTTATTTATTTATTTATTTATTTATTTATTTATTTATTTATTTATTTAGACAAACAAGGTCACTCAACGGATTGCTTTGAGCAGACCAATTATAGAGTGACACGGATTACAAAAAGATATTTACAAAGTTCGGTAGAAGTACACAATAAGTTTAACTAAAGAATAAAGGCTATTTTGTACAATCAAACAATAAATCCAAAACAAATTATAAAGCTAGAAAAATACGCGAGTGATAGCAATGCACTCCCTAATCAAAGGATAATAGATATTTTTTTTCTGATAAGTTTTTTAAAGGTAGATAAGTTAGTGTTAAACAGGTCAATGCCTCTATCACCCGTTACAAGATCGTTGTATGTTCTCATGCAACGTATGAGAGGAGAGTTAGAAAGGTAATTAGTTGTAAAAGCAGGGACACCAAAAGTTAGCCTATTCCGAAGTGTATATGGGTTAGCGTTAAAAAGTACATAATTTACACAAAATTCAGAGTCGATGAGGTTATTTACTATCTTATAAACAAAGAAAATATCAAAACACTGCCTTCTGGACCTCAGCGATTGCAATCTATAAAATAACAAATTCTCGTTATACGAGTAAAAATGCCGTTGTCTATTGTAACGAAAATTAAGAGCTTTGATAAACTTTTTTTGGACACTTTCAATTCGATCAATATATTTGTGATACATCGGACTCCAGACTGTTGACGCGTACTTCAGAACACTTCTTACCATGCTGCAATATAAAGTAATTAACGATGCAGGGCTTTTAAAGCCTTCAGTAGTTCTTAGAATAAATCCTAAAAGGCGCAATGCTTTACACATAATAGCCTCTATATGAGACTCGAACAACAGTCTGGAGTCCAAGGTGACCCCCAAATCTTTAACCACATTAACACGTTTTAATTGTGTGTTATCTAAACTCAAATCTATATTTGGATTTCTTGAGATACTTATATTCCATGACATTTCTGGATGACCTAAAAACAAATAGAAAAGTGGCGTGGCTACAAAAGTTTGATTTGGTTGTTGTATAAACTGCAACTTTCAAAGCAGTCTCTAATAGGGATGTACTTTTTTAATATGTTTTTAGGTCTTCTCCAAATTTCATAAAAAATAGGACAATGTAGCAATTTTAAAATTGCCACTATTTATTTTGTGGGGAAGGTAGACTGCCTTGGATTTATACAGATATGTTTCCACAAAGTTCATTCCTTTTATTTACTGTTAAAATTGTTCATTAGGTTGTATCATCTTTGGTTGCATAACGTTAGCCAAAATATGGGGCGAACGCACTACTTTTGCTGTTCTGTGGGTTGATGGCGCTAGCCACCGCCGCGTAAAGTTGAATCACATATCTGCGTTTCTGGTTCCCGTGAAAGCGCAGAACGCCCATTTGTACTTTTGGCAACTTTATGCGTAAACAAAGTTGTTTGGAATTATTTGATTTATTTCCTTATGTAATTTAGGTTCTGGTAAAATCCCAGACTCTTGTTCGTTCTGATCGTTTGGATCCTTTATGTTGTGTCTCTGTTCTCTTCTTCTTCTTCTTCTTCTTATTTCCCTTTGTTGGGGTTTATGTTCAGTTGGCAACATTGAGTCAGCCGATTTTGCTAGAGAAGGGGGTTTGTCTTACTTCAGAGTTCTTGCGGTCTCCATTTTACTTTTTGAAAATACCTTCAGAGAAGAAGATCGAGCCCGTCGCCGTTGGGCTATTTTTTTAAAAAAGACCACGAGGTCTCACCCCCCTTTTAGAGGGGTTTTGCTGGTTTCGGCAAATTAGCCGTTTTTTCTGCCGTTCGGCAATTATGTAGGTTAAGCCACATAATCGATTTACCACATCACATGGAATTTTAAGGCCCACATAACAACCTAAGGTTCTCCAACTAAGCCTACAAGCTACCTTCAACTTCCACCTGACCAACCAGAGAAAACCACATGGGGCCGTCCTGATCGATTGATCGAACACAGAGTGGTATAAAAGTGACCTAAATGCTATTTTTATAATTTAATAATGTTCTCCGTCACCATAAGCCATTTCAGATTATTACTATTTTGTTTCAATTAATTAATTAAAATTTAATTTACAACTTTTTAATGTCAAGCCATCTTGACAAAGGTAACCCTTTAATAACCATACACCATCAAAAGATTTAAAAGGTTCTAGAATCTTCCCCGAGGTTATACATAAATCTTATCTTAAATCCTTGCGTCCCCGGAAAGGCTGTCTTTTTATTTTATAATTCAAACTTATCTAAATTTTAAACAATTTGACATCATAAAATTAACCTAGCACAACCCCTTTTTTTGGTTAAGTAACCTTTTATTCAATAACAACTTTATTGTTTGTGTGGGAAAACTTTAGTTTTGTTTATTGCATAGATTTCTCAATAGAACTGATATACGGTATATTTTTCCTGGTTTGGACTTCGATCAAACCAGGTCGCGCCCAAGACAAACCAAAGACGGAGGGAAGGTGTGAGTATATGGACCACGACCTAGTGCCTCCACATAAAGAGCTACCGTCAGCAGATAGTGACAGCCTGTTGTCCAAGACAACAGATTGCCATTGTCATAACGTTTGTGACAAAGAAGTTAACTTTCTGTAAAAATTTTAGGATAATTAAAGTCTCACGTGAATTTCCACGACTCGACTTTAAAAGTACCATTTGTCTCGCCCCGGTAGATAAATAACAAAATTAAACAAAGCCGGCTGAAACAAAAAAGCTTGATAAATCTATCACTATTAACAAAAACCCCAAGAAATATCTCATTCTCTAAGATTTATAATAATGGATTCGAATGGGGAAAGAAAATGAAGCAACGAATAAAGCAAGCTGCAAAAACTAAACTCAATTTTCTGGGTGTTTCACTTGACGTCCGGGATTTGTCTCGAAACCTCTCCCGTTCTTTTACTGCACAATAAAAAGAATCTTAAATCGAACGAACTATGGAGTTGATAATAGACAGATTCTTGGTTACGTCTATAAGGTGGGGCACCACATACGCGTTTAAGATAATTTTAAAACGTTCTCTTAATCAATACCTCTATAAAAAAAATCTAGTTGTTTTGTTTACTGGACTGATGAGTCACCGTGTATATAATTGGCTTTAAAAAAACAATTATTAACTTTTTTAGCTCTTGTGATGAGCTAGGTTGTAGTTTATTACAATTGGGTTGAAGAATACGATTATTCAAGGGTCTTTTACCTACGCCATTCATATACTCGACCTTTAGCTAGTATATTCTAGTCATAGGCATCGTAACTATAGATCCGACACGCCATTCATAAATGGTATAAAATTGTGATGCCAAAATCGTTTGTGGGCGAGACGCTGTGAGGAGCTAGGTGGGGCCGAGAGTGGGGATTACGCTGACATTACATATGCATGCGACAAAACCCAGGAAAACAACATCCGCTATGCCACCGTATATGCCGAGTATTGTCGAGTCGATGCGGATGGCCACGAAAATTATGAAATCTGAGCGGATCCGTTATTGCTGCGTTGCCATACTACAGATTTTTTACAAGGTTTTAGGCAATGTTATATATTTCCCACATCATGTTAATCTAGTTAATCATAGAAGTTAATACTTTTAACAGAGTAAGCCCAGAAAATATGTAAGTTGTTGATTTACTTTACACTGGAATACAATGATGACATCACGTTTATTTGTTATTGTTCGGTCTAATAGTTACGATGTCTATGATTCTAGCCCTCCCACTTACAAGTCTTGTGTCTGGCGTGGTAGTGGTCGCCATGTCAAATCGACAAGTTTTTTCTCTTCTTTAAAAGCTGTTCGCAGTGGACAGACATTTTTTCAAAGCCCCCGGGATGACAGTGGAAAAACTCAAGCCATGTTATTTTCTTAATTTTTGACTCACCCTGTGCGTTAATCAAGTAAATGTATAGAAAGCGCTTACACTCTGTATGAAAGTTGCTTCTCTTACGAGCATTTTGATTTTTTGTTCAATAATTTATCTCTAAAATTGTCCAAATTACAGCTTTTTTGCTGACACTTTGCATATTACCAACTTTATGAATTTATCGAGAAACAGTTTTTAACAGATACGAATTTTAAAAACATTTTTTTCTAATTTTGTTTCATAAGAAATCTATTACGATACCGTTTTCAGTATCGAAACAGATCTATTACGATACCGTTTTTTTATTTTTTAAAGTTGGCATTGGTAATATTTAAATGTTTTATTCTGTTGACGTCTGACGTTTCCTGTTATTGTGATCCATGAGAAAAGAAAGAAAACTGCTGACGTTATAACTACAGAAAAATTAAATATAAAGTTGAAAGACAATACTCCTGTAGCATATAGACCTCGACGTTTAGCATACGCTGAAAGAGTGCAAGTTCGACAAATTGTTAGTGAATTGTTGCAAGCAGGTATCATTCGCGAAAGCCAGTCTGAATAGTGAATATGCTATTCCGATAGTCCTAGTGAGAAAGAAAAACGGTGACGTAAGGCTATGTGTCGATTTTCGTGACGTTAATAAAAAGGTGTTAAGAGAGCGCTATCCTTTACCCTTAATATTAGACCAAATCTACTCTCTGTGCAATGCCCGATATTTTATAACGCTGGATCTGAAGGCAGGATTTCACCAGATGGAAATAGAAGAGAACGCTAAACACAACAATTCATTAATTTGACAGTTATTTAGGGAATCTGGTAAGATTAAATTCGATTATACAGGGTGTCTTGAAAAAAAGTTACACAACTTAAAATTAAAAAGTTACACTTGCACTATAGCGGCCACACTACTGAACATAATATATTGAAATTTTATGATTTTGTAGAGAACGTGGACTAATTATTGTTTTTCGGTGAGATTGGAAAATGACAAGTATTTTTTTGATTGATGGAAAGTCAAAATAGGCTCCTTTGCGGTAATTAATAGCTTTGTAACGAAAAACCGGAACAAAATGCGGTTTAAACCATTGGATAGTGCATCTCAAATATTTTTTCTCTGCAATACATCTTCCTATACCTAAAAAATGTAGACATATGAGATTTTCGGGAAAAACTAAAAATCTCAATTTTTTAAAACCGTTTTTGTTTTTTTTGGGTTAAAAAAATGTTGCATTCCTTATCGGAAAACCCTTCTCATATAACGTAAAATATATATTTTGAATTTTTAAATTTTTTATATAAAATGTGCAAAAAATTGAAATTGCTCTTTATTTTTTTTTTAAATTTAAATATTGTATAGGAATTTTTTTTTTTACTTTCATGTTTGGTTTATTCAATGCCCCCATCATCTTTTAACATTTAACAACAACAATTCAAGAGAGGTTAGGTCTGGTGATCGGGGAGGCCACTGAATAGGGCCAATTGTTCACATCCATTGATTATTAAATATAGTACTTAGAAGTTTATAAGTACCCCTGCAGTTATGAGCAGGTGCGCCATCTTCATGAAAATGCATATCCTGTCTATTTATAAGATTCTGTTCGCCTAAGAAATTATTCAGAATTTTAGTCATAAATGCCACCGTATCTTTCACCAGTTAGGGTGCCCTCATAAAAAAAAAGTGGACCAATAATTCTTAAACCAATTAAACAGCATCAAAAATTGAATTCATCTGTCCATAAAATATAACGAAAGCTATTTACATTTTGGCGACAGAAGCCAAGATACCAATGTCAAAAAATTAGTCTTCTCTCTGGATCCCGTTCCAAAAGAGTTTAAACTGGTCGGTACAGCTGAAAATCGGGATAGCAAGTCCTACATAAAAAATATTTAGAACTTTTCGTAGAATTTGAAAACCTAACAAAAAATTAGGCATTTCATTTAAAAAAATTGTCAAAGACGTGACAACTGTTCTATGAGACACCCTGTATAATATTTTTTTATGTTAAAAAATACACAATTAAAAATAATAATTTACGGGTCCGAGCTTTTTTCCTAGATCGTTTTCCTTTAATTGATATTAATTTTATGCGGGACTTTTGGGAGACCCAGTATATCGGGAAGTTCTCGATTACCACTCTGTGCCTATGATTTGTCAGGTAGCACTTTATGAATTCCAGAGCTGGTCTTCAAAACCCCTTAAGATCCCATCAGCAAAGTCATCCACCGCTGTTTCAACAGACTTGCCCCTGAGATAATCATGCTGAGTGAGAGCTAAATAGTTTTTCACTATAAAAGAACGACAGAAGCCTCGAGGCCACAACAACTTCAAGAATCTATGAAAAGGTGGGCATCAGACTTATTGAGCGATAGTTTTCCAACAGAGTAGCATCACCCTTTTTGTGCAGAGGCTTAACAAGAGCCAACTTTAGGTTCTCGGGAAAGATACCGTGCTTAAATGAGTTATTAATGATGTGGCATAATGGAATTGCAAGTTCCTCTGCACACTCTTCTTCATTACCTTTGATGAAATCCCATTCTACGGTGTTTTCATTTTATTCTTAATCCTGACTGGTTTCAAAACCAAAATAAAAAAAATCGAATCAGTATTTAAAAAAATCAAGTTGATGGTGGTCGTGCGAGGAAGAAAAGTCCGATTTAAATTTTGAAGGCACAAAAACGCAGTAGAAATTATGCCCAAAAATCTCTTAAAATAAAAATTATATATCTCTTCAATAAAAAAACTAAATAGCGTTTCGCAAAATTTCGTTTTGTTCCGGTTATATCCGGGATATTACGAATATTTTTACACGTCTTACGATTATCCAAGTTAGTGCGAAATAAAACGTAAAACAATTTATTACAGTGCATCTGACTGTAATATAATAGTGGAACAATCATTTAAACTTATGCAATTTCAAAATCAAATTTATACTCCAGACTATTTTTCATATTTTACAGCTCTGCCAGAATTTCCACATATTATTCCAAGGCATAAAATTTCCGTTTACGTGCTCCTACATTTTCAGCAAAGTCTCTAATATGATCAAATTTTGAAACGGCGCCTGACGAAAATTACCTGGTAAAATGAATATTATTTCTAATCGGTTTTCCATGACTCTATGCTAAAATTTAACGAATTATTGGACAGACAAAAGCGAAGAGAATAAAACAAAGATAGGTAGAGTAGAAAATTGACTTTTTTTTAATAAAACACCTGCTGGTTCTATTAAAACTAGGCTGTCGTCGATAATATTCTCAAACCTCGTATAACTCGATTTTTTTTACAAAATAACTTTTTGGTACCGAACCAAACCTCGTATGTTTCTATGTTACATTAGAAAACCTCGTATGAAATAAATAATGGTTTGACCCTGAAAATCTATAAAAACCAAACCTCTTATGTATTCATCATCATCATCATCAATCAACCCTTCCTTGTATCCACTGCTGGATATAGGTCTCTCTTAATCTCGCCTGCATCCAACTCTCGTGACAACGCCTTGAGTCATTGGTACATTTCACTGGAGGGCGGCCCCTATTTCGGTAGGCTCCTTGCCTTGGTCTCCATTCTAATATTCGTCTGGTTCATCTGTTGTCTGTCAGTCTGGCGACACGTTCTGCCCAGTTCCATTAAGAGTGGTTATTTTCTTTATGTATTATTGTGCTTAAATGACAATGGTACGCGCCTTTTTTCTTATTATTTTGATGCATAGATTACATCCTTAGAGTTAGGCCCATTCCTCCCGACTCACCCTGTATAATTTGTTTACAGTTATTTTTAGTGACTATAGGGTTACAATGTAAATATTTTGTATAAAATGATCGCAAGATGGAGATGAGAGTGGAGAGATAGAGAAGAGTGAAGTATCGGACAAACTTTATACGACATCTAATAATAGCAACAGCTCTAGTAACAGCTCAAGCCCTAGCTCTGATGGATCCATAAGGAACGAAAACAGCAGTATAAATCAAGGAATCAAAATAAGTTTGAGTTATATGATTCATAATGAAGAATTTATATCAAACAAAACGTAAACGTTCTTTAATAGGTCATGGCAGAAAAATATTACATTTCTAAAAGAAGAAAGGGGGAAGAATATCAAGGTCGGAAATTAAGTAAAGGAAAAACGGTTTCTATCTTCAATAAAAGAGACAGCTTGGTCTAGCTTGTACAAGTCATTTATGTATTAAGACGGAAGTAAGCACTGTAATAAATTCACCCATGGGGATCTTTTGGCAATTTTTAAGAACTTTTGAAAGAATATGGATTAGTTAATACCTAATTTTCACAACTGAACAAATATTTAAATAATTGTATTCGGCTGTCATAGTGACAACGTAAACAAAAAAAAAATGATCATATGAACAAAAATAAAATGAAATAAATAAAAAATAGCAAAAGTGTATGGTAAACTCTAAGAGGAATCAAATATTATATCAGTAGAAAAGACATCAAAAAATATACAGGGTGTTCCATTTAAAAAAAGAGAGAATTTTAATATTTTGCATAATGTGATCACCCTGTGTAATAAATGTACTGAACGCAAATATTTTTTATTGTTAATGAATGAATGTTACCCATTCTAAAATATTATTTTTGAGTGTACTATTTTTTTCAGTTGCTTTTAGTAATTTGGAAATGGTTGCTAAACTTTTTTAGATAAAATCGTAATTATTTCTTACTACTAAAAATAAATCCACATAACCCTATATTGAAATAATGATCAGCAGCTCTGTGCCCATCTTCTGGGCCAATAATATATAGGGTGTTTCATTTCATGAAATAGAAGTTTAGTTCGCCTCACTTTTTTAAGTGTATTGCAAAATATTTATTTATTTTTATTAATTTTTTATTTCTTTATTACCACATTCTACAGAAAATTCCAATTATCGAATGGGAAATAACATAGTTTTAATATAATATGAAGCGTGTAAAGGTAAAAAAGAGGAAAAGAAAAAAAGAAAAAATATACTTATTTATTTATATAGGTGACTAAAAGAAAAATATGAATAAAATGTTTATACTGTTACAAAGTCATACGTTTAATAGAAGCCACTGTGCAGGTGTGCATATCTAATTGGTCCTGAATTTTATTATATTTGTCACACATTTGATGTAGTGGGGAGAATTTTAGAGCATTTGTCCTTGGGATTGGTAAGGCAAAAGTTCGGTGATTTCGCGAGGTTGTTCTTGGTACCTGGAAGTGCAGAAGCTGCAAAATATTCTCAGCACCAATTCTTCCCGAGAGTATGTTATGCAGAAAGGTAATTTGTGACTTTGTCCTCCGTGATTTAAGACTTTCCATTGGAAATCTTGTTAGGAGACGATCATGTGGGCACCCTATTTCAGGGTAGAACCCATCAAGCTTAAAACTAATATATTTTAAAAAGCGTCTTTGAATTTTTTCAAGGCTGTCAATGTGCGTTTGATAGAAAGGACACCAATCAACTGAGGAGTACTCTAGTCGTGATCTAACAAAGCTATTAAACAGCAACTTAAATGTGTCGCAACTCGTGAAATCTCCAGCGTTTCTTATAATTAATCCCAACAGCTTAAAAGCCTCTCCACAATCTTAGAAATATGGTCGCGAAAAGAGAGTCTTGAATCTAGTACCACACCAAGGTCGCACACAGATTTACATCGCCTTAACATTTCTCCATTTATACTATAGTCATATATAATTGGCTGTACCCTTTTAGTGAATGTAACAATACTGCATTTAGATACGTTTAATAATAGTTTATTTCTCTCACACCAATCATTCATCCGCTCAAAATTATCTTGCAATCTTCTGCAGTCCCTGTCGTCCTCAATTCTGAGATATAACTTAACATCATCAGCATAGATCAAGCTATCGATATCTAGGATAGAGACAAGGTCATTAATAAATATGATAAAAAGTAGGGGTCCCAGTGAGAGCCTGACGAGTGACGTGACAACAAACTCCTTAGAATTTTGACCATGACATTGAACAAACTGGAAGCGATTAGTTAAATATGACATAAAAAATAGAAGTAATTTCTGTGATAGACCAAAGGTGGTCAATTTGTCAAGAAGAATGCCATGATCGAGTCGATCAAAGGCCTTGGAGCAGTCAGTGTAAATTACATCGGTTTGCTCACCCGCGTGAAGAGATTCGGCGAGATCCTGAGTAAGACAAAACAGATTGGAGACAGTTGAGCGGCCCCTCATAAACCTGTGCTGTTGCGCAGATATGTGAATGCTAATGGAATTATATAAATATTCGTGTAAAATAATTTCAAACACCTTTGAGAAGTTATTTATGATACTTATTGGTCTATGGTTCAAAATTTCACTGCTGTTCCCCTTTTTAAAGACCGGAGTTATGCGGGATATTTTCCAAAGATCCGGAAATGTAGATGTCCGGAGTGATAGGTTAAACAGGATTATTAGCGGGTAAGCAAAAATCATAGCACAATCTTTCAGCAGGAATGCCGGAATTTTATCTGCCCCCACGGTGGCCTTAGGTTTTAGTTGTTTTAATGCGGTAGTAACTACCTGTTCCGATATTTTATCAATATCTAAGGGACTCTGCGAGGGATAGAAATCGGTATCGTCACTTCCTTTTTGAGAGGAAGCAACATAGGAATTTTGAAAAAACGATGCAAAACTGTCAGCAATTATCTGAGGATCACGAATTAGTGTGTTATCGTAGGACATAGTAGTAGGTAGGGAGTGATTACTTTTTTTGTCATTAATAAAACGCCAGAATCTCTTTGGATCGCTTCTTATGTTGTTTCCGGTATAATATAGGTTTTTTTCATTTTTCACTAGCTTCATGTGTGCAGGAGTGGAGTTGGAGAAGGCAGTGCAGTAAAAGAAAGAATTTTTGAGAATTTGTTTGTGGTGCCTCTGAATAGTTAAATACTAAAATAACTGCTGTCAAAATTCCCGCCCCCCTTAATGTAACCACATTTCAAGAAGGGTTCTTGGATAAAATTACCCGCTAGAACGAATATCATCATTTCTAATCGGAGTTCAATCCGTCTATGCCAAGATTCAACGTTTTATTGAATATAGGGAAAATTCCGTGTTTTGTGCAGACTCCAGCGGCGGTAAAACCAAATTCCCCGGAAGTTATTACTTGCGTAATGCGTATATAGCCGAGAAACATAACGAAAATGGACGGTAAAAGAAAATTTACTTTAAACGGAAAACACGTTTCAGTATTTGTTCAGGACATTGTGCAGATTTTCGTTTAATTGTGTTTTAGATTTTCTTTCTTTTCTCGATGGAAACAGTTCGAGAAAATAAATAATTTTGTTTTTGATCACTTTTCCTTCTGTACTTTCATATGCAATGAGAAAATACAGGGTGTCCCGAAATTAGGTGGCCAAAGGAAAACAGTGGAATCTGATCTAATAGGGAACCCATGAAGACGGTATTTTTCAGATTATTCCCAAACAGTTCATAGAAACATGAATTTTTGGTATTTTAGTAACTTTTATATGCTGAATCTAGATCTAAAATCAAAACTATCAAAATTTAATCATAGGCGTAACATTTGGGGGAGGGGGAGCGGGGGGTGTTGAGGAACAAAACAAAAGAAATGCACCATTTCTGAAAAAAAAGTCCTTAACGATAACATTATTTAGCAAACACGGATCAAATTAAAATTATGAATTTTTTTTAAAGTTATCAACAACACTTATTTACTTGAGTAACTGTTCAAATAAATTTCCATTTTGTTGAATACACAGTCTGGACCGTTTCCTAATATTTTGAGTAGTACGAGGAATTTCGAACCAGTTTTCTTTAATTCGATTTCCAGCTGCATGAATTCATCTTAAATGCTCTTCTGGGCTATCTACTTCTGTGGCATAAACAATATTGCACATTTTGCCCCACAGATAATAATCTAAAGGATTTAGATCAGGCAATCGAGCTGGGAACGCCTAAATGATCCATTTTCTACCAAATTTCTATGGACACGGCGAAATACTATTCGATGTGGCTGTACAGCGGCACGTTCATTACCGTTGCAATCAATATCCGTAAATAAAATGAATATCAGCTAATTCGTTATTCGAGAAACGCCCCATATTAAAAGAATTAACCAGAATTATACCAGAAAATTTCGAATAAATCTCGGAATAAACTATCATAATAAATGTGAAGCTGGCAAATAACAAACATGTCAATTTTATTTCAAGGCCTACTTCCAAGTTTTAATGAAAATATGATCGGTCCTTGGGAAACAGGGTTATCGTTAAGAACTTTTTTTTTTCAAAAATGGTGCATCTGAGCGAAGTACATCAAGAGTACCTTTTTTGCCAGAACCATATTCTTTTAAAATTCCAGAAAAAAAATGGAAAGCATTAACTTAGAAAAAAGTTACTTTTGCAAATGCTACGCCAATGATTAGGTTTTGACAGTTTTTATTTTAGATTTAGATTCGGCATATAAAAGTTACTAAAATACCAAAAGTTCATGTTTCTATGTTCAACTGTTTGGGAATAATCTGAAAAATACCATTTTCATAGCTTCCTTAGGGGGCAATTTTCGATACTTGTTTATTAAACAAATTAGTATTATTTTTCCATGCAGATCCCACTGTTTTCCTTTGGCCACCTAATTTCGGGACACCCTGTATAGGCTCCATTAAATAAACAGCATAACACTGAGCTAGAAAAATGGTTCAATCAAATAAAGTAATTTCAATAGGGCCAACAAAATTATTGTATCCAGTTGTTCGAACTTCCATTTAAACAAACATTTCTTGACATAAAATACCTTCATATCAATACGTATCTTCTTATTCAACTTAAGACATACGCCTTCCCCAATTCTTCGCATCTGCGTTGGCATTATACCCCTGATTTTTTAATATCATTACCATGTCGCATCCTATACTTTAAAAATGGAAATAACAAAACTAAAAAAACCTGGGAAATAATTAATAATTTAAGGGGAAAAAGAACATAACATGGAAAAATGTCGAGATAGATCCTAATATTTTAAATAATTTTTATTGTACAATTGGGGACAAATTAACTTTAAGTTTATGACCTAAAAAAGCGCCTCTTGAGTATCTAAGAGGTGTTTATATTAGTAATGGATTTTTAATTCATATTACTGTGCAAATGAAGTAAAACAAGTTTCTAAAAAATTAAAAAATAAGTGTTCTGCAGGTTATAATCGAATTTCTGTAAAAATACTGGAGAGTTCCAGTTTCCGACCGATTTCTCCAGATGAAAGAATTTGTAAACAGTGTCGTTCGAGGAACACTAAGCTGAACCACGTACGGGTGGGCTGCAGTGGCTCGTCGTGTACTTCTACCATGCACCGCTCTGGGTGGAATTAAGCGGGTAACCTCAGTTGAGCACTTACCATGAAAATATTTGTAAAATATACTTAATTCACCAACCTGCCTTCGATGTTCAAGGCTTTCCAGGTTGTTTGTCAGATTATTGTCACCGATCAAGCGAATGGCTCTTCTTTGAATAGAACTTAGCAATCTCAGGGTGTGTTTAGGAGCAGAGCCCCAAATATGCAAACAGTACACCAGCGATGGTCGAATTTGGGCTTCATAGAGCATCAAAAGTTGTAGGAGTGAATAGAGGTTCTTAGTTCGGAAAAGTATTGCGAGGCTGCCTTAGCAATGGCCGCAACGTGACTATTCAAATTGACGCCCAATAAATGAATTGATAAAGCCAAGGAAATGAAGTGTCCTACCATGACTACTACTACTACTTTTTTAGAAAAAACTGCCGCCTGGGGTTTCTTAGCATTAAATTCGACTTGGTTACTGTCACCCCGAGACAGAATTTCTTCCATGTCTTTGTTGAGATAGGAGACCTCTTGCTGCTTATAGAGATGTGCATTGGCAGCCGATGTCCGAGCATCCAAAGTAAAAAATGAAACAAGTGTGCTGTTATCAGCGAAGCTATGTATTGAATTTTTAGTTTTTTTCCAGAAGGTCATTAATGTATAGTAAAAAGAGGGTCGGCGACAATATAGAACCCTGAGGGTCTTCGGCGTTGATATTAAATGTGTCTGAAAGAAATCCGTCCATCACCACTCGCAAAGAACGGTCTTTAAGAAAGCTTGAGAGTCATAGACAAAATTAAATCTGAAAAATGAATATCACATGCGTATCTCAGATGGTTTAACTTATTTCCATGTATGTTTCACCAACCTCTGACCAGTTTAGCTGTCTTAAAACATCTAAACTATTAAAAATTGCAGAGGATTGTTACACAAACACAACTCCCTCAACAAAAACATAAAACCCGGCACTCCGGGAAGACGATTCTTTATTTTTCCGCATCTACAACCGAAAATACTTCGTGTTTACAGTGAAATCATTTTTTAATTTAAAGCAAACACACTAAAAGCAATTGCCTGGGTCAGAATTTTTTGCGAGTGTACAACTGATCGGCTTGTTTTTTTCATATTTTTATTGTTTTCGGTCTGTTATCGGTTTAAAAAATCCTATAACCAATAATGTTTAGAGTCTTGAATTTTGCATCCTCAATCGAGATAATAATTGTGTACCTATTTATTTTTTTTTCAAACGTCAATAAACTTGACAGTTTTCTTCTAATATTTTGACGTTATTCTGGCCCCAGAAAAATTAACACAAGGTTTTGCAGTGTTGCGATCCTGGCTTGTTTTTGTATTTTCTAGCGGTAAACCCTCCGTGGAACCACTTGCTGTTGAATTTATGTCAATGTTAATTAATAGGGATTGGTTCAGTAAAATGAGGTTGTAAAATTTTTTTTTGCAATATCTTTCTTGTTAGTCATCGATTCCTCAATGTACCCTTCAGCTACACTACTAGATTTCCATCCCCCGTGGCGCTTTAAGCACGTAATGTCTGCACCTGCATCTAGAAGCAGTGTAGCTGAAATTCTCCTTAAACATTGACCGGTATATTCTGTGGCATCAGGTAATTTTAAGAAGACTGCAGCTTCCTTAGGAACAGTACCTATCCTATGAATCCCCATTACCCAGCGACCATTTACAAATTTTAAAAAGAATCTTTTTTCATTCATGCCTTCTGGGCGTAATGATGCATATTTTTTATATATTATGCTTAAATATTGTTCCCCAACAATAGTAAACGATCGCGGTTTTCTAGTTTTACTATCAAGAATTCTTATGTGAATGGCAGATCCTAAGTCTTGTATGTCATCAACGGTCATTTTTACAATTTCTTCACATCGGCATGCACCAGAAATACCAATAACAAGTACAATCTAAAAATACCATAATATATTTCATAAAAAAAACTTGTATTCTTTGACGTAATATCTAAATTTACCTTAATTCCTAAATACTTCTGATTAGGAGCTTTGGATAGAAAATTTTCAAATTGTTCCCTGGTAGATACTTTAGCTTTTTTGGGAATGTAGCCTCCATTTTGCTTCTTTAAATAAGCACGTAGCTTCAAAAACTTGCTTATGTGTATGCCTTGCCTGATATTTAGCATTAACCTTATCATAGAATAATGTGACGACATTGTTGAACTTTTCATTTTTTGTTTGTTCGCCAGTTCAGAGAAATACGCCAAGAGTACATTTTCAGAATTATTATTTTTGATGTCTTCTTCCATCTCTGGAATCTTTTGAACGCAGCTTCGTAAGTACTACTGGATTTGGTTGGCAACAAATTGTCCACGACATCTGCTGCAATTTTCGCAATCTCCGGGGGCGTACAGGTAAATTCTGATTCTGACATTTTTATTTAAAGTAAAGTGTTCGATTGCTTGTAATTGCTTGTAATAACATTCACTGACACTTGCCAAATCGAATTATGCGTCGGTATCAAGCAATACAATAATAAAATAAATCCATAGCAACGCTATCAGGTAGAATTCGAAACTTCACATTTTTAAATGCCTAGTTCACAAGAATGTTTTACACTGGCAAAATATCATAGCAACAGCCTGTTTTCTACTGGCAAAATTACTACCTGCACCTACCTGGACAAAATTCACATGTGATTTTTACAGCGACAAAATTTCAATATTTGGTCTATGGAGGGCTTTAGGAAGGAGGCCGATCGAATATGGCCGAATTTTAAATTTACGTCCCTGTTTTTCGTTACTTCGCTGGTTGGCCGTCGAGGGCGCCACTGCACGCTTCCCATATATTTTTTGCAGGTTTTGATAGGCGAGTGCGGTATTTTTTTCGAATATCTAGAAAAATAAGCTTTGGAATCATTTTTTTGCGTTATTAATATAAACAATGAGTGGCGTACAATGTTTTACAAGTAGCGTTTGCTTCGTGCCGGGGTGTAAAACTAGTTATTCGTCTGATAGAAAGCTCAGGAAAAATCGTGGTGAGAAAAATCCTAGTCTTTTTCAAGCCTCTAAGGTAAGCAAAAACCACAAAAGGTTCACAATATTGTTTATTAATAGTGGTCTTTCGTTACTCGTCTGTCTGTGTCGTCTATCCTTGATTTTGTCATCATCTCAGACGGTCATCATAGATCTTAAAGATAGATTATCCGACAATGGACGTATTTCTAGTAACCAAATTTTTGATAATGTTAATCAAAATTTATTCATTGTTACGAACTGTTAAACTAACTTTAAAAAGGTATTAATAATTTAAGAAATAATATTTCTCCTTTAATTGGTATTTTATACAAATTAAGATATTATAATAGGTACCTACTTACGTCCCCTTAAAACTTTTAAGAAATATTTACTTTACAATATAGGTAGGTAGGTACTCAAAATTTCAATATTTAATATCAGTTTGCCAGTTCGTCGAATATTAATCCTTTAAAAAATTACAAAATAAAACCATAAAATGCATTCAAGGCGCCTAATTATATTATACCTACCTACAATTTTGGAAAACAATCAATTATAGATATCTACCTATTGTATATATTATTATATATGATAGAATAATAAAAGTTTATAGTTAGTTGTTAGTATATATGTATACTATAATTTTTATTACGTTTCTTTTCAATTTAATTTTAAAATCCCCATTTATAATCTTTTGTAAAGTTAGTTGGGAAATAAATAAGTTAAGAATCTTCTTCTTTTCAGGTCTGTTAAAAGGTGTACGTACTACCTATAATGAACATATGTTAATTTATTTCTAGTTTAAATTTAAATAAAAAATATATATAGTAACGTGCAGATTGTGTAATTATTTCCTTTCCAAATAATAAGTTGTTTGAGTGTCTATAAAGAGTAAAGACCGCCAGAATTTAAAAAAATTAATCCTCCTGGTAATAATAATACAGTGTCTTAAAATGCAATACACCCTTTTACATGCTAGAATTATGTATCTAGGGAGTATCCCGCACCCGCCTCTCACACATATCTCGGTCTGTAGACTGTTTAAATTAACTAATTTCGATAAAACAGTTAATTCTCCCATAAGAACCCATGAAATTTGCTATGATAATGGAACAATGCGACCCTGGCGGCAGTTTTTGAAGCAATGCAAAAGTTGGACCGGAATCGATGTATTGGGATCGGTCTCCTTCCTAAAGCCCTCCATAATTTGATCGAAAGAAATTTTGTAACCATGGTTCTGTTAATTATTTAAAATTGTATTGTTCTTTGTCTTTTTTCTCGTAAAATAGTCATGTCGAATACCACTTGAAAAAAAATTGTGTAAGCAAAATTGTTCTCAAGGTTTTATTGAAGCTTGTTGCTTTTCGGCAATTTCGCTCAGGACATTTTCGACAAAATCACTCGCCTCACGGCTCGTGATTTTGTCAAAAATGTCATTTGCCAAATTGCCAAGCAACAAACTTTCATACCTTTCGAAAATTTTGCGAAAAAAATTTTTTCTCTTGTGATATGAAAAAAATTTAAAATTTGTATTTTTATCTTTTTGTATGTTATATTAACTGCATTTATCCAGCGTTACAGTACAACTAAAGTATAAATATATTTCTTTTAAGACAATATATTTACTATCAAAATTATATTTTAAATACATGACAGAATACATCAAAAATAATAACAACACTCTTTTTTACTAGCACTACTAGATATTATAATTAAAGGTAATTAGATACCTACAGAATATGATTAAAGGTAAAGCATTACCATTTAGAATATACCTTACATGATTTAATAATCACAACACCCTCTCTTAATGCTTTTCCTCTTTTCAATCAATTCTGAAAATCTTCTCACTGTATCATATTTATATACCTACCAAAATTACAATGTCATATGAAAAAATATAATAACCTTTTTATCCATCTCTTGTTCCTAAACCTAATCCTTCAAAATTTGAATAAAATTGAACTCTAGGTATTCCTTTTGTTAAAATATCCGCCAATTGAAATTTTGTATTTATATATTCTATAGTGATAATATTTGTTTTAACATTTTCAGTAATAAAATTATATTTCAAGTCAATATGTTTTACTCGTTTATTATTTTCAGGATTTCTAATTAAATTTATGCACCCTTGATTGTCTTCGAATACTTTAAAATTTTTAATTTGTATCTGCATACTACATAACAATCTTTTAAACCACATACAATCTTGCATATCAGCACATAAAGCAAAATCTGCTTCTTAACTAGATAACGCTACACAATTCTGTTTTCTAGTCACCCATGACACTGTATTTCCGAACACTTTTACTATATATCCTGATACTGATTTTCTATCATTTATATCTCCTGCCCAATCTGAATCTACGTAACACATCAATGGCATCTCATTTGAATTTGTTTTATATATTAAATCCATATCAATAGATCCTTTTAAATATCTTAGTAATCTTTTTAAACATTAACAAACAGAATTTATACTTCTATCTTGAAATCTGCTAAGATAATTAATGGTAAAACTGATATCTGGACGAGATCCCAACATCAAATACATCAAACAACCAACCAACTCTCTGACTGGCTTCGTTTCTTCATTCTCTTTTTCATTTTCTTCTATTTCTATTTTTAACTTCGGATCAATAGGCGTTGAACATGACTTACAATCTTCCAAGTTAAATCGTTTTAAAATTCCACTTAAGTATGACTTTTGGTTTATTTTCAATACTCCCTTTTCTCTATTGTGATATATTTCTAATCCCAAAAAGTTTCTTAAATCTCCTTTATGTTTCATTTCAAAATTTTTTCTCAACTCCATTTTAACATTTTCGATTAAAGTTAAGTCCAGCCCTGCTATCATTACTATAGACCATTTAAAAACATATGATTTTGACAAGAAGTATAACCTAAACTTGTCACTTTGCCCCTTAGCAAATATAGCCGTTGTCAAATATGTAATGGTAATTTCATGGCTTTGACATAAACTTTAACCTAAATTTGTCAAATTTGCCCCCCAGCGACGTCATTCTTAAATGGTCAATTCATAGCTCTTTCTACCTCAGCCCCTAACCTTAATTTAACAATATCTAATGTCAAATCTTCTTGTGACATATTTTCTAAGATCGTAGTTACAGCTTTAAAAGACTTTGGCATGGCAAGCAACAAATTTCATATTAAATCTTCTTCTTTTACTTCAGTACCTGTAGCCCTTAACTTCCTTTTCGTCCAACAACATATACATTCTAAACTTCCATGTATGATAATTATTTCCATTTAATAATTCGACGTAAAAAACATTTTGCACTCATTAATTAAACTTAATTTAATTTCAATTATTTCTCCTTATCATTTGTATGAATAAAAAAACCCTATTTCGAACATTTATCCTGTACCATTATTTCTACACAAATCAGCTGATGCTGGTGCAAAGCGGGCGTTAATTGCGGAAGCTTTGAAATTAAACTCATTCTCTGACACTTGAGTTAAATTACAGGCCAGCTATGTTCAGAAATGGAATTTATAGGGGACAAGATAATTTCGAAAGTCTCGTAACTCGGCCTTAACACTGATTAAGATATCGCTTTCATTTACGTGCGTGAATGCCGTGTAATGATTTAGCAAGTGGTTAAAGGAATCGTGATTTACCCTATGTTTAGGGAACTTAGATTTGGCAACAGCGAAAAATAATGGTGTCTTGTTAAAAATGCATATTTTTGGTTGAAGTCTCAATTTTAAAATTTCTTCCTTTCTTGGGAATCACTGCTCAGCAATATGTCATGTTAACAGACAGTTTTTTTATTAATAATATTTGTGTGGTAAACAGTTGACTTAAAAGGGATTTATTACACTAATATCGTCTCGTAATTTCGAAAGTAATTAAGTTCGCAGAACAAACAGACCGATTACTTAAAATACCCAACAAATATTGGCTCTGTTATTAAGATCCCAATTAGGAGCAAAGGGCTTTAATATCGGGCTCTTTCTACCGCTCACCCTTTCGTCGAAAATATCTGCAAGGGCTTTATAAGAAAATCTTCCGTTTTCATTAAGTATTTCTACAAGAAAAACGGCTCGTGGATTTGGGTTACTCTCGGATTTAGACTAAAAGTCAATATCAACTGCTTTTTCTCTAAATAATATCATGTATACTGCGTTTTGTTTTGGGCGATTATGAGCTTTGTAATGCCATTTCTAAACGGTATCCGGTAAATTCACTATTAGAGCTTACTACAATAGTCACTTTTGTAGATATATCTGTAGCTGCCGAAAGAATGCGGGTAAAAAACGTTCAGCGGACCACGAGACGGTTACGGTGTACCTTTATTTAATTTAATTTTAAAATTTGTTGCCAAGAAAGTCCTGGAATTAAATGTAGTATTTGAAAAGATATATAGTTGATGCAAAACAAAAACCGATGCACGTCATACCCTTTGAGTGACGTCAGTTATCGACAGTGTTGCTTGTAACCAAAATATCCGAGTGAGGGAATTACACAGTTCTTTTTTTCATAAAAACAAGATAAATATACAAGAATATCTCATAGTTTATATATTTGTTTACTGCATAATACTTTTACCATCAACTTTAGTAGATCTACCACTCCTTTTATTTTCATCTTGCCAAGATCGACCAATTCTGAAAAATTTATGTTTCATCCAAGAAAACGAATTGGCACAAGAATGCTTCTTTTTCTTTAATGTATTCTTCCAAAAATACCAGTCGTTTGAAAGCTACATGGGAAGGTTCGATAAGTCCTCGCCTCAGTTCATATTTTTACCATCCGAAGCCTATTTTGTTGAAGAAGCTTCTTAAAGAGTTAAGACAACCATTAAGCAGTTCTCTGTCTTTTAATTTCTAACTTAAAGTTACATGATGTTCTAAAAAAGTTACAAATCATAAATAACCGATGTAAAATATTATAATTTTTAAATAATACAACTTACTTGTTTCGTACATTCCATAAATAGTGTCACGGATAGAACTTATATCCAATATTCACACATTTACAACTCTCTTTGAATTATAATGTTTGTTTTAAGGTGATTCTAATAATTTATTTTCCTTAACTGTTGTTAAAATTGCGCTTACAGTGGAGATATAAAATATTCAAATTTAGATATTAACATACTCTTTAAATTTACTTCTCTGTACTGCTGTCAAGGGTAACAATAGGCCATCGTTGTTAAGTTCTTCCTGAAAAGAGCTTATTAGAGAATTATTTGTTTTGCATCAACTGTAGTAATATAATTAAGAAACTAAGAGTATTTTATTATAATGTCAACATTATTCGAAATTTTTTCTTATTAAAACATGGAAATATGGCAATATGGTGTATGATCACAGGGATTAGGTGCCTGCTGTTAATTCTTGTGGTTGACGCGCGTTTCGCCAGAAACAAGCCAACGATGTTCGTGTGTGGCAGTGGAGTAGTAATACAACCGGCCCCCTTATATGAAAAGTTTATCTGTCTCTCAGTTAGGACTTTTGCAAGCTTTCTTTCGACATAGTAGCGATACTTTACTAATAAAAGATTAATATGACTTACCTGCGACGTAAAAAGGACACATATCTGCAAAGTATTGAAACTAAATAAGTCACCGAAACACAAAATACTTTCCATACTGATTCAAAAGCAGCAAAGGCTAGACGGACTATATGTTGATCCCTTACTTGAATGCGCTTTAAAAAGAGACAAATATAGGACAGATTGTGCCAAGTTGTTTACGACAATGTTCGTTTGCGATCACTCGTAATATTATATATAATATATAAGAGTAAGGGTGATGAACTGCTGTCAATAACCCAGTGTAAAAAAGGAAAGCACGACAAAAGCCAAAAAGTATGTGGATTTTCTCCTGGCGATTCGGATGATCACTCAGCAATAGGATTTCTTCGGTTAGGCAGTGCAGAAAAGCGTGGTGACTGTCATGGGAGCTGCTTTCTCTCGCAGGCATGAAATCATTCAGGCCAATCGGCGGACCGATGAACAGGACGGAAGTTCCTGGCCCACGGAGCTACTCTCCAATATATGCACCTCGATTCATACGCACTCGGTACCGGTCTTTCAGGTTGGTATCGGTGGTGTTCACACTCCCTTTCACGCAATTCGTTAGACCCGGAGCCTTGCCGATGAGCCGTAGACGGCGAAACGCATCCAAGGATTGTGTCTGACGGAAGGATAAGGGACAACTCTGTACACGAACTTATTTTAAGTTTGTTGTTTTTTAATATTTAGCTTTTGGTTGCTAAACCGACACATTGGCTTCCAGCATCACCCAACGTAGTTTGCCCGCGATGGGCCGCCTTGCCAGCGTCTAAGCTCTCCTCTGTTTAATTGCATAGAGAAGATTAATAAGAAGAATCACGAACGACAGTAATGTGGAGGCTATCCAACTCCTTGATTACACTGGTTTAAAAGCGCAGAGGGAATACTCAATGATCATCTGTAATCAGATTTTAATAATTATAATGGTGGTATTTCGTAGAATAAAAAAGTTTTAATAACTTAATGGCTATATTCCGGTGTACTGATTTTCTGTAAATTGTCTTTGGTGAATTTCCCTTTTCTGGACAATGATAGTTCCTGTATGAGGCTTTGATGCCGTATACAGACGAGTCATAACAAGTTGCTTTTACTACGAATAAAACATACTATTTTTTCTTCAAACGTCGCGTCGTTAAAATATAGAAAAATAAAAATACAAATTTTAAATTTCTTTCATTTAAAAATGTGAAATTTCGAATTTTACCTGCTAGCGTTGCTATGGATTTATTTTACTATTGTATTGTTTCATACCGACGTATATTACAAGCGATTTCCAAGCTTTAATTTCCTGTTTTAAAAATACGATTTTTTTTTAACCGAACACTTTACTTTAAATAAAAATGTCAGAATCAGAATTTACCTGTACGGAGGTTGCCAAAATTGCAGCAGATGTCGTGGACAATTTGTTGACAACCAAATACAGTAGTATTTACGGAGCTGCGTTCAAAAGATTCCAGAGATGGTATAATGAGAAAGACATCAAAAATAATAATTTTGAAAATGTATTCTTGGCGTATTCCTCTGAACTGGCGAACAGACAAAAAATGAAAAGTTCAACAATGTGGTCACATTATTCTATGATAAGGTATCAATGCTAAATATCAGGCAAGGGATAGACATAAGCAAGTTTTTGAAGCTACATGCTTATTTAAAGAAGCATAATGAAGGCTACACTCTAGAAGCTAAAGTATTTACCAGGGAACAATTTGAAAATTTTCTATCTGAAGCTCCTAATCATAAGTATTTGGGAATTAGGGTAAATTTAGATATTACATCAAAGAGTGCAAGCTGTTTTTATGAAATATATTATGGTATTTTTAAATTATACTTGTTATTTGTATTTCTGGTGCATGCCGATGTGAAGAAATTGTAAAAATGACCGTTGATGACATACAAGACTTAGGATCTACCATTCACATAAAAACTCCTGATAGTAAAACTATAAAACCGCGGTCGTTTACTATTGTTGGGGAAAATATTTAAGAATATATAAAAAATAAGCATCATTACGCCCAGAAGGCATGAATGAAGAAATATTCGTTTAAAAATTTGTAAATGGTCGCTGTTGTCGCATGATAATGAGAATTCATAAGATAAGTACCTACTGTTCCTAAGGAAGCTGCAGTTTTCTTAAAATTACCTGATGCCACAGAATATACCGGTCACTGTTTAAGGAGAACTTTAGCTACACTGCTTGTAGATGCAGGTGCAGACATTACGTGTTCAAATCGCCACTGGGGATGGAAATCCAGTAGTAGGTACATTGAGGAATCGATGACCAACAAGAAAGATATTGCAAGAAAAATTTTACAACCTCATTTTACTGAACCAATCCTTATTAACATTGACATAAATTCAACAGCAAGTAGTTTCACGGCGGGTTTAATGCTAGAAAATACAAAAACAAGTCAGAATCGCAACACCTTGTGTTAATCTTTCTGAAGCCACAATAAGTAACTAATGTATAATAAATAGTTTAGGTTCTCAGCGGAAGAAAAAGTACTTTTACTTCCGCTGCCTATAGCAACGGTCTACTGTAAAAAAAGCAAAACGCCAAAAAAATTATTAGAAAAATGTCAAGTTTATTGACGTTTGAAGAAAAACGTTTTTTTTTTCATGTTTAGCTAGAATCTCTCCTTAAAATATATGAACGAAGTTCCTCGGATTTCATTTTTTCAGGCCATTTTCTACCTTTTTCCAAGAATGGCCGGGCAGTTTCAACTAGAAAGCTGGAAACAGAGCGAAGCAATAATGAGAATTATAACAGCGCATCCTTTGAAGGGTTCTCGGAGTGTTGCTAGCAAAAGAGACAATTTCGTGCCGGGCTCTATGTTTTTAATAGAAGAATAGAAATTTTAGCTTCTGGGCAAAGCGGACGGGAAAATGAAACTTAATTTTCTTTGACGGTCATTTTAGTAGCAATTTTAATTCACTTTGTTCGGGAACATGCTTTCTTTGATAGCGAAAAAGGGCCCAATTTAATTCAAAGGATATGAGATAGTGACCTTATCTTATTCTATAGAGATATATAAGAAATTTAGTTATCAAGGTTGTTTTAAATTAAGAGTAAATTTATTTTCCAAAAATTTAAAAATTACTTGTGAACAGAGCAGGAGATTTTGGATTATCGACTTTATTTTTCATTAAACACCCAACATGCAAAAGACTCTTATAATAGTTTGGGTAAGACGGAATTATGATACAGTAAAACGAAAAGAAGAAAGTGAAAAAGCTGGTTCAAGTACCAGGAATTTAGCTGACAAATTTAAAGTGGGTAAGATCCAAGTGACTATGTTGCTACAAAATAAGGCAGAAGTTAGAAATTTGTTTCAAGTAGGTGGCAACGGTGAACAAAAAAGAAAATTTCCCAAAACCGAAGGACTGGCAGTGGGCCAACTTGTTTTTAACTGCGTTACGATGTCCTTTAACTCAAATTATTTCTTAAACTAATAGGTTTAGCCATATGACATGTTTCATAATTGTTGTATAGAATGTTTAAAGGAATCAGAAAACGTGATTAAAAAGGGGTCTTTCCATTTAAATGAACCAACATTTTGTTTACCATGACTGTTTGAGGCACCCTGTTTAATTACATGTATCCTAGTTTTATACATTTTTTAAGGCCTACAACTTTTATACCGGAAGTTTTTTTATATTGTACGCCATTTTCTAAATAATTGACCGGTCCGGGACTTTTTACACACTGTGTATATATAAATGCGGCATTAATTTGTCAATGCTTTGTGAAACACTTAGATAACTAAAAAGAAATTTACTTTGCCGATCAAAAAACAGCAGATTTACCTGCAAATTGTTCATATTTATAAAATTAGAGATGTATCTTAAAGCGCTCGATTAAATGTACCCGAATGTTCAAGAAACTTAAACTTCGTGAAATAATCCAAAAAATTTGATGCTAAAAATATGAAAATATGAAAAATACTAATAAGGTAAAAAGAAATTATTGGTATATCCCATATTATTCAAAAGATTTTATTCAGCAACCATGTTCGGGCTTACAAACCAAAATTTATTATCAAAATGTTTATTAACGGTAGAAAAAAGTTAATTATTTTATGTGAACATTTCATTTTCAGACCTTTGAAAATAATTTTAATTACTTTCTTATAATCTTGTACTGAAATTTCATTTAAAATGCAAATTAAAACGCTCATATTACGGACTTTTCTTGGAAAGCACATTAAAGAAAATTCTTTTAATTAAAACATCAAATAAAGTGATAATAATAATACGAAAGACTTCATAATTATTTTTTTGAACTCAAATTCTATGATGATGTAAAAGAATTAAAAAAAAATAGTTAAATCTAAGTACTGCAAATACAATTTTTTTTTCAAGACCCTCCCGGTTTTTATCCTAAACCCGCCCCTGCGTCATGTAATTTGCCCCTAAATCACTTTATTTATTTAATTTTCTAACCAAGTCTTCCGTTTCGATTAAAGCTGCGACGTACTGCACTTGACAGTTAGATAAATTCCGTTGTGCAAGTCATGTACCAAATTAATTTTGTGTCGATGGTTTGAGAAGGCTTTAATCAAACCTACAACGGTCACGTGTGTACTATCGTGCTTTTTGAAATGCAGGAATCTTTAATATGGCTTTAATTATTAATTGTGTATTGGTTTGTTTAAGCTAAGCTGGTTTAACAAAGAGTCCATTTAGAAACCTAGTTTGAGGGTATTTTTGCTGGAAACGCCAAAATACGTCCTTCTGGAAGATCGACTTCCATAAACAACATATTAAACCATTTATGTGCACTGATAAAGGCATACTAGGGCCGGATTTCGAAGTCGACGACACAACAACGATGCAATTTTAAAGCTGGCATAGTTGCAAATTATTACTCATTAAGCGCATAAAACCCTGCAATCCAGCACCTGCTGACCTCTGGTCCGTTTATTGGTAAATAATGATTTAATTTTTCAATTTGTGGCTCATGTCTCTCCAGCCTCTTGTGTGGGCAACCTCAAAGTATCCAAAATGTGACTCTACAGACGAATGAATCGTAAGATACCATGGACACATCAGGTAACAAATAGACACGTCTTAAGGGGGATGAATTAAGTTATTAAATCATCACCTACTATAAAGAAAAAAAAGGTTTCGCATTTTTAGAAATCTTAAATATACCTAATTTTAAGGGCGGAATATATGGACTTAAATTCAGCCAAAATATCCGTATAAATGTGCCTTGTTTGCCTTTAAAATATGCAGTTATATGCATTTTTTTGATCAAATATGCATACTGGCATGCAATGTTTCCTAATTTATTATAGCAAAATATGGTAAAGAAACACACTGGGTTCTAACAAAGATGTTTAGTTAAATAAAATGCAAAAAAACAGCAAAGAAAAATAAAAGTAAACAATTTTTTAACCTGAAATTGTATAAAATATTACTAAATGTTTTTCAAAATTTTCAATTAAAAAGGATCGTGTTCTATCAGTAAAAATATTTTTATACGAAGAGAAGTTTCTTTCAACATCTACTGATGTGATTGGACAATACTGCAACTTAGGCAGTAAAGTATAAGGCCAAAATACAACTTCGTTGGATGGTTTTCCTTCATAAGTGCTTTTTACTGGAGTTAAGTATTTAAATCCTTCATTCTTTTTTACAGTTACATCCAATTTGTTCCTTACCTGTCCTTCTACTTTACCCGGAATGTTCTTACATTTAGCGGAAAAAGTTTCAACAATACTAATTGAGTCTCTTAAACTTAAATTTCTACTCTCTAACGAGGATGTTATGTCTGGTATAAAACTGAACTCAACCTTGATAAAAACAAGATCTTTAACTACACCTGCACTTTTAACAACTCTTTACTTTGCACAGCATGCGAATCGTCACCAAGATCCAAAATTAGTTCTTTAATGGCTTCGAAATGTTCTGCGTATAATATTGCGGCCTTAATCCGTGTTCCCCATGCACCGGGTAATTACAGGTTCTGGAGGTAAACTAACTACTGGTAATCTCTCCTTATACATCTGTACTCTTAGAGGTGCTTTTAAAAACACTTTTTACGTTAAAAATCAATTTATTTACTAAAGGATATTCAGTTCTGACGGTTTCTGCGACTCTGTTTATTCCATGTAAAAGAAAAGTCACTTGCACCATATTGAGGTAAAATATTCTTAAGTTTTGGCCTACTTTTACCATATACGGTGCTACATCAGACGCAAGCACTAAAAGCTTTTTATCTGGGACTGGATTTGGTAAGAAAAAGTTCAATAGGGACTGCTGAATAAATCGGGTTACGGTCACATTATTAGTTTTGTCTAGCTGCTTAGAAGCTATTAAATATGGGTTTGTTGCTTTATCTTCGTGAAGTGCTTCAATCATAAGATGTGCGATATATCTGCCACAAGCATCTGTACTTTCATCAACAATAATGTAAAAATTTTTATCACCCAGTGAAGCTCTAATTTCTTCTAAAACGGTTTCGTATATTCTTTCTAAGCGTGGATTCGTCGGGAATGGTTTGTTGACAATATTTTTGCAAAAATCCTCTAAATTTTGCAATTTTTTTAAGGGTATGTTTGCTGCGACCAAAGCCTTGCATAGGTCTTCTTGAGTAACTTCCTTTTCAGATTTCGATTTTGCTCCAACATTTTGAAATGCGTTTTTTACACTTAGCTGAACTAGCTCAGATTTCATTTTTTGTAACTTTGATTTTATGCAGCGGTGTTTTCAAATGTTGATCGATTTGGAACTTCTTTTCAAAACCAATAATTTTTGCACAAGCTTGACAGACTACTTTTTCTCCACTAAACTCTAACTCTGGGAAATTTTTAATTCACGAAGACGTTTTCGCCACTTTAGACATTTTGAACACAAAATTTGAAATCATTAGTACTGAAATCTTTCGACAAACTAAAACAGGAATACGTATTATAACCCGATATAAATACAGTTTGTCAAGCAGGTAATAATAAGGCAATATTAAATGGCAATAAATAACCCCTAACAATATACCTGCAAACCCCGGAAACCCCCAATAAATACCTTGTGTATAACCAAAATTTAAATATTAATTATTATATAATTATCTTCAGATTGGAAAATTCCTGAAACAAGTGCCGGACCTTACATTTAACCTATGAGTCTACAAGTTTTCATGACCGGGCGTTTTAAATTTTTTAATAACGCCGAAAACCTAAAAGTATGCCCATAAAATAATAATTTGGGGAAAATATGCATTTTATTATAAAATTGACAAAGTTTGCAAAAAATGCATATATGCATGTGCACTTTGCATATGTTCCGCCCTTTTCTAATTATTGTTCAGAATGAAAGGCAATATAGAAGGCAAACGCGGTATGAGTGTAAAGAAGTTCTCATGGTTGAATAATCTCAGGAAATAGTTTCATGCAGGTGAGGCAACAAAACTAATTCGCCCGACTTAAAATATATTCCAAGAAATGATTCCAAGCTGACTTTCAAAATTATCATTTCTTATTAAAAAGAAAGCGTCATCTGTAATTCTCGTCAATAGCGTGTTGAAGTTAAGGGTCTACTGGAAACTTTGTCGACGGCCGGACTGATCGAATTCGGCGAATTGATATAGTTTTCGTTCCGTCCGTGGCTCACTTTGTTAATTACCGGTAATTTGGTTTAATTTCGGAAGAGAAATATTGTATAAAAATAATACCTAGGGTTAAAATTAGACAAAATATAATAATGCCTAGTTAGTGGCTAGATATTTCGTTTACCCATATGTTGCTTAGTAGGTACCTACTTATTATTATTGTTATAGATAATATTAGCGCCTGCAATAATTTTAAAATTTCGAATAAATTAGTGGTATATCAGACGAAGAATAAAAATTCAGGAAAAAGTAAATATTCGAGCCTAATTCCAACCGCTTACTTCTACCGGTTTTTCACCAGCGCCCTAACCCATATGGCGCTTTATTCGATATCTGCTTTTTGCTTGCTTTTCTGAACTTTCATTCTTTGTCTGATATGTCTCTTAGCATTCAAAATATGACTCTACAGAAAAAATCCTTAAGACATCATCAATGACGAGCGAGGAAGTCTTTTTCTCAGCTGCTATATAGAGAAGAGAAACGTTGGTAAAATCTTAAAAGATTCCCCACTTTTAATGAAAACCAGAATTAAACATTGGTAAAATCTTAAAAGATTCCCCACTTTTAATGAAGACCAGGATTAAACATTGGTAAAATCTTGAAAGATTCCCTACTTTTAATGAAAACCAGGATTAAACAAAAAGAATAAATTCAATATATAGTTTCATCCATGTCCGATTCTACTGACAACAGACCAGTATCGTCAGCAAGGCTATGACACAGTTACACTTTCTATTTATATAACATCACAAGTGTAACGTAGGGTAAAGGATGCTTCCTGCTGACATTCAAATTAAAATTGTTTGCATTGTCATTTTTTTGGGTTCTTAAATCCCGATTAAAAATCGACACCTCTATAATACTCTCAATTTTCTGCGCGCTAAAAAATTATTTCCTTTCGCTGTCGGTCCTTATAAAACTCGAGACCCAAGCGTTAACGGATTATGTTTTTGTCGCAATTTTCGCTCATTTTTCTTATATGTGGGCGCTATGGAAATTTTTGATGGATTAAGCGATCACAAGGCTTATCCCATTAGAGACTGTAACATTAAAGGTTTTATTTTGGGGTAGTATTACTTCTTGTGGTACATCTTTTTTATCTTTACGATCTTTGCGTTTATTTAAATAAAGGTGTTTTAAAATTGTATTAGACATAATATTTCTGATCATAATTTGACATAACTTATTCTATATTACAAATATTATTTTGAATTCTAGTGCTACTAACCTTAAATAACTTCCTTAATCGGCTACAGAGAAACTTTTTTTCTCTGTAAAAATTTAGAACAATGGTTGTTGTTATGGACTATTTCCTCATTTCTTTTTCTTTTGTTTCAGGTAAGAATCAGTTCAAAACATAGAAGACCTGTTGTTCGTGTTCAAGGTTTGGTTGATTTAAGTAATTTTTATATTTTTATTTATAAAATATAACGTTTAAGGTAGATAGATAGATACATAGATAATGTTTTATTTGTTTCTAAGAAAAAGTCAAAAGGCATAAAACAATTGTTGCAGTACAATGATTACAAAACTTACATTATAACTGTTAAAATTTATAATAAGATATAAAAAATAAATACATATAACTGACACATACGTCCTAACATACACACAGGTAGTAGTGATGGTAGATTTAACAAGAGAAGAAAGTCAGGCAAAATTACAAAAAAAAAAGAAATCCTGAACATTTACAACACCGCACTTTGTGACGCAATACCTTAATGTAATTTACAATCCAAGATAACGTTCAAAGAATAGCAGATCTATCAGAATCACTATAACATTCATTTAGGCTATAATATGTCTTTTTAATTAAAAAATTAGTTATAATTGTTTTGGCTTGGCTATGAGGTAGGTTACGTTCTCTGGAAAATTATTGTATATTTTTATAATAGTGTAAGAAACAATTTTTTGTATATAGCTAAAATTACATTTTTCCGGTAAAAGGTTAGCCTTATGTCGGGTAAGATATTGGTGGTTATTAATAATATCTTGAAATAAGTCTTTGTTATTATGGACAAACATAAAAGAATCTAATATATACATACTAATTAGAGTTAAAATTTTGTTACTAATAAATATTCCCTTGCAACTTTCGCGTTTCTCCATTCTAAAGATAAACCTAATGCACTTTTTTTTAAGTCTTAAAACTCTCTCTCTTTCTATTGAATCTGTATATCTTGTATATCTGTAAATGATGTGAAGTAATATGTTCATTAAAGATGCAAAACCCATACCGGGAGGTCAACAACAATTTGAACACCATCCCTTTAAATCTAATGTGTTCACATTGAAGGACCGAAATAATGACCATTTGTTATTATGAAAATCCCTTTGCCAGCCTTAAATAAATATTCTTAAATATTCTCTCCTAAAACTGTGTCTATTTAGTATATATATACAGGGTCCTGCGATAGTGTGTCAGGCATCCGTAGTTTATTTACCAATTAAGTTAGGAATTTCGTGCGAACGCAGACCTACACTATATTATATATGGGTGTATTTCGGGAAAATGTTTTCGCATATACAGAATAGTCCAAAAAAGTGTGACGACAATTTTTTTTTATGGTACGCTCAACTTTTTTTTGCATGTTTCGGTTCTTTTTAGTGTTCTTTCTTGTTTCCCAAAATTTTATTTGATCTGCTATAGTCGTTTACGAGCAATAAATCATCATCGGTGTAACATACCAGAGCATCGTCAGGGAACTTCACCTGCTCTTCCTCCCACTGCTCCCTACTAGGGATCGTCCTCAGCACTCCTCAACTGGCATTGCTCTGAAGGAAAGTATTGGGATTTCCCTTTCCACCCTCGGAGCTATCCCAGTGTGACCTAAGTCGCCCATTCCTTTCCAGTATGCCGCCATTACCTCCTTCTGAATCCAGATAGGAAGGCCCGGTATCCCCAGCAGGACATCCAATGCAGCTGTGAACGTAGTTCTTATACCCAGGCTTGCAAGCTGCTGCACTTTTACCAGTCTGCAGTTTCTAGTTCACACGTAGGACTGGTCCATAACTGTATACACCTATAACTTTTAAATGAAATGCACCTATAACACAGATATTGTATTTGTTGTGCGATTGTAAGAGTAAGGTTATCGTCATGCAAGAAGCTCAGGTTTCTGGCAATAACTAAGCAGCTGGGTTTTCGTTTTTTATTTAGAATTTTACATTAAACTCATCCAAAACGTTTTTAGTTTTCCGGTATTTTTGCTTATGTTAGTATCTCTAATAACATGGTATTATCGTAGTAAAATAATAAACCTGGCTATAAATTTTGATTAACGTTGTATTTCTAAACAAAATTAATTAATTAATTCACCTAAATGCATAATAAGCCATGATATTTGCCCTACACCGTCAATTCATCCCATATGTTTGAACATTCAACAATATAAACCTAACATATTAAAACGTTTTCTCTACAGGCAGTAGTGCGAAAATTGTATTACTATTTAATTTTGTATTCAGTGCGTTTTAATTTACGTTTCACACGTATTTTGCTTTTTTGGGTTTGTTCCTGTTATTAGAGATGTTAATTGATGCTTTCAAAATGTTTAATTATTTTGTGTTAATGAAATAAAATGCTGTTGTATGTATAAATATTTATGTATAAAGTTATGAATAAAATAGCACAAGTTCTAGGGCTGTGCAAAAATTATTTTAGTGAAAAAGACTAGTCGCTGGAAGTTATTTTCAAGCTCTTAAGGGGCATAACACAAGAAAAAATGCGCATGTCGTCCACCAAGGGAACGCTTCCAAACGATCTTTTAACTAAGTAAGGAATGAAACACAAAGTCTGCTCCACTAATTTAATAAATAAGTTCAGATTAAAATCCCATACATGTTTCAAAGGTATAAACCTTCATCTTCAGTGGGTTATTATTAAGATGTTGTTATTTATGAAGAGACCAATGACATTGTTAAATTTTAAACTAATGTTGCAGAAAATTTTTTAATAAAACATATATAACTTTAATTAGGTAACTAATACATATTGATAATAAAAGTAAAAATTACTAAATAAAATGAATTTAAAAAGAATTTTGTTTTATTTTAAATTTATTGAAAAACCCAAATTTGACTGGGAAATTGAAATAGGGTACGACCATCATGGTGGAGTCGTACCAAAAATTTTTGGAGGTATTCGTGGTCCACATTTCCTTAGTGGATTCTTTCCTACATCGGCATCGTAGCGCGCCTGCTTTTATTAGAACACCAAAAAAACAGTCTAGCTCGTCACGTTCAAATGGTGTCCATTGTTTCTGATTAGTCGGATTCTTACCGTTCCAAATATCATAACATCTAGAAGCTTCCTGATTTGTATGTAGACAAATTATGTCTTTAATTTCCGGCGTTAAAAATAAATTGAAAGTTTCTAAAATTGTGTTAGCATCGGCACTATGTTGTGTAATTCCAGGCTTAGTATTCAGAATATTTCTTTTCATTCGGCAAGTTCGTAGAAAAGGTTGCTTATACCAAATCATGCCAGACTTAGCAGTGTAAAATGAGCCACTAACCTGCTCATTAGTATTTTCTTGTTCTGTCAATTCTTCATCAGAATCTTCTTCACTACCAATTTCCAAATTATCTTCGGTCTCCGAAACATTTTCTGTACCGAAACAGTCTTCTCTAGAAGTATCACTCTCATAGTCAGCTGCAGACTCGAAATCCATGTACTCGGCTGTTTCCTCTAACTCACGTTGTGTAAGGGGTCGCTTTCTATGAAAATCACCCATTTTATAGCTCTGAAAAATAAAAAAAGTGAAAAAATATATACGGCGTTTTTTAAAAATAAATGGGGCCGTAAATACCCGTACGGGGTACCGGCGGGACCCCACTCACCTAAATCACGTAAAACGTCGATGTACCCACTACAAAATGTGGTCACATACTGAATAATAATAATACTCACAAACGCCAACACAAATACGTACCAAGCGGCAGTGTTGCCAGTGTGTTCAAATAAGAGATTTATAGTAGGAATTTTGGACTTCGGGTCCTTAAGCGACCCCCCTTGGGGGTTTAAGGGATAAGTGAAAAAATTGAAATAATCGAGGAAAGTGAAGCAACTGGTGTAAGTACCAGGAGATTGGCTGAAAAATTTAAAGTGGGTAAGATGCAAGTGACCATGTTGCTTCAAAATAAAGCAGAAGTTAGAAATTTGTTTCAAGAAGGTGGCAACGGTGAACAAAAAAGAAAATTTCCCTAAACTTAAACTTTATTCAAAAAAGCCAAGTTCAATTAAACTTTTGGGCTTAAGTTTCTATGTACAACGCTCGATAAATTATACAGTGTGTATATAAAGTCTGGAAACGGCTTAATAACATCACAATTTATTGGCCGATTTAAACCAAATCTGGTACAGTTGTGTAAGAGCATCTGACGCACCGAATGACGATATTGACGTTGTTGCCAGCTTTTTAGTTTGTCTAGGATTCGAACGAATTTTATATTTTTAAATGTAACACCCTGTATATTTTTTCATTTATAGTTTTTACTTTAAGTTTGTTACACTTTTGGTAAAACATACTTTGTTCCTAATATCAGTAGTTTTCGAAATAACGAATACAATTTAGGAATAATATATTTTTTTATATTAAATGTTTAAACTGTTTTCCCTGTACAGCTTGACAGTGTGCTGATTGAAAATAAAATCTTTCAATTGTGTTGTAAATCATTTCTGGCGTTATTAATTCAAATTCGTCCGAAATTTGACGCTGAAAATCGGCCAAATCTTGAGGTTTTGTGGTATAAACTTTGTTCTTCAAGTGTCCCCAAAAAAAGTAGTCGTTAGGCGACAAATCAGGGGACCTAGGTGGCCACTAGATTGTACCCTCTCTACCGATCCACCTCTCGGGAAAGTGTTGTTCAAAAATTCGCGCACGTTTCGACCAATATGGGGAGGAGCTCCGTCCTGTTGGAAGAATGTACTTGCATAATTTGGACCCATCACATTTCATATAGTAGGCACTATTTGCGTTTCCAAGAGTAAAGTTGTGATGTCAAATTTCCATCAATAAAAAATGAACCGATCTTGTGGTTACCCAGAAGCTCAGCCCACACATTCAATTTTTCAGGGCGTTGTGTATGACCCTCTCTCATCCAGTGGGGGTTTTCATTTGCCCAAAACCTACAGTTGTGGTCTATTGACTTTACCATTTAACATAAATGTTGCTTCGTCCGAAAATACTACAAATTTGAAAAACTGGTTATTTTGGTCGAACCTTGACATCATAATATCACAAAATTCAATTCTTCGCTCATAATCATCTTCTGATAACTCTTGAACTATATGTATTTTGAAAGGGTGATATTCATGTTTTATTAAAACATTATGGACGAATTTGAAGCAGACGTCACCTAATTGAGAAATTTTTCTTAATGAAGAAACATGGGGTTTCAACTGTTGTGAAATTTCAAAATTTTTCTCTTCATCTACTACTGCTGTTTCTTCGAATCGTCGAACAGTTTTTAGAACAGTTGCTTTTGAAATTGGATTTCGGTTTAATAATTCGTCATTAAATAGATTTTTAACCTCTTCGTAAGACCTGACCCTATCGCCATATCCTCTTATCATAAGAATTGTAATTCTTTTACTTTCAGTTAAAGACATTTTTACATGTAAGAATGACAGCTTTAATGACTTTACATCAAAACTAAACTGGTGTTTTATTTATTAATAAATAAACACAATTTGTTGATCTTTTCAAAACACGTCGTTATTTCGAAAACTACTGATATTAGAACAATTATGTAAGTTATAGCAAAAGTGTAACAAATTTAAAGTAAAAACTACAAATGAAAAAATATACAGGGTGCTACATTTAAAAATATAAAATTCGTTCGAACTCCAGACAAACTAAGAAGCTGGCAACAACGCCAATATCGTCATTCGGTGCGTCAGATCCTCTTACATAAGTGTACCAAGTCGGCCAATAAGTTGTGATGTTATTAAGCTATTTCCAGACTTTATACACATACTGTATAAGTAGCGGTTTAAGACGGACCTCAGTTCAGTTGAGCTGGGGCTTAAGCACCAATTGTACAACAGGATGTGAATGGTGTGCTTCGTTGTTTTGGTTATTCATAAATCATCTGAAAATACCGACCTGTGGATACGCTTCTACACAAAAATATGAAGAATTAAGTGCAAGAATAGAATGAAAATTTTCATACATTTTTCATTAATTCAACAGATGATAAATTTATATCACACAATTTATTTAAATTTATTATAACTGCCTTTAGGGATTTGATAGTAAAATAAACTTAATGCTTCCTTTTTAATCTCCAATGATAACCGGATAAATCGATTGAAAATTAATTAGTTTTCTGCGTCAAACCGCTTTTAAAAAATCCTGTAAAAATAAAGGGGTAAAAGATTGTAATTGAAAATTCCTTACTTTATCGAAAAACCGGAATTTATTTGTTTTTGCTTCCGTTCTTCTAACGTTGCCTTAGTGTAAGGGAGACAGTGGCGTCTATGTTGTGTATTAGAAAGGTTTAATAATTTTTAGATAATTTGTTTTTTGGATATCAAGATGATGGGCAAATACATTCTTTATGCAGAAATTACCTACCTAGTTCAGACACACCATTGAACACCATCTATGAGCTTCGAATTTAGTTAATTTTATATTAGGAACACTTCCCATATTTAGGTTACCCTGTAGCTTATCAAAGAGAAAACATATGCTATTTACCGTTCCCCGACACTCCATCACTCGACAGTTCATCACGCGACATCTCATCATGGCGACATCGTATCACAACGACACTTCATCACATCCCATTTCATCACTACGCCAATTCACCACACACAATTTCATCACATCAATTCGAAAAGTAGTATAGAATTACCTAGTATTTATTTATTTCTTATTTATTAAAGTATTATTTCCGTGACAAAAATTGCAATTACAAACAAAATAGAGGAAATGTTATACATAAATCAAAACAAATATGACACTGTTCTGAGAAACATTATTAAATAAAACCACCAAAAGTAATTAGGATTTTAAGACCTCAATTTTAGTGAAAATATTAATGATGGATTTATCCAAGTGATTAGTAAATAATCTGTGTCCAGGTATTGTTAGGCCAGCAGGTAAAATGGGGATTTTTATAATTTCTTTGAATATTCTCTTAATGAGGGATTATTTAGTGGATTTATGTGTTGTGTGTTTCATAGAAAAATATAACTCGAAATCGATAATTTCTTCAGTATTACACTTACCTCCATTAACTGTAATTTGAGAAGATGGAAGAGGGAATGTTTTCTTTTGGGTCAACTTCTCGGGGAGGTTCGACATTGATTTTTCAGTCCCATGAATATATTAAACATCGAGTGACATCTGAAAATACTACCCACTGGCGATGCAGGAAGCATCAAACAGCAAAATGCAAGTCAATTGTTCATACAAGAGGGAATATAATTGTTAAACATCCTATAGATCACACGCATGGTGTTACACCTTTTCAACCACTGGCTAGCAAAGCCATTGCAGAAATGAAAGAACTGATGGCCTGCCCTGGTATGACACCCAAGCGAGCTATGGCTGAAATTGTCGAGAGCCTCTCAGATGGTGTTAAGGTTTGTCTACCAAAGAAAACTACTTTAGCTCGCACTTTGCAAAGAAGTAGAAAAGGTGAGAACTCCACTTAGGCTACAGAATATCATTGCCAATTATGAAACACAAAATCGCCTTATGTTTCTCAGAACAGTGTCATATTTGTTTTGATTTATGTATAACATTTCCTCTATTTTGTTTGTAATTGCAATTTTTGTCACGGAAATAATACTTATATATTATTTAATGTAATATATCTGTCCCTACTATTTTCTATTGTTTTAATATATTTTTGTGAAATGCTTTTTGGTGGTTTTATTTAATAAATAGGGAATAAATAAATACTAGGGAATTCTATGATTTAAATCGTAAGAGGTAATCCTATACTATTTTTCGAATTGTGTGTGGTGAATTGGCGTAGCGATGAAATGGGATGTGATGAAGTGTCGTAGTGATAGGATGTCGCCGTGATGAAGTGCCCGTAATGAGATGTCGTGTGGTGAACAGTCGAGTGATGAAGTGTCGTAGATTCGTTATTTACGTATTTAAAAAATGAAAAAAACAACGTCATTTATGTCATATTAAAAACTTCTTTAGTTTCTATCAGAGTATTCAGGTTCTCTAAGTTGTTTTAAAATATCCAATTAATAGTAAAAAATCAGTTTGTCCTAATTATGGCAGAAAATGTAAACTTTGAAAATAATGAAAAATACGACATGCTCGTTTGTTATGTCCATCGTAATGAAAGTTCAGATGAAGCATTAGAAGTGTATTTCAATAGGTAAATATACGGCTTTTTGTAGTATCTCTATGAAGATTTACTAAATTTCCTAGATTACTTAGTAGTAGATATGCCAAAAGACGACAGCTGGATAAAAGAATTTTTTTAAGAATGAAATCAAATTTAATTGAATACGGTTCATTTTCTAAACCTCGGCCTAAAATCTGCAACAAGGAAAATCGCGAGACTGATGAAATAAATGTTTTAGCTTCAATTGAAACAAATCCAAATAGTTCTTGCAGAACGGTTGGAGGTTCGGTCGGAGTAGTTAAATCAAGAGTTCAAACAATCCTAAAAAATCACAATTTTAAGCCATATAAATTCCACCTAGTACAAAACTTACACTCTGGTGATGCACAGCGCCGTATAGAGTTCTGTAATTGGCATTTACAATATATCACCAGGGAAAATAATTTTAAGAGAACCGGTATATGGTCCGATGAGGCTTATTTTATCAATGCTGGTAAATTTAATCGGCACAATACGAGGTTTTGGTCTCAGGAAAACCAGCATGTAATATTTCCACTCGAACGGCAAGGCAGGGTTGGCTTTAACGTTTCATGCTTTATGTCAGGAAGCAAAATAATTTATAATATATTTGAAGGCAGCCTTAATGCAAACAAATATTTGGAAATTCTGGAAAACGTTGTGCCAGAAATAATAGAAGAGGTGCCCTTAGCGGGTCTTAATACCTTGCATCTGCAACGAGATGAAGCACCCGCTCACAATGCGCTGATTATCTAATGGACCTGTAAGATGGCCACCAAGGACACCAGACTTGTCGGTTTTGGAATTCTTATTGTAGGGATACCTTGAAAATATAATTTACTCTATTCAATACCCAACAATTGCAGGTTTAAGAGATGCCACTGAAAGAGCATTTAGGGGGTTCCAAACGCGGCCTTTTATTATTTTAAATTCATTAAGGTGAATAAGAACTATGTGTGAAACATGTCTAAGGTATAATGGAGAACAATTCCAGCAATATGATTGAGAAAATTCCATAAATTTTCAGCTTTTGTTTTTAATGTTTTACGTGGTAAAACACAAGTGAATTTATGCATTGTTATTTTTACTGCTAATTAGATTAGGGAGTCCAAAATTAAAATATATTTCTTCTGCAGTAATTATTATATCAGCAATAGTCTTTTTAGATGCCCGTCATGGCCTTATAACAAAAAATGTTTATTTTTTAATAAAACGTAAATTTCCTGCTTAATATTACAAATAAATATAAGGTGTTATATATTTCTGAGTAGCTTGTTATAAACTAAATTATATTATTACAAAATATGTAGGTTGACCCATTTAAAAGAAAGCAAGTTTGTTTTTTTTCTCGGAAACTACTGAACGTAGAAAAAATCTGAGTATGTCACTGGATTCTACGTGAAAAACTACAAAAAGAATATTTGTTTTTTCTGTGATAAGCTACAGGGTAACCTAAATGGGAGTAGGGGGGGGGGGTGTCCAAAAAAAACCACCGAGAACGGGACATCCTGTACAAACCAAACATTATATTATTAAATAACATAACACTACTATCCAATACATTTACCCCCGCCACTGTCAAAAAAAAGTGTAACATTTCGATTTTAATGTATTTTTAAATGGCACAGAAAAGAAGTTTATGTTTTACCTATCTATTATTGATCTATAATACCTTAGAAACGGAATATGTTATGATAGCAATAATACCTGCTATCACACCTAGGGCATTATAAGCGGGCATTATGATAATGCCCGCTTATATTACCCTAATGCGCTAATATGGAAATTTTATTGCTTATCCAATTTTATTTCTCTCACAATAAAGATCAAGTTTATACAAAAAATAATTTTTTCTTTAAACAATACTAAAAATTAAACTTTATTTCCAAAATAAAAATTACAATTTTGAAATGTCCCGGAAAATGTAGCTGATCCCACTATAGAATGGTCGGTGTTTTTTGTGATGGTAGCAGCGGTGGTAGCACTAACGCTATTTTGTATAGAAGAACAGTCTATTAAAGAATTTTCAATAGTCGCTACGGAATTAACCTCGGAATTAACTGAATTGGCAATCATTTTGGCTATTTTGTTTTTGGATGAAATACTTTCTTCTATATATCCTTCAGCTACTGAAGAGCTTTTCCATTTCCCATGTTGTTTTAGCGTTTCAAACGAAGCACCTGCCTCAACAAGTAAAGTTGACGATGTGCGACGCAAACAGTGGCCGGTGTAAGCTTCTGCATTATCCAGTTTTAAAAATTTTGCGATCAATGTTGGGACGCTTCCTATGGTATTTTTTCCAATGGGTTGTACTGTACATCGACCCTTTCTATAGGTAAGAAAGAATCTTCGCTCCTTTATTCCAGCTGGTCTTAATGTTGTATACTTTTTTATTAAATTTAAAGCGCCTAAATCTTCTTCGATGATAGTAAAACTTTTTGAAGTTGAAGTTTTAGTTTCTGGTACCTTTATAACCAAGACTGTTCCTCTATCTTCAATGTCATCAATGGTCATTTTGACCAACTCATCTCGTCTTAAACCTCCAAAAACACCCATTACCAATATGACTTTGTGTACCAAGTAGATATCATCAGGAGCCTTCTTAATAAATTTTAATATTTGTTCTCCTTCCAAAACTTTAGACTTCTTCGGGACGTATCCTTTCGACTTAACTTTTAAAAAAGATATGAGACGATGGTATTGCGAAATGTCTATATTTTCATAGACCATCAACGTAGACCTTAGGGTAGAATACTTGGTCCAGAGAGAGTTCGGACTGTATTTTTCCGACTAAAAATAATAAAGTTTGTTAAACATATGTATTAAAATAAAATCAATAACTTACCAGTTCCTGGAAATATGCCATTAAAACGTTTTCGGTTATTTGAAGAATTGTGTTCGTATCTTTCCAAATACCAAATATGCCATACTCCCGATCATACTGTTGCCTTGATTTAACTGGCAAAAGATTTTCGGTCGCTTTTATGACCTTTTCTCTTATATTTTGTGGAATTTCTTCCATTTTGAGCAAATCGTTAAATAAAAAATGCCAACTGACTAACTGACAGAAACATCAAAGTCAAACTTAACACCAGTCATTATCTACTTACGTATACAGGTACAGGTGCAACTTATTTTTTATATTGCGAATAAATAATGTAATTAGTCATTGAAAAACTCTTTTTTAGGTAAAACATAAAGCATTGTATGCACCACGGGCTTTACTGGACTATAATGCCCATCAGGCAGAAACCTATCCCTCGGGCCAGAGGCCCTCGGGCTATTTCTACCTTCAGGGCATTATAGTCCCCGTAACGCCCTTGATACATAAATAGCTATAATGTAGTCGAATAATGCATTCCTGAATCCCAGATTTTCGCGCTCTAACAATTTTCCAATCTTGTCACGATATCTATTTAATAGTTCTTTGGTTTGCTCCGACATTACTTCTGCAAATAAATGTCGATTGGCTTAATACTTTGGAAATTGCGTTTGTACGGCGAATATTTAAAGACTGTAGGGAATTCAAGTGAATGAATAAGGAAATAGGAATAAGATTCTGGGTACTGCGGGTACCCAGCAAATCTAGTCTTGTCGTAACGGGATGTACTGTCCTAAATTTAAGTTTTTTTGATAAAATTCATATTTTATTTATTGTGATCGTGATATGCACCAAAAATATAAAGTTCGCCGTAAAAATTCCCACAATTAGATAAATCTTTTGATCACTTAATCCAGCTGGAATTTCCATTGCTTGTAAGAAAACTGAATGGCGTGAAAATTGCTGCGACAAAAAACATAATCCTGTGACGTCTGTGCCTCAATTCCTACAAGGCTCGATAGAGAAGAAAAAATTATTTTTTGAAAGTGAAAGATTATGGAGTGGATATTAACAAGTTTGATCGGCGTTTAAGGATGTAAAAAGTATGTTTTAAGATGATAAGTGAGTTATAGGAAAAAAGTAGGCCTCGTATGAAACAACGAATGGCACCATTTGATTCAGCGTGTCGAGAAACCTCTATATTTGGTCATATCCGGAACTTTTTTTGGTTGTTGGCAGGAACATCCGGGTCCATTCCGTCCTGGTTTCTCATCAAAAATGCCATCCTGAATCCTAATTGTTTATTCCTATTTAGCAGTAGTTCATTGTTATAAATCTATCTAAAGGCCGTTTCCTGTACAACCATAGATCCCTTTATTGATTCCTCTAGACTACTCTAGAGTATCCGCATTTACACACACTATTGTGTCATCGGCGAAAAGCGTGAATTTAGACACTAGATCAGCTTATTAATATACAGGGTGAGTCGGGAGGAATGGGCCTAACTCTAAGGGTGTAATCTATGCATCAAGATAATAAGAAAAAACTCAAATGTTGTTATCCAATATTCATTTGTTTTCAAGTTACAGCGTTAAATAAAATAATAATATTGTTAAACCAAAGTATTCAACATAAACATTGTTTTAAATAAATCACTGGTTTAGTAAATTTTTAAAAATACCGCCATTAACTTCCAAACATTTCCTGCTTCGTTCACGAAGGGCGCGCGTGGATCTTCTAATTGATTCGTGCCTTTCTTTAATATTGAGTACCGCATTTCTAATGCGTCTAATTAATGCATCCCTAGTATCTACTTTTACTTTGTAAACCTCAGTTTTTAACCAACCCCATAAATTGTAGTCCAACGGCGTGAGGTCTGACGATCTAGGAGGCCAACTAATAGGACCACCGCGACCAATCCAAACCCCTGGAAACCTTTACTAAATAAAAAGGTAATTCCAAAGGTCAAGTGCGGTAAAAATGCGTGACATATGACGTCACGGCGCGTTTTCGATCGCGTGACGTAATTTTAATTTTGGAACAATTTCAATTGCTTATATCTTAGAGACGCAATTAAATATTTTTTTTGTAAAACGTGTATTTTGTTACATTGCTATATTATGTTTTTTAGTGTTATTTTCCAATTTTAATTTTTTAGATTCACTTTAAGGCATGTCAAAACAAAGGTGTATCGTACATCCATAAATTGTACTCCACGGTCTGTCGCCAACAAACCGTATCTCTCCTCTCGCTATAAACACTCAATACCGGATTAGCCGCGCCTTGCATAAACCAACCGTCCTAATTACGGATGTTCAGTTACCCCCGTCAATATTGGCCCATTAATCACTGGACAACGCGGTGTAAATGACGCATCTCATTCAATAATATACCTCTATACAAAATTTAATATCGGTACAGTTAAATAGACCCATATCGATGACAAGTTATGTGGCTATGACGCCTGCAATATGGGCGCCATGTTTTTATTGCGATGGATCCGCTAATTAACTGGTAAATTGACTTTATGTCCATAAGGGCAAACCATATGCTATCAGAAAATTTAATTTTACAGCACTCCTTGAAAAGGAAATTATTTAAGACTCGTTCAGCATTTAAATTTCAGCTAAATTTAAATTGCACATTTGAGGTGACAGAAAATTTGAAAATAAACACAAACCCTTATGATCACAACAATATGCTTGGCAATGATAAGGCTGATAATAGCAAATATATTTGTAATCTTTTTGCTCAATATTTTAAAAGTGTTTTTCAGCCAAAATCATAAAACCCCCACTAAAACTGACACTGATGGAGACGCCTGTGCCCAACTCTCTAATCTTTATCTCAATCCGCTACAAACACAGAAAATTCTAAAAAGCCTAAATACAAGAAAAACCTCTGGTACAGACAACATTCCAGCATTATTTGTTACCAAATGCGCTGACAGTCTGGCACTCCCTTTGCCCCTTTTATTTAACCAATGATTACTTGCAGGACCGTTCCCCAATTCATGGAAAAAAATCTTTAATTGCACCAATTTTTAAGTCAGGCGACTGTAGCGACATCAACAACTACCGGCCTATAACCAAGCTCTGTATATTTGCAGAAGTTTTTAAAAAAGCTTACTGTTTTCCAAACCGGTGAATCGGTCGGGGTGGTCCGCATAATTGGCCAGCTAGATCGCCAGACCTTAATCCTCTGGATTATTGTCTTTGGGGGTGGTTTAAATCATTGATATATTCAAGTAAAGTCTTAACAGGAGATGCATTACTCGATCGAATAATAAATGCGGCAGCAACTATAAGAAACATACCCGTATCCATTCACAGAGCGACCCGAGCTATTCATCAGAGAGCTGACTTGTGTTTAGAAGTAAGCGGTGGCATTTTTGAAAACTATAAAACCTAACCTACTTGTTATAAATAATTAATTCAAAATTTTAATTTGAATATTGTTTACCCCTGTATTTTGATAACGGCCGAGAATAGGACCTATATTTATAGGAACTATTTACTATATATTTTGGGTCCCCGAATACGTACCTAAAATATTGACATTTCCTCCTGAATCACCCTGTATAACAATGTGAATCGAATCTCACGCAGTAATGACAAAACAATAAAATTATATGAGATGTGGGTCTTATTCTCTCTGAATATGAAGATTAGTTTGCGTGAAATGTGTGTTCTAAGGATAAGTAATAAATCAGCTTTCAGTCTCTGTTACACTCTTACCTTTTCCATGTATACCTGTATGTTTAATTCAATAAAGTTTATTCTTGTTATAAATTATTAAAGACCGGATTATATGCAACCAAGAACCTTAAGAATATGCGCATATATATGCATATATTTTTTAAAATTTATGCAGGATATATTAAAAAATACTTAAATATGCAATGAATATGCGGTAAAACAACTAAATTTTAATCAAATTTTTATTTAATTACGGAAATGAGTATTAAATAAAGATAAATTCAAGTTATAACATACTTTATTAAATCAGTTAACACCTAATACAGTTTTTTATATCAAACTTACACTGATATTAATTTGAAAAATTATAAAACGCAGCAGTTATTATGTGTGCTTCAAAGTTTTGAACTAAAAAATTGTGGGATCTATCACTAAGGACAATTTTAATTTCGGAACTAAGGCAGGTTCAATAGCTAAATTATTTACAGCTTTCCCTGACATTATGTTTACGACCTGCCTTAAAATTTCGAAAATTGTGTCTTTTTCACTCACCTCGTATTTGTTTGCAATTTTGTACACATGTTTCTATTATATCCATCGACTCTGGTAGACTTGTACACGATTCCTCTAGTCGCAAAATACTGTCTGCTATAAATGCATAGTTACACTTAATATACATTACTGTTGTTCCACTTTAGCACTTTGAAATATTTCTTTACACTTTAGGATGCACTGTGAAATCATCACCGGACATTATTAGTGAAATTAAGTCTTTCAATTTTTGGAAATTATCTGCATAAAATATTGCCACACGAATCCAGGTGCCCCATCTGGTCACGACAGGCTTAGGTGGTAATGGTACTCCGGGAAGATTCTCCTTGTAAAATTGTACTCTTAATGGGGTCTTTATGAATATATTTTTTACATTTGCTATTAGGTCATTGACCAACGGAAAGGAAACTCTAATAGTTTCCGCAACCCTATTTAATCCGTGAGTTAGGCAAGTTACATGAATTAAATTTTAATAAAATATTTTTAAATTCTGTCCTGCCTTTATCATATACGGCGCAGCATCGGACAACAGGACAAGAATTTTATCTGTAGGAACTGAAATCGGCAAAAAGAAATGTGCTAAGGTTTCTTGAATAAAACGTGTAACTGTGAGGTTGTTTGTTTTTTCCACTTTTTTTTATGGCTATAAGGTAAGCTTATCCAGGTTCTTCTTCTGTGAGTTTCTGATCATTAAATTAACTATATGACGACCACACGAATCAGTTGTTTCGTCGACGACAATATACATATAGTTGCCTCCAATTTCTTTCATAATTTCATCTAGCACGGTAGCAAATATCTTTCCAACGACATTATTTTTTCTTAATGTTGATTCATCTGGAGCATTACATTTTGTATATTTTTGCAGAAATGCCTTAACATGCGGGTTGGTTAACTTGTTTAAAGGAATATTAGCAGCCAAGAGCGTTTTACATAGATCTTCGTTAAATTCTGACTGGTCATGGTTTCCGTTTTAAAAATCTCAAGTGACTGCTTCAGCGTTGACTGTATGGGACCAGACATCATCTTGCTAACCTTAGCAATGTGAGACTGCATCTTAATGTGTTGGTCTATTTGAAATTTCTTTGAGCAGGAAACAATTTTTGAACAAGACTTTCAAAAAACATCGTCGCCGTCCAAAGCAAGTTTTGGGTAAGGCTTAATCCACGAAATACATCGTATTTTCGACATAATCACCGCTTTCACTTTCACTTTGTTTGCGTTTACAATACTAACACCTAACTGCGGCTACGACAAACGACAACCTCAATAATACTGACAAAGTGTAACAAATGTGAGCAAATAAATAATTATAGAAAGTTTAAATAAAGAAATTCTATTTAAAACATCTGGTCAGAAATACCCACCCACTAACGGAATTTCTCAATAGAATAATAATAGTTTATTTTATTAGGTTATTACTTTGTTAATTAGTCTATTTATTGCCCTCTTCTCTTCATACCCCGACAGCACAGTCGACACGGCGGCGTGCGACCATAAAACGTAAGAAAAAAACACAGAAATCTCAAAACATTCTTAGATATGCAATAGTTCTTAAAATATGCATTTTTTCCTTTAAAATCACAAAATATGCAAGAAATCCGGTCTTTATAAATTATTATATTTTTAACCTAAATAAAGAAACAAAAGTCAGTGTTAACTTTTCAAAAACAAATCATTACAAAATATCAATGTTCAAAATATACATCATAATCTACTAACAAAAATTAAACTGTGACTTGAGGACAAATTGTTCATGGCGCCTGAAGAAAATGTCTGACTTGTTATGTTACAAAATTCTGTATAAGCCTAATTGATTTTCCATGCTAGACATATAAAAACGTATTAATTTTACCCCTTTGACCATTTATTTCTACATACAACCACTAAAAGCCACCTAATAAAAAAGTACTTAAACAAATTGCCCATCAAGGAAATTAACCGGACGATTTACCATCCATTATAGCTGCGTCTGCACAGCCACAACTGCTGTTTATTTGAATAGAGACCACGAAATAAAACATACGGATATCGTACGTGCAAAACGGTCGCACAAAATGTTTGCCGCAGGGCCACTGTGTTAGTCGAAGACAAATAATGTAATTGATTAATTATTTTAATTTGATATTTCTGAATTAATATAGTTTTAAGTGGTTTTACATTTGTTTTTTTTTTTGATTATATGGTAGTTAAATCTGGTCAACTAACCTAAAAAAATATTTTTTTATGGAATCCTTAAGGTACATTTTGTAGTTGTCCTCATTACTCATCTAAGAATTATGCAACTTTCATGCATTCCAGTTTTATTATGTTTTTGAGGTCTTCAATACTGAATTTACAAGTGGCCCCAAAGGAAAAAATCAAGAGGAATCAAATCGGGATATTTTGCTGGCCACTTTATTGCACTTCTTCTGCCAATCTATTTGCCAGGGAACCATTGGTTAAGCCACCCTCTAACTGGTTATGCGTATTGGGCAGGAGCTCCTCTTGCTGAAGATGCCAACTTTCTTCATTGAGTTCCAGGGTCCAGGCCATTTGACTTTCCAAAGATTGTGCATTAAGAGGATCTACCACAATTTCCAAAAGATTGAAATACGATTGACCGGTTAAATTTTCTTCTAGCAATATTGACCCAATAATTTCGTCTCCAACGATGCTTGCCCAAACGTTGATTTTCTTAGGGAATTGAACGTGGCCTCGCGGATTTTCATTATCCCCATATCTACAATTGTCTGTTAACAACCCCATTCAAGAAGAAAGTTGACTCATGCATGAAAGTTCATGCGATGCAATTAAATGCATTGCATAGTGGTTTACATATGATGCAAGTATTTTTATTCAAGTATCTTAACCTCAGATATTGCCAACCTTACAAATCCACCCAACATCAGCTGATAAAATAAAAAGTTTCCCATTTTTGTTATGGTAATTAGCTGATTTTACTTTATATAGAGCAGGATTTTTTGGTGGTTACTGTTAAATAAAGTTAAACAAGTTATGTTAACTTTTTATCCCTGTCTGCCGCTATTCTGAAAAGATTTTCCACTTGTAGACCTGTCCAATGTCTGATATTGCGTAGCCAGGATAGCTTCTTTCGTCCAATCCATCTCCTTCCCTCCACCTTACCCTGTATTATGAGTCGGATCAAGTGATATTTTGAAGCTCTAATAATATGGCCAAAGTACTCAGTCTTTCTTAGTTTAATACTGTTCAAGAGCTCCCGTTCTGTGTCAGTCATTTCGAGCACATCCTCATTGGAAGTGTGTATGATCCAGGGTATTTTAAGGATTCTACGATAGCACCACAATTCAAAAGCCTCCAGTTTATTAATAGTGGTAGCCTTCAAAGTCCAGGTCTCGCAGGGGTAGAGCAATGTCGACCAAATATTGCACCTCAGTATTCTCCTGCGAAGATGCATGGACAGGTTTCTATTGCACAGAACTGGTTTCCATGATATAAATGCTTTACGGGCTATTTCAATCCTAGTCAAGATTTCCTCATCCAAGTCTCCCTCCGCATTCAACCATCTACCAAGGTATTTGAAGTGATCAACATGCTCCACCACCTCCCCATCCAGAAGCAGTTGCCCTGGGTCATACACACATTTACCTTTCCCACTGCCATCTATTTAGTCTTGTTAATATTAATTTTTTAACCTCTTCGACGACTTAATTCGCATACTGTGTTAACCAGGATCTGGAGCTCTGTTAGACTTTCAGCCAGGATGGCGGAATCGTCGGCATATTATTTATTGTTTCTCCTCCGATCTTTATCCCCTCTGTTCGGCCATCCATAGCCTCTCGAAATATTTGTTCGGAATATATTATATTGAACAGTGTGGACGCCAACACACACCCTTGACGTACCCCTCGTTTAATTGGTATTTTTATTGAAGAGGTATTTACATCTACTTTAACGGTAGCCACCTGGTGGTAGTATGGGTATTTTAATAGCTTAAGATCGTAATTGTCCAGTCCTATCGACTCCATATATGCGAGCAGCAGATTATGTCTGACTCGGTCAAAAGCCTTTTCAAAATCTATGAATCATACATTAACGTTTTTTCGAAATTCACAATACTTTTAGAGGAGGATTCGCATACTGAACAATGCATCTCTAGTTCCCAATCCATTCCAAATTGTATGCTACTTGCAATTAAATTAAGACATGTTCTAATTTAATGCAATACAAGTAACGCTGCATCAGCTGATTAAAAAGTCATCAACGCGCATGCTTTCAGGCAATTTTTCTGGTACGTGCATCGACTCGCACCTCATGTAAACAGGCTTTAAAGCAAATATTTTGTTATTAAGGTGCAGTCTTCGTTAGTCCTTGGGCACATGAATTCACAAAATTTGATCCTTCTATCGTAATGATCTTCGTTGAGTTCGTGTAAAATTTGTATTTTGTAATAGAAAAATTTATTCTTTTTTAAAATTTTATGCACAGACCTAGTAGAAAAATTCGTTGGCTTGGCGACTTTTGTAATAAATGCAGAAGTTAGATCTACAGCGAATTGAACGAGTACCTTAACCTGGCAAACTTTATCCAAAACTCTTGCTTGTGCATTATTTTTGTTGCACTTTTGCTTTCGTAGAGACGTATTAACCCACACTTATTTTTAATGCCAGTTTATAATAACGATAGATAGGTTCATTACTTGATTTGTTATCAAAGTTAATAAACTGTCTAATTTAGGCTTTCTAGAAACAACTTAATTATTAGGATATTTCTCAAAACTTTTTAGTTGCAGGTACCTGTTCATATAGCTTATATAAATAGTAAACATAATATTCGAAATAGATTAGTACCTATCTATTTTACTTTGAAACAGTGTGCAACAAGTTAATATTACAAGTGTGTGAAGACCTTGGGAATCTTCAGCTAATGCGATATCTAGCTACCCTAAACATTCCAGGAAGCATCTGACGCCAAAGTGATCGTGAAAATGTATGTGAATCGTTATTAAAGAGCGGCCACCCTAAAGTAATTGCCATTAAAATACCCAGTGAAATGACGGAAGTTCCATTATCGATGGTACGAGATATTATGCTAAAAGGACATTTTAAGAGAAAAGCTGCGTAGATGATTCTGACAAAAATGTTACTCGCAGAAAAATATACCAAATGTATCAAGAAAATTTTGTGCCCACGTTAGATTCTTTAAAAACACGGTTAACAATTGACGATACAACGATATCATATAGCAGGAGAAGTCTTCACCGCGCTTTGCAAGAGGTGGGATTTAAGTATAAGACAATAAACAAGAGACAAATTATTATGGAGTCCGAAAGATTAAGAAAATGAGATTTCTGTACCTTAGGGAAATAAAAAAGTTTAGATCCGAAAAACGTTCAATAGTTTATCTGGATGAAACGTGGTTTGACACTTATGAAACTGTCAAAAAGGATTAAATAAAGAAAAACGAATAACAATAGTTCATGCAGGTTGGGAAAATGGATGGATCCCTAATTGTTTATTCTTGTCGGAAAAAATATAAAGGATTCAAGTCTGGACTATCATGAAGATACCAACGCCGCTCTTTTTGAAAGCTGGTTTAAAGACAGTTTCCTTTTAAATGTACCAGAACACAGTGTTATTGTGATGGACAATGCAAGCTACCACAGCCGGCAATTTACCAATTCTGTAGATAATAATAATAATAATAATAATAATAATAATCTTTATTTCAGAATTACATAAATTACATTTATATAAAATGAAATAGTGTCAATATAAATGTCTAAAAGCTAATAATAATTAGGAATTTTTCTAAAATACTCTTCTATGCTGTAAGGTTCAATATCGAGAAGTACCCTGAAAATCATTTTTTTAATTTTCCCTATATTAGTTACCTGTTTCATGCCAATTGGTAAACTATTATAAAATCTGATAAAATTGTAGTATGCTCCTTTTTCGTACATTGTTAGTCTATGTCTAGGAAAAGTATAGTTCATTGTTCTGGTAGGATAAGTACCCTGAGACTCATTGCTTCTAAATAGTAAGCGATTTTTACAAAAAAATAAAACACACTCCTGTATATAAACAGCAGCGACCGTAAGAAGTCTGTTTTCTTTAAATCTACCCCTACAGGTTTCTATTAGGCCAAGATTAAAAAAGGTCCTAATGGCCCTCTTCTGACAGATAAACAGTCTTCCTACATCACTACAATCTCCATACAGGATAATACCATATCTAATATGTGATTCAAAATTTGCGTGGTAAATCATCTTTTTCGTGTCAATATCAATATATCTAGACAATACTCGAAATGTATAACATACTCTGTTCAATTTTGTTACAGTGTAATCAACATGTTTTTCCCAAGAAAGATTGCAATCCAATACCATTCCCAGAAACCTAGTGGTGTGCTCTAAATTTATATTGGTACCATTTATACTTATATTCTCTGGTTCTTATAATTTTGATCTCTTTGTCCTAAAGAGAATGACGCTGGTTATATTTTCATTCAAGACTAACTTATTTTTTGTAAACCACGTAGATGTTTCCATCATTAACAATTGGGATTTTTCTACTAGAGTTGGTAAGCTTGAGGCAGTTACTAATATGTTAGTGTCATCCGCATAATTTGTTATTTTTCAATTATTTACAGAGTTTATTTCAGTTATATCGTTTATAAAAATTATGAACAATATTGGCCCTATGACACTACCCTGGGGTATACCTCCTTTTATTTCAACCTGTTTAGATGAAACCCGTTTTGAGCCTTGGCCAATACTAACTTTTTGTTGTCGGTTTTATAGATATGATGAAATCCACTTCAAAGCCGTTCCTCTTACACCATACAATTCCAATTTATGCAGCAATATATTATTATTTATGGTATCATATGCCTTTGATAGATCGAGAAACAGCCCTAAAGGGATCTCATTACGTTCAAGAGCCTTAAGTACCTCCTCACTGAATTAAAACATAGCTGTTTGTGTTGATCTACCCTTCAAATAAGCATGCTGAACCTAATTCACAATATTTAGCCCAAGCAAAAATCGCATAATACGGTCACACATCACTCTTTCAAGGATCTTTGAAAATGATGGCAACAAACTAATTGGGCGGTAGTTTTCAAATGTTGCCTCATCACCCTTTTTAAAGACAGGTACGATCAGAGCTTTCTTCAACTCATCCGGAAAGATGCCAAACTTTAAAGAATTATTGAAAATGTAGACAAGTGGCTGTGTAATAGCTGTAATTATATACTTAATAATAGAAGTCGATATTTCGTCATTGCCACTACTTAACTTATTAGCGTTCGATATTAGCATAAAGTGTGTAGTTAATCAATGATTAATGATTGAGTTTTAATATAAATATAATATAAACAAATTTATGAAAGGGCATGAAAATACTCTGTTTTGTTAATATTAAATTGTGGCGTTTGATTTAGGTAACGACCCGACTCAGTAGCATCACATAAATATTAGCGGATTTTACCACGCGTTTATGGACCAAATCCCACAATCATTTAATTGTAATTAGTTTGTCAAGTCGAGTGACGCATAACGCATCGTAATTAAATTTTTTCTTCGATTTATTGTCAACCGTAAATGAAATAAAATTATCCTCTAAATCCATCGAAATCGTTCGCTTGTGTGGACAATTTTAATTAATTTTACTTTACAAACGATTTTCAGTTACAGATGTTGCCAGATTCGATTTAAATTATTATCGTCATATGTATAGTGATGCGTATTTACTAAAACAGTGGGTCTTTCATATATTTTTAGGGACTGAATTTTTACAAAGATATTCCTTCTCCTCTCCTGTCTTTGCACCTTGCTATTCCAAGGGCTGGGTTCTTTATATACAGTAATATACACTGTGACTAAAAAAAAAGGAGTACACTTTTTAATTGTGAATATTTTTTTTTTATTTTGCACTGATTTAATATATTTTTGGAGTGATGATGAACTGAAATCGTCTCGGTAAAATGTCTAATTTTTATCAAAATATTTTGAACAGGGCCGGATTGACAGTTTTTTTTCAACAAACGTGCGCTTATGTTTGTTTTAAACGGAAACTGATTTATTTAAATTTCAGATGACACGTTTTTTCGATAGTTTAACTATCGAAAATTCTCCAGTATAGGTCTCATTAAGAAAGATTTTAAAATTCAAGAAATACAAATTATTTTACTCAATCTTAATTAACAAATTTAATAATATTAACAATTAATGATATCAAGACTAACTATCACTTAAAATCGAAAGTAGTCTAAATATTTACAGGATAACATTATGAATATGACCACCATGATTTTCTATCACCGATTGCAGTCGCCTTCGCCATAGAATATAGATCAATAGCTGCATTGATTATGTCCTGGCTAAAATTATTCCAACAGAACTGAAACATTTCCTTTAGCTCTTCGTTGGTGTTAAACCTTTGACCATTGTGAACGTTTGCCTCTAAAATTCCTCATAACGAATAGTCAACAGGGTTTAAGTCTGGACTATTGGGTGGCCACATCTCCGGTTCGATGTAATCGGGGCATTGCTCAAATAAAAACATTCTTGTACTCCGAGAGGTATGGGAAGGAGCACCGTCTTGTTACAATACAATACAATACAATAATATTTATTTGTTCAAAAATAAGATACTTACATTTACTATAAACATAATAAAAAAAAAACCCCAATAGGGGCTGTTGAACAATGTCTGGAGAGATATTTGTAAATAACTATTTTTAATTTGTAATTACATTACATTTAGACAATGACAATTTTGATAAAATTACACAATATTACACATGCTTAAAATTGTAACAAACATTTAAAATTTAACACTGAATTATTCCTTTATCAGGATCATAAAAGAATTCATTAAGGTTGTAGAAGGTCTTACTGACTAGATATTTTGTTAAGGTATATTTTAGTTTATTCTTTGGCAGGTTTCTAATTTCTTCTGAGAAACAATTAAAAATTTTTATGATACAGTATTTTACATTTTTTTGGAGGTATGTATAGTTATATTTTTCTGGTACTAAATTACTTTTATGGCGAGTATCATAATCATGTTTCACATTACAATCGAGGAAAAGATCCCTATTATCACATACAAATATTACAGAGTCCAAAATGTACATTCCTATTACCGTCAGAATATTTTTTTCTACAAAAACAGACCTACAACTTTCCTGCTGTTTCATCCTAAAATTATTTCGGATGCACCTTTTCTGCATGACCATAATTCTGTGTATTTCCGATGAACTACCCCAAAATATCACTCCTTATCTTAGCCTGGACTGGATATATGCATGATAAGATGCAATGGCAGCCTCGGTATTCACGTGATCGGATATTACACGCAGGGCGTAGCAGTATCGGGATATAGTGCTTGTTAAACCCTCAAGTGAAACACGTAATCGTCGCAGATTGTTTTAATTTCAGGAAGCAAGTGATGTAAAATTTATTGTTGATACGCGTCCGAGTTGAGATTTACTCCGGCATCTACAACAATGAGACTAGACTTTTCCAATTTGGAAACTGCCACAGAGAACATTACGCCAGATGAATAGTGACTTCTCTCGATTAAAAGATTTTCCAAAGGGATTTCCCTCTTTACTCGCACATTTGCGTATACCCGATTATTTTGTGTATTCTTTGGCGGTCTCAAGTAAAACATCTTCTCATCTGAAAATCATATCTTTGCGATATTTTCCCCAGAACGGAATTTTCGTAGTAATAGATTACATCTTTCTAATCGTTTCTTCTTCACATTGGCATTAGGTTTTTGACAGTTAACTTTTTTAAAGACTTTAAGTTAGCAATTATTTTTTATAATTCTTTGAACTGTAGAACGGTGAATTCATGTTCTTTTCGCTATTTTTCTGGTACCTACAGATTCTTCAGGTTTTTACATTTTCTATAATATTTCTTACCATGGTAATATTTCCTTGAGTTCTTAAAGTTTTCTTCCTTCCCCTTCCAACTTTTATTTTTGTGGATCCATTATTTTCTCTAAGAAAAGTTTCCAACCGTTCCAACATAGGTATTAATTTTTTTCAGGAAACTCCTTTACAATTTTTCTTGCACCGTATTTATGTTTTTGTCGAAAATATTTTATAAGAATTCGATTCTCTTCACTTAAGACTGCCATTATGTACGGATTAGCTGTCACGAAGCGTACAATACATCAAAAATAACATTGTTTATTGTTTTAATAACAGTCATGGATACTTTGATTTCTAATAATGGTTATGGATGCTGCGATCATGGTTTAAACGACTTTAAATTTCCAAAATGTTAACCGCAATGTTTTAGTACATCAATGAACAATAGTATATTATTAACCAAGGTTTAGACAGCCATCATTATTGCCCGAGCGGCGAGTTTAAATCACGAGGAGCGAAGCGACGAGGGATTTAAGACGCGAGGGCTATAATAAGCTGTCTAAACCGTGGTTAATATATTATTTTTTCCACTACTACAAACTTTTATATGACATTTATCTTTATAGTATTAATAATTATAAAAAATTATAGGTAGGTATAAGTATATTTTTTAATCAAGTTACCTGCGCTTTGGAATTGGCAAAATATTTTGTTGTTTTGTCAGGTGGCTTTGTCAATGTCAATTTGTGTTCATTTGTGTCATCAGATTTCACGAGTTTTGCGTTTTTTTTAAAAATGAGCGAAGAAAATGTTAGTGATAATATTATGTGTACACCTCCCGAATTAAGGATGGAAGCAGAAAAAATGTTGATTGTATCGATATTTTACAATATCAAGTAATCTAATATGTATTGATAATTATCTGGTTGCCTAACCACAATGAATTGATGTTGTAGAATTAAAAAATCAAGTTACCTGCGTTCAAACAAAATTCGGTTAAGGTCAAAGATCGGTCAATAATGGATTTTAATGGCTTATTATTGACCATGGTCAATAATGACTTATAAGGTAGAGAAAACGATTTCTAGCGTTAATAATCGGTCAATAATGGCGATGTTATAGGTTAGTAGTGGAAAAAATAAATTATATTTCTTGAATTTTAAAATCTTTCACAATGAGACCTATACTGGAGAATTTTCGATAGTTAAACTACCAAAAAAACATCTGAAATTTAAATAAATCAGTTGCCGTTTGCAACGAACATAAGCGCACGTTTGTTGAAAAAAACCTGTCAATCCGGCCCTGTTCAAAATATTTTGATAACATTTACACATTATACTGAGACGATTTCAGTTCATCATCACTCCAAAAATAAATGAAATCAGTGCAAAATGAAAAAAAATATTCTACAATTAAAAAGTGTACTCCTTTAATTTGAGCCACAGTGTATATTTTGTTTTTCATCTCCCAGACATGTTTTATTCTTATTAGAGAAATGGAGTATATAATGACGATTTCTCGGAGTTAGTGGTGGTACAAAAAAAGACAATTTTACTTATAAAATGCGAATCATACAATAATATGTGCTAATGAACAACAGATGTAGGTCATACTACTAACTATACTCTGTTTAAAATTGTTAGGAGAGAGTTAGTAATAAATGAGCATCGAGTGGCCATTCCATGAGATTACCTACCTGTCTACATTCTTAATATTAATTCTTAGAAGTATTATACAGTGTGTTCAAGAAAGTATGCAACATATGGGAAAGTTTTTTATTACCGATTTCTCAGAAAATTTTATTCTTGATAAAAGTTGGTGCATGCCTTAAAACTATAAATGTATATTTTATATTTTACCTGCGGCTAATAGTAAGGGATCAAGTGCCATTTTTTCGAAATTGCCTTAATAGTAAAGAACCTTTATTATTAGAAATACAGCAAAATTTTATATGGAAATGTTTTTGCAAATTAAGAACTTAGTCCAAATACGAAATTTGAGTTAGGTGTCTCAATTTTTAATTTTTTTCCTTAATCTCTATTTGCCCCTAAACGGTACGCCTCTGGTCGATTATTTTTTTAGGTAATTTTATTATAATAAAATGTGTTAAGTAGTTGCAAACCTTTTAAAACCTTTCAATGATACGAGTTGGTTTAGATATTAGCGTGTGCACCCCTACTTAAACACATTTAAACTTATGTTCTAAACAAAATTATGATAGAATTCAACTTTATTTATAGTACTGGAAATAACTAATAAATTATTTGCCATTTTCACTCAGTACGCTCAAGTCTAAAAACCTACTTTAAAAAAAATGCATATAAAATAGGTATTTTGCTTTTTTAAAGAGTGGGCCGTGAAAACAATTTAATTAGAAATCAATAGCAGCATAGTTGTCACACATACGGCTTATTATGTCAACTTGCTTTTTGAATTACTGTTAAAGATTATTGCGGAAAAACTAACTTTACAAGAGAGGGCAGAATTATTTCTAATTGTTGGGGATAAATATAAATCCTTTAGAGAAGCAGCATCTATCTTCACTGAAAGACACCCTGGAAAGAACATACATTATAGTACAGTTTCTCGAATTTATAACTTCTTCAATGAAACGGGCTGATTGGAATTTAGTTACAAGAAAAGCATACCATATGGGTTAGAAGTGAGGAGAAAGAACTTGAAGTTGTACAACCTTTTATAGAAAATCCAAGGAAACCTTTAAGGTCAGTCGAAGTAGACACAAAATCTAAAAAGTCTACAGTAAATGGCATACTTAAAGAATATAAATATCATGCATACCAACCTGTATTTGTTAATCAAATTTTAGAACGCGATTATGCCAATAGAATTTATTTTTCATTTTGGGTACAAGGAGAAATATAGAGCAATCGTCAATTTCACCGAAATATATTGTTTTCTGACGAAGCTACCTTCAACACAAATGGTGTAGTTTCGACGCAGAACTGTCGATGGTGAGCAGACGCTAATCCAAATTTTGTAATAGAGTGTAAAAGCCAGTATTCAGCAAAAACTAATGTATGGTGTGGCATTTTTAATAATAAGATAGTGGGTCCTTTGTCCTTTCGGGACAATCTTAATTCTGAACGTTACCTCCAATTTCTACAAAACGAACTCTCTAACGAACTAGACGAGTTGCCTTTAAATATTAAATGCAGTATGTGGTTTCAACAGGACGGAGCACCAGCTCATAGTGCTCAGATGATTACAGATTACTTAAATAGAGAATTTAATGGTAAATGGATTGGAAGGTATTCCGAATATCAGTGGCCACCAAAATCTCCAGATTTGTCACCTTTGGATTTTCTTCTTTGGGGATATCTTAAAGAAACTGTTTACAAAAAAAAAGGTTTTTTCGTGATTTAAATCATTTAAAAAATAAGATTTGTGTAGGCAATTTCTTTAATTTCTCCCGAAACGTTAAGAAGAGTTATTGGTCATTTCAGTAAACAAACAACAAAATGTATTAAGAGAAATAGCGGACATGCAGAGCATCAGTTAGCAGTGATAGTATGGTTAATGTCTGATACTTTCTTCAACTTCATTTTGAAAATAATACGATATTTTTCTTGTTAGTGCTGATTAGGAAATATTCATAGACCAAAATAAATCAAAACTGTTAGTCAGTAAAATTAAAAATTGAGACAAATACTCAAATTTCGTAATTATTTATTTATTTATTATGACAAAGAAATTATTAGTTGTTTCCAGTACTATGAATAGAGTTGGATTCTATCATAATTTTGTTTAGAACATAAGTTTGCTAAAATGTGTTTAGGTAGACGTGCAACACTAAGGAAAAAAATTAAAAATTGAGACACCTAACTCAAATTTCGTATTTGGACTAAGTTTTTAATTTTCAAAAACATTTCCATATAAAATTTTGCTGTATTTCTCATAATTAAAGTACATTACTCTTAAGGCAATTTCGAAAAAATGGTATTTGCTCCCTTACTATTAGCCGCAGGTGAAATATGGAATATGCATTTATAGTTTCAAGGCATGCACCAACTTTTATCAAGAATAAAATTTTCTGAGAAATCGGTAATAAAAAACTTTCCCATATGTTGCAGTATTTCTTAGCCACAATGTATAGTTATAATTATTAAGGTACATGGTAATGTTATTACTTAAGTTACCTTGCAACGTATTATACTTCTATAGTCTTTTTTTTAAGCCTCGAATTTTTATTTTACAACCCACAAATTGTAATTTCTAATTAAGCTATAAACTTATAATATTACTATTAAAGTACAACATTGTCTTAATATAGAAATATTGAACACAAGCACAAACTCGTTGTTGATTGAATCTAAACAAGTACTTTGCAGGGATTATTCTCCATCTTAGTGTGTGTAACGTCTAACCTCCTATTTAACTTGCTCCAAACTTTATCTTTATTGGTATCACGAGTATTTCTCGTAAAACTAAATAATATTCCTAAAATCAACAACGAGCTTTTTGTATGTTTTGTCCTTATTGTGCTTAATATTAATTTATATTATTAACTTTTGAGTTAGCCTTTAAAATTCGAGGTTTTGCTACTTGTTTTAATAGAGGAGGTAAATTTTATTTTTTAAATAGCCCCAAAGAAAAATGTCCAGAACCGTCAAGTCAGGGCTGTTTGCCGGCCACCTTATTGGTCCGTTTCTTCCAATCCACGTATTATATTTTTCATTTAAGTATCTTGTAACAGGGACAACATTATGGGGTGGGGCACCGTCCTGTTGCCAAATGAGCGTAGCGTATTGGTTGAGAGGAAGCTCTTCCAAAATGTTTTCAATCTCATTTTCAAGAAATTCCATATATCTTGGACCAGTTAAACTCCCATTATAAATTATTGGACCAATGACCCTATTTCCTATAATGCCACACCACACATTTATAGACCTACGACCCTGAATTCTAACAGGCTGAATTTTGTGGGGATTTGAAGTTGCCCAAAAATGTTTATTTTTTCGGTTAAACATACCAGCTGTGCTGAAATTTGCCTCGTCGGTAAATAAAATTTTGTTTAAAAGATTCCCATCAATTTCACGCCTTCTTAAAACATCCAAACAAAATTCTAGCCGCTGTCTCTTGTGATCTTCTGTTAAGTTTTGGACTGGTAAAAATTTATATGGATGATATCCGTATTTTTTCAAAATTTCGTGTATTTTTGATAGGGATTTATTAAAATGGCCTGCCGCATCTGGTATAGAATTTTCAGGATTTTCTGTAATACAACATTTAAGTAATTATTGTAGGATTTAAGAATTAGTATAAACTAGAATGTTTACCTTCAAAGAACAGCAAGACATTTAAATCTAATTGCTCATCTCTCATTACTGTCCTCTTTTTCCTTTCTAAGCTTTTGGTCTCTTCAAATTTTTTCACAACATATTTAATAGTGCTTTTGGAAGGTAAAATTCTATTGGGAAATATCCTGTGGTACTCATTAAGAGTTGTAGATGGATTTCTATTATTAGAATAATATAGATGGATAATATCGAATTTTTCTGCTGTAGAATATCCCATGTTATTGTTTTAAGTACGTAGCAAAATGTTCGTTTAATACAAGCAAACAACGACAAAAATGTCATAATAACATGTGTTTTCAATGGCGACAGACCTTTATCATTTTTTATTTCCAAAGCATTCTAGACTAGAAACTAAATACAACTTCTTAAAATTTTGATCGTTTATATCTTAAAACTGGTTGGAGTTAATATAGACAAACCCTATATTTTTGTAATCAGGAAAAAAAGATCTATAATTTTAATGAAATAAATACAGGGTGTTCCATTTAAAAAAACATAAGTTGCTTATATTTTTCGGCATTGTAATAGTATTTTAATAATTTTTTGCTAATATTCTGATGATTCAGTAAAAATCATAAAACTTTCATATTTAAAGTTTTTTTCTATCTCTTATAGTTTTTCCTCTAAATAGGGGTCTAAATATAAAAGAAAACCCTGTACACTGGAGTTAATAGTAGGGCAAATATTGTTACGACGAATGGCAGATTTCAGTTGGTGCCAAACATGTTCGATTGGATTAAATTTACAATGGTATAGTGGAAGCCTTAAAACTGTATGCCCTAGATTTTTTGCATAATTATTACAGAAGTATTTCTTTTGTAGTTTTAAACTTTGTAAAACCTCAATTAATTGCCTTTTGGTTGAATCTTCCTGAAAATAAATGTCATTATCATACATGTAGTTTTGCATTGTTGCTTTTGTGTCATTTGAGGAGGGAGTCTTGGTCAACTGCCTACTATGCTAGCTTGCATTGTCCATTACAATTACGCTATTCGGAGGTATATTTGGAATTAGCTTGTTTTTAAACCAATTTTCAAATAAATCAGCAGTGGTGTCCTCATGATAATCCAGAGAAGAATCTTTAATCCTTTTTGCAGACACAAAAAGTCCATTTGGGATCCATCCGTCTTTAGATCCAGAATGCAAAATCGTAATTCGTTTACCTCTTTTTGATGGCGCGCTTGTTTTACACTTGCCGCTTGAGTCAACCCAACCCTTTTCCGGGGTATCATATGTGTCGAACCAGATTTCATCCAAGTTAATAATCGGCAAATTAAATAATAAAGACTTCCTTATAGGAGAAATTGATAATTACATTATGGCCTGCAAACGTCATGTTTTGACATAAAACCTTAAATATGTCAAAACCGCTTAGACTTGGGTATAGGATATGATATACAAAATCTGCTTAGAGTCTTACGTAGAATTCAAAAATATAATAATTAATACAGGGTATTCTATTTAAAATAAGCAAGTTGACACCTACTTCCGGTATAACCGGAAGTCTCACCCTATTGAAAATATTTTAGCCGGGTTGCCCCCAGCAACATTAGTATACTATCAAATTTTTTATGTATAGTTTTCCATATCTAATTGTCAATCATTGATTCATCTCCTTTTTTATAAACCGGTTCTACAACTGCTTTTTTAAGATTGTCAGGAAATATACCGAATGTTAATGAATTATTCAAAATATAACATACAGGTTCCGATATCTCTTCAATCATATATTTAATTAGGCTGGATAATATTTCATCATGTCTGTTACTGTGTTGATTTTTTAGTTCTCTAACTATTTCAAAAACCTGATTAACATCTGTAAGGCTCATCTTTAGTGTATTTTTGTTACAGTTTATTCCTGAGTGAAATCTACATGATCTAGATTGTCAAACCGATTTGGGGCAGTCCAAGTAAAAATTTTGCTAAACTCATCTGCTACACTAGGTATATTTCCACTTAATCTTATTGCTGGCTTTAATATGTTTCGGTATTTAATCTGGTTTACAAAACAGACCATGCAGTTCTTATTTTATTGTCAGGGTTCTCAATTTTATTTATTTGCAAAATACTTTTTTTAAATTTGACTATTTGTTGTATTCTTTCAAGTACAATTAATAATTATTAGGTTAGCTTTTCTGTATTTGTTGTTTCATTTAAGGTAACAATATTTCAGAGAAATTTCAATTAATCCATATGGTATTAGGGCAATATTATTCTCGCACACGGGCGGCAGCTACCCTGGGAATTGCTCTGAAAATAAAGCTCAATTTTATTTATTTGCAAAATACTTTTTTTAGATTTGACTATTTGTTGTATTCTTTCAAGTACAAGTTTTAAAACTGGCCTCTTTTGGTTTTCTTTTTCTTTTATTTCTTCATTTTACTCGTACAAAAACTACTGTAACATAATGTTCCAATATTTCATTTATTCCTATTGATTCGCCATAGAAAGACCAAGTAAAACCCTTTTGTCAGCCTTTCAAGGTATTTGGTATGCAAATATTTAAGTTTTAATTGAACGTTCGCTTTACTTTCGAATTTGCAGACCTTTACTGTTATTAGCTCGCCAGAATACAAATATTGGGTTTAAAAGCTCGAAAATAGCTGTTAAAGTAAATTGTAATATTTTTATTGCAGAAGTCTTTATCGATTCAACTTTAGAAGGTGACTTGTTAAACTCGTATTTTAATTTCTTTGGCAATTGCCAGTCCTCACTAATAAATATGTTGATACAACTTCGTAGCCAATCACATAAAACCACACAAATTGATTCGAAAGTAAATTCGATAGGAGAGTCTTTCAAATTTAAAACTCCCACTTCTGAATAAGATAGGCAGAAAAGAGAAATTGATATAAAAACCTCTGACATACCCCGGGTCTTTTTCCGGGCAGATCATTGTTTCCTGACAATGACAAGGGACTGGTCGGCCGAAAGGGTCATTTTATTAGTTTAAATTGGTTTGTCGTTGACATGATCAAATTCGGGAATGGAAAATAGGATTTCTTGATAAAGTAGGTTTTGTCTGTGATATATGGGATGTAAAAAAAATTCTATAATATATTTTAACCATACAATCAGATTGTAGAAAAATTGTCTTAAATGGATATATTAAGAGCCTCATCATCATTATTAATTATTAATTTATTAATTGACTAACAAAGAATAACTAAATCTAGATTTAGCTTGGCGAAATACCTAAACTTTTAAGGGGGTTGCATCCCCTAAGAAATCACAACCAGCCCGTCAAAAGTGTGATGGAAAAATTAGTTCAATTTTAAAATCCTTACCTGTGTTTTACTTTATGAATTGTTCAAAATGGCATAATACAACCGATATTCCAGCTGTTCGCGGTACCCTTGAAGTATCTCAGGTGAAATGGCCTAACATTTTTGGATAGTCTTTGCTGGAGTTGTTCAATTTTATCTAGTTGTGTTCCGAATACAATCGATTTTTCAAGTAACGGGGTCAGAAGGAAATCGAGTGGTGTCAGATCTGGTGACTTAGGTGGCTACTCAATAAGTCCTCTTCTACCAATCCACTGTTAACGGACAATGATTACCAACTGCCGTACTCGACGTATGTAATTGAGAGGTGCTCCATCTTGCTGGAAATGTAGCAGATTTTCATCTAAAGCAAGATCTCCATTAACGTTCCTTTGCTTTCCAATCGCATGAATTATAAGAAACTTTTAGGAAAAATAATAGGATGTTCGCTTTCAAATTGACGCTTTGTATAGATAATTGTTTACTTATATTAACTTTGTATAGAACGTTGTCTTTGAAATAATAGCTGCCTTGTCTCCTTAATTGCCATTTTTTACCGTGATGTCGTCTGCCCCTTTCTTCGGTTGCGCAACAAATTGACTTGCCACCTACTATTGTCCTTTGGCCTTGCTGTATAATGTCCTGCCTAGTTTTATTTATACTTGGCTGTAGTTTCAGCTACTTCGACCACTTTATTCTTCGTCTTTTATCGCTGTTCGTCTCTCGATCGCGAAGTGAGATGGCTGGTCAAAATTGGCCGGACACATGTACTGATGCACTGATTGGATTAAAAATAATGGGATGTTGCTCTTGAATGTTTATCAGCGCTACACGTCTTTCAGCTTTTCTCATCGACATTTTCGGATATAAGAACGATTTCCATGCCAACTCTTTAGATTTATCATTTTATATTGATTTATGGTAAGCATAGGTTAAGCACAATAAATTGAATTAAGAATTGTTAGCAACATTTCTTGGGAATAAAAGGATGTCCTTCAGTTTTACATAATAGTAATTTGTTTGATCTTAGTTACAATCCAACGACCTACAAAACAAGATGCATTGATTTTAAGTCAACCTTGTTAGCAATATAAAACTGAAATGTGTATTATATCGCGTTTATTGTGAGCTATTACAGAAGCCATTAAACAAATCATGTGTGTGTCATACATACATTCATTAACAACATTGTGATACATTTTATGCACTATAGCGAGGTAGGTTATTTGGCTCACTTGTAAATTTTAATCTGCATATATCGGACAGGTATTTTGACAAAATAAATTATCAATGAATCCCTTAGGGGTTTGCCTGATGGTTTCTGCGCCATATAAGCGCCAGTTCTGCCGTGCAACAATTAAAACATGTCTTGGAGGAGCACCAGCTTGATTATACGCTGTTTTTATTTTATTAACGCCATAGGACATTTAGCATACAGTATTGGAAAGCCCAATTTATCATCCAAACACAAAAATAAGGCGTAAGCGGTTGATGGACTCGTCCTTGTGGCGGTATAATTTTTGACCTTGTCATGTGCGATAGGATCCAGACAGCCTGGGGGATGCTAGAGGAATGGTGTGAAGAGACGGGGCTATCGGCCAACCCGAACAAGCCCGAAAGTCGAGTCGTTTTTGACCAGCAGCTGACGTGGAATTGAAAATGGAAGAGGGCACACAACAGATCGCTGAGGAACACCAGAATAAAGTTCTCTAAGGGTCGACACAGATGTAGTAGATTTATCATTATTATTAAGAATACTATACTGGAATTTTTGTTTTAAGCAGTGAGATAGCTATCAGTCATTAGTACCACCCTAAATCCCATATTAATTGAGTGTTGCCAATAAACATTTCAAAATGCTAATCCATCAAAGTTACTAATTACCTACCCCAACCGAAATCTAATAGTTTCACAGAAAGGGTCATGATTAATAAACCACTATTGATTTAATACTTTTACTATTTTCCACCACGTGACCTATCCGAGCCTAACCTCATGATGTACTTTGGATAAATTGATAGAGCCGTTTTTGACAGCTTGACAGCTTACGCAGGAATGATTAATAACTGCGCGCTATCGGCGTCGTTCACTTGTTGTCGGGGCCATTTTTTCGTTCCCTTCTTTCATGTCGATCCCGCTTTTCTTCCCGCTTGCAATGTAATCAGAGATTGCTTAGTTTATTGATGAAAGATGCATTGATGTTGGCAGATTTTGTTCGAGTAAAACAATGACTATTTAATTTCTAATGGAGCGGTGCTGTCTCTGAGCCATTCACCATAAGTAAAGATTGCCTGCATTTAATATACGCTACACTTACTATCAAAGCCTTGTTCGATAAAGAAAATATTAATTGTGTGTAAGGGAAAAAATTAATTAGTAGAATCCTTATTAATTAATTAAGAGAAAATTCTTATAAAGAAATGCTTTCACTTAATATTTAAATTTAGATAATAATGTTCAACAGGCAACAGGCGTCGCGCCAGCCAAAGAAATAAAAAAGGAGAAGAGCCAGTTTTCTTTAGTACGAAATATTTATGTTAAATTTATCACAAATAGATTTTTGTATTTCATCATATGAAACAAGAAATTCAGCTAAGTTGATTTGGTATAAACTACTTTAATATTAGTACAAATAATTATGTCAGCATGTGTGGCTAAAAAATTGTGACATATTTCACTCTACCTGGAGAATTTAAACATCTTTTTGCATAATTTATAGAGATGGATGATGGTAATGCGTTTCGGTGGTGTTTACCACTATCGTAAGATACAAAAACAACAAAACATAATTATGACAAACAAATAAAGCTAATATGATTTACGGATTTTAATAAGCTGTTTATTAAATCTGTCATATCTATAAGATAACATAAATAAGACAAGTCCTATTTTAGACTTATTTTATAACTTTGGGAGCCTTAGATTTAATAAGGTTCGATCGGAACAAGGCGTCTCGCCAGCTCGGATATATAAAAGAATAAAAGGGATATAAAGCAGAACAGTCATTTTTCCGGGCAATTTTGTGAAAAATTGAATTTATAACGTCGTAAAGCTTTCTAATAAGTCCCTGTTATTTAGTCGGTAAAGCACTGTTTAAGGAATAATTATGGAAATTTGCGGTCGGCATCCATCTTTTTACCGTTTAAATTATTTTACCCAACACTTGCGTATAATGTATACATTGATAATGCGATTTTATAAAGCTGCTCATAACTCACTAGTGAGGTATAACCAAAAGTCACTAGTAAGTTATGGTTTTATCGCACTAGCGAGTTATTCACATATACAGACTGTCCACTTAAGTTGCAGCCATATGGAAAACAAAAGTTCTGCATGATCTAAAACATAAAATGAAATAATAAGGTATCAAATGTCTGCAGGGTCGTATACGAGGTTTGTCAAAAAATATGTATTTTGCTCAAGAGTGAAGTACCTTTATTTCTGACAATATTGAAAATTGTTAAAAAAAAGTTTTGTCATAATTGAAAACTATAAAATTAGGTATATTCATCTATCATGAAAAATAAGGTTTTGTTATTTTTTTCATTTTCTCTACGTATTGTTTTTATTTAAAAGCATACATCACTTTTAATTTTGTAAATTTCGTAGCCGAGAATTTATCTCTTTTGTTTATTAAAATTTAAATAGGTACCTAATAAATACCTAATAAGAGTTATTTATTTTGAAAATTGGAAAATTCATGGAAGTAATAAATTGACTACGCACTTAATCGGTATATTGTGAAATTCCCGAAATACATTTCCTGTAATGTCTGAATAATTTCCTTGCATGCTTCTGAAATGATCCTCTCCAAATGATCAACATCTTGAAACGACCCTTACTGGTAAGTTTTTGGCATCAGTGATAAATGTTTATTCTTCGTTACACTATAACTTCCGGAAGCAATATTATCTGAAGTTTCACACAGATCTGACATATTTTGGATGCTCGATAACACACACGAAAATACCTTTAACGCACAGCTTGACAAACACCAAACGACTGATGAACTAAGATGAAAAGACTCTGCTTTATATTGAACACCTGCAATATGCCATTAACCTACCTAATATATCAATATAATAACATAATTAATAGTAACGTAAGGCCCTTAATAATTAGTTTAGGCATAGATGATATTATATTATTGTAGATTAGTATTTTTGTATAATTATTAATAGCTATTTAATTACATGATTAAAATAAAGATACTTACCTATTATTTTATATTTATTATTATTTGTATTGATATCCACAACAGCACATTAATAAAATTTATTTCAAACATCTTAACAAGTACCTAAACAAACAACTGTTATTTAAAGAAACTAACAACAATAGATACTGTTCCTTATCATTCTGGGGTCCCATATCATACAAACTAAAAAATATTCTTCAATCGTTTGGCTACAACATATCCTTTAAAACTAAACATACGTTAGGATCTTTCATTTGCAATGCCAAGGATGTCATCCCTCTGATGGATAGATCTGGTGTATACGAGGTCATGTGTTCGACTGCTGGCTGCTCCACAGTATACATAGGTCAAACTGGCAGAAAATTCAAAATTCGCATAAGTGAACACTGTAAGGAGATTGAAAGAGCATCAAGACTTAATTTGTCACCATCTAACATTAAATCCAACTTTTCTAGACACATATCAGCCAATAACCATACTTTCAATCCAGAAACAAACACTAAACTCGTACACTTCTGTCAAAAAAGCAATAAGTTGGACCTGCTTGAAATTGTTGAAATAAATAAAAATTTTAATAACACTAATATAAACTGTGTCAACGATCAAATAATTCACAGCAGCACAAATTTCTTTAATTCTCTAAACTTAAGATAACTTAACGAACGTGTGTCCCTGCAGGAGGCTGCGTGAGCCTGTCATCCGTTGGCGGTGGATAGTTTGGGGCGTTCTTGGGCCCCTACAGCGGCGGTTAACAGATTAGTGCACTGGCTATATAGATTAGTCTCATGGGTTTCTCCCATCATTGAGATGTGATATTGCTGCTGAGGGGTCGATGGACGGATCCTGATGTTTTCTGTTAGCATACTTGGCAGGACCACGCTCCCTCTTGTTGGTGCTACAATGTTCTTATTTCTTCTCTTATAGACACATTTTCACTCTTTCAATTTCCACTCAATATCTCCTTACCTTCATAACACAATTAACAATTTTTAAAAAACAAAACATTTTTTATACTATACCTATGTGAATCTGCCCACATCCGCTTTTTCTTTGATATGAAAAAATTTGTCACACTTCTATGTATCTGTTTGTGAATTTATTTTATAAGTATTTCCCTTTATAACATCATTATTCTCGATTTATATTCAATTTAAATTTAAAATTTCCCACCTAAAGTGCATGTTCTTGTGTAAAGAGAACTACCCTCCTATAAACATTTAATCCCCTTATTTTGAAAAAGAAAAATTTTTTAAAAATTCTTTTTAAATTGTTAAAGATTCATTAATTGAACAATTAATTCATAGATGTCGCAGTCTTTTCTTTATTCAGGTACTATATGCGTTTAACAGTTACAACTTTCAACCATTGGGTAATCTATTTTAGACTTTGTAAACCTGACATCGAGTCACTCTAATTGGTCCGACACTTAAATTTTTAATATATCTACAATCTAAGACTTGTCGTGTTATATGCCAAATCTCTTTGATTTCGCATATTGACATTAACCTTACTTTCACTTCAATTCTTTTTGCGTTTGGCGTGGCAGTGGCATATATGTATTAGTACTATATGGCGCCTTGCCCATTTAACCAATGTAAACGAAGTGAAGCCGAGGTTCCTTGTCCCGCCAGGGTCATTTCGCGCAGTGCGCATGCGCGAGATGACGTTTGTTTTAACAGGAAAAAAATGAGGTTATCACATTTGACTTTGACAACTGGACAGAAATTTGTAAACAAACATTAAAGTTCTTGATTCGTTTAGGATTTTGTATAGTATTTCGACTGAAAAAAGAAAAAAAACGCAGGTAAATACATCAATAAAACTTTTATTAGATATTTTACATTCATTTTTAGAGTTCAACAGGTAAAATAATAGGTTTTAATAGGATTTTTTGGAGTACATGCAATTTTCGGTAAAAATAGGTACCTAGGTACCTAATTATATCAACAGCAGCAAAGGAAATTATAATCTTTAGGAAATGGACTACCTAGTTATTGTTCCCTCACGAAATTAACGTAAGTAAGTTAATAGAAAGAAACATTCGATCTGGGTACATACCTGTAGAACGATAAATCTTTGTTCAAGCTTCTACGCCTGTTTAAAATAATGTAAAATATTCCGTTTTGCCTCGGCATCATCACAAAATGGTCACAGTTCACACACACAATCAAAATTTGCAGAAAAGTAAAGATAAACAGTACACAAAAGCCGTTAATAATAACAAATCTACTCGCTGAAGCGAGCTGTCAACCAATTTAACATTTGCTAAAGATTTCGAGGTTATGTCGAGCAAAAATGAGACGTTGTCACGTTGTCACCCTCTAGTCATATGAAATTGTTATTTGACGCGTTTTAGTTTAGAAATGGAAACAAATAATTTGAAAACACTTGGAAGTACAGACTTAATGCTTATTTTGCAATTCTTTAGCAAGATTTTTGGTAATTCTATCATTGCTCTAATTTTCTAAGACTCACTCTTCTGCCCTATTCTAAAGAAATAAAAGCATATTTGGCAATACCCTGACGGCGCATGCGCACAAGTCGAAATGACCCTGGATCTGCTATCTCTGTTGTTGCTTCAAGATTTTCAGGGTAATAGCCATATAGTACTAATACATATATGGGCAGTGGTGAGCACTATAACCTCATTTTATTAATACAAACTTTCAAAAATACTTTTAATTTTCTAAATGATTATTTATTATTTAACACAACAGGGGCTTAGCCCCCTGTCCCAATTTAAAAAATTAAAAAATCAAATTCCTCTATGATCAATTCCCTTTAAATTTTGACGTACCTACTTAAGAACTAAAACAGAATTGAGTCTATTATTTAATTGGCTATGTGTCAACAAATTAAAATTAAATGTAAATAAAACAAAATATATGGTTTTTGGCAGTAAACAAAACTGCAAATTATTTCTTGAATGTAACAATGTTCTTAATATTGACAACATGCCCATTGAATACACAACTGAAATAAAATATCTAGGAGTGGTTCTGGGTTCACAATTAAATTTTTCGCAACATATTGACTATATTTGTAAAAAGATAGGGAAAAAAATTGGTTTCTTTAGAAGAGTCTCTCATTATCTCAGTCATTGGTCTCGACTTCTTATCTTTAATACTATAGTGTACCCTCATTTTAACTTTTGCAACTCGCTGCTAATATCGTGCAGAAATATTGATGTACAAAGATTACAAGTGTTACAAAACAAAGCAATGAGAAGTATTCTGTCTTGTACTCGATACACCCCGGTTAGACTAATGCTTAAGTCACTTGGATGGCTGTCGGTTTCGGAGAGCATTGAAGCGTCAAATCTTTTATTTATCTTCAAGATACAGCATGAATTATTGCCCTCATATTTAAAAGAGTACTTAATTCCTAGGTCCCTTCGACACTCGCATGACATCAGATCTAAAGACAATTTTGATATTCGGTTTGCTAGAACAACACACATGCAAAAAAGCCTCTTCAGTGATGGCTTAAGACTTTTCAATGCTCTGCCGGCGGACATCAAAAACTCGCCCAATGTGAGAACGTTTATGCGTGGTGTAAAGAACCATTTCATGTTAGCAACCCGTTGAACTTTCCTTCTTTTTAAAAATTCTTCTTTTGAATCTTTTTAAATATTCTTCTTTTAATTTTTAAATTTAGTTTTAGGCTAAGAGCATTATATTAAAATGTCATAAATTATATTATATTTTTCTACATTATATACGATTATTGTATTAATAAAAAATTTGTATTTGTTTATAATAGCATTTATGCTAAAATAAAAACATTTTCATTTCATTTCATTTCATTTCATTTCATTTCAAGAACAATTTTTATGATAGACTTTTTTAAAGATTCCTTTTTAAGGAAAACATCTTTAATCTGTTAAGATGAAAAACTTTTTTCTTTTCTTTTTTGATTTCTCCACACTTTACTAAGTACCTATTTGTATAACTTTCATTATAACAACATAAAACCCAAATTAAATTCATGCTACATATAATCATATTTTATTACTTTGATACAATAATAAAATGAATATTTTCTAAACTGTGCTCATCTTCTTATCCATCACGTTCAGCCAAACTAGTCTTCAACTAACAAATTTCATTTTCCTTATAATCTTAAAAGAGTTGTACTCATTTATTTGAGGCAACTACTAAAACCGAGACCAAAACTCGATTTAGGTAAGTCCTTTATGGTGCCTGTTGTCATTGTACTTTCATAGATTCCTTTTAGTTCCCCTGAAGATGACTGTTTGTACAGTCGAAATATGTAGGGACAATCACTTTTAAAGAAATTAATTTTTGAAATAAATACTATTTGTGGAGGAAGACAAAAGTTTTGTTTTTATCTATTTATATTTGTTGTTTTGTTGAAAATAGCTAACCTAAACTATTGAAATTAGTAGGTAATCAGGACCTGTACCCTTTCAAAAGGCACTTATTTATGGCTGGGTTTAAATTTTATTGCGGTCGGGAAATCAACGAATTAATGTGGAATGGAGTTTACCTACATTTCTTAAGAATTATCGGGTCGGGTTTTACTACCCCTAATGGAAGATGTTTTAGCATTAATGTTTACTAAAGATTCCGATGATGAATTCCCGCGGTCGTTTAACAGATTGGTCGGTAAAGAGAGTATAAAATAATGAGATTTCCAATTTTAAATATGGGGAATTCATAACCGGTCCTGTAACGAAGGTGGTCACTTTATAGAGGTGGTAGCAAACCGGGGTTTTACTGTATTATGTAGTATTTTATTATAAACGTATCTTTTTATCCGATTGTGTCAAAAAATGACGTTTTATAGATCAGATATTTGGACGAAAAGGTAACCTTTTCAATAAGGTATTGATTATTGCGCTGGTAGCTAGGCAACCTTTGTCGTCCTAGTCCGAAAAACATTTTGTCGGACGCTAAAATATTTTCAACAGTTTATTTTATTCAATTATTTACAATATTTATATTAAATGTACAATTAGAACAATTTTGAACAAGAACGGGGTGATGTAAATTTGATTTTGAGGATGTGTTATTATTTTTGGTCTCCGTTATGATATTATTCTCCAATGTTGAACTCGATTGGGAGACGGATTGCGACACCTGAGTCGAGACTGACTGCAGGTCAGATTGTGGAATGTTGAATATTTTCTTGGTCAGCTCTAACTTATTACTTAAGGAATCATCTATGTAGCCCTCGGCTACTCCCGAAGACTTCCAGCCTCCATGCCGTTTTAGAGATGTTATGTCTGCTCCCGCATCTACAAGTAATGTGGCCGATGTTCTTCTGAAACAATGTCCCGTGAATTCCTTGGCATTCGGCAGTTTTAAGTAAGATGCTATTTCCTGAGGTATAGAGCCAAATTTGTGTATACCGACAACTTGCTTATGGCATTTTCCATTGCGATAAGACACAAAAAATCGCCCATTACTCATATTTGTTGGACGTTAAGCCAGATAATTTCTATAATACTTTAGATATTCTCCAGTCACCGTAAATGATCTCGGTTTGTTTGGTTTATTATAGGGAATTTTTATTAACAAAGCCGTTCCCAAATCTTGTATGTCATCAATTTTCATATGAGCCAGTTCTTCTCGACGACATGCGCCCGCGATTCCAAAAATAAAAGCAACCTGTAATTAAGAAAATTGTTAGTCAGAAATTTAAAATACTATTATATAGTTACATTTACCTTCAACATTAAGTATTTGTCATCTGGAGCATGGCAAAGGAATTTGTGAACCTCTTCTCTAGTTAGGATCCTTGATTTCTTTGGACAATATCCAACACTTTTTTGTTTCAACAATGCTCGTAATCTCATGTATTTAGATATATCAATATTCTGTTTTACATTTACCACTGCACGTAGCATAGAATACTGCGACCACAGAGTAGATGACTTCATAGTTTTCGATAATTCCGCCATATAGACCAAGAAGACGTTTTCGGAGAACGACTGTATATTTTTTTCTGGCCGGTAATCCATAAATTTTTTATAAGCTCTTTCATATATTTCCTTAGATTTTTGTGGCAACAAATGTAACATTACTTCCTTGGCAGTTTCTTGAATGTCAGGTGGTGTACCTTCTATAAGATCATCGTCTATTTCCATTTTTAATTGTGTTTTTCAGGTTTTAAAACTAGCAGAACACGAAAGATTAGTTAAAACTATCGCCTGATTGATAAAACGTCAGTTGATAATATTAATTTAATTATTTGTTAGATCCATGGATACGCATATTACAGGTTTCATTGTTCAAACATTCAAGGGACAAAAAATTACAATGCAAGATGAAATATATTGGTTTTCTTAATTTTTACATTATTTTATAATCCGAGCAAAAACACAATCGGATAAAAAATAACGTATGTTATACGGACGAAAAATGTATTTCGGACTATGCGGGTTACTGGCCTCGGCTTTGCCTCGTCCAGTAATCTCCCGCAATACGTCCGAAATACTGCATTTTTCGTCCTTGTAACATAATATACTATTATTGTACAGTTTTGTGGCCACTTGGCTTATTATTGTACTAGTGCTACTAAGTAAAACTGTTGTCTGTAAGCACCAGCTACTCCAAATATTAGGGTAACCTAGAACAATAATATTAATGACTTGAAATGTCAAACTTCCATAGGAATTATTATTTTTAAACAATTTATGAAAACAAAATGTCTATATTCAGTTGATTCAGCTGGAAATAATCGTAGTGTAATTATCTAGATTTTTTTTATCTTTATTCGTTGCAGTTGAATGTAATGTTGACACAGCAGAGTAGACATTTCTAGGGTTTAAATTCTAATTGGCAAAAATGGCAGTTTAAATTCTCTAGCTGAGTCCCTACAAAATTTTAATGAGTAATCAGTTCAACTTGACGTTAAGTTAGAGTTAAATTAAGCTGAAAGTTAATTTGTCATAATGAGAAATGTTGTATCAGTTGTCACAGCCATTTGGCCAAGATAACACAGGTCTGAAACATTTACCTTTTTAAAAATTGTCTTCCTGAAAAGTATGGAATGGATTACTTATACGGGATGCATCAAATATATTGGTATCAACTTCTACCACTGGATCGATTAAAAACAAGAAAATTAGGTGAAAAGATTTTCAACCCGTCTGAAAATAGTTAAATCCATCAACAATTCGATAAATATTGTAAATTTCGGAATATAGTAAAAGTATAAAATTATATTATACAGGGTGTCTGTAAAAGGTCTTTACAAAAACCTACCACATAATTTTTAGACCAGAATTAGCCGATTTAAGTAAACTTACCTTAGTACAAAGTTGCTTAGTTTGGGCGCTAGACGGCGCTGAATTAACAATTTTTAAATCGTTTTTCTGGATTAATTTAAAAACTGCTCATACTATTTTGCCGAAATATGGTACGTTGGCATAGCTTTATGGAATGAAACAAAAGGGGGTTGGGCACAAAATTCAAATTAACCAACTCATTTGCTACCAAACACTCTTGATAAGACTTGATTCCTCTGACGGTTTTCTAGAAACTTGCATTTTATTACTTAATACGTAGTAGTTTTTACCACATAGTACTTGGGTTTTATAGAATTTTTGAACCTTCCCTTCTCCTTATTTGAAGAGCAATGGCAAAAAGTTCCAAACTAAACTTTTTCATAATCTCATCAAGATTTCAAATATTGTGTTTTTAGGATACCCTTAGTTAGGGGTGGGCAAAATAATCGATTAATCGATATATAATCGATTAATCGATTAATCGATTTTTCGATTTAAGAAAAATTTTAATCGATTAATCGATTGTTCGATTAATCGATTTTCCGATTAATCGATTTTCCAATTAATCGATTTTTCGATTAATCGATTTTCCGATTAATCGATTTTCCAATTAATCGATTTTTCGATTAATCGATTTTCCGATTAATCGATTTTCCGATTAATCGATTTTTCGTTTAATCGATTTTCTAATTAATCGATTTTTCGATTAATCGATTTTCCGATTTTCTGATTAGTCGATTGTAAAATCGAGTGTAAATAAATTTTTACCCGATAATCGAAAATATAAATTATTATGTTATTGAATGATTTTGAAGTTGCTGGTGAAATATTAATTAATATACTGCACAATTAATTATTACTCTATACAATAACAGTTACGTGTACTGCGCCCGTATTTCTACTAGTATACAGGGTGTTAATTAATGGTATGCAGATATTTCAGGGGGTGATAGTTAGTACTCGTCAAAATAAGAAAAAAATGTATATATATGCATGGTCTAAAACGCGTTATTTTCGTTATACAGGGTGGCAAAGTTTCAATTTTTTTTCTCGTATCTTGCGTTTTCTCTCTTATATTCTCTGATAATTGTTTCAAATTTTGAACAACAACCATTTTTTAGAATCTCTACAATAAAGTATCAAAATTGTTGGTCGCAGTATACAGGGTGTTACATTTTCTTGAATCCGCTACAATTTTATCTTTCAGAACTTTTTTTGGGGCTCCCTGTATGAATTCCGGTATGAAATTTGAACTCTTTGTTCCCTTGTTTAGCGTTCTTGTCTCTTGTACTATTCTCGTATCTGTGACCGTTTTCGATTTATTTGCAAAAATAGCCATCGATGGAAATTAAATGTAGGCGAAATAGCGCAATAAAAATGAAAATAATTATTACTTAAAATATATACAAATAAAAACAGCTTTTTACTATTATTCTAAAGTTGAAAAAAAGTGAAACGTTGCTTAAACATAATATTGTTATATTATAATTTTTCCCATAAAGGAGATTGTTTTAATTAAATAAAAATTGCCTAATCGACAAGGACCAAATAAATTATTGAACAATAAATTTATTGCCTGTCCGATTTATCGATTAATCTAAATAATCGATATACCGATTACATCGAAATTATCCAAAATGATGAATATAATAAGATCGATTAATGGAAAAAATCGATTAATCGAAATAATCGATTAATCGAAATAATCGAAACATCGATTAATCGAAATAATCGATTAATCGAAATAATCGAAATAATCGATTAATCGAAATAATCGATTAATCGAAATAATCGATTAATCGAAATAATCGATTAATCGAAATAATCGATTAATCGAAATAATCGATTAATCGAAATAATCGATTTTCCGATTAATCGATTAAATCGAAATTATCGATTATTTTTCATAATCGATAATCGATTATAACTTTTGATAATCGCCCACCCCTACCCTTAGTATGCCTTTTTGGAGATAAGCACAGAATTATGTTTTCGAGTGTTCGTTGCGCCCCCTAGCGGACGGCTACCAAACTTAAACATTATTTGCAGCAATTTTTTAGGGCCTATTTTGTACAAAAAATTTTTACCTGAGAGCTCTGGGACTAATAGGTCCTGAGATATAGCCGGCGTCCTTTCTTATTTGAAGACCCGGTACATAAAGTGGTTTTTATTTTTTCTCTCGAAAACGAAGCAAGATACGAAAACAATTCAGGGACAAAGAAGTTGTATTATTAGCTGGTAAATTCGAGAAAAAATATCAAAATTGGAGAAAAGTCAGTGGCGTACATTTTTTTGTCCATAATATTCGTTAATGTGCTCCCCAGGACGCCACTGGACTTAAAAAATTTAATTTAGTTAGGGCTAATTAAGCCCTTATCAACAACTACGGACAGATGTTTATATGAACTTTATCTCTTAGAATATCATAAGGAATCATCCCCTTCAGGTACGTACCGTACTTCTAAAACACCCTGTATTTTGTTACCACCAAATAAGGTTATAATTTATAGGTGTGAAGATGCTGTTCTAGAGCGGAACAAAAATTACCTAATAAAGAAAACCTTTTTATGAGGCCTAGACTTTATGTATTTTTTCTTGAGGTGTCATAATTTGTCTCTGTCGTAGATTCAGTGTTATACACACCAATAGTTAATTTTCTAAATGAACGCTGATGTAAATTCTGATGCCAAAAAGCAGATTCAGAAAACAACTCTTTAAACTATCTCAATTTTTCACAAAAATTGAACTAATATCCTCGCTCGACGTGGCATCTACTCATAAGCAAGCGCTGCCAGCTGGTTTACAAATGACTTTTAAGTTGTAAAGTTGCTATGTGTCGTTCTCAAAAGCTTTTTGACAAATGGTCCGAACAGGCCCAACTTTAATATCGGCAAGTTGGCGCGCTCACGGATGGCGCCACATGCTATGCGAATAAAAATGTCGCGGCGGCATCCCTCGATAACGTTCTGCAACGATAAAAATTAATATTTTCGAGACGTTAGCGCTTATCAGCCTACGTTCGTCGAGGGCAATGCTGTAAAAGGCTAAGCCGAATTTTCTAATCAGATTTTAACAAGTGGTTTAGATAGGTGAGTCTGATTTATTAACTCAGCCACTAAGTGAATATACATACATAATAAACCTAATTTGTCATAGAAAAAAATCGTAAAGTGTCCCCTTTACTGAAGTTACCTGGCGACTTACTTTTTCGACTCTATACCTTTTGCAGTGGCGGATTTACGATTTATGGGGCCCTAGGCTACATACTTTTTGGGGCTCCTCGCCCCCACCCCCTACTTTTTATTTTTATTTTTTTAATATATGACTACAAACTACCCAATTTTTTTTAATACAAAGGACAAAATAAAAGAGATATTTTCATTTTAGAATTTATTGATAATTTAAAACAAAATCCAAACGTAACAAAATAAAAAACATTAAGTAAATAGGAAAAATATATCTAAGATCAAAACCAAAACACTTTGGCTCGTAATCAAATAACTTAAAAGTGACTCCAGGTACAGGGTTATCCAACCAAGACTAGACAAGGCGCCTTTTTTCTTCAGTTTTAAATTTTTTTTTTTTGTTTTTAAATTAAAAATCCAACATTTTAGATCAAAATTTATATGAGAAATCGGATAAGCTCATTAAAAATACGGCATCCCATTTAAAAAAATATCAAAGTGACCCCTAGTACTTTTGTTTGATGTTCAATTGTTTTTTGCTAAAGATATTCGAATTCGCGGGAGAAAATGACTTAAGATGGCTATTTCAGTTTTTTTATAAAAGTACAGGAAAAGTCAAAAAATCGCCTTGTCTAGTCTTGGTTGGATAACCCTGTACATGGTACAGGGACATTTTTTTAAGTGTCTCACCCGATTGGCGATTTTCCTGCTGACTATCATAAAATACAAATTACATATTTCTGAATGATTTTCGATAAGAAAGCCGAATTTAATGTCAAAAAATACATAGATTTACAAATTTGACAGATGAGACGCCATTTTGAATTTTCTTAAATGGCAACCCCCATACGATTGGATTGCATTTGGCGATCCGATTCTAAAACTATATAGTTGTTGACACTTATTTTCAGCCGTTTCGGAAATACGGGCGTTCCTAATTTGCCTCCATCGATTTTGTCTTTTAAGTGTCTCACCCCTTTAATAAATAGACCTTCTAAGCTGAACACCTTAATTTTTTTCACAGTGACATAATTTCCCGTTAGCAAGCGATCTACGCTATAGTCAAATCCTCCGACAGATGTCAAAAAGTGACAGATACGACGCCATTTAATAAGTATCAACAACTATATACTTTTAGAATCGGATCGCCAAATGCAATTCATTCGTGTAGTTATTTATGAGAGTTGCCATTTAAAAAAATTCAAAATGGCGTCGTATCTGTCACTTTTTGACATCTGTCGGATTTAACTATAGCGTAGATCGCTTGCTAACGGGAAATTATGTCACTGTGAAAAAAGTTAGGGTGTTCAGCTTAGAAGGTCTATTTATTAAAGGGGTGAGACACTTAAAAGACAAAATCGATGAAGGCAAATTAGGAACCCCCGTATTTCCGAAACGGCTGAAAATAAGTGTCAACAACTATATAGTTTTAGAATCGGATCGCCAAATGCAATCCAATCGTATGGGGGTTGCCATTTAAGAAAATTCAAAATGGCGTCTCATCTGTCAAATTTGTAAATCTATGTATTTTTTGACATTAAATTCGGCTTTCTTATCGAAAATCATTCAGAAATATGTAATTTGTATTTTATGATAGTCAGCAGGAAAATCGCCAATCGGGTGAGACACTTTAAAAAATGTCCCTGTACATTACCGTACATTCTACATAATAATATATAAAATCACATAGATAAAAAAGGAACTAAGTAGTATTAAAAATAGAAAATAAAATACAAACATTTTAGACAAAGAAATAAAAACAAAACCAAAAATAACCAGTTTTGCTAATATTAAAGTAAGAGTTTTCAAAACTACAAAAATATAAGGTACTAAAGGTACAACAGAAAAAAGTTATAACAGTAAAAAAACTAGGTAGTAAGGATATAAAATATGAACATATAGGAAACAAACAAAAATCACAAATGCAGACTCTTTTTTTCTAATTTTAATATCGGCAAATTCCCTTAACGCATCATCGTAATTTAAATTACCAGTAAAATCACTTTCAATAATTGAAAGTATTCCCAAAAATTGTAATCTTTTTTCTGTCATAACAGTTCTATATTTATTTTTTTATTATTGTTAATTTGGAAAAGAAACTTCGCAACTAGTTACGGGTAGCGTTAAAAATATCTTGAGGGCGGTGTATAAATTGGGAAATACATCTATCATTTCCTTACTATAGATGATGTTTAACATTATTGAGCAACTCGTGCTTGCTTCAGGGTTAGATATTTTAAATATTCTTTGAACTGCAAGGCTTCGCTAATGAGTTCTTCTTCAAGATCTTCGTTGTAATATTCTATGAGTTTCTTAAAGCTCTCCGCATCAATATCGTTTTTTGAGATATCCCCTATATCAAATAAACATTTAAATTTAACTGTTATATCTTGATAGACAGAACTTCGGCGATGTAAGTCGTTTATCGAAAAATCCAACAGCTTGTTGATAATCTCAAATCTAAATTTTACTTTTCCAATAAACATAGGCATCTCAGTTTCCTTATTAGCCAGCAATATTTTTCTTTTTCGTTTACTGGATTCAGCAAATTCTTTTTCAATATCGCTTAGTTCTTTAACATTTGCTTCCAATTTATCGGTTTCTGATTCAGATTTTTTTCTGATGCCTTGTAAAAATTGTTTTAAAGAATCCAATAAATGGTATCCTTCATGTATATCCAAACCAGGCGACCCTTCGATGGCACGCGACCAACATACGGTATAAAGTTTTTGTATGTAATTAACTTTTAGTGTGTCGTGAATAGATTCCTGGTTGTTAATTTATAATAATTATTACTGGGGGGTTAGATTTTAATTGATTTAATAACAACAGATTTTTTAATTAATTTGGAATTCGGAGTATATTCTTGAAATGAAATGTAAATGGGCCCTACGCTGCAGCGTACTTAGCGTACCGGTAAATCCGACACTGACCTTTTGAACCGACATATACAGGGTGAGTCGGAAGGAATGGGCCTAACTCTAAGGGTGTAATCTATGCATCAAAATAATAAGAAAAAACTGAAATGTTGTTATCCAATATTCATTTGTTGTCAAGTTATAAGGCAAAAACAAAATATTCCATTAATTTAGCTTTTCTGTAATAAATGTTATTACTGTTTGCATTTTATTGTTGTGCTATCACTATCCTATTAGTGTCAGTATAAAATCTTACATTGATTCACCGTTAACTTTGGGATTTGTAACATTTTAATTTTATAAAATGCCACACATTTATTCACATCTCGAATACGCCAATATGGTTTTTATTTATGGTTTGTGTAAAGGAAATGCTACAGCGGCTGCTGAAGAATATCGTGATCGTGGGATTCCCCAAAAAAGAGTAATCAATACGCTTCACGAGCAAGGCTTATACCCGTACCATGTACAGCGTGAGAATCTTCAACCTGGAGACTACGCGTATGAAATTTTGTGAGTGGATAACTAATAATCGTCATCTTTTGCCGCACCTACTTTTTACTGACGAAGCTAGCTACATTCACCCGTGACAGCATCAATAATAATCGAAACTCCCATGTATGGTCGGACGAAAATCCTCACGCAATAGTCGAAAGTAATTTTCAACACAGGTTTTCAGTAAACGTGTGGAGCGGCATGATCGATAATAATTTAATTAGCCCTTTTCTTTTGGAAAATCGCCTTACAGAGATCACTACTTATATTATTTATTATTATATATTATTAGTATTATCAACACGACGGAGCGCCTGCCCATTTCGATCGTCAGGTCAAGCAATATTTAGACCAAAGGTTTCCAAGGGTTTGGATTGGTCGCAGTGGTCCTATTTGTTGGCCTCCTAGATCGCCAGGCCTTACGCCGTAGTTAAGAATTCCGCCGTCAGCACCAGGCGATACCGAAGTCGTCTAGATAAACTTTCGGGAATTTGATCTTTGTTCGAGACTGCACTGCCTGGAACCACCGAATGGCGATAATGAGTGCGACTGAGACGAAGACTAATTTTCAGCCGAACTTGATGATGACGACATTCGTCGTATCCGGGACCGCAATGGCCTTTGTTTAGCATTTTCGATGGTTTTTAGACGGCGATCAACATTTTCTCATTATTTCCTTAGTTTTTTAGTATCTCCGAACTGCGGGGAATCACTACGATCGCGTTTACAACGTTGTTTTGGCATTTTTCACAACAAATTTTTTGACACTATATAAAATTCTGAAAACAGATGCACGACCGTTGTCGATACTATGCGTTTAATTTAACACACAAACAAAGAATGATCTGTGATTGAGCTGAGCATAGGGATACGAAGCGGAGCGCGGGAATGAGGGGAATTGTTTGCTTCAAACTGTGTGAGATTTGGCGCCAAGCGAAGATACTACACCTAGTCTTATTTACGAGACGAAGCTGAAATATAATGGTAATTGTTTGTTTATGACACCGACCTAAGAGGTGTCAATTTTGAGTTCCTGTTTAATTTTCTGTTATCTGATTTCTAACTTGTTTACACTATGATTCATCTAAATGAGAAACAACGAGTTGAAATTTTAATAATGAGCAGTTCGAGGAATATGAAGAGATCGCAAGATCAGGTTTGTCAACATTTCAATGAACTATATCCAAATAGGCCTCCAATAAATCAGTCAACGGTGTGTCGATTGGTAAAGAAATTTCGAGAAACAGGCAGTGTTAGGGCAGCCGCTAGATCAGGTCGACCTAAAACATCAACCGGGGGAGACAAAGCTTTGAATATCATGCTCTTAATACATGAAAATCCAACACAATCATCGAGGCCAATGGCAATGGATTTTAATGTGTCTCATCAGTCAGTGAAAAATTTCTTTAAGCAGGAGAAGTTCTAGAAGATAAAGTTGGTGCACCAGTTAAACGAGGACGATTTTGATAGAAGAGCTGAATTTTGTGAGCTGATGATGGAAAGATGCAATAAGGATAATAACTTCGCAACAAATATCATTTTCTCGGATGAAGCCACTTTCCGTTTAAATGGCATTGTTAATAGACACAATTATTCTTCTTGCAGAATGGTTTTACCTGGTGTAAATAATGGCATAAACGAACAGGTATGGTTCCAGCCAGATGGGAGCACCTGCGCATTATGCGGCAAATATTAGACAATACATATGCGAACAATTTCCAGGACGTTGGATAGGCAAAAGACTGGCCAGCGCAATCCCCGGACTTAACCCCGCTCGACTTGTTTTTGTGGGAACACTTAAAGGACAAAGTCTACGTTAACCGTTCAAATTACTTACAATCTTTAAAAGAATTAATGCTGAAATTCGGGCTATTCCAGAGGACTTCCTTTTAAACGTTGTAGACGGGTTCAGGGATCGACTGGCGCTCTGCTTAGCAGAAAATGGTGGTCATTTTGAACATCTGATCCTCTGAAAAGGTTTCGCTTGTTTATTATTCCGATGTTAAGTTGTTCAATTTTCTAGGCTATTTATTTTGTTATTATGAAGTTTCTTACAATTTTAAATAAATAGAAACTTAAAATACAAGAAATTCAGAGTTTTCCCATCAAATATGCAATCATATGCAAGATGTTCCATTTTAAAAAAGTTAGTTAGTCTCTATGGCAACCAAGCCAGAAATTACAGAAAAAATTCATGCAGGTAGAAATGTAACGAATAATTTACTGAACAACTTTCATAAAGCTCACTTTTTCGTATACGAGGTAATTCAAAAGTTACAGCTTGTCGCGCTTTAGCTATATCCAAAATCTTTATTAACAAGTTCACGTATCCTCTGTCTTATAGATATTCAGTGTAACTAGATATATTACGATTCATATACCGTTATAGATAATTTAGGACCGGAGTAACGAATAAACTTATGTAGAAATATTCTCTGGAGGCCGTGTAACATAGTTACAGTTACATATTTCGGAGGTTAACCCTAAGTGTGGAGAGAATTCTCCTCGGAAATTAATAGAACACGAAGTTTCCTGGCTGTGCGGCCTGGGCGGTTCGCCTGTATTCCGTCGCCAAGGTAGTTCACAAGTTATAATAAATAGTTAATTATTCATATGTTTGGGCTGACATATGTTTTAGTCATTCTGAGAAATTATAATTAACTAAACCTGCTGTAAAAGTACCTACATAATACCTACATACACAGTGTGTAAAAAGTCCGGGACCGGTCAATTATTTAGAAAGTGGCGCAAAATATAAGAAAACTTCTGGTATAAAAGTTGTAGGCCTTAAAAAAATCTATAAAACTAGGACACCTGTAATTATACAGGGTGCCTCAAGCAGTCATGGTAAACAAAGTTTTGATTTATTCGAATAGAATGACCCCTTTTTAATCACGTTTTCTGATTCCTCTAAACATTCTAAACAACAATTATGAAACATATGATATGGCTAAATCCATTAGTGTAAGAAATAATTTGAGTTAAAGGACATAAATACAACAGTTAAGATATTACCTACATTTTGCATTTTTACAAGCTGGTACCAGAATGTTTTGCGTTAAAACTGTGAAAAAAAAACATAAAAATTGTACTAAATGTACCCACGCAAATTTTGTCAAAAATTTAATAACAATTAAATTAAATACAAGCCGTAAAATTAATAACAAATTTACAAGAACAAAAATAAATTTAAGTAAGTCGTTATTTAATTAAATGTTAATTTGTGGATGACGTTTTGTAACATTTCTTGGTTAATAGATTCACATTCTTCATTATTTAGAGAAAATAATCAAGGGCGTTAAGTCTGGCGACCTAGCGGGTCATTCTATGGGGCCCCTTTGCCCTATTCAGCGGTTAGGCAAAGTATTATTTCAGTAAACTCTTACAGCTCGCCCAAAATGAGGAGGAGCTCCATCCTGCTAAAACCACGTATGTAGTAATAGTGGTCCTAGTGTATTGGTTATTGCTGGCACAATTTAATTTTGCAGCATGTGGAGATAATATTTTGCATTCAAATTCCCCTCTATAAAAAAAGGTCCCACTAATCTATTGCCAACATTGAGCTAGGAAAACAAGGAGGCGCCATGACCATTTAATAAGGTAATAAATAACGGTATCACTGGGTGGGGCTAATAGTAGGAACAATGTGGCGGCTTAACAGAGTCGGACTACATTTTATTTTAATTTTTTATTTATTTTATATCAAAATGAGGTTTTAAGTTGCTTTTCTCGGGTTATAAGATGTAGGTTAGGTATTCACAATGCAAAAATCCGAAGCAACCCATTTCAAAGTAAACTTTTGAGTTAAATGTATATGTTAGTAACTTTATTTAGGTACGGTCCTGTATAATGTTGATACTAACCTATAAAATGTTATTCCGGATGATTTCTTTTTATCAACGCAATCTCTGCTACAACAACTACGTACAGCACAAGAAACCATGTTTGCTTTTCGAAAAAACAACAAGATTCTAAATAAAAGAGTCTAACACTGGTCTAAACACAACAAAATAGCACACGCTTGACAAAATGACTAAAGAGTCGTAACAATATGGCGGACCTGATGCCGCGTGTCACGTGATGGCTTCTCCTTTCTTTTCTACCTCAATGATTACCAATAATACCGGCCCACACATTTACTTTCTGGGGGTGTCGAGTGTGTGTTTCTCTCATCCAATATGGGTTCTGATAAGCCCAGTAACGACAATTATGTCGATTAACATTCCCGTTTAACGTGTCTCATCCGAAAAAACTATTTGATTAAAAAAATTGTTATTTTCTTCCTGTTTTTGCATCATTACTTCGCAATATTCCATTCTACGTTCGAAATCGTCTTCTGATAATTCTTGGACTAAAGTTATTTTATAGGGGTAAAAATTACTGTTTTTTTAAATAATTTCAACTGATTTAAAACATAAATCAACTTGGGTATTGGGTTACCTGTTGTATTTATATCCTTTAACTCAAATTATTTCTTAAGCTAATGGGTTTAGCCATATAACATGTTTCATAATTGTTGTTTAGAATGTTTAGAGGAATCAGTAATTAAAAAGGGGTCATTCCATTTAAATAAACGGGCGTACGAAATTTCGGCCCCGGCCAGGTAGCAGCCCGATTTTGACAGGAACTTTCGGCCCCGGGATGGAAGGGTCATGTTTTTATTACAGGCATTTTCGGCCCCAATGGTCTAACGTTATAACATTTTAATTTTTTTATGATCTTTTATCTTTTATATTTATAGACTTATATTGGTTAAACAGCGCTAACACGGCATCTAATCCACCTTTTTGGTTCCAATTCGCCTTTTTCAAGTTCACCGGGGAATATTATTATTAATTGTTTGCCCCTTTTATAGACTTATATTGGTTAAACAGCGCTAACACGGCATCTAATCCACCTTTTTGGTTCAATTCGCATTACCTGCAATGTTTGGGGCCGAAATTTCTTGCAAGATTACTTGACCTAAAATTTCTAGCAGGTACCTTACCCAATATGGGGCCGAAAGTTCCGCCGCCCAAATAAACCAAAGTTTTGTTTACCATGACTGTTTGAGGCACCCTGTATAACTACACTGCCCAACTATGGAGAAAGGCAGTATCTGCATGTCTTAAGTTTTGTGGTAAATAGGCAAAAACTTTTGAACTTTGTATTTATTGGATTTTTGAAACATATTCTTTTTTTATTATTTGCGTCTATAAGAGGTTCAAACGTATGGTTTAAATAGATATAAAAAAGTATTTTTTTTATTTGTTTACAAGAAAAGGCAGATACTGCTTTATCTTATTGGTTTTCCGATATTCATAAAATAGACAAATGGCAGCAAGTGGCATTTGCTGCTTTTTTCTATGTTATTTGATAGATACTGCTTATTTCTATTGCAAGAAAGGAAAAAACAACATAGTAAAACATAGTCTTTATTTTTTTTATAAATAATATTATTGTTAGCATTATGTTCTAAACAAAAGAAAATACAAAATACGACACTAAATAATTATGGTGCAGTCGACAAATTTAACCAAAAATCTTTTCTGCTGTCTTCCATTAAGACAATAAGATTTTTTATTATGGTCGATTTTCTTTCATCTGACACACCACACGGTTCATTGTGAAAAACTGGTTCAGGAAACAATTTTTTCTTATAAACGTCGTTTTTTAAAAAATGTAGGGATTTCGTTTGTTCCGCTGCTAAACTACATTTATATTATAATTCAAATGATCCTCGAATTGTCTTTACATAAACAATATCTGACAGCAATATCTTTTCCTGTCCTCTAGAGTTTCTTTTATTCGGCGCAGAGAAATCTTTAAAATCACAAAAATCAGAGGGATTCATACTCTTTGTTATTATTTTCTTGTTGTTTGCATTTTGAACTGCAGTAACAAAATCATTAAAGTCACACGTTTTCTTTTGGCGACGTAATGATAACTCTATTTGGTGGTGCACAGAATCGGCAGACATAAAAGTATGCCCAGGCTCAAAATAATAAACTTCTATGGATTTTGCTGCTACTTTGTTTGAGTTTACCAAGTATACTAAGAACGACATAAAAGCCCAATTTTTATTTTGAGCTGCGCAATTGTCCAGCCAAAAAATAAAATTTTCTGCATCCCGATTGTGCAGACAAAACTGATAAAATGTACTTATTAATTCTTCTTTCCCTCTTCCTCTGATTGCTTCGGGCCACAATACTGCAAAAGGCAACTTTGTATTGTTCGCCTTAGTTCCAATCGGTACAAAGGTTTCATTGTAAACTACTAGTCGCGGTGTAAATAAAACCTTTTTAAAACATTCCATTCGTGGCAACATTATAACTTTTTCTAAGTCAGCAGATACACAAACGGTTTTGTTTATTACATTAAAGTAACATTTTTAAATTAATCTTTATGTCCGCCTGGCTTGTCAATTTTCTTGGTCATATTTTATATTTATTATGTTTATATTTGTGTTAATATTGAGCATCTTATGTTCCTGAATATATAAGGAATAAACTCAGATAAAGGGCAATAAAATAATGTTATGTAAATCAACCTAAAAAGTCAAAAATAAAATTTTTAACTTTTCATTTCTATGTTTTTTTAAATTTAAGAGTAAGCCAATAAAATTATATTTTTGGCTCTTAGGATAAACCTTATGCATTGAGGAGCCTACGATATTATTAACACTAAATAATTTTTCAGATACCTATAAAAAGTTCCACAAGTTTAAAAATTAAATCTAGTGGTAAAGTGGGCCATTTCTTCCAGACTTATCCAAAAGAGCAATACAATCAGTAAAAGTTAGTGATCTTAATATTTTTTGTATTTTCTTCATTGGATATTGTGAACATTTTTAGTTTTTACCATGCAAACTGTCATAACATTCATTATTTATTAATGTGTAGTGTCACCACTTTAGTTTCAGTTTACTTTTACGTATAATAACAAAAGTAGACAACAAACTATATTTTAGGATAGGTTAGGATAAGAGCTTACTTAATTATTACAAAACACACTTAGTAACATAAAAATCATGTCTGCATAATAAACATACAATTTAAATGTCGGTACATACCTTCTTTTATCCATGAATCCACGTTTCACAGAAAATTAGTTTGCCGGTAAAAAAAAACGGCCAGATATTTTAAGCCGTTCGGCGCCGCCAGTAATTAGTTACTGCGTCTCTACGTTGATATTGGCACTTGCTGCGCTCTATATTTATAACAGCTGGATTTGAAAGTAGCATGTAAAATGCAAAAAAGCAGTATTTACAACTTAAACTCCAATTGCTGCTTTCTTAAGTTGTAATGTAATTTACTGCCATCTTTCTTTGTAGCAATACTACTTAAAATTAGATAATGCAAATTAGGAACGGAGCTTCTACAGTTCGAATCGTAAATACTACTTTTATACAATGTTATACGATCTTGCTGCTTTCTTCTGATGTATTTATACAAAAATACCTGAAGGCAGTAAGTGTTTTATTAAGATTTTGTGTATTTAGACTTGAATTTACTGCCTTTTTCAGTGGTAAATAGAGGCAGAAACGCCTTACAATGCCAAAACCGCAATAAAGCCAGTTTTGAATTTTGTTGTAGTTACTGCCTTTCTCCATAGTTGGGCAGTACAGGTGTCCTAGTTTTATAGATTTTTTTAAGGCCTACAACTTTTATACCGGAAGTTTTTTTTATGTTGTGCGCCATTTTCTAAATAATTGACCGGTCCGGGACTTTTTACACACTGTGTATAGATTGTGTCTCTCTTAACTAATCTGAGATTTAGGAACAAAATAATTAAAATATTTTTATTATTATTTTATTTTTTATTTTTTCCCGTTCGATTTCCCATCCCTGAAAATTGGCCGAATTATTCGACATAAAGGGCACAAGGGAATTTTACAGATGAATAAGCCGCGTTATCCAGCGTGTTAACATTCTCCATTCACCCTCGATATCCACACCGCCACACCTATTATGACATATGTATGTCTCGCCGGTGTATGGCGATATTTCGTGGACGACCTATATCTGTTTGATATATAGATCGTCCGATCGAGGCGGTCCCAAAGCCAATACAACGAGGATGCCTCCGCACAGAGGTAAATATATTTCGGAGTTGTCTGCATGTTGATTGATTTTATTAGTGTAGGTTTAATGACTATGGTCTCTACAGACAATTCATGGAAACACATGGTGCATTAAGATTTGTGTATAAATAGTCCACATAACTATTTACAGATGAGCACTGAATGAATGAATCACTTTCTTTTTTTTCTATTTTTTTGCAAATATATACAGGGTGTTCCATTTATTAAATTACCCGTTTTTAATGCTTAATAAGTTTGGTGCTAATTTGTGCATTTTTTTTGTGCTTACACCAGGTTATGAAAATAAAAACATACAACAAACTTTTAACTACAAAATATATTAAAAATCAGTAAGTTAAGTTTAATTTATATAAACGCGGATCGCCAATTTCGTTGTCATTGGTTCAAATTAATTGATCTCTAAATTTTATTTAAAATTAACCAATTGAAATGATATTCGATATGTAATAAAACATAATTTCGGTTAATATCTAATAATGGTATTTAATATTATTTACCATATCTTAAAACTATGATATAAATGATAGGTGTACAATACACATTAAGGAAATATTCTGTTTTGGTACAAATAAATACATTCAAATACAAATGAATACAAATAAAAAATATACAGGGCGTTATTTATTAAGTGTCCGATATTTTACAGGACGATTCCTCAGTTATTTATAAGGTGAAAAGTTCATATAAGTATGGGTCCGCAAGCCCATCACTTTTAAGATACAGAGTGTTAAAAATTTATTTTTATTTTTTTTGATATCGCTCTTATGGTGGATTTACTCTTTCTAAAACCGTTTTGTCTATCGGTGATTACTGAGTACCTCTTAAAAAATGACATCAGTCTATTGAATATAACCGTTTCAAAAATCTTACTAATATTTGACAAGAGAGAGATATGTCGGTAGTTCTTTTCTTCATCTATCCAACATGAGGGGGAAAGCGCTTGGAGAAAGCGAAATATTTACAATATTGGAGAGAGGGCCAGATACTTCATAAGCTACTTCTTTCAGTACGGATACAGGCACTTCGTCTTCTCCTATCGATTTTTTATTTTTGGGGTGTTGTATAACTTTCATAAATTCCGTGACACTAAAGTCGTATACAATGGACGCCTTCCATATTGATGGGTTAGTTTGACATACAACTACTTATGACCTGGACGCAGCTGCCTCTTATCGTATAGTGAGCCCTTAATTGACAAACGCTTTCATAAAAAAATCCGTGGGGTTTGAAAATAATTTTTTAATTAACTATATACAAACAGGTAAAACAAAATTTGTACTTTACAAAAGCAAAATTCCTGCTATTACGCCGTGTTTCCGCTAGACAAAACAGCTGAATTTATTTCGGTTATTTATTTATCTAGAGTTCAACTTTTTCGTTGGGCTTGTTAAAAAGCTTTTACGCTTAACACAGCACGAAAATGGAAAAATGTATTTTTGCATTATTTTGCTGTTGGTTTATTGTTGACGTAGGAATTAAATTAAGTCATACGGTACAAATACAAGGATAATTTTAGGTTTTTTTTTTATAAATCAATTCAGAAGCGGGATAATTAAAGCTATACAGGGTGTTAATTAATGTGACAGATATTTCAGGGGGTGATAGTACTCGTAAAAATAAGAAAAAAATGCAAATATATGCATGGTCTAAAACGCGCTGTTTTCGTTATACAGGGTGGCAAAGTTTCAATTTTTTTTCTCGTATTTTGCGTTTTCTCTCTTATATTCTGTGATTATTGTTTCAAATTTGAAACATCAACCATTTTTTAGAATCTCTACAATAAAGTATCAAAATTGTCGGTCGCAGTATACAGGGTGTTACATTTTCTTGAATCGTCTAAAATTTTATCTTTCAGAACTATTTTTTGGAGCTCCCTGTATGAATTCCGGTATGAAATTTGAACTCTCTGTTCCTTTGTTTAGCGTTCTGGTCTCTGGCACTATTCTCGTATCTGTGACCGTTTTCGATTTATTTGCAAAAATAGTCATCGATGGAAATTAAGTGTAGGCGAAATAGCGCAATAATAAATATGAGAAAAAAAGTAGTAGGCTGGGATAGGCAATTGTTAATTCTGTTTATTGTCCTTCTGACATTTTGTAACAAATATTTTTTTTGTTTGACGTTTCCGGAGTTGTTTTGAACTGGTTAATGATGGTTGAATTCACAAATCAAGAATTTGCAAAGATGCATTTAATCTATGGACTTGCCGTTGGCAATTGTCATGAAGCCAGACGACTGTATGCACAAAGGTATCCAAATCGAATACTGCCTGACCCACGGACATTAGCAAATCTACATAATCGACTATGTGAAAATGGATCGTTCATGAAATCCACTCATTTAGCAGAAGCAAACAGAACGGTTAGGACTCCTGAAGTCGAGGAAGCAGCCCTGAATGCAGTAGAAAATGATCCTGCTACTAGTACGAGAAAAATTGCCGCAACCCTTAACATTTCATTTGTGCTTATCTGGAAAATTTTAATAGACCACTTAATGTATCCTTACCACATCCAAAGGGTTCAAGCTCTTCTCCCACGTGACTTTCCACTACGTTTTAATTTTTGCCAATGGTTCCTACAAATGCTAGCCCAAAATCCGTTATTTGAAAACACGATTTTATTTAGCGATGAAGCAAATTTCTCAAGGAATGCCATAAACAATTTTCACAACAACCATTTTTGGGCAGAAGAGAATCCGCATTCGATACGCGAAAATAATTTCCAAGAATAGTTTTCAGTAAATGTGTGGGCCGGCATTATTGGAGATTATTTGATAGGACCATTTTTCCTGCCAGCAAGGCTAAACGGACAATATTATCGTCAATTTCTTGAAGAGGAACTGCCAGGGCTGCTAGAAGAGGTACAAATTCTTGTCAGAAACCAAATGTGGTTCATGCACGATGGTGCACCACCGCACTTCAGCATAGAGGTGAGAAACTTTCTCAATCAAATTTTTAACAATCGTTGGATAGGTCGAGAGGGACCTCAGCCATGGCCCCCTAGATCCCCAGCTCTGAATAGCCTGGATTTCTTTTTCTGGGGACACCTGAGAGCATTAGTGTATCAGACCCCAGTCCAGACAGAGAAGGATTTAAGAAACAGAATAATAGCTTCATGCGACATCATTCGCAATACTCCTGGAATATGAGGCGAAGACTTGATTCGTGCATTTTAGCAAGAGGCGGAAATTTTCAACAGTTTTTTAAATTTTGTTTTATTTTTATTTGATTAACAAATTAATTGTTTTGTTTTAATTTATTTTTAATAATGTTTTTATCTGATTGTTGATAACCCTGTCGGTTGATCTTAAATAAAAATTAATATAATTACTTAGAATACATACAAATAAAAACAGCTTTTTACTCTGCTTTATTTCGCTTACACTTAATTTCTATCTATGGCTATTTTTGCAAATAAATCGAAAACGGTCACAGATACGAGAATAGTGCAAGAGACCAGAACGCTAAACAAAGGAACAGAGAGTTTAAATTTCATACAGGGAGCTCCAAAAAAAAGTTCTGAAAGATAAAATTGTAGCCGATTCAAGAAAATGTAACACTCTGTATACTGCGACCGACAATTTTGATACTTTATTGTAGAGATTCTAAAAAATGGTTGATGTTCCAAATTTAAAACAATTATCACAGAATATAAGAGAGCAAACGCAAAATACGGAATGAAATCAATGGAGTTGCCACAACACACATTTTTATTATCAAAGTGTACAATCTGTTTTAAAAATCACATTGGGGCAGAATTTGCTAGTTCAATAGGAATTGAGTGGATGATAAAATCCGGTATATGTCGAACTGGATATTGTACAACACGAAAGCAGAGAACTTGTATCCTATCCGCAGTATTTAAAGCTTTTGTTTGTTTTTTGGCATTTCTCTTCCATAATTGAATAATATGGTGTTTATATTTTGTGTCTAATAATACATAATATTATAAAAAGTTTATTTAGGTTCTTTTCCTATTCATTAAAACTTGCCTGCAGTTTCCTTCGTTTCAGGTTAGTCTTTTGTGTGTTCTTAGTTTTGTGAGTTCTGCACATATATCTATACAAGCGACTTTTTTGAAAGGTTATCACTGTTTAACTTTTCAAAACTTTTATTTCCTTCCTGGAATATTTTGGCTAGTTTTTATGTATTTTGGTCCACTGAATATAGCTTTGACCTTAGAATATCGGTATCAGGCTCCAATGATAAGGGAGGCGAAGATATTTAGACCTTATAACGTCATTTATATTCGATTTATTGGCTTTAAACATTCATTAACTGATAATACATTTTATTAACATTAAGTTTAAAGCTAATATATTCAGTTTAAATTAATTTTCAACCACGGGGGTTCCCCGTATTAAATTAATTAGTTTGGGTTCCATTTTCTGGTATACCGATTTTCAATTGATGCAATGTCTTGGTGAAATCTTTCTCCATGCTCATCTGATAATGCTCACAAATTTTCCATCCTAAAATGTAATGAGTAGAGAGTAGTTTTTTTATGTGATAGTTCTCCGACTTATTATTCCCGAGAAAATTGTTTCAAACGTTTTCAAATGCATCCCATGCTCGCCTTTCAGTGCCATTTAAAGTTGTCCTAAAGTTCTCATATTGAAACAGTTATCTAATTTGCGGTCCAATAAAATTCCCTCTTAAATCTTTGCCTCTCTTATACGTGCAAACTCATCTCATTCTTTATTCAATTTTAAAATTGCCACTATTGACTTTGTGGGGAATGACTTACCTTGATTATTAGAGTAATATTTCCACAAAGTGCATACCAGGTGATGCATGGCTTAGTGACTAACCTGAACTAACCTGGACATAAAAAATCCCATGTAAATTTTGAGGTGGCTAAATATTGGCTCTCTTGTACATTTCAGATAAAAATTGAATTATAGTTTTTTGAAGAGGCCGATATAATAAGCCCATGTGCCAAATTTAAATAGATTGCAACACTGGTGGTTTGATGTTTTCCTACGGCTTGGCAAAGAATCCTCGTGTTAATAATTTTATTTTCCTCCACGTGCAGTAAAATGTCAAGATCTCTATTATCCCTTTCTTCAGCTCTATTGACATTCTGAGTTGAGCATTTACAGTTATTTATTACAGTTCCTTTGGACTCAAATTTACTAATGATAAGTTTAATTAATGAAATGGAAGGGATAGGCTCATTTGTTTATTAAATTGTGTTATCTTTTGTTTATAGAAAATTAGTCAAAGTATGTGGGGTAAGTATTGCGTTTGCTTTTCTGGTTGTTACCAGGTGCAGCAAATAGCACACACATGTATAGAAACATGCCGATTTTGGTTCATTTCACTGATTTCCTAAAAAATTGCATTAGTTAGAAATATTACTATTTAGTTTGTTGACCGAGTTTAAACTTACTCCTAAAAATACACTATTTAGTTTTTTAGAAAAATTGAAAAAAATTGAAACTTTTACACAAGAGCGTCTTCTGGTAAACAAATTACGAATTAACGATCACCGTTAAAATAAGTTTTTTAATAAACATGAAATTATCTATAAAGCGAGTATAAGTTTAATAAAATTGGATGCCGGGTGTGAAAGTTAAAGTATTCTTAACGATGAGGAATTCACTGTAATTATCGGAGATATGAGAAGGAACGAATGACTAGCTACTGCATAAATGGATAAGCTCTCCGTTCCCTGAAGGAGTAATTTTTTTAAATAATTTGAATTTTTATAGTATCTCGAGAGTTGCGCCCTCTATCGGTCATTATATAACTTTAAAAAGAATTCTTTGTCGATTTACTTCTAAAAAATGTGTTTCAGACCAATATTCTTTTTATGTCCTACTCGAATATTATTCTTTCATACTACCATAGTTACCAGACACTTTAAACGGTATATAATACCCTAGGGCATTAAGGAAGTTTCTAATGCCCTCGGGCATTAAGAGAAATAAATAGGAAAAATCAAAGTAACAACTTTTTATTAACGAAAAATCTTATTTATCATTTATATTAAATGAATAGTTATGAACAGACCCAGTATAAACGAATTTACCGGCTTTTGATAAGTCAATGTTTTCTATTATTTTGTGATTTTCACTAACAGAAATTGGCGATGCTCGAACGTTTTTTGATGTTGATGGTCTCGTTGATAGTACTCCAGCTATCAAGTTCGAAATTTTGTTTTTAGGAGACATACTGTCTTCCAAATATCCCTTAACCATAGCTGAACTTTTCCAACTGCCATGTCTTTTCAATGTGGTCATGTTTGCCCCCGCGTCCGCCAACAAAATTATTTACCAGTATATTTGTCCGCATCGCTTAGACCCAGGTATTTTGCAATAATGGAAGGAATCTTGTCTATGGTGTTCTTCCCAACTGGCTGTATAAAACAACGACCGTTACGGTAACACAAAAATAATCTATTAATATTGCAGTTCGTCGGGCGTAAAAACCAATAAGTTCTCAGTATTTAAACAACCCATCTCCTTTTCATCAATAATTGTGAAGACACGCTTTTTATCGGTCTTTGTATCGGGAATATTAACTTTTTCTGCGGATCCTCAATCCTCTATACCGGGTGTTGCATCGTCGAGCGGGACATAGGAAATCCCATGTAATTTTAAATGGGGTCAATTATTGGCTTCCCTAATTATTTTAGAGAAAAATTCTATTTAGGTTTATTAAAGAGCACTAAAACCCACATTCAAAAGAATAACTTTAGATATTTTTGATGAGCCCGTTTACGGGTTATCGCCGATTTCTTTTTAACTATTTCTCCTTTTTATGGCCCCGTATTTGCGGGCACCAGTAAAGGTAAAAGATGACTGTCAAATAAAATTGTCATTTTGAGGAATATTTGAACATCTTCTTAAATCCTAAAGTTCTAACAATTTAATAGTACCTACCTATTAATTAGTAAAATATTGAAACATGTAAAATGTCATAATTAACCTTGTAATTGGATACTTTATTTTAGTTTTATTCAGATTAATTTGTTCTCATAAATACACCTTTAATATTTTCGATGTACGAGTTTTTATAACAATAAAGCACACATTTCAAAATCCGGAAAATCCATTATTTTATATGAATTTCAGTTTTGACTTTGACACAGCACAACAATGAACACTTATTACCTTTGTTTATTTAGCAATTATATAGGTAAAAAAACCTTTTGTGATTTTGAATTTTCTTTTAATTTAACTTGGACTTATCTGAAGTAGGCTATAAAATATTGTATGTACGACGGGCATTACTTGATGTCTATACCCTCGGGCAACTTACAAACCCTAGGGCCAAAGGAGGCATAAACATCTTTATGATGCCCTTAATACATAAATAACTAATAAATATAGCCGTCCGCCATCTCGCCGTCAGACAGAAAGCGGTCTGATTGTCTGCTCTTGTATTATATGGCGGTATACCAGCCCTGCTACATAAATGACGGGCTACCGCAGCGGTCTACTGTCATAATAGGATGTAAAAATGGTAGACCGTAGCCCACGACGGCGGGCAGCTCGTTTTGTGCGACGGAGCCTTTAGTAGATCACGATGCGTAGTATTAATACTTGATAGCTTGAGCACGTCCATAGACTACAATTTTAATTAATAATAATTTAGGTTAGTTAAACATTGACGAACATTATTCATAGCTAATAGAATTCCATACAATTATTAATGGAAATTATATCAAAATACTATATTATGTACTAATCCAAATTTAATGTCTAAATAATGAGTATTGATTCTTTTTTTCGTTCCTGCTGATTAAATTGACAGAAACAAAGTCATAATTAATAACACCAGTAATTTATGTGTATGCTGTAAAGCTACAAGTAGTATTTTTAAGTGTGGAAGCAAGTACAGGAGCTAATTCGGAGGTGTACGATATACTCTTATTCATTTATACATAATTTTCAATTGTATGACATCCTTATTATTGTGTAGGGCATATTTATTTTATTTTTGAGTGTAAATTATACCTAAAGAATATTATGTTTTAACCTAAAATAATACCCTTGGTACACTACAGATATAAATAATCTGAGTTACAATCCTTCTCTGATCGTGTCATTTATTTTTCCAGTGAAATATAGCTGGTTATTGATCTTATACTACTGAAAATATTTTATAAAAGCTGTTGTTCTTTCTTACTTTGTGTCTAGAAAATAAGAAAATATTTATGATTTTCTTTTAGAGCGGATTTAGTTTAGAGATGACACGATTATCGATTTCCAAAATCATAGAAGCTGGATTTGGGGGTTCTGCAGCAAGATGACTATGATGATTTGATTTTGGCTGGATTTTTACAATTTTTTTTAATGTGTTTTTATGGTTTAGGATTTTAAGTGATGAGTGTGATCAAAAATAGTGCCTTGTGTGGGTAGAAGAAATTATATTAAAGTGTAATGATTAATAATTTAATGCAGCAAGAGTACCAATTAATTACTTATATTTAAATATTAGTATTTAACCAAACTTTTTTTAAATATTTTAACACTCTATATCTTAGAGGGTAAGCATTTTAGGGCGTATGTCCATATGAACTTTTCGTCTTAAAATGATGTCAGGAATTATATCGTAAGCAGGCAAACTGGAAAAATGCGCGGTACTGTCGTTAAATTTAGTCTCACTTTAGTGGGATTTTTTTGTGGTGCCATTAGGTCAAAGAACAATATCTTTACGAATAATGTCACTTGCGACAAAATGTTTTGGAATGGCTTTTAGCCATTCAACTTTCAGATATAATAATCTAAGTATCGAAATCCATACTTACAAAATTTTCATACTAGCATTAATTTTTTAACATATACCTTCGAACTAAATAAACAACCACGTAAAGAACATCAATCACAAAGAGCTAGAAAAACACAACTTTTAAATAAAAAACATCCAAAATTCTGACGCCATAAAGAGAATGGTAAATAGACGACAGGCTGGCATGGGCAGTGTTGATATATCACTGTATTAATAATATTCCAGAAAACTTAAACTTCACAATAACCGAAGTCAAAGTTAAAAGCCTTTTTCTATTTGTTTTCAATGACTAATTAAATCGTTTCGGCACAAAATTTGATATTTGGGGGGTTTTCTAGCAGCGAACATTTAAATTTGCCTCTCTGCGTAACCGAAATATTTGCTATTTAAAAGCTCAGTGCGCCCTATTGATTATTGTGTGTATTATTCCTAATTAGCTATAATACATTTCTACCGCATATACAGGGTGTCTCACGGTGACCATCCATTAGAATATTTCGGAAAGTAATGCGATTTGAATCCTGCAAATTTAGATTGGTGAAGAGAAATTGTATGAGATGTTTAAAGACAGATGGATTAGCCGCCTAGGACCGTGGAATTGGTCACCAAGGAGTCCAGACCTAACACTATTAGATTTCTATCTTTGGGGAACACTAAAGCAAACAGTTTACTCTACCCCCGTCGGCTCAATGGAAGAACTAGTAGCCCGAATAAGAAGAACCTTCGACCGAATTGATCCAGCCGAAATAGCAAGCGCTACTACAGAAGCTGCTATGTCTAAGAATCAAAAGTGTTTAAGAGTCAATGAGGGGCATATTGAACATTTAGATTGAATTGTTATGGTCAAGTTGTGAGGTTAGATATTCCGAATTCCGAGCATAAAAATTGATTATCTCGAACTACCCGGGAAGTTTTCGAACCTTACATGAGCTTTACATGAACAACATGAACGAGTGTATAAATAGAACTGAGTGTTCCCTTTAGTTTAAATTGAACTCCTATTTCCAACACCAACTGAACCTCAACCTCGCCAACTTTTCGAGTTTATAAATCCACCTTAAGTGTCATTATTATTTTAACTAGGTTCACCAGGCAGAGGTGTGCCAGCGAATACTTTTTGGGAAATAATTTTTACATAGCTAAACCTTTTAATGAATTGTTCTACTTCGGTTTGTTGTGCGTAATATGCTATTTACAACACTCATTACGTAATACACAATCTTGATACTAGTTTTATAATTACTTACTTTGTTTATCAAGGCCTTCTTTCCAATAATCCATAAAACTGGAAATTTTGCGAAAAATCGTAAATAAGTTCAAAACTATACTAGTTAGGTATAGGGATACCATAAATGGATAGATAGGAAATTATTCAATGAACTAGCAACATAGCATCGTATTTAAAAAAATGAAGTTTTGTTAATTTTTTGATAAAGATCAAGAATTGTTACTTTTCCACTTCCTTGTATATAAAATTTTATTTTCCGACAATACAATATTGTCTAGCTAGCACCATACTATCCAATGCCACAGCCTAAATCTCGAGTTTCTCTCTTTTATCTTTGAAAAGATATTCAATTTTAAGTGATACCCTGTTAAAGGTCAAAATTTAAGGAAAATATGTTTTATCTCAGAAACGGATAGAGTAGGGTAAAAATATGTTTAATAAAAGTTATTGGTATTAAAGAAAGAAACACAAAAAAAGTATATTATATAAGGTGTTCCATTTAAAATAAGCAAGTTTGAGACATCTTCCGGCATAACCGGAACTCGCACAATATTTCCCCTGAAGAGAGCGTCGCCGTCGTTTCAAACCCTAAAATCCAAATTTACAGGATTCAAATCGCATTACTTTTCGAAATATTCTAATGGACGGTCACCGTCAAATCTCAATATATTGTAACATAAATGTTCCCAATATGAGATTTAACTTAATTTGTTTGAATAGTTAGTGAGTCTTAAAAAAAAGCAATTATAGTAAATCTTTGAATAATATAAAATATAAAAAGATACAAAGCATTCATTTTCTAGAAAAGCAATACACCGCAAAGAATTATGAAAATTTCAGGACTTAGTATTTTGGGGTGTACCTAGAAATGGAAATTTTGAATTAAAGTTAAATGCAAATATCTAGCGTTCTTAACAATTAACATCAAAATTTAAATATTCACCAAAATACCCAATTTTGAACAATAATTTTTGTATTTTTCAAGGGTGATTTTAAAAAATCGAGCTATCTTTAAAGTTTTTCATCCTAATAAAGCGAATTTTTGGTTAGTGTGATTAAATAGTAATGATTTTGTGGCATCCCATTATTGACTTTTTTAAATTTGCTTAAACATAGTAAAATCCATTTTGCATTAGCATTTAAATTTATTCCATATAATATTGCCGAAGCGCCGATAAGTTCCCGTTTGAAACGGGTCGTTAAAATCACCCAACAATTTATGACAGTTTGACTGACATCTCAAATCGGTCTGGCGACGGAGTTTATCGCAATTATTGTCATGTTTACGACGCCATCGTAATTCCTATATCGGAGTATTTTATGTGACTCTATTTGGAGGGGACCATTAAATATATTTTTCGATAATCCGATTTTAATCTCTTGATATATTATGTATGCGATATTTAAAATGTGTGCGGTGATGTTTAAATCATTACTTTGGTGCATGAACAAAGGAAGCTTTGATTCAAATGCCTTAGATGTCTCTAAATTGTTTAAAAGAAAAATAAATTATTATTATCTTTTTTCCATCCGAAGCCTATTTCCTTTAAGAGGCTTCTTAAAGAGTTAAGACAACCATGAAACAATTGTTTGTCTTTTAATTTCTTACTTAAAGTTGTTAAAGTTACATGATGTTCTAAAAGAAGTTACAGCTTAAGCATAACCAATGTAAAATATTAGTTTTTAAATAATACAACTTACTTGTTTCATACATTTTATAAATAGTTTCACGGATAGAACTTATATCCAATCTTGACACATTTACTACACTCTTTGAATAAGAACGTTTCCTTTTGGGTGACTCCAATAATTTATTTTGCCTAACTGTTGTTGAAACTGCGCATATTCAAATTTAAGGCAGCTGCTACACTCTAAAAATTAGTAAAGTAGATATAAAATGTATAGACCTTAACACACTCTTTAAATTTACCTCTCTTACTGCTGCCAAGGGTAACAATGGGCTCTTGTTGTTAAGTTCTTCCTGAAAATAGTTTGTTAGAGAAGCTATAAGCTCTTTGCATCGGCTATTTGAATGCTTTGGCATTTTCCGCAAATAATAAACAACGTAATCGACAGAGTGTATGTGCACTTTTGTTGTTCTTAAAAGAAAATTTTTTTAATGCTTCTTATGAAAAGATCTGGATTTTTTGTTAAAAAATAGATGCACAGCAACACGGAACAATTAAGGTTAGTTTTGCATGAAACGTCAAACCAAGCCAACGAACGAGCTGGCGCCACCGCACCGTTTACAGTTGTGTTGCCAACTATCGGCCAGTAAAATTCAAATTATATTAATTTTTACAAGCTTAAATAAACAAAATATTTGCTATAAGTGGCTTCGTTTCACAAAATAATACTTTAAGTTTGTAGTAAATTCAATATCGCATAAAGTTTTAATATTTTTTGCCCAAATTTAATTTCCTCGTGTTTTCTTACGGATTTACAATTATCAGCTGATTGATGATGTGCATCGGTTTTTGTTTTGCATTAAATATACCGCTTTTCCTAAAGCAGCAAAACCTTCTTGATAAAAGATAGCTCTTCTTTATATTATTTCCCCGATCCCATGGCTTAAACTCAGAAAAAATTTAAATCGTTAAGATTGTTGTAAAAGTCTTGTCAATTGAAAAAAGAACTACAAATCACTAGATCGTCAGGTCGTTATTTGCATAGCAAAACATATCAATTTAAATAAAAATTTATTAATACGAATTTATATTTTTAAAGTATTTTAGCACCACATGTGGTCATAAAAACGGCAATTTATTTTTCCATGTTTGACGTCTAGTTGATTTTAAAATGATTTAAGGGGGCAGAAAAAATGAGATAATACGATAGGGATTTGTGTTTGGTTTTATGGCCCTTTGTTTTGATTTAAATTCAATATTGGAGCATGGGACGCGTAAAACCTTTCAACTGATAAATACAAGGATGGTAGTAGTCGATATTTAGGACATGATAAATAGGAAATTACAACGTATAATGGTTGATACTGAATGTTAAATCTATAGCAGGCCATTTCTAATTTAAAAATGACTAAATCCATTGTAGTTCCAACAGTTGAGCGAGAAGGCTGAGTGGATGATTGTGCCCTATTTAGTTTAAGGGCAATTGGTAAAAAATATTTTTTATATATGGGTATGAGCCTATCCTTAAACCTTTGATTGCCAAACTAATAAACCCAAAGAGAAACAAGCGAACTTGTCTCTTGTTGACCAGTTGTTTTTTACAATTAAAGATATTTGTGGTTTATAAAGGGTGTCCCAAAACGAACGTACATTTTTATTTGTTAACAATCCACATTTATTTCTTGAAATATGTCAAAACTTTACTGGGATTAGAAAGAATACATATCACGATTAAGTGTGAAACACAATATCCGACAAATGTCCATCGCGGCTTTGCTGGCAGGCCCTTGCCCTTTTCTTTTGACGAAATTATTGATAACATTTTCACAAATTTGTGGACGAATTTTATCAATGACGCGTCGAATTTCGTTCTTTAAGTCAGGAATTGCGGCTGGTTTATTGGCATAAATACGAGATTTAAGAAAACCCCAGAGAAAGAAGTCGCACGGTGTTATATCGCAGGATCGTGGTAGCCAATTCTGATCACCATTGCGAGATATGACACGACCAGGAAATTTCAGTCGTAACGAGTTTATTGTTTCACGGGCAGTGTGACGGGTAGCTCCGTCCTGTTAAAACCATAAGTTCTCCACATTAATTCGGTCTAATTCAGCCCACAGAAACTCTTCTAACATTGCACGATAACGTTCGCCATTCACTGTTAATGCAGTTCCAGCTTCGTCTTCAAGGAAGTATGGCCCAATTATTCCGCCGAACCAAAAACCGCGCCAAACGGTGACTCGTAGAGGATGAATTACTTTTTCGTGAATAACACGAGGATTCTCTTCCCCCCAAATTCGACAATTCTGCTTGTTGACGTATCCATTTAATTGAAAATGTGCCTCATCATCAAACAGGATATTCTTCGAAAAATCTCCGTCATTTGCCTCGTTTTCCAGAATCCAATTAACAAATTCACGGCGCAACCCATGATCTGCTGGCTTCAATTCGTGGGTAAATTGGATTTTATAGGCATGCAAATGCAAATCTTTTGTAAGAATTTGCTGCATACTGCTTTTGGTAATGTTCACTTGCTGTGACCGACGGCAAATCGACGTGCCTGGATTCTCACCATCACTTTCCGATACTGTTGCAATATTTTCAATAGATCGAGCAGTAGGCGTCTGCCCTGTTGATTTTATGTTTTCAACTAAACCACTTTGCTTAAATTTCTTGATAAATCTTTGCACTCTTGTATGTTTTGGTGGATTATTTCCTCCAAAAACGGCTCGCACTCTACGAACTGTTTCCGCATAACATTCTCCACATTTATAATACGTTTTCACGATAAGAACGCGCTGTTCTACCGTGTAGCGTTCCATGGCTATTAATTGCAATAAATTACATTACAGCTATCAAATTTTCAGAAGCCTACTATGACAAGAACAAAAATGCCACGATATTTAAAATGTGGGACACCCTCGCCTGAGGGTTAATACATATTCTTATTCCTACTAATACTTTTTGTACCTTAGATATATTTGGTGTAAATGATGAAAGATAGCGAAGAAATGCTTTAAAAGAGATTCCTTGCTAAGCAAAATAAATATACTTTTAAGGTCATTAAATCAATCTAAACCCCCTCTTCATAAGGAAAGGGGAAAAAAAGTCAAAAAGTCTTTCTCCACTAATTTAATAGTGAGCTATTAAAGGCTCAATTTTAAAATTAAATTGTCTCTACATGTTTCGAAGGTAGTAACCTTCATCTTCAGGAGACCAAAGTAGTGCTGCAGTTATTATTAGCAGTAGAGAGAAAACTGTTGGTGGAAAATGACGTTGATGGAGCTTTTTTTATTTAAAAATATTTTGACAAGATATTAATAATTGAATGTAATCAGCATGCTAAAATTGGAATTAAAAGTGGAATGTTATATTTAAATCAAAGTTTCTGAAAAGACACTGTCAATCTGTGGTCGAATTTAAAAAGGGAAGATATTCGTTATTTGAAAATCATACGTCAGGATATATAAAAATGATCTTTTGGACATTCTAGATCTTGTTAGAGAAAGATTTTTGTTTGTGATTTGTTTTATGAGAAATTCTGTAATAAGAAAGAAATTTGTAATTAGTAATGAAATAAAATTATTAATAATGTCTGTACTTACATAATGTTGAAATTTCATTTGTAAAATGAGTTATTGGAGACCTAAGGTCCCGTCACCTTGCGTTATGTTCGTCCCATCCCTCTTCATAAGAATTGTTATAATCTCTTGCCCAGTAATGAAGAATTTTGGGCTCAATTGGGTGAGTCATATCAAATCATTCAAAGGCTTTTCCCATTTTAATAATTTTTTGGGCATTTATTATATACTCATTGAAAAAGTGAAAGATCCAAAATTTCAATTTTTTTGGATAAGTAGTTTTTGTTTAATTGATTTTTGAAAATCCAAAAATTGATTAACTTGGTTTTTGCGGATGCAAACCAAAATAGCAATACCTCGAAAATTATTTATTCGGTATTTTAAGGACCTTTTTTACGATTTGTTACGTGGGCTACGTCTTTTTTAAAGTTTTGAAAATGATAAATTTTTTTTTATAAATCTTGAAAAGTCGTCTTTTAATTTTTTTTTTTTTTTATATATTCTTTCTGTGGATAGCTGACCACACGTGGTCGGTAATTTATTATCCTTGTTCAAAAATATACTAATTAACAAAGCTTCAATAGTTTATCGTTAAAATTGAGCCCCGAATGACTTATTTTGTATTGATTTATTGTATAATATGTATTATATGGAAACAATTTTACCCTAAATAACATATTGTATTTTGTTAAGTACCTACCAATAAAACCGAAGCAGATAAAAATTAAAATATTTTAAAAGGTAAGAGTCTATTTAGAAGAAATACTGACGAGTCACAACTAATGGACATAAAACGTAAGATAAAATATTTTCCAAATTGGAAGAAATCTTGTTCTCCAATACTCAAGTTAGTATCGTGAACTGAAAAGTCTTCTGCCATATCTAAGTCAGAAGAACTATTAGTTTTATGCTCAATTTGCCTTTGACTCTTTATTGTCTGTTTCGCTGACATCAGACTGCTATTGCCATCAAGTAGTTTTATTAAATTCAATAGGGCCTTCTTCTATAATATTTTTAGTATGATATGAGCTTGCAGACTTGATTTGATATAAAAGTTTTTAAGTTCTGAGCAATATATATATATATATAAGTTTTCCAGCTCTTTCTGTAGTCAACCTATTTCTTTTTTTACAGTGAGTAAAATAATAGGTATCTACCTAACTGTATCAGCTATTGATGGTGGTAACCCTAAAATGGCAACAGCTACATTTTTAAGTTTGGTTTTATTACAAATGCCTTTTCACCAAGGAATCCAATCAGACTTTTTAACACTTTCCCACACAAAATTGACACTTCATATAATGTCATTCCTCAGTTGTTCGTAATTTCTAATAATTACTTTCTAAGCATTTTTTACTTGTTTTTCTTAGGCTCCGATGAACCATTTGAAAGGTTTTTTGACTTGAAATGTTCGGGCTGGAAATCTTTCAGAATAAAGTCTTCTTACCGTCGAAGAGTTAGACACCATAAATTAAATGTATATTAGCATTTTCTGCGTAAGAATATTCTTCCATTTTCTTAAATTATTTTTACTCAAAGACGATTTTGACAAGTTCTGTCAATAGTAATTTTAAGCCCTGTATTTATACAATGTTAAATAAATTGTCCACCAAAATGTTAACAAGCGTGCGATCTGAAGACTTACCTGAAATCGTATCAGAAGAAACGTGTATGTATTATTCAAAAATTTATACCTTTTAACGAATGTCTCCATCAACTTAAAATGCTCCTCAGTTGTAAAACGTTTAAAAGCATGATTCTGATGTTTAAGAAAGGCGGTAAACTAAAAATGGAGAATTATCGACCGACTTGCATTTTTATAAACTGCTTTTTTTACAGACGATGACAGAGCATATGAAAAATATAATACATTTTTCAATTTTTGAAGAACCCATAAAACATATCCAATTTCGATTTTTTTTTAACATTATTTGTTGTTCTTAAAGAATTCTGCAGCTGGTGATATGTATCCCCTTGAGGTAGTAAAATATGCCGTCGTTTTACGGCTGTTTGTTTATTATGTATGACTAGCGGTATTGCTGTATATCATAAAATTTATGTTTATTTTTTGTTGTTGCAGGTATGGCCACATAAATTTGGATCAGACCTCTCGGAGAGCTATGCAGATAAGTATCAAAACGAATGCCTAATTGAATCTATTTATTGAAATCTGCAGCTATCAAACAATCCTGCCCATCTATAATGCTTAATCAGACTGAACAGAGGTATTAGTGCTATTTAAATTTCACTGAATAATAATCCAATCGACGGTATTTCAAATTAATTAAACTTCAATCTGCTGTACCGATATTCAATTAAAAGGGAATTAAGTATTATCGATATCGTTCTGAATCTCCACACTGTAGTTAAAGGTCTATAAAGAAATACCTGCTACATGAGAACTGATCATTATTGCTGTGTGACTCGATAAAAAAAGTTAAATTTTTATAACCGTGCACAGGTGATATGGAAAGTGTTTAGCATTATTAAATTGGCGGCAACAGGGGTGATCATACGACATACTCAATTTTATCGCAACTTTGCAAGAAATCAAAAACCCAGGCCATTTGCGCCTGTTTTAGACAGGAATTCGCCCTTGTCTCATATTGACATTGTATCACCCACAGTATAAAGTTGGTTCGTCTTATTTTTGCTAGACCAATTAAACACAAGTTATGTTGATATGTCTTTTTATTTTTCCACTTTTCACCACCCTTAAAATATTACAATTTTTACATTAATAAACACAAGTACAGGGTTAGGCAGTTGGTATCACCTATTTTCAAAAATCTGTTATAAGACCAAAAAACATTTTATTGAAACAAAATTATGAAAAATAACAATATTAATATGTGCAATTCATGTTTTAAAAATAACATCCTTTAAATGACTTTCTTGACTATCTATACATTTTTGTAATCGGGATCTAAAATTTTGCATAACTCGTTCCAACAATTCTGCTCCAATATTATTTATTTCTTCCAAAATACGTATTTTAAGTTCTTGGATGGTATTGGGACGCCTTTTATAAACCTTTTCCTTTAGATATCCCCAGAGGAAAAAATCAGGAGCCGTCAAATCGGGGGAATTAGCTGGTCACGTTATGTCACCAAATTTTGATATCAAGCGACCGGGGAACATTTCTTGCAACAAAATTCGAGTTTGTCGTACTGTATATGCGGTAGCCCCATCTTGTTGGAACCAAATATGATTTTGCCCTAGTCTTCGCAATTCGGGCCGTAAAAATACCCGTAACATGTTAACGTAACGTTCGGCATTTATTGTAACAGTTCTGTTGTTTTCTTCAAAAAAATATGGCCCTATGATACCAAAAATTGAAACACCACACCATACGGTGACTTTTTCATCATGGAGGGGTCGTTCATGAAGCTGTTGCGTATTTACGTCGGACCAATAACGATAATTTTGCTTATTCACATATCCGCTTAAATGGAAGTGCGCTTCATCTGACATCATGAAGAAATTTAACAGGTTTTCATCATTTTCTAAAATTTGTAAAAATTGTCTACAGAAAGCAATACGAACTGGTTTGTCTGCTTCTTTTAACTTATGAGCAATTTGGATTTTGTATGGGTGGAAGTGCAAATCAGAATGCAGAATTCTTCGCAATGTCCTTATGGAAATGCGCAACGCAAGTGACTGCCTTGATGCAGATCGATTCGGACTTCTTATCACAGCTTGTCTTACCCGTTCAATATTTTCGGGTGTTCTGACTGTACGTATACCTCCACGAAAATTTGATGCAACATTCCCTCTAACTTCAAAATCTCTTACCCACCTCATTATGGTTTGGCGTGTTGGAATTTTTCCGTGTCTTTCCACATTAAATTCGCGACGAAAATTTCTTTGCACTTGCACAACTGAATTAGTTAATATGAATTGTTTTACGACATAAATTCGTTGATTTATCGGAAATTTGTCCATGACAAATTAAATTGCAACTGTTGACATATAGGAATGTGTCACTAAAATTGTCAAAATCAAATTATTATTTCCACAGCGCACTATGATAAATAGATGAAACCAGATGCCTAACCCAGTACATCATCTTAACAACCCTAAGGCACTGCACCGAGATACCGCTATGATTTCATTAATTTTTACCGTAAAAAATGAATCAGAACTAGAATTAATTACAGCCTCATTGCCGTCTGAATTTCACGAGGGTTATTTGAAAGACTTTTCTTAACCAAACACAAAGAATGGAGTCTATTTAACTACGAAATGCACGATACTTTTACTGTGCGTTTAAAAAAATAGTAGCCTCTGTTACCGAGCATGCGTCCTCAAAATATCGCCTCCTTTAACATTAGAATATCACTTTGCCTGACACACCAAGGCCTGAAACAAGGCTCAGGTCAATCGAATCGAGTTTAACTGGTGCCAGGAGGTCAAATACCTGGGACTTATCTTTGACCAGAATCTAAACTGGAGGTTGAACTCAGTCAATAGAGTTAAGCTTGCATTGCGCCAATTGGACTCCATCTACCCCCTGCTTCACAGGCGAAGGAGACTTAGTAATCGCACCAAAGTTAACCTCTACAAGGTACTGGTTAGGCCGGTTGTGACTTATGGTGCGCCCTCGTGGTGCAACATAAGCAGGGCTAAGCTGAATAAGTTCCAGGTAATTTAAAACAGAGCCCTGAAACTGATCGCAGATGTCCCCCGTTACACGATGAATCGGACACTGCCTCAAGATTTCCGAATTCCGTCTCCGGACGAATTTTTCCTCAAATTATTATTTACCTTTACCTACTATCGGTCAAATTTAATAGTTGAGATGCACTAAAATACAGTTAAGGGGCACTAGAAAGGTAGAGAGGCACTGTACCTACGTTATGATTTAACGTATCTACTGCATCGCTAATACTTCCAGCCAGATAAGAAGACACACACTCATCAAGGCAAGAAATGTCAATTTTAAATTTTTTGTAAATGATATGGTGTAAAAACCAAACGAAAGGTTTTAGACCTGACGTAAAGAAACATTCAAGAACCAAAGTATTGTTACTTTGTCCGTGTCCCCATATATGTTGCGGTTATGGCAGTGTCGTCTGCGTATAATGCTAATTTTGTGTTTTCGTTCGTTGGCATGTCGCTTATGTACAAGTTGAAGAGAAATGGCGACATTGGAGATCCTTGAGGAACCCCTATTGCGATCTTTCTGGTTATTGACTTTTTGTCCTCTATTCTTGTCTGGAATGTCCGGTCATTTAGAAATGAGATAACTGCTCTTGTCTGAGCTGGTGGGAATTCTAAGTTGATCATTTTTAGTATAAGACCTTCCTGTCAAAAGCCTTCGCCACCATCCAACAGGATCGCTCCTTAGTGGGCCTTTTACTCAACAATAATGAAACACTATAAAACTAACCTTTCAATTTTTCCAATTTGTTCAATACAATTTTCGCTTATTCGAAATATTACCAGTTCTAAAAGAAATCCCAAGTCCTCTTTTTGTGCACTAATTTTGTGCTCCAAAATTATGGGAATGGTATTCGTATCTTCAATTTTGATGATCGCAGATTTTAAAAATTGTTTGCCCATTTTAAATGCGAATAAAACTCTTCAAACTTGTAAAAGAATTATCGTGTAAAGGAAATTGCATAAAATACGCCCCACAATTAGCTAAAAACAAAGGGCTCATCAACCCGAACATCAAACCATTAAGCGAAGCGCGATAATAGACGTTTAAGTGGACGCGTTTTAAATATCACACCCCTATTTTTTAGTCCCTTTTTATCGTGTGGAGGAATAATTATTTAGCACGAATTAATCCATTGTCTCAAATGTGCAAATTTTATAATTTTGGGTATTTTAGGTATTTTGCATTCAGGTTGGGCAAGATTACATGGGGGAGAGGTATTTCCATCCAAAAAAGTGAATCGGTACGAAATGAGGTTGAAGCGGAAGAATAGAATAGAATATATGTTCATATATAATATCACAAGAGAAAAAATTTTGTCATCAAAATTTTCGAAAGGTATAAAAGTTTGTTGCTTGGCAATTTCGCGAATGACATTTTTAACAAAATCACGAGCCGTGACACATTAAAATGGACGTAAACTAGTAAAAAAAGTATAAAAACTACTGGAAAAAATCAGCTAGACTCAAGATAATGCTCCAAAATATGGGTTGCACTCTTAACCACTAGTACACATAACATCTTAACATAATAACATAATAAAACCCATTACTTACCATCCAATGCATTTTCCCGCGGCGCCGACATGTTTATACAGGGCTGCCGAGAAGTCCGGAATAAAATTAATATAGCCTTAACCTGTAACTTTTGGGGAAAATGCTCGGATACGTCAATTTAGTTTTATATATGCTCACATTTTGACGTGATTCGTTTGTTTTTTTATAGACATTTGTCAAAGATATGACGACATCGATCTTTTTTTTTTAAATAGAAACATACAGCTTGTGATACATCATTTGAAAGCTAATATCTCGTACAGTATGCTCAGAAATTTTGGCGCGATTCTGTCAAGCTATTTCAAAATGGCGACTGTTAAAAGTTTTAAAAAAATCCCTATTTAAATAAGCGGAAATGATAAATCATTGATGTTTTTTTTTTACCTTTTAAGGTAAGAAATCTTCATTGTTTCAGGTTCTGACATTTTGTGATATTATGAACTTGTAAAAATCATTTAGGTATTTCCGAAGTATTATTTTACAATTTTCTAAACAAAAATGGTTTTGTCGGAAAGGCAGCGTATCGAAGTCTTGATATTGTTAGGATGTGGAGATAAAATCAGAAGTCAAATTGACGTGTGCACTTTATTTAATGCTAAATATCCGGAAAATCAAATTTCACATGGCACTGTTAGTAAAATATTCCACAAATTTGATGAATGTAGCACAGTAAAGGACTTGTCTAGGAATGGATGGCCACGTGTTTTAGGCGACGAAGAAAAATTGGATATTGCATTATCTCTGCAGGATAATCCGCATGTTTTAACAGTTTCATTGGCTCAAAATCATGATACATCTAGAGGTACTATTGGAAGATTTTTGAAAGCAGAAAAATACCACCCTTATAAAGTACCTATGTCTTGTCCAAGAGCTTTTAGAAGATAACTATGATGATAGGCGTTTGCAATTTTGCGAAAAAATGTTGAGACGGTGTGACGAGAATAATAGGTTTCCACAGAACATATTATTTTCGGATGAAGCTACTTTCTATACGGGGTGGTTAACAGACATAATTATCGTTTTTGGAGTCAAGAAAATCCACGATGGATATTTGAAGCGCATACTCAGCGGCCCCAGAAAGTTATGTATGGGCATGTATCATTAATAAACGAATTTTAGGGCCATTCCTTTTGGAAGGAAACCTCACAGCTGAACGGTACCTGGATTTCTTAACCTTCGAGTTGAGGCCTGCTCTAGCTGTAATTTTTCCCAGCGAAGTAGATCCAGATATACCTAATGAAACAATTTGGTTTCAGCAAGATGGTGCTCCCCCGCATTTTGGTGTCAATGTGAAAAGATATTTAGATCAGATATTTCCAGGTCGCTGGATTGGACGACGCGGTACAATTGAATGGCCACCGAGGTCGCCAGACTTAACGCCTCTAGACTATTTTCTTTGGGGATATTTAAAAGAAAAAGTTCACCGAAATAGGCCAAATAATATTGAAGATTTGAAAATCAAAATTAGATTGAAGACACATAACATACCGGCTGAAGTCATTCGAAATTTCGTCGACCGATTTTACCATCGTCTGGGAGCATGCCAAGTAGAGGGTGGAGGACATTTTAAGCATTTGCCACGTTAAACCACCTTTTTGTTGTGTTTTGTTTTGCTTCGTTGCATTTTTATTTTTTTTTTGACAAAATAAATAACAAATAAACCATAACTATTGTTAAGTCACAATGTCACAAAATGTCAGAACGTGAAACAATGAAGGTTTCTTACCTTGAAAGGTAAAAAAAAAACATCAATGATTTATCATTTCCGCTTATTTAAATAGGGATTTTTTTAAAACATTTAACAGTCGCCATTTTGAAATAGCTTGACAGAATCGCGTCAAAATTTATGAGCATACTGTACGAGATACTAGCTTTCAAATGATGTATCACAAGCTGTAATGTTTCCATTTAAAAAAAAGATCGATGTCGTCATATCTTTGACAAATGTCTATAAAAAAACAAACGAATAACGTCAAAATGTGAGCATATATAAAACTGAATTGACGTGTCCGAGCATTTTTCCCAAAAGTTACAGGTAGGGGCTATATTAATTTTATTCCGGACAGCCCTGTGTATTGCACGTCATATGCCATATGGGTCCATATAAATGAACCAAGGGTCTTTCAGCGGCAAATTTAGGTATCGTAAGTAAATAAAAAATAAAAACTGCATGTGCAATTAAATGGACATCGGGACTCAGGAGGATATATAGATATTAAACTGATAAAATGCCTAAAATAATCCAAAAATTATCTCCTAACCCAAACTAAAATTGTATTTTATGTAATTCCAAATGTTTAAACGTGTTCCATAATTAATTTCCTTGCGTCCACAAAACCGAATTCATATTTTATTAATAAAACCGTTTTCAAATTATTATTTTAGATAGATTGGTCGCAGTAAAACGACCATCATAATTGATTGAAATATGATATTTTATTTAAAACCAAATGCGGATGCGGGCAATAAAATCATCACGCATAGCGTGATTTATGTATGGTGGATTTACAATGGATTCTGAAATTTTCTCATGAAAAATGCAGCCGAACTTTATGCGGAACCATTGAATAAACAACCGTTTTAATTTAAACGTTGTCACAGTTGAAATACTTTTCCGCGTTTTGCCTACCACCTTCAGGAATGCCTTACTTTCTAAAATAAGAACATTTTAATGAGCCCCTAGATGGGTGTGTACGCGCTCAAAAAGGCACAGTAATTTCAATCAAAGTTTTTATTTCGACTTTTTCTTTAATGCTATTGACCATTTAAGGATGACGTCGCTGGGGGGCAAATTTGACAAATTTAGGTTAAAGTTTATGTCAAAGCCATGAAATTACCATTACATATTTGACAACGGCTATATTTGCTGGGGGGCAAAGTCACAAGTTTAGGTTATACTTCTTGTCAAAATCATATGTTCTTAAATGGTCTATTGCAAGATGACACTTTTTATTTTGACGCGAAGAGGTTGGAACACCTTTGTTTTGGCTTAAAGAGGTTGACATGACAGGTTCTTTGACATGCGACGTCACTGTCATTCAGGATTGATTTGTCACCTTTATTGTCATTGTCACATAGAACGTCACTCTTTTTAAAGAATGTCATCATTTCCATCAGCCCCAATCTCATAGACAGGATGGATTTGTACCGTTCTTTCCACCCATTCTGCAACGTTGTACGTACTTTTTGTTGTTGAAGATCGATTACTGCTCGTTTCAAAGGTACTTTTTTTTAAATCGACCGGAAAGCAACCACTTTCTACTCAATTTTTTAACCGGAAAATGTCATTTTATCGGTCTAGACCAGAAAGTCATAAAAGAGGGACCGGTAAAGTACTTTACCGGTCCCTCTTTTTACTTTACCGGGCCCTTTTTTTACATTCCGATCAATATTTGAGAAAACGAACCAAACCCATAATAAGTAGGCTTTGACTTGATTGTTTCTTTCATGGCGTTTCATGGCAACGAACTGTCAAATTTGATACTGCTTATTAAAAATTGTGTTTAAAAGTTAAAAGTTAGATTATATTATGGAAATGAATGTGGATGAAGGTGAAATTCCTCTTGAAATAACTGAAGCGGCTGCTAGAGCTACTCACGATTTGTTGCCGCATAAGTCCAGGGACAAGTATGAAAAACGTTTGCCGTTTTCAAATGTTGGTGTAAAGAAAAAAATGCTGGTCTTGCGTCGATTTAAAAAAAAATATTGTACGTTACACAACCGGAAAGTACGTTTACAGGACTCGCAGGCTTCCAGGACTCGCCTGGCGGCTCGCCCTGGAAATTGCCTGCTTCGTCCTGTAAAATAGTACTTTCCGGTCTTGTAACGTAATATACTATTGTAGTTCTGCTTCGTGTAGGTCACGCTCTATCACAAGCAACCGTAACTTATCGATGATGTCAAAATCGACTTACCGCAATTTTCGTCCGCTAAGTTTGCACATTTCTACAGGATTTCTGGGTCAACACAATGACATAGTCCGACAATGTTTTATTGACACCAGCATTTTTCCTAGTGGATCTGCGGATCTTGTCCATATCTTGCTTCTATTTATCTTATCCGGCTTTGAAGGACCAACAGTATGCGCTCAAAAAGGCACAGTAATTTCAATCAAGTTTTTATTTCGACTTTTTCTTACAACTGACAAATTTAATATCACCGTCGTCATAATAATATTAAAATCACCAGTTAAAAAAATACTTTTCTTTTATTTTTTAAACAGTCTGGATGCGGCTGTAACAGGGTAAATATTATTATTAAATAGACGAAGTAATCCTCCGACAATTTAACGAAATAACTAGGGGGATCTAAATGAAACAAGCTTCGCCCTTGTTCGACTGATAACAGATATTAATCATAAGGAAAGCAGCACATGACGGTGTCGTTCACCCTTTGGTCTCTCGACAAGAGCAAAAAGACGCGCATTATTAATAATGAGGATAATTTGGCGACACGTGGCAACGAATAACAACGAACGAGTTATTCGCAACGAACAGTTGTATGTTTCAAATTTGATGATTTCAGTTTGTAAATGAGTTTTGAGAAGGGTTCGGCTACAAGTTGTTTTGAGCTAGAGGTTAAAATTAAACTGGCATTAAAATTACCACTCTCATTATTTAGAGTAAGGAAACCTATCGGTTTCTGTTGAGTACTAAACGATAGAAGTTTATCTTAGTTAAATATTCAGTCATGTACCCTCAAACGGGGCTACTTTGACACCTTTTTAGGATACTTTTTATATAACGCCACTAGTTTTTAACAAATTGTCGTTAAATTAACTGGATTGTAGCAAATCTGGCCTACTAAGTCGACTGCAAATCATCAAAATTGCTCTAAATATAATAGTTTAGGAAAAATAAAATAAAAATGTGTGTGTCCCGGTGTTTGGGGCTACTTTGACGCCCTTCCATAATTTAAAGAAATGTCTATTTTAAAGCCTCCTGGTGTTAAAGTAGCCCCGCCATTAGATTCGAAAGAAAAAAATATCCCTATGAAAATTTTTTTTTTGTTTCTTGAAACCATAAAAACACATAATTTCTAAATATTGTTTTTTGTTTTTTAGGCACTTTAAGTTTTACGTTACAACTTTAGATTTAAATACAGAAAACTTTAAAAAGATTATAATAATATATCAAAATATAAATATAAATAAAAAAATAATCCTCATTGTCTTAATCTTTGGATAAAGAAACTTAACCAAAAAAATGTTTACTTACGTTAAACATTTTAAAAATAAATTAAACCTCAGTTGCTATAGTCTATTTCAGAAAGGTGTAGAATAATAAAAGCTTATTAGGTATGCAAAGGGACTACAGAGTGACCCAACGAACATTTAAGCCACTTTCGTAATTTGCCATTGATTATTGATTTTATGCAAAATTCTTTCTTTTCATCAAGTGTAGGTAGTACCACCCGGGTTTGGGTCAATTTATGGGTTTTGCTTATTGTTATCCATTCACAGACACTGAAAATGGTGTGACAAAGGCGTGCCGATAGGATATTCGTAAAAAGGAAAGAATTTTATTTTAACAGAATAAAAATTAGGCATTATGTACATAGTATTAGCTATACTTATTTTTTATTAAACATTTTTAAAAAAATTCATTATACAGAAATTATATTATACTCGTAAAAAGGAAAGAACTTTATTTTAATATAATATTCGGTTAGAGTCTGTAAGCCATTTCCTGCAAATTGTTGTGAAATGTTTAACAAAACATTTTGAACAAATAGTTGTGAAATGTTCCCCAAGACATTTAAACTTTTCCTGTAATAGTATATTGAAATAAATCCAACACAACTTTGTGAAATTTGTAACTATACATTTTATCTTTTTCTTAATACATGTATACATTATTTACAAACTCGTATAGCATAAGGTGACAAGCTATTATTTTAATATATTTCTTACAATATTTTTAAACTCAACAACAATTTGTATACTTTATTTGTACCACTTGTGTCAGATAGTTGCACAATTAGTTATAAATAAGGAAACAATATGATATAGATATTAACAACAAATTGTTCTTGTCCCTATATTTACAAAAATTTGTAGCGAATTGTTGTAAAAATCACAATATTTGTTATCGTGTAGACTTGCCAAATTGCTGGACGATTTTAATTGTCTAGAAAAGCTCAGCACGCAAGAACTCAGAGCTTGGAACTGTAAGTGTAGTGAGGGGATTTGTAGGCAACAATATGGATGCAAACTACGAACAACTAGTTAGTGAACTAAAATTTTATCTAAATAATTTTGAATTGGCTTATCAGAAAATAATAAGATTTGGTATGCGAGTCCACCATAGAAGGGCCGTCAAAATAGTATATTATTAACCAAGGTTTAGACAGCCATCATTATTGCCCGAGCGGCAAGTTTAAATCACGAGGAGCGGAGCGACGAGGGATTTAAGACGCGAGGGCTATAAGCTGTCTAAACCGTGGTTAATATAATATTTTTTCCACTACTACAAACTTTTATAAGATATTTATCTTTATAGTATTAATAATTATAAAAAATGATAGGTAGGTATAAGTAAGCAATATATTTTTTAATCAAGTTACCTGCGCTTTGGAATTGGCAAAATATTTTGTTGTTTTGTCAGGTGGCTTTGTTAATGTCAATTTTTGTTCATTTATGTAATCAGATTTCACGAGTTTTCCGTTTTTTTTTTTTTAAATTAGCGAATAGTGATATTATTATGTGTACACCTCCAGAATTAAGGATGGAAGCAGAAAAAATGTTGATTGTATCGATATTTTACAATATCAAGTAATCTAATATGTATTGATAATTATCTGGTTGGCTAACCACATTCATGTTTATGAATTCATGTTGTAGAATCAAAAAATCAAGTTACCTGCCTTCAAATAGATTCTTGAAGATCGGTCAATAATGGATTTCAATGCCTTATTATTGACCATGGTCAATAATAACTTATAAGGTAGAGAAAAACGATTTCTAACGTTAATAATCGGTCAATAATGGCGATGTTATAGGTTAGTAGTGGAAAAAAGTCCTATACAGTTTTGATGTAAAATTAATAGGGGGACCAATATTTGAGGTTAGCTACTAACCTTAACTAGCCCAGTAATATTATGTTCAAGTTTCCCAATGCACAGTTATTTATTAGTTCACAATGAATTTCCCACAGTTTAAAATACCCTGTTCCTCCGATTTCGCGTAATCCTATTAAGCGACCTTTTCTTACTGTAGGCGTTCTATCGTATATCGAAAAATAATTAAACAAAACAGACCCAAGCCCGATAAATCCCTTAAAAGATTATTATTAACCTGGTATTTTTGTGGTCCTTTGCAAACAAAGACACAATAGCATATAGATGATATACTTCTATGCTCTTTATCTGTGGCCGTTTGTAAGTGTTGAAAATTCCGTGTCACTTATTACAATTTAAATTTATAATACTCGTAAAAATAACACTGAAAAGTTAACGCAGCATAATGGCTACACTAATATACAAACTATGTTTAACTTTACACAATTAACTAAATTGTAGCACAGACTTAAAGTGCCACTTGCACAAAGATAGATAATAGACAAGACTGGATAGCAACTTGCACAACTCACCACAATCCACCATAATTTAACTTTATGAAAGAGATAAACGGTTGAGACATTAAGAGTTAACTTTAGAGTTTTGCTGGAATGAGTCGTCGGCATTTTGGAAAGTAGCCTTAATGAACATAAGCAGTTCATATAATTATTTGATTTAGAAAAAAGGGTCTGGATTAATAAGGGTCATTTGTGGCCTTTGGTAGGGCCAGTCAATTTTCAGTTTGTATTTTTCTTACTTTATGTAAGTAATGTACCTATCTGGCGGACGGCAAGTCCATTAAATTACGCCATTTTAAAGGAACCCCAATATTCCGGTATAACTTTATGATACTGATCTTATGAAGCGTGTTTTTACATAAACAATCATAGTTGCCGACTTTTACTATTGATCGAGACCGAGAATACAAATTGACTGACTTTGTTGTTACTTGGTGGAATTCCATAACTAAACTATATGTGAAAGTAAACACACTTTTTACTTTAATTCCACTATATTTGAAACTTAGGAATTATTTAACAAAATTCAACTAGTTTCGCTACACTGTAGCTTTTTTAAGAATCAATGGTATAAAAGTGAAGGTGTATAAAATGTATAAATTCTGGTTTTCCTAACAATTATCTATATAGTGCGTTTATTTTAAGGCGGGGCATAGGGGTTTACATGGTAAATCTTAAAGCCTTGTGGTATTATACCCAAGATAGAATCATGTTTGTATTACTTTACTAACGCAAAGTATTTAAAAGTATAATTTTAAGTTATAATATCACGCTGTTTTGCCTAGCCCTGTTTATTTAGTTTACTTAGGTATTTTTGACATAAACCGGTATGTGACAACAAATTAAGTTTAATAATTTTCCTAAATATAATCTACAACAATAAACTTAGAAGTCACATAAACTGTTCGAAGTGCCCTCCATTTACAGCCAAACAGTGCCCCAAACAATCATGAAAATGCTTTCTAACATTCGACAACTGTCGCGCTGTGATGCTGCGTGAAGCCTCGATTATTTGTTTTTTAATTCATCTGCATCATTTGGTCTTCCTCTTACGTTATCAAAAACGTTTGATGTGAGGTGTCCCCAATAGGAGAAGTCCAATGGCGTGATCTCCGGGCTCCGAGCGGGCCATTTAAAAGGTCCAAATCGTCCTATCCGGCTGCCCGGAAACACATCATGTTGAAATATAATTTCCTCCCTTCTGTCGGCTAGCGCAGGACCTACTTCCATAATATATAAAAGATCGATGTATTTTTCTTTGATAAGTGTACCGTCTATAAAAACAGGACCAATAATCATATTTCCTAGAATACCTGTCCATACATTTACATTTGGTCGCCACTGGGTATGCGTTTGGTGCACCACGTGGGGATTTTCTCGCGACCAGATTCTAGCATTTTGCTTGTTCACTGTTCCATTAATATTAAAGGAGCTTTCATCTGTAAACAGTATGTTATCAGCAATATCTGGGTTATTATTAATTCGATCCATCCATTTTTCACAAAACTGCATCCATTCAAAATAATCATGCGGTAAAAGTTCCTGTACGTTTCGAATTTTAAAAGATTTGTATTTTTCTTTTTTTAATGCGTTGTAACAAGTGCTTCTAGATTTGTCGAAGCGATCAGCAAGGTGTGTCAAATTGGATGATGGTTGTTCTTCTAACGCCATGTACAGACCCATTCGAAATTCTTCAGTTAACACAGAGGAATTTGTTTTCCGTTTTTTATGAGAATCATCCACTAGTCATGAACTTTACATGCAATGGGACGGTTTTGATAGACAGCGGCAAAATTATCAGTAACTTCCCGATATGACGTTCCTCTTATGCAGTTTAAAACCATTTCAATTCGTTCGTTTACGGTGTAGATAGACATGATAAATAACAAAACCAATTTCATGAAAGTCACGAAAATACTGACAGCGGTGTCATAATATTTTTCTTTATCTATATATATATTAAGGTAGTTAATTACATTAACACGTTGACTGCCAAGCAAAAAAACCTATTTTTTCTCTGGGGCCAAGGATGACGATACGTTCGTTGGGCCTATAGTTACCCTCTCATTCAATTAATATTAAAATATTGTTTGTTTTTTCTATAGTTTTTAAGGTTTTTTCATGCTGGTCCTAGAAATTTCTAGTAAAATTCTACTGTGGCGCCGCTGGTCCCGCGGCGTCCTGCGGCGTAAAATATGATGAACGATATAAGCACGATATGAGTAGATTTAGTCATTGCTCTGTGGTCGTTTGTTCGTATTGTGATAATTTGTAGGTTATACTTGCTTTTTGTATAATCTGCTGATTGTTGACATTCTCCTTTGTAGTAAACAAATTTTTATCGATAAGGTAAGGTATATTAGTACAGTTTTTTGTATACAGTAGTAATGTGATATTATTCTAGATGTCTAAAACACCCCTGACAGAAAAACAGTTAGAGGAGCTGGCGACGAAATTTATGGATTCAGATTCAGATGAGTCATTCATAGAGCCTTTTCCAGGCTCCGGCAGTGATTCATATCGACCATCTGATTCCTCAGAAGACGACTCAGACGATGATTTTGGTGAACCAGTAAGAACAAAAAAAAACAAACAAAGGTTAGTGATTTCATCAAGTAATGAGGCCAGCACGAGTAAATTCATACAAGCACCTGCATCTCTATCCCAAACTACCCAAGACGAACCTGAAGCTGGAAATTTGGGGGAGTCTGATTTACTAGAAACGCCGGCGCCTACTGCAGCAGAGCAATGGGGGCCAATCGCAAGACTTTACAAAGCCTGTCCAACTTTTTCCCTGTCATCTGGAATAAAACCAGAAGTAGCGGCATTACTAGCAAATGCAAGTCCAGGACAATTTTATGAAGCTATTGTAGACGATTCGATTGTTTCGTATATTGTGGATCAAACAAATCATTATGCCAGTTGCCTCTTGCTCGAAACCGATGCAAGTGACAATTCCCGCTATCATAATTGGGTACCAACAACTAAATCTGAAATAAAACATTTTTTAGGGCTAGTGGCATGGATGGGATTAGTCAAAGCGCCTACGTTGGCTGACTACTGGTCAACAGATCCATTATTGAACTTTAGTTTTCCTCGTTCTGTATTCAGCCGTAATCGCTTTGAAATTTTACTCCGAACAATTCATTTTGCGGACAACAATGAAGCTATCGCTGGAGATAAACTTGCTAAAATAAAACCCCTACTAGATAAACTACTAAAGAATTATAAAGACCTTTATACTCCCGAAGAATACGTATGTGTTGACGAGACTATGTTGCCTTATAGAGGAAGATTGTCTATAAAACAATACATAAAATCGAAAAGACACAAGTATGGTATCAAACTTTTTAAGTTATGTTCAGGTACAGGCTACACATATAATATAAAAATTTATGCAGGCAAAGAAAATGGCGAACGAGTGACTCCAGAAGCTATCGTAATATTTCTTACCCAAGACATTGTAGGAGTCGGCAGAACCTTAGTGACGGATAACTGGTACACTAGTTTACCCTTGGCTAAAAGGATGCTTGATTCTCATACACATCTGATTGGCACAATACGCAAAAACCGCAAGGGGCTACCAAAGGAAGTTGTAAACCAAAAACTTAAAAAGGGGGAAGTTGCGGCCATGGAAAATAAAGAAGGAATAACAGTACTGAAGTGGAAAGACCAAAGGGATGTATTGGTACTTTCTACCAAGCATGACGCTAGAATGGTAGAGACAAATACAAATAGAATACCTAAAGTCATAATAGATTACAATCAAGGGAAAAGTTCTGTGGATCTCTCTGACCAAATGGGATCGTATTCTAATCCTCTACGAAGATCTGTAAAATGGTACAGAAAAATTGCAATTGAGCTTTTGCTTACAACTTCAATGGTAAATGCTTTTACATTATATAAAAATGTTACCGAAAGTAATATAAAGATTACGCAGTTTAAAAAGGATGTAATAAAATATCTAGTAAATACTACTGAAAACGAAAACATTGATCAAGACAATGAACCACCGGCAAAAAAGCGACGAATCCACTCTCTGAAACGAAAAGATGGTGAAAGTAAGCACAAAGTAAGAAGATGTTGCAAGCATTGCTACAAAAAAAATAACGAGCTTCATGGTAGGAAGTATGCTACCAATCGTACACACAAAGTAGACACCTATTGCGATGATTGCGAGGGAAAACCATTTATATGTTTACCGTGTTTTAATAAAATACATCAAGAATAGTTCGAGCTAGCTTGATATTTTTTTAGTTTCTTACGTTTTCATTATTTCATAGAGTATCTACTTTGTAAGTTAGTTTTAATATACATACTTTTTTATATTGAGTCGTTTTATTACCTAGTGGGACCACACCCAACAGAAAAAAGTAATTTTTAAAACCATGCTTATAGGTATCTTCTCTGAGGCTGTGCTGGTCCCCAACCCACCATCATTACATTATAAAATAAACCAGCGGCTCCACACCAAAGTAAAAGCCTGCTGGTCCCATGGGACCAGCGCGGCCTGAGACAAGTCATTTAAGCTGGTCCCATGGGACCAGCGTGGCAGTCAACGTGTTAATTACAAGGGGGTTTAAAAGTGTAATTTTACCAAAATGAAAAGATCTTTTTTGGGTATCTTTTAGAGCTTTTTTGCACAGATTGTAATATAACTTATTCCCCCCATCTCAAATTTTGTCTATTTGTAAGTTTTAGTAATATTTGTTTAATGCAAATGTGCCTAACATAGGCTTTAAGATTTACCTCATTTACCATGTAAATCCCTATGTCCCGCGTTAAAATAAACGCACTGTATAATTAGGGTAGGTACTAAAATAGATTTAACAAAGGAGATTTATTTAAATCTGTTTGACAATTCAATAAGCGGTCGGTATTCTTAAGTTTATTTATTTCCAGGGATTCCAGCAATTCTAATTTAGGGCCTTTATTTTCAGTGTGGAGAATTTGGTACCTAACTGTAGTTAAAGTTATGATTGCATTCTAATAAGTGATTGAAATAGTTAGAGTTGTTTTTCCTTAATATAGCTTGAAAAATGTTCCTTTATTTTTTTAAAAAAGCTTCTGCCAGATTGACCTATATACGGTTTAGGGCAATCGTTGCATGCTAATTGATAAATTCCCGATTTATTATCTTTGTCTACTTTAGTTTTATTATTTTTTGTTAAAGTGCCTGTCGGATTATTAGTTTTAAAAGTCATGTTAACATTGTGTTTTCTAAGAAATTTAGTGATGATTTTACTTGCTTGATCGATATACGTAATTACTTTAAAGTTGTTTGCATTTTCTTTGGTTAAGGAAAAAGTCATATTAGTGGCTTTTTTGTAACGTTTTTTTATTTAAAATTGTATCAATTATATGGGAGGTATATCCGTCGTTTCAAATGTCAAACAGATTAAAATAAATCTCCCTTGTCAGATCTATTTTAGTACCTACCCTAATTATATAGATAATTGTTAGGAAAACCAGAATTTAAACATTTTATATACCTTCACTTTTATTCCATTCATTCTTAAAAACGCTACAGTGATAGCGAAACTAGTTGAATTTTTTAAAATAATTCTTAAGTTTCAAATATAGTGGAATTACAGTAAAAAGTTAAATGATAATTATTAATTTTTAGATTTAACTGCAAATAACTTTAAAAGTATTTAAAACAAAAAAAAATTATTACAGGTTTAGAGCCTAAACATCTTTCGTTTTATTGTTGTTTAATTTTTTACACCGTGTATGATTAAGACTTAAAAAAATATCTTCAACCTCCATGCAATTGTGAAGGCACTGTTCACAATGTTGGTGAACATTATGGAGCATTGCGGGAGTTATTTGTCGGCACTCGTACACTTTTGGTTGTCGCAAGTCTTCTAAAGAATTGGGTTGGGTTGCATAAATTTTAGACTTTAAATGTCCCCACAAAAAAAAAGTCCAGTGGCGTCAAATCAGGAGATCTTGCAGGCCATTCAATAGGACCTCTTCTTCCAATCCATTTTCCTGAGAAATTTTCATCCAGAAACTATCTAACAGGGAACGCATAATGCGGGGGTGCTCCGTCTTGCTGAAAGTTAATATTTTCTGGCCGATAACGGTCATTTTCTTCTATGACATTCGTTAAAGCAGGGTTAATAGTCTCGTCGTCGTCTTCATTAAGTTCATCAACCAGTTTTATTTTATAGGGATGAAACTTATGCGTTTTTAAAGTACGCTGAATCGTTCTACGCGAAACACCCGATATACATCTGACACTTTCCTCGTGCTAAGTGTGGGATCGATGGTATGAGACAAGTGTGCATTTAGATGGAATTCATTATAAGACAGGGCGGCAGCTCGAGCACAATCGTTACTTCTAAAGAAAAGTGAAATAATTTCAACCCTTTCTTAAAGAGTATATACGAGTTTATTCGACTGAACAAGTGAAATTCCAAATCCCTTTTGTTAAGATAGTATCCTTTTTTGCGCATTTTTTACGATTTATTTGTTTACATTTAAGCACAAATTCGTTTACCATTTAATTTCTCGAAAGGTACTCGGCCAAATTCAACGAGCAAGGTTCCGTTGGAAAGACAATTTAATTCCTTTTAAAATAAGCTATCGCTCGACCTTCCTTTTCTTTTTTTAAGGGTGAAAGCCACCCCGCCGTAGGGGTTTAAGCAGGAGGGGTGAAAATAGCAAAAAAATATATCCCCCTGAGAACTAAGGTTCTCGTGTTCGAGCGAATTTTGATTTATTTATTAACAAGAAAATAAACTTGGGTGGAAAGTTTTCGGTGCGCCACCCTGTATAAGCGAGTGGGGATAAATTAAAAATACAAGAAAAATTGCTTATGCAAAAAGTGATTTCTTGTATTAAAGAGAAATGTTTAGGCTTTGCTTTTAATGACTTTGAAAGTTATTGTAAGTTAAATATAATATTTTTATTTCCAATTTTAACCAATACTAAAAGTCGGCATATTTTACTTTTTGTAGGTAAAAATATGTGCTTAATTCGATGGTTTGGGCCCCTTAAAGTTATACCGAAATATGGGGGGGGGGGGGGGGGTTCGATAGGTGTTCAGTAAAAATTCAATCAGTCAATAGAATTTTTGAACAGCAATAATATTACAACAATTGAAAATATGGGGTAGTAGATCTATACCGTTTATTTTATTCTACCGTTGCTTTAGTGTCCAATTTTGCTAATAATATAAAATATGTACTTACAGTAAACACCTTAAAACTGTTTAAATAATTTTATTTTGCTTCACCAGCTTGACCAACTACAAATCAATTAGCGAAATTAAACTCTGCAGCTATATGAACCCACTGTGGTCGTATATATTACGGCGCTAGTATACGGCCATAATTAGTTTTCGACACTACAAAAGGCCGCCAATATAAACATGGAGAGGGCGACGCAAATCATCAAGTTATAATGGTCAGCGCTTTGGCTTTCAACATTAAACGATGTTTAAAATTGAATTATAATACGGAGGGTTATAGGATGTGATACGGTATATCGACGATTTACGGATATAAGCAAAGAGATTTTTGAATAAATGTCTATTCTTCAGCTTAAGAGAAGTGAATAGAGTCATTTTCACTTTCAAAAGTACGGATTAAAAATTTTCAAGAGAAAGAATTGACAGAATACAGATTACTTCGTTTGATATACTCATTCTTCTTATTCGAGAATAGACTTATGCTCATGTAAAGTGTTTGGGAATCGTGTATCAATCTAAATCAAAGCCAGACATAAAATCCTATTTTACCACTACAATTCTATATCTTGAAGCACAACAATGCTTATGTCTTCAACTATTGAGAAAACAAAGGTATTTCCTTTCTTCCTAAGAATATTTGTTTCATATTTTTTTTTTATTTTTTTTTATACAGAAAAGTTATAGACATAAAATATGGGAATTTTCTTTATTGTTGATTTTACGAGAAAAAGTTATTCTTTATAAAAAGTTCTGCTTGATGCGCAAATAATATTGACATATCAAAACTTAAGATATCATGTACAGGGCGGCAAAAAGATATAGAAACACAGAATTACGTTAAGAGGGAAGTACCCTCAATTTTTATTTTAGAGCGAATTGTTATAAGAAAACTTTACTAAGGACTACGAAACGTGGTCAGATACAATTTTTTGTTGAAATATTTTAATTTACAGGGTACCATCAAAAACACGTTAAGCATTCATTACCTCTTGTTGGAAACCAATTACGTAAAAAAATAATGCGAGATTATTTCATGTTCTAAAATCAACCCTATCAGAAATATTAAAAACATTTGATTTTCTTAGAGCAAAAATAAATGGTGAATGTGAATAATAAACAATATTTTAGCAATTACATGATAAAAGTGATGTAAAAATAGATAGTTTAACGTGAAAAATTATGTCTCCGCATGCCCCCCTTCTTTTTCCATGCAAACTATAGTATGCCTTGTAATTTCTGGCGACCTGGCTGGCCAAGGAATATTTAAATGTCTGCCTATCCAACGGTGCGGAAATACTTTATTCAAATACCCAGTTACTGTGTTAGTACTATGATGGCATGGGGCTCCATCATGTTGATACCAAATTGTACGTCTTATATTTAGTGGCACTTCGTCAAGAAATTGAGACAATAGGTTCCTTAAGAAGTCCAGGTAAATGGCAGCATTTATATTTTGTTGAAAAAAGTATGGTCCAACGATCCGATCATTAAAATGCCACACCAAACATTAGTTTTAAATGAATATTGACTACGGCATTCGATTATAAAATTTGGACAACGCCGTTGGAAGTGAACATGGCTTCATCTGTAAATAATATTTTTCTTGCAAAAAAAGGATTAACTTCACACTCGCCTTAAAACCACGCGCAAAATAGGAAACGGGATTTAAAATCTCTAGGAAGCAGCGTGTGAATGTATTTCGGTTTATATGGATGAGAAGACCTGAAACAAGGCTTAGTGTCAATAGAGTCCAGATTGACTGGTGCCAGGAAGTGAAGCACCTTGGACTTATCTTTGACCAAAGACTAAACTGGAGGTTAAATTCGATAAATAGAATCAAGTTAGCGTTGCGTCAAATGAGCTCAATCTACCCCCTGCTTCACAGGCGGAGTAGACTTAGTAATAGAACGAAAGTTAACCTCTACAAGGTCCTGGTCAGGCCGGTACTTACCTATGGAGCGCCATCATGGTGCAACATAAGTAAGTCCGAGTTGAATAAGTTCCAGGTAATTCAAAATAGAGCATTAAAGACGATAGCAAATGTCCCTAGGTATACGATGAACAGGGTGCTCCATAACGACTTTAAAATACAGACGATTAACGAGTTTTTTTCGAAAATTATAACTGATTACTACAAACGAACGGACGTATCGACAAACCAACTGATAACAAACTCACATACAAGAACTAGACCAAACGCAACATACAAACTACCTAAAGACTGGCTCCCTGTGCGTGAGCCTAATATACAGTAGAGAAGCACTGGAGACAGTAGAGAAGCACTATCCGACAGCATCAAGGAGATGGAAAACAGGCACCAACGCAAGCAGCTTAAAATATTAGAGAAAACACGCAAGCACGAGACACGACAATTCAAAGCTCCGGCCGATTGAACATTAAAAAATTAAACAAAAATGCTGAATAAGCAAACAATGACCAGAAAAATGTCAAAGGTATTTACCTGACGTAAAGATTCCAAAGAAGACCTCGTATGTAAATTTATTTATTTTGAAAATATCACTGGCAGTAGACTTTTTGGTGTCAACTGGAATCGTTTTTGACAATTTTTGGGTCTTCGATACCCGCTTGCATTCCATTGAATTGCTTTTCTTCTGTTGTGGACCATTTGTTGTGTTGTTTCTTAAATACAATTTCGACGGAACCAGTAGCTTTAAATTTATTCATTACGTTTGCTATAGTGGCGCTACATACTATTTTGTCAGGGTGTCTAGTATTAAATATGAGTGCGGCTTCCCTAATAGGTTTAAAATGATCTCCGACGATAAGTACAATTTCTACTTTCTCCTGTAGTTTTAAGTTTACAACCATAACGAAACTAACGAAAAACTCTTGTCAATAGGTCGAAAAATAGTAAATGATTCTTGACTAACATGTCAATATTGGTTACTATAGTGATGCACATAGTTGTTACAAAATTGCTGCAGGTCACTGTTAAAGAAATAAAATAAAAAAATATTTTCCAAAGGCTTTTTGATGGTACCCTGTATATTAAAATATTTCAAAGAAAAATTGTATCTTTGTACCACGTTTTGTAGTTCTTAGTAAAAAAAACAAGCAGACCGCCAAGCCTTGCAACTCAGACACCGATGCAAAACGCTTATAACTGAGCGAAAAAAAAATTTAAAATTTTTTAAGAAGTGGCATGTGTTTCCTTGATAGAAATATTACAGTTTTACGCTGAAACTAAAAAATGTGAAATCTGCCTATTACATCACACAAGGGCAACTGACTCACCACGATAGTGTTTACTAAATGTAGTTTTATAAATGTTGTCAGTCTGTTTTTGTTCTTGGAACATAACGTAAATGCATAATATTATTATTGCTTGAAAAATATATTAAGTTTCGGGATTACAAAGTCGTTTTAGTGCATTACGGCCAAATAGACTACATCAGAAGTGATTGAACTGTGTGTGCGGTGACTTAAAATCTATTCAAGATGCCAAAAAGAAAAAGTAGATCCAAAAAGCGTTCCTATACGCTTTCTATTCGAAGAAGGGATATCTCTTCGTCGTCCAGTGATAGCAGCAGCAGTAGTACCGGCAATGGTAACCAACGCAAATGTCAGACACCAAAAAAAAAGTCACACAAGGAAATCTGTAAGTAGAAATGATTTTCTTATTGTGTTGGGGGTCGAATAATTCGCAGCCAACGGCAACAAATATTACAGCGCTTATCCCACGATTCAGTGGCGTATCCAGCATATGCTCTTGGGGGGGGGGGGGGGGGGGCAAAGTGCTTACTAAAAGTGGTTGAAAAATACTTTTTATCGTCATTTGTTAGTCCTTGGTACTACGATTCACAAAATTACCAATTTCTGTATAATAATAAAATCAATTTAATCTAAATTTATTTAATAGCTCGTTTAAGAGCTTTTAACAAAGTTAAACAAGAATTAGAAAACATAAGTTAGAAAGTATTTCTTAATATAGGTAAGAGGTAAACAGTAAATAAATAACAAATAAATGCTGATGCAACAAAAATAAACAAATACTAAATACAACCTACAACTTTGGCTAAAACAGGAACTACTAATTAATTTAAAAAAAGAAAAACAACATAAGAATATGTCAATATACATCCTAAATAACAATATGCAAGGCACTCAAGACAGACAAGATAATCACGAGATAAAACATAATCAAATAAAATTTCTAAATATTCTTATAATATCTAATATAGTCTAATCAAAACCAAGTTGAAAGAAAGGAACAAAAAACACCAAATTCAAACATAGAGTAGATTGACTTTTTAAATCAAAATGTTTATTTTTCTTGTTTTTTTCTGCATTTCTGCTTATTGCAAATGGAATATTTTTTAGAGTACTCTTAGGGTGTGTTCCGTTTGTGCTACTCTTTAATAAAATTGTTCTGGGGGGGGGGCAAAGGGGGCAATTGCCCCCCCCCCCCCTGGATACGCCACTGCCACGATTCGATCCGAGAAGTATGGAGAGTACGGAATGGATTAATATTATTGAATATAACGCAATTTGGTCAGAAAATTTTATTATATAGCAAGCATTAAATAAACTTAAAGGCACAAACATGGTATGACAGTTATATAACAATGCGAATTAGGGTGGTCAATGTTTACTTAGGAGGAGTGGATGCAAATTTTAAAGAGTACTTTTCGTAGTTCACGAAACGCATATTAATGGTTCTAGCGAATCACAGACCTACGGAAAATTGCGTATTATTTAAATTTTGTTTTAAGCATGTGGCTCAAATAAATAAACTAAAAATAAATTTTTCCGACTCTGATAAGGTAGGTATATCTCTAGTTAGTGGGGCAGTAAATGATTAAATATTACTTCCGCGGTAGAAGCATCAAATATCAAAGATCCGAATAAACTAGCAGCTTATCTGAAAAACAAAATATATTCGGCTGGACCTAAAATTAGGTTACCAGCCGAGTACTAGTTTTTGAAAACCCTATACAGGGGTCCCAAGAACTAAAATGCCTATATGTACACGGTGGCCCATTTGTGTGACAAAGTAATATATCGGCTCTTCTATTTAAGATATCAAAAAAAAAGTTTTTACAAAAGTTCTAGGATATAAGCAAATCTATATTTTAAAATTATTTTGAAGTAGGTATACAGAGTAGTCCAAAAAAGCGGTACAATAAAAATATTAATTTTTTTAAATGCAACACCCTATATATTTTAGCATTTTTGGATTCCCCACGAAATTATCCATTTGACGCTATATCTAGTTTTTAAATTTTTTTCAACGTTGCCAAGCAAAATGAAAAATTCTAAAAATTTTAGGAAAAACATAATGGTATAAAGTAATCTGTATTTTCTTAATTAGAACATCTAAAATCCAAAACGTCTTGCAAACTCGAAGTATAGGGATAGAAGAACTATTTCAAACAATAAAATGGTCGAATTATTGTACAGAATGTTTTTTGTTGACATCCGAATATAGAAAATTTTGATCAAATTGGTCGTTGATCAAATCTAATATTTCCCTTTTTATCGTCACTGAAAAATCTTACAAGATATTTTTTCTCTCGCCTCAGCTGTCAGCCAGACATCGGCGTCGAAATTTCGATGAACCGTCACATCATAAATTAGAAACTGGAAACAAATATCGAAACGCGCATACAATTTGTCACAGTTGAGTCGACATTGGATTGAGGCATTCCCGAAGTTTCTACAAGTACAACTTCTCATAAGTATATTTACTATGGATTCCTTGTTTATTTGAATAAAGCTCGTTGCGCGTGGTAACAGGCAGAATGTCAGGATAATATACAATTTATCCCAAACTTTATGTTAATATAAAATAAAACCCTTAAAAATGATAAATTGATATTCTGAAGGAAGAAATAAATAAAATATTCTGTATCATCCGCGCATATTTGTATGGAGCAGTCGATAAAAAACCTAAAGAAAAATGCTGTATACAGTGTGTTATTTAAGTACGTGGCCAAACTTCAAGGAGCGATTATTTGAGTGATTCTAAGACGAAAAGTTTCTTTCGTAAATATCTTAATAATCTTTTAGCCTGTTTTGTTGAAACTTAGCAGTGTTATTTGGGGTTGTAAGGGGCTAATTTATCTCTAACTAGATTAAAATGTTTAAGTCCAGTGGCGTCCCGGAAGGCACTTTAACTAAGATTTTTGACAAATTTTTTTTTTTATTTTTAGCATGTTTTTTGTATCTGGCTTCGTTTTTGAGAAAATACATACATTTTTTGTATTGTGCGTTTCTTGTTAATAGTAATTATAAACTATTATATATTTTTGCAAAGCTTAAAAATAGCCCAATGTAATAAGAGAAAATATACAGGGTGTCCCGTTAAAAAAATCATACTAGTTACCGAGATACCTTGCAATTACATCGAAAAATGGACACCCTGTACATTGAAGGGGGATTTTGGGGGTTCCCTACCTTGGAGAGTTAGGGACTTTTAATATGATAAGTAGTACAGCAAAAAAATCCACAAAAAGGAAACAGCTTTATGTGATTTTGTTTCCAGCCAAGTACTAAGAGCTTGTCATATTTAGGCTGATAAATAATTGAAAACCACCTAAAATCTCATTACAGTTTAAATGTAGAGGTTTGTATGTACGGCTTAAGGCAAAGCTAAGATTTTAAAGTTTTATAGTCTTGTCTTGTTTTGCCTTCAAGAGTCTCACTATTCTTCAACTGAACAAATTTTAGGCTATGCCACCAGATCTATCCCTTCTTAACAAAGACTAGCCCTTCAAACATGTAGTTGTTAAAGAAATGCCAATGATACCTTAATTTCGGGACACCCTAGTTACCAAAGCTTGATTTTTAGAGAAATTCATAATAACTTTAGACCATCGCGCATAGGTGTGTGTATATGTTACGCCCCAAAATCGAAAACGCTCAGTGAGCGAAAAAAATTATCACAACGCGTTGTTGGCGAAGCTAAACGACCAAACATCGAAATCAAATTATTTTTCGCTTTATGATCATCAATAATCAACCATAACGCGTAGTGTGCTTTTAAGAAACGACCAGAATGCACTTTGGATGATTTATGTCGCCCATACACCGGATTTTTCCAGTTCTAACCTGTCTGTTCCATTGCTTCGATGTATTGCTTGGTATCGAGTTTAAATTAGTTTGACTTCGAGTATTATGCAAAGTGACAACGGGAGGGAATTTGCCAATCAAATTCTTGAGAATTTAAGAGAGATGTGACCAGGTTTGGAACTCGTACATGGAAAACCGAGGCACTCACAAAGTCAAGGTTCAATGGAACGGTCAAACCAGGATGTAAGAGACATGCTGGTTACCTGAATGCTAGACAACGATACTATAAACAGTAATCAGAAGGGGTAAGATTTGTTCAGAGCAAAAAGAATCGCTCCTTACACGAAGGAATTAGAAAAAGTTCCTATGAGGCCATGTTTGGCAGCAGACAAAGAATTGGACTGGCAGATTCTACTCTGGAGAAGGAAATATATGAAAACCTGGCAACAGAAGAAGATTTGGAGCAAGTATTAAATGGGATAAAGGAGGTAGACGAAGAAGCTGACGGGAACAGTACAATCGTATGTGCCATATGTAAAGATACTGGAATTCTTAAATTGCGTGGAAAATGTAATCTAAACGTTCATATGAAGTGTAGTATTGAAACAGAACATCAAGTTATATGTAGCCGCTGGAGCAGATCCGAATCTATTAAAGATTAACGCGAAATAGCCAAATCCGGATTGGAAGAACAAGCAAAAAAGATGTTAGCGTCCTCTGTGCAAAAACTACTTCCTGCTAAAGTAGGTCAAAATGTTCTAGTTAGAGTCCCAAATGTTGACAGATTTTGGCTAGCACCAAGAAATGTTTTGGCTATGGTTTTAAGTATACATGAATCTGGTGTGTATCAGCTGAGCACTAAAGAAGGTATACTAGAACGAATGTATGATCGAAGTAAATTTACTTTTGCGGATTCAAACTTCATGGACCATTCGGAAGTCCCCACCACTTCACTAAGTTTAAGATAAGCTTCAGCTTTAACGTCGGTATCCAAGCAAGGGTTTGTGTCATGTCACTGCAAGCGCTACTGTAACACTAAAAAGTGCACTTGCCACTATAAGCAACTACTCTGCAACTCCAAGTGTCACAACAGTAGCTCTTGCAAGAACAAATAATTTGTTATAATATTTTTTAAAGTTATCCTATTTCTATTAAAAGAACAGTTCTTATTTTATTTGTTCAAAAATTAGAAGTATCAGTTGATGTTCCTTATATTGTTGGTTACATTTTGGTGCCATGGTTGTATCTAAAATAATATATCTTTGTCAGTTCTTAAGTTTTACGTTTCTTTTCGTAACTACAAAAAAACATAAAATGTTAAGTAAACATAACGCATTATGGCCGTTTCTCAAAAGACATAATGCATTCTGGTCGTTTCTTAAAAGCACAGGACGCGTTGTGATTGATTATTGATGACCATAAAGCGAAGAAGAATTTGATTTCGGTGTTTGGTCGTTTAGCTTCGCCTACAACGCGTTGTGGTCATTTTTTTTTGCTCACTGAGCGTTTTCGTTTTTGGGGCGTTACATATACAACTATATTCACTAATTTAAATAGGAAATATAAGGGATGTTTCCTAACTACGGTAGGAAACTTCAGAGGGTGATACGTAAGGTCGTTTTAAGAAAAAACAGTTCCTATAAACATACCGGGTGTTGCATCGTCGAGCGGGACATAAGAAATCCCATGTAATTTAAAATGGGGTCAATTATTGGCTTCCCTAATTATTTTAGAGAAAAATTCTATTTAGGTTTATTAAAGAGCACTAAAACCCACATTCAAAAGAATAACTTTAGATATTTTTGATGAGCCCGTTTACGGGTTATCGCCGATTTCTTTTTAACTATTTCTCCTTTTTATGGCCCCGTATTTGCGGGCACCAGTCAAGGTAAAAGATGACTGTCAAATAAAGTTGTCATTTTGAAATGTGTGCTTTATTGTTATAAAAACTCGTACATCGAAAATATTAGCCATGAATTACACTTCTGAAGAAAAAATATTGATGATTAAATGGTATTATCAAGGAAATAGTTATCAAAATGTGTCAGACATGTTTGCTGCTCTGTATCCGAATAGACCGATACCTGCAAAATCTACAGTCGAAAGGACTATCAAGAAATCTGAGACAAAAGGCACTGTAATAAATAACTGCAGATGTGAAGAAAGGCAGGAACAAAGAAGAGATGCAATAATTATTAATTACCTATTAATTAGTAAAATATTGAAACATGTAAAATGTCATAATTAACCCTGTAATTGGATACTTTATTTTAGTTTTATTCAGATTAATTTGTACTCATAAATACACCTTTAATATTTTCGATGTACGAGTTTTTATAACAATAAAGCACACATTTCAAAATGACAACTTTATTTGACAGTCATCTTTTACCTTGACTGGTGCCCGCAAATACGGGGCCATAAAAAGGAGAAATAGTTAAAAAGAAATCGGCGATAACCCGTAAACGGGCTCATCAAAAATATCTAAAGTTATTCTTTTGAATGTGGGTTTTAGTGCTCTTTAATAAACCTAAATAGAATTTTTCTCTAAAATAATTAGGGAAGCCAATAATTGACCCCATTTAAAATTACATGGGATTTCCTATGTCCCGCTCGACGATGCAACACCCGGTATATCCAACTGATATTACCCACTTAAACCATTGCTGGACATGGTCCCCAACAAGACTAATGTGAATCGCTTTCTTTATATACGCGTTGCTCGCAGAGATCCTTAGCGTTTTGATTTAGTGCTGCCCAAAAAATTGTTAAAAGAAATATTCTCAAACATTTTACTAGCTACTTATAATGTAAGAATAACGTAGTTAAAATAACCCGCTGTTCTTGTAATAAAGACAACTTTCTTTCTTTTTACCAAATAAGTTCTATTTTTCTGCTCTAATGGCTTCGAACTTTCTTTGTTGTAAGTAGATTAGCTGGCAGAAATCGACCTTTAAAGCTTGTGCACTGTTTGTTTTAGGACTAAGCACACAATTTTTGCAAAAGAAAACTGTTTAAATGTAGAGTTTGCCAAGTTGGAACGGCTTTCTTATTGTAAATTTGTGTAAATCCTCTTCTGTCAGTGCTTCGTCTGTAAATAATTGGTGTGTCTCTGCGACAGTTTTGAGCCAGCTGAAGTAAAGGAATTTAATTGGCCCTGGAACTGATTCAAATAATAAAGCTGAACATTTTGTTAAAGCAAGAAAGTAGTAAAAACCTACCAGGAATTCAAGAAACATGAACACAAGTATTAGAATGGTTACTGGGACGTTTTAAAAGGGTGTAAATTGTTGGCCCAGAACGCGGAATTCTATTTTATCTCTTTGCTTCTTAAGTGGGTAAAACAATCAATTAATCTGGTGATGAAACTTGCGTCTTATACAGGGTCCTGCAATAGTCCGTCGCCATAGCTCATATACCAATTTAAGTTAGGAATTTCGGTCGAATGCAGACCTACACTGTATACACAGCGTGTCCAGAAAAGTTATAGACATATGGGAATTTTCTTTATTGTTGATTTCACGAAAAAAAGTTATTCTTTATAAAAAGTTCTGCTTGATGCGCAAATAATATTGACATATCAAAACTTAAGATATCATGTACAGGGCGGCAAAAAAATATAGAAATACAGAATTACGTTAAGAGGGAGGTACCCTCAATTTTTATTTTAGGGCAAATTGTCATAAGAAAACTTTACTAAGGACTGCAAAACGTGGTCAGATACAATTTTTCGTTAAAATATTTTAATTTACAGGGTACCATCAAAAACACGTTGAGCATTCATTACCTTTTGTTGGAAACCAATTACGTAAAAAAATAATGCGAGATTATTTCATGTTCTAAAATTATCAGAAATATTAAAAATATATAAATAAAATAAAAAAATATTTGCCAAAGGCTTTTTGTTGGTACCCTGTAAATTAAAATATTTCAACACAAAATTGTATCTGACCACGTTTCGTAGTTCTTAGTAAAGTTTTCTTATAACAATTTGTTCTAAAATAAAAATTGAGGGTACTTCCCTCTTAACTTAATTCTGTGTTTCTATATTTTTTTGCCGCCCTGTACATGATATCTTAAGTTTTGATATGTCAATATTATTTGCGCATCAAGCAGAACTTTTGATAAAGAATAACTTTTTTTCGTATAGTCAACAATAAAGAAAATTCCCATATTTCTAGAACTTTTCTGGACACGCTGTATATGAGTGAATTTCGGGAAAATATTTTCGCCTATACAGAATGGTCCAAAAAAGTGTGACGACCAAAATGTGAAACTTTCTAATGTTGTAGAGAACGTTGACCTACAGAGTATTGTAATGCGTCAAAAGTAAAGCAACATTTTGATACTTTCCTAAAAAAGAAAGGTTTTAGTAAAAGTAAAGGTTAAAATATTTGTGCAGAGTTTATTTTATGTTTAATTAATATTTCTATGCTGGATTAATCATGCCAAGAGTTATTCCAATTTCAATAGAATTAAAGCAGAGAGTAGTGAATGCACACTTGGAAGGTACAATACAAGCCACAATTTCAAGACGGTTTGTTTTACCAAGATATAGCGTATCCAAAATAATTTCAAGTTACATTCAAAGGGGACATTTAGAGAATCTACCGAAATCGGAAAGACCGAGAAAAACAACAATTTGGACAGACAGACGCATTAAAAGAATTTCTCAAAACGATCCTTGGGTGTCTGCACCTAGAATTATTGCTGAAATTCCCGAAATTATGGTTAATCCAGGGACAGTTCAAAGAAGGTTTGTAGACGCAAAGTTATTTAGTAGACGCCCGGCTAAAAAGCTCCTTATTTCGGCAAGAAATAGAGTGGTTAGGCTTGAATTTGCACGTCGACATTTAAATTGGACAGTAGACGAGTGGAAAAAAGTTTTATTTAGCGATGAAACGCGTTATAAAATTTTTAATTCTGATGGAATGAAGCGTGTAAGACGGCCAATCAACACAAGGTTTAATCCCAAATAAGTAACACCCACAGTTAAATATGGCAAAGGCAGTGTTTTTCTATGGGGTTGTTTCTCATGGAATGGGGTGGGTCCTTTAAACTTCATTAATGACACCACGGATCGATTTGTCTATAGAGATATCATGCAAAATGTAATGTTGCCTTATGCAGAGTGGGAAATGCCGTTGCGTTTTATTTTCCAACAGGATAACGATCCAAAACACTCTTCACCAATTGTTCAAGAGTGGTTTCAAGAAAATAATGGTCGGGTTTTGCAGTGGCCGGCACAATCCCCAGACCTTAACCCCATTGGAAATGTATGGGAAGAAGCTGAACGTAGAATTCGTACACGATTATTTCCAAATAAACAATCATTGCTAAATAAAATCAATGAAGTTTGGACAAACCTTCCCGAAAATACTGTTCAAAAATTGATTGCCTCAATGCCGCGACGTTGTCGGCAAGTAATAAAAAATAATGGATATTCTATTAACTATTAACATAATATTTCTAGCTATTGTAATTATTAAATGAGTTTAATGTTTTTTTATCGTAATATGTAAAATAAAATACTGTTGATACAATTTGTTGCTTTACTTTTGTCGCACTTCATTTCGTCGATTTTTATAATAAAATTATAAATATTTTTCTACCTTTATTTCGTTTAAAGTGTACCAAAATATTGTGAAATATTACTAATATTGTGGGGATAATATTTCATTAAAATTAGCTGGGGATCACAATCATATAATTAATTTTTTAAATTCAAAGAAATAAAAGCACTTTGTTGCTCTACTTTTGTCCAATAGTGTATGTATTTCAGAGTTAATTAAAAACTTTAAATTAAATAATAAAAAATGCAACAGTAAATCGAAGCAAATGTTGAAAATTGCTACCATCTGATAAAGTGCACGATTTCAACCGATTTTTTTTTAAACTTTAACACCCTGTATATCAATAACGGGACAACTCCGGACACATGTTCATATGACTTTTTCTTTAAGAATATCATAAGGAATCATCCCCTTAAGTTACGTACCGTACTTGTGAAACACCCCGTATATCGTGACATACTTCAGGTACAAAAGAAATGCATACTTTACGTACAATATATGCAAACTCCAAAGCAAAAATTGGTTCGTATAATTATCTTCTAGCTAGTCAGAGGTTTAATTAAGGGTCGGAAATGAGTTTTGAAATTAGAACGCGTACTTTCTCTTATCTGAGACGTCGACACGGATCTTTTAGTCTAGCCTTTAGATGCTAGATACAAAGGTATTTATACAAAATGTGTTGTAAAATCAAAATCTATTTTAGATAACATTATATAGGTTGTTTAAGCCAATACTATTCGAAACGGTTTTAATTCCTATACAAAATAGAAAGAATCTAGTTTATTTATTTATTTATTTATCGACGGGCAAGACCCAATTAAAATTTTTAATTAGCAAATTAATAATAATTATTATACCACTTAAAAGAAAAACCAAATAACTGAAACCTAAATTAGTTATTATATACGAATACAATACTATAATCACATTAAAAGTCTAGAAACATGTCTCTTAAAGGACACGAGGGAAGTGGTAAAAAAGTCATTACTAATTCTGTTTTCATTATTAAGAATTCTAGGTATGGGAGAGGATCTACCGTAGTTGTACCTACAATGGTCATGTGCAAAAAGAAGATGATTTCTTGTGCCCCTTGGTGGAACGCGAAAGTTAACCCGATGTAAAAGATCTGGGCATTCAATTATTCCATTCACTAATTTAAATAGGAAATATACGGGGTGTTTCCTAACTACGGTAGGAAACTTCAGAGGGTAATACGTAAGGTCGTTTTAAGAAAAAAAGTTCCTATGAACATATGTCCGGAGTTGCTTCGTTTCTGAGATACAGGGCGTTGAAGTTTAAAAAAAAAAACGGTCATAAATATCCTTAAACCGATTTGGTTCAAATTTGGTTCAGTTATTTGAAGTAATAATATATATATACAACTAGGGATACCGCTGCTCCCCTTCCTTGAAGTCACAAAACTCCAAAACTTTTTTACGTCATTATCTAAATCAAAGACATCGTAACTATTAAACCGAACAATAACAAATAAAGGTGTTGTCATCAATGTATTTCAGTGTACAGTAAATCAACATTCAAGTTGCTCCCCTCCACTTCGTTTGCCAGACTTACGCCACAGAAAACGTAGTTTTCTGGGCTTACTCTGTTAAAAGTATTAACTTCTATGATTACCTAGATTAACATGATGTGGGAAATATATAACATTGCCTAAAACCTTGCATATGTAAAGTCAGCGTAATCCCCACTCCCGGCCCCACCTTGCTCCTCACAGCGTCTCGCCACCAAACGATTTTGGCATCACAATTTTATAGCATTTATGAATGGCGTGTCGGATCTATAGTTACGATGCCTATGATCTAAATCATTCTCAACGTTTTAAATATAATAAAGATAACAAGTATGACTTAAAATGCTACATTGCGATCTCAAGAGAGAAAACTTTTCATAGTGACACCACAAACTAGTTTGTTTATATTTTTTGTGACATTTTTACTTTTTAAAAATTATGTTTTTGAACTCATTTGAATACCATTTAGGGAACTTTGGATTTTTCAGACGGTAAACAGGAACAAACTGGCTAATCCCACGATACAATAATTTATCAAAAATGCTCTTCGCTTCATTCAGGTCCTTAATGGATCCTATCCTAGTTTCTTTACCTTATATTATGTTCATCATCGAATCTCAAAGCTCTGCATCTAATGAGCTTGACTTATTTTGCCAATGAGTGTGTATTTCTAACAGTATATTTATTTTTTTGCAGGACTTCTGGCAGCTCATGTCGACGTAGTGAGGAAAGAACAGACAGTGCTCCCAGGCCAGAATTCTACTTTCATGTGTAAAGTGGCTCTGCCTTTACAATACTGCCGGGTGGAGATCCCTGGACTTGGGCCATATAATTTGAATAGAGGAATATCCAATGCAGATGTAAGTGTAATATGCTCTATGTTATGAGACTCTAGCTCCATCCTATATTTTATTTTAGGTTTCTTACTATGGAGAAGGGCTAGACGCCGGACAATGCGGCTTTATGCTACACAAAGCTGTAGATAACAATAATGGAGAAATTAAATGTACCCTCGGTATAACCAGCGAGGCACAAGAGTCGATTGGAACGATGAGTTTAATTGTGGCAAGTAAGTCGATTAAGTAAAACTCCCAGAAAACTTACAGTCATTAAATTTCATCTGATTGGCGTTGTTCAAATTTTTCATTGTGTTTTAGGAGCACCAAAACCTCCAGAAATAGACCTTAGCAGGGGAGCCGATTATTTGAACGTCTACAAAGTTGATGACAATCTGCAAGCGACCTGTATGGTGAGAGACGGAAGACCAGTCGCTAATATCAGCTGGTACTTAGGTAAAACATTTTGTTTATTTTTATTGCATGGTATAAATTTATATTGAAACATTTATACATGACAACATTTTCCAATAGGCTTCAGTTAACGCAGTATTCACCTGAAGACCACTGGAGATTATTGTAACTGTCTTAACACTGCAAATTAAATTTGTTGTTACATTTACTATTTTAGACGATGAACCAGTTGATAGCAGCGATCTTCGTATGCCGACTATTATGGATTTAGCCAAAGAGAACCTTCAATCGAAACTTCAAAACTTCACCAGAAGGCTAAGGGCATCAGATAATGGCAAATATCTTAGATGCGTGGCCTACCATCCTGCCTATCCTGGCGGTCAAGCGGAAACCAAACGAAGGTTGGACATTAAATGTAAGTGTAAAATTAACCATCGTGCGAGCAAAAATTATTATCATGAAAGTGTGCTTTATATCGATTATAGCGATAGAGCTTAATATTTGTTGGGTATCACCAAATACCAGCATTATCAGTATGGTGCAGCTGATGCTTGCCTCGCAAGCTCGTCTGTATCGTCAAATGAAGAGGAGGGAGGTCAAAAAGACGCTCCATCGCTGCAGAAGGGTTTTATTGTCTCTGTTATACCTAAGCATGCCAGTCTCTGAAGACTTCCTAGCTTTAGTATAGAGGTCTTCTGTAGAACTTTTGGCCACCAGACGACGGATGCGTAAGTTATTGAGGGTATCACCACTCTGATGTATATCCAGTGCACTATCTTGGGCAATAAACCCCATTTCTTTTCATACATTCTCCTTGTTACTGCAAGAGTAATTTCAGATGTACGGATAATTTTTTCCATGTGGCTATTCCAAGTACAGAATGACCCCCAGATATTTTACTTTCCCAGTCCAGGTCCTCATTCCTCTTTTTTAATTTTCTTTGTGAATGGGACTATGACGGTCTTTTGAGAGGTGATGTTTAGATCATCCCGTTTTATCAATTTTCCCACCACTTTAAGGGTCCCCTGCATTCTATCTCTCACAGTGGTGTTAAATCTTCCCTAATGTCCAGATCATCAGCATAATCCAAAATTGAGTGCCCCGCCCCACTGAGCTCCCACAGAAGGCCATCCATGACAAGGTTCCAGAGCAGGGGAGAGAGAACTCCCCCTGCGGCCCCCCCCCCCCCGCCACTAGAACCGCCTTAGTCTCGGCCAACCCTGCCCCTAAGCATGTGATCTATCCATCGGCAGCAGGTTTCCTCCAGTCCTGTATTTTTGGTTGCTCTTGTGATGGAGGCAAAGGAAGTGTTATCCAACGCTCCCTCAATATCCAGGAATGCTCCAAGCATTACCACGACATTTTCTAACGTTCTCTCCAGTCTTTTGACTATTTGGCGGAGTGCCATTTCTGTTGATCTTCCTGTCCTGTAGGCATGCTGGTCTTGATGGAATGGTCCGTCGTCCATTACGTAATCGCTTATATGTCTATCTAACAGTTTTTTTAGCATTTTAAGCACAAATGACATTAGACTGATGGGCCGAAATGGCTTGGCGTTTAGACGTCCATATTTTGGTATGAACACTACCTTGGTCAGCCTCCATGTTCTCGAAATGTTTCTTAGCACTAAGTTTGCCCTTAGTATTGACACAGTTTGCCAATGAGAAGGTCGCCTGCTGTAGTATTGCTGGGCAAATTAAATTAATTAAAGTCAACCCGAAGAAGTTCGGTCATCGTTTTTTCCCGTTATAGGTGTACGCGTCTGTCTCTGTAATCAGGTTACAGTTTATTGTTGGCTGATTGTTGTTTGAGAATTTTTTTTGGAGTCTGGCACATGTTGGAGTGTTTTCAATACTCTCGCAGTGCCTTCTCCAAGATAGTCTTTTTGCCGGCGAAACTATTAATTACTTACGCAATAATATGAATTTGGCACAATTTTAACCTAGATTTAGTTAGATATATTGTCCCCAATAATTGCCCTACGTTTTTCAGTCCAAGCCCTCTTGGATGAAAATGGAAAGGAAGACCTCAGTTATCCCTTTACTGCCACATCGTATTTGGTTTTTATCAAGGCTTGGAGATTACTCATCATCATTATACGAACATTACACCCACTGCTGGGTAACGCCGCTTCCTTATGTATCCACTGGCAGCTGTCGTGTGCCGTTAGTTTCCAGTTTTCATCCATTTAATGTTTACCAGGACATTGTTTGTCTACCGATAGTTCGTTCTTCTTGCTATGTCCTTTCCTGGTCGATTTATGATTAGTTATAGTTTCAGCTAAATCGACGACCTCTTCTCCCAGCTATACACGTGTCTCGACTTCGGTGGTTTGATTCTCCTTACCCAGAGTTATTTTGTGTCTTAAATATATGTAACTGTTCACCCTTTCCAGGATAAAATCCTGTTCAGGAAATTTGCGGATGTTCATTTGTATTCAGTTATGAAAACGATGTCATCAGCAAAACGTAAATTATTTAAGTGCTTGCTCCCTATCTATGTTTGTTTACAATAAGTCCCATTCCAACTTTTTACAAGCTGTTTCCGGGGCTAGGGTGATCAATTTCAGGGATATGGTGCCGGCAGTGACGTCTCAGACATTGCTTTTCATAATGATAGCTTTTCTGCGCAAAAACTTAATATAATATTTGTTTTCCAGATGCTCCCCTGCCACAACGTCAACCAATCGAGGAATTCGGATACGAAATTGGCAAAATAGGAGTTATCAATGTGACAGTTGAGGCTAATCCAAGACCTACCATTGAATGGCAGGTTGATGGACAGAAAATAAGAGAAGGCAGTCATGACAATACAGGCATTATGGAAGCTGAAATTGCGAAAGAGATGGTAAGTTCTGGGAATATCTTAAGTCTAAAGTAACTTAATTCTTTCGATGAATTTAATTAATGATTTTGTAAAATTACTTTTAAGGGCAATGGCAGATACGTTGCAAGCTTGAGAATAGCAAGGATAAGTAAACACGACACGGAAAAGGAATACCTTTTGACAGCATACAATGACCAGGGCACTCAAGACTTTCGGGTGAAAATCTCAACGAATCCTGAGCCAAAAGGTAACTAATTATCATAGTATTTTAACAGTTGTGGATTTTGTTGAGCATCATGATTCATTTTGTCTGTACAGGTTGTTCAAATACAGGGACAATAAAAAAGAAGCCCCTGTTTAGTATTCGTTAGAACACCCTGTTCAGTTCGAGAAAAATATCGAACACCTGAAAAATCTGTGGTTTTGTAGTAACTGCCCTCTGATAGTGTAAAGAAGTAAAATGTGGTAGAGTTGCACAAAAGGCCAGGGCAGCAGCTTTACTATGAAGTTTGCCAGATTAGATAAGGGTTTTCTGTACTTTTTGCTATACCGTGTATTTTTTTCTTTTCTATTCGTGCCTTACTAAGGAAAAATAATTACTCACCCTTTAGTAATTTTAATTATCTTTTTCACGCTGCAGGAATTACCAAGTTTTTTAGACAACACGTTTATGGGGTTTACGGTAGGTAGCCATTAAAATTTTACTTAAATTAAATGTTTTTATATTTAAAATTTGATACAAATGGTACTTCTGAATTTGATGATGTTCATTTTTTTTATACAGTGAAAACGTAAAGTTTGGAACGAATTCATTTTAAATGCATGTGTTTCTTATTGTTTGCTCGGTTAACATACACCTTAGAATTAGGATAGCCGCACAAAAAAAAATCTAAAGGGGTTAAATCTGGAGATCTGGCCGGCCATTTAATTGAACCTCGTCGGTTAATCGATCGTTCGGGAAAAACTGTATTAAAGTACTCACGCACACGGCGGGTGTAATGGGCCGTCTTGCTGGTACCATAAAAAATTGTTCGGTGCATCAGGACTTTCTGGATTAGGTAGTTTATAATGTGGCAAGGCACGGCAGTAGATCATTTTCTAGAAATTCTAAATGTGTTTCACCTGTCAAATTTCCGTAAAAAAAATTGGGTCCCAAAATTCTATTTTCAACAATGCCGGTCCAAACATTAACTTTCTGAGGGTATTGGGTGTGACATTTCATAATCCAGCGTAGATTTTCTGTAACCCAATACCGACAGTTTTGTTTGTTTCACATTTCCATTCAACAAAATGTTGCCTCATCCGAAAATACAATTCGTTTCGAAAATTGTGGATGAGTTATGCACATATTTATCATTATCTCGCAAAATTGGACTTTTCTGTCTGGACCATCTTTATTGAGTTCATGAACCAATTGGACTTTGTATGGATGGAATTTATTTTTGTCTAAATACTTTAGGATCGATGTTTTGCAGTTATGATTTTCCAAGTAATCATTCTACTCGCCTTATGGTGATCTTCTTGAACCGACAATATTTCGGAAAACAAGTTTTTAAAAAATTACACTCGTTCAGCAAGTGTCGCATCTGCATGCTTTTCACATCTTCTTGTCCTTCTGAGTCCACATCTCAACTGTGTTTCCCGAAATCACGTTGTTATAGATGGAGCATTTTTTCAGTGTGTTTCAGATTTCGATGAAGTGCTTATTCAAGTTGTTTTTTTACATCAGCAATTTTCGCTGCTATAAAAGTGACCCTCAACGTAGTTTCATCTGGCAATGCAATCGAAGTTGTTTAGACATCCTCTTTAGCACGGGTTAAGTCACAGTTCAAACTCGATTCACCTAACCAAGATAATTTACTGTTGTGATTTAGTGAGAAGAAAATGCGTTGGCTTTGCACGGTGGTCATCAGACTGTGGTTTGGTGGCCTGCGGTAAAAAAAGGTTACCATGTGTACCAGACTGGCAAAAGTACAGAGACTGGATGTCCTACTAGAAATCCCAATACATTTTTTCAGAGTAATGCCAGTCGAAGGAGCAGGGAATAGTGAGAGGAAGAGCAGGTGAAGTTCCCTGAGGATACTCTGGTGTGCTACACCGATGGGTCGCGCATGCCCGGAACAGAATTATCAGGGGCAAGAGTATACTTGAAAAACATCAACATACGAAGGAAATTCACGACAGTTTCTAAGCAAAGGTGTATGCCACCCTCTGGGTGACAAGTATAAGGGAGGTCATGGACTGTCAAGAGCAGACTATAATTTGCTTCGATAGCCAAGCCGCCCTCAAGGCAGTTTGTTAACTTAGGAACAGTTCGACCTTCGTACAGGGTGTGTAGACGCACTTGGGAAGCTTGAAGGGCGAAGAGACACCGTTGCACTTCCTGTGCGCTTGCGGAACCCTTGGAAAACTAAGACGGCAAGTTTTTGGGTGGTGATTGAACCGGAGAAAGTCAGGATCCTTGCCTAGAATGACTGCCTAACTTTCATTAAGAAGTCGGACAGGTTTGGCTAAGGTCTGAATGATTGAGTGGACGGGGGAAGACCCAGGGGTGCGCCTCCCCTCATCTACTACTACTACGACTACTAGTGAGGATAAAACGTTTTGCTTCAATGACCTCCAAGTGCCAAGATGAAGTCGTAAACTAAATGAGTTTATTGGTTCGTTGGCACCCGATATTCAAGAGTAGTTCTCTTTGCCACGTCCACCAGTATATGCTTTGAACTGTACAGATTTGGAAACAGGGTCCAACTCATTTTAAGCGAACGTGGATAAAAGTGCTTTTGCTGTAATACGCCTCAATTATGTTATTCATAAATAAATATGTTTGTATAAACAATATAACGTTTTTCGACGTTTTTCGTATAAATTATACTTACTTACTTACTTACTCTGTGGCTTACAACCCTGGGTGGGTTTTTTTCCGCCCTGACTACATGCCTCTATTGTGTCCGATCTAACGTCAGACCCACTCCATTTATATTCATTGCTCTCAGATCTTCGGCAATATTGTCTTTCCATCGCAAGCCAGTTTGACCCCACGATCATCAGGAAGACGCCTTACGTGTCCTGCCCGCTGTAGTCTCCTTGCTTTGACTTCTCTAACGATGTTCCATCCCAGATGGATTCATATACTTTCCTTAGTGCTCAGCGTTCAAAGATGCACAGTCTCTCCTCGTTTGCCACGGTCAGTGTTCATGTTTCACGGTCATACATCACCACTGGTCTTATTATGGTCTTGTAGATTGAAATTTTAGTTGTCTGTGTCAGTTGTTTTGATTTGAGGAGCTCATTTATTGCAAACAGACATGTGTTCCCTGCTTGTATTCTGCAATTTATCTCTTCTTTTTGGTAAGTACTTAAACTTCTTGACCCGTTCGAAGTTATAGTCTGCCATTGTGATTTTTTGTCCTATTCTATCTCTGTTCCTGCTGTCTCTGGTTGTGTACATATACTTAGTTTTTTCCTCGTTAATTCTTAACCCAATGATGTGTGCTTTGTTTTCAAATCTGATAAAGGTCTCCTTGATGGTTAATCTGCTGTTGCCAACCATGTCCACATCGTCTGCAAACGCCAGTAGTAATTTTGCTTCTTTGTTTCCAAAAATGTTTGCATGGTTACGTATCTCAGCTTTTCTGATAACATATTCTAATGCGATGTTAAACAGCAGTGGTGCCATTATTAATTTCAGAAACATCTGAGTACTCCTGTCCCACTCTAACGTTACTTCTGGGCCCATTGACACAAACTTGTGTCATTTTTACCAGTTTCTTTGGGAATCCCAGCTCTTCTATAGCTCTCGTAACACTATCGTAAGTCTGTTTAAAATCTACGAGCAGTTGGTGTAGTTTTCGGTTAAATTCCCAGCTCTTTTCCATTATCTATTTAATCGCGAATAATTTAATTTTAGTTTCTGTATGGCTTGCTTGATCTCGAGATAGGTCGGTGGTGCGTCTTGTACTTCTGCTGATTGTAAAGTTGCTTTCAATTTTCTTTCTGTGTGTTTAATGTTAAGAAGTTTGTGGAAGTATTGTGCCCAGGTGTTCATTACTTCGTGTCTAGCTGTTATCAGCTGTCCTTTTTGTTTTAGAAAGCTTTGTGCCCGGGGTTGGTATGCTCTTTCACGCTCACTATTTCACTGAAGTAGGCTTTTGCGTTCCTGTTTTGTTGGAGTTCTTGCATTCTCTAAACTTCTATTTTTGCTTTTGCTTCCATAAATTTTACCTAATTAGAAAGTTTCTGGCCACTATTTTGGTTCCTTTATTTTACTTTGTGTTAATAATTAATTTACGATTATTTCTTGATTTTTTTTTAATAAACTATTAAATGAACAAAGATCGGCAAATTCTAATTAATAAACATTTTAGTATTGGGTTTTAGCAATACAATGAAACAAGCGCCATGAAAACTTATACACTGTTGTTCTCGTTCGAGGTTATTCACTTTTTAAGACTAACGACGCTACACTATGCTATGAAAAATAAATCTGCATAATGCAAGAACACCATTTAAAAGAAAAATTTCTAGTCATCAAAAAACGAATAAAACACAATACTTTGACCCAAGACTTTGTCAACTTCCCGCGATTTACGCGCATAACTCCGCCTCAACTTACTAAAAGTAAACATTAACCTTTTTAGTTAATTTTGCTTGTTCGTGTAAAGCGCTTACCTCTCTTGGGTATTTGATTAAAGCCCATATCGATCAAGAAAATCTAAATATATTTTTCTTTTAAATACGTTGTAGCTACTTACCTGGATTTTAATTATCATAATTTGTGGTTTTCAGCAATTTTCTTTAAATGGCTATTAAGTTAGCGTGTTGATAATGGGAAGTTATAATTTTAGGTATAAATTTTCTACAGTCTCTCTTTAAATGGCGCAAAGTAATAACTGGTCATTAAATATGCAAGACGCATACCGGGGTACCAAGAACATTTTAAACATCATCCCTTAAAATCTATTGTGTTTACATTAAAGGATCTAAATAATGAGCACTCTTCAGGTAGGTCCACCCTGAATTTATCGCAAGCTACTGTTATATTTGAGGATTTACCATTGTTATTGGGAAAATCCCTTAGCCAGGAGCGTGTATTGGGGGAATTTTTAAATTAAAAATCTTAAACATGCCTATTCTCCAAAGATTGTATTATATTATATTCGTGGGTATTTATAACATATGAAAACATATAAAAAATCATATTAACTAATAAATAACAATGGGTGGTACTATTTTACATAATATAATTACAAAAACAAGATATAATATAGAATCTTACAATCAAAGCATTTTAAAAAATCGAATAATACTTTGTCGTTATGGCTTGATCATAGTCCGATTCGGAAGATGGACTTCTATTAACATTGTTTATAATAAGCTGTTCAACCATTTCTTTGATTATTATATCTACTTGCAACATTTTGGCTTCTTCTTCTATTACTTCAATTCTATTATTCAAAGAGTCTTTTTAAATCCACTATTTGATAAGTCGTGTTTTTATTTTTCCACCAATCCAGTGTTATTTTCCAAGTTTTTATTTAATAAGGTAATTATCGTACCTTGTAGCTCCTCAATTTGTGAAGTAAAGTTTCTTTCTATATTCTTAAGAGCTTTCTCTGTATTTTCCAATCGTTGTGCGACATTTATGAAGTCTTCAGGAGGTTCCACACTTTTGTGGATTACTACATTAGTTTTTCCTCTCGACTTCTTTGGTCGCGACATAATAAATATATTTATGATTCTCAAACTACCGACTGCGCCATGTTATGTTTATAAATTATAATAATAACTATTTATTAATGACTTTCTTTACATCAATATTTTATATTTATTTGACAATGACAATCCTCCACCAGTCCAGGTAAGACCTCAGGATCTGTCACATCTCCCCCTCATAAGATCTGTCACAGCGACATCTGTCTTTATTTGAGCGCATATAAGTTCGATTGGGTTTAATTCGGAGTGGTAAGGAGGGAGTCTGAGCACAGATATTTCTCGTAACTTTGCCATTTCATCGGCTACATATTTTTGGAATGCATTTTTATGTAAATTGGCTTGTACCAATAGTTCTTTTTTTAAGGAATCTAATGGAAATTCTATTTGTCTTAAACTTAGCCATTCTGTTATTTCACTTTTACGCCACGCACTTGTCGGGAATTTTTTCGTCATCCTAAAGTGATAACTTGCATTATCCAATACAATTATTGCATCGTTTGGTATAAGATCCAACACTTGCTCGAACCATTGTTCAAAGACATCGGCATTCATATCTACGTGATATTCTCCTGTATTTTTAGATTGGAACATCAGTAGACCACCTTTAACGAAGCCTTCAGAACTTCCAACATGGGTTATAATAAGTCGATGTCCTTTTCCAGATAGCGGTCTTTATCTGTAGAAAATCCTTTCAAAAACGCTTTCCTTGAACTTTCATCCTGCCAAAATTTAATCACAGTGTGGCCTTCATACAGCGTGTAACAGAAGTATGGAACGCTTCAAATATCTTTAATACCGTTTGTCCGATTTAGCTAAAATTCGGTATCCGTATATAAGAGGTTATCGCGGAGCTGCTAGTGACATTTGCAATGTTGCCAAATTTACAATTTTTTAGTAATTTAAAATATTTTTTTTTTAAATGGGACATTCTATATATTACAATATTTTTGGATTTTACATAAAATTACAATTATTTTTTAATAAGTGCATTATAAGTCTAAACTTAATAGTTTTTGAGATACCGAGTTTTGAGAAATGATATTTTTGAATTTTGACAGCGTCTAGCTTTCTAACGATACGCCATATAGCAAAACGGCTTACATGTCCCTATCTTACTTTTTTATTATCTTCCCAAAAATGCTAACTTTTGGTTAAACCGGAAGTAGGTACTATATTTCCGGCTTTTGAGCTACATTCGGTTTAACCAGAAGTTGACACTTTTAGAAAGATAGTAGAAAAGTAAGATAGGGACATGCAAGCCGTTCTGCTCTAAGACGTACCGTTAGAAAGCTAGAAGCTGTCAAAATTCATTTTTTAATACTCGATATCTCAGAAACTATTAAGTTTAGACTCATAATGCAGTTGCTAATAAATAATTGTGATTTTATGTAGAATTCAAAAATATTGTAATATATAGGGTGTTCCATTTAAAAAAAAAATTATTTTAAATTGCTAAAAAACTGTAAATTTGGCAACATTGCAAATGTCACTAGCAGCTCCGCGATAACCTTTTATATACGGATACCGAATTTTAGCTAAATCGCACAAACGATATTAAAGATAATTAAAGCGTTCCATTCTTCTGTTACACGCTGTATAGCCATGTTTCGTCTAGGTAAATAATTTTTATGTTTTTTTCTCAAAGCGTGTTTCTACACTTAAAAAGGTAGTCCTCGTCTGCTCGGATTGAGGCAAAATTTTGTCCAGCGTGGGAATTTCTTTTTTTAAAAAGAAATTATGAATGATTCGCCTTATTCTCTGCATTAGAACGTCATCCAGCTCAAGTTTTGGTCGTCCTGGAGAAGTTTTTGGAGGTTTGACGCCAACACTTTTTTCTTCTTTTAAAAGTTTATATATTGTTGTTTTCCCAACGTTAAGCACATCTGCTGTAAATTACACTGCATTGTCAACACTGAAATCCGCATTCTTCGTTTTAATAGAATCGTAACAGTTAAGAATTAATTTTTTTGATTTACTGTCCATGGACCAACTCTAGGGCACACTTCACAATTTGACTAGTTTCACTAAGAACCAAACACTCAAGGTAGGTGTGAATAGATATAAATAGGTGTATTATTCCAATAGAGGCACCCATAAGGGCATAATAACCACATAATTAGCAAGTAGGTGACCAGGATAGGTACAAAAAAAGGAATAAAATGATTAGATCAGAAACGGAATAAGTACCTAGACTCTAATTAGTTCTGTTAAAATTGCTTTATAAAATTCCAAGCCACAGACCTCGTAACTATTAGACTGAACAATAACAAATAAACGTGTTGTCATCATTGTATTCCAGTGTAAAGTAAATCAACTTTCAAGCTGCTCCCCTCCACTTGGTTTGCCAGACTTACGCCACAGAAAACGTTGTTTTCTGGGCTTACTCTCTTAACAGTATTAACTTCTATGATTTACTAGAATAACATGATGTGGGAAATATATAACATTGCCTAAAAACCTTGTAAAAAATCTGTAGTATGGCAACGCAGCAAAAAAGAATCCGCCCAGATCCCATCATTTTCGTGGCCACCCGCATCGACTCGGCAATACTCGGATTTGTGACAGCGTTTTTCTGTGGGGTTTCCTGGAGTTTTGTCAACCTAACCTTTATTGTTCTATGGTTTTGTCGCATGCATATGTAAATTCAGAGTAATCCCCACTCCCGACCCCACCTAGCTCCTCACGGCGTCTCGCCACCAAACGATTTTGGCATCACAATTTTATAGCATTTATGAATGGCGTGTCGGATCTATAGTTACGATACCTATGTTCCAAGCAAATGGTACGGCTGTAAATAATTTTAAGCGTAAAAAATTTAATATTAAAATATATATTTAAAGATAAAACTTCAATTTAATGTCGATACGTGTACCTACTAATTCTGCACAAGTTTAAAAATTCAGGCCTGTTTAAATCTATACATGCCGGAAAATCTGGCACGTCCATGGAGAAGACGGTTTTGATTGATTTATTGCTTCGCATCATTTAAAGATAGACTATAATTATTTTTATCGGCTGACTTAATAAAAATTGCCCACGTCTTAAAATTTTCTGGTTTATGATAGTTTTTTCCTGCACCTTAATTAACTAATGCACAAGAAAGCAGCTTCTATTATTTCACCTCTATTAGCGAGTTTAAAAAAGCTGTAAAATTTGTAACGTTAGTGCGGGATTTCAGCTAAATACTTTTGAAGAAAATGGCAACCAAATTTTTAAAAGTCCAAGTTTTGTTATTTGGAATTGCTGGGAATTGCATCCTGAAATATTACCATATCATATTAAAGAATTATGTAAACACTTTAAGACACAACATATTTGTTTTCCATTTAAAAATGCCTATATTTGAACGTTTTGTCGCTGTTGCCAAATCCGTAAAAAAAGACAAATGTATCCGGAAGTCTTTGCGCGAAAAGTATCATTTCTCATAATAAAGGTCCTTGAAATTACTCAACATCTCACAATACGTAGCGGGAAACAAAATAAAAGCAAAAATTATACAATGAAATTTATTTCTCCTCCTTTGGAGGAGCCATCATTATTAATTCCAGCGGCATCTTCGTAGGAAATAGACGATATATGGTGCCTAGGAGAAATCGCAGCGATTTAGATATATTACGGCCTCGTTTTTTGCAACGTTTCCCTTGATTTAGGACTATAAACAACGTCACTTCGTCAGATATTTCAGTCTGTCAGTGATATTTTTAGATTTTATTGCTGGAAATGAAAGTGGGATAATTTTCCTAACCTTTTGTTTGGCAACAGCGGAAAGATATTCAACTCTACGATTAAGTAAGTTTTGGTTTTTTTCTTGTAGGTTACGAAATCGGAGTTGCATCAATCATTGGGATAATAGTAGGAATTATGTTCATTATTTTGATAGTATCTATCTTAATATTCGCCAAGATGACTGGAAGATGGTGTTTTAGCGGTAAGTAAACAAATCAGCTAAATATTTGAATGATATGTTAGGTTAAAGATTTATTGAAAGAGTATAAACAACTTTGAATTAGTCATTGATTGCCTGCTTATGCTAAATTGATTAATTTAATTGAATCATTGAACACATGAACAGTGTGTCCCATTTCCGATATTTTAGGGGGTATTGGGGTTATTATCAAGGATAGGGAGTTGCGGTTTTCGCGTTAGTGCGCTACTTTTTAACGAAACGAAAGATTCCAGTGTCAAATTTGTCGTGGCTATTTTCGTTTAATATCTAGATGGTGAAAAATTTCGTTTTTAAGGCCCCTCTTGTATTTTTCCGTTATGCGTTAACTTATCAAAAAGATATTAACCAAACCTATGTGTTATATATATTTTTTTATTAATTAATCATCACTAGGGCTTTTCAAAAATATACAGTATGTCCGCGGATACGGTTAACAAGAGGACAAGTGGACCAAAAATTGAAAGATACGAAAAAAAGTCATTCTTGATAAAAAAAAATTTGCTTTTTGAAAAAATAGGAATTACGATGAGAAAATTGATTCTTATTATACAGGGCGTCTCAAAAATGCAAAAACATAAAATCAAACAAGAGCAAACAGTCATTTTTTTTTTACTTTTAACGTGAAATGATAAATGAAAAACTTGCTCCAAATTCCGAACTTAATGAAGGAAATTGGAATTTATGAAATAAAAAAAAAATTAAACATTTTTGCAAGTCCGCATTTTACTACTTTCATATTAGGACTTTTATACCTATTCATTATTACCTGTTGTTGTAGTTGTTAGTGTCAGTGTCAAAATAAATATTCTCGAAAATGCTGACCGTAGAACAAAGAGTTTTAATAGTGCAATGCTATGGAAATGGTCAGTGCTCTTATCGCTACGTAGTGGAGGAATTCCAACGCAAATTTCCTGGCGTGTAGGTTTCGAAAGCTGGTGTACACAAACTGGTGAAAAAAATTCAAAGAACAGGATCAGTTATTAACATTAAAAAAGAGAAGAAGCAATATAATGAGGAAGATGCCTGTACAGTTTTGATATTGCAATCTGTAAATGAAAATCCATTGCTTTCCTTGAGAAATAGGGCTAAGCATTTAGAGGTGGTACTAAAATCTACCATTCAAAAAGTTTTAAAAGATAATAAACTTTACCCTTACTAGCCTCATTTCAACCAAACCTTGGAGGCTGGGCAAGATTTTTGTTTATGGGTTGGAAATGAGATTTGTAACGTCAATAGAAGTTCTCGCAAGCTTATAATGTTTTCTGATGAATCAACATTTTCAACCAACGGAACTGTTGCTTCTCAACATGTCAGATATTGAAGTAAAGAGAATCCTGAACTCAGAATTCCCGCAAGACGTCAGTACTTTAAAAAAGTCAATGTGTGGTGTGCTATTTCATATTACGGTGTCATGTCATTGGGCCTTATTTTTTCGAAGGTAACAGAGCGAGCTATTTGCAATTACTAGATACATTCTTTTGCGATCATCTTGAAGAGCTGCCCCTGGATTATCGCAACGCAATATATTTTTAAGACGATGGGTGCCCTGCACATTACGCTGAAGAGATCAGAGAATGGCTGAACAGAAAATTCGGTGTGAGATGGATAGGAAGAAATGGGCCAGTTTTATGGCCCCCAAGAAGCCCCGATCTGACATTAGCCGATTCTTTTCTTTATGGTCATATAAAGCAGCTTACTTTTGCGCAGCCAATGGATAGTAATGTCCAAATTTTAAGACTAAGAATTAGGCGAGCAATGGAATCATTATCAGTTGAAGAGATTCAAGCTAGTTTTGATTACAGTAGGAAGCAGTTGGAAAAGTGTGTTGAATATGGGGAAGGGGTTTTCGAACTATGACTATTGTGTATTATGTTTCGTCCATTGTAAATTTATTTTTATTAATGTCTAGCAATGTAAAGGTAATAATCAAGTAAAAGTAGTAAAATGCAAAAATGTTTAATTTTTTTTTAATTTCATAAATTCCAATTTCCTTCAGTAAGTTCGGAATCAGGGTTGGGACTAAATTTGAAGCAAGTTTTTTTATTTATTATTTCACGTTAAAAGTCCAAAAATTGACTGTTTGCTTGTGTTCAATTTTATGTTTTTGCCTTTTTGAGTACAATAAGAATCAATTTTCTCATCGTAATTCCTATTTTTTCGACAAGCAATTTTTTTTTATCAAGAATGACTTTTTTTCGTATCTTTCAATTTTTTCTCCATTTGTTCTCTTGTTAACCGCATCCACGGACATACTGTATATATTTATTTTGAAAAGCAAGCTCAAAATTCGATATCTTTACTTTTTTACCTTGTTTGTCAGAGTAGGCCATGGCCAAACGCAAGATATTTATAGTAATTGACGTGTTTTATTAAAACTTTATTGCGAAGGAACAAAAACAACACTAATAGATATAAAAACCTAAAGTATCGATTATAGAAAAAATACTAAAAGTAAACTCAGCGAACCAGGATTTTTTTAAATGGTTTTCAAAATGCCGGCCGTTTTCTTGAATCCAATACTGGCACATCTTTGTTATTCTTCCAATTGCATTAAAAGGAACAATATATCTGTTATGAAGAGTTTGGAAGGCCAACCCAATTGCCTTACTAAATTCTGCTAAGAATTCATCACGTGTCTTATACAGTGAGTCCCAGAAGTAATTTCTGAATTCATTTAAAACTCGGGGGCGTGTTGACCAATTATTCTTCCGCGCACTATTCCACACCACACATTTGTTTTTGAGGGTACTATATTAGCTGTGAACCTCCAATCATCCAATGCGGATTTCCTGTTGCCCAGTAACAACAATTATGTGTGTTCATATTACCATTCAAACAGAACATAGCTTCATCGGAAAAAATAATATTTCTTACTAAATCATTGTTTAGATTGCACATATTTTGCATGCGTTCAGAAAACTCATTTCGCCTATCGAAATCATCTTCAAATAACTCATGTACTGGGATAACTTTGTATTGGTAATATTTGTGCTTTTGAACTATTCGGTGAAATTTAGCATCTACTATACTCACCATCTTTGGACATATAGGAGGACGATTAGGATGAATTTCATTAAATAATTGAGCTGTTTCTATTTGAGTACGTGTTCTGTCACCAAACCCAACCATGCATAGAATTTCAATTCTTTCTTGTTCCGTTAATTTCATCTTTGTGCAAACCGCAACTTTACAACTATATAAGCTTGACATATACTTATTGGAAGTAAAATTGGCATACAGTTTCTATGGAGCTAAACGGTGAAAAGTCAACATTCAGAAATACCAGAATTGAAAAAAATGAAAAAAATAAACACACAATTTTGATTGTGTTTATTGATATGTTCAATCGTAATTTTTTCGATAACTGTTGAGTTTGGGTATAGGGCATGGTACATGAAACACCTTCTCACAAGCCCGTCCATCTTTTAGGGCAGTTGTTGTTCAGAAATGGCCTTAATAGCAGAGAATTGTGGCCCGGAGCACCGTATTGTTTTAAGATGGACGGAATTAAAATAGGCCAATGGAACATTCTTCAGTAATGCGGGAAAAACTTCCTCCAGGATTTTTAGATATTTACGTGCTGTGAGACCCCCGTCATATATCCGGTAGACTGCGTCGGCCCAAAATAAGCAAGCGCCTTTGTGGTGCCCTTCCGAAAATTAAATGGTGATTTTCTGCAGACGATTGCCTCGTGTTATGACGATTAAAACCTTTGCACTTGAAAAATAACATTCGTCAGATCAGATGGCAAGTTTGCCAAAGGATGCGTTGGTGGGGATTTATCCTAAATACCATTGGCATAAAGTTATTCGACGCTCGGCATCTCCTCGATTGCTTTGGTTAAAAGTTCTATCAATATCAGTTTTTACCTTTTTGATAAGTTAACGCATAACGGAAATACAAGGGATGCTTTTAAATCGAAGTTTTTCAAAGTCACTCTGTAGATTAAAAATGAAGACAGCCATAACAAATTTGGCACCGGAATTCTTCGTTTCGTTAAAAAGTAGCAACCTGACGCGAAAACCGCACCTTTCTATTTTTGATAATAACGCCAATACCGCCTAAAAGCAGGGTTAAAAAAAAACATGTTTATTTAAAAAAAAAACTTAAAAACATGTTTTTTTTTGTTTAAAACTGTTTTTTTTTTGTTTTAAACTGTTTTAAACTGTTTAAGAAAAAACATGTTTAAAACGTGTTTTAAACATGTATAAAACTTGTTTGAAACACATCCAAAATTAATTTAAGGTTTGAATAAAAAAATCAATCTAGTAAGACCCGTTCTTTTAAAAATAACAGAACAACAAATCGAATTAAATGTTGAAAATGTGTGCCATTTATAGCTTGACAATATCCAATGCAATCAATAACTTTTTGCACGTTTTCAACCAATTCCGGAGTTATGCAAAGCATTTCCCTTCAGATCATCTCTTTCAACTCCTGCAAATTGTTTGACCGGTCAACACACACTTTCGATTTGAGGTAACCACACAAAAAGAAGTTCAGCGGAGTTAGGCCTGGCAATCTAGCAGTCCATTCGATAGGTCCTCTCCTTCCGATTGGGAAAGGTTTCATCTAAACATGTACGCACAGTGGCAGCATAGTGCGGAGGAGTACCATCTTGCTGGAACATCAGTTCTTCGTCGGGGGAGTCTGGGTTCAATGGATTCGGAAATAAAAGTCACTAATGCTGGAATTAATCAAGTTGGAGAAATTCGAGATATATTTGTCCAGTTAAAGAAAAATGGATCAATTACTCCTCCGCGCACTATTTCACACCACACATTTGTTTTTTGAGGGTACTGGCTGTGAACCTCCATCGTCCAATGCGGATTTTCTGTTGCCCAACAACGACAATTTTTTCTGTCCACATTACCAATCAAGGAGAAAAATAATATTTTTTACTAAATTATCATCTACAGTCAGCTTCAGCTTCATCTGCAGGACTCAAACGCCTTTTCTCGACATTTGGCATAATTCACAGTAATCTTCGAAATCGATTAGGAACAGAAAATGCCGCGAAACTTGTAACCATATTTAAGCAGCTTAACAAGAGTAGAGTTTAGTAGAATGACTAGGAGTCTTTCGGTTTAGTTTTTAGATTGTTTGTCTTTGTTACTTTTATAATGCGCTTTTATATGTTTACACTTTTTATTTGCTTATGTTATTGGAACCCGGTACACAGACTGTAGGTAGGTATATAAACTAAGACTTAGAGCTAGTCTTAAACGTGTTTTTATAATTATGTACTTTTAATATTAAACGTTAGATATAAATATTGCTATTTTTGTTTTTATATTAATATTTTTTGTTTTAACAGTTTTATGTGATTTTCAGTAAAGCTTGACAAAAAAAAAACGACTTAAAAAAAAACACTGTTTTAAACATGTTTTAAACAGTTTTAAACAAATCTGTTTAAAACACTAGTAAGTGTTTTAAACATGTTTAAAACAAATGTTTTAAACATTTTGTTTTAAACATAACAACCCTGCCTAAAAGTATCGAAAATGGGACACCCTGTACGTTAATACCATAAAACCAAAGTTGTTTACACCATTTCTAATGACTGGTATGTGTGGTAAAGTATTTTTGTTAAAACAATGCATTTTTATGCTTAAGTTGGAATGAAAAATGCAATTATTAGTTATTAAAGTCATTAGTAATTTCTATTTATTTCTCTTAACTAAAGCAACACATTACTGCTGCTTTACACATTTTTTAGGCAGCAGCCTGTTATAGTTCCTCAATTCTATGTTAACTTCAAACCACAATTTACTTTGAAAACTATTGTATTGTTCTAATTACCAGATGTTGTAACTTAAATTTAAAACGCTATCTGGCACACAAAAAACAAGAACAATAATATATCACGACACCAAAGTAGTAAACACAAAAAGGAGCTAAACTTAGTGAAACTCACACTATTCATTGTTGGAATTTGTAAAGACGTTTTGCCACGACCGAAAACAGAGTTCAGAACTTGAAGTATTCCATTTTCTAGATTACTAAATATTATTATGTTATAGTACGAAGTCAATCGGCAAAAAACCGAAATTCGGGTTATAGGCGGCGGGGTGCAACACTATGAATGAAAATATTTTACCACATTGATTAATTTTTATTTTGTGTATACAAAACCAATTGGAAGAACATGAAAACTATTGAGGTCTGCATTGTGGGGCAGCATTTAAATTATTTCCAACTTATTCCCAATAATATTCATATAACCACACGGATCTATTTTTTTTTTTAATTGACATCATATAGTGATGATAAGAAAACACTTAATACCCTTTTATCATTATATTTTATTTTATGTGAATTTGATAAAAAGTCAAAATTCACTTTCCGAATTTCCAGAGCTTGAATCCGTATTTGGAGATATAATAATGGGATCAATGGCCGGTAAAATACAATATTTATCCTGCTTCTCTGTGACTTGCTGGATACATTTTATCCATATACCACTGTCGTTTACTTGATCAACAACTATGCTTATATTTCCAAGTACAAAAGCATTGTCAGTTGACGATTGGTTATATTTTCTCAGTTTGTTCTTGACTGCAGCCCAAAATCATCTCGATTGGAATAAATATACAGTAATATAGGGGGGGGGGGGGGGAGGCGTAAAATAGTATGACCATGTGCTTTGCATACTTTGTCGATTACATATTCCTTTTTAAAGTTCTCTTTGTTTATAGCTTCCAATAACATCTTTTTTCTAGCATTTTGAGGAATTTTTATTAGATTAGATTAGACTCTTTATTCGATCCATATATAGAGGTTTACATCAATATAAATTTTTACATTGCATTCCTACTACATTTCTACCCCTAGGGTGTTGATCCCGTCAATTCAATACTTAAAACTTAATCATACGATCTACAATCGCAAGTCGCTTACATATATACCTACATACTAGTTACAGGACAGTTAAAATAGCGAAAACAAGTAAATAAATAAACAAACGTATACATTATACCTACTCCAAACACAATACATTACGATTTCAGTTGGACATTTAAAACTCGGATTCAGAGTCTCCCAGAGTCCCCACAGAGAGGCAGCATAGGCACCTATGCATCTTTATTCCCTTTCCCACCTTATGTTTAATGTGAATAAAATTAAAGAGAACTATGTATTATAAGGATGTGTTTTAATTTACTAGAGTCTTTACTTGGTTGTCGGAGAAGAATTCTTCCAGACTGTAATAAGCTTTTTAGTTCAAGAGCAGTTTGAGGCTCTGCCTCATTCTCCGAGGCGGCTGCCTTCGAAAATCAGGAGGCAGAGTATTCCAAACCTTTAAAATACTATGTTTGACATTTTTTCACCATCCTATTCCCTATTCACCAGTGCGCACAATTCAATTTGACCCTCAATGCAATATTCCTTAAAGTCCTTTAACTCTTCAAAGTCACTCATCCCATTCTTCACAAAAATGCAGACACCACCATGTTTGATCTTAGTCCGGGAGTATGCTGCAGAGAGATGATAACCCTCCAGTTTGACAAAAACTTCCTCTTCAGGTGAGAGCCACGTCTCTGATAGACAGAGAATATGCTGATTTGTGGCTTCAGAGTTGAGGACTACTTCGAGTTCTGCTGTCTTGTTTCGCAGACTCTGAACATTCATGTGGAATATATTTAGTTTATTTTGGCTTGGTTGTGATGTTTGAGTTGAGTTTTGTTGACCCTTTTTTCTGGGCTCTGTCTTAGTCGTAGAAAATAATTCACAATGGTTCCCTGGGGCCACATATCTGAAGCCATCACTTGGTTCTTGATGTGTGATGGGATTTCCACTTTGAAACTGCTTTTTATTTTTGCAGTTTTGGTTTGCATTTTTGTCACATACACCGGTGTTTTCGTCTTTTCTTCAATGTAGTTTTTGACTTCCTCAGGGGTTGTACTAGCTGCTAACCCCGAAATGAAGAGGCAGGTTCCACGATCGGATGATTGAAGGGGGCACTGTAACTTACTCCCCATGATAGGGCTTGGTCGATGTTTCTGTGTCTTTGTTTTCTTCTTATAGGTTACAGTCGTGAAATTATTGTTCTCCTGAGTTTCGGGAGGATTTTGTGTTTTCTGTTGTTTTTCGTTTCTATGTGTCTTTTCCGCCCTCAGATTTTCGTGGTCAGACTGGTCAGAACCTTTCACGTTTGCATGCCTCAATTCATGAATACCTTGATTTGTGGGTTGCTTTACGACACAAGGAGATTGTATCGTGGGTTGCAGCATTGTTGATCTTCCCACTAGGCTTACTGCCTGCCCTTCTATACTGTGATCATGTCCACGACAATCCATCTCTGTGGTCTTGCCGCTGTCAAAGTCAATGTTCTGGTACAGTGTTGCCGGTGCTTTGGTGATTTCCCACTTACCAGGGATAAGTATGGATGATGGAGATGGCTGTTTACCCGACTTTTTCTTAGAGTTTTTCTGACTCATTTTTTCTTGAAGGTTTTCCACTTTTTCTTCCAGCAGTTTTTTATTTTCTACCAGTATCTGGTTACTAATTTGCAGTTGAGTTACCAGCTGTTGCAAGAGGTTAATCTTTTCTTGTTTTTCAGGCAGGTTTTCTCCCGCGCTTTCTTCTAACCTAGGCACGTTTTCACAACATTTCACTCGACTTTCATCAAGAAAAATCAGCTTTTTTGACCAATCTCTGGTTGCACAAGCTAAATGAAAGGCTTTTCCACAATTTATGCACGTTAAAGCACTAAACTTTTTGGTTTTACAGCAAAAATAATTGCTTTTTTCGCGGACCTCAATTTTTGGCATGGTATCGGAACAAGCCATGTTGCCGGTACTGGTATGTTTCTACTTTCCAAGAATTTCATCCTTCTTTGTGCTACTGTTAGGAAGTTTGCTATGTAGGCGCGAATCATTGGATGCATTGTCCATATCAATGACAGAATTGTGGGACATATTTGGCAGTAATTGTACAATAACTTCAATAAACCATTTTTCGAATAGACTGGCGGTCTTATCTTTTCGGTAGTCAGCCGATGAGTGCTTTTATAATATATAGTATATTTTTGACCAACAACAATAAAGCGTTAGGAACAAAACCCTTAGTATTGCCTGCGTGTAGTATGATAACTCGTGTACCGCGAGATCAAGGTCCATTTAGTGTGCACTTATTACTATCATCCACCCAACCATATACACTATCTCCCTTTTTAATTGGCGATTTACCTTAATTTTACGTAAATATTCTTGCCGCCATGCTACGATACGAGACGATTCCATTATACCATTCTTTTGTTCAATTTTTTGAAGCCACAATCTAGCAAAATACTACGTAAGGTGCCCAGAGATTTATATTCATAATCAGAATAATCCCGTAACTTATCCCGAATCATTTCTAATGTCGGAACTTTGTTTTTCTCGTCAAATTGATGTACAACTCGACGTATAACTTCTTTGTCACCGTTATCAACTTTGTTAAGCTTCTGATTAGCTCTTTTTCGCTTTAGGAAATGGTCGATAATAACTGCTGCTCTAATTACTGTGTGAATTGTAGTTCGAGCAAGTTTAGTGAGCTCACAAATCCTTTTTAATATTTTGTTTTGGGACGTCCCAGGACTTTCACTTTTTAAGCAGGTGTAAATATTTAAAATAGGTCTTTGAGTTCGGCTGAATCGGCTTCCACATTGTTCGTTTCATTATCAGAAACATCAAAAGGTCTTCACAACGCCATCTTGATTAAATATTTAAATAACAAGAATATCAACAAGAACGGCAACAACAACAAAATAACTTAGGAAACACTACATTTGGGCACACTCTTAAGAACTTTCCAAAATTTCCAATAACGAATAAAAGAATAAACTGAATTGACTTCCCCCTGTTTTAATAATTAAACTACACCACTGTCAGGGGCAATAGGTAAAATACCCAGTGGAACAGACATTTTTTAGGCATCAATTTATTTTTTTCTCCACCAAAATTAGTTCATCACCTAGAATCGGCGGGCGGGGAACGCGTGGGCGAGAAAAAATGCATATGCAATCTAATCATCATAAAATTAGGTCATTTTTATTTAAAATTTATTGGTAAACTTAGCAGACCCGGTACATGACCCTTTTTTTTAGCTGTTCGAATTGACTTCGTATAAACTATACCTTTGTACTTTTCAGTAAAACCTAATTGCCTCTACTTTTCGATTCTATGATAAATATGAGTTTTCTCCTACTGATATTAAAATTGTTAACAAAGACACATTATATTAACTCTTTTATGGCATATTAGTCGTGCTCTACCATACGTTTTATTTTCTGGAAATAAATCAAAAGTTAATTCCGGAATACACTTTGCACAACAAGAATTGCTAATCTAGAGGCTTGGGCAAGCCAACAAACAACTTACAAGATGTTTTGTTTCGAAGAAAACTGGGAACTGTTTTTACGAGTCTCTTTGGAGCTTACGTGGCGCCACACCTAATGAATAGTTTTCGCAATTTCCGTTAAATTCTGGTAAAATATTTCAGATAAAAATATAAGTTCAGAATGAGCCTGACGCTAAGTCCGAAAAGAGCCAACAAACGAGAAGCGATAAAATCTCGAGTTTAGCATTGATTAAATGGGGACCAAATTATATGTCCTTCACCTTGAAATTTTGACAGTTGTCCGGGTTATTACACTAAAAGAAGCACTAAAACGATGAAGAAAATGCTTTACGCTGAAATAAAAAATGTGGGTACCTAGTAAGAAATAATTCTTTCATGATTATCTTCTGTGTTTCGTGTAATTGGGTTTCCAGCAAATTTCGTAAAAACAAAAAAAAATTAAATAAAATAAAAATTTTTTTGGAATGTTTTATTAATTGTGCGTTACTTACTGATAGTACATTTTAGAACGGAAATTAAATAGTATATTACATACCAAGAGTGGTAATTAAAAGGCCTATTACACATGATTTCGAAAATTACGGTACGAGCGTTAGCCCTTGTTAATGCAGGCATTATAATATTACGTAACGGGTCTTATGCACAGCTTGGCTTCTTAAATATAGCGTGTGTAATTAAAGTTAAGTAAGTAGGTTCTAACTAATACAGAAGTAAAAAAACAATTTTTTCTTATGTATCCCTTTATTTCTTTTTAAGTATTGAACAGCAGTTCTGTTACCGTTTCTTACAATTTTTATCAACAATCCTAAAACTAAAATAAACAACGTTATGTATGTCTAGGTCTATTGGTCCTTAAATTTACGTAGGTACGTAACAAATAAGGGTCATAATTTAAAAGGTTTATTGTGATATTTTTATTATAATTATAAATTTCTGGATTACTATTAGGCAGTGGCTAAAATTTAAGTAAATGTTTGGCAAATTTTGAGTTTTAAATTTGAAGAAGTAGTCCATACTTGCAGTGGAGTGTAGGTAATAAATTAAAACAACACTTCTGTCTTCCTCCACAAATAATATATATTTTGAAAATTTAACGATTGTCCCTACATGTTTCGACTATATATACAGTCATCTTCAGGGGAACTATATCGAGTGTAAAATGGGATCCAATAGTTGTCTCAAATTAATGAGTACAACATTTAATATCGTTGCAAGTGAAATTTGTTTAGTTGAAGACTAACTTGAGGTAACTCAGAGTTGTGGATATGTAAATCAGCACATTTTAGTTATTTTAAAAAATTTTTGTTAATAAAAGTGAGACTTGTCGTCAGGTGGATGCAGCACCACATAATCGAGCTAGAGAAATTGCTTTTAGTTTGGAGGATTCATCTGAAGAATCCCTCCAAGACGAAGGGTATTTATTTTTCGAAAAGCAATGTTAGTAGCCCTGAGACAAGGCTTCATGTTGACGGAGTCCAGGTGAACTGGTGCCAGGAGGTAAAAAACCTTGGACTTATATTTGATTAATGACTGAGCTGGATGCGCAATTCAAATAATAGAGTAAAGCTAGCATTGTATTAATTACGCTCTATCTACCCTCTGCTTCATAGACGAAGTAAACTTGGTAACAGGACTAAGTCAACCTCTTTAAAGTGTTGGTCAGGCCGGTTCTCACCTATGGTGGACCTTCGCGGTGCAGCATAAGCAGAACGGAGCGTAATAAGCTCCAGGGCGCTAAAAATTGTTGCCCAGGTACACGATAAATCGCATCTTTTATCAAGACTTTCGTATGCAACACCTCTGGGCGCGTCTTGGTGTCTGGCTGGCTAATGCCAAAATTAAATTAAGTAAAGAGTCTCACAAGGATTTATTTTAACATAATGAAATCCCTCATCATCACTTAATAAATCAGAAAACTCTTCAACACCTTTCTAGTCATACTTAAATGAGGCCATTGTCATTGGTGCTACTTCGGCATCCAATACCTACTTGTTCCCAATCCCGCCAGTTCCTTATTTATTTCTGTATATAGTCAACTGATTTTCTCCAATACTCCTCCCTGATTCAATTTAACGCATCTTGCCACACCAATTCTACCCTATTTAATTTAACACGATTGCCTAAATGTTTTGGTAATAAAGTTTTACTCTTTGATTGTGTTAAAATTGCAACGATATGGCGGTCACCGCAAAACCTTATGGAGAGGCTCACGCAATCAATATTTCATTCGTCCAAACCCTTCTTTTAGCCAATTTTCAAACTTCTCACGGTTCATCTTATCATGATAGTTAAACCATTCTGATTTTGACGAAAGAATTAAACTTGCACTTGAGAAACAAACTGTTAAAGAACATGCATGTAGAATAATAAGCCTTTATCCTTTCAGCGCCTTTGCAAATATCCACGTTTCGTCTAAAAATAATCGTTTTCTAAATTTCGACCGGTAATTTTCTGTATAAATCATTAAAAACACGTCGAATCTTAATATTCCCAAATTCCAAGTTTCTTTTTATATTTAATCCCATTTCCAAAATATGTCGAGCTCCTTCGGAATCCTTGTTTCTATCTCTTTCTAGTAGGAAATAAATCCACTTCGTTAGCAGTGTGCGTATGCTACTAGACATTATATAATTGCCTTGACAAAGCAAAAGAACAAGATGGGCTTGAGCCCAAATGATATAGATTTATAATGATAAGAGAGACATATGCTCAAAAAAGCAATTAATCCGGCAAATAATTCGTAATAGGTGCAAAAATCCACAAAAACACAAAAAGTCTCGGTGTATGCCCCGAAAAGCAATCTAAAAAACACAATTGCTTGGATTAAGCCCTGACAAGTCAATTAAACTTGACCTTGATGCACATCAAAATTAGACGAAAATACACCTGCGTCATCGCCCGTGATTGATTTACCAATCGAATTACATCGCGGGCAATCATCGGTCACGTGTTTTTGGTTCTTGGCATCAGGCTCATTTGGTTTTTGTATATTTGTTCACAATTTATAGAAGTATGATACACACATTTTACGAAGTTTCACGACTTATACAAGTATGATATACACTGCTTTTTTCTGTGAAATTTTAAGATTTTAACAATATTTTTTTGATGTGTCCGTTTCTCAAATTAACGTTTGTACTGGGTCTGTAAAAATAAATTTCGCTGAAAGTTTTGCCTTTAAACAGACTTGCGAAAACTTCTTGATGCGATTTTTTGCCCCCCAAATAAAAGCCAATATATTAGAAAGGGATGTTACTTTTATTTGTCTTAAAAGGAGATTCGGTTTCGTATGTTTCATTAGATTTTTTTTAAGGTGATTAAATTTTAGTGTTCATCCCATTATTAGTAATTTTTGTTGTATTTGTCTGACTTTCGTTTTATTTTGGATTTTCAACATAGCCCGCGTTAGTTTATTGTCAATCCATATTATGTAAATATTATAAATAAGTTATTTGATAGGCTTTTAAGTTTAGAATTTTTTAATTTTAGTTAAAGTTAATGTATAGTAAGGGTTTTTTTTCTGTAATACGTGCATGTCTTGGATAGTATGTAGTAAATATTATGTCTACCTTTTCGAATGATGCATCCATTGTGTATTCTGTGCATTCGCAACTGTGAGAAGTTCTAGAATTATTTTTGAAACGCTTGTGTAGTAAGAAAACAATAACTGTTCTGTTTTAACTTTGCAGGTGGTTATTACTGAAATACAAGCCCCCTAGACAGCGCATCTCAGGTGCGTTGTCAAAGTTCGTTTCATATTTTTTTTTTCATAGCTTGTAATTTTTTTTGTATTTTGTGTTCTATAAAATATTTAGTTTGCTCTAACCCATCGACATAGAAGAAAAAGAATTGTCATTTGAAAATTAGTTCGATTCTTTAGAACCCGTCCAAGATCTGGCTGCCAACACAAATTTTTAACATATTAGAGCCTTTGAAAGAAATACGATTTGTATTTTAATTTAAATTACTACCATACTACTAGTTATGCAATACTCGCACTAAACTATATTCGGCTTTGCTCGACTTGGCTCGAAACGGTTCAACATAAGAGGAAGACCGAACGGTATAACGTACAATGCCTAAGATATTTAAATACATAGGCAACGGCAACGAAAACAACCTCTGACCCATCCAATCCTGGAGTTACTTCTCTAAAGGGCATTTAAACGATATTAGTATAAAAGTCACACTCAAATACAAGTCGTTTTATTAAAAAAAAAAAAAAAAGGTGCGTCCTTATTGAACCCCCCTCTATGTATCAATACTTAGAGTAATTATTATAGCCATTGTTATACTAGATGTAGTAATGAACCCCTACCTCTCGGGTTTGGGACCAATCACCACACAGTGGGTCAAAACCAGCTTACATATTATAAAAAATGCAGAACACTGTATACAGGGGTATGATAAAGAGACGGATCAGCCTTTTATATGGAAAACCGCCCACTTAATCAAAAATCGCTCGGACCCGTCAAATTTTTTTTTTAAGATATTAAGATATTGTACAGGGTCGATCATAAAAGTGCTACATGTATCAACTTTAATTTTTTTAGTGAAACATATTGTATATTTTTACATTTTTATATTCTACAATCAATTCTAGACATTTTTCATTAGTCATGCCCTATACTTATCTTCAGCCGTTTACGAGATATTAACAATTCTAAATTTTTTAACAATTTTGAAACAAAATAAACAAACAACATAGAATCAAAAGAAACTATTTTATAAGACGTTGAAAATGTCCTCTACCAACTGTTCTGCAGTAGATCAATCGATCTAGAAATTCCTGTTGTAAATTTAGTACCACTTGTGGAGATATTTCTCTTATTACTCGTCAAATAGACTCCTTGAGTGTATCTACCGAGATGGGTTTAGATTTATAAATTAATTTTTGACGTAGCCCCATAAAAAGAAGTCCAGTGGATTAAGATCAGGCGATCTGGGTGGCCACTCTATTGACCCCCGTCTACCTATCCACCGCCCCGGAAAAATTGTATTTAAGTACTCCCTTACATAAACAGCATAATGCGGGGGAGCACCATCCTGTTGAAGCTATAAGGTTAGACTTGGTAAATCAGGATCATCAAAGAAAAATGGTCCGATTATCCTATTTTCAACAATGCCCGCCCAAACATTAACCTTTTCATTATAGTGGGTGTGATGTTCTATGAACCAGTGAGGATTTATTTTCCTGTGCCCAGTATTTGTAGTTTTTTCTATTAACCTGACCATTTAAACAAAACGTAGCTTCATCTGAAAAACAAATTCTTTGGACAAATCTTGCGTTATTATCTGTTAGCCCAATCATTATTTCACAAAATTGGTTTCGCCTATCAGGATCATCGTCCAATAACTCTTGTGCAAATACTGGTTTATATGGATGAAACTTCTCTTTTTGTAAAAATTTAGATACGGTGGTTTGGTGAATATCGTAGTCCCGTCCAAGCTGTGTGCTTGAGCTATGAGAATCTTCCTGTAGTAATAATAATATGTTTATTTTTTTCTCCTCGAATATACCAGGGCGACCACTTTTAACCCTATCTTTAATAGTACGGGAAGTTCTCCACTTACTTGCTACCCTAGACACTGTTGATTGGCCAATAGGGGGGCGATTTGGGTATTTTTCATTAAACATATCACGGACTTCCCTATGACTTCTACTTTTATCTCTACAACCCAACATAATCAAAATTTCAATGCGCTCATCTTCGGCGAGGCGCATTTTGATGAAATATCAGCAGAGCAAAAATCAAATTTGATTAACATTCGCTGTCACTTTTTGACGTCTCAAACGTAAATAAGAAATTGTCATAGTCAAAAGATTGTCACTTAAGTTCAGAACGTTGCTATGTCGAGAAACATGCCAGTGGTACATACCAGCATTAAAGTGTTAATATTTCGTAAACGGCTGAAGATAAGTATAGGGCATGATTAATGAAAAATGTCTAGAATTGATTGTAGAATATAAAAAAGTAAAAATATACAATATGTTCATTAAAGAAATTAAAGTTGACACATATAGCACTTTTATGATCTACCCTGTACAACATCTTTAAGAAAAAATGCATTTCAAAAATAAATTTGACAGGTCTGAGCGATTTTTGATTAAGTGGGCGGTTTTCCATATAAAAGGCTGATCCGTGTCTTTATCATAACCCTGTATAGGCGAATGTAACGCTAATTACAATTATCAAGGTATGAAGTTCCTGGGCGCCATATGATCAAACCTGTGAATTAAATAGGTGGAGGGACATTTTGATTGGCTATGCGCCATGATAAGTTTTGTAATTACCACTACAGCGTGTTTCATTAATATTGCGAAGAAATTCAGGATTAGCGTCCCTACTTAAAAATATGAAAAACAGTTCGTAACCGGAAATGCTTCGTTTCGGAGGTACAGGGTGTTACAGTCGTATTTTTATTTTGTTTTTTTCTACAAAATATTTGAAATAATGTCGATATTTTAACTAAAATTGGTATCTAGGGGTTTTTTGAAATGCGAAATTTGAGTTTCATGTCAGTATGGCTCCCACTTGTAGAAGACACCACTTACATGTCTTTATACTCTTTTAAGGAATCATAACTTTTTTATACGTGCTCATTTTTACGTGAACAGGCATACCTGGTAGATGTCGCTATGAGCAAATCTTTTCGAGAGAAACAATAACTTTTTCGGGACCAGAAAACAGAAATAGGTGAAAGGACATCGCATTCCGACGTTAAGTAGTAAGGTGTTTAGTTGTCAAGCTTTTCAAAATGAACTACACAAATAGTAAAATGTGCCATATGCATTTCGTTTATCGCCTGGCTAACAGTAATTAGGTAATTAGCAGCCAAGACTGGCACTCTGTATCTTTTATTCTGAGGGAAATTAATAAAGATAGGCAAAAGCAACAAGATCGCTATCGCTAAAATTAGCGGTATCTATAAGCAAATCTCTATGGCGTCGGCAATAGTTCAGGCATTTTCGTGTTCTTCAATCGAATAGAGATTGTAGTATTATCAGTCCCGAAAATATGAGCAAACGAAGAAAAGAGAAGCGCAAGAGACTTGATTGATAATTTTTAGTTACTAAATATGACGTTTCTCTTGTTTTTAAATAATTGACTAATACAGTAAAATCCCTCAATAGCGACCACCCTCGGGGAATCTAATGTTGGTCGGTGAATAGAGAGAAATTAAAGCAACTGGTCTGCATTTTACAGTGCTTGTTTATTAATAAGTATCTACATATATGTAAATAATTTTAAATATTTTTGTTTAAATTTGTTACAACTTAAATTAAATGAGATGAAGCTAATTTACCAATATGTATATACTGTAAGTACAGGGTCTCCGCGTTTATTTTGCCCAATAGATATCTCCATTATTAGAGAATTGGTTAAATTAGCAAAGTTATAGCATTTTCACCGAACCTTCAGAAAATGAAATGAAAAATGAATGTAGTGATTACGTAATACTTAAATGACCCCTATGCACTTTCTGTTTGCAAGTCGTTATCAATAGAGGCAAATTATTTCAAGTTCACAAATGTGTCCTTAATGTTAGGAAACAGTTGTGCGAGCGGAATATTATCTTCTTCTTCGAAGTCGTCACTATTATCTGTATTACACATAAATCCGGCTTTCATAATTTTATTGTCACTGGGGACAAATTACGTCAGGCCACCGAAACCCATATCAAGGCGTTGGTTGTGGTAATATTATTTTCGATTTCTTGAAGAGGACAACCACTATCTATACATTTTAAAAACCTCTTAATAAATAAGCGACTCAAAATTATTTTCTCAATTATTTTGGCAAGGCTGGACAACAGACTTATCGGCCTGTAGCTGCCAACCTGGGTCGGATCCTAATTTTGTTTACGAATAAGCACTACCTTTGCTTTTTTTTTCACACACACGGGTAGTGACCCTCCTCGGTAATCGCCTCAGATAGGTTTACCATGTGTGTCTCTTATTTTATTGTTAGGCCGATTACGAGAGAAATCTATTTTTTTGCTTAAGAATGCAACGCAAGCACGTAAAAAAAGTTGTAACTCCGCAAAAGAGGAAAGAGATGTTTAGCTGACGCCCTCTACAAAGCGATACTAACATCTAATCAATGGTTTGCTTTTTCCTTCTGCCAGATGCGTTTCGCTGTATTGCAGCTCGTCAGTGAGGCTATAGGTTCTGACAAGAGGAAAAAGCATAGGCGTTTTAAAAACCCCGCTAAATACCAATTCAAATATCGACAATATTTCAAAGCTTATTTAGAAAAAAACAAAAATAGAAATAAAACTTTAACACCTGTATCTCCGAAACGAAGCCTTTCCGGACATATTTTTGATTTTTTTTGCAATATCAATTAAACACCCTGTATATATCGACGAATGGCTCTCCTGCCAAATTCTCAAACCTCTCAATTTTTCTGAGCCGAGCATTTTTCCGACGAGCCAATTCGAGCCGCTTCGCGTTTTGTTTATTACCTCTCATAATAGGTATTGCAACCCCCGTCAATCTCCTAAAACAACAACAATATATTAGCTTTTGTTTGTTATAGGTGGCGCCACCGTAATCGATTATACAGGGGGTGATAATCAGCACCACCATAGCGACGTAAGCGGCGACGGAGTCGATAACCCCCACCACCAAGTTTCTTCCGAATACATCAACGGCAACGACATTATTAAAAAAGACGAAAAAATTAACACTGCCGTGTAAACATAGTCGCTGGTTATCTGTTGATTTGCATCCGGTGATATATATAGGTCTTTTGGGTTGTGCAAATGTCGATGGGTATGGATGGGTTTATTTGATAACGACTTAAGATTTAATTTATTTACACTGACAGTTTAATGGAAGTTGGTAATTAAGTGCAAAAATTCACCACGTCATTTGGGCCACTGCACAGATACAGTGCTTTCAATTCAAAACTAGCCATCAAGAATAGAGACTGGGTGAACTGGTTTTACTTACAAAAGAAATGACGTAAGACGAAAATGTGGTATAAAATTGAATGTCACCTTGTGGATGTTAGAATTTATTTTTTCTTCAAACGTCAATAAACTTGACATTTTTCTACTAATTTTTTGACGTTAAAGTTTTGCTTTTTTTACAGAAGACGGTTGCTATAGGCAGCGGAAGTAAAAGTACTTTTTCTTCCGCTGAAAGCGGAAGAAAAATTGTGTGTGTCATAAATAAGTAATGTTGAAAAATACAAGAAATATTGGATATTTGTATACTTTATTTATTTTTAAAAAATACAACAATGAACTATTTATTAAACGTCAGATTAAAAGTACAGTTATTTATTGTGGCCCCAGAAAAATTAACAAAAGGTGTTGCGATCCTGACTTATTTTTGTATTTTCTAGCGTTAAACCCTCCGCGGAACCACTTGCCGTCGAATTTATGTCAATGTTAATAGGGATTGGTTCAATAAAATGAGGAAAATTTTAAAATATCTTTCTTGTTGGTCATCGATTCCTCAATGTACCCTTCAGCTACACTGCTGGATTTCCATCCCCCGTGGCGCTTTAAACACGTAATGTCTACACCTGCATCTACAAGCAATGTAGCTGAAGTTCTCCTTAAACAGTGACCGGTATATTCTGTGGCATCACGTAATTTTAAGAAAACTGCAGCTTCCTTAGGAACAGTACTTATCTTATAAATTCCCATTACCAGGCGACAACACGACCATTTACAAATTTTAAAAATAATCTTTTTTCATTCATGCCTTCTGGGCGTAATGATGCATATTTTTTATATAATATGCTTAAATATTGTTCCCCAACAAAAGTAAACGATCGCGGTTTTCTAGTTTTACTGTCAGGAATTCTTATGTGAATGGCAGATCCTAAGTCTTGTATGTCATCAACGGTCATTTTTACAATTTCTTCACATCGGCATGCACCAGAAATACCAATAACAAGTACAATCTAAAAATACCATAATATATATTTTCATAAAAAAACTTGGATTCCTTGACGTAATATCTAAATTTACCTTAATTTCCATATACTTCTGATGAGGAGCTTCAGATAGAAAAATTTTAAATTGTTCCCTGGTAAATACTTTAGCTTTTTTGGGAGTGTAGCCTTCATTTTGCTTCTTTAAATAAGCTTCAAAAATTTGCTTATGTCTATTATATCCCTTGCCTGATATTTATCATTGACCTTATCATAGAATAATGTGGCCACATTGTTGAACTTTTCATATTTTGTTTGGTCGCCAGTTCAGAGAAATACGCCAAGAGTACATTTTCACTTATAATATCTTAAGAGCTTAAATTATTTCCAGGAATAATTTAAGCTTGCGTGGGATTCGGTAAGAAAATTTCACACCACTTGACACCATAATTTGGAAAAAGATTATTAATCCAACCTGACATTTTAAATTAATTTCACTGCTTTTCAAGTTGGCCAGGGTATTGTTGTTTTTGACATAAATATGTCGATTTGTCATTTTTGTTTAACCGGTTCTGTCACAAAGCTTAATAATTACTAGTTTAAAACGTCTGTACGGTGTTTAATAAGTGTATAGCGAAATGTCGCGATTTGGTAAAGAAAATCAACAAGTAATTAGACAAGAAATTCAAAATATAACACCCGAAAATCAAAATCAATATGTTTATATTTATATCATACCTTTTCAACTGTCAAAAAAATTTCCGGAAATTTTTTTAGTTGCCATGGTAACTAGTCAAAATTAAGGTATCTTATTGGTTAAAAAGTAGAGGTGTGAAATTTTCAGAGTTATTATTTTTGATGTATTTCTCATTACACCATCTCTGGAATCTTTTGAACGCAGCTTCGTAAATACTACTGGATTTGGTTGGCAACAAGTTGTCCACTCCCCTTGGTTTGACTTGTCAAAGAACTCATACCAATCAGTTCTTCACTCACTTCAAAATTTTGCGTTACACCTCGTAAAAATATTAAGAGTTGAGCAGTGGAACTTATATCTGTAGATTCGTCGAGTGATATAGAAAAATACTCAAAACTTCTCGATTTCGTAGCTAATTGCTCTTCTATATTAGCTGCTAATGCGGTAATTCTTCTCTGAACAGTCATCCGATTTAACTGAATTTTTTCAAACTTATTTACATTTTTCGGACAAATTTTTTTTGCGGCGATATCTAAACATTGCTTAACAAACTCACCATCTTTAAAAAGCCGACAAGTGTTCGCTATTATTCGAGATATTTCAAAGCTAACTTCAGTAGCTGTTTCAGCATCTTGAATTGGTTTTGTAAACATAGCTTGCTGGCCTATTAGTTCCCGTTGTAAAGTGGAAATTTTTTGCGTTCGATTTTCGCCAGTTAATTTGGTAAAAGTAGGATGCTGGGTTTCATAGTGCCTTTTCACATTATATTCCTTCGGAATAGAAACACTACTCTTGCATATTAAACAGACAATTTTGTTATGCGATGAAATAAAAAAAGTATTTTCCGGTCCAAATATCTTGAAACTGTCGATTTTCATCTTCAACCTTACGACTACGTTTCTTACTGGGGCCTGGTTTATCCATATCAAAATTGATATTATATTGTCACGTAGGTAGAAGCCAAGTTCGAACGACGAAATATTTACTCGTCACAGATTACAGTTCTCAATCAGTATAACGTTTGCTTGTCCGTAGTTAAAACTTAACTGCCCCCGTAGCTGGCAATGCGTTCTATTTATACGAGTTACCAAACATCGAGAACCTTCCACTTTGTTCGGGGATACTACCGACGTGTTTCGCGAATCTTAAAGTAATCTAGTTGATGCGACAGATTTCTAGTCTCGTAACAATATGCTTAGACCGGAGCGCGGCGAGTAGAATACTTTTAAAATTCGTTGGCAGGCCGCATAAATATCGCTTTTAAAATTCGTTGGTGGGCCGCATAAATATCGACAGCGGGCCGCGGTATGTGCATCCCTGCTTTAGATATTTTGCAAAATCGACGTTGTTTTTTATGTTTTCAGAGTAGCTTTCAACATCGAATAGGTAGACCATAAAGTTGAAGGCACATTTTGAACGACCCTACATTTTTTCTTCTGTCTATATTCCATAAATCTGCTGTATGTGAATTTATATACAGCCGATAATAGGTTCAATTCCACATCTCGCGCCTAATCTCTTATTTTTGGTGGTGTTAACGGTAATAACTCATTCTTACTTTCAATTAGATCCATTTCGAATAGTTACTTGACAGTTTTTTAAAATTGACAATGACATGAAAGTAAACACAAACAATTCAACAAACGTCATCAGCGGTATTCATAGTAACGATGAGCCAGTTACCATTGTTAAAATAATTTAATAATATAGATATTGATAGTGAAACGCAAGTAATAAATATAAAAAAGACGATTTTGCGTGAAATTGGAACAAATTAAGAGAAAAGATTATATGCATGTTATAGCACATTTTCGTCTTACAATTACGTAAAGATTTACCAGTTTTATTCTTCAGGAGTATTCAGGAAACACTCTGTATATTAAATTTCCTAAACCGATCGATATTTCCTCAGCTACGCATAAAACACATTCCATATTACTCCAAAAAGTTTCACAAAAGGGTAACAAAAAGCTCATCCCCATATTAATTCCGTATAATAATTATAAACTCGACGGATATTGGAATAGTTTATAAATTATTACTGTAAATATTAATTAAAATAATAATCAATGTTGACAACCGACGCAGAATAATTATCAAAAGAATTTCAACAAAATATTGCGGGCTTAACTTTCATAGAGTTCACAAAATCTGGTTTGCTGTTGACGCGCCTCTCACAGAATTTCATTGGGTTTTTGATAAGCAAAATGACATCGAATTGATTTGTTAAATTGAACTTTTGTTATCGAATTACCTACGTGACATTTTGTGTATCATAAAGAGTCGTTGTTATTATGTATTTTGGCTTTTCGATTTGACAGTATTTAGACCATAATTATAGCGAAACTGGACTGAAATGTTTTGAAATATGAATGACTTGACTTTTTGCGAAAATAAAGTTCTTTAAGGTGGCATAACAATCTTTCGTGATCTTAAAAGCAACGGAGACATGACTCTATAACTTAAGTTAAGTGATGAACTTGTACTCAATTTTGATGTCACATCTACTTCAAAGACTGCAATAGAACATAACCTATTTTTATTGAAATCATGTCTACAATTCTGATCAGAGAGCCATTCACTTTTGATTTGACAAGAGCCTGATTGTGGCGGTGTGGGCTGATATACAGGGTGTTACAAATTCGACATACGAGCATTGGAATCTCGGCAACCATAGTAGTTAGAGAAACGGTTAAATGGGGGCAAAGTTGTGCAATTCGGTGCTGATTAAAATGCCGCTTTAAAAGTTTTAAAATTCCGAATCCTTCCGATATTATTCGAAAAAAAACCGAAACTTTGCAAAATCGTTTTTATTTTTTCCTGAGCTCGTTTGAATAGTTATTTAAAAATAAATGACACTTCGTCGTTGCAACTTTTTCTCCTCTACAAAATGACGTTATTAAACTAAAGATCCGACGGTTCGTCTCCGAGCGGCCAACATCAACTTTATTTTTTTAAATACGGACCTGGAATTTTTTTTACCGATTTTTAAACCCTTCTACCCTCAAAATGTAATGGCGGTATTACTTTCTAATATTAAATTTTTTTTGCTTATTTCCTTTTAAATTCGTATTTTACATTTGTCAGTCCGGTCCTGGCAACGAATCACAATTATAATTAAAATTGTTATTTTTATAAAACCTTTACAAATGGATTTCATGAAAATTTCAGTTTATTAGGAAAGCTCTAATTTCCAAAATGTTCAAAAATATTTCCTTTAACCCATAACCCAACCTATGCACAGATCGATGTTTCTTATGATCCTTGCTGTACTACCCCCTTTCAATTGACCTTTATAGCCTACGAACTGTATGTTGTATTATTCTTCCAATTCTTCAAAGTTTGTTTAGAGTTCATCTTACTGATAGGTGGATCGGAAATGGTGGGGCAATAGAGTCGCCAGCGCGGTCGCCAGATATTTCGCCTCTGGATTTCTTTTATGGGGGGCATTAAAAAATTTTATTTATAAAAATGACTTGGATGGAGACATGAAGAACTGGAAAACGCATACAGGTTGCAGTTGGTAGGATAAGGAGAAGATCGGTTGAAAGAGCTGTCGCCAAAATTGGAAGAAGAATCGATCGTTGCATTGAGAAAAACGGCAATATTTTTGAACATTTAGAAAATTAGTTTTTATAATTAAGAAATTTATAACTATTAGAAAATTCTTATAAAATAAATTATGTTACTTATGTATGAATGTTTTAAATAAAATAGAGTGTTTAATTAATATTGTGATTCGTTGCCAGGACCGGACTGACAAATGTAAAATTCGAATTTAAAAGGAAATAAGCAAAAACAATTCATTATTAGAAAGAAATATCGCCATTACATTTTGAGGGTAGGGGTGTTTAAGAATCGGTAAAAAAAATTCCAGGTCCGTATTTAAAAAAATAAAGTTGATGTTGGCCGCTCGGAGACGAAACGTCGGATCTTTAGTTTGATAACGACATTTTGTAGAGGAGAAAAAGTTGCAACGACAAAGTGTCATTTATTCTTAAATAGCTATTCAAATTAGCTCAGGCAAAAATAAAAACGATTTTGCAAAATTTGGGTTTTTTTCGAATAATATCGGAAGTATTCGGAATTTTAAAACTTTTAAAGCGGCATTTTAATCAGCACCGAATTGCATAACTTTGTCCCTATTTAACCGTTTCTCTAACTCCTATGGTTTCCGAGATTCCAATGCTCGTATGTAGAATTTGTAACACCCTGTATAGCGAGGCAAGCAGTATTTTTAGGAAAGTCAAAAACATTTTTCGACCATTTTTTTAATTGACATTCCCAAAAAACAGGAAATTATGCCGCCTTAAAACGAACGCATATAAACTCATCGATACATGTAAAAAATTCAAATAACAAATTTTCGGCCTTTTATTAAAACGATAATCAAATGCAGCCCATCATAAATAAACAGTGTTGAAAAATCTCCCCTTTTAAGTTCTTGTAAATAATTTATAACACCCAGGAGTTTAATCTATTTTCAAATATCGTCTAAGAAATACGCTACAACTAATTTCGAATTACTCCCTGTAGAGTTATCACTTTTTAGTCGAAAACTATAAGAAAAATCTAAATTAGCATTAAAATTAGAATTTAAAAAAAAACAATCATACCAACTTCGCTTGTTGTAAGTTGGTGTCGTTGGAGACTCAAAAGAAAGGACTGCTAATCGGCTAGATTTAAACGCTAGTGATTTTTCAATTATTAAATATTAATATGTTGTCTATTAGATATATTTAATGTAAATATTAATGATATATAAGTTATTTTCAAAAATCGACAGGTTTGTCAAAATATATCTATGTATTACTTATAAATAAATGTCTCAGTGTCCACTATATTAAACGTTTTTCTCGTATTATACAGAGTGTATAAAAAACAGACAAAATATGGATAATTTTGAACGTTCAGTGTGCACCTTGCATAATACCAAAATAAATTTATTATATTGTATATTTACAGATATATTTTATAAAATAAGTATAAAATTGTACGTTTTTTCGGGCAATGCTGACTTTTCGTTGGGTAAACTAATTTAATACTCATTTTTATAAGAAAAATATTTACATTTGTTTAAGATTTTAAGAAATTAGGAAAATACATATTGGTTTTTATAATTAATAATATTTAAGTATACCGAGTAAAAACAAAGTAGGGTAGTTTTTAACATATTTATTGCACTGCTTATTGAAGTAAATTATGCACATTGAGGTAAAGAAATAGGTACTCCAGTTTTAGTCTTTCATTGTGAGTTTTCATAAACTTACTTTGCAACAATTCATTGATAAAGTAATTTTTCTTTCTTCATCGAGAAGCTAAAAAAATTCCTAAGCCCTATCCAATGAATCCCATATTTTCGTCTCTTCTATTTCGCATGTATAGGGTGTTACCTAATAATATGCCGTAATTCTAAGGGCGCAATCCTGAACCAGGTTCAAGTAGAAAAGTTCGAAGTAGAAAAAAAATCGATTTTTTATTAATATCTCGAAGATTCTTTTGCCGATTTTGATGAAATTTGGCAGTGTTGTTCGTTGTGATAAAACGCTAAGTTAGCGCTAACTGGATGATAATTATAAGTTCCAGTGTCGTCCCGGGGGCAGTCTCACGAATAATATTGAAAAAAAAAATATACGCCACTGACTTGTTTAAAAATTTTATATTATTTTCGGGTTAAGCAGCTAAAAATACAACTTTTTTGTGTCCTAATATTTTTTTCATATCTTACTTCGTTTTTGCGGAAAAAAAAAATTCTACATGCAATGAAGTGACTTTTGTTCATTGCATGTCGAAAAAATTTTTTTCTCGAAATCGAAGTAAAATACGAAAAAATATTAGGAGACAAAAAAGTTGTATTTTTAGCTGTTTAACCCGAAACCAATATAAAATTTTTTAAACAAGTCAGTGGCGTACATATTTTTTGTCAATAATATTCGTTAGACCCCCCCGGGACGTCACTGGAACTTATAATTATCATCTAGTTAGTGCCAACTTAGCGTTTTACCACAACGAACAACACTGCCAAATTTGACCAAAGTCGGCAAAAGGGTGTTTGAGATATTAATCAAAAAACGATTTTTTTTTTAATTTGACACCCTGTATCTCGAAAACTAGACCTTTTAAGAGTTTTAAGACACATATTTATATGAGCTTTTCTACTTAAATTTGGTTCAGATATGCGCCCTTGGAATTACGGCCTATCATTAATAAATACCCTGTATAAATTAAAGATTTTTGATTTGTAGCGCGTAATCTTTGAAATATGGGGTTGAACAAAACTACATGATCTGACTTTTGAAACAAAAGGCAATTTATGCAATGAATACACCCAAAAATGTGTTATTAACCACCCTAGATCTTTTTACTCTGTATTTTTGTTTCACTATTATTTTGGTTATACTTGTATATTATTCTAAAGTTTTATTTGCTTTAAAACAACTACAGGCCAACAAAAAATATGTTATAATTTCTACGGAGTGAGTATGTTTCTATGTTACCTTAATTTTAAATAAGGACCAATGATATTTTAAGTTTAAGCAAATATTTCTTGTTGGCTCAAAGTCCGATCAACCTTAACTTTTCTCTATCATTCCAAAATAAATTACTGACATAAGATCACACACATTCAATAGAATATTTGCGGAAAATATACATATTTAGTTTTAACTTTGATGGGGTTTATTTTTGATTTTTGTCTTTGAGACACATAGGTACCTATAATATTTAAATTGAGATATTTTTTGAAATTCCGCATAAAATTAAAACACATTGTATATGTATTTCGTTGTTTAAAATTACTTTCCTTTGTCTGTAGGGTAAAGTGGTCTATAGTGGGACAAAAAAATAAAAAGCGACGTATGTTGACGCTGCTTTTATTTTCTTGCGCCAAACATCAATTGTTTACTGCATATCTCATAGGTTGCGTGGTTCAAAATATGTCAGTTGAAATAAAAGGCTTTTCTCACATGAAATATATCTATTTACTTCTTATATGTCATTCACTCACCTTCACATCCGTGCTGCGTAGCAGCAAACACTTTTTACTTTTACAACTTAGTATGGTAACTACTTACGGCATTAAAACATCTATACGTTTTTACATCACTAAACAAACAATAATATCGGGATTCACTACTGTATTTTAAACCTTCGAGAATTTATCGTATCTACGAACTTGAGACTGCTTTTTACAATAGATAAACAGGACTCGTGTCGTGGTATAATAACTACGTTAGTATACCTTCGGGCATTAACACCGCGAATTTACCAAGTTATTTCAACAGATAAACGGAACTAGAGTTGAAATGTAGTAATCACATTAATTAGTACACCTTCAGGATACAATACCGCAAATTTTCCAACTTGTTTTATGGCTTGAATACCATAAAATCAACTAAACCCGCGCAAAATGCCGCGAGAAGACCGTCTGCTTTCCGCAAGGCGTGATACGGAACTCTACTGTCCGCCCGAAAAGCTAAACACGTCAAGTCTTACTTGCGATATATCATCTGTCTTTCTTGTACACAATAACATTCTGTCATGCTGTTTCAAACCCTGAGCTCAGTCACGTAGGCTTATTCCACCTTCAGCGACGCTAGATGCTTGCTTTACTTCTTTTGTCGGGAAGAACAAGCTTATTAGATGGCAAATGCTTTAGAAAAGAAACATGATAATCATCGTTTTCTTTAAGAATAGCTTGCCGAACAAAATGTTTTACATACGATTCCTTTTCGTATTTAACCAACACATAATCGTTTACTGCTACAGACATGCGTTCTAAATCGTCTTCTTCAGGATGGCTCTCTAGGTCTATCGAATCGCAATAAATCTCTTCGTCTTTAACCTTCTTAACAGCCCTTTCCTTCGATTCATTCAGCTTTCGATTCAGCATAGTCTTTCCAATCACTTTTTTAATTGGAGTATCTGTCAAAATTAGCGTCGTTCCCTTGTTTCTTCTTTTTCGTGATTGTTGCCTTTTAGCTGCAAATAGGGTCTGATTGCTTCCGGTGTTATTAATGTCTTTGTGTTTGATGGTCCTGGCTATGGTGATGGGGGTTTGTTTGAAGTTATCTTGTTTGATACTTCTGGATCTGGTGCTGGAAAGATACTTTCGGTATGGTAACTACTTTCCGCTAAGTGATCTTGGAAGTTATCTTGGCTTTAATATTTTAAAAATTGTCAGGAATTGCTTGAGGCCTATCCGTAACAGAAGAAGACATATAGTCAGAATCAGAAGATATTTGAGAATTAAGTGGTGATATTCCCGTTCCCGGGAGTGAATGCTAAGGGGAAGGCTGTACCAACCACACCAGCAATATCGTAAATGGGCATTGAAGTGCCCGGATGATTCATTATCCAATTGTCTTAAAGCTTTATTATAATAATTTTTAAAGAGAAAAAAGCAGCTGACATCCAGAGGCTATAGTTAGAAGATAGTGTAAGTAGAAGAATTCCATCTTCTTTGCATAAATTAGGCACGGTAACAGCATAATCGCTTTCGTGGTTATCTAACAACAGTACGACCAGATCTTCCTTGTTGCAACACACATGTTTAATAAAATGTCTAGTGTACTTTAGAAAATTCTCAGATGTCATCCATCCGCTGGCGTGGGCGGACCCATCAGAACCAGTAAGGAACAAATGTTCTGTTAGCGCAAATTGTAGCATACATTGTGACCTTTCTGCGCGCGTGACTTGTAAAACTTCTTTTTGGGAAACAAATCTTGGGAGGTTTGTAAACATTGGTTATCCCAACAGTCTCGCCACAATCATATATCTGGTCTGGTAAAAATTTATAGTTTAAGACTAATCCCACGTTATGTTTGTTAAAGCTGGTAGCCCTTGTTAGGCTTGTTGCCTCTGGTGTTCTAAGCTAGAGAGCAGTAGGTATTCCGTTTTCTAAAATAATGCATCAATAGAATTCAGCTTTTTTCTGTCATGCTATGAGGTAGGTACTTCTTTGTTATTGGCAACACCATATTTGTAAGCAAGTTCACGTGTTGTGTTAAGTGTCAACCCAACACATTTGTGAAGCTTGTATCAAATAATTTCACGCATATTTCTTTTGTATTCATCATGATATAACACGCTTTGCCTAAATTGGGCTCTTTGTTGGGTACGTTACACTTTCGGTATGGCTTAAATCTGAAATTAAGAACACAAAATGTTAGTCCCACTATGCTCACCACTCCATAAATATATCGAACTGGTAGAACTAGAGTGACATATTAAGATAGTTAAAGCCCGCCAACATTATTTAGAGGTTAGATTTACAATACGAAAAGAAAAATATTGCCTTTGTTTTTCAATATTCGATCCCTTTCTAAGAATTTCGTTACTTTCTGCTCATTACAACACTCAAGTAGTATCAACAACATTGACGTTAAATATAGTTCTATCCCAATGATAAATAGTTCCGCAGCATACGTAATTTTCCACTATGTACCACGTCCCACTATGAACCATTTTACCCTCCTGTAAACACTACTTAGATATTTATTGGTGTGTGAAAGGCAGGAATTAAAAATCTCCTTTTTCTGGACTCGTGATTTGAACTACTTAGGTATTAAGTTGATTGCTAATCTCTTAAGACTTTTTTATTTTTTATGTAAAATATACGACAATAATTATTTTTTCTCTACTGTACTCTAAGATATAATATTATGTGTTAGCCTATATGAAGTTAGAGATATTCATTCAAATCACTTTTTTGTACTTTTTTACGTTATTATTTATATTATTTATACGTTCCACTGTAAGTTTAAGTATTCACTGCCTCTCAACATCCTATTTAGTTTTTGAGACATCGGCTTCACAAAAAAGTGCCAACCAAACTACATTTAAAATTTGAATTTATTTTTTTAATGCATTTTAAAATCATCTTTGATAAAAAATGCATTAAGGTGGCAGCTTTTTTGGAAAGAAATGCATTAAGTTGGCAATTTTGTGAATTAAGCAGTATTTAGGTTTATTAGTTGTATTAGATGAATCTATTGTAAACTTTTGTAAACTTTATGTACTTACTTAAAATGTATTTAGAATAGGTTTGATCTATTTTTATTTGTTTTATAAATAAAAAACGAATTATTAAATATAATCTCTTGCCTTGTTTTTGAAGCTGTAACTAACTCTACATGACAGTGGCATAACGCAACAGGCTGCTGCCTATACCGAGTACGCCATCAATGACTTGACTTGCTACCAGATGAGTTTATTTAACAGAAAAACAAAAGTACTTTGCCACATTACAGAAATGTTTCATTAATATAAATATATTAATTCGATCATTTTGAATATTTCCAGGGTCGACAGACAACAGGTATATAGCAGAATCGTGAGTATTTTCCTTAATAAAAGATACTCATAACTAAAGGGTGGAATATATGCACTTATATTCGGCCAAAATATGCGCATATTTGCCTTGTTTGCTTTTAAAATATGCAGATATATGCATTTTTTTGACCAAATATGCTTACCGGTATGCAATATTTCTTAATTTATTATAGTAAAATAGGGTGTAGAAACACACTGGGTTTTAAAAAAGATGTTTATTTAAAAAAAAAATGCAAAAAAATAACAAAGAAAAATAGAGGTAAACAATTTCTTAACCTGAAATTGTATAAAAGGCATTTTATTACTAAATATTTTTCAAAATTTTCAACTAAAAAGGATTGTCTTTTGTCAGTAAAAATATGTTTATACAAAAAAAATCTTTTTTTAACATCTACTAATATAATCGGAAAATATTGCAACTTAAGTAGTGAAGTATAAGGCCAAAATACAACTTCGTTGGATGGTTTACCTTCATAAATGCTTTTTACTGCAGTTAAGTATTTAAATCCTTCATTCTTTTTTACAGTTACATCCAATTTGTACCTAACTTGACCTCCTACTTTACCGGGAATGTTGTTACATTTAACGGAAAAAGTTTCAACAATACTAATTGAGTCTCTTAAACTTAAATTTCTACTCTAACGAGGATATTATGTCCGGTATAAAACTGAAATTAACCTTAACAAAAACAAGATCCCTAACTACACTTGCACTTTTAACAAACTCTTTACTTTGCACAACATAACTGCGAATCGTCATCTAAATCCAAAATTAGTTCTTAAATGACTTCGAAATGTTCTGCGTAGAATATTGCGGCCTTTATCCATGTTCCCCACCGGGTAATTACAGGTTCTGGAGTGTTTAATTTATTACTTTGAACAACTTTTCTTAACGAAATTTTTTAATATCTTCGTGCAATAAAAATAATGCAAAACATCAAAGTAGGCATAGGATTTTAAAATTTTGTATTCTTACTCATTTATTATTTCCGAACATCTTTTCTTTATAAAATTTTTTCGTATCTCCTAAAAATCAAGCACTTCACTGGTGGGAGAAAAAAGTTTTTTGAAAATTTCCAAAGCACACTTGATTTTTCGAAATTAAAATTATGCCACAAATTAGTTTCTATCCAAGCAGGGCTGAACTCCAGAAGATAAAGTTTCAACTCAAAAAACTTCAGCATTTTCACCTATCGTTGCGTCGATACGGGGACAAACTGTACATATGCACTTTGCGTATATTCCGCCCTTTACTCATAACATATGAAGCCGTGGGCGTCGCAAAAGGAGTGCAAGAAAATGCGGGTTGATAGGAAATCATAAATATTAATGCGTTTTTATTGAAATCCAGCAAAGTCTCAGAAACAATTTTACAAAAATATGCCTAAAATTGAAAAGATACTGCTGATAAGTACCTACAGGGTCATTCGTGATTTACTAACACTTGCTCATTTATTTGAATTTTTTTTTATACAGGGTGTTTATGAAACATACAACAAATTGAGGGAGTTATTCCCTGGACTATTCTAAGAATGTTTTGTTCTTTGATGATTTTTGAAAAGCCGCTTTAGTTCGAAGACAGTGTGTCTTAATCTACAAGAGCTGTTGAAAATGACTCCCTCTATTCAAAATGCAAAAATCGAATCTTCTCTTCATTGAGTGCCGAGCTAATTTAAAAACACCAGGGTCCTTGCTTATTGAGTTACATCCAGCAATTATCCGATTTCCTAAATATTCCACATTTTTCACTGGAGTAGTATAAACGAATGACTGTAGATGGCCCCATAGGAAATAATCCAGGGAGTTTAAGTCCGGGATCGAGCAAGCCATATCTTCCTGAGACCCGAGCCTTAGTTTTTCTAATTTTTCGGTAAAACTTTAATTTTCATATTAATTTTGGTCAAAAAACACGTGATTTGTTAAAACTTTTATTTTTATTTGCTTTATTGAAGAAAAATTAAGTGCATTTAAATGGACATTAGGACGGTATCGTTATACAACAAATTATTTTCAGTGAAATTCTATAGAACATAAAAATTCATCACATGATTCACAATAAACCCTAGTTTTTTGCTTGCACACAGTATTCTTACATCTAACAGACTTCTTTAAGTCAGAAGCCATTATTGAGAAGTGTTAAATACTTTTTTTTTGTATAGCAATGTTCTGCTGAGTGGTACATCATCGGGGTCGTCTTCAGATAGCAATTCTGGGTCCCGTTCCCTGATCCCTGATTATCAATATTTTCTTCGTGGAGTTTTCTGACTCAATAAAGTCATCATAGTCATTGTCTGACAAATTTTCACAATCAGACAAATTGGAGTTTTCCGAGAACTGATGTTGAAAACGATCTACCTCATGTAGATTTTCTTTAGCCCATACATGGTTGTCCTAAAAATTCCTTATTGTATACAGCAATTCCTTCGACTGCCAAATCACCGCGAATTGTCGTCAGCCAGATGCAGCGTCACGTAATCGAGCTGGAAAAATGGCTTTCGGTTTGGAAGATTCGCCTGAACGTCGCGTCGGCCTGAAACAAGGCTGCGAGTCAACAGGTGCCAGGAAGTATCTGGGACTCATCTTTGACCAAAAGATTGCTTTTCTTAACACATAAATATTGAACAAGCGATGCATTATGAGAAGCGGTTTCTACTCCCTACCACAAACACATATTGAAAAAAAAATAACTCGATAATTCATCCCGTTCTATGCTTTTAGAGCTAAATCAGTCAAAATAGGTTTTTTTTTTTTAAAAACGTAAATGAAATTTAAATTGAAACACACTTGAACACTTGAGCCGTCACCTTTAGGAATTTGGACACGCGAAAGGTATACAACCTGTTTTGCATAATATTTGCACACCAAACGCCAACCAAGAAATGTCAAGTCACCTGACTATCCAAACTTCATCCAGCGTTGCCGTTGTTTCTACTTCGTGGCTTAACGTAAAGCGGGCTATAGTACATCGTTTAAATTGGACCCATAGATTAACAACTGTGGAGCGTCATAATATAAAACCTGCCTTTCTCTGAGGCGACTGGGGTGGGCTCTTGTCATTGTAAATTCCTGCATAATATTTTTATGTAGTATTAAAGAAAGTTTAAAGTTTACACTGCCGGAGGCATGACTTTTAAGTCTGATTTATTTTTTCTACTACTGTATAAATAAACTAACCTTCGAGCCCTAGCAACACGAATGATCACGAAAGTAAACATTAGAGTTACCTGAATATTATATGTTGCTAGCTACGAAAGTAGTATGTTTCTAGCTACGAAAGTACTACTTTCGGTGCCAGGACAAAAAAACACGAATACTCATAGGATATTTTTATTGTATTTATTCAAGCGAATTTTGGAAAAAAATTAGTAACTTAGTAATTATTTGTTGCCATTAAGGTTAATAATGAAATTTGAACAGTTGGAAAAATAAATTGATGGAATATTATTCAATTCAATAGCTTCGCCGCTTCGTATTAGAGTCTCGTTATTATCCTGGACTTGCACCGTATTACAACTCGTTCTATTTGTCACTCTCACATCGTTAGATGGAATAAAAGTAGGAGTTCCATTTAACATTTTTTTGGAAATTTTGATTTTATTAGTATATCACCAATATATCCCTCCGCAACGGACGAAGACCTCCAACCGCCATGTCTTTTCAAATCCAAAATGTCGACACCTGGAGCATTTGCGAGAAACGTAGCTGATGTTCTTCTAAACGAGTGACCAGTGTATTTATTTATGTCTTGAAGTTTCAAAAATTTGCCAATTTCTTTGGGAACATTCGAAATAGTGTGTTTTCCAATCACCTGATTCATAGCGATAGAACAAGCGTTCGTCTTGTGCATTATTTGGCCGAAGTTTAATGTAATCTTGTAGTAACCTCACAAAAGAAACTGGACCTCCATCATCGGTTATCACAAAACTTGTTTGATCCTTGTTTTTGCTCTGGATCTATAGCTACATCATCCTTGATTTCGACGTCTTCCAACCTTATTTTATGGATCTCATCGGTGCGGCATGCTCCATCTATTCCTAATACTGCTATCACTTTCATAGATGATAAAATTTTAGATTTTTTAGGTTCGTAACCATCGTTTTTTTTATTTAATAAATGCAATGAGTTTCTTAAACTGTTTTTGTTTACAGAAATAGTCAATTTGAGCATGAAATATTGTGACCATAGGGGACGGAAGTGATAAGGCTTCAGATTTCTCTAAGAAGTACGCTAACATCACATTTTCGTCAATTTGAGAAAAGTTTTTATCCGCGAACCATTCCAGAAACAGGTTGTACGTTTGATAGTATCTATCTTTTGACTTCTCAGGTAACAGTGAGGCACATGCCAACTCGGCCGCCTTCTGAATAGCAACGTTTTGGTCTTGGGAGAACATTTTAGACTAGTGAAATTAAGAAATTCGAACTGACTAACTCTGACAGTACTCAAATAACTAGTTGCCATGGATTATTTTACAGGTGGAAAAACCCTATTTTATCATTATAATTTGAATAAAATCAAAGTTCATTACTTAATAATAATAATATATTGATCAGAGAACAGTAGTAGAAAAAAGTTGGTAATTATGGACTTTGGGGGAACCTCCCAAAAATGGTAAAAAAAAGTGTTAAGTTTCACCTAGTTTTTACTTGAAAATACTTATAGGTTGGGTTAGGTCTTAGTTTTAAAAACGCAACTAAAAAAAGTTAAAAATTTTGAAATGTATGGCTCCTTTCAACTTATTTTCCTGTTTACTAATCACATAACCTCACTGTTAAACATTGTTAATTTTCACTTTTAAACGCTATTATTGTTAAACTTCACTCCGGAAACGCACTCCATTATTGTCGGACACTCGTCAAGTTCGTAATTACACCTTTTTTATACTCGACATCGATCTGTTTTGGCTGAAATGACCTCTACAACATCGTCCCGAGAACAGTATTTTTTATGTTTTTTCATTTTTATAATAAAAAATGCCACTTTCCGCTCACGGAATACGTTATTATAATAAAATTAGCTATGCCTATTTGGGAAAAAACACTTTTTTCCCATTTTTGAGAGGTTCCCCTAAAGTCCATAATTACCAAAAATTTAATACGTCACACGATGCGAAAGCCTTTTTTGTTGTTCGGAGGTATTGAATCACCTCGGCTTCGCCTCGGCTATTCAAAAACCTCCTCGCACCAAAAAATTAACATTCGCATCTAGTAATGTAAATAACTATTTTCAAATTGTAATGTAAATTTTGAATATTCTTTCCAAGAACGGAGTTTCGAGGAAAACCTACAACTTACAAATAAAACATTTTTAATTTCTAGCAGCGACACCGAAAGTGCAGACGTACGACCCAAAGAAAACAAGCTTAGACTGCCCACCATCCAACTAACCTCAGCCTTTTTCAAAAAGAAGCAAGACAAAGTCGCCTCTGAAGAAGAACCAGATGCACACGTCGATACGGACGAAGCCGATTCGGATACGATCACGGCCGAAGACCAGGCGAAAGCGGCCGAAGGAGCCGAAGCTAAGAAGTCTCAAAGCGAAACAGACAAGGGATTGGTGTACGCGGAGTTGGATTTGGTAAGGACGAACAGTCCGACTTTAAAACCGGTAGTGGTAAACGATGACGAGAAGACCGAGTACGCGGAGATCGTGTACACTCCTACTAAGACTGAGGAGGGAAAGGAGGAGAGAGCTAGTGACGTGAAGGATAAAAAGTAGTTTTAAGAAGTTACTAAAACTTCTTTTCACAATACAGCAAACGTTATATATCCTATAGCCTATTTCAAAAAGGTGTAGAGTAATAAAAGCTCATTAGGTATTCAAAGGGACTACAGAGTGACCCAATGAATATTTAAGCCACTTTCATAATTTGGCATTGATTTCATTGCAAAATTCTATCTTTTCATCAAGTGCAGGTAGTACCACCCGGGTTTGGGTCAATTTATGTTTTTGCCCATTGTTATCCATTTACAAACACTGAAAATGGTGTGACAAAGGCGTGCCGGTAGGATCTTCGTAGAAAGGAAATAATTTTATTTTAACAGAATAAAAATTAGGCATTATGTACATAGTATTAGCTACACTTATTTTTTATTAAACATTTTTAAAAAAATAGGTACCTACATTATACAAAAATTAAATTATACTCGTAAAAATTGTAATAAATTTAATTATACTTGTAAAAAGGAAATCCTTTTACTTGCGCCTATATAAGTTCTATAGGACTTAGTTCGCAATGATATGGCGGTGTGCGCAGCACAGTTACACTATGTTTTTCTGCTATATCTTCCACGGCATATTTCATAAAACGATGTTTGTGTAAATTTGCTATAGTTCCTTATTTATCAAATTATCTTCAAATTCAATACTTTTGGTGGTAAACCAGTCGATAATTTCTTGTTTTCTCCATGATGATTGGAGTCTTCTTTGTGCGTCGTGTATGATACTAAATCAGCTGGAAGATATTTTATCATTTCGCCAAAATAGTCCTCAAAAACATTCGAATTCATGTCCTCGTGGTAATCTCCCGTATTGAACGACTAAAAGGTTAGCAAACCTTCTTTTAAAAATCCCGCTTCGCTTCCAATATGGACGATTATTAGTCTCTTCCCTTTACCTGAAGGCACCTTAATACCCGTTGACAGGCCTTCCATAAAAGCTTGGCTAGCACTGGTTATATTTTTGTCTTGCCACAATTTTGGTGCTATATAACCTTCATTAATCCACGTCTCATCAAGATAAAAGATTTTCTTCTGCTTTCTTCTATACTGCTTTATACTTCTCAAGTATTTTCGTCGCCAGCAAATAATTTCATCGCTTTCCAGTAAAAGTGATTTACGGTTATGCTTTTCCCAGACAAAATCCATATTTTTTAAAGTGGCCATAAAAGTTTTCTAGTTATAAACTCTCATCCTGGCCAAGCTCCATGAGAATCTTATCTAGGGTGGGTATTTCTTTTTTAAAATAAAAAGAGTGAAAATTTCTTCGAACTACACTTTTGGTGTCTTCATCAAGGACTTATACTGGTCTGCCTGGACTTTTTTTGGGGGGTTCCACTTGACCTGCTGTCTTTCTCTCCCGCAATAATTTAAAAACGGTGGACTTTCCAACTCCAGTCATTCGGGAACATCGGTCGACAGTTTCTTGTACAGTAAAATTCGGATAATCGTATTTTATGCAATCATGTACATTTAGAATAATAACTTTTTTACTTACTGATAGTGGAGAATTATTGGAACATCCTTTTGTTAGTGTGAATGTCGCCATTTTATTACTAATCTTATTAAACTTTAACTTTAAACTAAACAAATATACTTATTTAGGTCATACACACACACACACACACGATATATGAAGTTTATTCCAAATTGCCACCTATTTATATGATCCAGCCCAAGAGGACAGAGCCAAACTCGGTACCTGTTAAATGGCACCTGTTAAACGCAAACCGTGACTTTATAATCTACTACCTAACTAATCCCTACACAATATTTCGATTTTGACACTTTAGGCCAGAAAACATACCTTTCCTAATCCTCTTACGCAATTACTTGAAATTTTAATATTACAAACAATACTATTTTATCCCTAATTCTCTAAAATTTTTGGTTAGTTATCATAAATAATTTAATCCACAAAGTTTTCCTGCGCCTATGACCGACACCAAAATTGAGCCGAACTGGACGGAATTTCCCATTTTATTACTCTACACCTTTCTGAAATAGACTATAGTAATTTTTACATAAAATATTTTTTAAACTAATTGTTTTACAGCGGCCATAATACGCGTTACTTATGTTTTAAATAAGAATATTGCCTAATCATGCACATACCAAGAGACCGACGGAGGTCGGTTGGAAATAAAAAAATTATATAAAGCATTATTTCATCTGTAATTGCACTTTCGCTGAACCGCTTCTTCTCGACTACGTGAATCGTGGTGTAATGCGGTCTGCTCTTTAAGCGAACAACACCGACAATACAAGGACTCGGTGCTCTCGCTGGACTGGACCCTTCTTCGCACGATATTCTATTTTCTTATGGAAAGACGAAGTTTTAAAGTAAAAACCAAAATAAATCTTTAACAAACCGGCTCATTCAGTATGTAATAATCTTTAATTTGCGGCTTTTGGATGACGTAGCCAATCGGTCGATAAATTTAACACAGTACTTTTTTAGAAGAGTGTTTATACTGTGCATGTTATTACAATCCTTGCTATAGTATGAATAGTACATTTATGATCGACAGACAGATTACTATACGAGAATGTCTCAAGTATTTGTAAACTTGCAGACTTATTGTTTGAACGATATAGCCTAAAATCGTAGTATTACTTGTATAACGATATCTCCTCGATTGATGTATCTAATTTCAGTTGCTCAGATATAAAAGCTAAAGCAGAATTATTTTAAAAACTCTCTTTCGTCTCATCTGCCATATTTGGTACCAAAGAGTCTAATAAGTTTAAAACAACTTTTATTTTCGTCGGGGTTTTCAGGCTCATTTTTGTCCGAGTTTCTGTCTATAATAAATTTCCAATCTTTCACTTCATTCATATTATTAGAGATAAACGATGTCTTTAAATCAGGTTTAGTTTCATTTTGGAGTATTTGTATTTTGCAGTCATACAAAATTAGTTCTACCTTTAAATCAGAATTTATTATTACAGAATGCGCTATTAGATTTACAGTTCAAGGAAAATATTTTGATTTAAATAATGTAACTTTTTAATTAAATCTCGAGCAAAAGGGGATGAGGTAACCGCTTCATTTCCTCTCGCGCACTAGAAAATAATGGCGGGACACTACGTCATGCGGCTCTGATGTAGAGCACCGAGTCCTTGTATTCTCTGTGTTATTGTTAAAGCTCAACAAGTTCTATATTAGTACAGTGAAAATGTTGCTACATTTACTTCACGCCTTTCCCGTTCAGGTTAATTGCGACGAGTGTAGGCAACAAGAAAAAAACAGTCAACACCCTCGAAAATTGGCAAAGATAATCCTTTTTCACTGTTTTTTCGTAAACCTTCAGATAAAAATCCCAATTATTGTCCTGTAAATAACGGGGAAAGAGGGTAGTTGTTGGCTATTCGCGAGGGGTTAGTAAGAGCTTTTGACTATTTTTCTCCTATTCCGCACACTCAAAGTTTCTTAGCTGCAAAAAACGGCTAAATTGCGCCTCGTTTACATACAGTACTATACCGCTTAGGTAAACAGTATTAGATATAAACTGTAATTATCTTCAATTTTCATTACTTATTAAGTATTACTAGTACTAGTAGGACTAGTAGGACTAGTACGAGCGCCACGACATACATGATTAACACGACACATTTCTAACAACAGTGTGCTGTGTCGCGCAGGACATGAAACAAAAAGGAATTGACTTGGTAAAGTAAAGAGAATGTCTGTAGTGGCGTTCGTATTTGTTCAACTCTGATAATTAATTACATTTGGAACATATAGGGTATACGATAAGTATATGGTAAATAATAATATGTCGTTGGCGTACAGGGGAGATCAAAATAGTACTGGCAGTTCATATAATCATTTTTCCTAGGTTTCCCTCCTAACAACGATATCAGGCCTTAAAGACGCACATTACATTTTCGATTATAACTTTTAGGCAGTCATGTATATTTGAATGAAATTTTGTAACTTTCTACATACTAGATATTAGATTGTAGCAGAATTTTATTATCTGGCATCTGGTTGCTCTTTTTGAAAGAAATGAAGAGTATCTTTTATAAAAAGAAATGCACAAAGTATTTAAAAAGTATTTTTTATAGTAGAGGAAATTAAAGTCGTACTTGTGTTATATTTCACAATTTAATTCAGTTTCCTGACACGTGTTTCAACCCTTGCGGATCATTATCAAAGGCATATAAGACAATAATAAATTATATATGTCATTAAAATAAAAATTGACAGATGATGGGTTATATTGGTCCTTAATGTACAGGTATTGGCCAAAGGTACAACTAAATTACAGGTGTGATTATAGAGGTATTTACATCTAAGTAATAAAATTAAGAAAATGATATTGTGTATATAATTATGGGTTTTTTTCGTTCGTAATTATTGACAGTGTTTATTACATACTTATCTTAAGTTATTAAGCTATTAAGATTAGATTGGCACCTGAAGGTATTTCAATTTGATTGTTAACAACATTACATCGATTTTGTAAGGCTTTTCTGAGTGCTAATGTTTCTGATAGGTTGAGTTTTCTACCCTTGTGTTGAGTATACAGGGTGTTTCAATAAAAACTCCCAGGCCAATTATTTCAAAAACTATATGTGACATGTAAATTCTGTAAACGCCAGTTTTTAGCCTCTATGATTGGCTTCACAACTGTGTAAAAAATGTGTTTAAATAATACAAGATGTAGGTGGCGCCATGGTGCAAAGAATTTTTTCGATGACAGGAACTTTTAAATGATGTGATTCTTAAAGATAATTAATGTTTGATCAAATTATGTCTCATATAAATTTTTGATAAATCCAACATAAACGGAGATATTTGGGGTTAAGTTTTTTATTAAAATAATTTTAACGAGTATTTTAATTATAAATATTTTTAATATCCTTTAGCAGATTTTAATTTAATTTTGGTAATGATAATTTTAGTGATGAAACGCTCGTGTAGCGCTAAATTATTACGTCCAGTGACGTCTCAGGGGGCGCCTTAACAAATAATATTGGCAAAAAATAAGACGCCACTGAGTTTTTGGTAATTTTTATATTTTTTTCGGATTAAGCAACTAAAAATATCCTTTTATTGTCTGTTAAATTGTTTTCATATCTTGCTTCGTTTTCGAGAAATAAAAATGCATATCTCTGGAAAACAAGAATCATTAAATAATTAACATTATTAACACTTAGTGTCAGAATTTGCAGTTTCTACATTTTTAAAATAAAAATGTTTCACCATACAAATCAAGACAAATTAAACATGGTTTTAGTTTATGGAGAATGCCATTAAAATGCTTCAGAAGCTGTGCGCTGCTCTCGAGCTCGTCTTCCAGATAGACCAGCGCCCGATTGCAAATCTTTTGTAGCTTTGTGTACCAACTTAGTTATATATGGTAGCTTTAAAAAGGGAAAGGTTCCAAGAAGGAAGAGGGTTACGAATGACGAAAATGTAGCTATAGTCCTACAAACAGTAGAAAATAGCCCATAAACGTCATAACAAAAATTAAAAGATGAAACTAATATTACAGTAAATTCGTGTCGCAGAATCCTAAAAGGAAATGGGGTTTTTCATTCATTTAGTGCATCATCTACAACCAGAAGATTACCAGCGCAGATTAAACTTTTTGGCACATTTTCATATTATTTTTGAAGAAAATCCAAATTTATTAAACCAAATTATATGGACTGACGAAAAAAATATAAAAATTACCAAAAACTCAGTGGCGTGTTATTTTTGCCAATATTATTTGTTAAGGCGTCCCCTGAGACGTCACTGGACGTAATAATTTAGCGCTACACGAGCGTTTTATCACTAAAATTATCATTACCAAAATTAAATTAAAATCTGCTAAAGGATATTAAAATTATTTATAATTAAAATACTCGTTAAAATTATTTTAATATAAAACTTAACCCCAAATATATCGTTCGTGTTGGATTTATCAAAAATTTTTATGAGACATAATTTGATCAAAAATTAATTATCTTTAAGAACCACAACATTTAAAAGTTCCTGTCATCGAAAAAATTCTTTGCACCATGGCGCCACCTACATCTTGTATTATTTAAACACAGTTTTTACACAGTTGTGAAGCCAATCATAGAGGCTAAAAACTGGCGTTTACAGAATTTACATCTCACATATAGTTTTCGAAATAATTGGCCTGGGAGTTTTTATTGAAATCCCTGGATATCATATACATAATGTTGTTAACAATCAAATTGAAATACCTTCAGGTGTCAATCTAATACTTAATAGCTTAATAACTTAAGATAAATATGCAATAAACACTGTCAATAATTACGAACGAATAAACCCATAATTATATACACAATATCATTTTTAGTAAATACCTCTATAATCACACCTGTAATTTAGTTGTACCTTTGGCCAATAGGTACCTGTAAATTAAGGACCAATATAACCCATCATCTGTCAATTTTTATTTAATTTATTATTGTCTTATGCCTTTGATAATGATCCGCAAGGGTTGAAACACGTGTCAGGAAACTGAATTAAATTGTGAAATATAACAAGTACGACTTTAAATTCCTCTACTATGGAATATCCATTTCACCAAGCATGTAGCCCATCACATATCAATTATAGTATTTTTTAGTTTTCTAACAATCACATCTATCAACGTTCCGACACCACGAGTGCGGTGCCAAGTTCGCCCCTGGCTTCCTTGGCTATGTATATGAATGATTCTAGTATAAGCTTCTTAGTCCATATACAGTGTGTCCGCTTAAGTTCTGTACATATGGGAAACTTTTTTAATATTAATTTTACGAAAAAAAGTTACTCTTTATAAAAAGTGCTGCTTACTGAAAAAATAATATTAGACTATTCAAGCTTGAGATAGTATGTACAGGATGATCAAAAAGTAAAAAAATCAAAATTGACTTACCAGAAAAGTACCCTTAATTTTAATTTTACGAGCAAATGGAATAAGCAAATGTTGATTGGCATTAAAAATTATATCTGTTTTTACTCTTAGTAGACTATTGTTGCCACCATTTCCCATTCTCATTAAATTCTCAGTAAAATATAAAAGGTTGCTTTAAAGGTATAATCGAAAATTTAAATCTTTACGAGGGTTTTAGGGTAAGTTCAGGTTAGTTGGAGGGACATTAGGAAAAATTATTATATGAACTACAGTAAAACTTCTCAATAGCGGCCACTCAAAATTTCATTACAAATTGACCGTTTGAGGGGGTGACCGTTTTTGAGGGGAAGGAAAAAAATAAATTGCATATCTACATATAACATATGTGTCATGTGAATAAAATTCAACTTCATTAATTAATAAAAGGCTAATTACAAACACATACGTTATTATGTAATATGAACTGTAAATATATAGACATAACTATTTATTTCATAACTCCTACATAATATGTATACATAATAATGTTTAAAAATGTGCACTACATACGAAAAAAAATTATGCTTTGTGAAAAAAAGATTCAATGGAAGTCTGTTTCATATTTTTAATTTTAATTTTTGCTGCTTCATTTTCACATTTCTATAGGATATTTGAAATATCAATGGCCAAATTGCCATTTTCTTTGCCTAATAAAGAATTTTGTACGTCTCTTATTTTTTCCTCCTGGTTTTCTTTACTTTCACAGTCTTCATTTTCGGTAGTTTCAGATTGGCTGGTAAACTCCTGAATTATTTCCTGCATCTCCATACTGGAATTTTCCGTTGAAATGTTTGAGTCGATTTGAAGATAATTTTCCAGGTTTGGATTTCCTGGGATACCGGAAAACAACTGACTTAGTGGAATATCGTCTTCTCCTTCAAAAATCTCATTCTCTTGGAGAGTTTCTATAAATCCAGCTTTTTGAAAACATTTTTTAATCGTTTCAGATGAAACATTTTTCCATGCTGCAACAATCCATACCATAGCACTTGACAAATTTATGGTCTTTTCTGCTTTTTCAAACGCATCCTCGGTAGCGGTGTTAGTAAAAGTTAAAAGTCTTTTTATCAAATATTTTCTGTATATCATTTTAAAATTTTGTATGATGCCTTGATCTAATGGCTGGCAGTAAGATGTAGTGTTTGGAGGCAGAAAAACAATTCGAACATTTTCCAGTTGTATTTTCGGGTGAGAACTTGCGTTATCCAAAAATAAAAGTACTTTTCTTCTTTGTTTTTTCATTTTGGTGTCAAATTTTTTTAGCCAGGAAATCATTATCTCTGTTGTCATCCAAGCTTTTTTCTAATGGTAATTTGTCTACATGTGCTCCTTTGAAACATCGCGGATTTTTGCTTTTTCCTATAACTAATGGGGTCTCCTTCTCACCATCCATGCTACTGCAAAAAAGAATTGTCACTCGTTGCTTAGCTGATTTTCTTCCAGCACATTTGTCACTCTTTAAGGCAAAAGTTTTGTTTGGCATTGCGAGATAATAAAGGCCTGTTTCGTCTGCATTAAAAATACCTTTATCATCATAATCCTTGATAATTAATTTTAACTTAGTGAACCAATCTTGAACACTCACTTCATCCACATCAGCAGACTAACCAGAAATTGTTTTAAAATTGATGTCATGTCTTTTGCAGAATCTATCTAACCAGCCATTTGATGCCTTAAAATCACAATTTTTCAAATTTTCTGACACTTCCAGAGCTTTTTCCTTTAGTAGTGGTCCCGGATATTGGAATGCTTTTGTTTCTTGCTTTGCAAAACCATTCATAAACCATTTGGTCAATCGCAAGTCCGTCTGTTTTTGGAAACTTCCGTTTTTGATCTGCATTAACTCCTCCTTTTTCATAAAGTTTTTTCAGTTCAATTTTACTTTTTAGAATATCATTTACTTGCGTTCTTCCAACACCAAACTGTTCCGCTATCTTTCGAGCACTGATACCATATTTTTCACTATCCGCGATGATTTCGAACTTTTGTTTAAAAGATAAACGTTTACGTTTCAGAGACATGATCGACTATTGTGCTGTTAAAATGCAACTGAATAAAATTTTACCTTTTATGAAAACATCTTAAGATTTAACAAATTATATTTGTACGTACTTAAAAACCCATTTACATAATTAGGTTTTATCATTCTCCGGTATTTCCAATAGTACCAGTAATAAAGTACCGGCTGGGTGCAAACATTCCCAGAAGGGTCGAGACGACCGCAATTAAGGGTAAAAATTCAAGGTAATTTTCTTAAAAGTTACGGATTCATGTGACCGTGGCCGTTTTAGAAGTGTTTCGGTATTCGAGGGTCTTTTATTATTAAAAATGCTATAAGATTTATTTTAAGAAGCCAAAACTGACCGTTCAGAGGGGTGACCGTTTTTAACGGGTGGCCGAAATGAGAAGTTTTACTGTACTAGTATTATTTTCACCTCCCCTGTACCCTGACGAAACCAAACACCCTGTATATTTTTAATGCCTTTATCACATTATAATATAATTGAAGAAATGGTCCATAGTTTCAGTATAGTCAAAGTAATATAAATGAAACAATGCAGTCCTCCTCAACAGTTTAATAAATGTAAAAACAAATAAGTAGTTCCTTACATCTTTCGAACTCTTAAGCGTTCATCCTCAGGGGGTACTAACATCAAGTAAAGCGAAACTGTTAATGAAAGTTATATCAAATTAATTAGTACAACTTAACGGGGTGAGGAATATAAAGTTAAAGACCTAGTGTACTAACTAGTCATATTAACAAATTAATTGTAATACGATTCGAATATAAGTGAAGTTCTAATTTTAAATGCGAAATTTTAATTAGTGAAGAAACATTATGGATAATAGATAATAAATTGAGTTACAGCATTATTGGAGGAGAAAGGTTTTATAACCCGTGCTAACTACAACCATGTTAACTGCTGCAACGTGATTGTTGAAAACTTCTCTCTTACATTAAGTTTCGCTCTAGTCGATGTTAGTATCCCCTGAGGATGAACGTTTAAGCGTTCGAAATATGTATTTGTTTCTGCAATTATTACACTGTGGAGGAAGACTTCATTGTTTCATTTACATTATAATATAAGATTGTATAGGAATTAACCGAACTTTTTAGTTCTTATACAGGGCGAGTCGGGAGGATGGGCCTAACTCTAAGGGTGTAATCTATGCATCAAAATAATAAGAAAGAACTTAAATGTTGTTATCCAATATTCATTTGTTTTCAAGTTACAGCGTTAATTGTTAAACCAAAATATCCCACACTAACACTGTTTTAAATAAATCATTGGTTTAGTAAATTTTTAAAAATACCGCTATTGACTTCCAAACATTTCCTGCTTCGTTTACGAAGGGCGCGCGTGGATCCTCTAATTGATTCTTGCCTTTCTTTGATATTGAGTACAGCATTTCTAATGGGTCTAATTAATGCATCTCTAGTATCTACTTTTACTTTGTAAACCTCGGTTTTTAACCAACCCCATAAATTGTAGTCCAACGGCGTGATGTCTGGCGGTCTAGGAGGCCAACTAATAGGACCACCGCGACCAATCCAAAGCCTTGGAAACCCTTGGTCTAAATATTGCTTGACCCGACGATCGAAATGGGCAGGCGCTCCGTCGTGTTGATAATACATTTCAATTCTGATGTTTAAAGGAATCTCCTCCAGTAGTCCTAGCATTCATTTTGTAAAAAACTTAACCCTGTAAGGCGATTTTCCAAAAGAAAAGGGCCAATTAAATTATTATCGATCATGCCGCACCACACGTTTACTAAAAACCTGTGTTGAAAATTACTTTCGACTATTGCGTGGGGATTTTCGTCCGACCATACATGGGAGTTTCGATTATTATTGATGCCGTCACGGGTGAATGTAGCTTCGTCAGTAAAAAGTATGTGCTGTAAAAGATGACGATTACGGGTATAAGCCTTACTTGTGAAGCGTATTGATCACTGTTTTTTGGGGAATCCTCAACTGAATTCTAATTATTCGTAAGCTTGTCGTCACATCTTCTACTAAAGCTAGAACATTTTCTATTTCTTCTAAATCCTGATGAATGGCTCGTTCGAATGTTACATTAGCACTTGGAAGCGTTCCGGTCTCACAGAGTTTGTTGAAACTCTGATAAAGGCCCTTCTGTTCGGTGTTCTTTCATGTGGAAATCGTTCACGATATGCTTCAGCAGCCGCTGTAGCATTCCCATTACACAAACCATAAATAAAAATCATATTGGCGTATTCGAGGTGTGAATAAATGTGTGGCATTTTATAAAATTAAAATGATACAAATCCGAAAGTTAACGGTGAATCAACGTAACATTTTATACTGACACTAATAGGATAGTGACAGCACAACAATCAAAAGCAAACAATAATAACATTTATTACAGGAAAGCTAAATTAATTCAATATTTTGTTTTTGCCTTATAACTTGAAAACAAATGAATATTGGATAACAACATTTGAGTTCTTTCTTATTATTTTGATGCATATATTACACGCTTAGAGTTAGGCTCATTTCTCCCGACTCACCCTGTATAGAAATATGAATTGAATTTGTTTTGAAGGTTAAGTTAAGTTTTAGTATTAGGGTCTTGTTATTTATGATTACTTATGATTTTTATTCCATGAATTTTTGTAAGTTTTTTTTTAATACGACAAGTTACCATAAGGGTATTGTTAAATTTCGACTAATAAGGTGGATTAAAAGTAGACCTTTAGGGCGCCCACTTGCGAGGCGCGAAACGTGGCGAGCGTTAGTCGACGCGCGAGAAGTCTTAAGCCTAGTTGCTAGGCGAAGATTTACGCGCCGCGCTAATGAGCGGTGCGAAGAGAAGAGAAGATCCGCCATATTTGTTATTCATTGCCTTTTGTAACCCAAATGTACGGTGTGTTTGTTTACTATTGGGGAGCAATGCGACTCATCGCTACGCTTCTCGTCGCCTAAGTGTGCGGACAATACCTGAGTGACGCTTCCCTTCGACACACTTCGCGACTCTTCGCCAAAGTGGGCGCGCACCTTAAGTTACCCAAACAAAACCTGCATAAATATTTATTTTATACTTATGTAAAAGTATAATAATTGTATAATTGATTTAACTTTATTCTGTCATTAAATGAACACGAACATAGCTGATTTTACGTTTTTTTTTGTTTTTGCTGATATTGAAATAAATCACTTAATATCCACCTTATTAAAGTGAATTTAAATTTAGTGGAATAATAATAATATAGTTAATTTACAGACCTTTTTAATTTGAATTCATAACTAATTTAAACATTATATATTAAGTTAATTTGTTACTTAAAACAGCGAGTTGCAAAAATAATGTAAAACTCGCTGTAAATCTTACAGAGATTACAAGTCTTCAGATAATTCGTCCATTAGTCTGTAAGAAAAAGCACTGTGCGTATCTACTTGATATTTTGTAAAATTTTATAATATTTTCAATAAAGAGATTTTAAAAATTACGAAAGGGGTATTTAATTGCAAATTACAACCAATACTAATATAATGGGTTCTCTACGAGACCTGTACTTGCAATTGTTGTAATTTTGTTGAGTGACCCTAGGAATGACCTTGAACGTGACCCCATGAGTGACCCTAGGAATGACCTTAAACGTTACCCCAGGAGTGACCCTAGGAATGGCTTTAAACGAGACCCCAGGAATAACCTTCAACGTGACCCCAGGAGTGTCCCTAGGAATGACCTTAAACGTGACCCTAGAAATGACTCTAAACGTGACCCTAGGAGTGCCCCTAGGAATGACTTTAAACGTGACCCTAGGAATGACCTTAAACCTGACCCCCAGGAGTGACCCTAGGAATGACTTTAAACGTGACCCCAGGAATAACCTTGAACGTGACCCTAGGAATGACCTTAAACGTGACCCTAGGAATGACTTTAAACGGACTCTAGGAGTGACCCTAGGAATGACTTTAAACGTGACCCTAGGAATGACCTTAAACGTTACCCCAGGAGTGACCCTAGGAATTATTTTAAACGTGACCCTAGGAATTACTTTAACCGTGACCCTAGGAATGACCCTAGGAATGACTTTAGACGTGACCCTAGGAATGACCTTAAACGTGACCCTAGGAGTGCCCCTAGGAATGACCTTAAACGTGACCCTAGGAATGACCTTAAACCTGACCCCAGGAGTGACCCTAGGAATGACTTTAAACGTGACCCTAGGAATTACTTTAACCGTGGCCCTAGGAGTGACCCTAGGAATGACTTTAGACGTGACCCTAGGAATGACCTTAAACGTGACCCTAGGAGTGCCCCTAGGAATGACTTTAAACGTGACCCCAGGAATGACCTTGAACGTGACCCCAGGAGTGTCCCTAGGAATGACCTTGAACGTGACCCCAGGAGTGACCCCAGGAATAACCTTAAACGTGACCCCAGGAGTGTCCCTAGGAATGACTTTAAAAATGACCCTAGGAGTGACCCCAGGAATAACCTTGCACGTGACCCCAGGAGTGACCCTAGGAATGACCTTAAACGTTACCCCAGGAGTGACCCTAGGAATGACCTTAAACGTTACCCCAGGAGTGACCCTAGGAATGACCTTAAACGTTACCCTAGGAGTGACCCTAGGAATGACTAAACGCCTCTAGGAGTGACCCTAGGAATAACCTTGAACGTGACCCCAGGAGTGACCCTAGGAATGACCCTAGGAGTGACTTTAAAAATGACCCTAGGAGTGACCCCAGGAATAACCTTGCACGTGACCCCAGGAGTGACCCTATGAATGACCTTAAACGTGACCCCAGGAGTGTCCCTAGGAATGACTTTAAAAATGACCCTAGGAGTGACCCCAGGAATAACCTTGCACGTGACCCCAGGAGTGACCCTATGAATGACCTTAAACGTGACCCCAGGAGTGTCCCTAGGAATGACTTTAAAAATGACCCTAGGAGTGACCCCAGGAATAACCTTGCACGTGACCCCAGGAGTGACCCTAGGAATGACCTTAAACGTGACCCCAGGAGTGTCCCTAGGAATGACTTTAAAAATGACCCTAGGAGTGACCCCAGGAATAACCTTAAACGTGACCCCAGGAGTGTCCCTAGGAATGACTTTAAAAATGACCCTAGGAGTGACCCCAGGAATAACCTTGCACGTGACCCCAGGAGTGACCCTAGGAATGACCTTAAACGTGACCCCAGGAGTGTCCCTAGGAATGACTTTAAAAATGACCCTAGGAGTGACCCCAGGAATAACCTTGCACGTGACCCCAGGAGTGACCCTAGGAATGACCTTAAACGTGACCCCAGGAGTGTCCCTAGGAATGACTTTAAAAATGACCCTAGGAGTGACCCCAGGAATAACCTTGCACGTGACCCCAGGAGTGACCCTAGGAATGACCTTAAACGTTACCCCAGGAGTGACCCTAGGAATGACCTTAAACGTTACCCCAGGAGTGACCCTAGGAATGACCTTAAACGTTACCCTAGGAGTGACCCTAGGAATGACTAAACGCCCCTAGGAGTGACCCCAGGAATAACCTTGCACGTGACCCCAGGAGTGACCCTAGGAATGACCTTAAACGTTACCCCAGGAGTGACCCTAGGAATGACCTTAAACGTTACCCCAGGAGTGACCCTAGGAATGACCTTAAACGTTACCCTAGGAGTGACCCTAGGAATGACCTTAAACGTTACCCCAGGAGTGACCCTAGGAATGACCTTAAACGTTACCCTAGGAGTGACCCTAGGAATGACTAAACGCCCCTAGGAGTGACCCTAGGAATAACCTTGAACGTGACCCTAGGAATGACCCTAGGAATGACTTTAAAAAGACCCTAAGAGTGACCCCAGGAATTACCTTGCACGTGACCCCAGGAGTGACCCTAGGAATGACCTTACACGTTACCCCAGGAGTGACCCTAGGAATGACTTTAAACGTGACCCCAGGAGTGACCCTAGGATTGACTTTAAACGTGACCCTAGGAATAACCTTGCACGTGACCCCAGGAGTGACCCTAGGAATGACCTTAAACGTTACCCCAGGAGTGACCCTAGGAATGACCTTAAACGTTACCCTAGGAGTGACCCTAGGAGTGACCCTAGGAATGACTAAACGCCCCTAGGAGTGACCCTAGGAATAACCTTGAACGTGACCCCAGGAGTGACCCTAGGAATGACCCTAGGAATGACTTTAAAAATGACCCTAGGAGTGACCCCAGGAATAACCTTGCACGTGACCCCAGGAGTGACCCTAGGAATGATCTTAAACGTTACCCCAGGAGTGACCCTAGGAATGACCTTAAACGTTACCCCAGGAGTGACCCTAGGAATGACCTTAAACGTTACCCTAGGAGTGACCCTAGGAATGACCTTAAACGTTACCCCAGGAGTGACCCTAGGAATTACCTTAAACGTTACCCTAGGAGTGACCCTAGGAATGACTAAACGCCCCTAGGAGTGACCCTAGGAATAACCTTGAACGTGACCCTAGGAATGCCCCTAGGAATGACCCTAGGAATGACTTTAAAAAGACCCTAAGAGTGACCCCAGGAATTACCTTGCACGTAACCCCAGGAGTGACCCTAGGAATGACCTTAAACGTTACCCCAGGAGTGACCCTAGGAATGACTTTAAACGTGACCCCCAGGAGTGACCCTAGGATTGACTTTAAACGTGACCCTAGGAATAACCTTGCACGTGACCCCAGGAGTGACCCTAGGAATGACCTTAAACGTTACCCCAGGAGTGACCCTAGGAATGACCTTAAACGTGACCCTAGGAGTGACCCTAGGAATGACTTTAAACGCCCCTAGGAGTGACCCCAGGAATAACCTTGAACGTGACCCCAGGAGTGACCCTAGGAATGACTTTAAAAATTACCCTAGGAGTGACCCCAGGAATAACCTTGCACGTGACCCCATGAGTGACCCTAGGAATGACTTTAAACGTGACCCTAGGAATGACCTTAAACGTTACCCCAGGAGTGACCCTAGGATTGACTTTAAACGTGACCCTAGGAGTGACCCTAGGAATGACTTTAAAAACGACCCCTAGGAGTGACCCCAGGAATAACCTTGAACGTGACCCCAGGAGTGACCCTAGGAATGACTTTAAAAATGACCCTAGGAGTGACCCAGGAATAACCTTGCTCGTGACCCCAGGAGTGACCCTAGGAATGACCTTAAACGTTACCCCAGGAGTGTCCCTAGGAATGGCCTTAAACGTGACCCTAGGAATGACTTTAAACATGACCCTAGGAGTGACCCTAGGAATGGCTTTAAACGTGACCCCAGGAATAACCTTGAACGTGACCCTAGGAATGACTTTAAACGCCCCTAGGAGTGACCCCAGGAATAACCTTGAACGTGACCCCAGGAGTGACCCTAGGAATGACCCTAGGAATGACTTTAAAAATGACCCTAGGAGTGACCCCAGGAATAACCTTGCACGTGACCCCAGGAGTGACCCTAAGAATGGCCTTAAACGTTACCCTAGGAGTGACCCTAGGAATGACTTTAAACGTGACCCCAGGAGTGACCCTAGGATTGACTTAAACGTGACCCTAGGAGTGACCCTAGGAATAACCTTGAACGTGACCCCAGGAGTGACCCTAGGAGTGACCCTAGGAATGACTTTAAACGTCCCTAGGAGTGACCCCAGGAATAACCTTGAACGTGACCCAGGAGTGTCCCTAGGAATGGCCTTAAACGTGACCCTAGGAATGACTTTAAACAACTTTAACTTACCTTGATAGTGACCCCACAGGAGTGACCTTGAATTCGCTTTCAACGTGACCCTAGGAGTGACCTTGAACTCGCCTTTAGGTGTGACATTGAGCTCACCTTGATTGCGACCCCAGGAGTGACCTTGAACTCGCCTTTAACGAGGCCCCGGGAATGACCTTAAACGTGACCCTAGGAATCACCTTGAACGTTACCCTAGGAGTGACCCTAGGAACGACCTTAAACGTGACCCCAGGAGTGACATTGAACTCACCTTGATTGCGACCCCAGGAGTGACCTTGAACCCGCCTTTAACGTGACCCCAGGAGTGACCTTGAACTCGCCTTTAACGTGACCCTGGGAGTGACCTTGAACTCGCTTTAAACGTGACCCCAGGATTGACCTTAAACTTATCTTGATAGTGACCCCCAGGAGTGACCTTGAATTCGCCTTCAACGTGACCCTAGGAGTGACCTTGAACTCGCCTTTAGGTGTGACATTGAGCTCACCTTGATTGCGACCCCAGGAGTGACCTTGAACTCGCCTTTAACGAGGCCCCGGGAGTGGCCTTGAACTTGTCTTTAACGTGACTCTAGTAGGAGTGACCTTCACCTCACCTTTAGCGAGACCCCAGGAGTGGCCTTGAACTCGCCTTTAAACTTGAATGTAAGTTCAAGGTCTCTTCTAGGGTCACGATCAAGGTGAGTGGAAGGTCACTTTCGAGGTCTCAAGGTCAAAGGTGAAAATTTGCAAGTGACCTTGAAAGTTCAAGGTCACGTGCAACGTCAAACTCAAGTTACCTTGAAAGTTCAAGGTCACGTGCAACGCCAAACCCAAGTGACCTTGAAAGTTCACGGTCACGTGCAAGGTCAAATCCAAGTGACCTTCCAAGTGACCTTGAAAGTTCAAGGTCAAAATCAAGTAGCCTTCAAAGTTCAAGGTCACTTGCAAGTTCAAATCCAAGTGGCCTTAAAAGTTCAAGGTCAAATCCAAGTGACCTTGCAAGTTCAAGGTTACTTCCAAGGTCAAGCCCAATTTTTAGTCGAATGACCTTGAAGCTGCATTTGACCTTGAAAATTTAGTGTAACCTTAAAATTAACCTAACCGTGAACTTATAGGTGACCTTGAAAGTTCAAGGTCACTTCCAATGTCAAGTCCAATTTCTAGTCAAATGACCTTAAACTTGAATTTGACCTTGAAAATTTAGTGTAACCTTGAATTTAACCTAACTTTGACCTTGAAGGTGACCTTGAAAGTTCAAGGTCACTTCCAAGGTCAAGTGCAATTTTTAGTCAAATGAGCTTGAAGCGGCATTTGACCTTGAAAATTTAGTGTAACCTTAAAATTAACCTGACCTTGACCTTGTAGGTGACCTTGAAAGTTCAAGGTCACTTCCAAGGTCATGTGCAATTTTTAGTCAAATGACCTTGAAGCTGCATTTGAGCTTGAAAATTTAGTGTTACCTTAAAATTAACCTTGCCTTGACCTTGGAAGTGACCTTGAGCTTTCAAGGTCAAGTACACAATTTCAACGGAAAAATTAATATCAAAAGTGTAGATTGTCATGTTTAAAGTCTTAAAAGAATCTCAGTCAAGGCCAAATCCAAGGTCAAGGTATATCATGGTTTATAATAAAAATAGGTAAGACATTAAATACGATTTTATTTATGTTTAAATGTGAAATTACAAGTTTATTTATTATTAAAGATTATATTTATTATTACAAAAAGATACAAATTATTCGGTACTTATAATAATGGTTCACTTAATATATCAATATCACTATAGCTATCATCATCCCTTCTAATTATTATTTGTGCTATATATAACTATTACTTTAATAATAAAATTACGTCTTCCGGATTTGCAGTTTACTTTAAGACATTTTTAAGTACGAACCATAATTTACCTGCATTCATTCATTCATTCATTGTTTGTTTATGGCCACCCTTGGATAATCCTATTCAAAGGCAGTGTAACTTTCTTATATCTCTGGACAAGCTTTACCAACTTTAAATTAAATTCAAGTTCGGGTTCATGGTTAGACGTTTTATATTTGTAAATAAATTACGATGTTGATAGACATAAATTACTTATGGCTAAGGACAATTAATAATCAAAGAGACTTGGCTGATTCTACGTAATAGGCTTTAAATCAGTCACTTTAACTTCGTAAATGAAGAAGTCCCCGCCCCTTAGGGTAAGGGTCAATACATGTAGCAGCCTATTAAGACCTATAGCCCTCAAAACATAGGCTCGTTCTAAGCCATCCATAAACATTGGCTTGCCGTGTGCATCCGCCGCAAACATATAATACTCGTGTGCTTTCGTTTTGCCGAAAGCAACTTGTCTTTTGTTCTTGTCCGATTTCGTGCAACAAATGATTCCTGATCGGCGGTCGTAGTTATCAAAGAAAAATCTAAAATCGAAAGTGATTTTAAGGGTTATACCTTGTACCAAAGTTTCCCAGTTAAATTGGTCAAAACTATCGCCAACTTTAAATGTGGTGGCGCAAGAGCGGTTAAAAAGAGCATCGATTGCTTTTTCAAGTCAGAACCAGAAATATATACCGGGTGATGTATGCCTTAGTTAAATATAGGAAATCCCATGTAAATTTTGAGGTGGCTAAATATTGGCTCCCCTGTACATTTTGTAGAAAAATTGTATTGGAGTTTTTTGAAGAGGCTGATGTAATAAACCCATATGCCAAGCCTGAATAAATTTTAATAAGCCAATCCTGACTTATTCATTTAAATGTGATGGCAAAGTTACGAACTTTTCATAGTTTAGGTAATACAGTAAACATCAGCAAATTATTATTTGGCATTGACAAAACGAAAAGTAGCGTCAGTGACAACATTTTCAATGAAGGCGTTTAATTAGAGCTAAATATGAGCTATTTCATTAAGGAAAAAGTAACTATGATTAAGTGGTATTATACAGGAAACAAATTTAGAGCAGCGTCTGAAATGTTTTCAGTTTAATTTCCTGATAAGCATATCCTTCCATCTCATTAATTAAACTTATCATTAGTAAATTTGAGTCCAAAGGCACTGTAATGAATAACTGTAAATGCTCAACTCGGAACTGAAGGAACGGGCAATAGAGATCTTGATATTTTACTGTACGTGGAGGGAAATAAAATGATTAGCACGAGGATTTTTGGGCAAGCCGTAGGAAAGCATCAAACCACAGTGTTGCGCACTTTAAAAAAACATAGGTAAATATTTCCTTACAAGTATGAAAAACATCAAGAGCTACGGCAAGGTGATGAAGAACGGAGAATGGTGGTCTGTTTTGAGGTAATGGAAAGAGCAAATAATAATAGGGATTTTTTGAGAAATATTTGTTGCACCGATGAATGTACAGGGTTATCCAACCAAGACTAGACAAGGCGATTTTTTGACTTTTCCTGTACTTTTATAAAAAAACTGAAATAGCCATCTTAAGTCATTTTCTCCCGCGAATTCGAATATCTTCAGCAAAAAACAATTGAACATCAAACAAAAGTACTATAGGGGTCACTTTGATATTTTTTTAAATGGGATGCCGTATTTTTAATGAGCTTATCCGATTTCTCATATAAATTTTAATCTAAAATGTTGGATTTTTGATTCAAAAACGCCTTTTTTCTTCAGTTTTAAATTTTTTTTTTTTTTTTTTTTAATAAAAAATCCAACATTTTAGATCAAAATTTATATGAGAAATCGGATAAGCTCATTAAAAATACGGCATCCCATTTAAAAAAATATCAAAGTGACCCCTAGTAGTTTTGTTTGATGTTCAATTGTTTTTTTGCTGAAGATATTCGAATTCGCGGGAGAAAATGACTTAAGATGGCTATTTCAGTTTTTTTATAAAAGTACAGGAAAAGTCAAAAAATCGCCTTGTCTAGTCTTGGTTGGATAACCCTGTACCGGGTCTTTCAACGAGGACTGAACAGGGGCTCATTTTTGAGCTTCCTTGTATTTAAAGAAAAATCCAAAATAGCCAATCGATGTACTTTTTCCTGCAGAATTCAAAAATGAAAACCAAAAATTTATTTGAACCAGAAACAAAAGAGTTACGCTATGGATAAGGTGTTTTTTAAATGGAACATAGCTTTTTTTATACGATTTTTGGAACGAGTGATTTTTTTTTTGTCCGTTCTGATTAAAATATTGTGACAGATATTTTTATTAAATTTTAATGTTTTATCCAGTATAATTTAACTTTAACCTGTTTGAAACATACACTAGGTCCTAGGTAATAAAGGTATAATCACCTTTGAATCCTTCAAAGTCAAAAAATTTGACAAATTTACTATAATATTGCGGAAATGAAATATTCATTAGATGAGAGATTGCAGCAGGCCCTATTTTACCAAAAGGCACATAAGGCCCGGGCCTTAGGCCCGGTGGAAAGTGGGGCCCGGAAAAGGCTTGAAAAAAAATAACATTAATTAATAACCATTAAGTTTTTATCAAAAAATGGGTTACCATTTTATGGTTCCACGACTAAACTTTTTACAAAAGGGAATGGTAACTATTTAGGCTCGTTGGAATTCCTTAGTGAGTTTGACCCATTTTTATCTGGACACCTCCAGAACAGTAACATAATAGCATTTGAAGTGGGCATGTTAACTATCTTTCTTTAACCATTTGCAATTCTTGCAAATGCGGTAAAAAATGTTATTATCGCAGAACTGCAAACGGCAATAGTATATTACGTTACAAGACCGGAAAGTACTATTTTACAGGACGAAGCAGGCAATTTCCAGGGCGAGCCGCCAGGCGAGTCCTGGAAGCCTGCGAGTCCTGTAAACGTTCTTTCCGGTTGTGTAACGTACAATATTTTTTTTTAAATCGACGCAAGACCAGCATTTTTTTCTTTACACCAACATTTGAAAACGGCAAACGTTTTTCATACTTGTCCCTGGACTTATGCGGCAACAAATCGTGAGTAGCTCTAGCAGCCGCTTCAGTTATTTCAAGAGGAATTTCACCTTCATCCACATTCATTTCCATAATATAATCTAACTTTTAACTTTTAAACACAATTTTTAATAAGCAGTATCAAATTTGACAGTTCGTTGCCATGAAACGCCATGAAAGAAACAATCAAGTCAAAGCCTACTTATTATGGGTTTGGTTCGTTTTCTCAAATATTGATCGGAATGTAAAAAAAGGGCCCGGTAAAGTAAAAAGAGGGACCGGTAAAGTACTTTACCGGTCCCTCTTTTATGACTTTCTGGTCTAGACCGATAAAATGACATTTTCCGGTTAAAAAATTGAGTAGAAACTGGTTGCTTTCCGGTCGATTTAAAAAAAAGTACTTTTCCATTATCGTCGATTCAACGCCCGATATTTCTCATATCGATCAATTAATTGTCATTATAAAATATGTTTTACCTAATGGTCAACCAGTAGAAAGGTTTTTAAGTTTTGTGGCAATATTTTTCATACTGCAGAAAGTCTATCAAATGTTTTACAAACCAAATTAGTGAAATAAAAACAGCGTTAGTAGAGCTAAATGATGATGCTAACCAAAAAAAGTCCACCAGAACAGAAGCTGGAGTTTTACTTCATAAAATGGATACATTTGAATTTGCCTTGATAACAGCAATTTGGAAAAGAATCCTAGACAGAATAAACTCTACCAGTAAATCTCTACGAGATAATCAAGCCAATCTAACTGCGGCTTGTACACTATACTGTGTAGTGGATAGACTGAATTTTTTAGAGTGTTAGAGAACAGTTTGATGTAATTGAAGAGGAAGCCAAAAAAATTCAGCCTAATAATTATACAGGTGGTTGTCAAAATGTTTTAATTTATTTCAATTTAATATGCTGTTGATAATTGGGTTAGCACTTGAAGGTATTTCTGTTTGATTATTAGTGCTAACCCAATTATCAACAGCATATTAAATTGAAATAAATTAAAACATTTTGACAACCACCTGTATAAGAATAAGAAAAACCCACAATCTACCTATCCATTGTAATCCGTAATTTTAATTATTTTAATGATTTTATTACCTATTGATACCATACATTAGAGTTTATATAAATACCTTAGCAATAATTTTTATATTTGTGCTTCTTTGAAAATGACCTGAAAGGGTCGAAACACGCGTGTCAGGTAACTGAATAAATAGTGAAACATAACAAGCAATTTTAATTTTACCCATAATGGATAATATACGGTTTCACCAAGAATGTAGCCCACCGCAAGTTAATTACATATGGATGAAATTGTACAATTTAAAGCACTTTGTAAATCAAATGATATTTCCTCTAAAGACCCCCAGGAAATGTTAAAATTTTTAATTGATAACAATATTTTGTTAACCTTCTCTAACGTTGAGGTATTGTTGCGAATATATTTAACTATTCCTATCAGTAATGCATCCGGCGAGAGATCATTTTCTACATTAAAATGGGTAAAATCCTTTTAGGAAACTCATTGAATGAAGAAAATGTTTTATCTTTGGCCATTCTAAACGTAGAAAGCGATATTCTCGATAAATTAGAAATAATTGCTATCATGGATAAATTTTCTGAAATGAAAGTACGTAAAAAAAATGAATTAGGTAGATGTTTCTTTTATTATTATTAACTCTTTATTTTATTCGTTGTTCCTCAGAAGCAGAAGTTTTTTTTATTTATTTTTCGTTGTGTGGTTAATTTCCAATTGGAAATTTTGTTCAAGTGTCGTTTAAATATAATTAGTTTTTTTTAATATCTAATTTATGTTTTTGTCAAATAAAAGTATCTATTTAAGTTTTTAGAATTATTAAAACCATTTTTTAATTAATTAATTGAAAATTTAGTTTTAACTAGACATCTTTTATCATAAAACTTAAGAACAAACTGAAGGTGCAAAAGGTAAGCAAAAAAATTCTTATTAGAAAGTCATAAGATATTGGGGGCCCGGAGTTTTACTTGGGCCTTGGGGCCCAACTAAATTAAAAATAGGCCCTGGATTGCAGATTGTTATCTTGTTCTACAAATGCCAAGAAAATGCAAGAGAAGCAAGGAGAAGATTTATTGCAAATTTTCACAGAAATATATCCGTCAATACTATTCTAAGGATAAAGAACCTACTTGAGGAAAATAAAACATTACATGACAGAAAAAGAAATACAACTCTATACTAATTTAAAAAAAAAAACATTAATAATTTAATTGTTCAATGTGGCCTCCGTTGTTCTCGAAACATGTGCGATAACCTCTTTGTAGCCTTTCCAAACTTGCTGTTATACTGTGATTTTCCTGGTTAAGGCGATTTATTTCATTCACAATTTTCTGCATGATCTCTTCAATATCGTGGTTTCGCTGCTTGTATACCACGTTCTTTAAATGGCCCCAAAGAAATGTGTCTAATATTGACAAATCGGGACTATTGGGTGGCCAAGCATAGGTTCCATTTCTACCAATCCATTCTTCATGGCGTCCGTTTAAATATTGAGTAACCTCACGCACGGCATGCGGAGGGGCCCCATCATGTTGCCAAATTAAATTTTGATATTCTTCCAATGGTAAATCTTCCAAAAAGTTCTCAATTTCGTTTTCTAAGAACTCGTAGTATCTCTGTCCATTTAAAGTCTCGTTAAAAAATATTGGTCCCAAAATTATATTATTTTTTATGCCACACCAAACATGGATTGAAGTCCTTCCTTGAAATTTAATTGTCTGAAATTTTCTTGGATTTCCAACGGCCCAGTGATGATTATTATGTCTATTGAAAACCCCCGATGTTGTGAATGTGGCTTCGTCAGTCCATAAGATATTTCTGAATAAATTAGGGTCTTCGTTTTCTTTCCGAATCACAATTTGGGAAACAAATTGGAAGCGAAGTTCTTTTTGTGCCGGTGTTAGATGTTGTGAAGTGGAAGGATATGATAAGACTTAAATTTATGATTTCTTAAAGTCCTGTGAACAGTTCCTTGGGTAACTCTTCTGCGTCTTACACCGCCGCCGTATTAAACGTCCCGAACTGCGTCCGAAATTGATTTGGTTGGATTCAGTCGAAAATAATTCACAATGGCACGGTCTCGATTTCTATTCCTTTCTGGATTTCTTTTTCTGTCATGTTATGTTTTATTTTCCTCAAATAGGTTCTTTATCCTTAGAATAGTATTGACGGATATATTTCTGTGAAAATTTGCAATAAATCTTCTCCTTGCTTCTCTTGCATTTTCTTGGCATTTGTAGAACAAGATAACAATCTGCAATCTCTCATCTAATGAATATTTCATTTCGGCAATATTATAGTAAATTTGTCAAATTTTTTGACTTTGAAGGATTCAAAGGTGATTATACCTTTATTACCTAGTGTATGTTTCAAACAGGTTAAAGTTAAATTATACTGGATAAAACATTAAAATTTAATAAAAATAGCTGTCACAATATTAAATATTTTAATCAGAACGGACCAAAAAAAAATCACTCGTTCCAAAAATCGTATAAAAAAGGCTATGTTCCATTTAAAAAAACACCTTATCCATAGCGTAACTCTTTTGTTTCTGGTTCAAATAAATTTTGGGTTTCATTTTTGAATTCTGCAGGAAAAAGTACATCGATTGGCTATTTTGGATTTTTCTTTAAATACAAGGAAGCTCAAAAATGAGCCCCTGTTCAGTCCTCGTTGGAAGACCCTGTACATAGACTGACTTGAACATAAAATACACAAAAAATAGATGTTTGAATGGAGTTGTGAATTGTAAGACATCACATTATTGGACTATTTTTTATAGAAGGCAACCTTACAGCAGTCACCTATTTGGACTTACTACAGAATCGAATGGAACCCGCACTAGAAGAAGTTGTACGCGAGAATCAGGAGATCTAGTATCAAAGGGATGGTTGTCCTGCCCATAATTCTGTCATGGTTAGGGAATACTTGCAAAATATTTTTAACGGAAATATTATTGGCCCACGGCATCTAATCCCTTTGCCAGTCAGGTCTCCTGACCTTTCGCCAAACGACTTCTTTCTGTGGGGTTACTTAAATTATTTTTATTTATATAGATGTTAAATTTGAAAATTTATATCGTTCCGGCAATGTATAATGAAATCCCGAATAGTATGAAAAGCTTGTCCCCATTTCTATTTAAGAGGAAGCTTAAAAGTATAAAGGCCCCAGTACACGTTTGGCCAACCAGTTGGGCCAATGAGTTGGGCAAAAAATAAGTACAGTGATTACACGTTGGTGGAATTGCTTAATCTGCATTGACCATTTGACGAGGATGATGGATGTGGAGACCATCGCAGCCGCGGCAATTTATTTGTACAGCGCTTTCAATTTTTATAGAAAGGTGCACCAAACGAAAGTGATTAAAAAAAAATGGCGTAAAAGAAGGTGCAAGGATTCCATATTATTGGTTCAATTTGGTACAAATCTATAAACTTTAAAATTTCTTCGCTATTCCAAACCGCCATCAACTTTTTACGCCGCAAAAATAGAACACTAAGTATAATATTTGCAGAATTATACTGTTGACTCTTACTGCTATAAATAATCTAATTGATTAAATCCTATTGTATACGCCTCAACCCCTTCAAAGCTGAATAAATGGGATCAGGGTCGGCTTGAAAATGTACCTACACCACATGATTTATTTTTATAATTTAAAATAAATAGACAGGTATTTTTAGTTTTAGGTATAAATTGAATTTGTACCTGGTCCGGCCCTACTCGAAAAGGTTTTAAAATTTGGGATTTCCTTATTTATTTTATGGTCAAAGGGATAATGAGGGTTTTATTGCAGTCTAAAGATCAACGATATAATTCTACAAATACTATACCGCTTCCTTCCGACAGCGACTGCGAACACGAACTGAAAAGAGACCAACCAACGTGTGAACGCTGCTTGGTAGATCGCGCCAAGATCCTTTGATGTGTGCACGAAAAACCGACAATATTCGGTTCGTAAACCTGAAACCAACGCTAGCTGCCAATCACCAAGTTACGCCAAGTGGTTCTGTACACGTTGGCCCACCTCATTGGCCCAACTAGTTTGCCAAACGTGTACTGGGGCCTTAATACTTATAGAATAGTTAGGTAATAAACTTTTCTTTCTCTTTTAGTTCTGGTATACAGGGTGTTTCAATAAAAACTCTCAGGTCAATTATTTCGAAAACTATAAGTGACATGTAAATTGTGTAAACGCCAGTTTTTAGCCTCTATGATTGGCTTCACAACTGTGTAAAAAATGTGTTTAAATAATACAAGATGTAGGTGGCGCCATGGTGCGATGACAGGAACTTTTAAATGTTGTGGTTCTTAATGATAATTAATTTCTAATGAAATTATGTCTCATAGAATTTTTTGATAAATCCAACATGAACGGAGATATTTGGGGTTAAGTTTTTTATTAAAATAATTTTAACGAGTATTTTAACTATAAATATTTTTAATATCCTTTAGCAGATTTTAATTTAATTTTACATCTCACTGATAAAACATATATATGAAACAGCCACAGCTAACGTCAGAGCACATGCCGACACCAACAGATTCCAAATAGGAAGAGGAGTCAGACAGGGAGATACGATCTCACCCAAGCTTTTTACGACCCTTCTGGAGTCCGTATGCAGACGGATCAACTGGGACTTATCCGGTATCAATATTGATGGAGAGCAGTTGAGTCATCTGCGATTTGCGGACGACATAGTCTTAATTACCGACAGAATAGACGATGCATGTAGAATGTTGGAAGAACTTAACAACGTTTCACGTCAGGTGGGGTTGGAAATGAACCTGTCCAAAACTAAATATATGACAAACCTTGTATTGAGCAATTGCATTGCGTTGAACAGTACCCCAATAGAGCAGGTTTCCTTTTATCAATACCTGGGTCATGAAATAAAAGTAAATAGAGACAACCAAACACACGAACTTAACAGGAGAATTGGTTTGACATGGGCTGCTTATGGAAAACTGAAACACATCTTTACATCCAACATTCCGGTATGCCTGAAACGCAAGGTCTTTGACCAATGTGTTCTCCCGGTTCTGACCTACGGTGCTGAAACACTGACACTTACTAAACAATCTCGAAATAAAATCAAAATAGCACAAAGAAAGATGGAGAGAGCGATGTTGGGAGTGTCATTGCGAGACCGGATTGCCAACAACATAATAAGGCAACGTACCGGCGTGGCCGATGCCGTAACGAGGATAAACCACCTAAAATGGAACTGGGCCGGCCACGTGGCAAGAATGTCCGATGGACGGTGGACAAGGAAGATTGTTGAATGGAGGCCAAGAGAAGAAGCGTACCGAAATCGAGGGCGGCCACCAACTAGGTGGACAGACGACTTAAAGTGAGTCGAGACAAATTGGATACAAGCGGCCCAAGACCGAAGAAATTGGGCAATGTTACGGGAGGCCTATGTCCAACAGTGGACAAGATAACGGCTGGATGATGATGATGATGATGAATGATAATTTTAGTGATAAAACGCTCGTGTAGCGCTAAATTTTTACGTCCAGTGACGTCTCAGGGGGCGCCTTAACAAATAATATTTTGGTAAATTTTATATTTTTTTCGGACTAAGCAACTAAAAATATCCTTTTATTGTCTGTTAAATTGTTTTCATATCTTGCTTCGTTTTCGAGAAATAAAAATAAAAACAATTTTATTGCATATGGATTAAGAAACAAAACCATAAATTATCAATACGTTGTATTTTTTGTTGTTTAAAAGCAAAGTTAAAACATTAAAGCATAATAAAATAAAATTAAAAGATGTTTTAAATTTTATGAAAGAACTGATGAGAAATTATACAAATTTATTAATGAAAATTAGAACAATACCAAAAACTAACTAATGGGGTCAAATGAGGTGTTCAAAATTATTGCCGTTTTCATACACACACATAGCAAATCGATATAATAATTCGGTTCTGCAAACTCTCAATAATAGTGTATTTCGATTAATAGCGGCTATAGTAGCATACATTTTGTTGTACAGGGTTTTTCCGTATATTTTGGAGCACCCCTGGAGCTTTTATTTTAAGGCCTAGAAAAAACATTAAATTACCAAAGTTGCATTATTTCTCATGACCTGTTAGAATTTGTCATCGAACAAAACAAATAAACATCGTAAATTTGTTTAATAATGCCAATGTGGATTTCTTTAAATGGGACACCCTGTATATTACATAATTTTTTAATTCCCCACTTATTTCTGATTCCAAATATGTATAAATGTTATATGTTTACTTTAGTCGTTTAGACAATATTTTATGTCAAAATATTGCGTATTACAAAATCAAGATTAGTATGAGGAAAACATGCTAGAAACTAAAAGCTTTATTAAGTTACAATTCATATAAATAATGATAATAATTTATAAAACAATATTATGGTTCTATATATCCACCACCACTGTCATAGCATTTTTGAATTTTATCTCTCCATTTTCTTAAAGCGTTTGTAACAAAAACCAAATTTTCCCTTTTAAGTAGTAAAACTTCTTGTTCAATTTTATGACGAAGAATATTTATAGTTTCTGGTCTATCATAATAGATTTTATTTTTTAAATAGCCTCATAAAAATAGATCTAGAGGTGTTAGGTCTGGGCTATTTGCGGGCCACCTAATCGGGCCATTTCTACCAATCCACAGATAATAATGATTGTTTAAATATGTAACCACAGATCGAATGTTGTGTGGGGGTGCCCCGTCTTGTTGCCAAATTAGTTCTTGCCGATTTGGAATGTTTCGCAATTCATGCTCAATTTCATTTTCTAGAAAGTTCCTATATCGATCCCCATTAAGTGTTCCTTCAAATATAATAGGTCCCAAGATTCTGCCTCCCAATATTCCGCACCAAACATTTAATGACTGTCTGCCTTGAACCTTAACAACTTGATATTGGTGAGTATTTTCTGTTGACCAATACCGTTTGTTTTTCCTATTGAACATGCCAGATGTTGTGAATGAAGCCTCATCTGTGAATACGATTTTATTTGTCAAACCTGCATCCTCTCTCATAAGACGTAAAATTTCGGCGCAAAATTGATATCTTTGACGAATGTGGTCTTCCGTGAGACCTTGGACTGGCATAATTCTATATGGAAAGTAGTTATGCCTTATTAACACACTGTGAATTTTTTTCCAGGATTTTTGAAAATACGTTGCTGCTTTTGGTATAGAACTAAATGGATTTTCTAAAAATAAAATGGGGACTTTTAAAACTTTTGCAAACAATTAAAATCTCTTGAGATCACTTACCAACAAAAAATAACAATATATATAAATCATCTTCGCTTTCTGGTACAGTTCGTTTTTTTCGTTCAAGAGACTTGCGTTCCCGAAATTGTTTAACTATATTTCTTATTGTATTAATAGATGGCGTTTGTCTATTTGGAAATGAACGTCTATACTCTTGCCTAGTCATTTTAACGTTGTTGCGATTCGCATAATATAGTCGTATAACATCGAATTTTTCGTCTTTAGAGTAACCCATTATGACAAGACTATTCAACGTATGATAAATTATTTGTGACATAAGTAAGTTGCCATAAGCGATTAATAATAACCAAATTGTTTCTCAGGGCAATCTTGATTTTCTCATATGCGATATTTTGAAATGAAATATTGCCTAAACGACTAAAGTAAACATATAACATTTATACATATTTGGAATCAGAAATAAGTGGGGAATTAAAAAATTATGTAATATACAGGGTGTCCCATTTAAAGAAATCCACATTGGCATTATTAAACAAATTTACGATGTTTATTTGTTTTGTTCGATGACAAATTCTAACAGGTCATGAAAAATAATGCAACTTTGGTAATTTAATGTTTTTTCTAGGCCTTAAAATAAGAGCTCCAGGGGTGCTCCAAAATATACGGAAAAACCCTGTACAGGGTGTCCCAAATTCGAGGGTGACCATTGGGATCTCGGAAACTATAAGAGATACGAAGAAGTTTAAATTATGGCAAAGTTGCACAATTTGGTCCTCAATCTAATGGCATTTAGAAATTTAGGAAATTCCGAATACTTCCGGAGATATCCGGAAAAAAGCGAAATTCTGAAAATTGATTTTTATTTTTTCCTACGGTTATTTAAAGAGCAATTATGAAATAAATTGCACTTTCTCATTGACACTTTTTCTTCTCTACAAAATGGCATTATCAATTTTTGGGTCTGACGTTTCGATGATTTGGGCCCATCATTAACTTCATTTTTTTAAATACGGACCTGGATATTTTATTTCGGATTTCAAAAGCGCTCGTCATTCTAAAAACAAGTATGTATCATACTTGCTATCTCATTGAACGTTTCGACAAAAAAAAACGATTCAGGGAACATAAATTATAAACAATAGCAAACTTAAAAATTAAAATTTTTTATAAAAATACATAAATATATATTTAACGAAATTAATAAAAGAGTCAAATATTATTCAATTTTTAAATAAATTATCAGAAGAAAAAAAAAATTAATCATTTATTTTGTTAAAAAATACAATTTAGTTTGTTTTTTAAATAGTACTAATTTTTTATGTTTTTATACTTATTTGGTATGGTATTACAGATCATAATCCCATTGTATAATAATGATCGTTTAGCGAAATTACTTCTTATATATTATAAAAAAATTATGAAGCAGAAATATAATCAAACAATACAACTTGACAAAACAAACTGTAAATCAAAAATAAAAACAACTACTGATACAACAAGTTTGTCATTCTTTAGTTATTGAGCAAATAACAAAACTCAAATAGTATTAAACAACTTAAAAATATTCTCATAATAGATATTCAAATTGCAAGCCCTCAGCTTCAATGCATTTTGCACTAAGCCGTCGTAATTTTAGTATCGAACGTTGAATGGACCTAGCAGGAATTGCTCTAATTTCTCGGATTAAATTTTGCTGCAGTTCATGTATGTCATTTGGTATATCTCGATATAAACGATTTTGTAAATATCCCCACAAAAAATAGTCCAGAGGATTTAAATCTGGACTTCTAGCAGGCCATCGCACAGGTCCCTGGTTTCCAATCCATTTATTTGGAAACAGTATATTTAAATAATTTGTTATTTCCCGTCCATAGTGAGGAGGAGCGCCATCCTGTTGCCACCATAACTGCTCCAGAATATTTAGAGGCTCATCTCCGAGATGCTCGAAAATATTATTTAATATTAGTTCTCTATACCTCTCGGATGTTAAGCTACCCTCGTATATTATAGGACCAATAATTTTATTCCTTCACATGCCGACCCACACACTAAAAGAAGTTCGCCCCTGTGGTCTGACTTCTTGATGTTGCCGGGGATTTTCTATTGACCAATAATGTTCATTATGCCGATTAAATAAGCCGTTTGTTGAAAAATTGCACTCGTCGGTCCAGATTACTTTTGACAAAAAATTGTTGTCTTCTAAAAGTTTATATTGAAGCCAATTGCAAAAATCCAACCTTCGAATTTCATCACCAGGTCTAAGTGTTTGGTTAAGATGGATTTTGTAGGGTCGATATTTGTTAGAATTCAATGTTCGCCATATTCGCATTCTAGGTGTTTCTAATTAATTTTCAAAAACTCTAGTCGAACTGCGAGGAGCATTATTAACCTTTGAATAAAAAAATGTCATTAGCTAAATTAGTAACGTTAATTAATATAAAATCGTACCGTGTTTAAAATATTTTCCTCTTCATCCGGATCAATTCGACGACCGTATTTATCTCTAGGCTTGCTAAAGCTTCCGAATTCCAACAAGTTTTTATCCAGTTTAGCAAAAATATTTTCATGCGGTTGCACTCGTTCGGGATATTGGATTAGATATCGCTCACTGGAAATTCTACTGTTTCTATCTGAACTATAATAAATGCGTAACATATCACGTTTTTCCATATTTGAAAACATATTTTTAATATAAAATATTAAACACGAAGAAAATAGCCACAACTAACAAAAATATCCAAACAAATCGGCCATTTTGGTTAAACGTAAAATGTTTTGTCTCATAGCCACCTTTAAAATTATTTAAATTCTGGCTTATTTGCCCGTATTATGAAAGCAGATAATATACAGGTTTGATGATGTAATTTTTCATCGAAACGTTCAATGAGATAGCAAGTATGATATATATTTGTTTTTAGAATGACGAGCGCTTTCGAAATCCGAAATAAAATATCCAGGTCCGTATTTAAAAAAATGAAGTTAATGATGGGCCCCAATCATCGAAACGTCAGACCCAAAAATTGATAATGCCATTTTGTAGAGAAGAAAAAGTGTCAATGAGAAAGTGCAATTTATTTCATAATTGCTCTTTAAATAACCGTAGGAAAAAATAAAAATCAATTTTCAGAATTTCGCTTTTTTCCGGATATCTCCGGAAGTATTCGGAATTTCCTAAATTTCTAAATGCCATTAGATTGAGGACCAAATTGTGCAACTTTGCCATAATTTAAACTTCTTCGTATCTCTTATAGTTTCCGAGATCCCAATGGTCACCCTCGAATTTGGGACACCCTGTACATGTTTTCTATTGGTTCCTTGTAGATTTCATTTTGTAAGTAGCCCCATAAATAAAAGTCCATCGGGGTGAGATCATGGGACCTTGCTGACCATCTAAGATCCCCATTTGTGCTGATCACTGTATCTGGAAACGTCACATTTAGATGATTCATAACGATATTGCTATTGTGTGCCGGGGCACCGTTTTGATGAAACCACATAGTATTTACGTCAATTCCTACATTTTGTAACAGCAAAGCGAGATCGTTTTGCAGAAATTGTAAATAACAAACTGAAGTTAAATGTTCATGGTACAAATAGGGCCCGATTATGTAACCATTTACAATATACACCAAACATTTGCCCCAAATCGTGTTTGAAATTTAGTCTGTGGCATCCAGTTAGGATTTTCCCGGGACCAGTAGCGACAATTATGTCTGTTAATTACTTCATTATTGCGAAACCGGGATTCGTCACTCCACATAATTTGATTTAATAAATTTCGATTTTCTTCAAAAAGAATATGAAAATGTGCCAGAAAGTTTAATCTGCGCTGGTAATCTTCTGGTTGTAGATGATGCACTAAATGAATCTTGTATGGAGAAAACCCATTTCCTTTTAGGATTCTGCGACACGAACTTACTGTAATATTAGTTTCATCTTTTAATTTTTGTAATGACGTTTGTGGGCTATTTTCTACTGTTTGTAGGACTATAGCTACATTTTCGTCATTCGTAACCCTCTTCCTTCTTGGAACCTTTCCCTTTTTAAAGCTACCATATGTAGCTAAGTTGGTACACAAAGCTACAAAAGATTTGCCATCGGGCGTTGGTCTATCTGGAAAACGAGCTCGATAGCAGCGCACAGCTTCTGAAGCATTTTGATGGAATTCTCCATAAACTAAAACCATGTTCAATTTGTCTTGATTTGTATGGTGAACCATTTTTATTTTAAAAATGTAGAGATTGCAAATTCTGACACTGACACTGTGTGTTAATAATAGTAATTTAACGAACAAGTGTATTAATAAGGGCGATTAATAATCGAGACATATTTAACGCGTGAGCGCAGCGAGCGCGTTAATTTGTCGAAATTATTAATCGCTTTTTAATATACGCGTTAGTTACAACATTTTTCCGTCGATTGTGTTGTTAATAATGAAAAAAAAATTTTTATTTAACAACCAAACCTACAAAAGTCGATAAAAACATGATTATGTATGGAACTGACTATTATTGTTTATTAATACTTATATTTACATTAGAAATAGTGCAATTACTGAAATTAAAGCAAGGTACAGATACATTATCAGTAGTTGTATGACATTCTGAATTTAAATTTAGGTTTATGTCATTATCTTGGATGTTTGTAAGGGAATGTGGTTCGGCGCTGGTCGTGGCGCTGATAGAACTAGCATGAGGGGCTTTTGTTATAGTTGTACCGAGGATTTTTTCAGCTGTATCAATTTTATTTTGTAATGAGTTTTCAATATATCCCTCTGCAACAGCAGTGGATTTCCAACCACCAAGCCGTTTAATGGCTGAAAAATCTGCACCACTGTCACAGAGTATCGAGGCAGATGAACGCCGAAAACAATGCCCAGTGTAGAGATGTGGCTGCTCTAATTTTAAAAAGGTTGCTATAATGGAAGGCATTTTGGAAAATGTATTTATGCCAACTGGCTGTATAGAACATTTATTAAATTTATAAAAAATAAAAAACCGTTTGTGTGGAGTGTGTCTTGGTCTCAGGGACATATACCGTTTAACCAAATTGAGAAGGTTATTTTCTTCATTACCCACAATAGTAAATATTCTGTTTGTGTGTGTTTTAGATGCCTTTACGGTGACTAGGAATTTTGAACCCAGATCTTGAACATCATTCGTTTCTAATTTCAACAGTTCATCTTTTCTTAGTGCGCCAGCCACTCCAAAAATCAATGCAACCTACGAATTTTAATTTATTTATTATTATTGTTAGATATTATAGTTTTACCTTTCTTTTTTATTACCTTTGTCATCAAGAAAAGGTTGTTAGGAGCATCAGAAATAAACTTGTGTACGTGTTCTTTTTCCAGGACTTTCGATTTCTTAGGTACATATCCTACTTTTTGCCTCTTGATAAACATAATTAATTTACTGAATTTGCTTATATCGATGCCATCTTTCAAATTTAAAGTCGATTTGAGCATTGAATATTTCGGCCATAAACTTGCAATGAGGCCTCTTTCTGCAATATTCGAAAAATATGCCAATAGCACCGATTCTGAAAAGCGCGTCACTCGTTTTTCATCACACCATGACATAAACTCAGCGTACGTTTTCTCATACAATCTTTTGCTTATCGCGGGAAGTAAACTTAACGATACTACATTAGCAGTTTCTGCTATTTCTGGTGGGGTTAAATTTTCGAAGACATTCATTTCAACGTTGTACGATCAAAATTTTGAAATCCAAACTAGTTGACAGCGACAGTTTTTTTTTACTTACGCGAAACGCCATCATGCACGCGTCACAGCCGCTTCGCGCCACCTTGATTTGAATAACAATTGAGTATTAATTTAATTTCATGTATGTTTGGTTGCCTATAATACAATCGTTTATTAATAGAAAAATCATGCATTAATGGGGGCCATTAATGTACGATTTTTTATACATTAAAGAAGTTCGTAAATACACGGTCGACGGAAATGTTAATTATTTAATGATTTTTGTTTTCCAGAGATATGCATTTTTATTTCTCGAGAACGAAGCAAGATATGAAAACAATTTAACAGACAATAAAAAGATATTTCTAGTTGCTTAATCCGAAAGAAATATAAAAATTACCAAAAACTCAGTGGCGTCTTATTTTTTGCCAATATTATTTGTTAAGGCGTCCCCTGAGACGTCACTGGACGTAATAATTTAGCGCTACACGAGCGTTTTATCACTAAAATTATCATTACCAAAATTAAATTAAAATCTGCTAAAGGATATTAAAAATATTTATAATTAAAATACTCGTTAAAATTATTTTAATAAGAAACTTAGCCCCAAGTATCTCCGTTCATGTTGGATTTATCAAAAATTTTTATGAGACATAATTTGATCAAAAATTAATCTTTAAGAAATTTTTTACACAGTTGTGAAGCCAATTATAGAGGCTAAAAACTGGCGTTTACGGAATTTACATGTCACTTATAGTTTTCGAAATAATTGACCTGGGAGTTTTTATTGAAACACCCTGTATATTATTATTATATACTTTTTGCTGTTTTTCTTTATTATGGCATATAAATACGTACTACATTTATTTCCGTGATTAATGCTTTTTCAGGCGTACCGATTGTATATTTTGTTAGTCTTTATTTACTGTTTTTTTTGTTTCTTTTTTTATATTTTTCTTATTTTGAGCATTTAAATGAGTAGAAGTGCTGTTTATGTTCTTTTTCTCAGGATAAGTGTAAGACTAATCTTTACCTCTATCTGTAAGGGATGAACTTCACCTATTTAATACAGTACCTAACATAAAGTAACAGTTAGTTTCAATCATAATGTGTAAATTGTAACTTGTGCTGTTTTGAATAAAGATTATTATTATTATTATTATTATTATTATAATCTGTCAATATCCACTCAATGAATTTTATGATCGGTTAGGATATTGTTTAGCTGTTAATGAAGGGTTGTTTGAACATTTAAATAATTAATGTTTTTGTGAGCATCTGTAGTCTTAGGCATGTTATGTTAAATTAAAGGCTTATTCAGAAACACGTAATGGTGTCTTTTATTTTGGATGTGTGATTGCCGGATTGGCGGAACGAAAATGTCTTTTAAATGTGAAATAATCTTTATTCGTTATGTCCAGCTTTGCGTCAATATTTGAGAATAGCGTCATAGAAATTATTTGCTGGTGTTTGCTGTATTAGGTACCTAAACTATGAAAATTTCGTAATTTTGCAATCACATTTAATTGAATAAGTTAGGATTGGCTTATTAAAATTTATTCAAACTTGGCACATGAGTTTATTATATCGGCCTCTTCAAAAAACTTACGTACAATTTTTCTCTAAAATGTACAGGGAAGCCAATATTTAGCCACTTCAGAACTTACATGGGATTTCCTATGTTCAACTAAGCCATGCATTACCCAGTATAGTTAAACTACAACATATGATTTGAAGTAGAAATTATGGCAATGTTTCCTAAATAATGGGTGGAAACGGGTTTTTTGAATGACCTGTTCGAGAAAGAAGTGATGAAGAGGAAGACTTCTTTTTCGTTAAGTAATTCCATAGATTAGTAATAAATTTGTGACAATGACAATTTATCAATATTGGCAATATATTTGCGAGTAATAGAATATGCTAAAATAATGTTGACAAGTTGATAAACCAAAGAGATATCTTTCTGAATTCTGTACCTATACGTATAAAATGATTTTGTAAAAATGGCTTACCGTAATCCTTTAAAAAGATTGAACTGCGTATTTCTAACCAAGAACATGGTACCTTCCACGACAGATGTAAACGTAACTTTAAAAGCAAATGGAAATATGGTACAGTCCTCCTAAAAAGAAGAAAACATGGCTTATTATGTTAGTTCGCACATTTCATAAATCCGTTTGTTTTTTAACTCCATTGCTCCGCAATAATTAGAGATACAATAAATTATACTACTTGCCTTTAAATCATCTATTGATAACTCATAGTCTTCTTCACTAATGTCCTGTGTGCACTCGTGGAAGTATTGATCTCCATTGACCAGTATTGAGTCGATCACTGCACCGTTCCATTCTGTGAAGTCGTAGATCTCTAACATGCCGATACAAGTAACCAAGTTGCAGAGGGTTTGTTTGCCTCGTGAATCTTCAGGGAATCTACGACGCAAAATTCGATACTATCACTATTCAGCTAAAGCTGTTATTGTAACAATTTTAAAATTAATTTTGTAATATAGTAGAATCTCTTAATAGCGACCACCGTCGTGTCGGGGATTCATCTACATATATTGTGGTGAGCGGCATGTTAAAAATATTATAACTAAATAAAACTCGGGAAAACTTTTGGTCGTTTTAGAAATTAAGAATTTATTTTTACTATCATTCAAAATAAAAAAAAGAAAATAATAATTTTATTAAATTTAAATTCAGTGCGAGAAGTTTTAGGAAACGAAAAAATATTTTATTTAAAATAATTTTGGGAAAGAATATTGAAAATTAAAATAATTCCAAAATAAATTAAGAAACTTTTTTGAAGTTGAATTGGACTTCAAAGATTTATCAGAAGAACATAAATTAATATAAAAAGAACTAAAATATTTTAAATATTTTCGGATAAATTAAATATAAAATAAAAGTGTTATTAGAATTCAGCCAACTTTAAAATAATTTTATAAAAATTAAAGAAAATATAAAATGAGTTAAAAATATTTGGAAAACTTTTATAAAATAAAATAATCCAATAAGGAGTTTTTCAAACAGAATAAATTAAAATATGACATATAAATATATATATTTGTGAGAACTTTGTTCTGTAGCCACTTGCTGAGACCTTATACAATAAGGATTAACCAAATTATGCTAAAACAGCTATTCTCTGGGCTACATGCCCCAACGAGCGCTGAATTAAATAGCAAAATTTGGCGTATTTTATTGAGAATAAATTAAATTAAATGGAATTTTAATTTATTATTCACTTCATTTCTTATTTCCGACTATTTATTTGACCGAGCAAAAGGTACCGTACGAGAGAAACTGATGAAATTAGGCGCTGCTAAAGTTTTAATAATCTCTCTCCCACCTCGGAGAAGTCGCGCTAGTACGATTCCTGATGGGTCAAAACTCTAACTTAAACCAGTTTTATCTGATTAGATCGTGGAATGGGGACGGATCGCGTTGGTGTCAACAAGTAACATCTGCAGAACATCTGGAAAAAGCCGAAATATTTTGTTTTCTCGTACCGACAAAAGGATTCCCGAAACTGGAACACTTGTGTAACATCTGCGAGCACTTGCAGGTGTAGTTTTGATCAATTTCCTCTATAAATAGGTGGGATTGCTAGAGGAAAAGCTAGTTCATTTTTAACCGTCGTAATGTTCAAATACCGACAAAGCTAGTACCGCCGTCCGTTGAAAGTTGCCGTGCCGTTATAGTCAAGTGTGGTCGCGAAAAGTTTAGTTCGGAAGTTAAAAGTGCGTTGACCCGAAGTCACATGGAGATAGTAAGGTATCGTCGTGGTTTCAAAAACCTTTACTTATTGACTTGGCACGGTAACGTGAAAAGTTTTATTGAATAAAGCGTAAAGTGAGCGCATTGCTAAAAGTCAGTGTCCACATTAGGATTATTTGTCATTTAAATAAGTAAGTGAAGAGATTTGCTTGCGAATTTAAATTTTAATGTTGGTGGCTCTGATAGAAATTTGATATCTTAATAAATAAGTGAAATTGATAATGACTTTATGGTTTTACTGCTAGAAAGTGGAAGTAAGCTCATTTAATTTACGATTAAATATTGCTCCCTTTTAACAATATATTGCTTCCTTTAAAAGAAAAATATAAACTACTTCAATTCAACAACAACTTGAATGTACCTACAGTTATGGTATTGGTATTTCTCTTAAGTCAGCTCCCTTGAGCTTTTGGTATAACGCACTGGTACTGCGAACCCCGTTGAGGATTTTTTGTAGCCGCCTTCAAGGAAAATTGTTAACATTAATAAAAAGACTTTGTAAATCTCTCAAACTTGCGCACTTGCGCAGGCTTCAGATAGGATTGATATCTTCGACACTAGAGCAAGTTTAGGTTCCTTTTCCTCTCTCTTAGAGTTGGAAGTAGTTTCATACGTTTCTTGGATCTCTTCAATACACTTGATGATAGTCAATTCTGCACTTTCTGTTGGCAAATCGTTATCAATAGAGGCAAATTGTTTCAAGTTCACAAATGTGCCCTTAATATTAGGAAACAGTTGTGTTGTGTTGATTTCTTAAAGAGGACAACCACTGTCTATACATGTTAAAAGCCTCTTAATAAGGTAGCTTGTGTAGAGCATTTTAAAATTCTGAATAATGCCTTGGTCCAAGGGTTGGAAATGTGAGGTAGTATTGGGTGGAAGAAAAATAAGTTTAACTTTATTCAGTGGAATTTTGGGAGATAAGACGTTGCATTATCAAGAAACAATACCACTCTTCTATTCTGCTTCTTCATCTTGGTATTAAATCTGTGAAGTCATGGTGTCATGATGTCTGCTGTCGTCCACGCTTTTTTGTTCGAGACCTATTAGAAAGGTAACTTATCGATATGTGCGCCCTTGAAACATCAAGGATTTTTGCTTTTGCATATGCGGTCGCAAGCAAAGGTTTTACTGTACTATATTGGTATGGGATAATATAATAATACAATATTGCAGTGGTGTCATTCATCACTCGATAGGTACTGCCATTTGACATTTCAAAGTGAGGTTGACTGGAGGTGTGGAAGCCAATAGTAAAATTCTATCAAATATGTAATTAAACTTCTCCCTCGATATTAAAATTGACTTGTTTATTGTCAAATCTTATTTCCCTCAAAATCAGGAGATATTTAGGTTGAATCGTTTTGAAATAAAAGCCCTTAATTGATATAATAGACACCCTACCTTTCTGAATCTTGATGTATATTGCCCAACAAAGAAAACAGATCTTTGTTATACTCGATATCCCAGTTATTCCATAAGTTGTCCATAACACCTCGCACTGTGCCCTCCGCGTTCTTGGCAGCGATTCTGGACCATGGTAGAGGCTCTGCTTTGAGCCATTCTGCATCCTCATAGAAAGGTTTACCTAAAATATACAAGTTATAACCGTTTGATTAGCAAAACAGGAAGTAGGTAGTAAGGACTAAACTTGTTTTGATTAAGTCGTTGGCTGCTTACCAAATTGTTCTGGTTTCCTAGGCTTCTCCAGATCATACTGATTGAGTCTATAGTTAATCAGCATATTTTTGGGCGCCTTTCTGATAGAAGTTACTTCGAAGGTATAAAACTCATAAGCTTCAGCCCCCTTTTTAATTGCCTTTTTCAATCTTCTCTTTGCACTCTAAAAAATTGGTTGAAAATGTAATCCAGGATTTCCAGCTAATTCGTTTTACTCACTGTTAAATTTCTGCATCTAGACCAACCGCCCACAGGTCCACCTGCTGCGTCGCCTTCTTCTTCTTCATCGTCGGTCATCTCCTTCTTCTTGTCTTTCTTTTGGGGAAGACCTCGCGGATAGAATATATGGAATGATTCGTTAGTAGAGGATTTATGGACCACATAACAACTATCTGTAAACTGTAGCAGAAAATACGTCATCTTCTTGCGCATAAGGGTATCGATACCTGAAACATAAAGGTAAATAAGGTTAGAAACGTAAAACCTGACTTAAGACTTAGTAGGTACATTTTTAATAGTTATTAAAGTCGGCTTCCACTTAACTAGGCGCGTTATGAATTTATCATAGAGAAACTTATACAGGGTGACGCGGATCTAAATGAACATACTTCAACACAAGACAAAGAATACCTTGGGGGTTCTTAATCACCCATCTTTGATAGTTCAATTGTCGATAGTTAATAAGATACAGGGTCTTTTATGAACTTCAGCAATTTTTTGTTCTTGTCATATTTTTTAATGCACTCCATATAAAATTTTCATATTGGGTCAACATCTGTAACCTATCTGTCGCTTAAAATTGCAGTATCAGAAAATTTTAAATTCCAGGCCCGTATTAAAAAAAGTTGACATTTTCAATTTTTACATTTTTAACACCCTGTAGATCAATTTTTTCAAAATATTATTTTTTTATTGGAAAGAGCATAAAGAATTGACCCTAACGGCATAATTTTCAAAGTTCCCGCACCCATCACTTGATTAGAATAAATGGTTGTTATGTAAAAAATTTCAAAATGGTGCATATTTGGAAATTAGAAATTAAGAAAATAACAATAAAAAAGCAAAAACTGCTTCCGAAGTAAAAAATAAATGTACTAAACGTTTAATAGTTTTAACGAGACTAAATTTTAGGGAACAACACAACAACAAATAACAAAGTAATAATAATAATAACAAAACTGCAAGTTAAAATCGACTGCTTAAAATCTAATACATAGAAAAAGTTTTAGCAAGAATTAATTTTAAGAGCACTTTAGCAGAACACTGTTATTTAAGAAGCTGTTCAAAATGCCCTCCATTGGCTTGTTCACATCTTCGTCTTCTGATGTTTAAATTTGACACTGCTTTTCTAATTGCGTCTGGGTTATTTTTTATTTCCTGAAAAGCATTAATAATTCGTTGCAAAAGCTGCTCCCGCGTGTTGATTTCTTCTGAATAAACCAAATTTTTCATATTCCCCCAGAAAAAAAAATCCAAAGGATTAAAGTCCGGCGACCTGGCTGGCCATAAATGGGGCCCTCCACGGCCTATCCATCTGTTAGGAAACGTAATATTTAAAAATTCAGATACAACCCTTGCAAAATGTGGTGGGGCCCCATCATGTTGAAAAAAGAGCCCTCTCACGTTAGCATTTTCATTCTGCATAAGTCCTGGCAAAATGTTTTGTAAAAAATTTAAATATTGATTTCCATCTAATCTTTCAGCAAAAAAGTGCGGCCCAATTAATTTATTATTTATTATACCTGCCCAAACGTTTATGGAAAATTTGTGCTGCGAATGCGATTGTCTGATGGCATGTGGATTTTCTAACGACCATACATGGGAATTCCTTGAATTATTTACACCATCTCTGGTAAATTGTGCTTCATCGGTCCAGAGGATTCGATAAAGACTCCTTTGGTGTCTACTGAGCCACTGGCAAAAGAGTAACCGGTTTGCATAATCGCCAGGTTCCAATCTTTGAACTTCTTGAACATGAAACGGATGCAAGCCTTCCTTTTGCAGTGTTACATTAACTCTTTTTTGCGGGATTCCTAGACGTGTCGCAATTTTTCGAGTAGATGTTTTGGGATTATCTTCAACAAGATTTACGATATCTTCTTCCTCCTGAACTGGATGTCGTATTGGTTGATCAATATTATTGTCGGTGGGAAAATGTCCATGTTCTCCAGCAAATAAAAATACATTTGCAAATGTTTTGTGATATGGACATCTTCTACCCGGAAATCGCCTACGATATTCCCGAACAGCAGCTCTTCCATTACCATTACAAAAACCGTATACAAAAATAATGTCGGCATATTCGGCATTTGAAAATTGGTAAGGCATCTTCAACAGAAAATTGCAATAATTGTTAACCGAATACTAACAAAGGTCAGACAACTGTCACATATCTGATAGTGACTTGAATTATTGCTATGGAACAGTAACTCGATAGTCTTTGGTTTGTTTTTAAATGAGGCAAAGCCTACTTTACAAAGTTTGAAATTTCTGACTGTTATTTACGATTTTTTGTCGATGTCTAAAAAGCAATCATTATCTTGCAGTTTTGTTATTATTATTATTACTTTGTTATTTGTTGTTGTGTTGTTCCCTAAAATTTAGTCTCGTTAAAACTATTAAACGTTTAGTACATTTATTTTTTTACTTCGGAAGCAGTTTTTGCTTTTTTATTGTTATTTTCTTAATTTCTAATTTCCAAATATGCACCATTTTGAAATTTTTTACAAAACAACCATTTATTCTAATCAAGTGATGGGTGCGGGAACTTTGAAAATTATGTCGTTAGGGTCAATTCTTTATGCTCTTTCCAATAAAAAAATAATATTTTGAAAAAATTGATCTACAGGGTGTTAAAAATGTAAAAATTGAAAATGTCAACTTTTCTTAATACGTGCCTGGAATTTAAAATTTTCTGATACTGCAATTTTAAGCGACAGATAGGTTACAGATGTTGACCCAATATGAAAATTTTATAAGGAGTGCATTAAAAAATATGACAAGAACAAAAAATTGCTGAAGTTCATAAAAGACCCTGTATCTTATTAACTATCGACAATTGAACTATCAAAGATGGGTGATTAAGAACCCCCAAGGTATTCTTTGTCTTGTGTTGAAGTATGTTCACTTAGATCCGCGTCACCCTGTATAGTGTTGTCTTGCTCAAACCTAGGTTAAAACGGCATTATACAGATATCCGTAATATAAACACGATAAACTTGGTTATTTATGAATCGTAGAGAGCAGCACATCTAATTTTCAGTAATTATCAAAATGTGTCGAAGAACACTCCCGCATTACATAATGTCGTGAATAAGCTCCCTAGTTTTGACAAATGTGTCATTTATTAAAAATATTGTGACATAAAATGACGAATATAAATCGGTTTGCAGGTTTCTTGCATCCCCAGGCAAAAGAAATGGTTCTCAATTTAATAGATTATTTTAAAAATGAACAGGAAAGGCTACTGATACCGGCGAGTTATTAAATCCCAAGTCTATTAAGCTGGATTTATAAACTCGAAAAGTTGGTGAGGTTGAAGTTATGATCAAGTTTGTGAGGTTAGATATTCCGAACTCCAAGCATAAAAATTGGTTATCTCGAACTACCCGGAAAGTTTTCGAACCTTACATGAGCTTTACATGAACAACATGAACGAGTGTATAAATGGAACTAAGTGTTCCCTTTAGTTTAAATTGAACTCCTATTTCAAACACCAACTGAACCTCAACCTCGCCAACTTTTCGAGTTTATAAATCCAGCTTTAAAGAGAAAGTTTCGGAAGCACTAAAACTAAGTTTAAGATCAATACAGAGGATTGTTCATGAAAGTAGTAGAAGTATACCAATGAAGAAAACGCAACGACGATCAAGGAAAACGAAGAGTGAAACTTTACAAGAAGGTAAAAAATGGATGTAAGGAATGTTATATACGACTTATATGCATCACAAGTGGATATAACGCTTTCAGTTTTGAAAGATGCTTTGAAGGAACGAGGTATTTTAGAAATAGGTCTCAGGTCATTGTCAGCGCTAATAAAAAACTTGGGATTTCGTCATAGAAAGGACTGCAACAGAAGATATTTGTGCAAACTACCAAGAATTGCAAGCAAACGAGTCAAATTTTTGAAAAAATATGTTAAAAATTATCAAAGTTTAGAAAAGTCGTTTTTTTAGATGAAACATGGGTATTTTCGAATGGAAGTGGGTCTAAATCATGGCAAGACGACTTAGTGAAATCAGTAAAACGAAAAAGAGGTTGTGGTTCGGGAAAACGTTACATTATGTTAAATGCTGGCCCATCTACTGGTTTTATAAAGGAAACGAGTTTAATTTTTTTCTCTAAATCAAAGAGCGCCGATTACCACGATAACATGAATTGTGAGCTTTTTGAAAAGTGGGCTAGAGAAAAGCTGATACCAAATTTGGATGAACCATCCCTAACTGTATTAGACAATGCAACATTCTTGGGTAATAAATAAACAGCCAAATTCATCTTGGAAAAAAAATGACGTCTTTCTTGGTTAGTTCAGGATAATGACAATCCATCACCTGATTTATTAGAATCTCAACTGATAATGAAAGCGAAAACTATTAAAGCCGTATTACAGTCACGCAACTAATTGCAGCAATAAATGGCAAGGTCAAAGTATTGCATGAAAGAAAGTTGCACAATGTAAAACAGTGTGCAAGTCCATGCAACTTTTTCTTAATTGCAACAAACCTTCTAACCTCAAACTTGTTATTGTTATTGTTTTATTTTGTGATTTTCTGGTGTTTGTGAAATATTTTGTGTTTGAAATGAAATAAATAAATTAAAGCGGAAAAAAGTACTCACTGCATCATTATACACCATTAATACTGTTGGTAACACAAAAGTAACTACTTTTCCCCCAGACTTGCACGAGCAATGCAATAAATATCGCGCCAGACCGATAAAATTTTCGTGCAACTTAGTTGCACCAAGGGATCGGCTGAGCTTCGACTGCGCATGCCTTTGGGCAATTCTTATTGCGTCTTGCATGGACTTGCATCGAGTTGCGTGACTGTAATACGGCTTTTAAAAAACAAAAAATATATGTCGTTAATGAAATTTTGCGAGAACACGGTCATGAGGTTTTGCGGTTACCACCGTATCATTGCCAATTTAATGCCATAGAGCTAATTTGGGCAGGCGCAAAATTGTTCTATGAAAAAAATGTTGGTAATGGTCTAAGTTCAGATAAGGTAGAAGAAGTTTGGAAAAACTCCCTAGCACACATTACGGGAGACTACTGGAGACAAGCTATAGAACACACAGAAAAAATTATCCTGGACTGGTGGAACAGAGAAAAAGTATTGGATGTTCAAGTGGAAGCACTTATGATTTTAAATACTACTGAAGATGAATTTGACGAATCAGAATTTGAAGAGTTTTGAAGCTGTGTTTATTTTGTATTTTGTTTTATTTCTTAACCTCTATTTTAAATTCTGTAATACTAGTTCAATTAGAAAAATGCCCCACATAAATTACTGGTCCATGGTGGCTTTAAACTTATTTTAGGTACTTCTTATATTTTATCTTGACCAGACTTGGAATTTTATTTTGCCTTTTCTTCATTGGTATACCTCTACTACTTTCATGGACAATCCTCTGTGTAGGTCTTAAACTTAATTTAAGAACTTCCAAGACTTCCTGTGTAATAGATTGAGGATTTGATAACTCGCCGGTTTTAGTAGCTTTTTCTTGTTAACTTTTGAAGTAACCTATTAAATTGGGAACATTTTTTTAGCCTGATATTACACAACAAAAATTTAGCCAATGTGTAATTTAATTTGAATTTTTTGGATATTTAATATATTTTCTGCCGAAATAAACTAAAATTTGTTTAATTATCTAACATTCTATTTACTTTGTTTCTTTTAATTAGAAATAATTAAAAAAACTATAATTATTAAAAAGATATATTCAAAATTCATATTACATGCAACCTTTTGCAACAATACGAATGCATCTTTGTGACACTAAGTTCATCATTATTCATGATGAGTTTGAACTTTGCCATAAAAACAATTGCAACTGAAAAGTTTTCGCGTGTTTTGGGACTACCGTACATTTTTGAAATTGGCGGAAAAAAGGAAATGTCTTTCTTTAGATAAAATTGAAATAACTTTTTGTTCGTTTACTACTACCTAGCTTACTGCGTCGTGTAGGTATACCGGGTGTTGCATCGTCGAGCGGGACATAGGAAATCCCATGTAATTTTAAATGGGGTCAATTATTGGCTTCCCTAATTATTTTAGAGAAAAATTCTATTTAGGTTTATTAAAGAGCACTAAAACCCACATTTAAAAGAATAACTTTAGATATTTTTGATGAGCCCGTTTACGGGTTATCGCCGATTTCTTTTTAACTATTTCTCCTTTTTATGGCCCCGTATTTGCGGGCACCAGTCAAGGTAAAAGATGACTGTCAAATAAAGTTGTCATTTTGAAATGTGTGCTTTATTGTTATAAAAACTCGTACATCGAAAATATTAGCCATGAATTACACTTCTAAAGAAAAAATATTGATGATTAAATGGTATTATCAAGGAAATAGTTATCAAAATGTGTCAGACATGTTTGCTGCTCTGTATCCGAATAGACCGATACCTGCAAAATCTACAGTCGAAAGGAATATCAAAAAATTTGAGACAAAAGGCACTGTAATAAATAACTGCAGATCTGAAGAAAGGCAGGAACAAAGAAGAGATGCAAGAAATGATAGGGACTTGCAAATTTTATTGTGCGTGGAAGAAAATGATGGGAAGATCAGCACAAGGAAACTTGAGGATGACATAGGATTAGATCACACCACAGCGTTACGAGCTTTGAAACGACATAAATATTATTCATACAAATATGAAAAGCACCAAAAGCTAAGAGATAGGGACGAAATACGACGACAGGAGTTTTGTTTTGGTATGATGGAAAGAGCAAACATGGATAGGGAATTTTTAAAAAACATTTGTTTCACTGACGAATGCACATTTACCTTAAACAATGAACCCAATGTTCAAAATTATCGATATTGGAGCAAAGAAAACCAACACAGGTTTGTGGAAACAAGGACGCAATATCCACAAAAAGTTAATGTATGGGCTGGGATTTTCGGAGAAAATATTATCGGGCCATTATTTCTTACACGAAATTTAAATGCAGAATATTTTTTGGAACTACTTGAAGAATCATATTTTACCTACTTTACATGATGCCGCCAGGGAAAATCAGGAAGTTTGGTACCAAATGGATGGCTGCCCGGCACATAGTACCCTGGCTGTCCGGGAATATTTAAACCGTGCTTTTAATGGAAATGTTATTGGCTTAAATCATACAGTAAATTGGCCAGCCAGGTCTCCTGATTTATCGCCAAATGATTTCTTTCTCTGGGGCCATTTAAAAAACAGGATATATCCTGATACAAAGATAAAAAATACCCAAATCTAGACGAGTTAAAAAATGCTATTTCTGCCGAATGCAATAGAATTTCAGTTTACCAACTAGCGAATGTAAGAAGAGAATTTTATGATCGCCTCGGTTATTGTCTAGCAGTCAATGGAGGAATATTTGAACATCTTCTTAAATCCTAAAGTTCTAACAATTTAATAGTACCTACCTATTAATTAGTAAAATATTGAAACATGTAAAATGTCATAATTAACCTTGTAATTGGATACTTTATTTTAGTTTTATTCAGATTAATTTGTACTCATAAATACACCTTTAATATTTTCGATGTACGAGTTTTTATAACAATAAAGCACACATTTCAAAATGACAACTTTATTTGACAGTCATCTTTTACCTTGACTGGTGCCCGCAAATACGGGGCCATAAAAAGGAGAAATAGTTAAAAAGAAATCGGCGATAACCCGTAAACGGGCTCATCAAAAATATCTAAAGTTATTCTTTTGAATGTGGGTTTTAGTGCTCTTTAATAAACCTAAATAGAATTTTTCTCTAAAATAATTAGGGAAGCCAATAATTGACCCCATTTAAAATTACATGGGATTTCCTATGTCCCGCTCGACGATGTAACACCCGGTATAGTATTTTATATATTTTTTGTTTTTGTGACTTGTCTAAACATATTGTAGGTATAGGTATGTACCAATAAATCATTTGTATTTGCAATAATATATACATTAGTTTAGTTGAGATAAATGAACACAAAAACAATAAAAATTATATGCAATGTAGAACGCAGACCAGTTCTGATGTTTTAATTTTTCTCTATTAAACAACCACCTATTTATCGACCAACATTTGATTCCCGGGTGTGGTCGCTAGTCAGAGGTTTTACTGTATATTGTTTACCTAATTTTCTTCCATCATTTTAGTTATTAAATTTTCTAAATATAAAGTTATTGTGTGGACCGTGTGCAACAATACGAACGCACCCCTGAGAAATTAACTTTGGAGCGAGACCCGTCACCCGTCCTTTTTATTATGACTGATAATTTCAAATTAATTGTTAACCTATTAACATTCAATATTATGGAAAATCAGCTGTCCATATACCGCCATATTGGTTTTTATATTTTGAAACATTTTTGAAACCTCTGATTCTACTGGTTTGATTCATGCGCCTAGTTAAGTGGAAGCCGACTTTATCACCTCAAATTTTTATTACCTGTGTTTAAATTTTTGTTGTCCCGCCAGTTTTCAATTTTTACTTTCTTGACAATGATATCAAAGAAGTTTTTCCCGATGAGAATATTTTTGATCGACCTCTTCTCAGACATCTCGAGGTCGTCAGCGTGAGAGTACACATGGCCTCCATGATCCAAGACCTAAAAAAATACTGAACTGAACAAACATTCTAAACTTAATATCCTGCTGAATAATACCTCGTCAACTTTTCTTGTGTCCCATTTTTCAATTGGACAAGAAAGAAGCATCAGAGAAGCACAAATGCATGCAAAGTGGTCCTCTTGGAGCTCAATAACTTGAGCTCTCTTTTGCGCCTCGTCGTCCTCTGCTCCTTCTGGTGCTACAAGTGCTCTTGTGCCTTCAATTACGTAAAATCCTTTCTTATATTGATATCTGCAAAAAAATTGTAGAACATTCAGTTCCAAAAGTTAAGGTGCAGCTGGGTAGTAAAATGATATATATACACATTGGGCTACTAATGTGCTTCAGCATAGCTAGCGTTGACCTGTGCTTATCCAACTCGCCAACAATACATCTGTGATAAGGTAGCAGCACTAGATTCGTTCTCTTAAAAGTGGCTTTTGGAATAGAAGATTCGTCTGAATCCTTCTCAGAAGAAGGCAATTTTCTTCTCAAAAAGTAGGATAAAGAAGCCTGAGACAAGGCTACAAGTCAACTGAGTGCTGTTAAACTGGAAGGTAAGAAAGTAAAAACTTGGGATGAAGACTCGTTGCGAAACAAGTACTGAATATACGCCCCCCTGCTTATCAGGCGAAGTAGAATTTGCACTAGGCCAAAAGTCAACATCTACAAGGTTTTGATCAGCAGGTCTGTTTTTACTTATGATGTACCAACATCGTGCAGCATAAACAAAACACTGCGGAGTAAGTTACAGCTAATTCGAAACAAGGCATGGAACCACTTCATAGAGACTTAAAAACACTTAGATTGCAGGAATACTATTTAAACTTAACCACACACTATTACAAACGCATGGACTTATCGACTAAGGAACTAATACGACAAACCCACATACGATCGATACCGCACTCGACATACAAACTTTCTTAAGACTGTCTCCAGTATTTCACTGGATAGTTAAAGTAAAGAGTACTCCAACAGCAGAACCATCAGCAACACGTAAGAGAAAACAAACAATTAAACTAACTAGAACTAACTCGGAAAAATAAAGCCAACAAGAAGCCGAATGAAGCAAAAGAAGAATTAATAAACGTCAAGGGATTGCAGTCCTGACTTACTAAAAGAAGAAAGATCCCCTATACACGTTGAAATCCCCATTTAAAACTCCAAAATTACGAATACGTGTGAGAGAGAGAACTTTCCAACGCAAACACTCGACGGTGTAGAAGAAAACCCCAACTTCAATAGATAGCGTAATCGCGTATTCTAGATTCTACCCACCCAACTTTATTTTCTGGCTCTTTTTTCGGCCTTTCCTCTTCTTCATCCTCTCCAGCTTGTGGAGGTTTTGATGAATCATAGTCCATGCCTCCATCTTCTCCCAGCCCACCAGCCATTTCTTCTTCGGTTTCGTTCCCTGATTTATTTTTATTTTTAGCGAATCTCTCTTCTAAAATATATGCACATATGTTCTAATTTAATGGCTAATAATTGATTAAATAAATTTTATTATTATTATAAATTATATTGAAAACACATTGTCCTATTTTTAGAGTAACAACAAAGAGGCTTAATTGAATCAAAGATATCTCCGGGTTGAAGATTATTCATATTAAAGGGGAAAGAAAAATCCAAAATTTTTCACAAATATTTAATATCTCGCTCTACGCGTTTCGGTTAGTTCAGGTTAGTTCAGGTGAGTTAACCTGTGCTCGCCATTGTGAGCTTGTTTTTGTCCTTAATGTAAAGTTTGTGTTTATATTATACAGCTCTTGAAAATGGTTTAGGAAACTGAAACGCGTAGAAAGAGATATTAAATATTTGTGAAGAATTTTGGATTTTTCTTTCCTCTTTAAAACAAAAAGGCTTACCAGAGAGAGGTAATCTTTTGGTCCTCACAGAGCTTAACACGAACCTTGTGTAAACAACTCCTTCATTATTTTCACGTTTTCGCTTATTATACATTATTCTCGTTGTCAACGAATGTATATCCTATAATATGAGTTCAATGTAATATATAAAGAAACTTGAAAGATTTGTAGAAATTTCTAAATTAGACAAAACGATGAAGCATCTTCATTAGGTGGACTACCTTAAACCTTGAAAAACAAGCTGTTCCATTCTCAGACAATCCCTCGCTCAGTCCCACCTCGTTATTACCAAATCCGTCATACATATAATAGAGATGATTTTTGTAGATTAGTGCGCAAGCGTAAGTTGGAGTTACCAGTACGCCCATGTCCGATCTGACAAACAGTATCTTGTCTATTGCCAAGTCCAAAATATTTTGTCTGGTATACGAGTCAAAAACGTATTCCACCAGACAAGTGAATTTGTTTTTTCCCAAAGATATCTGAGGTATCTCCAACTTGGATACCTACAAGGGAGAACTCGTAGAATAACAAACATATTTACATCAGTATCCATATCACCTATACCTGATCATATCTAAATTTGGAAGCAGTATATAGCTCTGCACCACATTTTAAAATATAATCCACAATCTCAGTGGTCCATGACAGAATGGAGTATTTCTTGGCAACCACATCGGCCATGACGCAAACAAAAGGTGCCATGAATTCGATCTCTTCACCAAACGCGGCAATATTTTTTGTTCCTCTGATAATCTAAAACATTACGTTTGGTTTTAATTTAACTTTCATTAGATTAAAATGTTTCACCTGTGTATCATCAGGCAAGTCTATAAAGTTCGTCTCTTTTCGTAACTCCTCGGACTTTGTGACATCGGGAGCTACAGGCACGTAAAGCTCTTCCCACTGGTCCTTTCTTTTAGCGCTATTAAGTCGTGATTTCATTTGTTGTTTACCCCTAATGTAGGTTGGATATAAGATCTCTTTTTTTATTGGAAAGAACGTAAGATCAGTATTCATCTGAAAAATTACGTTACGAATTGACAAAGTGTTAAATTGAATCCAAGTTACCTATACTGACTTGCTCCGATGTTACCAAAGGCATCAAAGATATAGATCTAGCTTGAGCGTATTCGTCTGCACTATAAAAAAAATCTTCCCCTTCCCCTGCTTGCATTTCGATCTCTTTCTCGATAGCTGCTTCCAGATCTTCTCCTTCGTCTTCTTCAATGATGTCATCTAAATTAAACATTAGAACTGAGTCAGAACTTTGCGCCTTCATTTCTTAATTCTTACCACCTTCTTCTCCTGCATATCCTTCCCCGTATGCCTGTTCCAGTTCAATCTCTTCCTGGGTAAGTTCAAACGAATCCAAGTCCATAAATGGAATCGGTTCCTCATCTTTGGGTTGAGATGGTCGTGGTGGAGCAATCTAACAGCATAAAGGTAAGTAGGTATAAGTTTAAATGATTTTTCCAATGCTCCATCCCCTTTTTCTAAAGCCTACTGCGGGCTAAGCCTGGCAAGTATGTAAGAAACCTACTTAATGGGTCGTATGGATTCTTATAAATAATGTATGTATGCACAGTTACAGGAAAGGCAAAGCACGAAATTGATGACCTCACCTGAGTATCCGACAAGCTAGGTGAATCCAAATCAGCAATAATATCTCTAATAGCTGGTCTATGTGCAAATGCAACGTTAGGGGGTACTCTATCGGCATGGAGAAGGGGTGGAATTTGTTCTAGAGCCAAACTTCCTACATGCGAACCTAAAAATCGAACTTAAATAAATAAAAATCTGAACCAGGTACATATGGAAATAGGAGTTTAGTAAACAATTAGACTAATCTATTAAAGTTGTAACAATAATTTACATAGGGGTCCACGAGAACAGGACGTTTCAATAATGTTGTTAATTCGTAACCATTATAGTAGCCGTTGATTTGTCGAAATTTCTGTCATTAAGTATGAGATTCTTTGTATCCAAACTACGAATAAGAGACTAAAGCAATCCAAAATTAGTTAATAAGATTAGAATATTTTGTGCTAAGATTGCTTGTATCGGTTTTAAAATTCACGGCCAGGTTTTTTAGTTTGTTAATATGTAACAATTCGTTTATTTCTCTTTTTAAGGTGTTTTCTTCGAAACCACAAATTTTGGAATTGTCAAAATTAAAGTTGTGTCCCGTTTTAAAGTGATGTGAAGAAAGAGCAGTTCTTTCCCTTTTATTGATATTAGTAATTGTGCGGAGATTTTACTTTTCTCGGTACACAACGGGGGTGTGAGATGTTTTATTATTCACCTTTTCTACATAGGAGGTTGGTAGTGAACAAAAAGACTTGTGCTTCTATTCTATAATATATTTAGATAGCACTAAAGCAGATTCCCTACAACGGCTTGGGATCACATTGGTTTGAGCACTTAACACTAAGCCTAAGTCGTACAATGCACTTTGACACAACACTTGACCGGTTGACAAAACAATTGAAACTTATTCTAGGGCTAAGGCTATCCAAGATGCAGAGTATTTTTGTTCACCCGCCGGGACAAAATACGGGGTCTTGCCGAGATGCAATTTACACAAAAACTCTACGGCGTCTTGCCGAGTGCAAGTACTAACTTACCGGCCACTTCAAAATTCTATCGAGATTCTGTTAGGTACTTTGATAGCGCCTCTACCCTTACTAAAAATAGGGCAACCAATTAAAGTGCGTTACTTCACTCACCCAATTTACACTATTGGCCAAAAATCCGTCAGCTATACCTGCTTTGGATAACAAGGAGGATGAATAAATTGTCTTAGGAAGGGTACGTGGGAATATCCTAAACCGTATTAAGAAAGAAGCCAATAAAACTATCTATTATTGATATAAGGATCAAAGGCAATGTATCGACATACCTAATTACTTTCTAATAATATGAATTTAAGTAATGTCACGTACAGGTATGTCGCCAATTATTCAGCTAATCCGATGGGGAACTTATAAAAATACACCGATGAGTTAATGCAAAAAAGGGAAACCTATTGTGACTAATAGGGTACAATAAAGCCGGTATTTGTTTTTTGTGAGTCATCCATTATTGTTCCGATAATATATTCTATATTTAATTTAAAAAAAATATTATGTGTGAAAAAAAAAACGCGTCGTGGTAAAACGTTGATGTTTTAACAGTAATCTTCATAATCGTAGAATCGTAACGGTGCTAGTTTACCCTTTTGCACTTGTACAGTATTTGTCGGGTCTTACCAACTGTCACAATGCAAACATTCAAGTCTTTAGACCAAGTTAGATCTTCAACCTTGAGGATTGGGGTCCTTAATTTAACTTAACAAGTCACCTACAGTTTCTCTGGAATAAGTTGCAACTTTGACCTTATCTTGGACTTAAAGCGTTCCGACCAATTTTCCACTCAAACTACGCTTCATTGGGATTTTAGAATATCCAGTCTGCTCGATAGATGTTGGATCTCTACGTTAAATGATCTTTCAACAGTGCAGTCACCGAACAATTAACTATAGGTATCTGGGATAGTTATTTTTTAGGCAAATAGAAAGTTGTGGTCCTTAAACTTGGGCCATTAGCGATAAGAGCCACATAAAGTCCATGACAACAATTGTCCTAACAGTACCTACTATCCTTAAAAGATATCTTGTAGTCAGAGTTAACATTGATAATATGGACCTTAGATTGTGAGCATTAACAGTCAACAAATTAGTCTCAATCCATTGTTCAATTCTTGGGAGAGCAGTCGAGACTTTATCTTTCAATACCATGGGGCAAGGATGACGCCAGAGCTAGGCAGTATCACCAGTAAAGGGCATAAACTGACCCCCAAGTTCAAAGAAGCAAGGTCGTTGATATAAAACAAAGAGCAGTTCTGAGGAACCCCACAGTAGGCCACGCCTACACCTGACTTCCAATAACGACCTTCAGCTATCTTAGAACCAGAATCACTCCACTCCAGTATCACCCCCTCCCTCTAAATCCATATGCATTAAGCTTCTTCAACAGAGTATCGCGACTTGCACAGTCAAATGCCTTTGGCAAGTTACAAAACACCTATCCTGTTATTGAGGAGGCCACTATTTTTAAGAAGTAAAAATGGCATTATAACTATCTTTGCTATAAATTAACACAGTTACTTTCACACTTGTAACGTTCCCTGTACCCGGGGACCACCTTATATCATAGGAAATATATCCCTGCATTACCTATTTCATATATGGATGGATCAGGAGTCTCTCCCATCAGAAGGCAACGCATGGCCATAGCAGAATAGTCTACTGTGACCGGTTTTTCCGTAGCAGGTTTCTTACTTTTTCTCATCTTGTAAGTTTTGAATTCATCTGGGGGAAACTCATCCAGAGGGATATGTTTTGGAAAGCGTTCCGATTGTACCTTTAATAAGTTCAAATAGAAAATACACTCCCCGACAATAAATTCCGGACAAAGATAATTTTAGCCAGGTTCATAGTCCTGTAATTGTTCTAATTGTTTTCCGATTCTGGTGAAATTTTAGCAGCGAAGTGTAGACTCGTGTCTTGGAATGTTAGCCTCAATTCTAATTCCCAAAAAACACTGATAGCTTGATCGTTACACAGGGAGAAACAAAATATACATTTTTACCCTCAATTTCTAATCGCCCTGTGGAATAATTGAGCCCCAAAATTTGGCTTTATTATATTTTTTTTTGAAATGTGATCTTTTATTAACACAATGTTTTTTGGTTCACGTCATTATCGGCTTCGTAAGAAAAGATACAAATTTTTAAAGATAGTGTTGCAGTTTTTCTGTTTTATTAACAATTCAGAACATTTCATTATCTTACCTAGTGAGCCTAAATAATTATCGAACCTCTCGCTCTTATCACTTCTACCATGCGGCGTGGCATGCTTTCAATGCAGCTTTCAATTGCTTCTTAGGGAATATTTTCCCATTCTTTAAGAAGGGCGCTTGGTAGATCTGCCAATGTTTCCGGGTGTCGATTTCGAACACGTCTACCTAACATATTATTATCCCAAACGTGTACAATAGCATTTAAATCTGGACTACGCGAGAGCCACTCCAATCGCTGAATATTCACCTCGTCCAAATACTCTATTACAACCCGTGCAAAATGGGCGAAGGGTACCACGCGATCGGCTAAACATTGATGAATATAACGATCAGCAGTTAAAGAACCATTTTCAATCAATACTAGGTATGTATATACAGGCATATAGTGATACCCCAGCCCTCAGCCTGACACTATCGCCTCCAAAAGGCGTCCTAGGAAATTAAGGACCGTATGCACCAAAGCCAGTTAATCATGATTAGCTTTGTAATCATGATTGAATATCTCGATTAAGAAAATTTCCAATCTGTGTACTGTGGGAGATATGCAACATTGTGCAAATCGTTCACCCGGTCTCCTCCAGACACGTTCACGTCCGTCAGGCGTCAGGTGAGCGCATATGGATATAGGATTTTTCCACTTTTTCAACATGTGTAACAGAATTTGCCTAACTTTGTGAAGGGATGTTAAAAACTTCGGTTTCTATACGCTCAAGTACACTGGAGTTAATAGTGAGGCAAATATTATTACGACGAATGGCAGACTTCAGTTGGTGCCAAACATGTTCGATGGGATTAAATACACAATGGTTTGGTTAGTTGCTGATCTTTGTAAATCCTAATTTTTTGTAGATATTCGGATCGCCATTCCCGAATTCTACTGGATCCATTAAAACTTGTCTTTTGCTAGTTTTTTTTTAAATCTAAAACCCATGTGTTGGATACACTTCCATAACGTTGTTCTGCCACATTTAACACCGATTTCACCTTTTTCAAGCCTCTTAATTAAAATCTAATGTAGGCACGCTTTGTTCCTCGTATTACTTGTAAATCTTACGCCGTATTATATCTTGATTCTTGATCACTTCCATCTACCTTCAAGAAAATGTCAGTATCGGTTCTTTTTTCCCTCGCTAAAATGGGATAATTCACAATTTTCCATACAGTTTATGTTGGAATTTTTGTTAATGTGGCCGTTTCTTCTAACGCTGCTTGCTTGCTGACCGCACGTTCAATGAGAGTTGAATAAACATTGTTTATAACTTCCTTAGTTTCCACAGAAAAGTGTTTTCTGCTTTTCGACGGGGTTATCTCCTGAGATACATTGGGCTCGCACATATTTTCCATGACTCACACACGATTGAACAAACGCTGTATTACACACGAAGTTAAAATAATTACTAAGCTTAAAACTAACTAGAGTGGCTATATATACAGTCTTTAGTGTGTGTGTATTAAGTCAATGGCTCTGGTTGAAACCAAATGGCCAGTCTGTCTTAAGAACATAATTTGTTTTATGGGATTAACCCTCTCATTTTGAATCAGGTAAAAATCGGTTTAAAATCACCAAACTATTACTTTAATAATGAAATTACGTCTTCCGGATTTGCAGTTTACTTTAAGACTTTTTTAAGTACGGACCATAATTTACCTGCATTTATTCATTTATTCATTGTTTTTTTTACGGCCACCCTTGGATAATCCCATTCAAAGGCAAAGTGTAACTTTCTTATATCTCTGGACAGGCTTTACCACGTACATCTTGAAGTCTACGGCTAATAACGGTAGATGGTACGCTACGATCTCGTAATGCAATAATGTTTATGAAATTGTTATCACGTTGATAACACGCGGTCTTCCTGATCCCTCACGTCGTATGTACTCACCAGTCTCGCGAAACCGACTAATCGCATATTGTACAGTACTTTTTGGTTTGCCTAAGAATTCCGCAATGTACCGTATATTGCGGCCATCGTCATTTAATGCACCAGCTCGTGCAACATCGTCTGGCCTCATTTTTTTAAACGAAAAACTTTAAAGAGTGTATTCTGCAACGGCAGTATAGTGACACTTTGGTAAACAATGCTCATGCAACCAAAGGCTCACTAGACAAGATAATGAATTGTTAATACAATAGAAAAACTGCTACATTATCTTTAAAAATTTGTATCTTTTCTTAAGGAGCAGATAATGACGTGAACCAAAAACATTGTGTTAATAATAGATCACACTTTAAACGAAAACATAATGAAGCCAAATTTTGCGGCTCCATTATTCCACAGGGCGATTAGAAATTAAGGGTAAAAAAGTATATATTGTTTCTTCCTGTATAACGATCAAGCCATCAGTATTTTGTGGGAATTAAAATTGAGGCTATCATTCCAAGACGCAAGTCTACACTTTGCTAAAATTTCACCAGAATCGGAAAACAATTAGAACAATTACAGTACTATGAACCTGACTAAAATTATCTTTGTCCGGAATTTATTGTCGGGGAGTGTAGTTATTTATGATGTTAGTGTTAAAAGTATGCTTTTATTTTGAATCAAACAGGAAGAAAGCCTATGATTTTGACGAGAGACCAAATTGAGCAAGCGAAGAAAATGCACTAATTTAAATTATTTCTTACCGGATCCCGATGAATCTTGCACACTTTTAAAGCGTGAATATTGAAGATGTTGTCCTTATGATCGAAGTTATGGGTGACAACATCCACTAATGATTCAAGGGAGGCATGCATTGAAACACATGCGCAACCATCTCTGCAGCTGTAACCTGAAAACCGTTTAAATAAGAAACATTTTCGCTGATGGGATATAAACGTTACCTTCCATTCCCCTTTGATATGGATCGAAGCAGAAATACATATTTCTCTGTTTCCAAATAGCCAAATAACTAGTATCAATTTGCACAATGGCGTTAGTATTCGTTTTGAAAAATTCCTCCAAGGAGCAAGTCAACTGGCAGTTACATTTTTCGTACATCATGTCCACCATTCTGTTCACGTAAATATATATTTCCACTAAAATGTTGGACATACAAATCAATTTTTGGATTTAGTTAATCATTACTTACTAAGTGTTACCTATGTAAGGTCCGATGGTAAAAAATGCTGGAATAGTATTAAGTTTAAGTTCGCTTATTGAATCACACTGCATGCATTCCACGTAAAGTTGATTTCCAATAATCATAACTTTATCTACAGTGGTCTTGTGCCAAGCACTAGGAGGAGTAATTCTTGAATATACCTAAAAGCAAGTTACATAGAAAAGCTCTCTCCAGAAGGGCATGCTTAATCATGTTTAGTAAATATTTATAATACAGGGTGTCCCACCGGGAACTCCATCGATCGATTATGGAAAAACTATAATTATTGGAAAAATCTGAAAATTTGGTAGCTTACTAATGTCATGATTACACATTTTCTATTATTAAATTGCAAATATTTTAGGAACTGTCAGTTTTCGAAATAGACGATTTATTTTATGCAATGTTACCCTCATTTTTTATGCTGAATATAGTGATAGGGCTTTAGATTTCTCTAAGAAGTACGCTAACATCACATTTTCGTCAATTTGAGAAACATTTTTATCCGCGGACCATTCCGAAAACAGGTTGTACGTTTGATAGTATCTATCTTTCGACTTCTCAGGTAACACTGAGGCACATGCCAACTCGGCCGCCTTCTGAATAGCAACGTTTTGGTCTTGGGAGAACATTTTAGGCTAGCGTAATTAAAAAATTCGAAGTGACAGACTCTGACAGTACCCAAATAACTAGTTGTCATGGATCATTTTACGGGTGAAAAAACCTTATTTTATCATTATAATTTGAATAAAATCAAAGTTCATTACTTAATAATATATTGATCAGAGTCTCAAAGCTACAACGCCACATAAAACTTATCGAGGCGTGGCTAGATAAGTGGAAAATTCGCCCCAATGACGCCAAAACCCAAGCCATCTACTTTTCGAGAGCCAGAAGCAAATTACCCCAAACCAGATTGCAAGTCAGAAATATCAGACTAGACTAGTGTAATAATGTTAAATATCTGGGTATGTCGTTTGATAAGCGGCTGGCTTGGACAGATAACGTAGACCAACGCTTAAAAAAAGCGAACGGTCAACTAGGTGCCATCTACTCACTTATCAACAGTAGAAGTAGACTAAATTTACGAACAAAGACATTGTTGTACAAGACAATTATTCGGCCCGTACTTACTTACGGTGTTGCCACTTGGTGCACCGTAAATAAGTCAACGTTTAAAAAAATTCAGACATTTCAAAATAAAGTGCTCCGAATTATGACAAATGCTCGACGCTTTACGATGATTCATACTTTACATAATAACCTACAAATACCGACAATCACTGAACATATAGACAAACTAATTATTGACTACTACAAACGGACGGACGCTTCCCAGAATCCCCTTATCACACGATCACACGTTCACTCAAACCCACTCAAACCATATAGAATACCGAGAGACTGGCTCACTCCTCCCCAGCTCCGGCCTCCGCCACCATAGTTTTGATCTAGCAATGGCCAGACTAACGATTTAAAAGTAACCTCTTCCTCGCTGCTCCCCTCTCCTCCTCTACCTCAATAAAGTGTGAAATTAGAAATTTTAAATCAACCCCTCTGTTCAAGATCCCCCAAAAGCAACTCTGTTTAGAAATTGGAATAAAGGTCGAGGACCGATTCAAGAAACGAACATGATCCTATATTGATCAGAGAACAGTGGTAGAAAAGATTTAATACATCACACGATGCGAGAGCCTTTTTTGATGTTCGTAGGTATTGAATCACCTCGGCTTCGCCTCGGCTATTCAAAAACCTCCTCACACCAAAAAATTAACTTTCGCAACTAGTAATGTAAATAACTATTTCGGTCTGCAAATATAATTTTTGACATAAAATTTGAAATATTATATCAATGTCAGTTAGACTTGCAATGTACATGTAGCTTAAGGGGGTGATTCCTTATGGTATTCTAAGAGAAAAAATTTATATAAGTATATGTCCAGAGTTGCCCGTTTTTTGATATACAAGGTGTTAAAGTTTAAGAAAAAAACGGTTTTTTATAATTTTTGTAAATATTATTTTCTTTATTTTATTGAAATTTGGTAGCGTTATCCATAATGATAAGGGGCTTAATCAGCCTTAACTAGATTAAATTTCTTAAGTTCAGTGACGTCAAGGGAGCACCTTAACGAAGATTATTGACAAGAAAATGTACGCCTCTGACTTTTTCTAATTTTGATATTTTTCTAGGATGAACTAACTAATAATACAACTTTTTTTGTTCCTCGAGTTCTCTTCGTATCTTGCTTCGTTTTCGAGAAAAAAAAAATATATACCTTGTAATTGGATACTTTATTTTAGTTCTATTCAGATTAATTTGTACTCATAAATACACCTTTAATATTTTCGATGTACGAGTTTTTATAACAATAAAGCAAGGAAAAAGGAGAAATAGTTAAAAAGAAATCGGCGATAACCCGTAAACGGGCTCATCAAAAATATCTAAAGTTATTCTTTTGAATGTGGGTTTTAGTGCTCTTTAATAAACTTAAATAGAATTTTTCTCTAAAATAATTAGGGAAGCCAATAAATGACCCCATTTAAAATTACATGGGTTCCTATGTCCCGCTCGACGATGCAACACCCGGTATATAAAAAACGGGGCAACTCCGGACTCATGCTTTATATAAACTTTTCTCTTAGAATATCATAAGAAATCACTCCCTTAAGTTTCGTACCGTACTTCTGGGTGCCATATTTCAAATAAGCAAGTTGACATGTACATTATGACTGAAGAGTCTGTGTCTACCAAAAGAATGTCAGGTCTACTATTAATTTGTTGAAAAAAAAACTAGTTTCGACATTGACGCTTACTTGTTATTGCTTGTTCCATTAATAATTTGATTGTATTACCAAGTGAAGACGTAATAGAGCGAGTTTTTCTTTGCATTTTTCTTTTTATTGGCAATTATTGTAATGGCCTATATTCGTAGAAAAATTTTGAAAATTTTAGTAGTTTTGAATTAGCAAATGTGAAGATGAACTAACCTGTTGATTCCCTCCCCTCTTGCCGATACTGCGTGGCTACAGATTAAAACGACAAACTATACTTTCGGTATAACCGGAAGTGCCAAATTCTTGAAAATATTTTAGACGAATGGTCCCTATTGACATTGGTAAGCTGACCAGATTTTTCCTAATTATAATTTTTCCATAATCAATCGATGGAGTATATTAAAAAAAAAAACGGTTGATTGTAGAGCAGCAATATAATGTATTTCTCACCAAACATACAACTGCCATTGGCAGACTTTGCTTGTTTCTTGTAAATCCAAAACACTTATCTGCCAAATCGTACGACCCCAATAAGACAGCCTTGTTTTCGTTTAAAATATTATAGTTGCTTCTAGCGTCCAAACCTCCTCGCTTTTCTTCAACATCCTCCTCATCTTTATTCAAAACCTATATAAACAAATCATTTCAGAAAGATAAGACGTAAAGTGGATTTCAAGCTCTTTCGTTGACTTATTGCCACCAGCTGCAATGAAACCAGGGAAATGTGCAAGAACTGTAACTAGGGCCGGCCTGGTAAAAAGGTAATTAAATAAATAATTATAATACAATAAATTAAGTAAGGGCTGTCAAACATGAGATCTGTTACGACATTCTTTGCGGGCCAAAAAAATATAGAAATATACCTACAAAACTAAAATAAGACAAGTAAGTCATTCCTACACCAACGGTGAAATTAATAAAATAACTCATACCGAGGCTATGTGACGCCACTCGTGATAGATAGAAGGTTGTAATGAATTTACTGGAACAATGGAGATCTCGATTCTCCTCTCTTCCGCAATTTAGTTTACTGCGGCTCTTGGGCCACTTACAGGACAGCTCTGATTTACGAAATAATGCATTTTTTACCATTAGCATTAAACTCAAACTCAAACTCAAAAGTTCTTTATTGTCCGAGGAACAATACTCTTGTTGATAAAGTAAAGTCATTATTAGCAAATAAATACAGACACAATCTGAAGGTCCTAAACAAATGTCAATAAATTAAACTAAAATAATGCAGAACATGTATGATTACAAAATGTATAGATATGTGCCTATTTTCTTGGCATACTTATATAATTATAATAATAATAATAAGTTTATTTCAAATAGTTACAATATAATAAACATGTTAATATGATATTCTTAAATAAACTTATTTATAAATTCCCCAAAAGACGTGCTTGTTAGGGACAAATCTCAAATTATAAATATTTAAGAATATTTCTATAAAAAGTTGCAAGTATTCAATAAACGCTACTTTCTTGATGATATGTTATTTTTTTTTTTTTTTTTTAATAATAATTTATTATTGACCTCAAAACAGTTTACAATAAAACTGGCACCGAGGCCTACAAATTGTATGGTATAATTATTAACATTCAAATAAAGTTATTCCGAAAGGCAAAAAAATGTAGTTTATATTTCTTTATCCTGCCACTTAAATGTCTATACTCTATTTTCCTTTATATATTTCTTAATATTGCACGTCAGTTTCTTGGTATTTCCATGGAGTATTCTTTGTGGAATCCTATTATATTCCTGTATACTTCTATATATTGGTGAGTCCTATCCCTTTTTAGTTCTAGCATATGAATTTCTTAATTCATGGTTTGTTCTTGTATTGTATGTGTAGAATTATCTGTTATTTTGTAGTTTTACACTGGTTTTAAGTTTATTATTTTGTATATCATTGTATTAGTTTGGTTTGTTCAAATACTTTCAATTGATTTATTTTCAGGTATGTCACTTTTTTATATATTTCCTCACTGGGCGTGTAGTAACTCATCCCGAATATCACTTTAATCGCTTTGTTTTGTAGTCTTTGGAGCTGACTCAACTGTCTAGTACATGTATTTCCCCAGCAGGGCATTAGGTATCGCATATGTGGCTCTATAAAACTGTTGTAGAGAAGCTGTCCAGATTTTTTATTGGGTTGGTGAGCACATCTTCTAATAGAGCCCAACATAGGAACTATTTTGTTTATCACACCATTTACGTGGTTTTTCCAGGATAGATTATCTGTGATAGTTAGTCCAAGGTATTTATATTCAGTAACTCTTTTGATATTTGTTTCATTAATTTTGATTTGGGGATTGCACGGTGGTTTACTTTTCTGCCTAATAACCATAAATACTGTTTTCTGGACGTTTAAAGAAAGTTTATTGTAACACAGCCAGTTAAAATACTTTACTAGATCACTATTGACAGTTTCTTCAAGTTGTTTTTCACTTTCTCCAGAATATATTAGCACTGTGTCATCTGCAAATTTGAAATATTTTGCTGTCAGGTTGGTGAATTTCAGATTGTGCACGTATAACAAGTATAACAGTTATATTAAATTTCTGAAAAGGATTATTTATATAACTGAGTCACAATAATGTTAAATAGCATTAATTACTTATAGCATTTCCAAAAATATTTTTAAAGCGCTTCTTTCCAATATAAATGTTTTTATTTCAATTTTATATTTTTTTAATGAAATAATTTTTTTAATATTTGTTGGTAAATTATCGTTTAAATAAAAGCATAAACATTTAATAGTTTTTTGTCCTACGGACTTATTTATTTTAGGTTTTATGGATATTTCATTTTTATAACGTGTATTATGGTTATGGACTTTAAATTGTATAATATTTTTATTTTTAAAAATACATATAAAAATATTATAAATGTAAATTTGTCTAACGTTCATCTTTTTTTTTTTCTGAATATAATTCCTTTGAAGGATAAATATTGTACTTATTAAATTTAATTTTCAAAAATCTTTTTTGTAACACTTCTAATTTTTTAACCAAAGTTCCGTTTATTCCTCCCCAACCTAAAATTCCGTAATTTAAATAAGTTTTGACTAATGCATAATATAATATTTTTAGATGTTTTATATTCAGAAATTTTTTAATGCTGCTAAAAACTGGTAATAAACTTCTTAATTTTTTAATCAAATATTCTACTTAAAAATTCCAATTTAATTTACTGTCAAAAAAAATTCCTAAATATTTTACATGATTAACTTTTAAAATTTGAATGCCATCGCTTATATTGATGCTATTTATATTTTGTGGTACATTATTTAGGTTTAAAGTAATTATGGCTAACCGTATCAAAAGCTTTTGCTAACTCCAAAAGAAAAACAAATACAAGGTTTTGTATTAACTAATGCATTATATATTTGTTCTGTTAGATAGCAAATAGCATCTTGCGTCGATTTATTTTTTTTGAAACCCAAATTGTTTTTAGAAATAAAATTTATTTTTTCTAAATAATTATCACTTTGCATTTTTAAAATTTTTTTAAAAACTTTAGCTAATAAAGATATTAATGTTATAGGCCTATAATTACTAATTTTACTTGAATCTTCATATTTAAAAATAGGTTTTATTACACCAATTTTGAAAGCTTCTGGATATATACTTGTTTTAAAAATTTTATTTATAAGAAAAGTTAGTATATTTCTGTAGTTATACCATCGACACCAGGGGATTTTTTTTTAAATTTTAAGCTATCAATTATATTTTCAACTTTCTGATGATTAGTTTCTTCTAAATAAAATGAGTCAGTATTGTTTATTTTCTTATTTAAAAATGTGTTATTGCATTTATTGACATTATTTGCTAGATTTTCACCAACTGTAGAAAAATAGTCAATAAAGTTATTAGCTATACGTTTCTTGTCCATAATTGACTCATTTTCGATTTTAATTCCGCTTATACTTTTATGTTTTTGATTTTTATTACATACTTTTTTAATGGCTTGCCACATATCTTGATTAGAATTTTGGCATTTATCAATTTCATGTTTATAAAAATTAGTTTTTGTCTCTTTAATTAGTTTAGTCAGTTTGTTTTTATAAATTTTATATTTTTATAATTATAAATTTCATTTTTCTGCAATTTTTTATAGAGCTCGTTTTTTGTATTAATATAATTTAGTATTCTTCTTTTCATTTTTTATTTTAATTTGAGTTGTACATTTCTGTACATTATTTAGAATTTATTTTATTAAATCATTAGATAAGTCATTTATTTCAGTATAAGAATAGAAATTTGCCCAATCTGTTTTTGCCATATTTTCTTTTGATTTATTGTAATTACCATAATTTGTATACGTTAATAAAGGTTCTCTATTACCAATACTACCAATAAGTCTTTTTTGTGAAACTATTGGGTAATGATCCGTTATTTGATATTAAAAATTATTGTTTTTAAATTATCTGAATTTTCATTTGTTTTTAACAAAGTGTTTTTAACATTAACCCTTGTACCATCGTGGGCAGTAAAGATATTGTAAATAAATAATTTATTTGCTATCACTAAAAAAAGTGTTTTCACTAATATTCCAAAGGCCACCCAAAACCTATGGAGATACAATTTGCAACTAATTAAAAAGTTGCTGGTCCTTCGAAATTGAAGATTGCTGCTGGGCATTCCCCATCACAAAGATGTGATCAATACAAGAGGTAAGTTCTTTTATTTCTCTCGTATTTTTATTTATAAATGATGTAAAATTATATTCACTCAACAAGTTTAAATACTCATTAATTTCTTTAAATTTTGGAGAAATATCAATATTTATATCACCTACTAGAATTATCGTTTCATTGTTACAAGTATATTCGATATTATCAAAAATATGCTTTAAATTTATAGTAAATTCGAAAGCATCTAGTAGGGGAGGTTTATATATACTTAAAATATTAATTTTTTCTTTCCAATTGATAGTTTTAAAGAAAATACTCTTATCTTTCCCAAAGAGATAATTTCAAAAGAGTAATTGTTTTTATTTTTAACATACACTATAATACCGTCACTTTTATTGAAATCTCCGTTATTATAAATTAGATCATAACTATTTAATTTAAATAAGTCGGTATTAAAAACTTTCCAAGTTTCTGTTAACACTATAACATCAAAATTATGGGCGAGTTGACACAAGAATAATTTGGTTCCATCAAAATTTTTAGAAATGCTTCTAATATTATTTTGGTATATTGAAAAATATTTAAATGGGCTTATTAATTCATTAAAATTATTCTTATCTTCAATAAGTTTCGTTTGAATACTTGTTATTTTAAAATTCGATATATATTCAAATTTATGTATTTATTATTTAGTAACTCCTAGGATCATTTACTTATTTTGCCAATGCGCTATAAATACTGCGATAAAAATGGTTCAGATCATCAGCGTTAAGAATAAGATCACTTAAAGTAGGGGCCCTGTTCTTTTTCCCTCTCAAATCATTTGCAATCCTCCACGATTCCCATGACTTGTTATGAGACCTATTCATATTCCTAAAATGTACCCTTTTGGCAGCTCTGATAGTTCTACTATAGAAACTGCGATATTTTCTAAAATAATTTACAAAACTAACATTATTGTTTGCAAATTTCCTCATGTAGTGAAGGCAGCGCATATTTTTTCCAGAAACCTTCAATGCCCTTGTAAACCAAGGTTTCCTGTTTTAAACTACTCCGACTCAGGCGCCTGATATTTACATTTACTGAGGTGAGTGGCATTTTGTGAAAAGCAACGAAAGAACTTGAAACATACTTTACCACAAAGCCGCTGATAAAAATTCCTAACACAAACCTTAAACGATTTAATGGGATAAATCACAAATGGCCAATTTTGCATCCCCGACCTTTGCAGGAGCACCGTCACTATAGCTGGAATGTCATAAAAATTCGCCATAACTGCAGTGCCGTTGGGCGAGTAATACAAATCCTTCGTTCTGGGTTTGCCATCATAAAAGTAAAAGTACTTGTCCTTCCAAATAGCCACATTAGTATCTTGCGTTTGTAGTATCCCAGCTTTTTGACGCGCGAAAAATATACTTAAGCCTTTTGTAAGGTTAAAAACTGTTTTGTCGGTTGATTTGATCAGACCCGACACCTCCGGTTCTTCTACAGTGAAACGAATTTTTTTGTCTCCTACAAAATTGTATTATGAAATCTGAACATTCCTCTAAACAATCATTTTTGTTTACCTATAACACAGTATTTATCCAAATCCTCAGGCTTCAGTTCTTTGCGAAACCGATGGTGATGTAAACTATTTAAACTACTTAAGTATAATTTACTTCCAACATCTAAAATGTCGTCGATGGTTTCAGCTACCCATTTATTGGGATGCTTTACAAAGGAGTAGCAATATGCAGCTACTGGTATACATATCCCTTGCATGGTAGGCGCGCCTTTTGGCAAATGTGTATCACCTAAAAAATATTCACCTTTTAAAGCTGCTAGCGAAAAGGGCTTGGACTGAAGAACGTTGGGCAAAAGCAAGAATATAGAGAAAAGAAAAATAAAAATTATAGAAATTGCTGAAATTCTCCAAGCATTTTCGAAAGTGTTGACCAGCATCTCTGGAGAAATGTTACCACATTCTTGGATATTCCTTTCTTGTAACTGTTCTAAATTTTCAACTGCTGTTTTAAAAATATGGTTCTTCAAATCAGGAGAAATAAAGTAATCCATAACCGTCGAACAAGGTGATCTGGATGGAAATTAAATCTGTTCGAAAACTGATCAATCTGTCGTCAAATAATGGATTTATTTGTCGACGGGCAAGTCCCAATTACAATTTTTAATTAGCAAATTACTAATAATTAATATACTAGTCAAAAGAAAAATAAAATAACTGAAACCTAAATTAACTCTCATATACCTACTAATACAACAATACTTTAATCACATTAAAGTCTAGAACCATGCCTCTTAAAGGAAACGAGGGAAGTGTTAAAAAGTCATTGGTAATTCTGTTTCCACTATTAACAATTCTACACTGTGGGCCAAATTTATTTGAAACCCAATTTCACTCTGAATAACTTTTGCTATATTTGTCGGATTTTGGTGGTATTTTGTGTGAATATGAAAGGGGCCTTTCCTTAATTGTAGAACAAATATCCAATCACTATGTACAGGGGAAGCCAAGTAACAAGAAATATTTGTAATTATTGCCTTTGGGGCTGTTGCAAAATTAAATGGTTTACTCTAAAACTACAAAAATTATTTGAAGTTATTAAGAGACTATCGGAAAAGAGGCTCTGAAAAAATTGTTCTAGAAACTTTAGGTTATATATTAAAATCGTATTTTTTTTCGAAACTTTATTAAATATTATTACCATACAGCTTTATTAAATATCAAGTTAACAGAGCAAAAATACGTAAATAATTGGATATCCAGTTACCTATGAAACAAAAGAAAAAATGCCGTTGGATCACTTGACAACAGTATGTAAATATTAGTAACTTGGCAGTGTGTTAAATTTATTTCAAAATGGTGTACTCGTATTTGTCATTTGAAGATAAAATCTTAATTTCATCTCTAAGAGTCAAAGGTTATGGTGCAAAAAAGATTACTAAAAGTTACCCAGAGCGTAATTGGAAATTAAGTACCGTTAGTTATTTTCTACGGCATTTACTCGAGACCAATGGTTCATTCCAAATGAAGCCTGGCAGAGGAAGAAAGAAGACTGGTAGAAGTATCGAAAACGTTGAAAGAGTTAGGGCAATTCTTAATGCTGTCGAACCCGGTAATACGATAAGTTCAAGAAAAATAACAAAAACGACTACTATTAAAAGATCATCGGTAAGAAGAATTATTAAAATTGATTTGAAGTATCGACCCTTTAAAAAAATATACTGTCACAAATTTTCAAATGATGTTAAGAATAAAAGAGTAGAAAGATGTCAAGCATTGTTAAGAAGATTTACACGACGCGATGATATTGAAAGAATTTGGTTCTCAGATGAAAAAGTTTTTTCTTTGCGCCAGCCAAAAAATTCTCAGAACAACAGAGTATATTCTAATGTACAAAGAAAATCGGAGATACCACTGGAACATCTTCTGGTTCCCAGAGATCATTTTTCTAAGTCAGTTATGGTTTCTCTGGCTGTATCGATGCTAGGAAAAACTGAAATTTATTTTATTGGCTCTGGAGTAAAAATTAATTCCGAAGTTTATCAACGGGACATTTTAGAAGGTATGCTTCGGGAAATAGAAATAGTTAGCGACAACTACACATTCCAGCAAGATGGCGCACCAAGCCATACGTCAAGAAGTACTGTAAGATACCTGCAGGAAAATTGTCCTGATTTTATTGAACCAAACATGTGGCCTCCAAATAGCCCGGAGTTAAACCCCGTCGACTATAACATTTGGGGGACATTAGAGGGAATAGTTTATGAAAATACTCGGATTAATACGATTGATCAGCTTAAAGAGAGAATAGTCTACTGTTGGCAACAATATAATCAAGAAATTATTAATAACTCAATTGGACAATGGCGCCGAAGACTTCAAGCTGTTGTAGATAATCAAGGTCATATTCACAATAATTTCTTGTAAACTTATTGAAAAATATTTTTCTTTTATTACATTTTTGCTCTGTTAATTTGATATTTAATAAAGCTGTATGGTAATATTATTTAATAAAATTTTCGAAAAAAAATACGTTTAATACAAAACCTAAAGTTTCTAGAACAATTTTTTCAGAGCCTCTTTTCCGATAGTCTCTTAATAATTTCAAATAATTTTTGTAGTTTTAGAGTAAACCATTTAATTTTGCAACAGCCCCAAAGGCAATGATTACAAATATTTCTTATTACTTGGCTCCCCCTGTACATAGTGATTGGATATTTGTTCTACAATTAAGGAAAGGCCCCTTTAATATTCACAGAAAATACCACCAAAATCCGACAAATATAGCAAAAGTTATGCAGAGTGAAATTGGGTTCCAAATAAATTTGGCCCACAGTGTAGGTATAGGAGAGGAATTACCGTAGTTGCACCTATGCTTGTCAAGTCTTGTGTCCCTATATAGATATAAAAATAAAAAGAAGTTAGATTAGGAGGAGTCACGCTTCGCCCCTATTCAATTATTAGTCAGATGCAAGCTCTCTTCAGCCCTAAGGCAGATATCAACATTAATAAAAAAGTAAATAAGAGCATCCGATACGCCGACGATGCCTTGGCAGGGCCGTAACTAGGTGTAGGCGGAGTAGGCCCATGCCTATGAAAGGCCACAATCATAAATCAAAATATTCTGAATAATGATAAATATAAAAATGTTTATTAGAATAGATCTATCTCGCCAAAATATAAAAATTCTATTAGAATAGATGGCAGATGGCAGGTCAATATCAAGGCGTACAAGCTAGGACATTGCAAGAAAATCCTACTGCAAGATTTGTCCCATGCTCTGCACATAGTTTCAATTTAGTGGCATTACACAGTGCTTCAGTTAGTCCCGAAATAATAACCTTTTTTTGGAATTATTCAAAATTTATTTAATTTTTTTGCGTATTCCACGGTACGCTGGAGTAAATTAAAAAATGCAATAAATATTACTTTAGGAGGCTTTGCATTAGCGTTGAACGCACTTATCACTCAATTTAAATTGGTTTGGGATATTTTAGAAGAGATAACTGATGTTTCAATATATTCTGGGGCAAAAAATTTTCAAAAAATCTTAAAAATTTCGACTTTGTAATTCTTTTAGTTTTTTGATCATCTATATTAGATAAAATTAATAAAGTAAATCTTTTACTTCAGAAAAAAGAGTTAACATTAGATACAGCATTCAAACACATTAAAGGGTTATTGGAAGAAATCAAAGCAAAAGATGGTTATTTTGAAAAATCTGAAAAAAATGTTTTGCAGATTTTTCAAAATTGGAATATTTCAACTGAATACAAAGCTCGAAAAAGAAAAATTAAAAAAAAAGAGCGGTGAGCTTGCTAATGATTTTTATTTAGACCCAAAAACAAAACAAAAACAACTATTACTTCAAGTCATAGATTCAATAATAACGCAGTTAAGTAACAGATATAAAGGTTTACATGAGATTTGCAGTGATTTTAGTTTTCTTAATGGAGCAATTATTTCCAAAATGAGTCTTTCTGATACTGAAAAATTCATAAAGGTTTGTGCGCTAAATATCCAAACGACTTCAATTGTAACGAATTTATTCCGGAAGCAGAAAATTTTTAATTTCAAGCGCAAGAACTTTTTTATTTCCGGTGTCAATCTGCATTGGAAATGTACCAAAACCTAGATGAATTTGAGCTACTGGCAGAGTATCCCAATTTTGCTACAGCATTACCAATTTTTCTTACAATTCCAGTCACCACTGCTTCTTGTGAAAGAGCTTTTTCAAAATTGAAACTTTTAAAAAATTATTTAAGATCGACCATGTCCCAAGAAAGATTATCTAATTCTGCCATATTATTCATAGAAAGGCTTAGTGCAGAATCCATTTCTTTTGATAAATAGATATCAGATTTCGCAACACAAAAAGCCAGAAAATATTGTTTGTAAAATTATCTTCCTAATCAAATATTTAAGTAGAGCGTAGAGTCTATTTGTAAGTATTTTATTTATACCTACACATTTCTAATATTTCCATTTTTTATTTTATTTTTTTGTTTTTAGTTTTACAATACATATATAATCTTCTCTTATCATTAAGTAAAGTTAATAATTAACCGATAAAAAATTTTTTTTTAACCAAAGAATATTAATATACTTATAACTTATTTAATAAAAAGTAAAATAAGCTATACAAATAAATTTTGTGTTTTTTAAAAAAATGTTAAAGTATCCCCCCTCCCTACTGCAGCGCATTTCTCTAGGGGGCGCAAAAAAGAGACCTTGCCTATAGTAGAATATCACCTAGTTACGGCCCTGTGCCTTGGTTATGGCAAACAATCAGACAGACTATGTTCAATCTGTTACCTGGTTCTGGTTGTATTATACGAATTAGAGACCTAGAATATTAAAGAAAAACAAGAATCAGTTGAAATGTAGATCTATCAGCGAATCATGAAAATATCCTTGATGACAAATAATCAGCAATACAGAAGTACTAAGACGAAAAAGCGAGGAAAGAGAAATATTAAATAATGTAAAAACCAGGAAACTTAAATAGGGGAGACCGGGGTTGGTTGTTACACGGGGCAGGTTGTTATTTTTAATTTGGGACCGTTAACTAGATGGCAGCGCATTAATGTTGATAGCAGTGACGTAAAACCAACATCTCAATAGACCGACGGAGTTTGGTCAGTGTTGTGAAATCCGTTCTCGTGTAAGGTGATATTTCATGTTTCTAAGAAAAAAAGTAATTGTGGAACTGGCTGTTTATTTATTTCTAGCTAGGTTCGTATAAAATATATATACATACTAAATTTACTGCATGATATATAGATATATAACATTTTATATTCGTACAATTTGCTTGATAATATTTACAGAGCGATGATTAGAAGGGGATGTTTGTTCAAAATGGCTTCCCGGGGCAGGTTGTTACAGTTGAAAAGGGGCAAGTTGTTACTGTAACAACCTGCCCCTTTTATACTTTATTATTGAGTTTAAGTAGGTATTTATTGTTCTTGCAGATATATAATAAAAGATGCGACATTATAACAAAAAAACAAATCGCGGAGAAACGCCAAAGGCAGTGATTTTAGCTGCTGTAACGGAGGTTATAGAAAACAAAAGACATCTTAGACCCGTGGCTGATGAGTATGGAATGAATTTTATGACACTTCAAAGATATGTCAAAAAGTATCGAAGAGTGGGTCTTCAAGGTATAATGTTTTTGAATTTTATTTATTAATTTGTATTTAATATCTTACTTTTATTTTTAGCAGCAGACACCGTTCCTAGTGGTTATTTAAAGAATCGACAAATATTTAACGACCACCTTGAAAACGAATTGGCTGCTTACGTAAGCGAGTGCTCAAAAATTTATCATGGTCTGTCTCCAAAGGATCTCAAACAGCTAGCCTATGAATTTGCCAAAAAAAATAACATAAATGTGCCTGATAACTGGACCAAAACTGAATCCGCATCAGCTGACTGGCTAACTGGCTTTCTAAAGCGAAATAAGGAGCTGTCAATTCGTACTCCACAAGCGACTAGTTTGGGACGCGCTACGAGTTTCAACAGACATAATGTCAATTTGTTTTTTGAAAAACTTTCGGATCTTTTTAATAGATATAATTTTGGTGCCAATGACATTTATAATGTAGACGAGACGGGTGTAACAACAGTGCAAAAGCCTGCAAAAATAATAGCAAAAAAAGGCGTTAAACAAGTGGGAGCAGTAACATCGGGGGAACGAGGCACCTTAGTCACAATGTGTCTGGCGATAAATGCAAGTGGTAATTCTGTTCCACCAATGTTTATCTTCCCGAGGAAAAATTACCGGGAATACTTTGTTTCTGATGGGCCGCCCGGTTGTATAGGAACAAGCAATCCGTCCGGCTGGATGACAAAAGTTGAATTTGGTGTTTTTGTTAAGCATTTTACTAAATATGTTAGATGTTCTAAAGAGAGCCCAGTTCTACTCATACTAGATAACCATGACTCACACTTGTCAGTCAGCGTTATCGACTTCTGTAAAGAGAATGGCATTGTGCTTCTGACTTTGCCACCACACTGTTCCCACCGCTTACAACCACTGGATAGGTCGATATTTGGGCCATTTAAGAAGTTTGTTAACAGTCAGATGGATGGATGGATGAAGTCGCATCCTGGAGTTACCATGAGTATTTACAATATACCATCAGTCGTCAAGGAAGCATTACCTTTGGCTGTAACGCCAAAAAATATCGTGTCTGGCTTCCGTGTGACTGGAATATTCCCATTTAACAGGAATATTTTCACAGATGAAGATTTTTTACCGTCATCTATTACCGATAGGCCAAATCCGATAGAAACTATAGAGATACAAAATCCAGGAGAAGAAACCCTTAACCGTCCTGAGCTACAGACACCGCCACACTCTCCAACAAATATTGCACCCTCACCAAAAAATATTTATACCGCAGTGACACACATAAATAATAACATAAACAAAATCAATGATGAACAGCAACCGTCAACATCAAGACACTTTTGTCAGCCATCTACCTCCAAGCAAGTTTTTATCAGCCCAGTAGAAATACGACCTTTACCAAAAGCAGAGGCCAGAAAAACTACTCAACAAAATAGAAGAAAAAGGCATAGTGCGATCTTAACTGATACACCGGAGAAAAATTCTTTATTAGAGCAGGAAGAAATGCGAAATAAGAAAGTGGACAATAAAGGAAAAAAGAAAGTGACAAAAAATATATGTGGAGAAAATGAGAAAGTTGATAAGAAAGGGAAAAAGAAATTGAAAAAAATCATATGCGAAGAAGAAAGTGACGATGAAGATGAAGAATGTTTTTGCCTTATTTGTTGCGAGCCTTTCAGCAATTCAAAGTCGAAGGAGAAGTGGGTTCGATGTATTCAGTGTAAAGGTTGGGCTCATGAGTTATGCAGCGATGGATCACTCTTATTCACATGTATTCACTGCGACTCCGATTAAGTTTTACTATTTATTTTTTGGTTACATTTTTTCATTCGTTTTTTTCTTTATTTCTGATTTCACGAATGTGAAATCTTAGAAGCTGGAAGTTTATTTTCAATAAAAATCTTTGAAACAAAATTTTTGTTGAGTTATTTTAGTTAAATTTAGGGTTGTAACAACTTGCCCCATTAAAGTATCAACCTACCCCATTATGGGGCAAGTTGTTACAATTTTCACTGAGTGATATTCATCAAAATTTTTTAAAGAAAAAATGTACTTTCTTGAAATGTAACTAAACTAGATGATAGCCCAAACATATATGTCTTATACCTATATAAACGAAGGTCTTATCATTTGAACAACCCTACTAAAAAAATTAAAGTATAAAATCTGTAACAACCAACCCCGGTCTCCCCTACTTAGATTTGGTTACAAAATGCGGAGATAACGTTACAATCTACTACAATTGATAATGGAAGGGAAAACAGAGGATAAACCAGCTACGGTTGGTGGCTGAATAATATAACAAAATGGTTTTACTGTTCGTCAATAACGAGCTATTTTAAGCCACAGTGTCAAAAATTATATTAACCAGGCCGTTAGCCATCTAAGAAATGAAATGGTATCATAAATAGATAGAAGAAACAAGCATTTTCTGTAAAGAACCACAATTTATTAATAAACTTGACCATTTGTGTGTTTTACCTTGATGCATAGTTCCCTGCCTTGAACCAAAATAGAACTCCTTTAACATAGGCTGATAAATATTTGTAAACGAATGACTTTCCAACGTTCCTCGTCTGAACTTCCGCCTCTTTGGCTCGTACCGTTTAATCTCCGACTCTTTTCTAAATTTCTGAGCATATTTGTCCAGCCCAGGAGATGTTATGGAGAATCCCTCTCTTTCGACTTCGTAGTCCTTGCTTTGGTACGATGTCGCATTTGACATCTTGAAAACGTATCGGCAAAAATGTTATAAGGTAAAGTCCATCCGAACATATTTCGTTTCACCTTATAACTGCAATAATAGTTTTATTATATTGTAAACACCCACACCTGTTCGATTGCCAAACCTAAGTTTTTAAAGAATTTCTTGGTAATATTACCTATATAAAACTGTCGATGAGCCAACCAGCGAAATCTACCTGGCCCCAGCTGGCATCACTGTTTATATTACTGGAATGAAATGAAATAAGGAGTATTGTTTTGCACAGGAAAGTTACTCTTCATTCGAGTCTCGATAAACCTCACCGTTTAGTCACAAATTAGCAGTGAACATTTTATTACCATTAAATCAGTACGTCCAATAGGCGCAAATAAATCAAGTTACCATGCTTCAAATTTAAATAAATGATAAGACGGGTGAAAAGTAAATAATAAGTAAAAAAATTAGACATTAGTAAAGCCTTAAAAGTATTCATAAACGTAGTACATTTTTAAAATTAGTGAAAATTAAGTTGCTGTTTACCTAGTAATAAAATGGCTCACGTATATTCAAATACTGAGTATCGTGACATGCATTTTTGTTATGGGAGAGCCAATGGGAATGCAGAGCAAGCACGGCGGTTTTACATGGAAACATATCCTAATAGAAATGTTCCAAGTGCCCCAACTTTCATCAAAGTTCATCAAAGGCTTGGCGAGATAGGCTCATTTATAAATACTATTGCTGATAAAGGTAGACCAAGATACGTTAGAACTGTTGAAATGGAAGAAAGAATACTTGAAAGAGCAGAAGCGAATTCAGGTATAAGTAGACAATTCTACGGCTTGGAGTCCTTCATGAGGATCTTCTTTACCCATTTCATGTACAAAAGGTACAGGCACTTTATGAGGGTGACGCACAGTTACGAGTTAACATGTGCCAACAATTATTAGAGAAATTTCGACAAAACAATCGATTCCTTAATTTCATATTATTCACGGACGAATCTACTTTCACACGGGATGGGATTACCAATTTTCATAACACCCACCAATGGGCATACGAAAACCCACATGCGATTATGGAACGGCAGCATCAGCGACGATTCTCATTAAATGTATGGGGCGGAATTATAGGAGACCATCTCATAGGACCTCACTTTTTTGAAGGACCGTTAAATGGCGAAGTTTATTTACATTTCCTTCGGAATGTCCTTCCACAATTAATGGAAAATGTGCCAATTCAAACAAGATTAAGCATGTGGCTTCTTCAAGATGGCGCTCCACCCCATTTTAGTCTAAACGTACGGACATATCTCAATGATACATTTCCTAACAGGTGGATAGGACGAAATTGATCATTACCTTGGGCACCGCGTTCGCCTGACATTAATCCTATGGACTTTTTTTTCAGGGACATTTAAAGACTTTGGTCTATAAAACTCCGGTAAACGATGTTGAAGATCTACGTCAAAGAGTAATTAATGGATTTGAGGTTATTCAAAATACGGCCGGTATTTTCTTTAAAGTTAGGCAACATTTCTTGAAAAGCATTAGGAAATGTATAGAGATGAACGGAGGACATTTTGAGAATATATTATGATTAGTTTCCTTCTTAATTACTTGTTCATTCAGTGTTAAAAAATAGATTTAATGACCTATCTATTCGTATAATAATTAAATTATTATTAGGTGAATAAAACTGAAAATAAATAAATAAAAATAAATTGTTTACGTTGATATAATTTAGTATTTAGTCCGATAACTTATTAGGTATTTTATTGACAGATTTATTTAAATTTGAAGCATGGTAACTTGATTTATTTGCGCCTATTTGACGTACTGATTTAATGGTAATAAAATGTTTACTGCTAATTTGTGACTAAACGGTGAGGTTTATCGACTCGAATGAAGAGTAACTTTTTTAATAAGTATTTTATTGTCTTTCACAAGGCATATTTGGTTTTGTAATATCTGTCAAATCCAAAAAGATATGCGAAAAAAAAAAATGGTTTTCAGGTAAAGTGCCCTCTGGTGGCAGAGTAGGGCAACATTTTGGTAACAGAGTTATAGAAATCGTGAAGATAAGTCTCTGTGCCAAAAATCAAATTAATTGGTGAAAAAGTAAATGCCCTACATCAAAAATAAGAAAAAAAAAATTGAACTTTGACAGACCATAACTTAGAAAATATTGAGATTTCGATATTTTGTTACATGACTTACTAACATTATTTTATCATGTAGAATCACCTGTCCAAGTATCCAAACACATTTTCCCAACACCCTGTATATATACTGAAGGTTTAATTGTAATTATAAAACGTTTTAATCTATTCCTAATTCAGTCTCGCTATCACTATCATCCACATTTATAATAAGATGATGTGTTTCGTGTTTGTTTGTATGGTTATATAAGAGTTTTCAATTTTTAAGACATGGGTAACCGAACTTTCATCTGGAAATTCACCGAAAACTTTCTTTATTAGCTATATTACACTGCCACTAAGAGTAGGTGTGCTATTTTCAGTTCTCATTTTCGATTTAACTTGGTGCCACATGTGTTCAATAGGGTTAAAAATGCAATAATAGGGTGGCACTCGCAAGTGTGACCCATTTCTTTCGCCATTTTATCACACACGTACTCTTTTTAATACTAAATGCATTTGACACTTCTAACAGCTGTTTTTTACTATACGTTTCCTCAAAGTACAGTAACAAATCGAGTAATGTACCTATCTATTATTATTATTATAAACTGGCATTAAAAATAAATGTGGGTTAATACGTTTCTGCGAAAGCGAAAGCCGAGTTTATGAGCGGTTTTATTGCAGTCATTAAGCCAAACGAAATATGTTGGGAAGTACTTTAGCATGCTTAATGATCACACTGTCTACTTACCATTGACACTTTTCTTCTGAACTGTTTGGTTAGATAATCTATAGGTCCCATATCACCTTCACCATATTCGCCGAATATCATTTCCTTTTCCATTTCTTTTTCCATCTGTGCTAAATATTTCTCTTCTGGTAACAGTTCTGAAAACCAATGGAATGGAACAACTTAAGAGCACAGTTAGGTAGATTAATACTCGTTACCCCTTTCTTCTGGACTTGGTGTATTCATCTTTTTTCCTCTCTTCTTTTTGCCTTTTCTCCTAAAGCCCTCTTCTCCCTCCTCTGTTATATCACCTAAGCGACCATGCTTCATTCGTTTTTTTCTGGACGTCCTTTATAAAATGAAGAGGAAATTTCAAGGGCCAAATTACTTACTAAATGTGTTTAAATTAACTTACGGCTTGGGAGTTCTAGTATAGACCAAATCGAAACTGTCATAATCTCCAGTCGGCTCTTTCCTCTCGGTTTCGTTAATAAAAATTCCACTTTTGGGCTTTTTCAGACCCAATTCTTGACTGGTTTGTGGATCAGGGTACAGCCAACTGGCAGTTGGAGTTACTTTTCTCAGAGCTACTTTAGCACTAGATGGCTCCGGGGACTCAACTGACAACTAAAAAGGAAAAACTTAAGTTTGTGACCACTCGGTGTAGCGGCTTTCATACCCTTCTGTCAAGTTTCTTTGAAGGAATTGGGTCTGCCATCTTAATTGATTCATAGTGACAAAACTTTTTGTAGGTATACGGTCTATTCTTCTCCATAATTTGTTTTTGCTTTTTCGTTCTTGGCACGACGTATTTTGGTCTGGGCTGACCTGGTTCATAAGAGTATTCCGGGACATAATGAAGATCGAGTCTAGTGCTGAAATCGACAAAAAAAGACTACGTAGAGATTCAGCCTCTTTTTAAATTGAGCGAATAGGTCGTTAAGGAAAGTATCTAATATCGGTATCTATATTATCAAATATGTTATTTAAGTTGGACATTGGTCCTTTTGATAACGCATTCTCTGACGAAACTGCGATAATCCGGTCCGACAAGAACGAGTGAATTACCTTAATTAGGTAGTTTGGCATACCTAATCTTATCAACGTTAGTATAAGTCCGTTATGCTAGACCTTATCAAACGCTCTACTGACATCGACAAAGACCGCTCCAGTTGTCCAGTATTCAACGACGGTATATTTGAAGCCAATCTGTTTGTCTGGTGATGAATGATCAGAACGGAAATCGAACTGCTCAGGTGGTAAAATATTGTTTTCAAATGCGATGTAAGACTCCGAATTTGGGGAACCTGGTTATTTTTTTTGTAACAGAAGCACTAGACATTGAGGTATTTAAGACCTCAGTGACTTGTATACCAGCTGTATCGATATCGGTATCCAATACTATAGGTAGCAGTGATTCCTTGTTTTCTAACGTGCGCCTAAACAAGACTCAGTTAGCGGAGGTAAATACTAGTGACAAGCCCTTGCCCCTTATGTTAAATCGCAGAGCGTCTCAGGTTGAGACAATATGTCTGTGTTTTTTACTAAAAAAATATTCACGATCTCCGGGATCCCATTCAAAGATAAATGAGTGCGCTTCCTCAGTGATATAATATGATAATTATAGTCTAAAGACTTGTTAAACAGGATACGACCTCTGTTGTTTTCACGACGACATCACCAGACGCGGTGTTTTGCATTCAAGTCTCCACCTATAATTATCGTATCATTGGAATTAAAAATCCTGCTCAAACAAGTGCCATTAAATTCGACGGCTGGACTGCAGTAAACAGAGCCCAGGTGTCGCCAGGTCAACCCATTTGGTTTTAGCTTTTACATGGATGAATGTGCCCTCAATGTGCGGACAATTGCATGGGCCATCGCCTGAGCAATGATGTTTTTCTTAACAAGAACCATGGTACCCCCAAGTGGTCTAAGTGGCCTGTTATTCCTAAAAATATTATAGTTTGAAAACGTGAAGCATTCATCTTTAGACCATGTCTCTTGTACTAGCAAAATATCAATTAATCCAGAAAAACTATTTAAAAATTGTCACTTCAGCGCCGTCTAGCGCCCAACCTAAGCAACTTTGTACTAGGGTAAGTTTACTTAAATCGGCTAATTTTGGTCTGAAGAATATGTGGTAGGTTTTTGTAAAGACCTTTTACACCCTGTATTAGAAACGAGACATTTTAGACCACATGTTTAAATGAGCATCATATTCTTTGTACCACTGGACAAGTCTGCAGACGAAGAAGCTTTGCACCGTAGAAATAAAATTAAAAGAAAAAACGCTAAATAGATAAAACTTATACCTAATGCTAAAGGAAATAGGAATTCAATTTAAACTGAAGGAAACACTCAGTTCCATTTATACACTCGTTCATGTTGTTCATGTAAAGCTCATGTAAGGTTCGAAAACTTCCCGGGTAGTTCGAGATATTCAATTTTTATGCTCGGAGTTCGGAATATCTAACCTCACAAACTTGGTCATAACTTTAACCTCACCAACTTTTCGAGTTTATAACCAGCTTTATCCAACAAGGTCATTGAAAGCTTTCAGCAATAATTATTGAACATCACGAACCTTTGACAGTTTATATTTGCTTTTCTGATATAAGATTACTATAAATTGTTGAACTAGTTTTTTAAATTTATCGTTCTGTGGGGGTTTTAAAACCTATATTCTATTAAAGTGACATACATGACCTACCCTACTGATGGTACGATTTTGGCGCTTATGATGCTTTGTTTGCCTGGTATAACGTCCAATGGTTTTTTGAATATAGCTTTATCAACATTTTTCTGTCGTTTAACGGGATCAGGAACTTTTATCGTAGGGATTAATTCGGTTGTATAATCTTCCTCCTCCTGGGGCACCGCACCATTATTCCTAACTTCGCTTTCACTAAAAAAAAATGAAAGTTATTGGTGCGATTTTATGACAATTAAATAACTATTTATACTTGTTCAATTTGTTGACCATACCTAGGATTTTGCATTTTTGGAAATGCTTTTTATGACATAACATACAAAATAAATTTTGACTATAAAACAAGGTAGATTGTGTCAAACATAGCTACCGGTTTCGCTAACTCTGTCAAAGTTATTTCGTCGCGTCAATATTACCTTTCAAAATTTTTGTACTAATTTATTAAAAATCCATAAATATGAGGTAAAGTATTAGATCTTCGATATATTTTCCACTTGTTAATAACAGTAATTTTAAGGTTTCATAAAAAGTCGAAACCGAAAACCAGACCAAAAGTAGTAATCGATTATCCGCCGGTTCCGACCAAAACATGGATACCTCCAGAAAAAAGGAAAAAACCTCCCAAGCCGGAGCCTGCCTACGTGAAACCCGAGGGAATGTCCCAGAAACTGGCAATCTCGACCCTGAAGAAAGTTTGGCATAAATTTGAAATTTATGAGGATGCTGGAATTATAACTGGGAGTTTTAGCCAGTATCACAAGAGGTTTCCTTTTAAATCCAATGGATTTCAAGGTAAAAATTGTTGGCAAAGATCTTTTTTCCTTTACTTTTATACAGCATGTCCAGAAAAGTTCTAGACATTAATAATATTGACATATCAAAACTTAAGATATCATATACAGGGCGGCAAAAAAATATAGAAACACAGAAGTACGTTAAGAGGGAAGTACCCTCAATTTTTATTTTAGAACAAATTGTTATAAGAAAACTTTACTACTAAGGACTACAAAACGTGGTCAGATACAATTTTTCGTTGAAATATTTTAATTTACAGGGTACCATCAAAAAAATTGGAAAATATTTTTTTATTTTATTTTTTTAACAGTTACCTGCAACAATTTTGCAACAACTAAGTGCAATGCTATAGTAACGAATATAGACATGTTAGTCAAAAATCATTTACTATTTTTCGACTTATTAATAAAGCTGGATTTATAAACTCGAAAAGTTGGTGAGGTTGAAGTTATGGTCAAGTTGTGAGGTTAGATATTCCGAATTCCGAGCATAAAAATTGATTATCTCGAACTACCCGGGAAGTTTTCGAACCTTACATGAGCTTTACATGAACAACATGAACGAGTGTATAAATAGAACACTCAGTTCCCTTTAGTTTAAATTGAACTTCTATTTCCAACACCAACTGAACCTCAACCTCGCCAACTTTTCGAGTTTATAAATCCAGCTTAAGAGTTTTTCGTTTGTTTTGTCATGGTTGTAAAGTTAACGCTGCAGAAGAAAATAGAAATTGTACTTATCGTCGGAGATCACTATAAACCTACTAGGGAAGCCGCGCTCATATTTAATACTAGACACTCTGACAAAATGGTATGTAGCGCCACTATAGCAAACGTAATGAATAAATTTAAAGCTACTGGTTCTGTCAAAAATGTATTTAAGAAACAACACAACAAATGGTCCACAACAGAAGAAAAGCAAATCAATGTAATGCCAGCGGTTATCGAAGACCCGAAAATTTCTTTAAGAAAATTGTCAAAAACTATTCAAGTTAACGTCAAAAAGTCTAATGCTAGTAATATTTTAAAAATAAATAAATTTCATTCATATACACCGAAATACATTCACACGCTTCTTCCTAGAGATTTTGAATCCCGTTTCCTATTATGCGCGTGGTTCCAAGGCGAGTGTGAAGTCGATCCTTTTTTTGCAAGAAAAATATTATTTATAGATGAAGCCACGTTTACTTCCAATGGCGTGGTATGCTCCCAAAATGAAATGGTCGGTGGTGGTGGAGTGACAGCAATCCAAATATTCTTTTAAAACAAAAGTAGCTAGAAACGGACAGTTCTGGCTCAGGTGGTGCTGGTGGTGCTGGTGGTGCAACTAACCCGGGTGGTGCGGTGGTGCGTTTTATGACCTAACCCGGGTGGTTCGGTGGTGCGTTTTACGATCTAACCCAAGTGGTGCGGTGGTGCGTTTTATGATCTAACCCGGGTGGTTCGGTGGTGCGTTTTATGATCTAACCCGGGTGGTTCGGTGGTGCGTTTTATGACCTAACCCGGGTGGTTCGGTGGTGCTGTTTTACGAGACCAGTGATGCTGGTGGTGCTGTTTTACGAGATCAGTGGTGCTGGTGGTGCTGTTTTATGATCTAACCCGGGCGGTTCGGTGGTGCGTTTTATGACCTAACCCGGGTGGTTCGGTGGTGCTGTTTTACGAGACCAGTGTTGCTGGTGGTGCTGTTTTACGAGATCAGTGGTGCTGGTGGTGCTGTTTTATGATCTAACCCGGGCGGTTCGGTGGTGCGTTTTATGACCTAACCCGGGTGGTTCGGTGGTGCTGTTTTACGAGACCAGTGGTGCTGGTGGTGCTGTTTTACGAGACCAGTGGTGCTGGTGGTGCTGTTTTACGAGACCAGTGGTGCTGGTGGTGCGTTTTATGATCTAACCCAAGTGGTTCGGTGGTGCGTTTTATGATCTAACCCGGATGGTTCGGTGGTGCTGTTTATGAGCTAACCCGGGTGCTTTCGTGAGGCGGCTCTGTCAATATCTCTCTACTGTGTTAATTTATGCGGGTAATAAAACCGACAAGGGTCGGATCGGCCTGCATGCTTATAGAGGTAAAAAACCGCTTTAGAATGTTTTTGGTATATCTTTTTTAGATAATTTTGGGGGAAATAATTTGCCTGAGATGCCAATTAAAAAAAGCCTACATTTAATTGTATTTTAGATTCTTGAATTTTGTACATGGATTAAAAATCTACTATTTCTTGAAATTGTATACATTATGTTAGATAATTAAGGAATAAAAAAGATGAAAATAGCAATTATAATTAGAAAAAAAAATATTTTAATGTTATTAAGACTTTGTAAATATCTGTAAAAACTGTTCTAAATCCTGTCATTTCTGAAACTTGTATACTGAGTGTTTAGAATTTAGTAAAAAATTAAAAAAATGTTTTAACGTTATTAAGCCCTGTGAAACTTTGTAAAAATGACTAAAACTGTACAGAATTGTATTATTTTCTGAAAATGATATACTGAGTGTTTAGAATTTAGTAAAAATTAAAAAAAATGATTTAAATTTGTTAAATCATGTGAAATCTTGTATAAAATGACTAGAACCGTTCTTAATCATGTCATTTCTGAAAATTGTATACTGAGTGTTTAGAATTTAGTAAAAAATTAAAAAAAAAATGTTTTAACGTTATTAAGCTCTGTGAAACTTTGTAAAAAATGACTAAAACAGTCGCAAATCGTCCTATTTTCTTAAAAGTGTATACTGAGTGTTTAGAATTTAGTAAAAATTAAAAAAAATGTTTTAAATTTGTTAAATCATGTGAAATCTTGTATAAAATGACTAGAACCGTTCTTAATCATGGCATTTCTGAAAATTGTATACTGAGTGTTTAGAATTTAGTAAAAAATTAAAAAAAATGTTTTAACGTTATTAAGCCCTGTGAAACTTTGTAAAAAATGACTAAAACAGTCGCAAATCGTCCTATTTTCTTAAAAGTGTATACTGAGTGTTTAGAATTTAGTAAAAATTAAAAAAAATGTTTTAAATTTGTTAAATCATGCGAAATCTTGTATAAAATGACTAGAACCGTTCTTAATCATGGCATTTCTGAAAATTGTATACTGAGTGTTTAGAATTTAGTAAAAAATTAAAAAAAATGTTTTAACGTTATTAAGCCCTGTGAAACTTTGTAAAAAATGACTAAAACAGTCGCAAATCGTCCTATTTTCTTAAAAGTGTATACTGAGTGTTTAGAATTTAGTAAAAATTAAAAAAAATGTTTTAAATTTGTTAAATCATGTGAAATCTTGTATAAAATGACTAGAACCGTTCTTAATCATGGCATTTCTGAAAATTGTATACTGAGTGTTTAGAATTTAGTAAAAAATTAAAAAAAATGTTTTAACGTTATTAAGCTCTGTGAAACTTTGTAAAAAATGACTAAAACAGTCGCAAATCGTCCTATTTTCTTAAAAGTGTATACTGAGTGTTTAGAATTTAGTAAAAATTAAAAAAAATGTTTTAAATTTGTTAAATCATGTGAAATCTTGTATAAAATGACTAGAACCGTTCTTAATCATGGCATTTCTGAAAATTGTATACTGAGTGTTTAGAATTTAGTAAAAAATTAAAAAAAATGTTTTAACGTTATTAAGCCCTATGAAACTTTGTAAAAAATGACTAAAACAGTCGCAAATCGTCCTATTTTCTTAAAAGTGTATACTGAGTGTTTAGAATTTAGTAAAAATTAAAAAAAATGTTTTAAATTTGTTAAATCATGCGAAATCTTGTATAAAATGACTAGAACCGTTCTTAATCATGGCATTTCTGAAAATTGTATACTGAGTGTTTAGAATTTAGTAAAAAATTAAAAAAAATGTTTTAACGTTATTAAGCCCTGTGAAACTTTGTAAAAAATGACTAAAACAGTCGCAAATCGTCATATTTTCTTAAAAGTGTATACTGAGTGTTTAGAATTTAATAAAAATTAAAAAAAATGTTTTAAATTTGTTAAATCATGTGAAATCTTGTATAAAATGACTAGAACCGTTCTTAATCATGACATTTCTGAAAATTGTATACTGAGTGTTAAGTATTTTAGTTGAAAATAAGATCATAAATCATCTATACAAAACAAGCGCCCCTTATGGATTTGAACGAAAATCATAGATTCGACTATTTTCATGAAAAATAAATCTAAGTACGGAATAATGCAGGAAGATTATCTATTTTCTTGGTTTAGAAAGTGATGTAGTTAAGATTTATAACTTAGGAATAAATAAATTATTATTAATCTTTTCGAGCTATTTCTCTTGCATATTTAATTTCTTTGATAGTAAGAACTAATCTTTTTATTTTACAAAGTAAAAAAAAAAGCTAAAGCTCGGCGTTGTCAGTCAGGTATAAGAACTGATTTAACACGATGGTTTTTGTACAAACGTTCACATACAATTGTATGCTTTTTAACCGATTGTGTCGGAAAAAATGACGATTTATAGATTAGATATTTAGACGAAGAGCTAACCTTCTCAATAAAGTATTGATTATTGCCCTGCTAGCTAGACAACACTTTTTATGTTAGTCAAAAAAAAATTTTTTTTTTCGGACGCTATTACAGATTTCATCGTTAACTAACAAACATTAAGACCAAAAAATTAGCGTGCAAGATGAAATGTATAGGTTCACTTCATTTCTACATTATTTTACAACTCTCAATCGCATTAAAAACAAGATCGAATAAAAAATAACTTATGACATATGGACGAAAAATGTTTTTCAGGCTATTTAGGTTAGCGACCGCATTACGTCTGAAATACTACATTTTTCGAGCTTATAACATAATTTACTATTTTAACGTTAAAATAGGGGAAATGATGTATCGAAGTGGGTACTTTTTTTTGTCGGTCACGAGATTATAGTTTCTTTTAAAATGAGCTCTAATATTTACAACACAAATTATCCTTTAAGCCACATTAGTTTAAAACTCGTCTGTCGCTTTCCCTCTATTGTGAGTTTGATTAAAGTATAGCGTAGTATATATTTAGATGAATTTCGTAAATGTTGAATACTTTCAAAACTGAAAAAGCCGCCCTTTGCAATAAATATCTCCGTAGAGTTAGGTACCCTGCAGATTAAGGGTATTTCAGCGGATAATCATATACAAATTCAAATACCTCATTTGTTTCGGAGCAGTAACCATCAACTTTTACACCATTTAAAACAGCTTCTTTACCATTAGCAGCATGTAAGATGTTGATTTTTCTGTGATTCTCGGTCCAAAGTAACCAATCTATGGCAATTTTGCTCTGCCTGTTTCTCCATCGGTATCCATTTTTTGGTATGATTCCTATAGTATTAAGCTTCAAAAAATTTCTTCTAAAAATTGTATTGCATGCTGAAGCAATAGTTGTAGCTTCAGTAAATGGACATACATTGCTAGTTTGTATAAGTTGTTCTCTAAACTTTAAACATGATTGCGCAAGGATTTCGACATCCGATACGCAGTAGTCTACCAGATCTCTTTGCATATCGAAACCATCATTTTCATGTTCTACAAACCATTTAAGAAATTTGGCTCTGTCTTCTTCTTTCATACTATCTGAGGAGTAATATTCAATTGATGGTAGAGGTCCTATATAGTTTTCATTTGCCTTTGTATTAAATAGGTGCGGGAAGTAGCCTTTTTTAAAAATATCCTCAAGTCCAAATGCCTTTGGTAGTTTGACTTAAGGCATAGGGAAATAGTTAAGTGAGTCGATAAATTTTACATTTTCAAGTTGCATCGTAATTATTTTGATACCTCTCATGATTAACTCAGGTGTAAAATCTGTCTTTGTCATAATGTAGTTTAATATAAACTGGTGATCAAAAGCCTGACCATTATGGGCTATTACAATAATTTCATTAAAGTTTTTCCTCATTTGTAACAAATGGTTAGTAAATGTTCCCGCTGGGTCTATACCTCTGACTTTTTGTAACTTTAGACCACATTTTTTTACAAGTATCTGCTTCAGAATCCATGCACTCATCGCAGTATTGTTTGAAAACACAGAGATTGACTTGATGTAAAAACGCTGAATTTTCCAATAGTTTGTCTTGGCTCGTCTCTAAATCGTAGAATACAAAAAAGATCATCTTTAATCTTAGGTTTTCCCTTATCAGGCCGAATATAACATAGATGATCCTCGGATGCATGTTTATTACAAATTTTACAATAAATTTCACCACATGCATGTGCTCTTTTGGCTTTAATGGTTTTTAAACAAATAGAACATAGTTTAATTTGTTTGCATACTGTAAATTTGCCTGACAAATAATCCTTTTTATGATTTTCGTAACAGTTTTGACTTCTAAAAAATCATAGACAGTCCTGGCATTTAATTTTTATTGCTATTTCACAAGCAGAGGCTTGCTGTCATGCCTGACAACTTCCACCACATCGGTGCTCATTTTTGTGATCACATGGGATGTAACACTTTTCACAAAAATAGTTAGAACAAAAAGCTGCTGTCAGCGATGTAATTACATTAAAAATGGCTTTTGTAATGTAATAAGTTCAGCCGTTTATTGCTTTCAGTTGAACCTTCAAATATAATATTTCGTCCTTTTGATCCATAGCTATAAACAACTAATTTATATTCTTTTAGATGATTTTGAAATTGTATTAACTCGGGAATTCCACCTCCTGCCTCAGGAATGCTAATTTTAGCTCTCTCCAACAATGATCTTGTTCTTTCGGTTTGAATTTTACTAATATCTCTTCTAACCTTACTGAATTCGGGATCTCTTTTATTATGGGCAATGGCGACTACCAAAGCACGTGGTAAACACAGGTTATCGGTATTTTTAATACTTATAATACCTCGTCGCTTGTCGCATTCCTCGTGAAAGCTGTTATAATTTTTCCTCTTTCCCCACCAACAGGTAATCTAACAGTTGTCACACTAAGACAAAATGATTCTGTATTAAGACCTGCTGAGTTTGACTGATAAATGCCACTTATAACACTCCAAACATCTTAAAAGGTTATGTCTTTAGCTGCTTTGAAGCGAATCCAACCTTCTCCTCGGTTGAAGTCTTTAGAGCAAAAACTAAAAGCCACACGTTCTAAGGGTTGTAGGCCTTCTGTAGCGTTTTGAATAATTTGATTAATTCCTTTTTCCACCCAACCAACTGGTTCAACTCCCTGTGGAACAGGTTTTAACTTAAACTCTAGAGTGCGTCCTGTAAGGTTAAATTCTCGTAACTTTTTAACAACGTCTTTAACAATAATAAACTTCTCCATCTTTCTTTTTTTTTTTTTGTTGCTTTATAGTCTACTATCTACCTACATAAAAAAAAAAAAAAACAAGTATATTTTCATATTTTTATCGGTCTTAAGTTCGATTTCAAAAGCACACTCCCACTTTTTGATAATTTCACAGTCTAAGCACATAGATCTTATATTTTTTATTTACGATCAGTTCATCTTTATTCGCCAATCGTCTCAAACGAGTCTGCTTTTGAAAGTAATATAGCCTTAGTATTCAGAAAATATTAATGATATCGGAGCCTAAAACATCCTTAACACTAAAAAATCATTGTGTTTCCTAACAAAACCCATCATCTTGTCTATTTAGCTTGCTTTCCTATTGTTTAGCAGGTTAAATAAAATTATTATTTCCCTCTTTTTGTCTATACTGAATCGTTAGGGGAATACGATTCTAGTCCTATAAGAGAGACAGTTAAAATTTATGTAAGCAATCAGAAATCCTACACTATGAGCTACTTAGTTAAAATTTCATATTTCCTTCCTGGATCAGCTAAAATTTGTGTTGTGTCGGTCAAAATTTATAAAATACGAAAAAAATGCTAGATACATTTTTATCATGACTTTCTATCTAATACCATCTTATTTCAAGGTATAATTCGGTTGTCAAAATGAGAATCTAAAAAATCCTCGTGTTTCCTCACAAAACCCATCATCTTGCCTATTTAGCTTGCTTTTCTATTGTTTAGCAGGTTAAATAAAATTATTATTTCGCTCTTTTTGTCTGTACTGAATCGTTAGGGGGATACGTTTCTAGTTCTATAAGAGAGACAGTTAAAATTTATGTAAGCAATCAGAAATCCTACACTATGAGCTACTTAGTTAAAATTTCATATTTCCTTCCTGGGTCAGGCAAAATTTGTGATGTGTCGATCAAAATTTATAAAAATACGAAAAAAATGCTGGATGCATTTTTAGCGTGACTTTCTATTTAATACCATCTTATTTCAAGGTATAATTCGGTTGTCAAAATGAGAATAAAATAATTTTCCCATGGTTTATATCATCTTAAAAAAGTCAAAAGGTTATATTCTGTAGAGGGTCAGATACATTCAAATTTAAAAATTTTCTCCAAGAAGAATTTTAAGATAGTATTATAGTAAATAAAAATTCTATACCTCCAATATTTCTTGGAAACATATCGTGTTCTAGCGACATAACCCAAAAGTACCTCTATTCAGAAACGCATCGTACTTTTCTTGTCAAACTTGACTTTGTTGTAATGTTGTATGCAGAGCACTTTGAAAACAAAAATTAGATTAGAAACCGCCGCCTCTTAAGGTATACTTTTTTAGGTCTTACATAGGGTACACTGGTATACAGAACAAATGTCATCTTTAATTGTCTCATTGCCCCATCCATTACATTATTATAATCTTAAAGCACCTGTTACCAGCATTATCTGTTTTTATGGTTTTCATAAAACATAGCGATTACCGATGAAAATTAAACGAAAACTTAATAAATAACTTTTTTTTCAACTGAAATAGACTGATTTTCGATGGAAAAATGTTACTTATAACTAAAAATGAATATAAGACATATACGCAATGATATTTAGAATAAATCAATCTTTTCTAAAATTACTATGAAATATTCACAAAATCGTTTCGTTATAACCAAAGTAGCAAGGCTTGCAGATTTCGTATAGAGTTCAAACGCGATACTGAGATAATCTTTTTTTTTTTATATTTTTGTAGGATAATGCACCACTACGTTGTAAGTACTTGAGAGAGGACTTTCTTGAAAAATCCTCAAATTTCTCTGCAATTTTGTTCCTTCTAGAGTTAAATTCACACAGAAAACCCCGTATTCTTATCTTTCAGGTTGGTATATTAAAAAGGGCTTATTAGTATGGTTTAGAAAACAAGCAATATTAATTAACGGATGTTTTTTCGTCGTATGAAGAGTTGAAAAATTTTTTTTTCCACTCCAATGGTTGCGATGCAGAGAGTCGGGTTTCATCATAATCTTTCAGGGTAGCTCAGGTTTGATTGCATGTAGAGAGTCGGGTTTCATCATAATCTTTCAGGGTAGCTCAGGTTTGATTGCATGTACTAAGGTTAGTGCTCCTTGCAATCGGTTTCAGGTTTGACGCGCCCCCCTCAGGTTTGTTCAGGTTTCTCAAGTGTTTGAGAAACCTGAACAAACCTGAGGGGGGCGCGTCAAACCTGAAACCGATTGCAAGGAGCACTAACCTTAGTACATGCAATCAAACCTGAGCTACCCTGAAAGATTATGATGAAACCCGACTCTCTACATGCAATCAAACCTGAGCTACCCTGAAAGATTATGATGAAACCCGACTCTCTGCATCGCAACCATTGGAGTGGAAAAAAAAATTTTTCAACTCTTCATACGACGAAAAAACATCCGTTAATTAATATTGCTTGTTTTCTAAACCATACTAATAAGCCCTTTTTAATATACCAACCTGAAAGATAAGAATACGGGGTTTTCTGTGTGAATTTAACTCTAGAAGGAACAAAATTGCAGAGAAATTTGAGGATTTTTCAAGAAAGTCCTCTCTCAAGTACTTACAACGTAGTGGTGCATTATCCTACAAAAATATAAAAAAAAAAAGATTATCTCAGTATCGCGTTTGAACTCTATACGAAATCTGCAAGCCTTGCTACTTTGGTTATAACGAAACGATTTTGTGAATATTTCATAGTAATTTTAGAAAAGATTGATTTATTCTAAATATCATTGCGTATATGTCTTATATTCATTTTTAGTTATAAGTAACATTTTTCCATCGAAAATCAGTCTATTTCAGTTGAAAAAAAAGTTATTTATTAAGTTTTCGTTTAATTTTCATCGGTAATCGCTATGTTTTATGAAAACCATAAAAACAGATAATGCTGGTAACAGGTGCTTTAAGATTATAATAATGTAATGGATGGGGCAATGAGACAATTAAAGATGACATTTGTTCTGTATACCAGTGTACCCTATGTAAGACCTAAAAAAGTATACCTTAAGAGGCGGCGGTTTCTAATCTAATTTTTGTTTTCAAAGTGCTCTGCATACAACATTACAACAAAGTCAAGTTTGACAAGAAAAGTACGATGCGTTTCTGAATAGAGGTACTTTTGGGTTATGTCGCTAGAACACGATATGTTTCCAAGAAATATTGGAGGTATAGAATTTTTATTTACTATAATACTATCTTAAAATTCTTCTTGGAGAAAATTTTTAAATTTGAATGTATCTGACCCTCTACAGAATATAACCTTTTGACTTTTTTAAGATGATATAAACCATGGGAAAATTATTTTATTCTCATTTTGACAACCGAATTATACCTTGAAATAAGATGGTATTAAATAGAAAGTCACGCTAAAAATGCATCCAGCATTTTTTTCGTATTTTTATAAATTTTGATCGACACATCACAAATTTTGCCTGACCCAGGAAGGAAATATGAAATTTTAACTAAGTAGCTCATAGTGTAGGATTTCTGATTGCTTACATAAATTTTAACTGTCTCTCTTATAGAACTAGAAACGTATCCCCCTAACGATTCAGTACAGACAAAAAGAGCGAAATAATAATTTTATTTAACCTGCTAAACAATAGAAAAGCAAGCTAAATAGGCAAGATGATGGGTTTTGTGAGGAAACACGAGGATTTTTTAGATTCTCATTTTGACAACCGAATTATACCTTGAAATAAGATGGTATTAGATAGAAAGTCATGATAAAAATGTATCTAGCATTTTTTTCGTATTTTATAAATTTTGACCGACACAACACAAATTTTAGCTGATCCAGGAAGGAAATATGAAATTTTAACTAAGTAGCTCATAGTGTAGGATTTCTGATTGCTTACATAAATTTTAACTGTCTCTCTTATAGGACTAGAATCGTATTCCCCTAACGATTCAGTATAGACAAAAAGAGGGAAATAATAATTTTATTTAACCTGCTAAACAATAGGAAAGCAAGCTAAATAGACAAGATGATGGGTTTTGTTAGGAAACACAATGATTTTTTAGTGTTAAGGATGTTTTAGGCTCCGATATCATTAATATTTTCTGAATACTAAGGCTATATTACTTTCAAAAGCAGACTCGTTTGAGACGATTGGCGAATAAAGATGAACTGATCGTAAATAAAAAATATAAGATCTATGTGCTTAGACTGTGAAATTATCAAAAAGTGGGAGTGTGCTTTTGAAATCGAACTTAAGACCGATAAAAATATGAAAATATACTTGTTTTTTTTTTTTTTTATGTAGGTAGATAGTAGACTATAAAGCAACAAAAAAAAAAAAAGAAAGATGGAGAAGTTTATTATTGTTAAAGACGTTGTTAAAAAGTTACGAGAATTTAACCTTACAGGACGCACTCTAGAGTTTAAGTTAAAACCTGTTCCACAGGGAGTTGAACCAGTTGGTTGGGTGGAAAAAGGAATTAATCAAATTATTCAAAACGCTACAGAAGGCCTACAACCCTTAGAACGTGTGGCTTTTAGTTTTTGCTCTAAAGACTTCAACCGAGGAGAAGGTTGGATTCGCTTCAAAGCAGCTAAAGACATAACCTTTTAAGATGTTTGGAGTGTTATAAGTGGCATTTATCAGTCAAACTCAGCAGGTCTTAATACAGAATCATTTTGTCTTAGTGTGACAACTGTTAGATTACCTGTTGGTGGGGAAAGAGGAAAAATTATAACAGCTTTCACGAGGAATGCGACAAGCGACGAGGTATTATAAGTATTAAAAATACCGATAACCTGTGTTTACCACGTGCTTTGGTAGTCGCCATTGCCCATAATAAAAGAGATCCCGAATTCAGTAAGGTTAGAAGAGATATTAGTAAAATTCAAACCGAAAGAACAAGATCATTGTTGGAGAGAGCTAAAATTAGCATTCCTGAGGCAGGAGGTGGAATTCCCGAGTTAATACAATTTCAAAATCATCTAAAAGAATATAAATTAGTTGTTTATAGCTATGGATCAAAAGGACGAAATATTATATTTGAAGGTTCAACTGAAAGCAATAAACGGCTGAACTTATTACATTACAAAAGCCATTTTTAATGTAATTACATCGCTGACAGCAGCTTTTTGTTCTAACTATTTTTGTGAAAAGTGTTACATCCCATGTGATCACAAAAATGAGCACCGATGTGGTGGAAGTTGTCAGGCATGACAGCAAGCCTCTGCTTGTGAAATAGCAATAAAAATTAAATGCCAGGACTGTCTATGATTTTTTAGAAGTCAAAACTGTTACGAAAATCATAAAAAGGATTATTCGTCAGGCAAATTTACAGTATGCAAACAAATTAAACTATGTTCTATTTGTTTAAAAACCATTAAAGCCAAAAGAGCACATGCATGTGGTGAAATTTATTGTAAAATTTGTAATAAACATGCATCCGAGGATCATCTATGTTATATTCGGCCTGATAAGGGAAAACCTAAGATTAAAGATGATCTTTTTTGTATTCTACGATTTAGAGACGAGCCAAGACAAACTATTGGAAAATTCAGCGTTTTTACATCAAGTCAATCTCTGTGTTTTCAAACAATACTGCGATGAGTGCATGGATTCTGAAGCAGATACTTGTAAAAAAATGTGGTCTAAAGTTACAAAAAGTCAGAGGTATAGACCCAGCGGGAACATTTACTAACCATTTGTTACAAATGAGGAAAAACTTTAATGAAATTATTGTAATAGCCCATAATGGTCAGGCTTTTGATCACCAGTTTATATTAAACTACATTATGACAAAGACAGATTTTACACCTGAGTTAATCATGAGAGGTATCAAAATAATTACGATGCAACTTGAAAATGTAAAATTTATCGACTCACTTAACTATTTCCCTATGCCTTAAGTCAAACTACCAAAGGCATTTGGACTTGAGGATATTTTTAAAAAAGGCTACTTCCCGCACCTATTTAATACAAAGGCAAATGAAAACTATATAGGACCTCTACCATCAATTGAATATTACTCCTCAGATAGTATGAAAGAAGAAGACAGAGCCAAATTTCTTAAATGGTTTGTAGAACATGAAAATGATGGTTTCGATATGCAAAGAGATCTGGTAGACTACTGCGTATCGGATGTCGAAATCCTTGCGCAATCATGTTTAAAGTTTAGAGAACAACTTATACAAACTAGCAATGTATGTCCATTTACTGAAGCTACAACTATTGCTTCAGCATGCAATACAATTTTTAGAAGAAATTTTTTGAAGCTTAATACTATAGGAATCATACCAAAAAATGGATACCGATGGAGAAACAGGCAGAGCAAAATTGCCATAGATTGGTTACTTTGGACCGAGAATCACAGAAAAATCAACATCTTACATGCTGCTAATGGTAAAGAAGCTGTTTTAAATGGTGTAAAAGTTGATGGTTACTGCTCCGAAACAAATGAGGTATTTGAATTTGTATATGATTATCCGCTGAAATACCCTTAATCTGCAGGGTACCTAACTCTACGGAGATATTTATTGCAAAGGGCGGCTTTTTCAGTTTTGAAAGTATTCAACATTTACGAAATTCATCTAAATATATACTACGCTATACTTTAATCAAACTCACAATAGAGGGAAAGCGACAGACGAGTTTTAAACTAATGTGGCTTAAAGGATAATTTGTGTTGTAAATATTAGAGCTCATTTTAAAAGAAACTATAATCTCGTGACCGACAAAAAAAAGTACCCACTTCGATACATCATTTCCCCTATTTTAACGTTAAAATAGTAAATTATGTTATAAGCTCGAAAAATGTAGTATTTCAGACGTAATGCGGTCGCTAACCTAAATAGCCTGAAAAACATTTTTCGTCCATATGTCATAAGTTATTTTTTATTCGATCTTGTTTTTAATGCGATTGAGAGTTGTAAAATAATGTAGAAATGAAGTGAACCTATACATTTCATCTTGCACGCTAATTTTTTGGTCTTAATGTTTGTTAGTTAACGATGAAATCTGTAATAGCGTCCGAAAAAAAAAATTTTTTTTTGACTAACATAAAAAGTGTTGTCTAGCTAGCAGGGCAATAATCAATACTTTATTGAGAAGGTTAGCTCTTCGTCTAAATATCTAATCTATAAATCGTCATTTTTTCCGACACAATCGGTTAAAAAGCATACAATTGTATGTGAACGTTTGTACAAAAACCATCGTGTTAAATCAGTTCTTATACCTGACTGACAACGCCGAGCTTTAGCTTTTTTTTTTACTTTGTAAAATAAAAAGATTAGTTCTTACTATCAAAGAAATTAAATATGCAAGAGAAATAGCTCGAAAAGATTAATAATAATTTATTTATTCCTAAGTTATAAATCTTAACTACATCACTTTCTAAACCAAGAAAATAGATAATCTTCCTGCATTATTCCGTACTTAGATTTATTTTTCATGAAAATAGTCGAATCTATGATTTTCGTTCAAATCCATAAGGGGCGCTTGTTTTGTATAGATGATTTATGATCTTATTTTCAACTAAAATACTTAACACTCAGTATACAATTTTCAGAAATGTCATGATTAAGAACGGTTCTAGTCATTTTATACAAGATTTCACATGATTTAACAAATTTAAAACATTTTTTTTAATTTTTATTAAATTCTAAACACTCAGTATACACTTTTAAGAAAATATGACGATTTGCGACTGTTTTAGTCATTTTTTACAAAGTTTCACAGGGCTTAATAACGTTAAAACATTTTTTTTAATTTTTTACTAAATTCTAAACACTCAGTATACAATTTTCAGAAATGCCATGATTAAGAACGGTTCTAGTCATTTTATACAAGATTTCGCATGATTTAACAAATTTAAAACATTTTTTTTAATTTTTACTAAATTCTAAACACTCAGTATACACTTTTAAGAAAATAGGACGATTTGCGACTGTTTTAGTCATTTTTTACAAAGTTTCATAGGGCTTAATAACGTTAAAACATTTTTTTTAATTTTTTACTAAATTCTAAACACTCAGTATACAATTTTCAGAAATGCCATGATTAAGAACGGTTCTAGTCATTTTATACAAGATTTCACATGATTTAACAAATTTAAAACATTTTTTTTAATTTTTACTAAATTCTAAACACTCAGTATACACTTTTAAGAAAATAGGACGATTTGCGACTGTTTTAGTCATTTTTTACAAAGTTTCACAGAGCTTAATAACGTTAAAACATTTTTTTTAATTTTTTACTAAATTCTAAACACTCAGTATACAATTTTCAGAAATGCCATGATTAAGAACGGTTCTAGTCATTTTATACAAGATTTCACATGATTTAACAAATTTAAAACATTTTTTTTAATTTTTACTAAATTCTAAACACTCAGTATACACTTTTAAGAAAATAGGACGATTTGCGACTGTTTTAGTCATTTTTTACAAAGTTTCACAGGGCTTAATAACGTTAAAACATTTTTTTTAATTTTTTACTAAATTCTAAACACTCAGTATACAATTTTCAGAAATGCCATGATTAAGAACGGTTCTAGTCATTTTATACAAGATTTCGCATGATTTAACAAATTTAAAACATTTTTTTTAATTTTTACTAAATTCTAAACACTCAGTATACACTTTTAAGAAAATAGGACGATTTGCGACTGTTTTAGTCATTTTTTACAAAGTTTCACAGGGCTTAATAACGTTAAAACATTTTTTTTAATTTTTTACTAAATTCTAAACACTCAGTATACAATTTTCAGAAATGCCATGATTAAGAACGGTTCTAGTCATTTTATACAAGATTTCACATGATTTAACAAATTTAAAACATTTTTTTTAATTTTTACTAAATTCTAAACACTCAGTATACACTTTTAAGAAAATAGGACGATTTGCGACTGTTTTAGTCATTTTTTACAAAGTTTCACAGAGCTTAATAACGTTAAAACATTTTTTTTTTAATTTTTTACTAAATTCTAAACACTCAGTATACAATTTTCAGAAATGACATGATTAAGAACGGTTCTAGTCATTTTATACAAGATTTCACATGATTTAACAAATTTAAATCATTTTTTTTAATTTTTACTAAATTCTAAACACTCAGTATATCATTTTCAGAAAATAATACAATTCTGTACAGTTTTAGTCATTTTTACAAAGTTTCACAGGGCTTAATAACGTTAAAACATTTTTTTAATTTTTTACTAAATTCTAAACACTCAGTATACAAGTTTCAGAAATGACAGGATTTAGAACAGTTTTTACAGATATTTACAAAGTCTTAATAACATTAAAATATTTTTTTTTCTAATTATAATTGCTATTTTCATCTTTTTTATTCCTTAATTATCTAACATAATGTATACAATTTCAAGAAATAGTAGATTTTTAATCCATGTACAAAATTCAAGAATCTAAAATACAATTAAATGTAGGCTTTTTTTAATTGGCATCTCAGGCAAATTATTTCCCCCAAAATTATCTAAAAAAGATATACCAAAAACATTCTAAAGCGGTTTTTTACCTCTATAAGCATGCAGGCCGATCCGACCCTTGTCGGTTTTATTACCCGCATAAATTAACACAGTAGAGAGATATTGACAGAGCCGCCTCACGAAAGCACCCGGGTTAGCTCATAAACAGCACCACCGAACCATCCGGGTTAGATCATAAAACGCACCACCGAACCACTTGGGTTAGATCATAAAACGCACCACCAGCACCACTGGTCTCGTAAAACAGCACCACCAGCACCACTGGTCTCGTAAAACAGCACCACCAGCACCACTGGTCTCGTAAAACAGCACCACCGAACCACCCGGGTTAGGTCATAAAACGCACCACCGAACCGCCCGGGTTAGATCATAAAACAGCACCACCAGCACCACTGATCTCGTAAAACAGCACCACCAGCAACACTGGTCTCGTAAAACAGCACCACCGAACCACCCGGGTTAGGTCATAAAACGCACCACCGAACCGCCCGGGTTAGATCATAAAACAGCACCACCAGCACCACTGATCTCGTAAAACAGCACCACCAGCATCACTGGTCTCGTAAAACAGCACCACCGAACCACCCGGGTTAGGTCATAAAACGCACCACCGAACCACCCGGGTTAGATCATAAAACGCACCACCGAACCACCCGGGTTAGATCATAAAACGCACCACCGCACCACTTGGGTTAGATCGTAAAACGCACCACCGAACCACCCGGGTTAGGTCATAAAACGCACCACCGCACCACCCGGGTTAGTTGCACCACCAGCACCACCAGCACCACCTGAGCCAGAACTGTCCGTTTCTAGCTACTAACAAATGTTTGGTGTGGCATTATTAATGATCGGATCGTTTTACCATACTTTTTCCGACAAAATATAAATGCTTCCATTTACCTAGACTTTTAAGGAACCAGTTGTCTAAATTTCTTGACGAACTGCCACTAAATATAAGACGTATAATTTGGTATCAATATGATGTAGCCCCATGCCATAGTACTAACACAGTAACTGGGTATTTGAATGAAGTATTTCCGCACCGTTGGATAGGCAGGCGTTCAAATATTCCTTGGCCAGCCAGGTCGCCTGACATCACACCCCTAGACTTCTTTTAATGGGGCCGATTAAAAGAAATGGTGTATGGGTATAGACCTTTTCAAGATATTGACCATCTTGTAGCAGTAATGACAAACTGTGTCCAAGAAATCACTCCCAATATGATACGGGCGACAGTAAGAGAAATTACAAGGCATACTATAGTTCGCATGGAAAAAAAGAGGGGCATGTGGAGACATAATCTTTTACTTTAAACTATCTGTTTTTGAATCACTTTTATCATGTAATTGCTAAAATATTGTTTATTATTCACACTCACAATTTATTTTTGCTCTAAAAGCCGTATTACAGTCACGCAACTAATTGCGGCAATAAATTGCAAGGTCAAAGTATTGCCTGAAAGAAAGTTGCACAATGTAAAACAGCGTGCAAGTTCATGCAACTTCTTTTTAATTGCAACAAATCTTTCAACCTTAAAGTTGTTATTGTTATTGTTTTATTTTGTGACTTTCTGGTGTTGGTGACACAAAAGTAACTAACTTTCTCCCCAGACTTGCACGAGCAATGCAATAAAAATCGCGCCAGACCGATCAAATTTCTGTGCAACTTAATTGCACCAAGGGATCAGCTGAGCTTCGACTGCGCATGCTTTTGGGCAATTCTTATTGCGTCTTGCATGGACTTGCATCGAGTTGCGTGACTGTAATCCGGCTTTAAGGAAATTAAATGTTTTTAATATTCCTGATAGGTAGATAGGTTAATTTTAGAACATGAAATAATCTCGCATTATTTTTTTACGTAATTGGTTTCCAACAAAAAGTAATGAATGCTTAACGTGTTTTTATGGTACCCTGTAAATTAAAATATTTCAACGAAAAATTGTATCTGACCACGTTTTGTAGTCCTTAGTAAAGTTTTCTTATTACAATTTGCTCTAAAATAAAAATTGAGGGTACTTAACGTTGTTCTGTGTTTCTATATTTTTCTTGCCGCCCTGTACATGATATCTTAAGTTTTGATATGTCAATATTATTTGCGAATCAAGCAGAACTTTTTATAAAGAATAACTTTTTTCGTAAAATCAACAATAAAGAAAATTCCCATATGTCTAAAACTTTTCTGGACACGCTGTATAAATGAAGTAGATACTTTTAAATTTAATATACTGACATTAGTAACAATAATTAGATCAACTATAAGATATATAATTAAAAATACTGCCGTTATTTCTTCTTCCATTGCCTTTTGGCAAAAGTGAGCACTTTTTTCATTTAATGCCTCTTTCTAGTTTTAGATTGAAAATATTCTTTAGATTCTTCTAATAGTCTAACTGGGGGTAAACCTGGGTTGAAATATCATCTAGTATCTTTTTCTCTATTTTCACCTTCCTTGTTTTTAGCTTCGATCCTGCCTTGCATAATAAGATGCAGGATATTACCATATTTTTAAATGTGTCTCATGATGTGCCCAAAGTATTTCAACTGTTTTAATTTTCCATGTCAATCGCATTCAGAGGTTAATTGATTGATTGATTACTCTTAAATAACTAGGTCTGTACTTACGTCCTGACACCGCAGCCTTTTACAGACTTATTGTATCCCCTAGTTATTCGTTACTAGCCAGCCCACGGTAATTTTACGCCTGGGTAATGTCAGCCAGACGGGACCTACTGTTTATCGTGGGATCCGAACCACGCGCAGTCGCTTTCCAACCAACCACCATCCCGATCCCCCCCACAGAATCCCACTCCTACAACAGCCCGCCCACACAGCCCGCAACCGAGGCAAGTCTCGGGTTAAAGACCCGCTGCTATAGGAGCATGACCCTGCGGTTTCGATTCCGATAAATCGTTAGTCAGAAGTACCTGCACTCACACATACAACAACCAAACCCAGTACTTTTTTTATTTGAGCGTACTGTAGCGGGATTCGAACCCGCTCGACTCGAGCAGCGCGAAAGCAGGCTCACGCCATTTCCGGCGCTTTACCCACTTCGGCCACCGAGGCTTAATACTCAGATCACAACCATTTTCTCATTCTTAACAAGCTAGAACTAGCTTTTTCGAATCTTTATTTCTACCAAGAGATCCCATTACTTGTCGTTGACATTACTGCCAAGATATTTAGCTCTGGACTGGATAATATTTCTAGTGTAGTACCAAGACGATCATCATATTGTGGCTCCTGTTGGCTTATAACCAGATGTATAGCTACTAAGTTTTCATGCTATTCATACCTCCTTTTCTGCAAATAGACGTGAGCCTTATTTATTAGTTCAGATATAGCGGGGGTTGTTACTACACTGTATATACTATTAAATCTATATTTATTTCTTTAGGCGCATGCAACTCAGCTGTAGCTTGCATCTACGCACATCTCTATAAAATGCCCATCTGGTCCAGCTACCTCATAGACGATATTCTTATCAGAGGAGACGAACTGTACGTGAGAAGTACCCAACAGGGAGACAGGTGCCTCATAGAAGTATCTCCGGAACAAATCCATACATCTTTTTTCCTGGGCAATAAAAAAATTACTCTTTTCGTGAGCCCCGCTGGTAAGATGACTGAAGACGCGACTTCTGCATCGGAAGACGTTTTAAAGGAACGTCTGCTCAATTTTGTTGACAAGTTTCTCAGTAATAATGGATCTGGCATATTTTACACCGACGACAAGTACTCTGCGATTTGGAAAAGCGATGGTGTTTATTATTATTTCGATCCTGGAGAGCACGATATGTGGGGGAGCCCGTGGGGAGGAGTCGTGGGTAAGGATAATTATAATATTATGTATTTTTTATGATGTTATTCTAGTTTAAATTTTTTCAGGATTAGGGGTTTCATTTTTGGGACGATTTAAAAAGTTGACCGCTTTGATCAAATATCTCCATAAGAATTTCTCTTGTGCAACAGACAATCCCAGCATGTTCTACCTAATACCGTGTGGAATTGCCAGAATTGCGAACATCAAAACCAAGCCCCCCAATACTTTTGAAGAGCTAGGATCACAGGATATAGTACATTCCAAGATTATTGAAGACAATAGTAATGACACGGCTTGGTATTAACTGTAAATTAGGAGTCCTACATCAGTTTTTTGATTTCAGTTCCTACGCCGATAGACCCAAAACTCCAGCGTCTTCAGGTTTACGTAGAAGAGGATAAGGAACCCAAGGCGCCCTTATTTATCCAGATTCAAGAAATATCGCCTGATGTTGGTGACAAATTCCCTTTAAACAAGCGTCCATCGTTCCTGCCAGACGGACCAATCAATAAGAACGACCTTTGTCGATATCGAGTGCCCATTCCTACTTACCTCAAAGGAGAACAAGCAAAACTTACCTATTATACAGGTTTAATAACAATAAAGATACACAGTGTGTAAAAAGTCCCGAACCGGTCAACTATCTAGAAAATGGCGCACAATATAAAAAAACTTCCGGTATAAAAGTTGTAGGTCTTATGAAAATCTATAAAACTTGGACACATGTAATTATACAGGGTGCCTCAAACAGTCATGGTAAACAAAACTTTGGTTTATTTAAATGGAATAACCCCTTTTTAATCGCGTTTGCTGGTTCCTCTAAACATTCTGTACAATAATTATTAAACATGTTAAACATTAGTTTAAGAAATAAATTGAGTTAAGGGACATAAATACAGCAGGTAAGATAGTATCTACATTTTGCATTTTTACGAGCTGGTACCAGAATTTTTTGCGTCACTGTCATATTAATTTTTGAAAATGTCTCTCAACGAAAGGAAACGTATAACTTTACTAATGATCAGAGGTTTTGGAGACCGACAAAGATCATTTACCGGAACGAAGTTCGTTCCGGAAGACCAAAATCGGCAACTAGTGATGAACAAAAATTAGAGACATTACTTCATTCTGTTCAGGATCCAGATTTGTCGTTGAGAAAAGCTGCAACCCAAGTTGATGTATATTTTAAATCAGTTAAAATTATTTTAAAAAACAGTAATTTTTACCCCTATAAAATAACTTTAGTCCAGGAATTATCAGAAGACGATTTCGAACGTAAAATGGAATTTTGCCAGGTAATAATGCAAAACCAGGAAGAAAATAACAATTTTTTTAATCGAATAGTTTTTTCGGATGAGGCAACATTCATGTTAAACGGGAATGTCAATCGACACAATTGTCGTTACTGGGCTGATCAGAACCCACATTGGATGAGAGAAACACACACTCAACACCTCCAGAAAGTAAATGTATGGGCCGGTATTATTGGCAAGAGATTTGTGGGACCTCTCTTTATAGAGGGAATTTGAATGCAGAATATTATCTCCACATGCTGCAAAATCAAATTGCGCCAGCAATAACCAATACAGTAGGACCACTATTACGACTTCCCTAGTTTCAGCTGGACGGAGCTCCTCCTCACTTTGGGCGAGCTGTAAAAGTTTACTTAAATAATGCTTTTCCTAACCGCTGGATAGGGCGAAGGGGCCCCATGGAATGGCCCGCTAGGTCGCCAGACTTAACGCCCTTTGATTATTTTCTCTGGGGACAACTAAAAAATAAAGTGTATGTGACAGAACCTGCAGATCTGAACGAATTGAAAAGAAGAATTATTGAAAAATGCGAATCTATTAACCAAGAAATGTTACAAAACGTCATCGACAAATTTTATTATAACCTAGCCCATTGTCAAACTGTGGGAGGGGGATATTTTCAATATTTAATTAAATAACGACTTACTTAAATTTATTTTTGTTCTTGTAAATTTGTTATTAATTTTACTGCTTGTATTTAATTTAATTGTTATTAAATTTTTGACAAAACTTGCGAGGGTACATTTAATGCAATTTGTATGTATTTTTTACAGTTTTAACGCAAAACATTCTGGTACCAGCTTGTAAAAATGCAAAATGTAGGTAATATCTTACCTGTTGTATTTATGTCGTTTAACTCAAATTATTTCTTAAACTTATGGGATTAGCCATTTGACATGTTTCATAATTGTTGTTTACAATGTTTAGAGGAATCAGAAGACGTAATTAAAAATGGGTCATTCCATTTAAATAAACCAAAGTGTTGTTTACCATGACTGTTTGAGGCACCCTGTATAATTACAGGTATCCTTGTTTTTTAGATTTTCATAAGACCTACAACTTTTATACCGGAAGTTTTTTTATGTTGTGCGCCATTTTCTAAATAATTGACCGGTCCGAGACTTTTTACACACTATGTATGCAAATTTCAAGAACAAGTCGATGACCTTATTTAGGTTTCACTTGGTTGACACTATTTTTCTTTCAGAACTAGTTCCGGAGGAAATGGCAATTCTCAGAGGAAACACTTCTCAAACAAACCCGGATTTTTCCAAATATCTCGGTAGACAAAGCATGGGAAACGCGCTATCCGCCCTAACTATGTTACGTTTTACTAAATCAAAACACTGGATTCCAAAAATAATTGACGATATTTTAAAGAATGGCGAAACATTATATAGGTAAGATGACGGTCTTCTTTATCTCGCGAATTTCAATTGCCCTGTCTGCGAGTAAAAGCTACCAAAACTAGCGCTTGTTGCAGGAACGCCATGTTAAACATACCGAGAACCCAAACATTACGTCTATCGAACTTTCCTAAAAAAATCGAATATGAAGGACGACAGTTTACTCCAGAGATTGATGAATACGCGCTGGTCGGACAGATGCAAAGCCAGGACTTCGACATACTGGACCTTGGTCCAGCTCTGGAGGAATTCTTGGCTGATCACGATTGTTGTATAATCCTTGGACCACAAATTGTGGCCGCTTGGATTGAGGATGGAGTATATTATATGTTTGATCCTAACGAAAGAGATCAAAACGGAAATGGTATGGATGGATCTTGAATATTATTACTTACTTAATCCTCTTCGTTCCTTAAAGCTAAAGAACATAGGACATCACCTGTGTCTCTCTGTGTCAGGTTTTTGCAAGGCGTGATCGTTTCACAAGTCTATACCATATTAGCTGTTGTTTGTTCAAAGATTAGAGACAATGGTGTATCATAAATTATTAACGTGTTTTGGACTTCCATTGTTAACGTAGACTTTGTTTTTAAGTGTTCCCACAAAAAGAAGTTGAGCGAGGTTAAGTCCGGGGATCGCGCTGGCCAGTCAGCCTCTTCTCCCTATCCAACGTCCTGAAAATTGTTCGCTTATGTATTGTGTAACATTTGCCGCATAATGCGCAGGTGCTCCATCTTGCTGAACCCATACCTGTTCATTTATACCATTACTTACACCCGGTAAAACCATTCTGCAAGAAGGAATTGTGTGATTCCTGAGGAGGTCCAGATATTTTTCGCCATCCAAATTACCATCTATTAAAAAAAAGGTCCCACAATATGTCTACCAACTATGTTCGTCCAAAAATTAACTTTTTCGGGCCTCTGAGTATGGCCTTCCTGGAACCAGTGAGTATTATCAGCAGACCAATATCAATAATTGTGTCAATGAACAATGCCATTTAATTGAAAAGTAGCTTCATCCGAGAAAATGATATTTGTTGCGAAGTTATTATCGTTATTGCATCTTTCCATCATCAGCTCACAAAATTCAGTTCTTTTATAAAAGTCGTGCTCGTTTAACTCGTGCACCAACTTTATCTCCTAGGGGTGCAATTTCTCCTGCTTAAACAAATTTTTCACTGACTGATGAGTCACGTTAAAATCCATTCCCATTAGCCTGGATGATTGTGTTGGATTTTCATGTATTGAGAGCATGATATCCAAAGCTTTGTCTCCTCCGATTGTTGTTTTAGGTCGACCTGATCTAGCGGCTTCCCTAACACTGCCTGTTTCTTAAAGTTCCTTTACCACTCGACACACCGTTGACTGATTTATTGGAGGCCTATTTGGATATAATTCATTGAAAAGTTAACAAACCTGATCTTGCGATCTCTTCATATTTCCGTAAACGCTCATTATTAAAATTTCAACTCGTTGTTTCTCATTCAGATGAACCATAGTGTAAACTAATTATAAATCAGACAACAGAAATTTAAACAGAAACTCAAAATTGACACCTCTTAGGTCGCTGTCATGAAAACACCCTTGACTCAACTTGTGGGTATTATTTAGGAATAATTATAATTAGGAAGTTTTTTATTTTTGAGCTGTCATTATCTCGAAAACGCCTACAGATAGGTGAAAACTTGAAAAACAGAAAATTCAGAGTTTTCCCAGTAGACTCCAAATATGTAATCATATGTAGGGTGTTCCATTTAAAAAAAGTAAGTTAGTCTCTATGGCAATCAAACCAGAAATGACAGAAAAAACTCATGCACATAGAAATGTGGGGAATAATTTACTGAACAACTTTCATAAAGGTCACTTTATTCGATACGAGGTAACTCAACAGTTACAGGCATTATGCGCGACTTCCTTCCCACTCTGTATATTATAGATCTTTCTTCTCTTGGCAATCACAACTTGGTCATCTGCAAAGTGTAGCGTATATCAAATAGTACTGGATTCTTCTCTATGGTTTCATCAATGTAAAGGTTAAATAAAACGGCGGCAAACAACAACCTTGTCGGTACCCTTTACTTACTAGAAAAGCAGCAGAAAATGTGTTCCCTCTTTTTATTCTACATGATGAAATTAAAAAACTCTTTTGATCTGCGTTTGTCGATTGTTTAAGATAGAAAAAATAAATAACAACCAACTCAGTGCTTGTTATTGCAATTTCTCGATATTTATTCGAGCTTCCTCATCTCCTACTTATTAACAGATGTGATAAAATATTTATGCCTTTTAAATTTTGCAGCTATTATTAAAACTGCCATAGTGGGCTCCAACGTAATCAATTTAGAACCACCAACTGGAACAGCGTGCGTTGTCTGGTGTAAGAATCTGAACGATTTAGTTAACTTGTATATCAGTAATACAGAAAAGGCGAGAAGAGACGAAAGATTTTATCTCAGCAAGGTTATTATAAATGATTACGTGGAATTGCCAGACGAATGGAATAATTTTATAGGTATATAATTATGATTATAACAATAATAGAATATTGTCACGAGGGGCACCGGGGGGCTTGATTAAAAGATAGGCATCATAATTATTGCAGCTTTTTATTTATGATAAAACACTAAAAACAATTAAACTAAAGGATTAACCCAGTCCTACCTAATAGTTCCCTTGCCGTCACCGGGTGAAGTGCCTCGAGGCGTCGGTTTTATTTAAGGGCTACTTCTACACTTCTGCCCTGCCATGGGCTCTCTCTCATCTTGCAGAGACAGTGCCGTGCGTGTAGCAAAAAAGTACCTCGTGACAATATTATGGCAGCAGGTTTTCTGAATATATTGTGACAGAATGACGTGGTGGTGATAGACTTGGTTTAAAGAACGTGGTAGCGTGGAGACCAAGTCAGTATCATTCTGCACAATTTAATTGAGACGTTTCCCTATCTATCCTATAATCTGAATTGGGGCAAAAGCACTCTTGAATAATCTGGAAGATCAGATGGTATCTAGACGTATCTCGAAGGTCTGATATCGTCGGATGTAGCCATTAATTAATACTGTTAGTACCTATTCAGGTGCACTTACCTGCCTGGACTTCGTCTGAATCTAACAGTTAGTTGTAGCTGAGGGAAGGATCCCTTACTCCTCTAGTTAGCTGGTCAGCAGGCACACGCACAGAATTACCCGCGTCCGCGAGACTACCGCGAACCGCAGAATCCTCGTTAAGTGAACCTTATAAGTAGTTTGGTCAAGAGTTATTATTAGCCAAATAAAACAACTACTTTCTTAAAACACTTAAAATCTATTACAAAGAAAAAGAAAGTGATACTTCACAAAAGGAGCCTTAAATATATTTACAAAGGAATATTTACATCCAGCGAGAAAGAAAGGTTTCGAAACTAAAGCCCAACTAGTATTCAAACTGAACAATCGACACGCGCCTAATGAAAATCCCCAATAAAAGAGAATAACCAATGAAAATTAATTTTAATTGTAAAATCCCCAATAAAGAAATAAAGAAATAACACAAAATGTACTACCAGGTGGTACACCTCTTATCCCAAAACACTGATTAATAAACGATAAGAGATTAAATTGAGCTTTATAAAATTAAGAAAAGGATCACTTTACACGAGAATTAGTAAGTCGACCAGAGAGTTCGGTAAAAATCTCGGAACTGATTTTACTGCGTTCTCGAAAAAGAACTTGTTGCCTTAATACCACACCCCTTGATTCCTAAAATCCCAACCTTTTAACTTTAAACCAATTAAAATTCCCAAAACAAGTAAGGGTCGTTCCCCCGTTCCATGACTGATGGTACTTGGCCAATAACAAGTGTAGTTGCCCTTCTAACCTTTAAACCCCTTATTGACCATTAATATTCTTAGGCTGTTCGCCGATAGATGGCTCACCTAGTCCACGGAAAGGATATAATTGAAAATTTTGATTTCCTCTCATAGAAAATGACTTAAACCTATAAATTATACAAAACTGCAAAGTCTCAATATAATTATACCTAAAGAGAGGTAGAAATGTTAAAAAAAAAACTACAAAATCGTTTCTGCTTGTTTCTTGTGTTTTTCAGGTTTTAAATAGGTGAAGAAAACAGATCTAAAACTTTTGTACAAGGTGTATAGGGCAGATACCAGTTTCAGTCTCAAAGTCGCAGCAATATCTATTTTTCTTTTATTATCAAACTATATGATTCAATTCCCGCGCATTCTTTGTTTTCGAGAACCGTTGTTTGTGATAATAAAAACCCATGTGTTCTCCAACTTTCTAAACTAAACCCTAGTAGGTAAGGGTACTTTCTAAGAAAGGACCTTTTTTCAACAGATTTATGTTTTAAGTATCCATAGAGAATATCTTTTTTTAAATACAAAACTTGTTAATCTTAGAGATATTTACTTTTATTGCTTTTAGTCAGGAAGTAGGTTGGCGACTTGAGTCTATTTTACAAATATTTTCATGGCAAGTGTTCAACTGAGGTTGCCCGCTTGATACCACCCAGAGCGGTGCATGGTAGAAATACACGACGAGCCGCTGCAGCCCACCAGTACGTGGTTCAGCTTAGTGTCCCTCGAACGACACTGTTTCAAAATTCTTTCATCTGGAGAACGTCATCACTCTGGAACGACCTCCCTGAGATCGTGTTTCCCAACGACTATAACCTTCAAAGATTCAAGACCAACGTGAATCGTTTCCTGCGCACACGCACCGCTCCCAGAGCGCCATAAAGGATTTATCCTGCAGTGCTTTGCCTTATCATAAAAAAAAAACGAATAAAATTAGGTCCAAAAAGGAGTTGGGTCTATATCACAGATAATTCACCTCACTTTTATTGAACCAATCAAAACGCTCATTTTCATAGCAACCACCTTGGTAACGGTCGTCTTACCCGATAAGACTACCGCTAGCTCGAAAAGACGCTTTCGAAAAGACGCTTGTAGCTTTTTTACTTAAATAAAAAATTAGTAACACCTCTAACTTGTATATTTACCTTTATCAGACGGCCTTCATTTTTATGTTCAGTAAATTATCCAATAAAAGACACCTCTAGAGGCGGTTTCTTATCTTCATACCTTCGTTTTTCACTCGAAACTCGATTTTCCAAGAAAATTTTCACTCAATGTAATTTTTACTTATAATCAAAGATAAGACCCTCGAGCTAAAGCTCTCGGGATCATATCAGATTATAAGTAAAAATTACATTTCGTAAAAATTTGTCAGAAAATCGATTTCTCGTTAAAAACATCGGTATTACCGATAAGACGCCTCCTCTATCGGTATATTACTGTTGAAAAGATGTTCTACAGCCACATGTTAACGTATTTTTTGTGAAATTTTCTTCCAGTATAGCAAGCTTCTGTAAACACAAATAAAATATTCTAAATGCTGTTACAATATTTAAATTAAATATTTAGGTGTATGCTTGGGCAAATGGATTCTACGTGGTACTTTTAGCCAGGCAAATAGTCGTATTCCTCCGGAAGCGCGAAATAATCAAGGAACTGCCAATGCGTTCATAGCCTTGGCTATGCAGACCCTTTGTGATATTCAGGAATGGTCAACCGATACCATCGACGAGGTAAAATAGCCATTTCAAGAAGGAACGCAGAAAGGACGAATTTTTCGTCTACTTTTTAACATAAGCCTCTCTGAACTCACGCCATTTTCTTGTACTTTCTGCAGTCCTCCTCCAGTGCGTTTCTTCTTAAATTTGTTGTTTCGTCGTTTTTTTTTCAATGCTCCAATATTGAACAATTTTTGTTTTATTTTATTAGGTCCTTATGATTGGCAATGACTATTACACTTTATCAGTTAATCGCCTTAAGCAGCAAGGTGCTTTTACAAACCCTCATCTGATGCTCAGCGAACTCGATCACAATGCAAAAATAAGAGACAAAGAAGCTTATTTTGAGTTGGAAGAATGTATTGCTAATGGTCTTGTTAATGCAAGAAATAAAAACGACCATTCCGATATACACAAGGTAAGTTTTTTAAATACACTTTACACATTAACAACATTATAACCGCTACCATGGAAATCAAGATTTTGTTTTGCCATTTGAAGAATATTTTTGCCTGTTTTAGGGCTTAGAAATGTTCTTTCATGATAACGATATGGGAGTTCTGACTACAAGGAAAATATCTTTGGCTATTTGGAAAAAAGATCAAGCATTTTACTATCTAGATCCATATAGCAGAGACAATAAAGGGTTGACTACAGGTAATAATAGAAGTTTAACTAACTACTTCGGTTGTATGTGAGCTATTCATTTTCTAGGCTATGGAACCTCTTGCGTTATAAGGATACTACAGCTGGACGACCTTGCAAATTGCATTGAAGCAAACCTAAATCCGAACAGTGACGATTTTTTTAACTTAACAAAAGTCAAAGTTACCCTCTATGAACCTAATGAAGAGGGTGCTATCAAGCCGCCTTTAAATAACTTTACTGTAATTAATAACAAGTCCGCCATTTTAAGAAGCTGGATGAGTGAGCAGGACGATAAGTACGAACGTAGAAAAGGAAAACAAACTGTACCTATGTGTATTAGTGCGATTAGCTTCAACAAACTTAAACCTTCTTTGGAATGGACTAGAAATGACATGGATATTATTTTGGATAAAGGTTGGTTTATACAGAATAGTAGCAACCTTTAGCTAGGCTAAGCTTACTTATATTCTGTTTTATTATGTGCTCAGGTGATGATTACTACGTACAGTCGATGGCTAAGGTGCATCAAGATCTGGATAATAAAGCAGCAAATGAGTTGCCAGCAGCGGATGAAGATCAATCTCCAGATATAAATGCTGGTGGTGATACAAAACCACAACCACCTCCTCAACCAAAGGAAGAAGGTATAGCCACCAAAAGAAACATTTTTGTTGTTGTTTTTTTGAATTAGTCTTCTATACTACCGTCTAGTTTTTTGAAAATTATTTTCTACCTATGGACTAATATAAAATAACGATTTAAGAACATAGGGAGGGCGAAGAAGGACCCCCACAAGAAGTAATACAAGAAGACTTAGAAGAAGAAGATGAGGAGGAAGAAGAACCACCTGACGTTGAAGTGAAGATAACATCGGAAAATGTTATACCCGAGTTTAGTATTGGTCCCAATAACTTAACTTTGGAATTTTCGATTTATGCTGAAGGTGAAGAAATATCAAGATTTTTAATTTATGAAAAATGATTGATATGTCAGAAACCGAACCGGTTGGTTGAGCTTGCGTTTTAAATGCATTGATTTTAGGTAACATCAGGGAATCCCTGAAAGATTCTATAAGATCATTTTACGAAGAAGAACAAACAGAAGAAAACTTTAACCAAGAATCTTTACTGGAGACCAAACACCATACTGTGACTATGTGGAGAAATGACAGAGCTTATTATGTGTTTGATCCAAGACCAAGAGATAAAAATGGGGAAGTAATAGGTAGAAATGTTAAACAATCATAATTTTTTACAATTTTGCGGGCCCATAATAAGCAGCAAAGTTAATATTGAACCACTTTCTCATGGCGGCTCAACACCCAGTATGGCGGAGTATAAGTATTTTCATTTTTTTTTTAATAGGGAAAGATGACTGGGATCCTGAACCAGAAATTATTACAGGCGAAGATGAAAATGTAGTCGAAGGTGACAATGAAAGTGAGCGTGTGACAGTAGATGAGGAAAAATCGGAGATTATACTAGAGGGGGAAATACCAGAAATACCAGAAGAAATTCCAGAAGATCCGCCACAAGTAGAGGACTTAGCAGAGGAGGAAGGAAAGCCAGATGAACCTGAAGGTGCGGTGATATCAGAACAGTAAGTTGTGTAAGAAATTGTTTACATAAACTTTGTATTAAACGTCTAAACGTAACATTGTTAACTTAAAAAAAAAAACATGTTTTTATAGAAATTTGGAAGATCAAGAACAACTCCTTGGGTCTGAAGATCTTGATGAATCCGAAAAAGTGGCAAAAGTCAAAAAAACGCCAGCTTACTGGAAAGAACAAGAGAAAGCTGGTCGGGCGTGTACGCGCTGGTTTTTGAACCTTGAGGACTTCATAAACTTTGTTTATGAAAATATTCCCATCAGAGATAGAATAAAAACGGATTTTGTTTTGAAGAGCGTAAAAATTGCAAATAATTTGAAAATCAAGAATAGGTTCCGTCGTGACAATGAGAGAGATGATGTATACGCCGGCGATTGGTATGATTTTAAGGAAGTGGATTACGGGATGTGGATTATAAGAGGTAAGCTTTATTTTTCAACGACTGTAAAAAAATGGTTAGTTCAGGTTGAATCTTTTTAGGCCCAATTGTATAAGTTGGAATTAAGATTTACCCTCAAATTAAACCTAAAGTTAATCTAAGGTAGGTTTTTGTTGCAATTGTATAGGATGGGGTTAATCCATAAAACTGCTAACTAGAGTAGACCTTCATACAAGGTATCCGAGAGGAGGTACTTCATCGTTTTAAACATTCAAAATGTTTATTTTCTATTACAGACGTTCATGTATCGTTTTACGTCATCTGCGTGAATTCTAATCTACTTTTTAGCAACATTAGACCTCGACCACGACCTTTTCCCGAAACCGAACAGAGGAAAACAAACTCTCACAGCCAGCGTTGTGGCTTTGGGTATTACGCATACCTTCGAAATGGCTTGCTTTGCGGCAACGGTTCCCGACACCATTATAGTCTATGGGGATAAATTGTACACTTTTATAAAAAGAAGCAGGAAACAGCAGTTGCTCAAGGATCCAAACTCAAGCTTAAAAGAAGGCGAGGTACACTTCTCATGAACAATTATTTAACTTAAATATCCTCGTTAATTTAACGTCATTCTTAATGCATCACATTGCCGTTATGTTTTAGATTGACTGGTTAATGCAACACGAGGAATTGGAAATATCTGACATACCTAAGAAAATATGTGTATCTAAGTTTATGATCGAAGTTTCTGTCGAACCAAATGTTGTGACAGGAGACGTCAAAGCTCAAAATTTTGAGGATATTTTAGACGTCAAAAGGGGGTTAGACACATTTTTCGGCAATGGGAAATATGGGATTTTATTTGCCAAAGGTAATAAAGATGATTAGGGGAATACGCTTAACTCTAAGAGAAACATTCGACAATGTTAATAAGAGAACATTAAAATGATTTAAATCAATAATTGTTTTAGACAGGGCAGGGGTTCGCCCTGGCCTCAAATAGACACTGTATCACCCAATGTAGTCTATTTAACTGCGAGATTCACGGTACTTTTACTGTACGTTTAAACGAATTGTAACCTGTGTTACCAAGCACGCGTCCCCAAAATATCAATTACTTTAACATTAACATAAGAAAATCACATACCAGATCAAAACACGTGTTATTATCGTTTTAGCCACGTGGAGCATCTGTTTGCTTTAAAGTCTAACAGAATACTGGTTTATTTATGGCGCTACAGTGCTCTAGTCTGTGAGGTTCACCACTAACATGTGGTCACGTGGACACTCTTGACCAACCAACGGAGGTAACGTTGTTTACTGTCAGTAGGGAGATTGAAGCATTAAATGATATTGCCCGTTGTCGGTTAAAATATCACAGAACTAAATTTACATAATCTGGATGCCGCAAACCTATTGCAAAGCTACCGATTAACGGTTCTCTTAGACGTGAATTTAATATTATTTAGTGTAGAATATAGCACGTTTTTATGTTTACAGAAGACTTGATGTTTTCCTAGAATTAGAATACTGCGAGATAAAACACTAGTTTATAACTTTGATTATTAGGAATCGTGTTTCCCAAACAATAATCTTTAAATATCAAATAACGGATTATTGCCCAACAATTTTACAAAAAGGGCTTATTGAACTTAATACTAATAAAGAACCTTTATTAATGCATAAAAATTATGTCAAATCTTACTACAAATTACAACAAAATGTGACAAGATAGATTCAACAAATTTCTATTTTTACTCTCAAACAAATGATTTCTAATAATTTGATTAAAATAATTTAAAATAATATACAGAATTGTACAATTCACATTAAAATAGAAATTTAAAAGAATGGATTACTAGTGGATTACTAAATTCAACTAAAATAGAAAACGAACATGTACGGAAATTTACAAAAAAATAAAAATAATCGATTTTTATTATTATATAAATATAAAATTTATAAAAACAGAAAAACAGAGACAAAAACCAATCTTGATAAACATGAAATTGATAAATACAAAAACTCTAATCAAGATATGTGGAAAACCTTTACAAATATGTAATAAAAATCAAAAACATAAAAATATAAACGAAATTAAAATTGAAAATAAGTGAATTATTAACAAGAAAAGTATAGCCAATAGTTTTATCGACTATTTTGCCAAAATCGGCGAGAATCTGACAAATATAATCAGTAAATGTAACAACACAATTTTAGATAAAATAAAGTAAATAATATATATTCATTTTATTTATAAGAAGCAGATCATCAAGAAGTTGAAAATATAATTATTGATTGTTTAACATTTTAAAACCGGTGTCTATGGTATGGCCACAAAAATATTAAAATATTTTAAAACTACTATTTCTATGGCACTGATTTTCTCATAAATAATGGTGTAATAAAACTTGTCTTTAAAAATGGAGATTCAAGTAAAATAAGTAATTATAAACCTCTAACATTAATACTCTTCCTTAGTTAAAGGTTTTGAAAGAAATTTTAGAGATAAGAATTGAAAATTATTTAGACAGAATGCATTTTATTGCTAAAAATAAATTGGGTTTCAAGAAAATAAATCTACGCAAAATGTTATTTGCTATCTCATTGAACAAATAATATATAATGTATTAGATAATAAAACACCTTGTATTTGTTATTTTTTTGGATGTAGCCAAAAGCCTTATTCGATACGGTTAGCCATAATTTACTATTACAAAATAATATAAAAAAAAAAGAAATTAAAATTAATTCAAAACTATCTTAAAGGTAGGCTAACTTATGTTAATATTGATAAAAGAGAAAGCTATCCAAAATTATTCAAATAACGTGTTCCTCAAGAAACAATTTTAGGACCATAATTTGGCAGTATTTATATTAATGATTTAATTAGTATCAATGGCGATGGGAAATTTTATAGTTTTGCAGATAATACTGCTATTTTTTTATAGCGATACACATTGGGACAATTTAAATAAGGAAATTAAAAAGTACATTAAAGTTATGAAAAGCTGGTTTGATAATAATTTATTAACAATTAATTTTAATAAAACAAATAATTTTCCTTTTACTTTAAACGTAAGTACCATACTAGAAAACATGATTAGTATTAATATAAAAAAGTAAAATTAATCATATAAAATATTAAGGACTAATTTTTGAAGATTTTTCGAAACATTAACAATTTCTTGGATATAAAACATCTAGATATTATGCGTTAGCTACAACTCATTTCAATTACGGAATTTTAGATTGGGGACGGATAAATAAATATGTCTGAAAATTGCATACATTTATATTTAGTCAATTAGGAGTCCCCTTTTTGTTTACGTTGCCGATACCAAGGGAACAATTATCGAAAATATTTAATATTCCTATCAACATGGAATTAATAAGTGGAAATTTTTTTACATATCAAATGTCAAAATAATGACATGAAAGTTAAAATATAAAATATAAAAATTAAAATACCTATCTCTCTACTCAGTACATTTTCTAAAATTATTGAAAAAGTCATTAAGTCAAGAATAATTAGCTTTATTAACTCCACATTAAAATTTGATAGTAATCAGTATGGGTTTCAAGAAAGAAGCAATACACTAGGAGCCACGGCGGATCTTCTGAGCTATATAACTAACGAAATTGACAGAAACAGATATGTTTTAACTGTCTTCATTGACCTGCAAAAAGCTTTTGATACGGTCAACATTGATCTTCTTATAAAAAAATTAAGTAACTTAGGCTTTTGAGGAAAATATAGAGATTTGTTGAAATCATACTCATCAGGAAGAAAACAATTCACAAATTCACAGTTGTAAATAGTAATACTAGCAGTTTAAATGATATTTCAGTGGGCGTAGCTCAGAGATCCGTTCTTGGACCATTGCAGTACCTTTTATATGTGTATAACCTTAAATTCGTAGGACTCCAATGCAAATATTATATGTTTGCGGATGATACAGTGTTAGTATTTTCTGCAAAGAACTGGAACGGATTGTGAACCCTGACATAAACCTATATTATGAATGGCTGTGCTACAACAAGTTGACTATTAAAATGTAAATAAAAGTGTATAAATGATAACTAAACAAAAAGGAAAAAAGACGTGTAATCGAAAAATAAAATTATACAATCAATTGCTAAAACAAGTATCAGAATATAGATATCTTGGTCTCATAATTTCCAACAATTTAACATGCAATTCTCAAATAAATAACATTATCAATAAAGTGACACTTATTGTTGGAGCACTTAGGAGATGCTCGCACCAACTCAATGAAAATTCAAGATACCTTCTGTATAACAGTTTTATTGAATTACATTTAAGATATCTAATGCCTTGTTGGGGTAATGCTAGTGAATATTTAATAAAGAAACTACAAAGACTACAAAATTGCCATAAATTATTATACACCCAGCGAAGACTTATACAGAAGATAACAATTTCTTACTATAAATCAACTTAGAAAATTTGAGCAAACCAAATTCATACATAGTGTACAAAATAAATTGATTAAAGCAAACACAGTCCTAAAACAAAACAAAGATTATTACAACTAAGTATAATATAAGATCAAAAGCATTCAAACCTATAATAATATTCCTTATAAACTTCTTAACGAACACCGAAAAAAAATACTGCATCCCAACCTGAAAAAATATATTAAAGAGACAGTACCAAACTAATATAATATGGAAAATTTAACATGTTATTTAGACATTTTTTTTTTACTTTCTCTGTAAAATGTAAACATTAGAATTTTAACTATTACTTTTACCATTTAAGGAATTTGTTAAAAATGTATTGTTATTATATATATAGGCCTCATTACAAGATTTATCTGTTTAGAGGTCACTAATAAATAAATAAAAAAAAAAAAAAAAAAAATAGCATACCTAATTTGCAAATGCAGAAGAACATTTAAGTACCAGGAAATTGGCTGTAAAATTTAAAGTGGGTAAGACCCAAATGACTATGTTGCTTCAAAATAAAGCAGAAGTTAAAAATTTGTTTCAAGAAGATGGCAACGGTAAACACAAAAGAAAATTTGCCAAAAGCGAAGGACTCGCAGTGGACCAAGTTGTTTTTAACTGGTTTTGTAAGGCACGAAACAGGTACTTACTAATATCCGGGCCCATAATTCAAGCCAAACTCCTCGAATCCGCTCAATATCTAGGACTAGATAACTTCAAGGCATCAAATGGATGGTTAGAAAAATTCCGTCGTCGGCACGATATTACCTTCAAGAAAATATGTGGCGAATCAGCCGATATCAATATCGAAGACATAACTGCTTGGAAAGAAAGGCTATTGACCATTTTAAAAGATTATGCCCCAAGGAACGCATTTAGTGGGGATGAGACAGGTCTCTACTATCATGCATTACCAACAATAACATAACATGAATTGAAAGATGACAAGTGTACTGAGAAAAATATCAAAACAACGATTTACAATTCTGTTCTATGCAAATATAGGAAGTGGGAAAGAAGAATCACTTATAATAGGCAAAAGCAGGAATCTTCGATGTTTCAAGGGCGCACATATCGACAAGTTACCTCTCCTATAGGTCTCGAATAAAAAAGCGTGGATGACAGCAGACATCATGATAACATGGCTTCACAGATTTGATATCAAGATGAAAAAGCAGAATAGAAGTGTGGTATTGTTTCTGGATAATGCAACGTCTTATCCAAAAATTACACCGGATAATGTCTTATAACTTATTTTTCTTCCACCCAATACTATCTCACATTGCCAACTTTTGAATCAAGGCATTATTCAGAATTTTAAAATGCTCTATAGAATCTACCTTATGAAAGGCTTTTAACATGTATACCGTGGTTGTCCTCTTTACGAAATCGAAAATAATATTACCATAACCAATGCCTTGATATGGGTTTCGGTGACCTGGCGCAAATTATCCCCAGTGACAACAAAAAAATGCTTTATGAAAGCTGGATTTATGTGTAACACAGATAATATTGACGACTTCAAAGAAGAAACTAATATTCCGCTCGCACAACTGTTTTCGAACATTAAGGACACATTTACGAACTTGAAACAATTTGCCTCTATTAATAACATTTTGCCAACAGAAAGTGCAGAATTAACTATTAAAGAGATCCAAGAAACGGCTGAAACTACTTCCAACTCTGAGACAGATTTAGGCCCAGTTTCACAATTGGTAGTAAGACATACTGGTTATCAAACTAGCAGTTGCGGGTTAACCACGAGTTTGCAAAAATCCTGTTTCACATTAAAAAACTAACCTTTGCTTGAGTAACCACTGGTTACGATTTATTTTTTAAAGTTGGTGGTTGAATGAAGTTAGCAAGTGGTGAAATGCCACCTTGAAAGTACACGTTAACGAAGAATTGTAGAACAAAGCCCTACTTTTTTGTTTTGGCAGTTTACTTTGAAGTTTTGATTTTTGATTTTATTTTCGATTTTAATAAGTCAATAATCATGAATATGACCACGACGCCGGCGACGCGGAATATTGAAAAAAGGTCAGCAAATTTTACAAAAGACGAGGAGTATTTGTTGGTATCTCTTGTTGATAAATATAAGAACATTATAGAAAATAAAAAAAGTGGCGTGAATACCTGGAAGGAAAAGGAAAATGCGTGGAGGAAAGTAGAAGATATCTTTAATTCACAATGTACTTCAAATGGCAGAAGATCGGCCAAGGTTCTAAAAGAAAAATTTAGAAACCTGAAGAAAAAAACTAAAGAAAAGTTTTCCCGAGCTAAGGTTGAGATCAAGAAGACTGGTGGTGGGCAGTATGTGCCACCTCTAATTACAGAAATAGATGAGGCAGTCAAGGACATTATGGATGATGTCCAAGTCTCAGGAGTTTCAAATTCATACGATTGTGATGCTGATTTGACTAAAAAATCGATACAGGAAACCAAGGCTTTTGCAAACAACATAAACAATTGTAAAGTTGAAGACCATAATGACAATTGTATTGAAGGGCCTTTTACGATAAATCCGGCAAATAACCTATGAGGAACCTGAATTTGCTCCAGTGTGGAAAATATCAAATCTATCTGAAGCCTGCGCAAGTTTGGGAGACTTAGAAAACTTTTTTAATAATGTTAACAATTTTGACAAGTCTACAAGAATTAAAATGTGAATCTGAATTTTATAACAATAAAGTTTTTCTTACGTGCTTATTAGAAATGATTTATTTAACGTGTGCATATACTATTTAAGGTCTTTATGTGGCCGTCTGGAAGGGTGAAAGGATGTATTATATGTTCGATGGACTAAAGCGGGGACCAAATGGAATTCAATCAACAATTGGCGCTGGGTGCGTGACCAGATATTTAGCCACCGATACCCTAGCAGATGTGTTTTTGCAGAACTTACCAGTGTATGGTAAAAATGAATTTGTAATACATAAGGTAAATTACTACAGTTATAGCTGTCGCAAGCTAAAAAGACACTTCAGCCTGACAATAAAAGTACTGCTAGTCAACACCAATGAATTGAAAAATAATTTTACCTAAAAATGGAACTTAAGTGTCTTTTGTACTGCAGAGCATTGTTTGACACTTAACGTGTTACTAAATTAATTAAAATTTTACAAGTAATTCTATGTATTTTAGCTTATTATAAGTAGGAATTTATGTCCAAGAGAACGAGAGGCAATAGTGGTGATGGTTGCTCCAAAGGCCGTCGAAAAATCGGCGGGATTACAAGTTGTAATGCCAGGAAAACGTATCATAAGGTGCAAGTTCTTTAGAAACTTGAATTCCATTCTAAAAACAAATATTTTTCTTGTTAGAGGTACTCTAAGTCAAGAAGACCCGATATTTGGGAAGGGTCCCCACACGATGTGTGCGCCAATAGCAATCGTGGCCTTAACAATGTCGCTTGTACATAAACCAGAGACTTGGTCCAGGCCAATCGTTGACGAAATTCTAGTTTTGGGTAATGATCATGAGCTTCACTGGATCCCACGTCGGCATTTCACATCTTCATTTCCCATACAGGTTCGGAACTGTTCGAGGATAGCGTCAACGAGCTTGGATTCGACTTTAACCCATGGGAAGATAAGCTCGACATCTACAGGGTGAAGAAAGATTTTCGGATCGGGGTAATCAAGGCTAACTGTGAGCTTAGAAATACGGATCAAAGAGGATACATTGATGCCAAAGACTCAAACGTAATAAATCTTCGTCGAGGTATGTTCTATGGGGGTCTAAAGGATAGAATTGGAAACCTCTGTGACATCCGTGATATGTCAATCATTTTAAATTGTTATACTGTTATAATAATTTATGTTTGAAGGAATGGAAAGATTTTTCGAAGAAAACACACATGGCATCTTGGTGACTGAACCTTTAATATTAGGGCTATGGGAACAGCCACAAGAAGAAGGCCACGCAGTTATTTACATATTCGATCCCAATCCACGAAGTTCCACTGGAATGCCGCTGTTTGCGGGCACAGCTTGTGTCCTGTCCTTTGTTAATGCTAATATGGCTTCTGATCACATCATAGGTAAGCGTTAGAAGGTAAAGTCTGTTCAGAGATATAAGAAAGTGACTAACTGACCCCTATTAGGAAAGATCCGGGTGAGATGTAAAATTGAAATATGGCCGAACAGGTCCGTATTTTGCTTAGAATTTAAACATGGTTTGTAATAAAAATAAGGAAGACATTAAATAATATTTTATTTGTGTTTAAATGTGAAATTACAAGTTATTTTATTATTAAAAATTATATTTATGATTACAGAAATATACAAATTATTCGGTACTTATAATAATTATTTACTTAATATATCAATATCACTATCGCTATCATCATCTGTTCTAATTATTATTTGTGCTATATTATCTATATGGTTATAGGATTTTTCCACTTTTTCAACATATGTAACAGAATTTGCCCAACTTTGTGAAGGGATGTTAAAAACTTCAGTTTCTACAAGCTCAAGTAAACTGGAGTTAATAGTAGGGCAAATATTGTTACGACAAATGGCAGATTTCAGTTGGTGCCAAACATATTCGATGGGATTAAATATACAATGGTATGGCGGAAGCATTAAAACTGTATGCCCTAGATTTTTTGCATAATTATCACAGAAGTATTCCTTTTGTAGTTTTAAACTTTGTAAAACCTTAATTAATTGCCTTTTGGTGTAATCTTCCTGAAAATAAATGTCATTATCATACATGTAGTTTTGGATTGTTGCTTTTGTGTCATTTGAGGAGGGAGTCTTGGTCAATTGCCTACTATGGTAGCTTGCATTGTCCATTACAATTACGCTATTCGGAGGTATATTTGAAATTAGCTTGTTTTTAAACCAATCTTTAAATAAATCAGCAGTGGTGTCCTCGTGGTGATCCAGAGAAGAATCTTTAATGTTTTTTGCAGACAGAGAAAATCCATTTCGAATCCATTCGTCTTTAGATCCAGCATGTAAAATCGTAATTCGTTTACCTCGTTTTGATGGCGCGCTTGTTTTACACTTGCCGCTTAAATCAACCCAACTCTCTTCCGGGATATCATATGTGTCGAATCAGGTTTCATCCAAGTAAATAATCGGCCTTTGCTGATCTCTGTTAATCCTAATTTTTTGTACATATTCGGATCGCCATTCCCGAATTCTACTGGATTCCATTAAAACTTGTCTTTTGTTAATTTTTTTAAATCTAAAACCCATGTGTTGGATACACTTCCATAACGTTGTCCTGCCACATTTAACGCCAGTTTTATCTTTTTCAAGCCTCTTAATAATTAAACTATCTAATGTAGGAACGCTTTGTTCCTCGTATAACTTGTAAATTTTACGCTGTATTATATCTTGATCACTTCCATCTACCTTCGAGAAAATGCCAGTATCGGTTCTTTTTTTTCCTCGCTAAAATGGGATTATTCACAATTTTTCATACAGTTAATGTGGCCGTTTCTTCTAACGCTGCTTGCTTGCTGACCGCACGTTCAATGAGAGTTGAATGAACATTGTTTATAACATCCTTAGTTTCCACAGATAAGTGTTTTCTGCTTTTCGACGGGATTATCTCCTGAGATACATTGGGCTCGCACATAGTTTCCATGACTCACACACGATTAAACAAACGCAGCATTACACACGAAGTAAGAATAATTACTAAGCTTAAAACTAACTAGAGTGGCTATATATACAGTCTTTAGAACATAATTTGTCTTTTGTCTAATTTGAATCAGGTAAAAATCGGTTTAAAATGACCAAAGTATTACTTTAATAATGAAATTACGTCTTCCGGATTTGCAGTTTACTTTAAGACATTTTTAAGTACGGACCATAATTTACCTCGATTTATTCATTAATTTAATGTTTGTTTATGGCCATCCTTGGATAATTCCATTCAAAGGCAAAGTGTAAGTTCTTATATCTCTGAACAGGCTTTACAAGAGACCCAATGACAAACAAACGAAACTGGTTCCAACAGGTTGTATCCTCGATCTTGCCAAGCGCGCTGGTGAATTTATTATAGTGCCCGTTGAGATTCTGGTTGGAAGTTCCAAAGCAATGAGAACACCTCCCAAAAAGTCACCTACAAGAAGCAGCATTAACTTGTTGCCCAGATGCTCCAGCTTGGTAGCGTCGGATAACAAAAAGAAGCTGAGGAAATTGGTAGGAAATTCTAAAATATCATCAAGTTGCGTTCCTAAATTGAAGCGTAGCTTGAACTTCTATTGTCCATTTTGCGTCCATTAGTCGTAACCAACTAAAACTCATAAGACAATGGAGTTTCAAGATGCATCTTCAATTACTAAACATACAGGGTGTCAATTTGAAAACGAACAGCCTGCAATATTTCTTTGGCTGATTACACTTTGAGAATTTGGTGAAATACGTCAATACAGACCTGAGGAGGGACAACTTTAGATTTTTTTTTTGTATTAAATTTAACACATTGACCCCCAGGGAACCTACCCCTAAAATCTGAAATGACAACCCTACTTATTTATTAATTTTTAAATTCCTTATGTAAATAGACAAGAATCATCTTCTCTGTTATAAATTTAAAATACAAGGTTTCATCCCCTAAGCGGTCACAACAAATTAAAGTATGATGATATTCTTTCAAACATAATTTCGCCAAATTTAAATTCTCTGAGGTGAAGGCTGAAACTAAATCATTTTTCTTCTGAACAAAAAATTATTCCTCCAACTCAGTCTGGGTTTAGAGCGGAACATAGTACAACAACAGCTCTTATAAAAGTAAGTGACGATATCATTCGCGCCACTGATGACAGTAAATGCACTTGTCTGATACTTCTTGACTATAGTAAGGCCTTCGATGTCCTTGATCATAATATACTGGGGACCAAGTTAAAATATTATGGACTTGATGACAACGCTGTTGACTTCATTAAAAGTTACCTCCATGACAGATGCCAAAGAGTATTTTTCAACAATAGCTTTTCTGATTTCGTAACTTTGAAACGTGGCGTGCCCCAGGGTACCATTTTGGGCCCATTACTGTTCTCAATTTATACTGTGGATTTTGAAAGTCATCTACAACACTCACAGTCCCACCAGTATGCTGATGACTTTCAACCATATCACAGCTTTGGTCCTGAGAGTGTGAGGGTTGCTGAAGCGTGTATCACTGAAGACCTGGACAAGATTTATGAGATATCAGATGCACATAACCTGTTGCTAAATCAATCCAAAACTCAGCTTATTCTATTTGGTAATAAGAACATGGAAGTCTCTAGCCTTATTGATATTAAATTAACACCCACTGAATTTTGCAAAAACCTAGGTATTCGTTTTGATTCGAAGTTAAGATTCAAAAATCATGTTTCTTTTCTATTACAGAAAGGCTATAGTTAACTAAGAACTATCTATATGTTTAAACAATTCCTCTCAACTCCAATTAAATTAAGATTGCGTGAATCGATCAAGACATCTTAAAACTTACCTCAGGGGTTCCTAAATCAAATACACTGTTTCGCTTTATTATAACATGTTAAAACTAGTTTTGTATTTGTAATATATTTAATTCTTGCTTGGTGAATTTTATGACCTGATCGTTGATACATGGTTGATCGTTACATAATACCATTAAATTATATATTTTTAGTTAAGTCTAATGTTCTACTACTATTTCGCATTATTATGTTTCTTTATATTTCACTTTTCTTATGTTTTTTTCCCTTTATACAGGTGGTTAGATGAGTAGCCGTGCTAGGTCTCGCCACCTGTTTCACTTTTATTTTGTATATTTTTTGAAATCTATAAATAAAGGCTATTATTATTATTATTATTATTATTATTATTAAAGAAGTTAAATCTTGAAATCCTTACCTGTGTGTTACTTTACTGTCAATTTTGATTGAGGTAATCAGTATTTATTATCAACATTAATGAAGCTTAAATTGTCTCCCAGGCTGAACAAGAAAGAAAGAAAAAGGAGGCCAAGAAACTACAAATGATAGGCAGAAATGGCTACCATCTTAAGGGTGGCGAAGCAATTCTAAGAGGGTATCGAAGCCAGAGCTCCGACGTATATTGCGACGAGTCCAGAAATAATCAAGACATACCAAATTGTATAGTATCAGGTAGTCTATGAGCTGCATTAGAAGCACGTTCACATATACACAATGGAAAAGGGAAGATATATACTTTTGAGTACATATTTAAAATACTATATTTCCCGGGACAGTCATAAAGGTGACCCATGATTTCGTATATAGTACCTTTCCCTTACCCAATGGAATAAATGTAAACGCGCTGTACTGGTTATAGTTGGGATTTTAATACACAATTGTCTTAAATTGTATATACAGTAAAATCTCTCAATAGCGACCACCCTCGGGGAATCAAATGTTGATCCGTTAATAGAGAAAAATTAAAACAACTAGTCTGCATTTTACAGTGTTTCTTTATTATTAATGTATATATACTAAACCAAAATATCCAACATTAACATTGTTTTAAATAAATCATTGGTTTAGTAAATTTTCAAAAATACCGCCATTGACTTCCAAACATTTCCTGCTTCGTTTACGAAGGGCGCGCGTGGATCTTCTAATTGATTCCTGCCTTTCTTTAATATTAAGTACAGCATTTTTAATGCGTCTAATTAATGCTACCCTAGTATCTACTTTTACTTTGTAAACCTCAGTTTTTAATCAACCCCATAAATTGTAGTCCAATGGCGTAAGGTCTGGCGATCTAGTAGGCCAATTAATAGGACCACCGCGACCAATCCAAACCCCTGGAAACCTTTGGTCTAAATATTGATTGACCCGACGATCGAAATGGGCAGGCGCTCCATCGTGTTGATAATACTGATATTTAAAGGAATCTCCTCTAGTAGTCCTTGCAATTTATTTTGTGAAAAAATTAAGCGGTGATCCCCTGTAAGGCGATTTTCCAAAAGAAAAGGGCCAATTAAATTATTATCGATCATTCCGCACCACACGTTTACTGAAAACCTGTGTTGAAAATTACTTTCGACTATTGCGTGAGGATTTTCGTCCGACCATACATGGGAGTTTCGATTATTATTGATGCCGTGACGGATGAATGTAGCTTCGTCAGTAAAAAGTATGTGCGGTAAAAGATGACGATTATTAATTATTCACTCACAAAATTGCATACGCTTGGCGTAGTATCCAGGTTGAAGATTCTGTATACGCAGTACATGGTCCGGTTACTTGAAAACTCGGATAAAAGCCTTTCTGTTCGGTGTTCTTTCATGTGGAAATCGTTCACGATATTCTTCAGCAGCCCCTGTAGCATTCCCATTACACAAACCATAAATAAAAACCATATTGGCGTATTCGAGATGTGAATAAATGTGTGGCATTTTATAAAATTAAAATGATACAAATCCGAAACCGTGAATCAATGTAACATTTTATACCGACACTAATAGGATAGTGACAGCACAACAATCAAAAGCAAACAATAATAACATTTATTACAGGAAACCTTAATTAATGCAATATTTTGTTTTGCCTTATAACTTGAAACAAAGGAATATTGGATAACAACATTTTAGTTTTTTCTTATTATTTTGATGCATAGACTACACCCTTAGAGTTAGGCCCATTCCTCCCGACTCACCCTGTATATTATACAACGTACTGAATGTTCTCGACACTGGAGCAAGTTCAGGTTCCTCTTCCTCTGTCTCACAGTTGGGAGTAGTTTCATCCGTTTCTTGGATCTCTTCAATGTACAATATAATGAAGGGTGTTTTTAGCATTAATGTTTATTAAGAATTCCAATGATGATCCTGTTTAACAGATGGGTTGGTAAAAAGGAGTATAAAATAATGAGGTTTCCATTTTTAAATGTGAGGAATTCATAACCGGTTGTTTAACGCAGGTGGTCACTTAAGGCGGTCACAAACAGAGGTTATACTGTATGAAATATTATAGTCTTTAAAATTATCTACTATACAGTGTATGTATCTCAGACGAATAGATATAATTCGTCTGAGGTGTGTATAAAGTCTGGAAACGGCACAATTTATTGCCCTTTTAAGCCAATATTGGTACAGTCGTGTAAGAGGATCTGACGCACCGAACGAATTCGAACGAATTCTATATATTATAGTTTTTACTTTAAATTTGTTACACTTTCGGTATAACATACTTTGTTCCTAATATCAGTAGTTTTCGAAATAACGACGTGTTTTGAAAATATCAACAAATTGTGTTTTATTTATTAATAAATAAAACATCAGTTTAGTTTTGATGTAAAGTCATAAAAGCAGCCATTTTTACATGCAAAAATGTCTTTAACTGAAAGTGAAAGAATTACAATTCTTATGATAAGAGGATTTGGATATAAGGTCAGGTCTTCGAAGAGGTTAAAAATCTATTTAATGACGCATTTCCAAGTCGAAATCCAATTTCAAAAGCAACTGTTCTAAAAAGTGTCCGAAGGCTCGAAGAAACTGGAAATTGTATAGATAGGCGACGATCAGGATGACCAGCAGTAGTAGATGAAGAGAAAAGTTTAGAAATTTTACAACATGTTGTCAAAGTCCCTGTTTCTTCATTAAGAAAAAATTCTTAAGTAAGTGACGTCTGCTTCAAATCCGTCCATAATGTTTTAATAAAACATAAATATCACCCTTTCAAAATACATCAGTTCAAGAGTTATCAAAAGATGATTATAAGCGAAAAATTGAATTTTGTGATATTATGATGTCAAGGTTTGACCAAAATAACCAGTTTTTCAAATTTATAGTATTTTCGGACGAAGCAACATTTATGTTAAATTGTAAAGTCAATAGACACAACTGTAGGTTTTTGGCAAAGGAAAATACCCACTGGATGAGAGAAGGTCATACACAACGCCCTGGAAAATTGAATGTGTGGGCTGGACTTCTGGGTAACCACAAGATCGGTCCATTTTTTATTAATGGAAATTTGGCATCAAAACTTAACCTTGAGCTCTTGGAGACGCAAGTAGTGCCTACTCATTTTGGTCGAAACGTCCGCGAACTTTTGAACAACACTTTTCCGATCGGTAGAGGGGGTACAATCGAGTGGCCACCTAGGTCGCCTGATTTGTCGCCTAACGACTACTTTTTATGGGAATACTTTTGGACGAATTTGAATAAATAACGCCAAAAACGATTTACAACACAATTGAAAAATTTTATTTTCAATTAGCACACTGTCAAGCTGTACAGGGAAAACAGTTTAAACATTTAATATAAAAATATATTTTTTCTAAATTGTACTCGTTATTTTGAAAACTTGTGGTATTAGGAACAAAGTATGTTATACCCAAAGTGTAACAAATTTTAAGTAAAAACTATGAACGAAAAAATATACAGGGTGTTACATTTAAAAATATAAAATTCGTTCGAATTCCAGACAAACTAAAAAGCTGGCAACAACATCGTCATTCGGTGCGTGAGATCCTCTTACACAACTACTGTACCAAATTTGGTTTAAGTCGACCAATAAATTGTGATGTTATTAAGCCGTATTATGCTTTCAGGTTATTATAATGTTATTATCATTTCAGTGGTTATGCATTCGCTGTTACCAATCGAAGATTGGAATTATAAGCACATTGACTTGATTTTGGACACCGGCGATCAATTGTATATCGATTCATACATCGCTTATGGACCACAAGATTCCAAACTGGGCATGGAGAATGTTCTGAGGAAATTTTTTATGGGAAATCTTGAGGTAAAATTAAATCTCTATAGATGAATGATCACTTTTTGTTTAGGACTTTTTTGATTCAAACGATGTTTGGTACATCGATAGAAAGTTTTCACTGCGGGTAATCATTGGGCTTATTTACACCATAATAATATAAATCTTTTGCCCTAAAGTATTACCGTTTTAAAGATATCGGTAATTTTTAATTTTTGGAAACTGCTTCCTACCTACTCGTAATAACTAAAAAAACACTTACATTGGGGCTCAGACAGATGAATTAAAATGCCTATTATATTCACAAAAGTCTTTAAAACAAAATGTTTGAAATTAACAGAATGTATCAAAATAAAGGACTTGATTTTTAGGTGCACCTGACAGTGTATAAACCGATAATCACCGAAGTATTTACTCCAAGCAAGCTTAATATTGTACTAGAGGCATTTTTTCAGCAAGAAAGTGCATGTATCCTTAACTATAATCAGCAATGGATTAGCTTTTTTTTCAAAAGCGGGTTCTACTTTGTTTTTGACCCACACGAAAGAGATATAGAAGGTAAATACAAACACACAAAGCATCAAAAGCCTTGGATCCTCTTGTGATCTTCATATTGTTAGAGTTAAATATCGTAAACATTTGCAGATAAATTAGTAGTGAATTATACAGGGTATTTATTAAACACATGGAATATCATTCACTGATACAGCAAAACTTTGTGCCATATTGACTAAGACATCTTGCCGTACCGTTTATAGAACTTTCAAGGACAATAGGAACACTAAAGTGTCCGATCAGAAGGAAACAAGAAGACGGAAACAGATTTTTATTGATCAGCAAACAAAGTTTGCCATTCGTCGGAAAGTGCATGCATTTTTCTTTTCGAAATGAACTTCCGAATTTAAAAAAAAATTCTGCCGAAATTGAAAGGGATGAATTATATGCAAAAAATTTCACGAAGAGTTCTAATGCGTACACTACGAGAATTGAATTTTCAATTCTTAAAACGAAATCGCAAAAGTCTTTTGGTGGAAAAGGAAGAAATCGTATTGTGGCGTAGAAAGTATCTAGAAGAAATACAATATTGCTGTGCAAGGAAAAGAATTTACTTTACGGACGAGACATGGTTAAATGAAGGACTGTGAATTACATTTCTTAACATTAAAGATGCACTTAACGCCTTTATCAATAGACTGTCCACTGGATTGAAAGCTCCTTCAGAAAAAGGTCGTCGGTTAATTATAACCCATATCGGGAGTGATTCTGGTTTTCTTGAAGGTGGGTTAAACGTGTTTGAATCTCGTAAAACCGGTGATTATCATGAGGATATGAACTCGGGAGTGTTTAAAGATTGGTTTAAATCCATCTTACCGCGTATTGAACGTGGGCCGGTAATCGTAATGGATAATGCACCATACCACAGCCGTCGGCGTCGGGTGGAAGCTTTTCCAACTTTTGCGTGGCGGAAAGGGAAGACTGTTGACTGGCTCGAAGAAAAAAATATTGAATTTGGCGAAAAAATGCTAAAAGTGCAGTTGCTCGATCTTGAAAGACTTCACAAAAGAAAATATACGAAATATGTAGTGGATGAAATGCCTCGTGCACAGATGAAAGGCAAAGTGGCCGGTGAAAATAAAACTTTTAAATTAAAAGATGTTAAGGAACTGTTAAAAACGGCAATAGCGAATGTAGAAGCAGCAGATTGGCATAAGTGCGTATTACATGTCAAGGGAGTAGAAAAAAGACTTAGATGTACGCGTTGAAGTAATGGTAGAACCTATTTATTTAAATCCTGCAGATGATAGCAGTAGCGACAGTAATGAAATGTTTTTATGGTCAGAAAGTGAATAATCGCTATAATGGTAATAATAAATTTAAACTTGTAACGTGTTTTCATTATAACACTTTTTAATGTCGGGGTAGAATATAATTTGTCAAATTAATTAATTTAAAATTACAATATTATATTTATTATAGTAAATGTAAATATGTTATAATAATAAACACATAATTCATATATTTTTTGAATTATTATTGTTTAAAATGACACGCCGCTGGATTAGGCGTTCCTCCTACGTCTTGTGCACCCCGGTAAAAATAAGTCCCTGCCGATTATTTTGGTATCGGAGTATAGTTCAGTGGAGAATGTGGACGATTTAAGAAATTAGATAATTGCTGGGTGTAGCTCAATAAAAAACGACCCTAGTGTTTTTGAAATAGTTCGGCAGTCGATGAGGAGAAGAGTGGATTCTTGAATCCTAGCTGGAAGTAGTCATTTTCAAAAGTTCTTGTAGTTTAAGAAACTTTATATGTAATATTTGGTAATAAAATGTTGTTATTGTCGAAAATATTATCGAAACACAGCGAATTTTTAAAAATCATCATATGACCAAACAGTACAGGGAATAAGCCCTTTAATTTTTGCTGTATGATTAATAAACACCCTGTATATTATTTAGTCTAATAATTGTCATGCTTTATTGCCTTATAATCATCACAGTCAGTGAACTGATCAGGAACAAAAAGGTAAAACTTGAAAAGACTTACTTAAAATCAGAAATATTTTCTTTATATTTTTGTAAATGTTATCAACAATTTTTTTTTTTTTGTAATTTAAGTTCCCTAATTTAAATAAATAAATAAATAATCATGGCAATTAAATGCTTATCTTTCTTAATTAAACACACTGGGTTTTTCCATTAAAAACATCCCAACATTTTTGTTATGCGATATTTGGATCCGTGAGAGTAGTTTTAGACTTGTTCAGTGAGTCGTCGTAAAAATTTTAGCTCAGAATTTAGAAATAACATATTAAAGATAGCTGGGAGCCGCCCTGACTGATTAGTCCAGCCAAAATAGACATTTAACTTATTACTTAACAGAATAATTCGCATAGAGCTAAAAATTGGTATAGACCTTGAGTCCCCTATTTCAGTAAACTTACCGGCGAAACTAATCTCTTCACATTCAACGGTTAATTTTCAGGGAAGACCCCACCGAACATTCCCCCTGTAGCCCGAGATCTTACAAGAAAGGAATATTTCCTTCTTGCTCGAAAACTGCGCGAGACCAGCCCACACCCAAGAAAGGCAAGAAGACCTTGCCAAACAACTATCGTCCAGTCGCATTGATTTCGGTTATATCAAAAGTTATGGAGACGGCTATCAGCGAAAAATTATTAAAGTACCTGGAAGGCTTCAACATTATTAGTGACCTCCAGTATGAATTCTGTAAGTCTAGATCAACAGGAGACCTTCTCGCTTATGTTACTCACGTTTGGAACAACGCAATAGAACATCATGGGGAGTCCCGGGCGGTAGCACTGGACATTTCCAAGGCCTTTGACCGTGTATGACATGAGGGGCTCCTAACTAAAGTGAGAGCATACGGAATGCCGGTTTAATTTTGTTCATGGCTGTAAAGCTTTCTTAAAGACCATTCTCTACGAGTGGCGATGGACGGATTTCTTTCAGACACATTTAACATCAACGCCGGAGTCCTTCAAGGTTCTATATTGTCGCCCACCCTCTTGTTACTATACATTAACGATCTTTTGGAGATTGACCCTGTAGACAACAATGGTACCAGTTGGAATACGCTTTAAATATAAATAAAACTTTTTTTATGGAGTGATTCTATGTCAGTACTTGGATGGATAAGATCAGAAAATCGAAAAAATTGTACCTTTATTAATCACAGAGTTGCAGCAATTTTAGAAAACACAAATGCTACTTAAAGAAGATGCATTTCTACAAATTTATATATAGCAGATGAAGCTACCAGAGATGATATTTGGTCTGAAGAAAAGCTTGCTAATATTAAAGAAGATGATTGTGTTCTTACAAATATCGTTGTGGATACCTCGTTTTTGCCAGACGTTCAGAGATTTTCTTCATAGAAAAAATTGATTAATTCAACAGCTTATGCTTTAAAATTTAAACAGTTACTACAAGAGTACCAAAAAGCGATCGACTACTGTCATATGAAGATCTCCAAGCTGCAGAAAAATTATGGTGTTTGGCAGTCCAAAAAGAAGAATTTCCCAAAGAATATAATCAATTATTAAAAGTCAAAAACGTTAAAAAAGAAACTCGTCTGTATAGTTTGTCACCCGTGCTAAAAGAGGAAATATTAAAGGAAGATTGGATTATTCACCAGATTTGGAAATACAAACTAAGCAACCTATCATTTTAGATACCAATCATAATTATACAAAGCTGATTGTAAAGGAGTTTTATATAAAGACAAAACACGGAGGAGTACAAATTGTCCTAAACTAAATTAGACACAAATTTTGGATTATACAACCCAGAAGAACTGTGAAATCAGTTATCGAAAAATGTCTTTATTGTAGAATTAGAAAAGCAAAACCACGGATACCAGAAATGGCACAACTTCCAGCTGAAAGAGTCACCAAACCATTGAGGCCGTTCTATTTTTGTGGAGTAGATTATTTTGGCCAATTAATGTAAAAATTGGAAGAAGGAGAGAAAAAAGATATGGTGTATTATTCACCTGTTTATCAGTTCGGGCAATACACATTGAAATAACTGAATCTTTAACTACATACTCTGCCATTTTAGCTATACGAAGATTTATTGCAAGAAGAGGGCAGCCACACATCATATGGAGTGATAATGGTACAAACTTAACATTAGCAAATAAAGAATTAAAAAATTAGTTGAAAAATGTAGATGAAAAAATTAAAAGAAAAGTTATTAGCTACTCATATTATTTGCAATTTTTTACCACCTGCCAGTCCTCATATTGAGGCGCATGGGAACGTATGGTGACAAGCGTCAAAGAAACTTTATAAATTATATTAAAAAACAGGGTCCCAGACCTGAAGTATTAGAAACCCTCTTGGTGGAAGCAGAGAATATCATTAAAAGCGGTACATTAACTTAGGTGTCTTCAGACCCTAATGATCCAGAAAGTCTAACACCAAATCATTTTTTAATGGGATCGTCAAGTTTCACAGAACCACCTGGATTGTTTGAAAATAAGCCGGACGATATAAGAAACAGTGGAAGTATCGACAGCAGCTTTCGGAAAACTTTTGGAAAAGATAGGTGAAAGAGTATATACTAACTCTAATTACTTGAAGCAAATGGCAGCAGGAAAAGGCAAATGTTAGAAGTGGCGAGCTAGTTGTCATTACAGATAATAGTTTACCCAGAAACGTCCCTAAGTAGGATCTGTGCGGACTTTTCATATTTCATTTGTAATGGTGTACCTAAAGTCTGTACTATCTTTTAGGTCTATGCGAATTGTTCCGAAGGACTAGATTCCCAATTTCATAGAAACTAAGTTAATTTCTTGTATCTACTTTTAGGTAATTTACTGAAACCAGGAAAGGCAGGCACAGCAGTGGTGATTAGATTTGACACTTTAATGTCGATGGCACTAAAAGTTGTTAATAATTTGGGAGGAAACACAGAGGAAGCTGAAACATTCTCGCTGTCGTTAATTTCTATCGATACAAAATAGGAAATAGATCAAAATACCATTCTACCGATTATATTGTGGCTTGTTTTAATGTTAACATGACGTGTATTTTTTAATAATATAGGTATTATTTGCATTTTTGTTAATCTTATTTTGTGCACATACATTAATTCCTTTTAAAACCTAATAACCTTATGTATTTCTTAATGCTACAGAATAATAAGCATGCCGGCATATAAAGATATTGTACAGATTAATTTTAAATCCATAGTTAGCTCAGTAATTGCAGGAAATACGTTATCGATTACCTATATTATGGCGAAATAGCAGTGCTCGGTGAACTTTTAACAAAACGGTCGCACAATTTCGTAAAATTTAATTCAAATTACAAAATACGTTCCCTGCCAAAATTATAATATATTAAAAATCTTACAGTTGATGTACCGGGTGATGCATGACTTAGTTGAACATAGGAAATAAACTGGCTCCCCTGTACATCTTAGAGAAAAATTGAAAAATAATTTTTTGAAGATGCCGATATAGTAAACCAATGTGCCAAGTTTAAATACATTTTAATAAGCCAATCCTTCCTTATTCAATTAAATGTGATGGCAAAATTACGAAATTTTTATAGTTTAGGTAATACAGCAAGCACCAGCAAATAATTTCTATTACGCTATTGTCAAAGAATGACGTAATAATAATAATAATAATAATAATAATAATAATATTAATAATAATAATAATAATAATAATAATAATAATAATAATAATAATAATAATAATAATAATAATAATCTTTATTTCATATCACTGTTACAAGTGCAACACAAAAATAAAATTACGTCATACATACAAATACATGCGGTACAGGTACAGGGTTATCCAACCAAGACTAGACAAGGCGATTTTTTGACTTTTCCTGTAAGTAGAGAGGAATGGACAGAGCGAGATCAGGTGGTGCTGGTGGTGCTGGTGGTGCAACTAACCCGAGTGGTTCGGTGGTGCGTTTTACGATCTAACCCGGGTGGTTCGGTGGTGCGTTTTATGATCTAACCCAGGTGGTGCAGGTGGTGCGTTTTATGACCTAACCCGGGTGGTTCGGTGGTGCTGTTTACAAAATAACCCGAAATTAAACCCGACTTTTTACGACCTAACCCGGATGCTTTCATGAGGCGGCTTCTTATCTAACCCTAACTTGATCCTTAATATTTATGAACTGACCCGAGATAAAACCCGACTTTTTACGACCTAACCCAAGTGCTTTCATGAGGCGGCTTCTTATCTAACCCTAACTTGAACCTGAATATTTATGATCTGACCCGAGATAAAACCCGACTTTTTATGATTTAACCTTAGTGAAACGCCGCTGCTAAAGCGGGATAATTAAATCCCAATTTTTATAAGCCATCCTTAAACCCAACTTTTTACGATGCGACCTGAGTCATCCTTAAACCAGACTTTTTATGATTTAACCTTAGTGAAACGCCGCTGCTAAAGCGGGATAATTAAATCCCAATTTTTATAAGCCATCCTTAAACCCAACTTTTTACGATCCGACCTGAGCCATCCTTAAACCAGACTTTTTATTATTTTCCCTTAGTTGAAACGCCGCTGTTAAAGCGGTATAGTAAAAAACATTATTTATATTTTCTATCTTAGTGAAACGCCGCTGGTGGGTAGTAAAGCGAAATAAAACCCTAATTTATATGGTCTAACAAGATAAGTATATTAAGGCGGCACATTTGTCACCCCGCAATAATTATTTATACCTAAATAACCCTCTCAAACCCTCTGCCGACTCGATTTAAAAAGAAAGGGACATAAACCTTTATTTATTATTCCGAAGGACCCTCATTAAAATTCAGTAGCATATCTAATAATTGATTCCAATTTTTGCACCACTTATATAAAATACAATAAAATAATTACCATCTAGAACCATTAACTAGAGATTTCTTTGTACTGGAAATGGATAAATTATAGGACTATCTTGTAATGAGAACAGAGTAATAAAAAGTAAATAAAACTTAAATACGTATAAAATACCAAGCAGGTATAGGTACTATACAACTTGTGTTCGCCATCAGGTAAAAGCCCTCATAATGCTTTTATAAAAATTTCGGATAATATCATAATATAAGTAAATAGGCTACAATTTCAGGAAAAAAGTAAAAAAAATTAATTCACAGTGTAAAATTGTAGTTAAATGGATTGTAAATACGAAATAATATAAAAAGCTACCTTTTGTTTGCGATGATGTATGCACAATAACTCTATATTATTCGGCCCTTAAACTGAAAATACCCACTAGATAGGTATCATAAGCTGTATTTGTCATCAGGTAGAACCCCCAATAAAATTATGAATATTAGGCGTAGGCATCAAAGTAGCAATCTTAACTTATTTTCAACACGAGCATAAAAATATAGGGTTGTTAAATATTTTACAACCCTAATTCTCAATGGCAACAATAAGCAAATCACGTTGGTTTTTTAATTTATTATTAATCTGGCTAACTTAAGAAACTCACAATATAACGACCATCCAAAAAAATCATAATACATTACTGGGTGTGAAAGCAATTGCGCTGCAAAATATAGTGTATACCGACTCTGAGGTAGTTAATTAAAATCCCAATTAGCGCTAAAAAAAAAAAACAATTAGATATTTACTTTAGATATTTTAATAAAAAAATTCAATATTCACATCAACATTTAACTTTTGAAATTAGCATAATAACAAATCCTTTACAATGAATTAAACAAACGCATACATAATTTTAAAATCACATAATAAGAATATAAGCTAAAATCTAACAAGCTCGGACTACTCGAATGACGTCAGTTTACATCTGTAGAGAATACCCAACTCTCGAATCATAAAAAATGGTCAAACTTTGCCGGCAAATACCCTTCTATGATGCAGGGGAAGGACAGGTAACTCGAGATGTTTATAAAGAAACGTTAAAGAACATTATTTGCTTATTTCTAGACTCTTAAAAATTAGATGCAATCGAACAATAAATGTTTTCATCATGTATATTTATGAGTAACACATTACTTTCGACATACGTAAATTAAGATTGATAATTACTTGTCTTAGTACTTTTTTAGAAGTTTGAATCATTGCATATAACCGTCTGAGGATACCCAAACTTCCCCTAACATATTTCTCCGTGACCGGGGAAAAAGAGGTATAAAAGCGGCTTTGATGGGATGGAGATTTCAGTTTTTAATTTTTCGTAAATAAAAGTTGGTTAGATTAATAGTCTCTGTGAATATAATAACATAAACAAAGTGATATGCCGTAAATTTAGGAGTACAGTATAAATTATGCCTCTATTAAAATATACCGCAATAACTAACTACCAAAGGATTTTTGATATTTTGAATATATTTGATGCTCATAGCATTATCACATTTCCAAAGGCTCTAAATTTTAGAAAAATGTTCTAATAGAATATGTCTATCAATATAAAGTAAAGGTATTGTTAGGTTTTTTTTAAAAAATACGACCTACAACAGTCTCTGCTACAGCATGGCTGACTCTGTAGAAACTTCTGTGAAACCATAATAATTATATCAATAATCGAGTTGTCCTTATGATAATATTTTCTTCCAATATCCGACTCCACTATCCATAAAAGTTATGTTAGAAAATTCATAATTGAGCGCATTGTAATTTTTTAAAAAGAAATTCACTTCACACACAAAGATGTAGCCATTCAATCCATGAAAATAATGCAAGTCAGTATGCGTATGTTATGGCTAACTGTTTAAATGTCTATTCCTTCCACGTTTATCGGAAGAAATACTTTTTTTATACTAGTATTTTAGTTGAAAATAAGATCATAAATCATCTATACAAAACAAGCGCCCCTTATGGATTTGAACGAAAATCATAGATTCGACTATTTTCATGAAAAATAAATCTAAGTACGGAATAATGCAGGAAGATTATCTATTTTCTTGGTTTAGAAAGTGATGTAGTTAAGATTTATAACTTAGGAATAAATAAATTATTATTAATCTTTTCGACCTATTTCTCTTGCATATTTAATTTCTTTGATAGTAAGAACTAATCTTTTTATTTTACAAAGTAAAAAAAAAGCTAAAGATCGGCGTTGTCAGTCAGGTATAAGAACTGATTTAACACGATGGTTTTTGTACAAACGTTCACATACAATTGTATGCTTTTTAACCGATTGTGTCGGAAAAAATGACGATTTATAGATTAGATATTTAGACGAAGAGCTAACCTTCTCAATAAAGTATTGATTATTGCCCTGCTAGCTAGACAACACTTTTTATGTTAGTCAAAAAAAAATTTTTTTTTTTCGGACGCTATTACAGATTTCATCGTCAACTAACAAACATTAAGATCAAAAAATTAGCGTGCAAGATGAAATGTATAGCTTCACTTCATTTCTACATTATTTTACAACTCTCAATCGCATTAAAAACAAGATCGAATAAAAAATAACTTATGACATATGGACGAAAAATGTTTTTCGGGCTATTTAGGCTAGCGACCGCATTACGTCTGAAATACTACATTTTTCGAGCTTATAACATAATTTACTATTTTAACGTTAAAATAGGGGAAATGATGTATCAAAATGGATACTTTTTTTTGTCGGTCACGAGATTATAGTTTCTTTTAAAATGAACTCTAATATTTACAACACAAATTATCCTTTAAACCACATTAGTTTAAAACTCGTCTGTCGCTTTCCCTCTATTGTGAGTTTGATTAAAGTATAGCGTAGTATATATTTAGATGAATTTCGCAAATGTTGAATACTTTCAAAACTGAAAAAGCCGCCCTTTGCAATAAATATCTCCGTAGAGTTAGATACCCTGCAGATTAAGGGTATTTCAGCGGATAATCATATACAAATTCAAAGATTTTGTCTATTTTAATGGATTAACAAACAATATCTATAGGATGACTTTACTGATAAAAAAAAAAATAACAAAAATCCATAAAGTCTAGGCTCACATGAAATTCCATAAAGAGCAGCTGCATAGCCTTATCACATCAAACTATATTTTCATTTCGTTCTATTGTCAAAAGTCTGTGTTTAGGAGATTATCGTTCATTTTAAAATGAACTCTAATATGTACATCACCATAAACTACCTCTTAAGCCGTCGTAAAAAATACACTTTTCGATTTACCTCTATATTGATTTTCTAATATTAAATATCTACAATAGTCGAAATTCGCTCGCTAATACCTATGTATGCAAGGTTTCTTCAAAAAATGACAATTTTGTTGTTTAATGGCTTGAAAAAATGGAAAAAGGAGGTTTTTGCATCCATTTATTTCCAGATGAGTGTTAAAAATACTTATAAAACTCGGTATACCGAAGATCAAACATTAATGAGAGGGTTGAGTCCTGTTTGCCAAATCCTGATTTTTAATTTGACGTTGGCAACGGTACAATTTTTTAACATTTATCATAAGAGGCGTATATTTTTGGAGCTTAGATCTACCAGTTTATCCACGCCCCATTTATTGTTAGTGCTTTAGTAATTTTACTTTCCAATTATTTTTTACCAAAACGCGTAGTTGAAACAGTGTCTATATCAGACGATATAATAAATTTTAAGGATTAATTTGCTTACAAATACACTTTAATTTATTTAGGCTAAAGCAGCCAGACATATACTGGAACTACGAAAACCCTATTACAATTTGGTTGCCTAGAGAAAATTTTGTAAAAAACATAGCTTTCTACACAAATGCTTGCACATTATGTACCTATCATTTTAAGATACCTGGCGACATCAATGTAAGCATTGACATAATGACGCAAGATATAGGTAGGTACTAGAATATTCAAGATTTCTATTAACGATACACTTCAGCATACATGCGAGATGTCATTAATGTCTACGGAAGGCAACAGACATACCAGCTATTTTTACATGGGATTCCATAGACTTGGACGCTTCTTGTTTAGAAATATTTGATGTCATCTTGAGGAGTTCCGTATTGAAGCATCAAACCTACCTGCCAAATAATTGACGAAATATGGGATATCATAAAATATGCCCCCCATCGAACTAAATGATCCTATAAACCAGCTTCACAGACCGTAATTTGTGATGCTAACACGATTAATACGCAATAGAACAAGATTAAGAAACAAAATTTAAAGTAGCTCTTTATCACACGAAAATAATTAAATAATTTACGGTTACAGAACAATAATTATTTTAAAAAGCTGTATAACTAAATATATTATGTTATTAGGAATATTCTGTCTAAAGTAACAGCTAATCTTAGTCGAAAATGAGATCGTATTATTGATTGTTGAATTCGTTAGGTATGAAATAAAATTAGAGATTTCGTCTATTTTTTCACGATTAAAAAAGAATACCTCTATTTAGCTAAAAATGAAACGATTACAGTGGTAGATTAATTCACTTTACCAAGCATGTAAACTACTAATTTTGCAATAAATATCTTCTATATTTCTAGGTAGGTTTACTCGAAAATGTGGGGCTATTTTCATCAAAAATCCCGATACGAAATTGAAAAATTTGCCTATTTTTGTCGGTTTACAAAGTGATAGTGGAATATTGGTTTGATCAAAGAACAATAATTATTTTAAAAATGTTGTATAATTAACTAAATGTCGGTGTTATCAGGCAGGCAAGAAGTTATTTATCTGAATCTTATTTGTACCATTAGCGTTTATATACAAATGTTAGTGGTTTTCAAAAATTGATATCTCGGAAATTATTAGGTTTAGACTTATAATACGCTTATTAAAAAATAATGACTACTTTATGCAAAATTCAAAAATATTATAAGATGTAGGGTATCCCAGTAACTTAACCAAAGATTTTCGGTCTTCGTAAAGCTTTACACGTTTCTTCAGCGTACCAAACATTCACTTTTTTTAAATATTGACATCGGGTTAGGATTCTGAACATAGGATTAACATCACTCCAATAGTGAACATGTTGCGTTGTCACAGTTCCATTCGTTGAAAAGTAAACAAAACCGTTTGAGCTACGTGGGGAATAAATAAAGTTGGCTTGTCGAAAAATTTTAATATTTATTAAGGTAAAAGACTATAAATATATCGATACAACACTTTGGCATTTCTAATACTACAAACATGAATATCTAAAATGTGATATTTACAACCGTCAACTCTCTCTCCCTTCTCTAATTTTGGTACACCAATGCTGTCTTCTAAGTTTATAATATATGGCGTCCTGCAGTTTAATTCCGAAAATGTTTTAACTAAAAATTCCTCTTTAACACATCCTTTAACGTAAATAATGTCTGCGTCTATCAGATTGTTGGATATGATATTATGTAGTTCCTTGTAATCGGTATCACCATAATTATAAAGGATACCATGATGATTTCCAAATAGATATTTGACTTGTTTCTTGCAAGCCTTACTTAAGGTGTCGAATGGTTTAACTGGTTTAAAAAAGTAACTTTTCATACTATTCCCATCATAAATAGCCAATTCTTTCGCGCAAAATTCAGGTATGTTAAATCCTTGAATATCGACTACAACGAACTTCATTGTCTGAAGACTCAAATCAAACAAGTATATTTTCATATTTTTATCGCTCTTAAGTTCGATTTCAAAAGCACACCCCCACTTTTCGATAATTTCACAGTCTTAGCACATAGATCTTATATTTTTATTTACGATCAATTCATCTTTATTCGCCAATCGTCTCAAACGAGTCTGCTTTTGAAAGTAATATAGCCTTAGTATTCAGAAAATATTAATGATATCGGAGCCTAAAACATCCTTGACACTAAAAAATCATTGTGTTTCCTAACAAAACCCATCATCTTGTCTATTTAGCTTGCTTTCCTATTGTTTAGCAGGTTAAATAAAATTATTATTTCGCTCTTTTTGTCTGTACTGAATCGTTAGGGGAATACGTTTCTAGTTCTATAAGAGAGACAGTTAAAATTTATGTAAGCAATCAAAAATCCTACACTATAAGCTACTTAGTTAAAATTTCATATTTCCTTCCTGGGTCAGGCAAAATTTGTGATGTGTCGGACAAAATTTATAAAAATACAAAAAAAAAATGCTGGATGCATTTTTAGCGTGACTTTCTATTTAATACCATCTTATTTCAAGGTATAATTCGGTTGTCAAAATGAGAATAAAATAATTTTCCCATGGTTTATGTCATCTTAAAAAAGTCAAAAGGTTATATTCTGTAGAGGGTCAGATACATTTAAATTTAAATATTTTCTCCAAGAAGAATTTTAAGATAGTATTATAGTAAATAAAAATTCTATACCTCCAATATTTCATGGAAACATATCGTGTTCTAGCGACATAACCCAAAAGTACCTCTATTCAGAAACGCATCGTACTTTTCTTGTCAATAATTGTCTCATTGTCCCATCCATTACATTATTATAATCTTAAAGCACCTGTTACCAGCATTATCTGTTTTTATGGTTTTCATAAAACATAGCGATTACCAATGAAAATTAAACGAAAACTTAATAAATAACTTTTTTTTTTCAACTGAAATAGACTGATTTTCGATGGAAAAATGTTACTTTTAACTAAAAATGAATATAAGACATATACGCAATGATATTTAGAATAAATCAATCTTTTCTAAAATTACTATGAAATATTCACAAAATCGTTTCGTTATAACCAAAGTAGCAAGGCTTGCAGATTTCGTATAGAGTTCAAACGCGATACTGAGATGATCTTTTTTTTTTTTATATTTTTGTAGGATAATGCACCACTACGTTGTAAGTACTTGAGAGAGGACTTTCTTGAAAAATCCTCAAATTTCTCTGCAATTTTGTTCCTTCTAGAGTTAAATTCACACAGAAAACCCCGTATTCTTATCTTTCAGGTTGGTATATTAAAAAGGGCTTATTAGTATGGTTTAGAAAACAAGCAATATTAATTAACGGATGTTTTTTCGTCATATGAAGAGTTGAAAAATTTTTTTTTTCCACTCCAATGGTTACGATGCAGAGAGTCGGGTTTCATCATAATCTTTCAGGGTAGCTCAGGTTTGATTACATGTAGAGAGTCGGGTTTCATCATAATCTTTCAGGGTAGCTCAGGTTTGATTACATGTACTAAGGTTAGTGCTCCTTGCAATCGGTTTCAGGTTTGACGCGCCCCCCTCAGGTTTGTTCAGGTTTCTCAAACGTTTGAGAAACCTGAACAAACCTGAGGGGGGCGCGTCAAACCTGAAACCGATTGCAAGGAGCACTAACCTTAGTACATGTAATCAAACCTGAGCTACCCTGAAAGATTATGATGAAACCCGACTCTCTACATGTAATCAAACCTGAGCTACCCTGAAAGATTATGATGAAACCCGACTCTCTGCATCGTAACCATTGGAGTGGAAAAAAAAAATTTTTCAACTCTTCATATGACGAAAAAACATCCGTTAATTAATATTGCTTGTTTTCTAAACCATACTAATAAGCCCTTTTTAATATACCAACCTGAAAGATAAGAATACGGGGTTTTCTGTGTGAATTTAACTCTAGAAGGAACAAAATTGCAGAGAAATTTGAGGATTTTTCAAGAAAGTCCTCTCTCAAGTACTTACAACGTAGTGGTGCATTATCCTACAAAAATATAAAAAAAAAAAAGATCATCTCAGTATCGCGTTTGAACTCTATACGAAATCTGCAAGCCTTGCTACTTTGGTTATAACGAAACGATTTTGTGAATATTTCATAGTAATTTTAGAAAAGATTGATTTATTCTAAATATCATTGCGTATATGTCTTATATTCATTTTTAGTTAAAAGTAACATTTTTCCATCGAAAATCAGTCTATTTCAGTTGAAAAAAAAAAGTTATTTATTAAGTTTTCGTTTAATTTTCATTGGTAATCGCTATGTTTTATGAAAACCATAAAAACAGATAATGCTGGTAACAGGTGCTTTAAGATTATAATAATGTAATGGATGGGACAATGAGACAATTATTGACAAGAAAAGTACGATGCGTTTCTGAATAGAGGTACTTTTGGGTTATGTCGCTAGAACACGATATGTTTCCATGAAATATTGGAGGTATAGAATTTTTATTTACTATAATACTATCTTAAAATTCTTCTTGGAGAAAATATTTAAATTTAAATGTATCTGACCCTCTACAGAATATAACCTTTTGACTTTTTTAAGATGACATAAACCATGGGAAAATTATTTTATTCTCATTTTGACAACCGAATTATACCTTGAAATAAGATGGTATTAAATAGAAAGTCACGCTAAAAATGCATCCAGCATTTTTTTTTTGTATTTTTATAAATTTTGTCCGACACATCACAAATTTTGCCTGACCCAGGAAGGAAATATGAAATTTTAACTAAGTAGCTTATAGTGTAGGATTTTTGATTGCTTACATAAATTTTAACTGTCTCTCTTATAGAACTAGAAACGTATTCCCCTAACGATTCAGTACAGACAAAAAGAGCGAAATAATAATTTTATTTAACCTGCTAAACAATAGGAAAGCAAGCTAAATAGACAAGATGATGGGTTTTGTTAGGAAACACAATGATTTTTTAGTGTCAAGGATGTTTTAGGCTCCGATATCATTAATATTTTCTGAATACTAAGGCTATATTACTTTCAAAAGCAGACTCGTTTGAGACGATTGGCGAATAAAGATGAATTGATCGTAAATAAAAATATAAGATCTATGTGCTAAGACTGTGAAATTATCGAAAAGTGGGGGTGTGCTTTTGAAATCGAACTTAAGAGCGATAAAAATATGAAAATATACTTGTTTGATTTGAGTCTTCAGACAATGAAGTTCGTTGTAGTCGATATTCAAGGATTTAACATACCTGAATTTTGCGCGAAAGAATTGGCTATTTATGATGGGAATAGTATGAAAAGTTACTTTTTTAAACCAGTTAAACCATTCGACACCTTAAGTAAGGCTTGCAAGAAACAAGTCAAATATCTATTTGGAAATCATCATGGTATCCTTTATAATTATGGTGATACCGATTACAAGGAACTACATAATATCATATCCAACAATCTGATAGACGCAGACATTATTTACGTTAAAGGATGTGTTAAAGAGGAATTTTTAGTTAAAACATTTTCGGAATTAAACTGCAGGACGCCATATATTATAAACTTAGAAGACAGCATTGGTGTACCAAAATTAGAGAAGGGAGAGAGAGTTGACGGTTGTAAATATCACATTTTAGATATTCATGTTTGTAGTATTAGAAATGCCAAAGTGTTGTATCGATATATTTATAGTCTTTTACCTTAATAAATATTAAAATTTTTCGACAAGCCAACTTTATTTATTCCCCACGTAGCTCAAACGGTTTTGTTTACTTTTCAACGAATGGAACTGTGACAACGCAACATGTTCACTATTGGAGTGATGTTAATCCTATGTTCAGAATCCTAACCCGATGTCAATATTTAAAAAAAGTGAATGTTTGGTACGCTGAAGAAACGTGTAAAGCTTTACGAAGACCGAAAATCTTTGGTTAAGTTACTGGGATACCCTACATCTTATAATATTTTTGAATTTTGCATAAAGTAGTCATTATTTTTTAATAAGCGTATTATAAGTCTAAACCTAATAATTTCCGAGATATCAATTTTTGAAAACCACTAACATTTGTATATAAACGCTAATGGTACAAATAAGATTCAGATAAATAACTTCTTGCCTGCCTGATAACACCGACATTTAGTTAATTATACAACATTTTTAAAATAATTATTGTTCTTTGATCAAACCAATATTCCACTATCACTTTGTAAACCGACAAAAATAGGCAAATTTTTCAATTTCGTATCGGGATTTTTGATGAAAATAGCCCCACATTTTCGAGTAAACCTACCTAGAAATATAGAAGATATTTATTGCAAAATTAGTAGTTTACATGCTTGGTAAAGTGAATTAATCTACCACTGTAATCGTTTCATTTTTAGCTAAATAGAGGTATTCTTTTTTAATCGTGAAAAAATAGACGAAATCTCTAATTTTATTTCATACCTAACGAATTCAACAATCAATAATACGATCTCATTTTCGACTAAGATTAGCTGTTACTTTAGACAGAATATTCCTAATAACATAATATATTTAGTTATACAGCTTTTTAAAATAATTATTGTTCTGTAACCGTAAATTATTTAATTATTTTCGTGTGATAAAGAGCTACTTTAAATTTTGTTTCTTAATCTTGTTCTATTGCGTATTAATCGTGTTAGCATCACAAATTACGGTCTGTGAAGCTGGTTTATAGGATCATTTAGTTCGATGGGGGGCATATTTTATGATATCCCATATTTCGTCAATTATTTGGCAGGTAGGTTTGATGCTTCAATACGGAACTCCTCAAGATGACATCAAATATTTCTAAACAAGAAGCGTCCAAGTCTATGGAATCCCATGTAAAAATAGCTGGTATGTCTGTTGCCTTCCGTAGACATTAATGACATCTCGCATGTATGCTGAAGTGTATCGTTAATAGAAATCTTGAATATTCTAGTACCTACCTATATCTTGCGTCATTATGTCAATGCTTACATTGATGTCGCCAGGTATCTTAAAATGATAGGTACATAATGTGCAAGCATTTGTGTAGAAAGCTATGTTTTTTACAAAATTTTCTCTAGGCAACCAAATTGTAATAGGGTTTTCGTAGTTCCAGTATATGTCTGGCTGCTTTAGCCTAAATAAATTAAAGTGTATTTGTAAGCAAATTAATCCTTAAAATTTATTATATCGTCTGATATAGACACTGTTTCAACTACGCGTTTTGGTAAAAAATAATTGGAAAGTAAAATTACTAAAGCACTAACAATAAATGGGGCGTGGATAAACTGGTAGATCTAAGCTCCAAAAATATACGCCTCTTATGATAAATGTTAAAAAATTGTACCGTTGCCAACGTCAAATTAAAAATCAGGATTTGGCAAACAGGACTCAACCCTCTCATTAATGTTTGATCTTCGGTATACCGAGTTTTATAAGTATTTTTAACACTCATCTGGAAATAAATGGATGCAAAAACCTCCTTTTTCCATTTTTTCAAGCCATTAAACAACAAAATTGTCATTTTTTGAAGAAACCTTGCATACATAGGTATTAGCGAGCGAATTTCGACTATTGTAGATATTTAATATTAGAAAATCAATATAGAGGTAAATCGAAAAGTGTATTTTTTACGACGGCTTAAGAGGTAGTTTATGGTGATGTACATATTAGAGTTCATTTTAAAATGAACGATAATCTCCTAAACACAGACTTTTGACAATAGAACGAAATGAAAATATAGTTTGATGTGATAAGGCTATGCAGCTGCTCTTTATGGAATTTCATGTGAGCCTAGACTTTATGGATTTTTGTTATTTTTTTTTTTATCAGTAAAGTCATCCTATAGATATTGTTTGTTAATCCATTAAAATAGACAAAATCTTTGAATTTGTATATGATTATCCGCTGAAATACCCTTAATCTGCAGGGTATCTAACTCTACGGAGATATTTATTGCAAAGGGCGGCTTTTTCAGTTTTGAAAGTATTCAACATTTGCGAAATTCATCTAAATATATACTACGCTATACTTTAATCAAACTCACAATAGAGGGAAAGCGACAGACGAGTTTTAAACTAATGTGGTTTAAAGGATAATTTGTGTTGTAAATATTAGAGTTCATTTTAAAAGAAACTATAATCTCGTGACCGACAAAAAAAAGTATCCATTTTGATACATCATTTCCCCTATTTTAACGTTAAAATAGTAAATTATGTTATAAGCTCGAAAAATGTAGTATTTCAGACGTAATGCGGTCGCTAGCCTAAATAGCCCGAAAAACATTTTTCGTCCATATGTCATAAGTTATTTTTTATTCGATCTTGTTTTTAATGCGATTGAGAGTTGTAAAATAATGTAGAAATGAAGTGAAGCTATACATTTCATCTTGCACGCTAATTTTTTGATCTTAATGTTTGTTAGTTGACGATGAAATCTGTAATAGCGTCCGAAAAAAAAAAATTTTTTTTTGACTAACATAAAAAGTGTTGTCTAGCTAGCAGGGCAATAATCAATACTTTATTGAGAAGGTTAGCTCTTCGTCTAAATATCTAATCTATAAATCGTCATTTTTTCCGACACAATCGGTTAAAAAGCATACAATTGTATGTGAACGTTTGTACAAAAACCATCGTGTTAAATCAGTTCTTATACCTGACTGACAACGCCGATCTTTAGCTTTTTTTTTACTTTGTAAAATAAAAAGATTAGTTCTTACTATCAAAGAAATTAAATATGCAAGAGAAATAGGTCGAAAAGATTAATAATAATTTATTTATTCCTAAGTTATAAATCTTAACTACATCACTTTCTAAACCAAGAAAATAGATAATCTTCCTGCATTATTCCGTACTTAGATTTATTTTTCATGAAAATAGTCGAATCTATGATTTTCGTTCAAATCCATAAGGGGCGCTTGTTTTGTATAGATGATTTATGATCTTATTTTCAACTAAAATACTAGTATAAAAAAAGTATTTCTTCCGATAAACGTGGAAGGAATAGACATTTAAACAGTTAGCCATAACATACGCATACTGACTTGCATTATTTTCATGGATTGAATGGCTACATCTTTGTGTGTGAAGTGAATTTCTTTTTAAAAAATTACAATGCGCTCAATTATGAATTTTCTAACATAACTTTTATGGATAGTGGAGTCGGATATTGGAAGAAAATATTATCATAAGGACAACTCGATTATTGATATAATTATTATGGTTTCACAGAAGTTTCTACAGAGTCAGCCATGCTGTAGCAGAGACTGTTGTAGGTCGTATTTTTTAAAAAAAACCTAACAATACCTTTACTTTATATTGATAGACATATTCTATTAGAACATTTTTCTAAAATTTAGAGCCTTTGGAAATGTGATAATGCTATGAGCATCAAATATATTCAAAATATCAAAAATCCTTTGGTAGTTAGTTATTGCGGTATATTTTAATAGAGGCATAATTTATACTGTACTCCTAAATTTACGGCATATCACTTTGTTTATGTTATTATATTCACAGAGACTATTAATCTAACCAACTTTTATTTACGAAAAATTAAAAACTGAAATCTCCATCCCATCAAAGCCGCTTTTATACCTCTTTTTCCCCGGTCACGGAGAAATATGTTAGGGGAAGTTTGGGTATCCTCAGACGGTTATATGCAATGATTCAAACTTCTAAAAAAGTACTAAGACAAGTAATTATCAATCTTAATTTACGTATGTCGAAAGTAATGTGTTACTCATAAATATACATGATGAAAACATTTATTGTTCGATTGCATCTAATTTTTAAGAGTCTAAAAATAAGCAAATAATGTTCTTTAACGTTTCTTTATAAACATCTCGAGTTACCTGTCCTTCCCCTGCATCATAGAAGGGTATTTGCCGGCAAAGTTTGACCATTTTTTATGATTCGAGAGTTGGGTATTCTCTACAGATGTAAACTGACGTCATTCGAGTAGTCCGAGCTTGTTAGATTTTAGCTTATATTCTTATTATGTGATTTTAAAATTATGTATGCGTTTGTTTAATTCATTGTAAAGGATTTGTTATTATGCTAATTTCAAAAGTTAAATGTTGATGTGAATATTGAATTTTTTTATTAAAATATCTAAAGTAAATATCTAATTGTTTTTTTTTTTAGCGCTAATTGGGATTTTAATTAACTACCTCAGAGTCGGTATACACTATATTTTGCAGCGCAATTGCTTTCACACCCAGTAATGTATTATGATTTTTTTGGATGGTCGTTATATTGTGAGTTTCTTAAGTTAGCCAGATTAATAATAAATTAAAAAACCAACGTGATTTGCTTATTGTTGCCATTGAGAATTAGGGTTGTAAAATATTTAACAACCCTATATTTTTATGCTCGTGTTGAAAATAAGTTAAGATTGCTACTTTGATGCCTACGCCTAATATTCATAATTTTATTGGGGGTTCTACCTGATGACAAATACAGCTTATGATACCTATCTAGTGGGTATTTTCAGTTTAAGGGCCGAATAATATAGAGTTATTGTGCATACATCATCGCAAACAAAAGGTAGCTTTTTATATTATTTCGTATTTACAATCCATTTAACTACAATTTTACACTGTGAATTAATTTTTTTTACTTTTTTCCTGAAATTGTAGCCTATTTACTTATATTATGATATTATCCGAAATTTTTATAAAAGCATTATGAGGGCTTTTACCTGATGGCGAACACAAGTTGTATAGTACCTATACCTGCTTGGTATTTTATACGTATTTAAGTTTTATTTACTTTTTATTACTCTGTTCTCATTACAAGATAGTCCTATAATTTATCCATTTCCAGTACAAAGAAATCTCTAGTTAATGGTTCTAGATGGTAATTATTTTATTGTATTTTATATAAGTGGTGCAAAAATTGGAATCAATTATTAGATATGCTACTGAATTTTAATGAGGGTCCTTCGGAATAATAAATAAAGGTTTATGTCCCTTTCTTTTTAAATCGAGTCGGCAGAGGGTTTGAGAGGGTTATTTAGGTATAAATAATTATTGCGGGGTGACAAATGTGCCGCCTTAATATACTTATCTTGTTAGACCATATAAATTAGGGTTTTATTTCGCTTTACTACCCACCAGCGGCGTTTCACTAAGATAGAAAATATAAATAATGTTTTTTACTATACCGCTTTAACAGCGGCGTTTCAACTAAGGGAAAATAATAAAAAGTCTGGTTTAAGGATGGCTCAGGTCGGATCGTAAAAAGTTGGGTTTAAGGATGGCTTATAAAAATTGGGATTTAATTATCCCGCTTTAGCAGCGGCGTTTCACTAAGGTTAAATCATAAAAAGTCTGGTTTAAGGATGACTCAGGTCGCATCGTAAAAAGTTGGGTTTAAGGATGGCTTATAAAAATTGGGATTTAATTATCCCGCTTTAGCAGCGGCGTTTCACTAAGGTTAAATCATAAAAAGTCGGGTTTTATCTCGGGTCAGATCATAAATATTCAGGTTCAAGTTAGGGTTAGATAAGAAGCCGCCTCATGAAAGCACTTGGGTTAGGTCGTAAAAAGTCGGGTTTTATCTCGGGTCAGTTCATAAATATTAAGGATCAAGTTAGGGTTAGATAAGAAGCCGCCTCATGAAAGCATCCGGGTTAGGTCGTAAAAAGTCGGGTTTAATTTCGGGTTATTTTGTAAACAGCACCACCGAACCACCCGGGTTAGGTCATAAAACGCACCACCTGCACCACCTGGGTTAGATCATAAAACGCACCACCGAACCACCCGGGTTAGATCGTAAAACGCACCACCGAACCACTCGGGTTAGTTGCACCACCAGCACCACCAGCACCACCTGATCTCGCTCTGTCCATTCCTCTCTACTCCTGTACTTTTATAAAAAAACTGAAATAGCCATCTTAAGTCATTTTCTCCCGCGAATTCGAATATCTTCAGCAAAAAACAATTGAACATCAAACAAAAGTACTAGGGGTCACTTTGATATTTTTTTTAAATGGGATGCCGTATTTTTAATGAGCTTATCCGATTTCTCATATAAATTTTGATCTAAAATGTTGGATTTTTAGATTTATGTTTTTTTTTTTTTTGTAGACGAACATTTTCCGAATTTAAAACTGAAGAAAAAAGGCGTTTTTGAATTAAAAATCCAACATTTTAGATCAAAATTTATATGAGAAATCGGATAAGCTCATTAAAAATACGGCATCCCATTTAAAAAAAAATATCAAAGTGACCCCTAGTACTTTTGTTTGATGTTCAATTGTTTTTTGCTGAAGATATTCGAATTCGCAGGAGAAAATGACTTAAGATGGCTATTTCAGTTTTTTTATAAAAGTACAGGAAAAGTCAAAAAATCGCCTTGTCCAGTCTTGGTTGGATAACCCTGTACATTAAGTTAGTTATAAGTTTCTACAAAATTCTCTTAAATTATAGGGTTCTAGGTCAACTAACAATTTCTTAATTTCTTTTTTGAATACTTTTTGTGATTGTATTTTTTTCATATTGTCTGGCAGACCATTAAATAATTTTAAGAACATATACTGAGGACATTTTTCTGTCAATGTAAGCCTATGTGATGGGTAGTTGATTTCCAAGGTTCGTGTGTTGTAGCTACCTTGTCTTCGAATATTAAAACTATTTTTGCATTTAAAAAAGAACATTAGACATTCATAAATATATATTCCATATACCTACAGTCATTATTCCTAATTCTTTAAATTTTGTTTTGCAACTCTCTAAATACCCATTGTTAGTGATTACTCTTATCAACCTTTTCTGAACTACAAAAACGCTTTGCATTAGACCATCCCGTCCCCAAAAGATAATACCATACTTTAAAACAGATTCAAAATTTGCAAGGTACAGCATTCTGAGTGTCTTCTCGTTCACATATTTGCCAATGACCCTTATCCCATAGCAGATTGAGTTCAGTTTTTTTATTAGAATATTGATATGGCATGACCAATTCAAATTCTCGTTAATATAAATGCCTAAGAACTTTGCATTATTCGATAGTTCCATTTTTAGATTATTTAGTTCTATAGTTTGTGGCTTTGGTGCTGTCGATTGTTTTGTTCTAAACATTAAAATATTTGTTTTTTCTTTATTTAATATTAATCTGTTTTTATTGAACCATTCTCTAACTACATCAAAAAAATGTTGTGGCTCAGTTAGCAAGTCTTGCATAATTTTTCTGCCAATAAGTAGGTTAGTGTCGTCTGCATATTTCACAATATGTTGATAAGGTTTGTTTATTAAAAGGGATAGGTCATTTACGAAGATTATGAACAGAATTGGACCCAATACACTGCCCTGAGCTATGCCTATTTTATTTCCTAACATTTTTGACTGAGTTGTTTTCCCATCTTTTAATATGCAGACACATTGTTTTCCGTTATTTAAATATGAACTCGGCCACTCTTTTGCCTTACCTCTGACTCCATACATTTCTAATTTCTTAATTAATATTTCCCTATCCAGACAGTCATATGCCTTTCATAGGTCAAGTAGTATACCAAGGGCCAATTCTCCCTTTTCAATGTGATGTAAAATATGTTTAATGAATTCAAATATTGCTGATTGTGTTGATTTGTCTTTTAAAAAACCGTGCTGGCATTGGTTAAAAATGTTACATTCCCTTAAGAAATTTATTAATCTATCACTCATTGCCATTTCAAAGTTTTTTGAAAAACTGGGCAGCAAACTTATTGGCCTATAACTGTCTAGATTTTTTGGGTTTCCTTTTTTATATAACGGCTTGAATGAATTGTTTATTATATATGACATTACATTTCCTAATGTAGGAGCAACCAGTTTTACAATGCTGATCGGTATCTCGTCTATTCCACTACTGTGCTTATTTTTTAATTTGTTTGCTATTTCAACAATTTCCTTAGGTAACACTGGCCTTAAAAACATGGATTTAACATTATCCTTTATATTACAACTAAACGGAATATCTGGTAATTTCTTTAAAAGCTCTGGAATGACTGATAGTAGGTACTTATTATATTCATTGGCAATCCATTCAGAGTTTCCCTTGATTTTTATTTCTGAATCAGTTGTCTCTTCTCCCGATACTTCTTTGCAAATAGCCCACATACATTTCATTTTATTATCTGAATGTCTTACCTTATTTTTAAATTCTTTTGTTCGTAATGATGTAAGCATTTTATCATATATTTTTTTCTGTTCATTATATAAGAGTTTATGTTGTTGGTTATTTCTGGAAAGCGTTAATAAAATGTCTAGCCGACGTTTACATTCTGTGATCTCTACATCACGTAAAGCTGGGCATAACGAATAAAGATTGTTTTATATTAGAAACACAATTTCGTTTTACCAATCGGGCAATCACACATCCGAAATAAAAGACACCATTATGTTTTTCTTACTACGCCTTTAATTTAACATAACATACCTAAGACTACAGATTTTCACAAACCCATTAAGTAATTAAATGTTTAAATAACCCTCCAGTAACAGCTAAACAATATCCTAACCGATCATAAAATTTATTTCTAACTTTACTTAGTTGATATTGAGAAATTCTGTCACAGTCTAACGATATACAGTTTTTTAGCTGGTCTAGATTTTCAAATTTTACATTTTTTCCAAATAAATTTTTTTAAGTAACCCAAGCAGAAATAAGTCGTTTGGCGAAAGGTCAGGAGACCTGGCTGGCCAAAGGATTAGATGCCGTGGGTCAATAATATTTCCTTTAAAAATATTTTGCAAGTATTCCCTAACCATGAGAGAATTATGGGCATGACAACCATCCATTTAATACCAGATCTCCTGATATTCGCGTACAATTTCTTCTAGTGCGGTTTCAATTCGATTTTGCAGTAAGTCTAAATAGGTTACTGTTGTAAGGTTGCCTTCCATAAAAAATGGTCCAATAATGTGATGTCCTACAATTCCCGCCCAAACATTTATTTTTTGTGGATATTGCGTCAGAGTATAAACAAGACTATCAACTATCCTAATCCCTATTATTATTTGCTTTTTCCATTGTCTCAAAACAGAACACCATTATTCGTTCTTCATCACCTTGCCGTAGCTCTTGATTTTTTTTATACTTGTAAGGAAAATATTCATATAGGATTTTAGCTTGTTGTCTAGGGGTTTTAGAAGATAAATAATAGGCCTCCGGATAAGTTTTAAGGATATTTAATAATGAATGGAATTAACTCAAATACATTACAGCAAAACAGCGACACAGCACGGTAAACAGTCTTTAAACAAAGTAAAGCAGGCTAAAACTAAGTACTATTCCTACATTCATGTTTTTTTTTAAGTGCGCAACACTGTGATTTGATGTTTTCCTACGGCTTGCCCAAGAATCCTCGTGCTAATCATTTTATTTTCCTCCACGTGCAGTAAAAATTAGTGCTAAAGCTCGAGCCATTCCAGCGGACTTTCTTTTAAACGTTGTAGACGGGTTCAGGGACCGACTGGCACTCTGCTTAGCAGAAAATGGTGGTTATTTTGAACACCTGATCCACTGAAAAGGTTTCACTTGTTTATTATTCCGATGCGCGATGTTAAGCTGTTCTATTGTCTAGGCTTTTTATTTTGTTGTTATAAAGTTTGTTGCAATTTTAAAAAAATAAAAATTTGAAATACAAGAAAGTGAGAGTTTTTCCAGTAAAATCTAAATATGCAATCATATGCAGGGTGATCCACTTAAAAAGGTAAGTTAGCTGGGGCAGACAGGCTGTTTTTCCAAATTCTGCTTCCACAGGGGGGGTTTTATAACCCATAGGTTGCTGAGTTCTTGAGATTGGAAAACAAACAACACTGTTCAATTCCACAACAAAACATAATTTATTCACAACAGAGAAAACACGTAAATTACACTAACATTCGCTTAACTAACAAAACATACACTTCTTCGAGACGCTCAAGTTACACTACCTGGTCCGTTGCACCCCGTACCTCTTCGCCGCGTCATGACCTTGGTTCATCCCTTATGATTGGCCAAGGGTACAGAGAAGCACCGTTCTTGACTAAGAAATTGTCTGTTTTTGAGCTTTTGTGAAATTATATTTTAAAGTTTGTAACACTTAACATTGTTGCCGATTTTTTCCGCAACATTAGCCTCTATGGCAACCAAGCCAGAAATGACAGAAAAAATTCATGCAGGCAGAAATGTGGGGAATAATTTACTGAACAACTTTCATAAAGGTCACTTTTTCGTATACGAGGTAATTCAAAAGTTACAGGCATTAAGCGCGACTTTTTTGCCACTCTGTATTCACGAAAAAATTATTTTTTTTTTAAAGTTTGACAACTTGTATCTTGAAGACGAAGCATTACCGAACCCATGTTTATATAAACTTTTCGTCTTAGAATCGTTTAAAGGATTACCCCTTGAAGTTTGGCCAAGTACTTAAATAACACCCGTATAATTACACAGCAGTCGAGATTAAATAGGTGTAAATGGTAAAATATTTTAAAAAATAAACATGGGTTAAAAATACGCAATAATTTTTATCTTTTTATCCCAAGATTGCGCGTTAACTCATGCCCAATCCACGAGTTAAGGGTTAATCCTAGGGTCGGAGGTAACCTCTGGCTGTACAATGCATTTTACTACTAGCTCCTGGATTAACCTCCACTTTTGAGTTAATCCCAACCTATAAAATTGGGCCTTATAGAGTTCACGAGCCGCCACTGCCTCGATCAATGGTGGTCAATAAATTAGACACTCCCTTATTAGAATCGGTTAAGAAGCATTTGAACCAAAATAATGGTAAAAATCAATTTATTGACGACCACTTTATCGCACGAATTTTTCCAAAAATAATGATTATTTGTTCATTCGAAATTTGTTTATAGAATCGTTAAATTAGCTGTTAATTGCCAATTATGCTGATACCGAATTTAAAAAATTCCTGCCGATTGTTCCAGTTTATATTGCGGAGTATAATTAAATAAATAAAACAGAAATAACAAACCGTTTCATTACCGTGATAATTAAAATTAACAAAAAAATTTAACCCAAGCGAGTATTTTGACAGGGAGGGGTTTATGTAATTAATTTATAACCGTTGATATTTTTTTTATTTAATGTAGTTTAATTACTTTTCTTACTTTTACGACGGGTTATTTGATTGAAACAATTTTATACAGACGAAGAAACCCTCAAATATTGTCTCCCTTACGGCGGCTTGGACCTGGGGACTGACTACCTAAGTTTAATAATTCAGTACTCGATTTGCGAGCCAAACAAAGAAGAGCCTTCTTTTAAAAACAATGAATTGTGGACTATACTTTGTTGCTTAATGCGAGGGAGTAATAAAGTGTAAATTTGCAATGACAGAAGTTAAAGGTTGCATTGCAATGATAATTTTTAAAATTCCGTGTTTTAGACCTACACACCCCGAATCGGTCCTTAATTAGGTCACCCCAATTTGCATACAAAAGAAAGACGAGTTTGGTGAATGAAAGTATTGTAACAGAAGCGTTATTACAGGTAGTTTATTAGAATAAAACTATAATAATAATTATATTTGATTATAATTATAGAGAGATATAGGCAGATAATTGAGATATTAATTATTATTTTTATAATCAATTTTCTTGAGCCAGACATCAGTCTTTTGCTCTTGTTTTTTAATTTTGAAAGGTTTTGATTTTGAATTTTGTATTTGATTTTTTTTTCTAATCTTCTTCTCTTAAAGTCTTACGTGCTTCTCTTATTCTTTTTTTGTATTATTTATCAAGGGGGAGCCAATCTTTAGAGAATTTGTGTTTCGAGTTTGGTAATGAGTGTATGTGTGTATCTAATATGAGCCGATTCGTTGATGTACTTGTTCGCGTGTGGTATTTATTAATAATTTTATCATAAAAAGTATTTAATTTGTCCATTCCCTAAGTCGCTGTGCAGTACGTCTGTCGGTACATGTCTTTGAGCGTCTGTTATTGTGCGTAAAACTCTATTTTGTAATATTTGTAATTTTTCAGTCCCGTCTTGTTTACGGTGCACCACGTAGGTACACCGCATGTAAGTACAGGTCTTATTATTGTCTTGTAGATCAACGTTTTCGTCTTGATGCTTATTTTGTTTAATAATGAATATACTGAACTTTTACCTTGTGCCTTTGCAAGTCTCTCTGTCCATTGTCGTTCCACAAAACTTTTTTGTCAAACGTGAGGCCAAGATATTTAATCTTGTTCCTTCAATTAACTTGTGCATTGCCCACTCTTACTCTTGTTTGGGGTAGTCTTATAATAGCTTTTGAAAAGTAAATTGCTTGGGTCTTACCATCATTAAGATAAGGTTTCCAAGAGTTCAACCATCTCTGAATGGCGTTGCAGACAAATGGCTACAACCCAGGGCAACTTCGAGGTTGCAGTAATCGCAGTATCATCAGCGAATCAATACAGTTGGGTTATATTAATATTGTATAGTAAAGAGGCCAGTGGCGACCTCTGTGGCACTCCCGCCTTAATGTTTCTGACGCTTGAAATTGTATTTTCTGATGATACCGCGAATGTCCTGTCCTCGAGGTATGAAATCAAAACTTTTATCAAATAATTGGGCATACCCAACCTTATTAACTTTAATATGAGACCAAACTTTATCGAATGCTTTAGAAACGTCAAAAAAGACAGCTTCCGTTGATTTGCGGTCGTTAAATCTTGTCAGTATGTTAGTCGCTAGTCGCGTTGTTTGGCGCAGCGTGCAATGAGTAGCTCAAATTCCAAACTGCTCCGCGGTGGTAAAATATTGATTATAATTATAGAGAGAAATATGGGCAGATATGAAATATTAATTATTCTTTTATTAAGTAGATAAAAACTTCCATATAATTAAGAATAATATGAAAGCAGATAACATGGAATAAATATTATTATTTATAAAAAAAATTTACAGACCTAGCAGCTTCAGGTATTTAAAAAAATATATTAAATCAGGCCCTGAATCATCATAAACGTGCACATAAAATAACAGTACCTAGAAAGTGTCACATATCATGAAAGCATAACGTCAACTTACTATTTACTTAGCTGAAAAATAGTATAACATCAGACACTACACAAGGTGTCCCATAACTAAGTCATACAAGCTTAAGGAACTGACAAAGGCCGTTTTACAAGAAGTTACAAAATAGCTGTTTATACAACAAGTTACGAAATAAGGGTCTTTTAGGCACGCGACGTGAAAATCAGAGTGACTAAAAGACATTGTTTCGTAACGAATGGTATACAATATTTTTTCTACTGGCGTTTTATAATAAAAAACTTAATTTATTTTACCCCAAACATTTTATTACCTGTATTTATTTACAACTTTCATGTCAAAAAAATTGACACTTGTCAATGTCTTTCGAATTTTTTTGTCAAAAATTGCGGCAAATATTAAGTAAAAAATGAGTGATTTAGAAGACTCAGACATTGAAAATGCCGCAAATGAGGCAATGGTGAACCTTGTTCCCCAAAAATCAAGGAGTTTGTATGAGGGCACATACGAAAAATTTGCTGTTGCAGATTCATTTTCTATTTCTAGTTCAAATTTCTTTATCTATTTGACAACGAGAAATATCTCAACGTACTGTTTTAGGTTACCAAAGCATTAATTTTAATATTATAAGTAACTGTACAGGGTTATCCAACCAAGACTAGACAAGGCGATTTTTTGACTTTTCCTGTACTTTTATAAAAAAACTGAAATAGCCATCTTAAGTCATTTTCTCCCGCGAATTCGAATATCTTCAGCAAAAAACAATTGAACATCAAACAAAAGTACTAGGGGTCACTTTGATATTTTTTTAAATGGGATGCCGTATTTTTAATGAGCTTATCCGATTTCTCATATAAATTTTGATCTAAAATGTTGGATTTTTAATTCAAAAACGCCTTTTTTCTTCAGTTTTAAATTCGGAAAATGTTCGTCTACCGTAAGATTAATACCTGATAGATGGATACCCGTTTCACCTGTTCACCCTTTAACCTGCTTTAAAGCGTCCGTCAGTTAGACAAAAAATCAAGTTTCAAATTTCTATATATTTTTCACGAATTAATTACAAATAATGAAATATTCTTTAGAAGAACGGCTAAATGTAATAAAATTATATTACAAAAGTGGAGAGAATGCTCGACAAACACAAAGAACATTTTTTGAGAGTTTCCAGAGACACATTTCAGTGGATACAATTCTCAGAATTAAGACCCTATTTGAAGAAAGTAAGACATTGAAAGATAAGCCAAGAAAGATGAAAAGACGGAATATAAGGGATCGAGCTATTGTTCAATATTTTACTATAAATCCGAAGAGTTCTATTCCGCAAGCGGTACGAGAAGTAAGGTATGGTCCAGGGCTCCGGAGAGTAAGCTATGGAACAGTTCACAGAACTTTAAAAAAATGTGGTCTAAAACCATATTGCATCCTTCCCGTTCAATACTTAACACAGCTTCAAAAAGAACTGCGATTTCGATTTGTTGCTTCAATGCTGATGAGAGAGCAAGACGAAGATTATAATTTATATAATAAAATTCTATGGAGTGACGAAGCGTCATTTACAACATCGGGGGTATACAATCGGAAAAATACAAGATACTGGGCAGCAGTTAACCCTCATAGATATGAAATGATAAAGTTTCAAGGTTGGAGCTCACTTAATGTTTGGTGTGGGATGTTAGAAAATCGAATTATTGGACCACTATTTTATCGTGGCTCTTTAACAGGCCAAAGATACCTCCATTTTCTTCATAACGATATCGAGGATTTCTTGGAAAGGTTGCCATTGCAAGCCTACAACAATATCATTTGGCAGCAGGATGGTGCTCCGCCTCATGCAGTTCGAGAAGTGGTAACATACCTAAACGAGCGTTACAATCAGTGGATTGGCCGTAACGGAACAATTCATTGGCCACCAAATAGCCCCGATATCACGCCAATGGATACATTTTTATGGGGTCATTTAAAAAATGTAGTTTATCAACGACCCAACAGAAGTCTGGAGGACATTCAGCAAAAAATTATAAATGAAATTAATAGACTTAACCAGGACCAAAATATTGTAAGAGATTCTTTGGAGAGATTGAAAAGGGGGCATCGGTCATGTTTTGAAAATAATGGAGGACACATAGAACAATTATATTATTGAGATTAAAGTTATTCACTTTAGTTTATAGTTTTTTCTAATATGTCATACTTTTTTTATACGTAAGCAATAATAGATTTGCAAAAACTACTAAATTTGTAATTAATTCGTGAAAAATATATAGAAATTTGAAACTTGATTATTTTGTCTAACTGACGGACGCTTTAAAGCAGGTTAAAGGGTGAACAGGTGAAACGGGTATCCATCTATCAGGTATTAATCTTACGGTAGACGAACATTTTCCGAATTTAAAACTGAAGAAAAAAGGCGTTTTTGAATTAAAAATCCAACATTTTAGATCAAAATTTATATGAGAAATCGGATAAGCTCATTAAAAATACGGCATCCCATTTAAAAAAATATCAAAGTGACCCCTAGTACTTTTGTTTGATGTTCAATTGTTTTTTGCTGAAGATATTCGAATTCGCGGGAGAAAATGACTTAAGATGGCTATTTCAGTTTTTTTATAAAAGTACAGGAAAAGTCAAAAAATCGCCTTGTCTAGTCTTGGTTGGATAACCCTGTACTTTTAATATTTATAATAAATAGGTAAAATTATTGTCTGTGTTTAGTTTTTAATTGTATATAATTACTTTTAGGCACAGCGTGCTTAAAAAACTTTTAAGCACGCTGTGCCTAAAAGGAGTTTATTTAATAATCAAAAGAACGATCAAAAAGGGGTTAGTATAAAACGTCAGTAGAAAAAGTTCCTCCGATGATATTAATGCTCACTGGAAGTCTGGAACATGTGGAGTTTCTGTACGTGATAAAAAATCTTTTATGGGTTATGTGTGCTGGACGTAATTGGGCGTACTTTCGGACAATATTCAAGAAGTTGATGTCGTCAATAGAGCCTTCGCTAATTACAAAGCTTCTTGCAACATTTGTTTTAGTGTTTGGAATGGTTATTTTAATTAAAGACTCCGAAATTTCGATATTGTTCATCTTTAAATATGTGAGTTCTTCTCTGCTCCAGAGATTCCCATAATAAGAATGACTTTGTCCAATAAATAGTTCTTATCGTCTGCTACTTTGACAAATCTTTCTATTTGTTCCTTGGAAAAAACTTTAGACTTTTTGGGCTTATACCCCGTAGATTTCCTTTTCAAAAATGCGATTAGGTTTGTAAATGTCTTTATATCAACATTTTTATTTAAATAAACCACCGTTCGAAGCATTGAGTAAGAACTCCACAAAGTTGATGGCTTATAGGCATCGGATTATCGTGAAAAATATGCCAAAACGAATTCTTTACTTTTTTTCTTCACACCAGTTTTTAAATTTTTCGTATGTGCCCTCATACAAACTCCTTGATTCTTGGGGAACAAGGTTCACTATTGCCTCATTTGCGACATTTTTAATGTCTGAGTCTTCTAAATCACTCATTTTTTACTTAATATTTGCCGCAGTTTTTGACAAAAAAAATTCGAAAGAATTTCCACAATTTCACAATTCTTTCGAATTTTTTTTGACAAGTGCCAATTTTTTTGACATGAAAGGTGTAAATGAAACACAGGTTATAAAATGTTTGGAAAAATAAATTAAGTTTTTCATTATAAAACGCCCGTAGAAAAAATATTGTATACCATTCGTTACGAAACAATGTCTTTAAGTCACTCTGACGTGTTGTCCAACTCGGCTTCGCCTCGTAGGACAAGTTTCACGTCGCGTGCCTAAAATACCCTTATTTCGTAACTTGTTGTATAAATAGCTATTTTCTAATTTTGTTTCATAAGAAATCTGTTTCGACACCGTTTTCAGTATCGAAACAGATCTGTTTCGGCACCGTTATTTTTATTTTTTAAAGGTTGGCATTGGTAATATTTGAATGTTTTATATACCATTTAAGAACATATGATTTTGACAAGAAGTATAACCTAAACTTGTGACTTTGCCCCCCAGCAAATATAGCCGTTGTCAAATATGTAATGGTAATTTCATGGCTTTGACATAAACTTTAACCTAAATTTGTCAAATTTGCCCCCCAGCGACGTCGTCCTTAAATGGTCAATTCTGTTGACGTCTGACGTTTCCTGTTATTGTGATCCATGAGAAAAGAAAGTTTTCGGGATTTCTCTGGTAAAAGTTGATTTATCGTTTTATTAGCAATATCCCTTAACTCAGGGGGAGTTGAACTTAGATTATCATGCCCCATATTTTTTTAATTATAATTATGAACAACTCTATGAAATATTAAAACACAAATTTCGTGACAATGACACAAAGAAAATATTATTTATTGTCAAGGCTACTATGATAAAAGTAAATTTATAGTATTACCAACATAGAATTTAGACATCCAAATTTACAAAATTTGAAGGGTTGATTTTCTTTTTAAATAGGTATGTATTTTCTTATTGAAAAAAATACAAAATAGAAAAAATAGTATAAAGTACGTGTTTTATAAAGCAGTTAGAGCACTTGTCCCGTTAAAAAACTCGCCGCAAGCGTCTCGTTTTTTAACATGGACGCGTGCTATAAGATGATGCTTTATAAAACATGTACTTTAATATACTATTTTCTAATTTGGTTTCATAAAAAGCTGTTTCGCTATCGTTTTCTGTATCGTAATGAACTTTTTATGAAACAGTTGTCTTTATTTTTTTAAGGTTGGTACTTAATGATGTTCACAAATGTTTTATTTTACTGTCGTGTATATTTGGTTGCAAAAAAAATGGAGATGAGTTAAAAAAATATCAAATAATCTTACAAATTTATTATATTATGAAACATAGAACAATAAAATTTACCGCAATTTTGCTTAAATTTTCAGGAGTTAAACTAAACTAATCTTGCTCCATATTTTAAAATTATGTTGGTATGTTAGAAAAATTAGACAATTTCCTGACAATATGGCTGACACGGAAATAATATTATTTGTTGATTTCTAGGCTACTATGATATATATAATTTGATTGTTTATGTTTTATTTCCTTTTTAAATATGGATTTATTTGTTGAAAAAAAATGCCAAAATAGAAAAATAGTATAAAACACACGTTTTATAAAGATATTAGCGTACTTGTCCGTTATAAAATTCGCCGCAAGCGGCTCGTTTTCTAGCTTGGACGCGTGCGGTAAAATGAGCTCTATAAAACTTGTACTTTAATAAACTATTACAAGCTACGTTTGACATAAATTATTTCGTTGGCAGGCAAAAGTAACCCTATGTGTTTGCAAATGCCCCGCCTTCCCCTAAAATGTCGCTTTTAGGTCACTGGACATCTTGGAGGTCAATAATCAGTGATTGTTTTAAAGTGTTGTCATAGACACTGTACTTACCGGTCAAGCTGAAATGCAAAATGTGTGACATCAAATTGTTATATTAACCAATGTGTCTGGTGACACAGTTGTGTTATCAAACTGTGTCACAAAAATGACTTTTGTTTATTCCGCGCGATATTTTTGATTTTTTTTTTGGGTTAATGTCAAGTGTCTTTTTTTGATAAATAGGTATGTATTTATATTAACAATTTGTGACAGAACTAAGTTCCAAAAAGTATCCGATATTTGCATGTTATTTTATATTTAGGTGCTTAATTATTCTAAAAAATTGTAATTCTACATGAAAATAATAAATTAATTCAATTAACTACTATCAAGTAATATGTACTTGGCTGTTTTGATTGACTTGAATGCGGTAATCGTATTAGAAAATACTTCAATATCGTTACAATTTTTATTACTAATGAATGGCATTCATCATCGTAAGGTTAGTTTCTTGAGTTAGTCTGAATATTTCACTCATGTATAATTAAATTTTCCCATAAGAAACGTTACAAATAAAAAATATCAGCGGATATACAACGTTGCCTAGACAACGTTGTATATCCAACACACAACAATCGAACCTATTTGACGAGACAGTTTTTTTTTTTACCTTTTTACTGCGAACGTGACCGTTATTGTTATGAGTTCCCTTCGGGAAATTCATTGCTTTTGAAAAACAAACCCTCTCAACAGATAACGACAAAGATATAATTATGGCATAAATGAAAAAATAATATATATTTCATTCTAGAAATATTCTCCCTAAATACCGCTCGTGCATAAAAATTAACCAGATAATTTTCATTCAAGCTTGTTATACTAATTCCACTCGTTCTTCGAACTCGTGGAATTATAAATAACAAGCTTTCATGAAAATTATCGGTAATTTTTAAGCACTCGTGGTATTACCCCCGATAAAACTTTTACTCTTATTATTTATTGCGAATATCTTATCGATAACTATTGGAAGTTGTTTGGCTTATTGATTACAATTTTGAATTTGAAGATTTAATTTGGCCGGGATAATTTTATTGAGTCTGGCGATTTTAGTGAGAGTTTAGAAATTTAATTTATTGCTTTAATCTATACTCCGGTACCAAAATAATTGACAGTGTCATTTTAAACAATAATAATTCAAAAAATATATGAATTTTTTGTTTATTATTATAATATATTTACGTTTACTAAAATAAATATAATATTATAAATTAAACTGAAAAATAAATTAAGCTTTTTGGTGATTTGGTGATCTAATGAAGTAATTGGAGAAACTAAATTACACAGGTATAAAATCCAAAAAGAATAATAACGGTATATGTTATTTTTATAATGTTTTTATTATACTACATAAAAATAGAAACATATAATAGTGAATTAAGGGCAGAACCTAAACCTAAATTATATATGTTTATAAATGTCCTAACTATTGTTACCTAATGAACACTAATTGATAATAATTTGACAAAATATATTCCACGCCGACATTAAAAAGTGTTATAATGACAATACGTTACAATTTTAAATTCATTATTACCATTACAGCGATTATTCACTATCTCTGACGATGAAAACGTTTCATTACTGTCGCTACTGCTGTCATCTGCAGGATTTATAATAATAGGTTCTACCGTGACTTCAATGCGTACATCTAAGTCCCACATTTTTTTTTCTGCACCCTCGACATGTAATACGCCCTTATGCCAATCTGCTGCTTGTACATTCGCTATTGCCGTATTTAACAGTTCTTTAACATCTTTTAATTTAAAAGTTTTAATTTCACGCACCACTCCGCCTTTTATCTGTGCCCATATAAGCTCGATTGGATTTAGTTGAGAATGGTAAGGCGGTAAACGTGATATTGTTCGTTTAGGAGCCATTTCATCCACTACATATTTCGTATATTTTTTTTCCGTAAAGTCTTGCAAGATCGAGCAACTGCACTTTTAGCATTTTTTCGCCAAATGAAATATTTTTTTCTTCGAGCGAGTCAACAATCTTTCCTTTCCGCCACGCAGAAGTTGGCTGTGGTATGGTGCATTATCCATCACGATTACCGACCCACGTTCAATACGCGGTAATATAGATTTAAACCAATCTTCAAACACTCCTGAGTTCATATCCTCATGATAATCACCGGTTTTACGAGATTCAAACATGTTTAACCCACCTTCAAGAAAACCAGAATCACTCCCGATATGGGTTATAATTAACCGACGACCTTTTCCTAAAGGAGCTTTCAATCCAGTGGACAGTCTATTGATAAAGGCGTTACGTGCACTTTCCGACGAATGGCTAAATTTGTTTGTTGATCAATAAAAATCTTTTTCCGTTCTCTTGTTTCCTTCTGATCGGACACTTTAGTATTCCTATTGTCTTTGATAGTTCTATAAACAGTACGGCAAGATGTCTTAGTCAATGTGGCACAAAGTTCTGCTGCATCAGTGAATGATATTCCACTGTGTGTACTTAGACTTCCCTCATACACATTTTCTACAATTGTACGCTCCCCAGGTTTTAAATGACGTCGTTTTGTTACTTGTTGGTTACTATCACTTGAAGAACTCGCCTGCACTATAATATTTGCTGTTTTGAATAACCACCAAAATAATAAAACTAAATTGCTAATATCCTCTTGATTGAAACTTGTCTACGACACTGAACGTTGGTTAGAGGCGATAAGAAAGCGTGCGAGAGCCTTTAGACATGGGTTTTTCTTACCTGCGTTGCCAAATTGAGTAGACCAAGTACCGTAGGGTGTAAAGGCCCTTAATGACGTGCTGATTTTGGTACATTTTATGAGAATTTAAATGAAATATTTTAAAACCTGGCAACATGTAACGACTTATTAATGCACAATCTTCCCAAGCGGTTTTGAATGCTTTTATTTCAGTTAAAAGTTTTGGCAATTATTTTGGGATTCTGCACAAATTCTAGGGTGGGAGTCAGTCTTTTGGGTATTTATGTTTATGTAGTACATTTGAATGTATATGTGAGTTGATGATAAGTGGATTCAGCGAGACGTCAGTTTTTTTAAAGTATTTCGTCAGTAATTTTGTAAAGTAATCGTCGGTCCTGTCCATGTGCAATGTGCATGTCTCTATGTAATACGTCTATTGACATGAATCTTGGCGCATTCGTAATACTTCGAAGTACAGGGTGTCCCATTTTCGACATTCCTATAAGATATCTTCTTAATTGTTAGTGCTATCAAAAAAGTAATATAGGTGTCATGTGCTCTTTTTGGGTCAAACTTAAAACGGTAAAATCAAAATTAGAAAATTTTCGCTTGCTTAAGAGATATTCAAAATTACCCTATATTCTCTTAGTTAAAAGAGATACAGAAAAATGTTTTATTCAAAAGTTTCTTTATCATGATTGTTGAATAATTTTTCCTTTTCAGAATAAGTCTACGGGATCAGGTAAAAAAGTTATCGAACCTAACCTCAATTTTTTAATGGAACACCCTGTATATTTTAGTTTAAAAAGATAGCAAATTAAATTCTCCTTTCAGATATGTAACACACCATGGATGATATTGGTTTCCTAGGCGATTTATTTAAACTTTATTACTTTGAAACGAAATAAAATATTCAGATTAAGGTAAAAAATAACGGGAATCATCGCAAATGTTCAAAAGCTCCTTCGTTGTTGCAAAGAAAAAAATCTGGAGATGTTACCTTATAGGTCCATGCGTTCCTATCCAACAGTTTCTAAAATGAGTATTTAAATACTCTCTTATTCGAAGAGAGTTGTGGGTAGGGGTGCCATCTTGTTGAAAGTAAATATATATTACTTCATTTAAAGGAACATCATCAAGGATATCGAAAAGGATTGATTGGAGTATGTCTAGATATCTATCTGCATATAAATTTTCTTCAAAAAGGCGATACGCCAGTTTGTTTTAAAAAAAAAACAACTTATATTTACCCCAAATCGACCTTGTTGGCGAACAGGTCGTACCATGTAGGGATTTGTGGAGTTCTAATATCTTTCATTATGTCGGTTATGAATACCGCAACTTGCAATTCAACATTCATCTGACCAAATTATTTTTTGGTAAAAAGAACGATCCTCGTTAGATTTATTTCAAAACCAGTGTCAAAATTCCAACCGTCTCACACCATCACCAGGATGCAAATATTGGATAATTTTAACAACATGGGGAAAATATTTATTGGACGTCAAAATTCTTTGCGCCATAGATTTTGTAATTCCAGTTTTAGTTTCTACGTTTCTGACGGACGTAGATTTTTGTTCCTAAAATTACAAAGTAAACTTTTTCTTTTAAATATCCCCAAAGAAAATAGTCTAGAGGCGTTAAGTCTGGGGACCTCGGTGGCCATTCAATTGTACCACGTCCTCCAATCCAGCGACCTGGAAATATCTGATCTAAATATCTTCTCACATTGACACCAAAATGCGGGGGAGCACCATCTTGCTGAAACCAAATTGTTTCATTAGGTATATATGGATCTACTTCGTTGAGAAATATTACAGCTAGAGCAGGCCTCAACTCGAAGGTTAAGAAATTCAGGTACCGTTCAGCTGTGAGGTTTTTTTCCAAAAAGAATGGTCCTAAAATTCGGTTATTAATGATACCTGCCCATACATTTACTTTCTGGGGCCACTGAGTATGCGCTTCAAATATCCATCGTGGATTTTCTTGACTCCAGAAACGATAATTATGTCTGTTAACCACCCCGTTTAAATAGAGAGTAGCTTCATCCGAAAATAATATATTTCTTTCTATTATTCTCGTCACATCGTCTCATCATTTGTTTGCAAACGCCTATCATAGTCATCTTGCAAAAGCTCTTGGACAAGACATACTTTATAAGGGTGGTATTTTTCTGCTTTCAAAAATCTTCCAATAGTACCTTTAGATGTATCATGATTTTCAGCCAATGAAACTGTTGAAACATGCGGATTATCCTGCAGAGATAATGCAATATCCAATTTTTCATCGTCGCCTAAAACACGTGGCCGTCCATTCCTAGGCAAGTCCTTTACTGTGCCATGTTCATCAAATTTGTGGAATGTTTTACTAACAGTGCCCTGTGAAATTTGATTTTCCGGATATTAACCATTAAATAAAGTGCACACTTCACTTTGACTTCTTATTTTATCTCCACATCCTAACAATATCAAGACTTCGATACGCTGCCTTTCCGACAAAACCATTCTTGTTTCGAAAATTGTAAAATAATACTTCGGAAATACCAAAATTAATTTTACAAGTTCACAATGTCACAAAATGTCAGAACGTGAAACAATGAAGATTTCTTACTTTGAAAGGTAAAAAAACATTAATAATTTATCATTTCCGCTTATTTAAATAGGGATTTTTTAAAAGCTTTTAACAGTCGCCATTTAGAAATAGCTTGACAGAATGGCGTCAAAATTTATGAGCATACTATACGAGATATTAGCTTTCAAATGATGTATCACAAGCTGTATGCTTTCATTTAAAAAAAAGATCGATGTCGTCATATCTTTGACAAATGTCTATAAAAAAACAAACGAATAACGTCAAAATGTGAGCATATATACACTGATAAAACTGTGCTCCCTTAATCAAATAATCTGATTTATTTGGTGAATAATTATTGGTAATAAATAAATGTGATTTTAATTAACTAGATTTGATTTAACTGAAATAAATGAGAGTATTTCGTTTTATTTGCAAAGTTATTTGACTGTTGGTTGATTTGTGTCAAATCATAGAACCCTTCAAACAAATATCTTACCAAAAAAACACTAAAATAACAAAATCTAAATAACTAATTATTTAATCGAACTAATTTTTATTTAGGAACTAAATCCCGTTAGTCGCTAGTTAAATCACCCAATAGAGAACTATTTAAATGTTTAGGTCATTTAAACTAAATAATTATGTATTTACATTAAATCGTTAATATAAAACAACCAAATATTTACAAAAAACTAATTATTTAATCGAAGTACATTTCAAGTTAAGAACTAAATACCTTTAACTTTAATTTAAATCATTTATTGCCGAACTTTTCAAATAATTTGGTCATCCAAACTAATAATTAAGTATTTAAATGAACTCCTGTAGCCTACTTGGGGCTTTGAGTAATTTGATTGGTTATACAAAAGTGGCCTGATCATCGCGTTTTGGTCATTGGTGTTCGATTTTGTCTTGTAGAAATTTATGAGTGAGAGTGAAATCTTCTTTGTCAGTGGCACAGAAGTTAGTGGTTCCATCAAAAGTTAAAACGAAGATATGGGAAATAAACGTAATATGAATAATTATTTAGAAGATTGGGGTATAGATATCCCATATGTTCGATACTTTTCAAGGTAGGAAACTATATTTGAATATTTTAGTTACGCATGAAACGAGTTAAAAAAGTAAGATAAGAGGCAAAGAAAAGATACTTGTAATACCTAATTTGAAATTTCGAACACAAAATTTTTTTAGAAAAATGTAGCCAGGTATTTATAAATCATGGCTACCTAGGTTACAAATAAGACAGTTTTTCTCAATTTTCACCATAATTCAATACCTATCAAACCTCCTAACGTAAAAAATATAATATAATTAATATAATATTAATAATAATTATTGTACCTAATATTTGCAAATTTGACTTTATTTAATTTTTTATCAAAGTTATTAAGTTCTCTATAATGTTTCCTTGACGTATATTTTAAGGGGAACAAGAACTAATGGTCGATTTATACAGCAAGATAACATAACATAAAAATAAAATAAGAGTTGAATCTACAGATCTGCCATAAGACGTTTATAGAAACACATAACATAACATAAAAATAAGAAATAAAATAAGAGATGGTTATCTTTTAAATTTTATGTTATTTTTATGTAAAAATAGTTGTGCGCGTGCGCGTAATTTGTCATAACTTTTATTTTCGGCAAAAATGTGTTTTTTTCTGTTGATTTGCCTTATTATTTGAACACTATAAACAATTTGATAAGGTTTGTGATTATTATGGTATAGGTAAGTACTGATTAAACCATATTCAATAGCAACATTTTAATATTTCTTATTTGTATGTGACGTCTGTATAAACACGTACTTGGATAAAATAAGAACTGATTTGAATGAACATTCTGATCTATTGAAAATTAAAAAAAGGTATTTAAACCAAATAAATTTATATTTGATCTAAATAAATATAAAAGACAAGTTAAACAATTATGTACTTGAATAAAAAAACAATCACTTTGATGGGAATTGTTTAATTAAATAAAGTTGTTGTTACGGCAAATACATGTAAAACAAAAGTAAAATAAATATGTACTTGATAAAATATATATAAATATCGATCAAATAAACATTTTGTTAACTTAACTTTTAACCTACTTACCTTAAGTCATTGAAACGGCTTATTTAAGTAAGGTTAGTGTTAAGGAAATAAATATTTGCTTGAATTTTGTATTTAGTGATTAGTTCCAAATAAAAAGTAATTTGTATCAAATCAGATGATACTAATTGAGGCAAATAATCCCTTGGTATTTTTCAAATACATATTTGTTTGGCTAATAGGAAACAAATATTTATTTGAGTCAACGGTAAATTTTTTTAACTCAAATAATTAATTGTATCAGTGTAAAACTAAATTGACGTGTCTGAGCATTTTTCCCAAAAGTTACAGGTTAACGCTATATTAATTTTATTCCGGACTTCTGGGCAGCCCTGTATATGTATTAGTACATAATATTATATGGTTTCAGTACTATATTATACTTTACCAGATATAAAAAAGTACTTGTTAAAGATTGGTACATATTTTTAATTATTACTTTAGCATCGAAAGATAAAATGCTTTCTTCTAAAAGTGACACTACATGATGCCCCTCTCTCAGCACAAGCCCATGGACTCCACATTCTAACACTTATACAACAATAATTATCACGCGCCGGTAAACCAAACACTGCTATAACAAAATTCACTCGTTGAAAAATGAATTGGAACTACAATTAATAAAAATCAATTTGCTATTTATTATTAGGTATTTATACCTACTTAAAATGGCACAGCAATTAGAGATTCAGCTAATTTGTACTCCGGCTCTGCCCGATAAGATATCAATTTTGGTGGATTTTAGGCCGGAGGGATAATTAGGGTTTTATGGCAGTCAAAAGATCAACGATACAATGTAAACTTTACTATGCCTATGCAATTTTATATTAATATGTCCCAAAACTCTTACAGTTAATAAAATTTATTACTTTATGTCTCCATGCATTATAATAAATACAAGCAACAGCATTGAAATTGCTTCTTTATCAATAAGTGTAATAAATAATATTTTTAAGGGAAATAATAGGACAAGGTCTACGACTATGTTAGGCAAGACAATTTTATAATTTATAGGGTTAGTCCAGGTTAGTTGTCAGATAGAAGCAAGGCTTATTTTACAGATTATAAGTTCAAAGCCAGTGCAAGATCAAGTCCTAATATACAGAGTGTCAGTTTGAATACGAGCAACATGTAATATTTCTTGGGCTGATGACACTGAAAATTTGGTAAAACACGTCAATTTACATCCGAAGGGGGACAACCGTAGAGGTATTGGTTGTTGTATTAAATTCAACCGTCAGACCCTTAAAATCTTAAATTCCGACCATCAATTTTATTATTTGGTCATTTCTGAATTCTTTATGTAATTGTAGACAAGCACCATCTTTCTTTATTTTTTCTTTGTTAAACAATCATGAACTCAATGAAAATGATCCAGAGAGAATAGTCCAATTTTGCGAGATAATGATGAATATGTGGAATGATCATCCACAGTTCTTCCAACGAATTGTATTTTCGGATGAGGCAACATTTTGTTTTAATGGAAGTGTAAACAAACAAAACTGTCGGTATTGGGCTACAGGAAACCCACGCTGGATTATGGAATGTCACACCCAATATCCTCAAAAAGTTAATGTTTAGGCCGGCATTGTTATAAATAGAATTTTGGGACCCTTTTTTATTGACGGAACTTTCGACAGGTGAAACATATTTAGAATTTTTAGAAAATCATCTAGTACTGTGCCTTGCCACATTATATCCCAATTCAAAAGATCCTGATGCACCGAACAATTTTTGTGGTATCCGGCCCATTACACCTTCCGTGTGTGTGAGTATCTTGATACAGTTTTTTTCCGAACGATGGATTGGCCGACGAGATATAATTAAATGGCCGGTCAGATGATCTCCAGATTTAACCCCTTTAGATTTTTTTTGTTGTTAAGAATTTAAATACTTCATTCTTTTTTACAGTTACATCAAATTTGTTCCTTACTTGACCTCCTACTTTACCGGGAATGTTGTTACATTTAACGGAAAAAGTTTCAACAATACTAATTGAGTCTCCTAAACTTATTTATTATGTCCGGTATACAACTGAAATTAACCTTAAAAAAACAAGATCTTTAACTACACTTGCACTTTTTAACAACTCTTTACTTTCCACAACATACTGCGAATCGTCATCTAAATCCAAAATTAGTTCTTTAATGACTTCGAGATGTTCTGCGTAGAATATTGCGGCCTTCATCCTTGTTTCCCACCGGGTAATTACAGGTTCTGGAGGTAAACTAACTCCTGGTAATCTCTCCTTATACATCTGCACTCTTAGAGGTGCTTTTAGAAATACTTTTTTTACATTTGAAATTAATTTATTTACTAAAGAAGTTCTGACGGTTTCTGCGACTAGGTTTATTCCATGTAAAAGACAAGTCACATGTACCATAATGTGGTAAAAGATTCTTGGCCTACTTCTACCATATACGGTGCAATATTATATAATTATCTTCAGATTGGGAAACCTGAAATAAGTGCCGGACTGGACATTAAACCTATGAGTCTACAAGTTTTCATGAACGGGCGTTTTAATTTTTTGATAACGCCGAAAATATAAAAATATGCTCATAAAATAATAATTTGGGAAAAATATGCATTTTATTATAAAATTGACAAAATATGCAAAAAATGCATATACAGTGTGTGTATAAAGGTCTGGAAACGGCTTAATAACATCACAATTTATTGGCCGAATTGAACCAAATTTAGACGGACCAGCTTTTTAGTTTACCTGAAATTCGAATAAGGAACAAAGTATGTTATACCAAACAAGTTTAAATGAAAAAATATACAGGATGTTACATTTAAAAATATAAAATTCGTTCGAATTCCAGACAAACTAAAAAGCTGGCAACAACGCCAATATCGTCATTCGGTGCGTCAGATACTCTTACATAACTGTACCAGATTTGGTTTAAATCGGCCAATAAATTGTGATGTTATTAGGCCGTTTCCAGACTATTTACACACACTGTATTATAATGGTGTCCGTTGCTTCGAACCCAGAAAGAGAACACACACTGAACATGTATTCGGCATAGCCCTGCCGCTTAACGAAGAAGGATCCCTGCTTTGAAAACCGGGATCCATCGAGAGGTCGAATTAATAACATTACATCGGACTTCTATTGCGTAGCTATAATTTTCTTTGATATTACTCAAACATGTTGCTTTAGAAAATATTATTGCATCCAATCATCGCGCTGAACACTTTGTGGAAAAGTTTCATTTTTTTCTCGCATCGCTCAGTAATTTACCAAGTCAAAAAAATGGCGTGCCAATTAGAATTTTTAAGTGATTTCTAAACGCTAATTCATTCGGAAAACTATTTAAAACTAAACTACAACGTGCAATTAGAGCAACGCGATAGGCAAAAAAAGTAAATTATCCCTTTCTAAATAATTAATTATTGTAATTTCTCAGGCTACAGTATTTCATACTTTATTTAATTCTGATTTTGAGATGCTTTGACAAAAAAACCAGTAGAATATTGTATTAATTAATATAAATATGTAGTAAACAAATGCAAGAATTAATGATACTACCTAAAATGTATCCAATTAGTAACCTTTGCGGTGATAATAACAATTTACAGTCAAATGGAAGTTAATAAAGGCTAGGTTCAAGGTTAATAAAAATTCATATACGGTGTCGTCGATTAAGTGTCCAACAAATGGGAAACTTCTTTATTATTGGTTTCTCAGAAAATTTTATCTTTGATTAAAGTTGGTGCTTGTGCGATAACCATATCAGGTGCACTTAGAATGGCTTCAAGTCATATCGGATACAGGGTCGAAAAATAGAGGAAAACGTTATTTAGAATTAGAAAATACAAACTTCAAATTAACCCCTCAGAATTGATATTTTCACATACGGATAACGCCATTCGTCGGATAATGTCTATGGAAATAATTGTCGGCACAATTGAAACTATAGCAATTATTTTGAGAATAAAGATATTCCGACGTGAAAGTACCGGTCCTTATAATAATTTTTTTATAATTAGGTATAATACCTTTTTCAATTAGCCACTGTGCGAACTCACGTTTGTAACAATGAGGTACACAAAACTTTAACCTGTATCTCCACAAATCGACTAGTTCAAATTTGTTGAAAAATTGGAAAATAAAATCCTTTTTGAATTTTACTGCACTACTTCTTTATTAAAAGACTAATAACATTCCTCCTCTCTTCACCATAGCATGGGCTACAACATTACTAACAAGACATGTTAGGTAACCACTTTTGTAAACACTTAACAACTTTTTAACGTGAAGGCTTTTCTCCTACACGAAGCGACGATTTGCCTCTTTAGACTTCCACCTGACACTTTAACACTTTTAACTAATTTTAACAACTTTTTAACGTGAAGGTTTTTCTCCCCACGGAGCGACGATTTACCTCTTCAGATTGCCACCTGACACTCTAACACTTTTAACTACTTTTAACAACTTTTTAACGTGAAGGCTTTTCTCCCCACGGAGCGGCGACTCACCTCTTCAGATTGCCACCTGACACTTTGTAAACAATAACAGCTTTTTAACGTGAAGGCTGTCTCCCCTCACGGAGCGACGATTTAACCTCTTTAGATTCCCGCCTGACACTGCTTTGTTTACATTTCAGAACATATATTAACCCTATCCAAACACCTTGACCAATCAAATGTTAACACGTCAAAACCAAAATGGCAACGTCCATCAATCAGGCCACTATCGATCGACCAATCAAATAGCTTATGCTTGTTGCTAAGCACGTGGAAGCTAATATTATTTGATAGTTTTAGAGAATATTATAAAATAGCAGACAGTTTTTTACATTATAGGACTTAACTCGAACGTATATGTTATAGATTTGTACAACGATGCCACCAATTTGATATGCGGTGTTGCCATTTATATTGCATGTGAAATTAATGTATTTTCTTTTCTATTTATTGCATTTAGTTATTGAAGAAAAACATAGTACTTTAGCACGAATGCGACGTTGCCGCTTGGTTTAGTATTAGGTACATTACATTATATCCCCTAAGATTGATTTCAACCTTGTTACTTTATCTTCCTACTGGGTCACGACAGAAATATGAAGTGTGTCCTAAACAGCCATAATCTGGACAGGTTTCATCAAATTCGAGCAAATTTGTAAAATTTGTTTAGATTTATACTCGCATCTATATTTTTTTAAATAACCAAAAATTTCATGTTTGTTGCAGGGACAACTACAAGCAAGTAAAGAATTTCGCAAATATTCCTAGAAATAAGATAAACACACTACTAAACACTTCTGATAATAATATACAGTCAAATCTCTTAATAGCGACTACCCCCAGGGAATCAAATGTTGGTTAATAGAGAAAAATTAAAACAACTGGTCTGCATTTTACAATATTTGTTTATTAATAATCTACATATAGGTATGTAAATAATTTTAAATAATTTTGTTCAAATTCATCAGAACTAAAATTAAATGATATTAAGCCGATTTACCAACATGTATATACTGCACGTGCATACTAACATATACAGAGTGGCAAAAAAGTCGCGCATAATGCCTCTAAGATTTTAATTACCTCCTACACGAAAAAGTGACCTTTATGAAAGTTGTTCAGTAAATTATTCCCCATATTTCTACCTGCATGAATTTTTTCTGTCATTTCTGGTTTGGTTGCCATAGAGATCAACTTACTTTTTTTAAATAGAACACCCTGAATATGATTACATATTTGGATTCTACTGGAAAAACTATGAATTTTTTGTATTTTAAATTTTTACCTATCTGCAAACGTTTTTGAGATAATGACAGCTCAAAAATGAAGAACTTCCTAATTATAATTATTCCTACCTAATACCCACCAATTAAGTCAAAGTGTTTCCATGACAGCGACCTAAGAGGTGTCAATTTTAAGTTACTGTTCACTATGGTTCATCAATTTTAATAATGAGCGGTTGCGGAAATATGAAGAGATCGCAAGATCAGGTTTGTCAACTTTTCAATGAATTATATCCAAATAGGCCTCCAATAAATCAGTCAACGGCAGTGTTAGGGAAGCCGCTAGATTAGGTCGAACTAAAACAGCAACCGGGGGAGACAAATCTTTGGATATAATGCTCTCAATAGATAAAAATCCAACACAATCATTCAGGCCAATGGCAATGGATTTTAATGTGTCTCATCAGTCAGTGAAAAAGTTGTTTAAGCAGCAGAAGTTGCATCCCTAGAAGATAAAGTTGGTGCACGAGTTAAGCGAGGACGATTTTGATAGAAGAGCTGAATTTTGTGAGCTGATGATGGAAAGATGCAATAACGATAATAACTTTGCAAACAAATATTATTTTCTTGGATCAAGTTACTTTCCATTTAAATGGCATTGTTAATAGACACAATTATCGTTATTGGTCTGCTGAAAATACTCACTGGTTCCAGGAAGGTCATGCTCAGAGGCCCGAAAAAGTTAATGTTTGAGCGGGCATAGTTGATAGACATATTGTGGGACCTTCTTTCATAGATGGTAATTTGAATGGCGAAAAATATCTGGACCTCCTCAGGAATCACATAATTTCTTCTTGCAGAATGGTTTTACTGGGTGTAAGTAATGGCATAAACGAAGATGTATGGTTCCAGCAAGATGGAGCACCTGCACATTATGCGGCAAATGTTAGACAATACATAAGCGAACAATTTCCAGGACGTTGGATAGGCAGAGGAGGTGCTATTGGCTGACCAGCGCGATCCCCGGACTTAACCCCGCTCGACTTTTATTTCTGGGGACACTTAAAGAACAAAGTCTACGTTAACCGTCCAAATGACTTAAAATCTTTAAAAGTCAGAATTAGTGCTGAAATTCGGGCCATTCCAGAGGACTTCTTTTTAAACGTTGTATACGGGTTCAGCGATCGAGTGGCGCTTTGCTTAGCAGAAAATGGTGGTTATTTTGAACACCCGATCCACTGAAAAGGGTTCACTTATTTATTATTCCGATGTTAAGTTGTTTAATTTTCTAGGCCATTTATTTCGTTACTATAAAGTTTGTTACAATTTTAAATAAATAAAAATTTAAAATACAGAAATGACAGAAAAAAATTCATGCAGGAAGAAATGTGGGGAATAATTTACTGAACAACTGTCATAAAGGTCACCTTTTCGTATACGAGGTAATTCAAAAGTTACAGGCATTATGCGAGACTTTTTTGCCACTTTTTGATTCATATTTTGTATTCTATTTTTATAAAATTCTAATTCACATTTTAATAGCAATTGGGAAATATTTGCAGACTTGTCAAAATTGTTATCATTATAAAAAAGTCTTTTAAACTTACGCAGGCTTCAGATAGGCTTGAAATTTTTAAGACTGGAGCAAGTTCAGGTTCCTATTCTTCTATCTCAGAGTTGGGAGTAGTTTCATCCATTTCTTGGATCTCTTCAATACACTCGATGATAGTCAATTCTGCACTTTCTGTTGGCAAATCGTTATCAATAGAGACAAATTGTTTCAAGTTCACAAATGTGTTCTTAATGTTAGCGTTAACAGTTGTGCGAGCGGAATGTTATATTCTTCTTCGAAGTCTTCAAAACTGGATTTAGGCTATTTTGGATTTAATAATGATTTTTTTCCAACTGATTTGGGTACATACTTTTTTTTATAGTCCTTATGGGTCAACAAATTAACGGAAACCTATTTACAGTCCAAAAATTCGACTTAGACCAGTTAGTTGCAGATATTTTTAGCCAAAGACACAGTGGCGTAGCCACAGGGGGGAGCAGGGGGGCGATCGCCCCCCCCGCCCCTCTTGGCCTGGCGCCCCTTTACTACTTAAAAAATAATTCTTAAAAAACAATATCGGTCTTATTTTATTTCTAGTAAAGAAGAGCGATCGGAATAAACCTAATAAAACCGGTTTTGAGAGCGTCCCATCATATTTAATTTATTTCTTTTTATATAGCGGATTTTAACTTCATTTGGGGCCAGACCCCTGTTTCCTAGGAAGCATGAAGAAGGTGAACTCCTACGAAATTTGGGCGTGGTCCCAAAAATTTTTTGCTTGCTCCGCAGTCTGCGCCCCTACGATAGTTTGCCCCTCCCTCCCCAAAATGCTGGCTACGCCACTGCAAAGACATCCAGATAAACAAGTTCACTATTCAACTGTAAATAGAATTTGGAATAGATTAAAGCACAATTAAAAGTGAACGTACGGAAACTATATGTGCAGAAGAAAACCAGCAGGAAGTACTTCAGACGGTTATAGAAAACCCTAGAGTTTCCAATCAAGGAATTTTTAAAATTACAAATATAAAAAAGAACATCTGTGAAGAGGATTTCTATAAAAAATAAATATCACGCATATAAGCCAAAGTTCATTTGTACCTTCCAAGAAATATTACGATTTATAACGAATCAAATCGTTCAACTTTAATCCGGAAGATGATTGGCAAAATTTATATTGAAGGTCTGAGATCACTCTTCTTTAGTACAATAATTCCATTTGCTGCGTCTAAGACCGCTTTTCACAATATCGATAAGTAGGTATATGCTGCATTTTGTATATTTGGGCAAATTAATTTTTGCTCCCAATATAACTTAGATCGTTTCCCCACTGGGTCCCTCGTTTGTTATAGTCGTTAATTTGGCGTTTTGGAATTCTTTATCCATCTGATGTAATTATTACAGAGAATCTGAAGATGGTCTTTTCCGAGCATCAGCCGTAACCCAATCTATTAAAAACAATAAAATTGAAGGCTGAGACCTTGCTGTGTTTTCTTTTACCTTCCATTTGCTTTAAATCAGGTTCAGCTCTATCAAAGTTAACGGTATATTCTAGTGCGTATTATAATTAATAAATTTTGCATAACAAAACAAAATTTAACTAATTAGTTACATTGTGCCCAAAATAACATCTCACTTAAGACTAATCTTAATATTAAAAAAAATCTGCAAATTCCTTAAGCCAAGTATAACAAAGAAGTTACCGAATACAATTAAGTATTCGGTAAACAAATTAATAATGCTGTCGTTATTGATATAAAAATTATAATACGATTTAAAAAAGTTGCTCTAATGCCGATAGGGCCAAAACAACTGCGTAGTATTGCAAAATATTTCAAAAACGATTGAATATTTTTACTGCGATTTGTAAATTAGGTATAGGCAGAGTAGGCCCAACTTTTATTAGAATAGATGGCAGATGGCAGGTCAATATCAAGGCGTACAAGCTGGAATATTGTAAGAAAATCCTACTGCAAGATTTGTCCCATGCTCTGCACATAGTTTCAATTTGGCGGCATTGCACAGTGCTTCAGTTAGTCCCGAAATAATAACCTTTTTTGAATCATTTAGAAGAGATGACTGATGTTTCAATATATTTTGGTGAAACAGTAATTAAGGCAAAACATTTTCAAAAAAATCTTAAAAATTTTTACTTTGTAATTCTTTTAGTTTGTTGATCATCTTTATTAGATAAAATTAATAAAGTAAATCTCTTACTTCAGAAAAGGGCTTAACATTAGATACAGCATGCCAACACATTAAAGGGTTATTGGAAGAAATTAAAGCAAATAGAGATGGTTAGTTTGAAGAATCTGAAAGAAATGCTTTGCAAATTTGTCAAAATTGCAAAATTTCAACTAAATACAAGTTCAAAAAACAAAAATTAAAAAAAAGGGAATTGAACTTGCTAATGATTTTTAGTTAGACCCAAAAACAAAACCAAAACAACTATTATTTCAAGCCATCGATTCAATAATAACGCAGTTAAGTAACAGATATAAAGGTTTACATGAGATTTGCAATGATTTCAGTTTTCTTAATGGAGCAATTATTTCCAAAATAAGTCTTTCTGATACTGAAAAATTCATTAGAGATTTCTGCGCTGAATATCCAAACGACTTCAATTGTAACGAATTTATTCAGGAAGCAGAAAGTTTTAAATTTCAAACTCAAGAACCTTTTGATTTCCAGTATCAATCTGCATTAGAAATGTACCAAAACCTACATAAATTTGAGCTACTGGCAGAGTATCCCAATTTTGCTATAGCATTACAAATTTTTCTTACAATTCCCGTCAGTGCTTCTTGTGAAAGATCTTTTTCAAAATTGAAACTAATAAAAAATTATTTAAGATCGACCATGTCCCAAGAAAGATTATCTAATACTGCCATCCATTAAAAGTCTTATTGCAGAATACATTTCTTTTGATAAATATATATCAGATTTCGCAGCACAAAAAGTCAGAAAATATCATCCTAATGAAATATTTAAGTACCTAATACACTTTTTCAATATTTCTATTTTTTATTTTATTTTTTTTTTTAGTTTTACAATACATATATTAATCTTCTCTTATTACTAAGTACGGTTAATAATTAACTGATAAAAAATTTTTTTTAAACCAAAGAATATTAATAAACTTATAACTTATTTAATAAAAAGTAAAAAAAGTTATACATGTAAATTTTGTGTGTCCTTTAGAAAAATGTTAAAGTATCCCCTCTCCCTACTGCAGCGCATTTCTCTAGGGGGCGCAAAAAAGAAACGTTGCCTATAGTAGAATATTACCTAGTTACGGCCCTGTAAAGGGTGGCCGGATAAGTATACGGAGCGGCCAACGTCTCACAGGTTTGAAAAAGGAGACCGTTATAAAAATTGCCAAGAGAAAGTCATTAAAAATAATTTAAAGTTTCGAAACTTGCCACAAGAGGGCGTAACGGCTCATTTATGTTTCCAAAGTTTATTTTGCAGCAAAAAATGCCTCTTAAACGTAGAAAAACAAACAAATAATTACAATTAATAGATAGTTCGCTACAACTTTTATTATTGGTATTGGTAATAAATGAGTGGACCTTTAGGACATTTTAAAAAAACTGTCATTATGTGGTTATCTTTTACCGGATTTTCTTCAACTTGGACTTGTTCAAAACGGAATTCTTTAGAGTTTTTTTTTTTTTCTTCTTCTTTTGCCCTTGAGCATTGCTCATTTAGCCACAGCAGAATATATTATTGTTATTATATAAAAGTTAAAATATGATTAGTCAAAAGCTTATATTGAAATAAGGCAGGTAGGGTACATGATATAGGAATATGCACGGGGACACTCGCTTCACGCCACTGGGGCCTATCAGGGCGACTTTTGGTTTACACGGGACAGTAAAGACCACTTCAAAAGGAAAAAAAAAACATATAAGGATAAGCAAGGACTGTGTAGGGAATTTTTTAGGTTAAATAGTTTACACTTTAAATCTGGATAGTTTAATGTAATTAATAAATATACTTTCTATATCTGTATTTACATTAGCCATCGACATTAGAGAGACAAAATCGAGGGGCAATAAATTACGCTTGGCGAGTTCTGTTGTCTGAAATGTTATTGTTTATATCGTCGATAGATTGATTATCACAAGAGCAGTGAGGTGTTTCATTTATTTTTAGTCTATATAGATGCTTATTAAAATTGCCATGTCCAGTGATGTAACGAAAATATGCTGTCAAACAAGGTCTAGATATCTGCATTCTTTTTATTAGTGGATTGCTTGAAAGTTTTGAATGAATGGAGGTGTAGAGGTTTTTATTATTTGGTACATAGTTTTGATACATTGCCTTCCATGATGTCAGCAGATCTGCCCTTAGTAACGTGAATAAATCACTTGTAGGTACTTTGGTTAAAATTTCGCCATTTTCAACTGCTTTCTTTGCAGCTCTATCAATCACTTCGTTGCCTTTCAATCCCGTATGCCCTTTGACCCAAATCAACTCTACCTGGAATTTTTTGGTATAGAGAATAGTTATAAGGTTTATAATTTTTGCAATAAGAGGATAATTACAACCGTTGTTACAATATACTGCTTGGAGCACTAACTGCGAATCTGACAAAATAACTACCCTTTGACATATCGTAGAATCAATTACATATTCTAGGGCTTTTATAATAGCCTGGGCTTCGGCGGACATTTAGAGTTTAAATAACTGATACCTGAATTGTCACAAGCTTGCTAATACAATTTTAATTTCAATTAAACTTATTTCTTAATTTTTCTCGGTATTTTTAAATTGGATAGTATAACTTTTTTTCTGTAGTATAAGAGACAATTTGCATTGAAATCGCCTCGTCCAAACCGTAAAGCAATATCACCAACGGTTTAAGAGTTATTTTGATTTTTCCTAAAAAAATGATTCAGTTTTCATTTACTGGTACCCGGTAGGTATACCCGCAATAAGCAAGATAACAACTAATTTCATGGCCAACGATAAACTTTCAAAGATATAGCTAAAGGCCAAGGGGCCAAAAAACACAAATCTTAGAACTAGAAATAATTAGCAATTTAGCGAGAAAAAAATCACAAATCAAATGTTTTTCACGCAATTTCTAAGCAATTTTGTCTTCTGGTTGGTTCGTTCACCGGATTTTACTTGTCTGGATTTTTACCTATGGGGTAGGTTAAAAGATCTGGTTTTCCAAGAAATTCCAACAACCAGGGAAAATATGCTGGAAAAGATAAGAAATGCCGTTAGAAACTTATAACGAGTGATTTTTAATTATTTTGCTCAAGGGAGGACATGCATTTTAAAAGCATCATGGCCGTACTGCGTAGATAAGATGACATGATTGTTTTATGACATTTACGTCTTATTTGAATTTGTGTGTTTGTAAAGTTTAAAAATTGGAGAAATTTTGTAATTTTTGCAGTTATTTGAAGGTAGGTTACTATTGCTTTAACTAATATTTCTCCGGGGAGTCGTCTTTTGACTATTATAAAGTGCTATTTGCAGGATATGATTTTATTTTTTATTTTTTTTTTATTTTTCAGCGTATCAAGTTTTGGTGAAGCTTTGTTGCCGGATTGAAAGTTCTACAGTAAAAATGTTTAGTGAAGCACAAAAAATTTTTATTGTTGAAAGTTTTTTTAGAAATGGAAACAAAATAGGCGGTGTGTGGAATTACTCTATGCATGACTGCTTTGATGAATTTCGAACCGAGTTTCCTGATGTTGCGGTGACCTTTCATAATTTTCGTACTGGGTCACAATACCTAATTGATAAATTTCGTCAGACTGGTTCTGTTCAACATAAAAAAGAGGCTGGAAGACCAACGAAACGATCGAATGAGGTTATTGAAGAAGCGCGACAAATTATGGAAAATAATCCTTTAACTTCTATTAGGCATTTATCTCAACAAATTCAGCAAACGGATTAATGCTACAGTACATGTCAAACACTTTTGAAAAAGGATCTGCATCTATACCCTTATCGTGTTACGGCTATTCATGAACTCCTTCTCAATGACGTTCCCCAAAGACTTAATTTTTGTGAATGGTTTTTAAACAATTTTCAAGAAGAAAATAGTGGTGCTTTTGAAAAAACATTTTTTACCGATGAGGCTTATTTTTATTTATTAGGCTGTTAATTCACAAAATATGCGAATGTGGAATACGCAAAATCCGCATGTTTTTGTAGAAAGACCTCTTCATCCTCAAAAAGTTGGTGTGTGGGCAGCAATTAGTTCTAGAAGAATAGTAGGCCCAATTTACTTTGATGGCACAATTACAGCTGAGAGATATCGGATCGAAATTCTGACAACATTTATTAATGAGCTTCACGATGATGAATTGTGGGAAGGTTACTTCCAACAAGATGGCGCTACACCTCATGTAACCAGAGAAAATTAAAATTTTTTAAATGAATTTTTTGAAAACAGAGTTATAAGCCGAAATACGCAACAAATATGGCCACCTCGTTCCTGCGATTTAACACCCTGCGATTTCTTCTTGTGGCCTTTTATAAAAAACTCCATTTATCGAACACCAATTGAGGATATAAATGATCTTAAACGAAGGATTTCAGAAAAAATTGCCGAAATTAATAATTCTCCAAACGCATTGGTTAATGTGTCTCTGAGGGTTAGAAGAAACATCAGAAGGTGTCTAGAAGTAGAAGGCGGCCATATAAAGTAGGCTTTCAAAGTAAGATAGCTCAGGATTTTATATTACATACCGTCAAAAAACATTATTTTAGGTTTTCAACGTGACAACGCTGCTTTCTTGCAAATTCGCCCTATGATTTAATCTACGCGCTACTGCTACACTATGTATACTGGGTCACAGCCGCCCTTGAGCAAAATAATTAATAATCACTCGTTACCTCACTTAATAATCGTTCAATATAGGAATTTTAGCAGTAAATATGGTTCAGGAAGATGCAAATTGTTCATCAAAAATATTTTGAATATCACTTCCGGTTTAACCGGTAGCGAGGTTAGGTCGGTTATTTTAAATGACACCCTGTGTATTTTTTTAGATCCTCGAATAGAGTTCTAAATTCCCTTTTCAATGACATATCACAAGTTGTCATTTGTTTTTAAAATGTCGGCGTTGGATACTGAAGTACTAGCCGCGTGACATAAGTTTTTATCCTATGACGTTTTAAAATGGTAACATTAGGTTATTTTCTTTCAACTTTTAATAGAATTGAGGTGAAATGTGTATTTAGTATCTCATAGGATAGTTTTAATTTTTATTTCAGGCTCATTTTCCTCCATGATTTTTAATGAAAAGTACCAAATGTCAAAATACCTCGAAATACTACCGTAAGTTAGTTATTTGAAAATGTATAATGCTTTATCATATTGTAAAGAATTTTAAGAGAAAGTTTTATAAGAATGTTATAGGTACACTGCGCGTCATATAAAACTGGTACACTTTGATTTTATCAATGTAAATCGGGTTTTATAATATTCGCTATCAATCATGCTTTGCATAAGAATGACACCTAATACACCTGTCACTATGACAAATAATAGGATATTATGTCAAAAATTTCCATTTTACGTTATAGCGATGCCATGGCAGTTGAGTAATTTCGAAAAGTTGCAAATAATTTACAAAATAGAGGCTGCTTGGTCTGTAAGAATACTGGCCGAAGAATATAATAGAAGCAAAACTACTATCCAGAATTTAAAAGAAATATGGGATAATGAACAAACTGTTGAAAGAAGAAGAGGGACAGAAAGATCATGTATAACTAACGAACAGCAAGATGCAAATTTAGTTAATTTTGTAAGAGACCATTCTTTTGATTGTGCAAGAAAAGCTAAAGTTGAAACAAATTTCCCCGCTTCTGTCACAACTGCGTTAAGAAGGATTCGAAAAACGGAATTAAAAAATTGTGCAGCGGCAAAAAAATATCTCGAAAAATATAAACTTTCCCAAGAAAAAAAAAACAAGGTAGAATTATTTTTGCTCTTAATTACCTGTGACGAGAAAGTGTTTCAATCGAATCATGATGGTCATATTCGAGTATATAGACCGCCTCGGTCCAGATACGAAGAAAAGTATATTTCTTCAAGCGATAAATCGGGAAGATTTTCAGTGAACGTTCGGGCTTGGATGTACAGGGTTATCCAACCAAGACTAGACAAGGCGATTTTTTGACTTTTCCTGTACTTTTATAAAAAAACTGAAATAGCCATCTTAAGTCATTTTCTCCCGCGAATTCGAATATCTTCAGCAAAAAACAATTGAACATCAAACAAAAGTACTAGGGGTCACTTTGATATTTTTTTAAATGGGATGCCGTATTTTTAATGAGCTTATCCGATTTCTCATATAAATTTTGATCTAAATGTTGGATATTTAATTCAAAAACGCCTTTTTTCTTCAGTTTTAAATTCGGAAAATGTTCGTCTACCGTAAAAATTAAAAAAAAAAAATTAAAAATCCAACATTTTAGATCAAAATTTATATGAGAAATCGGATAAGCTCATTAAAAATACGGCATCCCATTTAAAAAAATATCAAAGTGACCCCTAGTACTTTTGTTTGATGTTCAATTGTTTTTTGCTGAAGATATTCGAATTCGCGGGAGAAAATGACTTAAGATGGCTATTTCAGTTTTTTTATCAAAGTACAGGAAAAGTCAAAAAATCGCCTTGTCTAGTCTTGGTTGGATAACCCTGTACAGAGGGGGATTAGGAGTATGTTGGGACATTGACGGAAGATTGAATGCGAGGAAATATATAGATATTTTAGATAATGTAATGTTGCCTTCAGTCAGGGAGGTTTTTCCGAACAACAATTTTATTTTTCAACAAGATAATTGTTCAGTTCACACTGCTAACTGTGTGAGGAATTATTTTGATGAACACAATATTCAAGTTCTTCCTTGACAATCAAAGAGTCCGGATCTTAATCCTATAGAAAATATTTAGGGAATTATGGTAAAAAAAATTCGAAAATTAAATATCGTTCCGCAAAATAGGCAACAGCTGTGGACTCTTATTGACGATGTTTGGGAAAACCTGTCCGAAGATCCAAATTTAGCATTAAATTTAATAAATTCTGTGCCAATAAGGTTACAAAAAGTGTTAGATAATAATGGAGCTATGACTAGTTATTAACTTAAAATAATGTATAATTTTACTTAGCAGATGAATTTTTTTTTTTTAAATTAAACCGATTTAATTATCTTTTCTATAGTGAAGTTTATTTATTTACTCAGAAGGTTAAAAGAATTTTCGAATAGCTGACAGTACTGTTTCTTAAAGCCATAACAAACAAAATTCATTGTTATACAAACGTCAAAAACGACCAATTTACAAAGCTTAAAAAACCTAATTTTTAGCCTACAACAGTTGTACCAGTTTTATATGATGCGCAGTGTACCAGTGCGCCCAAATATAACTGGGACAACAAAATTTTCTTTATGTCCTACTCGAATATTATTGTTTCATAATACCATAGTTTCCAGACAATCTAAATGGTATGTAATGCCCTAGGGCATTAAGGAAGTTTCTAATGCCCTCGGGCATTAAGAGAAATAAATAGGAAAAATCAAAGTAACAACTGTTTATTAACGAAAAAACTTATTTATCATTTATATTAAATGAACAGTTATAAAAAGACCCAGTAAAAACGAATTTACCTGCTTTTGGTAAGTCAATGTTTTCTATTATTTCGTGATTTTCACTAACAGAAATTTACGATGATTGAACCTTTTTTGATGTTGATAGTCTCGTTGATGATGCCTACTCCAGCTATCAATTTCGAAATTTTGTTTTTAGAAGACATACTGTCTTCCAAATATCCCTCAACCACAGCTGAACTTTTCCAACTGCCCCATGTCTTTTCAATGTGGTCATGTTTGCCTCCGCGTCCGCCAACAATGTTGCAGAGGTTCAGCGCAAACAATGACCAGTATATTTGTCCGCATCGCTTAGACCCAGGTATTTTGCAATAATGGAAGGAATCTTGCTCATGGTGTTCTTTTCAACTGGCTGTGAAAAACAACGACCGTTACGGTAACACAAAAAGAATCTATTGATGTTGCAGTTCGTCGGGCGTAAAGACCAATAAGTTCTCAGTAGCTTTAAACAACCCATCTCCTTCTCATCAATAGTTGTGAAGACACGCTTTTTATCGGTCTTTGTATTGGGAATATTAACTATTACTACGGATCCTCTATCCTCTATATGTTCAACCAACATATTAACTAACTCTTGGCGGCAGCACCCACCAAATACACCAAATAACAGAGCCACTTTGTACATTAAAAAAGTTTCATTGGGAGCTTCACGGATAAATTTCAGCACATCTTCTCGAGTCAAAATTTTCGATTTCTTCGTTTCATATCCTTTGGATAAGCCTTACTTGCTTTAGATACTGGCCTAACTTGCAATATTTTGCAATATCTATATTTTTGTTAACTATTACTATTAGTGTCTTCTTTAACATTAAATATTTCGTCGATAGGGAATTAGGAGTGAATGTTCCAGACTATAATCGATATACATAATTAGTATTTTAATATAATTAACAACAGCAATTTTAACATACCAATTCCTGGAAATATCCGAGTAGCACCATCTCGTTGATAATTTTAACATCATTATTTTTCATCTGATCCCCAAACCTTTGATATTCTTTATCATAGGCGTATTTAGACTTCTTTGGGACAAGATTATCCAAAGCTTTGGCAGCATTCACAGAAATTCGATCCGGAATCAACGGAAGATCCATTATTTTATATGAATCACAAATCACCGAAAATTTATTTCGGTGATTTGTGATATGAATTTCAGTTTTGACTTTGACACAGCACAACAATGAATACTTATTACCTTTGTTTATTAAGCAACTATATAGGTAAAAAACCTTTTGTGATTTTTAATTTTCTTTTACGGGATCTTCCATGTGTTCGTAAGCTAGGTTAGACCTGTGACTTCTTTTCTTTCCTCGTCTACTTTGTCGGTATTGTTCATATGTATTTTTTATTTTTGTTCGGCAGTAGCTTAATTCCTTGGCGAGTCGTGCGTGGTTATCTAGGATTTTGATGCTGCTTGTTTTTGGCGCCTTTTTTTACCGTTCTTAAAACAGTGCTGTGTTGATAGTGCTTCTCCACTATTTCTAGTGCCTCCCTACTGTTAAATGGGCTCGCCAATAGGAAGCCAATCTTTAGGTAGTTTGTATGTCGAGTCAGGTCTTGCTCTTGTATGTGACTGTGTTATGAGTTCGTTGGTCGAAATGTCCGTACGTTTGTAGTAGTCGGTTATGATTTTTAAAAAAAACTCCTTTATGGTCTGTATTTTAAAGTAATTGTGTAGAACTCGGTTCATAGCATATCTCGGTACATTTGCTATAAGCTTTAGTGCTTTGTTCTGAACTACCTGGAACTTGTTCAGCTCCGCCTTGCTTATGTTACACCACGAGGGCGCACCATAAGTTAAAACCGGCCTGACCAAGACCTTGTAGAGGTTGACCTTTGTTCTGTTGCCAATTCTACTCCTCCTGTGAAGCAGGGGGTAGATAGAGCTTAATTGTGGCAATGCAAGCTTTACTCTATTAATTGAATTTAGCCTCCAATTCAGCCTTTGGTCGAAGATAAGTCCCAGGTATTTAACTTCCTGGCACCAATTCACTTGTACCCCGTTAACGCTAAGCCTAGTTTCAGGTCGTTTGACGTTGCTTTTTGAGAAAAATATGGCCTTCGTCTTAGAAGAATTTAGACGAATCTTCCAAGCCGAAAGCCATTTTTCTATACGTTTAATGTGGCGCTGCAACCTTGAGATTATCAACCACGGTTGTTTTGATTTTGCAGTAATTGCAGTGTCGTCGGCAAATAAATAGAGCTCATTTTGTCTATCCTTCGGTATATCGTGAGTGTATATATTGTACAGCATCGGAGATAGAGGTGAGCCTTGCGGCACTCCAGCCCTGATGCGTTTTATCGAAGAAAGCGCGCTTTCCGACGTGACTGCAAAACTTCTATTTTCAAGAAATGAAGCCACAATCTTGACGAGATAGTTTGGAGCTCCGAGCCTTATTAACTTTAATAGTAAACCGTTGTGCCATACCTTGTCAAAAGCCTTACTGATATCAAAGGAAACCGCCCCCGTGTGCATCCTTCTGTTAAAACCCTTCATGATATTTGATGTGAGTCTCGTTGTCTGCCTAACTGTGCAATGTTCGGCTCGAAAACCGAACTGTTCATTAGGCAGAACATTGCGCTCAAACACAAAGTCACTTAGACGAGACAAAATCAGTTTTTCGATGATTTTTCCCAAACTAGAGAGTAGGCTGATCGGTCTATAGTCTTCCCCTTTCTTGTGTATTAAGATTACCTTTGCGTGTTTCCATGCACATTGGAAATGGCCTTCTTTGATTATCGCCTGGGATAAGCTTGCAATATTCCCCAAAGCTCTGTCGGGTAGGTTTCGCAACGCCGCATTTTTGATACCGTCGAAACCCGGGGCTTTTCTGAGGTTTAAAACACTTGTTATTGTTTTGACTTCGTTTAGCGTCACCTCTGGGAAGTTCTGAATCGGATGGTTCATTGACTTAAAAATTCAGCTTTGTCCTTAGCATCTGTCAAAATCAGACCTGTTTGCTGGTTTTTGAGATATGACATTGGCTTTTTTGCACCTTTAATCAAAGTTCTGGTCATCTTGAAAATGGAATTATCCTCGATGCACAGACTTTGAACTCTGTGATCCCACAGGTTCGATTGACGTTCGATGTTTCTTTTAATTTAATTTGCAGATATCTAAAGTAGGACATAAAATATTGTATGAACCACGGGCATTAATTGATGTCTATACCCTTGGTCAACTTACAAAGCCGAGGGCCAAAGGCCCTCGGCTTTGTAAGATTGTTGCCCTCGGAGGCATAAACATCTTCATAATGCCCTTAATACATAAATAACTATTATATTCTAGTTCTTGGACTACAATATATTTTTGAATAAACTGTCAAAGTCACTAATTTAAACATCAAAGTTGAAAATTTTGAAATAGCCTGGGAGATAGAAGTAAACTTTTATATTTTATCCTATATAAATCAGTTGGAGTATTTAAGTATTGCTGGATAAATCATCAGAAGACATGGCGTGTATTTTTGAACATGGAACGGGTAGGTATGTAGCTATTAACAATAACAACCTGATTTTTACCTGTTTGTGTTTAGCATTAGTAACTTTTGAGTGTTTCGCATGAAAACCGATTTGCCTCGAAAACCGCCAATTTTATCAAAATAATTTAAGAGTACCTTTTTAAAGAGGAATGACCAGAGTACTTAAAAAATCAGTTTCCAGCTCTGTCAAGTGACACCGGTCAAAGTTTTGAACCAACGAGTTTGTTAGCAAGTCCGTTCCTGACTTCACTGTCGATTCTACTGTAGTATGGTTCAATGACTCTATAGGGCCTCTATAAATTATTAAAATGTCATTAAATTATACAAGTCGGTTCAAAAGTTAAAGCCAAAAAAGTAAATCGCTTGGTACCCCTTTGGAGCTCTTGGTCGCCATTAAGGGATACTTAAGGAATTTTTTTTTCTATGGAAAATTAGGGTTACTTTGACTCTTTTTGTGTGCTCCCCAGAAAATAGGAGGTATGCGAAACATTCATTTTCAATATTTTAGTAGTTCTTTAAAAGTAAAATTAATGACATATGGTTTATTTTATTTATTTGTTAAATTAACACTGCAACACGAATATTAAATTAAAATCCATCTGTGTAACAGATTCTTTGCGATTAATAAAAATGCATATTTTTTTTTAATTATATTATATAATATATTATTAACTTTAAGATGTTTTCTAAAAATTATCTTAATTTTCCCGGAACTTTTTTATCCTCTAAAAGAATTGATCACTGTTTTCTTTATTCTTATCGTGTCGAGGTTACAAATTTAACTAATTTAATCAACGTTTTATCATCATTAATAAATCAGTATTTAAAAATTTTGCATCACGTTATATTCATAATATTAACTAGGCCAGAGATTAGGACCATACACATCGTATAATGGTAGTTGTTTTAAACGTCAAAACACAATTTTGTTTTTAATTGATAATTACTAATATTTACATAATAATTAAAATTTTATAGAACATTGATCTAATTTAACCCGCGTTTGCTCTTAAACAAAATAGGAATTTGCAGAAAATAGTTTTGTTTTATCAAGCGGACATTCTTTATTGTGTCAATAATTTTATCTCATCCACTGGTATATTCTTATTTAAACTAATTCATTTAATGTTTTAATTATTAAAATATAATTCCCGGTAAAGCAGGAGGTCAAGTAAGGAACAAATTGGACGTGAGTGTAAAAAAGAATGAAGGATTTAAATACTTAATTGCAGTAGAAAGCATTTATAAAGGTAAACCATCCAACGAAGTTGTATCTTGACCTTATACTTTACTACCTAAGTTGCAGTATTGTCCGATTACATCAGTAGATGTTGAAAAAGAAGCTTCTCTTTGTATAAACATATTTTTACTGATAGAATACAATCATTTTTAGTTGAAAATTTTGAAAAATATTTAGTAATAAATGCCTTTTATACAATTTCGGGTTAAAAAATTTTTTACTTTTATTTTTCTTTGCTTTTTTTTGCATTTTTTTTAAAATAAACATCTTCTTTAGAACCCAGTGTGTTTCTTTACCCTATTTTACTATAATAAATTAAGAAATATTGCATACCAGTTTATTTGGTCCAGAAAATGCATATAACTGCATATTATTTTAAAGGCAAACAAGGCATATATATGCGCATATTTTGACTGAATTTAAGTGCATAATATATTCTGCCCTTGTGGTGTGTTTTGGTGTATGGCACTGGTTAAAACCAAATGGCCAGCATCCTCTTGTTAATCATTATAAATTTTTTTTTTCTTTGGTAATTATTATCACTGCTTACACTTTTCCACTACAGAAGTTCACCAGCTGTGGTCTATTACAATATATTCTATATTTTACAGATTCGTCTTACTTACTACTTACGATACTAGTTTTTTTTTCTTCTTTCCTTTTTTCTTTTCTTCCTTTTATTTTATGTATTTATTTTTATTTTATATAATTTTCTTTTTTTTTTTTTGTTGCTGTTGTTTTTTTTTTCTTATCTGTCTCTCTCGCACATTTTTTTTCTTTTTTTTTTTTTAATAAGCACTGGAACGGTTGTTTCCAGTGTTTTATTTATTACTTAATGGGTTCTTCAGCATTCATATTTTAATTTGCGCCTGTATTATGTATTTGTATAAAATATAATAGATTTTAACATTATTTAATGCAATTATGTGCTTAAGGTTAAATGGCTGATCAACTAAACCGCTCAATCCATTAAACAAGGTAATCCTGGGATGGGTTAATCTGGATCACGTGCTCCAAATCACCCACCTCACCACACTCACAATTGTCATGGTTCAGTAAACCTATCCTTCTTTTATATTTAGGGTATAGAGCATGATTGCTTGCTATTCTAGAAATTACTCTTATAAAACTTCTATTTGTGACAGTGTAAAACCATGGTTTTTGTTGTATCCTAGGGAACATATCTTTATAAACTAAGCCCTTTTCTGAATTATTATATTGCGTCTGCCAACTATTTTTCATTCTCTCTTTTGCTTGTCTCAGTATGTCTGAATGTGGTATTTTCATCTGGTTTATAGGAGTTGATATTGTTGCTTCTTTGGCCAGTTTGTCTGCGATCTCATTTCCTCCAATTCCTATGTGTGCTCTCACCCACACAAGAACAATGGTTTTATATGAGTTTTCCAAAAGATGATAAGTACTTAGGATATCTTTTACTAGGTAGTTGGCAGGCGGAATATTTATACAATTTGTTATTTTATTCAACACACTCTTACTATCCGAAAATATCACAAACAAACTATTTTCTGTATATTCTAAGGAGTATTTAAGTGCCTCGAGGATAGCCCAAAGTTCTGCAGAGTATATTGAACTGCCGTTGGGTAATCGGTATTTTCTGGAGATTTGTTCACCTGCATGGTAGAAAGCATCCTTCTTTTATATTTAGGGTATAGAGCATGATTGCTTGCTATTCTAGAAATTACTCTTATAAAACTTCTATTTGTGACAGTGTAAAACCATGGTTTTTGTTGTATCCTAGGGAACATATCTTTATAAACTAAGCCCTTTTCTGAATTATTATATTGCGTCTGCCAACTATTTTTCATTCTCTCTTTTGCTTGTCTCAGTATGTCTGAATGTGGTATTTTCATCTGGTTTATAGTAGTTGATATTGTTGCTTCTTTGGCCAGTTTGTATGCGATCTCATTTCCTCCAATTCCTATGTGTGCTCTCACCCACACAAGAACAATGGTTTTATATGAGTTTTCCAAAAGATGATAAGTACTTAAGATATCTTTTACTAGGTAGTTGGCAGGCGGAATATTTATACAATTTGTTATTTTATTCAACACACTCTTACTATCCGAAAATATCACAAACAAACTATTTTCTGTATATTCTAAGGAGTATTTAAGTGCCTCGAGGATAGCCCAAAGTTCTGCAGAGTATATTGAACTGCCGTTGGGTAATCGGTATTTTCTGGAGATTTGTTCACCTGCATGGTAGAAAGCACACCCTGTTCTATTGTCTAGAACTGAGCCGTCTGTAAAAATTTGCTCATAATTTGACCACTTTGTATTTAAATCTTCTAAAAATTTGCTTTTCACGGTGCTAGGATTATCCTGAGTGTGTTCTGATAAAAGTGTTTTTGGTATATCGTTAATGTAAGCGTAATCAAGTTGAAAGTAAGGCAATAGTCTAGAGGAATATATATTATCTTTACTTTGGGCTATCCACGAGTAACTTTCTACAAGCAAAGGGAGTTTTTTAACTCTCCAATAACGGTGTGTGAGACCAAGTATGGTAAGTTTATTTATTTTGTCAATTAATGTACTATCCTTAAATATTAATTTTAATAGAAATTTGTCGCTAATAAAGTTCTTTGTGTTAGAGGTGGTTCTATGGCTTCTGCTTCAAGAATATTTATCAGAGTACTTTTTAAGAGGCCAATACTTTGTCTTAGACACTTGTTTTTTACTTGTTCAAGTTTATTTAAGTGGGTCTCAGCAGCTGACCCAAACAGTATCCCTGCATAATCTAAAATTGACCTAATATACGCTTTATAAAATAACAAACATACATTTGGATCCGCTCCCCATTTTTGATGGCTGAAGGCTCTTATGCTATTAAGTCCATTTTCTGTTCTTTTAAGTAGATATTGAATATGGTCTTTCCAAAGCAACTTTCTATCCAAATATACACCCAAGTATTTCACAGTTGACTTGCATGGTATTGTCACATTTCCAAGGATGACCGAGTTTTGTTGCCGACCTCTATTTCTAGAGAAGGAACAGTTTGCCGATTTTTGAGGCGAGATTATCAATCCGTTATCGTTGAGCCACCTTAATATTTCTGCGAATTTTCTACTTAGTTTTCCGTTGCATTGGTCAACACATTTATCTGTTACGTACATACATATATCGTCTGCGAACTGAAGGATACGGACGTCTTCTCGAAATGGATTTTCCAGGTCGTGGGTATATATAACATATAGTACCGGGCTTAAAATGCTCCCCTGTGGTAGTCCCATTGCGGCCATATTCTGACCTTTATTTATTACATATACCTACCAGGTTTAATTAGACTTGTGGGTACTTAATCATCTCCATAGCTACTTTTGTGTTTTATTTTTTTTTTTATTTCCAAAAAGTCAATAAAAGTTAATTATCGAGTAAGTATCAAATATTTGTATGTAAAGACAGATGCCCCGGAACCGTTTATTATAAAAAAAGTCAATATTAATGAAAGAAATATTAAATATTTTTTTTCTATAAAGCTCAATTACCTTATCATGTGGTACGCGGCCAAAAATATTTTGAAATATTTCTGATGAAAATATTCCATTAATTTTATCCGGAAACACCCTATGTTGTAAAAAGTTAACAAAATAACAGCTATCAATAATAATAAGTAGTAATTTAACTCAATTAGAGACACCCGGAACACTAAAAACTGACAAGACGACAAAAGATAGTGTTATATTTTTACATAACTTCGTTTTACACCCTGTATTCCTGTATGATATCAATACAGTAATAAGTCAAAAATATCGAAAACCCTACACAATAAAGAATCTTTAACACATAATTTCTTATCTAGCAAATCTTATTTTTAAGAATCCTGAATTTTAATAACTATTTAATCATAACCGGAGCTTGAGAGCAAGTTTTGAATCATTACTGGCCAGTGTGTCAGAAAATTGGGATAAGTGGAAAATCGACATAAACTTTCCAGACAAGAGATCACCTAAAGTCAAGTTTCACTTTGATGAATTGTCCCAAAAGCTGATGAGTTTTCAAGAGCTCTTTCAAAAAACGCGTCATCTTCTTTTTCATCTCAGTTGCTTTCTGTTAGATCGACATTTTCGAAAGAGATCAGTTTTATGCAAGATGTAAAAGAGTTAGCCCGTTTCTTACTCATTCAGAGCGCGTCATTGTTATCATCAAGATTTCCAGATTATGATTACTGTTTTCACTTGTTGATCTTATATGTAAATAATTGAAATGCTGTGAAACTTCTTTCTCATGATTTATCGTTACGACAAACAAATTTCACTCAGTTAAGATTCCAACCAATTGTTTGTAACGAATAATATACAGAGTGATCCTTAAATACATGAAGAAAATCTAGGATATGATTCCTATCATCATTTTAAGACGAAAAGTTCATATATAGATACAGGGTGTTAAAATAATAAAAAAAAAATGGTTGAAAGTAGCCACCTTCTGCTGAAATACGCTCAATAAATGTTCAAAAATTCCTGGGGTGTTTTTAATATTTTCGCAAGCTACTATTATCCGGTTTCTAAGATCTTCCTGGTTTTTAACTGGTGTTTTGTAAACTAGAGATTTAGAATGGCCCCAGAAATAAAAATCCAATACATTTAAATCTGGGGACCTTATCGGCCACGGTTGATTAGGTAGTGCAACGCCTCTACCGATTGCGATATGTTTGGCCATCTAACCACTGGGAAAGAAAGAAAGGACCTATTAGTCTGTTACCAACTATTCCTGCCTATACATTTAACGAAAATTGGTACTGAAAATGTCTTTCACTAATAGCGTGTGGATTTTCTTGACAAACGTGAACCTAACTGCCCTTAAATATCGTCGTAGCCAGCAGATGCTTTCGTCTTTCTCCAATAAAATTTTCTATTTTGAATTTTTTTATAACAAAAATTCATTTACTTCAAAGTTTTCCATAGTTTCTTCTTACCCATATAACAGGTGTACCTATGATTCTTGTGATGGCAGTCTTTTCATTTTTTTTTTTTTTTGTATGATAAGGCACAGCACTACAGGATAACTTCTTTATGGCGCTCTAGGAGCGGTGCGTGTGCGCAGGAAACGATTCACGTTGGTCTTAAATCTTTGGAGATTATACTCGTTGGGGAACACGATCTCAGGGAGGTCGTTCCAGAGTGATGACGTTATTATTATTATTATCCTCATTTATTACAGTTTCTTTTGTTCCTGTGCTTCTCATTGGTATGGGGCCGTGTTTATCCTCGTGCACAAGTCGGTATATTGTTGACTGCTCGACTCCAGTCATATTCGAATACATTTCAACTAGACCACTGGATTTTATAGTTCAATAATGATTTATTACTCTCTCGCCTTAAGAAATAGAATATAGGTTCTTCCATTACACGGCACAAACTCTTCCCCACTGCCGTTAGATAAGACAAAAATTGCCAGGCTAATCGCCAATGTCCCGGAATAGATAGGGTACTATTAAAAAAAGAAGAGTAATAAATGTTGGCCCTCCTAAATTAAATTAGTTGATTTCAAAAATATACTTAAGTATACAACGTGCCAAAAATTGTGAAATTAATTTTATCGAAACCCGTGTACTTTACATATATTTATTCGCGTACACTTAAAGGTTCTTAAATTATAGGTCAGCTATACGGGTTAACAACAATAATATTTATGATAATAACTGATTAGAGCAGCAAATATTTAAACAATAATATAAATTTAATAATTTGTATTAAGAAACACTGTGCCACGTGTTCTTTTGAACGCGGGGTGTCCGTCTGGCGTCCAGAGCCCCAGTCAGTCAAAATAAGATTTGACAGAAAACACGTCAATTTTATTTTCGAGAGAGAAGTTTCATTACACATTTGATAAAATTCGACAGAAGTAAAACCTCTGTTTATAACCCACTATTTTATACTGCTCTTTACCGACCCGTCTGTTAAACGACCGCGGGCACTCATCATCGGACTTTTTAGTAAACATTAATGCTAAAAATACCCTCCATTAGGGGCAGTAAAATCCGACCCGACAATTCTTAGGAATTATAGGTACAGACCAGGGGCGGCTCGTCAATAAGTGCGCGCGCACTGCCTAAGAAAGCCAAGCACCAAGCAAAAATAAAATTTATATATAAAAAATATCAAGAAAACTTGTATATAAGAATGGCGAATGGAAAGACTTCAAGCGCGACTGCAGCGTGCACTTACGTCTACTGATTGAAATGGTCTTGGTCTGCCGTGTGTATTCGTTCGGCGCTCTCGTTAAATGGATTTTCCCTGTGTGGATTGATCGGGAATATTCGGTTAATCGCCCGATGAAAGGGCGTCGCCGTGCGCTATCTGAATACACACTTTCAATAATTTAATATGATTGTTTTAGAGTTTTGTGACGCGATTAGAGAAGTTTGAAGTTTATTGACGGTGTTGTGGGTGTTTTTTGTTGTTGTAATTTAATAATGGCTAGTAGTTCGGATTGTTTCACACGAAAAAACCGCGTTTTTTTTTAATATTCTTCTGGGATAAAAAGCACAAAGAAAATCGATACCTACAAAGGTAAAAAGGGGCGTTGCACCTCGAAAATTTTTCGCCTGCGGCGCATTTTTGCCTGCGGCGCACACCCTAATATATATGTCACGAGCCGCCACTGGTACAGACACTTATTACTAAAGACCGGATTATATTCAACCAAAAACCTGATGCGCATAATGCACATATTTTTTAAAATTTATACAGGATATATGCAAAAAAGACGTAAATATGCAATGAATATGCGGTAATAAAACAACTAAATTTTGACATTCTAAATTAATATATTTCAACAAGAAAATTCTATATAACAGCATGACAACTGCCCCGTCCATACAGTAAGGAGAGTTTCGGACTGGATACGGGAAAATAACATTTCATTGTTACCTTGGCCCTCGAGAAGCCCTGATATCAATCCAATCAAAAACGTTTGGGGATATATCGTGAAAGAAATTAACAAGTATAATGATTTCCATCCTCAAAACAGTGATGATTTGTGGAATAAAATTGAAGAAACCTGGAATACCTACAATTTTCATCACGCCCAAATGCTGGTGGCATCAATGCCCAGACGTTTAAACTCATTAGTAGAAAAAAATGGTGCCGCTTTAAAATATTTATCTACGACTATTTAATAATAGAAGCATAATGTGTTTGTTAGTACATATATAATTTGGTTCATATTACCATAGTTACTCATATTCCACAGCCGTGGAATATGAGATTTCATATTCCACGGTCCCAACAAAACAAAGTTACCTGAATTACGATAAAAACGCACCAGATCTAGTTTAAGCAGGCGTGAATGGTATTAATACCATAGCAACCGATTGACAAGTAAACGAATCATTTTTTTCCTCAGTCATTTAAGTTTCGCTGTGACATTTTGTTGTTGATTTCAAAGTAAAATATCATGATTTCGGATGACGAAAACGAAATCCAAAGTACCCCTCCAGAAATTCGGGCTGCAGCGCATACAGCTTCCCTGGAATTACTACCAGAAAAATCACGCAAGAACTATACGCTAGCGTACGATAATTTTATAGACTGGCGACGAAAAAACAACACAAATTCTTTTTCTGAAGATACCGTGCTAGTATATTTTAAAGAATTGTCAAAAAAATAAAAGTCAAGCACTTTGTGGACAAATTATTCCATGATAAAAAGTACCCTTATGTTAAAACATAATGTAAATATTGAACCTTATGGAAAAGTACGCGCTTTACTGAAAAGGCAATCTGAAGGTTACCAGCCGAAAAAAGCAGAGGCTTTTACTGGGGAAGAAATTAACAAGTTTATGGAAGAGGCACCGGATGTTAAATATCTAGCTACAAAGGTAATAATGCATTTGATTTAACACCTTTATCTAAAATAACTAAATATAATATTTTTTATAGGTTGCATTGATAATGGGGGTAATGGGAGCTTGCCGTTCCAACGAGCTGTATAACATGAAGGTAGAACACATACAATATTATGACGGCTGTGTGCAAGTTCTTGTTCCAACGACGAAAACAAAAATTCCCAGGAATTTTACGATTACCGGAGACTATTATAATATTGTCAGAAAATATGCGGATCTTAGACCATCAAACGTGCCAAATTCTTTCTTTTTAAACTATCAAAACGGCAAATGCACAAAGCAAATAATTGGCATAAATAAATTTGGACAGATGGGTAAGACGATAGCGGAATACTTGCAACTAATAAACCCAGAAAAATATACCGGCCATTGTCTTCGCCGATCTTCAGCTACATTATATGCTGACGGAGGAGCAACTATGACAGCCCTAAAACGTCATGGAGGTTGGAAATCGGCCTGCGTAGCTGAAGGTTATATTGCTGAATCAAAAAAAACTAAAATAGACGCTGCTAATAAAATTTTAAAACAAATAAACTCAAAATTATGTCCATCTACATCTACCACTGTAAATAATGTTAGCTCCGAAACTTTTTCCATTACTAATAAGAACGATATGAATATAAGTAATATTCCTGCTCCCATTCATTTTCATAATTGCTCTAATTTTACAATAAATTTCATGAAAAATTAGAAATAAGTAATTGTATTTTGTTTAATTATGGTTAACATCGTTGAATTGTATTTTTTAGTTAAGAAATACCATTAATAATAATCCTATTGTAATAAAATGTGTTGCTCTGAATCCATTTTCTAACTTCTTGAATACTGAATAGTCGTAGATAAAGTATAGTATTTGACTCGCGTATAATGGCTATATTACACGAGATTTTAAAACGCTCGTTAAATAATGTACTATTATCGTATCATTGAAGATTAAGTCATTTTTATATGATATCTTTATTAATAATTATTAACATCATAAACGTACTAAAACCTACATAAAACCTTAGTTACTCATAATACATTAGTTACCATAATTTAATACGTTAGTTACGAAAGCATAATACGTTAGATACCAAATAATATTAGAACTATTTTTCATGAACATGTAAAACAATATTTTGACAGTTTTCAAATTTGATGGATACACCTTTGTCTTTAACGTCCACGATCTTAGGTATGCCCTCTGAAGACTGATTAATGACCGAGAAAGCACTCCTTTCGATTTCGTGCGGTTCCCCAGTGCCTAATCCACTGCCGGAAACATCGCCGATTTGAATTTTGCGAGCAATGGAAACTTTCTTTTAAATACCCTCTAGCAACCTTCGCCGATTCCCATCCACCAAGTTCTTGTAGGTCTAATATATCTCCTCCAGCATTAACAAGAAAATTTGCCGAAGATCTTCTAACGCAGTGACCAGTATACAAATTAGGATTTTCAAGTGAGAGATACTCAGCTATTTTTTGAGGTATTTTAGAGAAGAAATGAATGCCGCAGGGCTGTACCGTACATTTCCCTCTTCTATATGATACAAACAATCTTTGGTGAGTGACATGGTCTGGCCTTAACATTGCGTACTTTTTAAATAAAAGCACAGGATTGACTTCGCCGTCAAATATCACAGCGAAAATACGTTTCTTGTGGGTTTTTGAGTCGGGAATAGTAACAATCAGCTTGTCCTCTAAAACGTCAACATCTTCCGTGGTCATCTTCGCTAATTCATTAGTTCGACAGGCTCCTCCAATTCCAATTAAAAAAGCCACTTTCATCATTAAAAACTTCTCGTCTGAGGCAGAACACACAAATTCGTTGACTTGTTCTCTTGTAAATACTTTTGATTTTTTTGCTCTATATCCAACATTTTTCTTCTTGATGAAACGTATTAAGGCGCCGTATTTGTCGATTTCCACTCTTTCCTTCAGTTCTAAAGTCGCTCGTAACATGGAATATTTCGGCCATAAGGATGAAGCAGAGTATTCCTCAGAGAGTTTTGCAATACCGTTTCTTCTGCACCTTGAACATGTACTTTGTTTCGCCACTCACAAAACTGCCGATATTCTTTTTCATAATGGATTTTAGATTTGTCCGGAAGCAAGTTCAACCTTATAATGTTGGCTGCAGCTAATATATCGTCAGGAATATCAAAATCTTGCATGATTTTAATGATGACTTTTTGAAATGCCAAAATGAAATGACAAAACACCTTGTTTTTATTTTCGCATCGCCGTTGTCAATGATACGATAAAGCTTTGAATATAACTCGATTATTAGCGATTTAACACCGTCTCGGACATTGCGGGTGACTCGGCTGTCGCCTCGTCACCTAGCAATGTCCTCGACTATTATAAATCGCATAATAATCTCGTTATATTAATAGCTATAAACTAATGTTTTTTTTTTTAATATTTGAATAATCTGTTTTATATTTAATTTTAAAGTCATGTATTGTATATTATTATCTTGGTTTTCGTTTGAAATTTTTCTTCTGCCACTTCCAGCCCTTCTATCCAATGATCCTGTATTTTCGCATTTAGTTCTGAGGCTTGGTATGGTGCTTCTTGGTTTCCCAACATGCTCAACTATCTAGGAATACTTTCTTCGAATAAATAATTTTATATATAACCTTTTTCTGTCATTACTGAAATAAGAAACGCAAAGTATAGAGGTTAGATAATTTATTGTAAAAAGCCCAGTTTACCAAAATATTCAAAATTGGCATAAAATGTTAACCTCAGTATACGAAATTTTATTTCTGTCACTGTACGACGTCTTACCTCAATCCTGCGATAAGCTCATTATTACGCCCAACTGTTGTCCGTAAAACTCAGTTCAAAGAAATATTTCCAAAAATGCAATTCCCGTGTTTTTGCCCTCAAGATATCATCGACTCTCTACAATCAAATCTACATTGCAAGTGACCCTTAAATTGGCCTTCCCAAATTTATCTTTGATTTGTAAATCCGCCCATCGATCGGCTTTAATTCACCAGGCAACAGATAAAAAAATGTCACCGTATCAAAAGTAAAATATTCTTTGTTTTTCATTTAAATTAAACAATTTCTTTAATCTTGAAATGCGTCGGGAGGTCATCAAAAGTGACTCCGACCTAATTTAGCTATAGCATTATACACTTTTCTTATCAAAATCGAGAAAACTCTATAATATTTAAACAATTTTGAAAATCTCGTAATTTCATTTGTGTTTTCGTCGTTCGGTACACTAGTTGTGTTTTTAGGTCAACTTTATGGCTTAGAATGGGGTTATTGTCGCGTTAGAAATTGTTTTAAAATTGTCAATATATCTGCAGCATAAATCTATTCTAGTAGTAATTTAGTATCTACTATAATTTTTTTTTTTTTTAGTTTTTGTATCGTGGTAGTTTATTTCATGCAAAAACGTTTTGTTCGAAATTGGACTTAAAATATTGAAACGATGCATTACGTTGAAAAACTTATGACTATTCTGAGTGGCTTTGTGGATACTTCTATTAAGTTTCTTGAGACCATACATGATTTTAGAGGTAAGTTTTTATTTTTAATCATTCTTATCCGGAAAATATTAAAATGGCATAGATTAAATATGGTCAAGAATATTGGGTGGTCCCATTATCACCAATATACTTAATTTTTAATATATCAATTATTTACTTATAATACCTTAGAAAGGGTTGCTATAAACATCATCATAAAATCATAGGAAATATTAGCGGACGATAAAGTTCATAATGCCTGGTGATTTTCGTAATGCCCGGTAATTTATTATTAAAGAAAATATTGAACAAATTTTGTATTTATTTTTAAAAATTTTTTTACATAATATTATTCTGTTTTTCCTATGTTAAATGTACAATTTTTGAATTTTCCTGAGAAAGAAGCTGAAATTTTGCGACTAGATTGCTGAGTTTCTCGATGTCCATGCGGATTCCTGCTCCATCTCAACATTAATTTACATAATATTCTCTTTTTTGGTAACAGAGCTAGCTATCATTTTTGCTATTCGGTTTTTCGACGTGATTCTCTCCTCTATATAACCCTCCGCTACGCTAGTACCCTTCCACTTTCCGTGTAGCTTAAGGGTTGCAAGGAAAGCCTTGACGAGAAGTGTGGACGAGGTCCGACGTAGGCAATGTCCTGGATATTCCTTGGCGTTTTTAAATTAAGAAATTTCGCTATGATTGAAGGAACATGTCCTAGTGTATTTTTACCCACAGGCATAGCTATGCATTTACCATTTCGGTATGTAAGGAAAAATCTGTGTTCTTCAATTCCTTTTGGCCTTAATGCAAGGTACTGTCTAACAAATTTTAAGGCATCTGTTTGGTCTCCTTCGATTATAGTAAAACTTTTTGGTGTAGCAGTTTTAGTTTCCGGTACCTTGACAAGCATAACAGGCCCCTTATCCTCAATGGTCATTTTTACCATCTCATCCCGTCTTAGGCCGCCAAAAACTCCTATTACGAGTACCACTTTATGCAGCAGGAAGGTATCATTCGGCGCATTTTTAATAAAAGTTAAAACTAGTTCACGTTCCAAAACTTTTGACTTTTTAGGAAGATGTCCCTTTGATTTAACTTTTAAAAATGCTATTAATTGACAATATCTGGAAATATTAATGTTTTCCTTTACTATAAGTTCAGACTTCACCTGGGAAATACTTTCTCCAAAGGCTATTTGGGGTATATTTTTCCGACTAAAATATAGTTAAAATAATTAAAAATTGTTATTACCAATGAGCAAAAGGGTTATGTCGAGCGAGGCGTCCCGCACGTTCCCGAGCTTCAATGCTTGGGTGATAAGACTGCAGCCACCACGGTTGTTTTCTTCCATAAAGGGTGCGGTGTTTCATTAATTGACTATGATTTTTTATCAGGTCGGAATATTTTTTATCGGGTTGGAATCGATGGGTTTACTTTCTAAGAGAGAGGTACAAAGTGGGACCATGGTTGAGATTTCCATAAGGAAACAGTAATTATATCCCTGGCTTTATCTGCCATTATTTCTTGGAGCACTCGCAGTATTAATGCAAAAGGAGAAAAAGCATAGAAATAGAATTGTACCCAATTTAAAGTGAAAGCATCCACAGCAAAGCTGTCTGAGGCTCTCAACCAGGAGACAAACTTTTTACATTTTTCATTATTTCTCGATGCAAATAAGTCTATATCAGGTATGCCAAATGGTTTAATAATTTTATGAAATACTGCCTTATCTTAAGACTATTCCAAAGCTGGACAGTTGGTTTAAACCAGTGCCAAAAAACTCAGATACACACACACATACACTTAAGACTATTCAGTTTCCGTTGCGAAGCTACGAGACTTAAGCCTCGGTCACGATACGAGCGGTAAGCGGTAAGCGGTAAACCGGCAGGGCGGCAGAGCGGTAAGGCGGCAGAGCGGTAGTGGCCACGATACAATCGGTGTTTTCGAGTTTAATTCTTATTTACTCATCGAAATGGAGTCTCCGGACGAGGTTGTCCAACTCCTGTGCTTAAGTGAAAACTGCATTTTGAAAAGAGGTGTGTTAGATAGGTTACACAGGCGTAAAATGTACGGTGTTCACCCTATAAACAGGCTTAGAGTTCGGTTCGGTGAATATCATCATCTGTTTGCCGATTTGAGAAGAGATGCAACCCGGTTTTTTGAGTACACCAGAATGTTAATTGGAACTTTTGACTACATATTAAGCAAGATGTGATTTATTAAATATTAGATAAAACTTCCACCCAACGATGCAATGAGTTATCAATACACTTATATTTAAACAACATGCATGTTTATAATTTTAAATAACTTAAGTATCTGATAGGTTAATCGCTGCTCCGACCTCATTCCACAGATTCCTGGTGACTACGCTGTTATTGAAGTCATTGTGACAATCGTTCCAAAGAGGAGGTCTTGACTGAGCTTCAGAAATGAGAACTTCATATTTAGCACCCACGAGCTTTCTTCCTAACTTTGCCTTTTTAGTTGATTTAACAACGGAGTCTACAACATTTGGGTCCGACATGATACACAGCAAGTGACAGAATGAACTGAGCGATGAGTGGCAGGAGAAAAATTTAATGTCTGAAGTTTTCGGCGGGCGGCGGGTCAGCGGCACCGTGTGGTGAAGCCCTGCCGCTTACGTCTGTCGTGGCCAGTGTCGGGCGTTCTCCGTATGCACAATACAAACATTAAACTTTGCGTCGCCGCTCAGCCACCCTACCGCTCACCGCTCACCGCTCACCGCTCACCGCTTACCGCTTACCGCTCGTATCGTGGCCGAGGCCTTAGAGTCCGCTTGTTTATTTTCGCTGAACCATATGTATGAAGCGTAAAGAAGCAAGTTTCTCTTTCACACCATTACCAAATGAGGCGCGAAAGATTATTAAATTTTGGAGATTGTACGGTGTCCATTTTATAAATATAGGCTAGGGTGGTTGTGTTATCGACACGACATAGAACTGTACAGTGTTACAATTTTTCAGCAAATATTTTAATCTAAGGGAAAAAAACGCTAAAAATTCTAGGTAATTAATGTGTTGACTTTTCTCTATTTCGGACCAAAACTATGATTCTTTCGTATTCAAAGAACCTTTGTATAAAGCCAGCCGTACTTTATACCAGGACAGAAGTAAACTTATTTACCTAAGAATATTGCAAAATTTCTTGGGAAACAGGTTTTTGTCATGGAGAATCCGAAGAGAAGTGCGTGTCATAACTCCGGAAATGGTTGGAAACGTGCAAAGAGAGTTTATTAATCGCCTTGGATATTGTCAAGCCATAAATGGCGCACATTTTCAACATTCAATTTGATTTGTTAGTTTAACTTTTTTGTATCCTATATTATCTGGCTTAAGCATTTAAGTATATCGCAAAACCTCTGCTTCAAAGCATAAACAGCTTCAAACCTTCTAGGAAAGCGTTGTTGGATTCAAGGTTTTTACAGTAGGTGCATGCTGTTGCCAAAAAAATCATACACATATTGAACAGTTTAGAAGAATTCCTTGATGTTTCTGCGTTAAAAAAAAACATTTAAGTTATGAGTAGCACAATGTACAAAAGGGCATGGGCAACTACATCTTTCATTCTCTGTTGAAATTCTGAATAAGCGCAGTTCATAACCTCATATGCCCAACCCGGACATGTTTAAAGATCAGGACACTTTTCATCTAGAGAATCTAGTACAAGCTTTTCGAGGCCTGAAGCCGAATGATCCTCTACAGCAGTAAATGAAGTAAATACTTCGCCTATGAGCAGAAATTGAATATTATAAAATAGCTCCTATTAACATTGGGTCAGGCTAGCATACTTTGAAATCGAGTTATCATTTTGTTATGACCTAAATTGATTCATTTTGATCATTGAATGATTTGTTTAGGGGATTTTTTTCAATACCTCCAGACCGGTAACAATTTTCCCTCTTCATCTCCTACAAGGAGGCCCCGGGGCATTGCCCATTTTCCCCATCGTCGTACCGGCCTGGGTAAAGGCCCTTAATGACATGCCGATTTTGGTACATTTTATGGAAATTTATGTGAAATCTTTTAATACTTGGCATCATATAACGACCTATAACTGCACAGTCTTCCCAAGTGGTTTGAAATGCTTTTATTAAAGTTAAAAGTAGGTGAATCGATGATAATTATTTTCTCCACGCACCGTTAATGGCATTAAGAACAACAGATCGTAGTGTATATAGTGAAAACTATTTATAGATATCCATCAATCAAATAACAAAACCTAAGAAGTAAAAAAAAGCAACAAGGTAATCATCATCAAGAAACAAACAGTCAATAGAATCTGAAGAAAAAAAAACCTGCGTCAGAGCCTGTGAACTCGATGGAAACCTCGAGCAGAAATCACGTCAGCAAGTTTTTTGCTAATCATCTCTGCATGACAAAAAACAAACTTTTTTATATAGAGGGTTTTCATTATACAGTGAGAACATCCAACATGGATTAAATTCTGTATTGTCACGACGGTTAATTTTTCTAAAAATCGCTTGGACACGTGAACCAATATTTTTTATTGTGCATTATACGAACTAAAAAATGCATAAACAGGGTGAGCCAGAAAATACTTCTCATAACCAACTTTTTTTTATAGAAAACCCCGTATTGTTTTGTCGGATTTTTAAAGTACGTGTTACATAGAGTCTCTAATTACTGTAGGTCTCTAGTGCTAATCCTAGTTGAAAGTTGTTCGTTAATTAAAAATGGTTTTATTTAAAACATCTTATCAATAACGAGATGTAACAGTAAGATAAGTAAAATTGGGAAAATGTTTTGAGAGAATGGGTATGTAAGATCACATTTACTAAGAGGCAGTCTTAACTGGACTATAATAGGAATTTAGATATACTCTTAACAACTGAAGAGAATATATTCATTGTCACAAGGCAGCTAGAAAGAGAGAATAGTATATGTCAGACCTCTGTACTAAACAGCCTTAAAGTATACAACAATCACCCTTACAAAAAGCAGCTTGTGCAGGAATTGGCAGTAGATGATCCAGATAGGAAACTGCAGTTTTATGAGAAAAGGATGAATTTATTTGACAGAAATATCGTAAACTCGAGAAAACATATTAACTTCTAATAAAACCACGATTAGATTACCTGGCCATGTTAATCGACAAAATTGCCGGCAGATATGAATCCCCATTGGATGAGCGAAATGCGAAATACATACCCAGTAGCCCGAAAAAAATTGATGTTTGGGCTGGAATTATTGGGAATAGAGTAATTGGGCCCATATTTCTTGACAATAACTTAACTGGAGTGTGATATTTGTCATTTCTCCAACAAGAACTTCTTCCAAACTTAGGAGTTCTGTTTCCCAATGCTTTGGATCTACAAGTGCCAAATGCAGAGGCCTGTTTGAATATTAAACCATTTGATCTTTTCCTGTGGAGTTACTTAAAAAGTAAAGTTTCAAAGACAAAACCCGAAAGTATTAAGGTATTAACAAAACGAGTAAATTATGCGTGTAGACTTATAACGCAATTGAACGGACAACATTTTCATCGCCCATTTCATCAAACAATTAAATACAGTAAAATCTCTTAATAGCAACTACCCTCAGGGAATCAAATATTGGTTTGGCTTTGAAATTCTTATTTTTTAAAATAATCAGAAATCAATGATTGCTTCATATCTTTTATATTATTTTTAGAAAATTCAGAACCTATAGACTTGTCAAAATTAATATTAAAAAAGTCTTTGAAAGTTACGCACAGTGGCGGCTCGTGGGTGTATAAGGGGGTGAGGCCACAAAATAGCGCTGCAAGCGAAAATTATTCGCGATTTCAAGGTCATTGGCTTAAAATGAATAGTTAGGAAGTCAACCAGCAATATAATTATTTTGAAATACTAGGTTTCACGAGAAAAATATTCAATTTGCAAGGTCAGGGTCAAACTTTCTTAAATATTACGAATTTAGCTAAATTAAGTTGCTTTTGATAAAATAATATTTAAAACGTTTTTGCTTCGTTTTATATAATAATTAGGTATATATAAATAATATTGATTCATTAAATTATAAAATTGTAACAATGTAGATAAATATTTACTAGATAGGTATCTGAAATAGAGACTAAGATCCAGGTGGAAGTGGGTGCCTTGAAAAGGTAAATTTCGTTTAAACATGAATAAATTTCCACGTCACCAGGGAGGTATTATTCTGCGACGCGTTGACCTTCTTTTAAATGGAGGTCATCGCCGATAGCCCTACTATACTTCAAACTTAATATTATTTTTAGTGACGCAGCAGTTGAAACCATGGAATCCAATGCAAAGCATCAATAACAACACAGAATTTTGACAGTTTCCTTCCGTGCTTTCGACTATCACATTACTGAAAATAATATTGGATTTGAAGTAAAAACCATTTTAGGCAAAAAAAAAACATTATAATAAAAAAATTGAAAAAAAGCAAAATAAATTATTTATCAAAACAAAGGCTAGGTAGGTATTATTAACGCAAGTTGTGAAACTCAAAAAACATTAATTTGTTTTTTTAAAGTTACTAACTAAATAAAGTCATCAAAAAATAACAAAATCAAAAAATCAATGCACGTAGGTATCAAAAAAGTCTTTGGGTAGGTACTAGGTTAGTGCTGTAACAATAATATATTATACCTACATAAGGACAAAAAAAAATAATGATTTGTATGTAAATTAAATCTATGCGCCTATCTTTAAGGGTTGCAAATTTATCTATGATTTGGTCGGAAAACTGTGGGTCTGCAGTGAGATTTGATAATAACTCTTGTTCTATTGACATCATAGCTAACCCGGAGAGCCGTTCTTGTGTCATTGTAGTTCTTAGGTAGGTTTTAATTCGCTTGAGACATGAGAAGTTTCATTCGACCGATACACTTGTTGCAGGGATAGTAAAAGCTAAATTAAAAAGTTTATATGCTTCCACAAAAATTGTTTTAAAATTCTTAAATAACATATCTTAACTTTTTTCCAAGATTAAATTTAAAAACTGTTCATCCCTATACAAAACAGAAAGCTCATTTTTTAACCTATCTTTGTCAAAAATACTTGGATAATTTTTTATAAAACCATTTATTAACGCCTGCATTTTCTCTCAGTGCATCCGCTATTGTGTCTTTATTTTGCTCTACTCTCGTAAGCGCCACAGAATTCTTAATATGTTCTTTGGAACTTTCGTGTGATTTTACCGCCCGTGAAAATTTTTTTAAATCAGAATACCCACCCCCTGAACTTCAATTGTTTTTTACGATGCCTAAAAGCCGTATTACAGGCGGCAAGTCTATCGGCAAGTCGCAATTCTCTTGCTTATAAGCATGCTCAGTTGAAAACAGCTGATCGGATTTGGCAATTCTATTGCTATTGCCAAAAGATCGGTCGGGATCGATTTTTGTTGCAAGTGCGTTTGCAATTCTGGTGTTTTTCTAGTGACTTTCTTGGTTAGAGGTTAGAAAGTTTATTAACATTTCGCATAAAGTTCTAGAGGTTGGTGTTGGTACTCATATTCCCCCTATAAACCTTTATCTATGCTCATATTGCAGTTTTAAAAACATGGACTTGCACCACGACTTGCACGATGTATTACAGTCCTGCAATTGAATTGCAGCAATAGAGTTGCAAGGTCAAAGTATTGCTGCAATTCGTTGCCGACTGTAATACGGCTTTAATAAAATACAAGGCCAACAATATAAGCTTTCCTTATAAATACTTCCGCACAGCCACTTATAGGTTTCGTACCAAGTTACCTGAAAAGCTCTTGAATATTGCTTACCCTGTCTCTTATCGTTGAATATTGCCGAAATGTTTGGTGTCGGACGACTACATAATATCTGTCTTTTTTCCGTTTCGTTTCTCCTTAAAAATGGTGTTTCAATGACTGAGAGAATAATAATCATGAACAGGATTCATATTTTTTTAAAACAATAAAATTTAGCGTTTAATAATTAATAACATAATAAGGAAATCTTAAAACTTACCGGATCTTGAAAATATAACCTTAATTTGCCGAAAACGAAATTATAAATTGCTCAAACAAACACTGCCAACACTTCTATATTACCGGCATCGCTCCTGTAACCTGACTACCCTGCACAGTCACAACAATATTAACATAAAATAAACCAATAAAATATGACAATTTGTAATTTTCCTAAATTAAACCAAACACACACAGTTCACACACCTGCTACGATATACGCCGGGCGCCGGGTAATCACAGAATTCGCAGAATATAACATGTGATTTAAACAGCCAATCAACAACCAGCCAAGCTAGGTTCTTATAGCCTCAATGAGAGAAACAAACGCGAAATGACCCCCCGAGTAAGAGAGAGACAGACCAAACAAAAGACGCTGAGATTTTCGTATGAGGCATGCCAAAATAGGTACGAAAACTCGGAGCAGTGAAGCTGAAATCATTTAGCCTCTCGGCCTTCGACGTCGCCAAAGTTTACAGAATAAAATAGTCGCTTATAGCGTGGCTCTAGGTAAAGCAGTATGAAAATTATTTTTCATATGGAATTTATATTTGAAAATTTATAAATTTACAAAAAACATATTTGTTTTTTTGAGAGGAGATTGGGAGATTGAGGGTGAGGCGCGGCCTCAGAGGCCTACCCTGAGGAGCCGCCACTGCTTACGCAGGCTTCAAATAGGCTTGATATTTTCGACACTGGAGCAAGTTCAGGTTCCTCCTCCTCTGTCTTAGGGTTGGGAGTAGTTTCATTCGTTATTTGGATCTGTGTAGAAAAAGCTGGATTCTTCGCGGAAAAACTCTACTAAGGCTGATTTGGCACCAAGCCAGGTCCAGCCCCACTCCATCAGGTCTAGTCCAGTCCAGTCAAATCACATCAGTCATAGCTTTCGCACGGAGGGAGTCTCGTGTTGACAAAATTAATCAGTCCTATACCTAACAGAGTTGTTTGGAAATGAACGTGGTTCTTCAAATAGTAATTTTAAGAGATTTAGATTGTTTTAAGTTCACAAATGCGGAATATTATCTCCTTCTTTGAATTCGTCAGTATTATCTGTATTACACATAAGTCCGGCTTTCATAAAGTATTTTTTTATTGTCACTGGAGATAAATTGCGCCAGGCCACCAAAACCCATATCAAGGCGTTGGTTATTGTAATATTATTTTCGATTTCTTAAAGAGGACAACGACTGTCTATACATGTTACAAGTCTCTTAATAAGGTAGCTCCTGTAGAGCATTTTAAAATGCTCAATAATGCCTTGGTCCAAAGGTTCGCCATGTGAGATAGTGTTGGGTGGAAGAAAAATAGGTTTGACATTATCCAGTGCAATCTTGGGATGAGGCATTGCATTCTTGGTAAGAAATCTGTGAAGCCATGTTGTCATGATGTCTTCTGTCATCTACGCTTTCTTGTTCGAGACCCATTATCGTGCCCATATAATATGTGCGCCCCTAAAACATTGAGGATTTTTGCTTTTGCCTATTATAAGTGATTCCTCCTTCTCACCTTTCATATTTGCACAGAACAGAATTGTAAATCGTTGTTTTGCTGTTTTATTTCCAGTACACTTGTCATCTTTCAATGCATATGTTTTTGTTGGTAATGCATGATAAAATATAAATAATAAAGCATTATTAAATAACAATAAATAACCCCTAACAATTTACCTGCAAACCCCGGAAACCCCAATAAATACTTTTTGTATAACCAAAATAAACACATTAATTATTATATGCCGGACTGGACATTAAACCTATGAGTCTACGACTTTTCATGACCGGGCGTTTTTAATTTTTTGATAACGCCGAAAACGTAAAAATACGCTTATAAAATAATAATTTGGGAAAAATATGAATTTTATTATAAAATTGACAAAATATGCAAAAAATGCTTATATATGCACTTTGCATGTATTCGTTATTATCATTTTTCCAAATGGGGAGAAATAAAACCACAATTTCACTTACAGAGTGAAAAGAGGGATTTTATTATACAAATATATTTTAAGCAAAGAATGTTTTCTCTTTTTTTGCGATGTTTTATTTGCTGGGCTTCCCCAGCCTATTGAATTTTATTATAATCGATATATCAAAGTTGACATATTGTAAAAAATACAAATAATATACTTGGGGAAATCTGCAGATAGGATAATTAATTTATTTATTTTGTTACAGCTCTTTCCTATTAGCAAAATAATATGATTAGTTAAACCGTTCACTGACTTCAGTGCTGTCCCCGTTTTGTTACTCATATACTATATTGGTATCGTAGTATTGTAATGAAATGCGACAGATTTCTGTCGACCGCTAGTGTACTGAACAATGAAAGATTTCTCGCCAGTAAATACTACTGATAAATCTTGGTTGCTTAAAAGAGTTTACCAAAGGAAAATGATTTGCCCCCTAGGAAAAAATTGTGCGGGCGCCCATGCTTGACTAGCTTTATATTATAATATAGGGTTATAGACAAGAACGGAAACGGTTAATGTGCTTTAAAATAATCAAAGTACAGGTGGGTAAATAAAAAATCGATTAAAAACTGATACTTGTCAATATGGAAATATATATTTGACATTAACGTCGTTGTGGTTTTACCAAGATTTTGTTGTTGTTTTAAAGTATCAATGGATTCCCAAATACCTGTAAAAAGTCACCTTAAGACCTGATATTTATAACCTAGACGTAGGTATGTCGAGGGCAATGTCTAACTCTGCCGCAACATCGAAAATAAATATTTAAAAGATCCTTTCTTTTTGCTTTGAGGGAAGAAACCAGTTTTGCCGTGGAATCCATGAGAAGTATTCTAATTTTCGATGTGAATGCTTTTAAGATGGGGCCGATTTGCTTCAGTCAGAAAAAATGCAATGTAGTTGATTTTTTGTACATTATGGATTAACACAAAAGTGTCAAGCCATATTTTTATTTTGGCCAGTCCGCTTTCCGTTTTGTCTTTTACGTCCTACCTAGTTTTAACTCAGAATATTGCTGCTTTGTCGTCCGCGTATGATATCGTCAATTTGTGCGTCGGTCAGTGAGTTAATATAATTATGTAATAAAAAGTATTGGTCCCAAAACGGTTTCCTGGGGCACTCCTAATCTTACGTTAGGCAGATCACTAAGTGTGTCTCCAATTTTCAAGTATTGTTGTCCATCCTTTAGGTAGTTCTTTTGTGTGTCTAACTAACCTCAGAATGCTCTACAGAAGGTAGAGGGGGGCAGATTTGAAATGCAAATAGATTATCAATTTGTAAAAAATAATGTACCTAAGTTTAGTCAATTTAGTGTAGTGACCATTATTATTATTATTTTAAAAAAATATCACACATAGTTACTAAAGGTGCAGGAATTTAAAACGAAAGAAAAGTACCAGCAGCAGCAGTAGCGATGAGGAAAATCGAAAGGAAGTACAAGTTCAATCACGCTCTACTCAAAGCACTGATATTGCGACTGAGGGGGCCGGACCTTCTTCTTCTACTACAGTTTAAGTCCAAAGTGTTCAACCTATGGTGTCGAAAATTGAAATTGAAGACAACGATTGTCATGAAGACGATATTGGGAAGTTTGTTGGCTTGGCGACCACTATGCAAGTTGAGAAGAGAAAACATCTTCTGAAAAATCGCTGGATACCCTCGAAAAACTATGATTTTGCGGCTTATGCCAAACACCTCAAGAGGAAATTCAATTATCACTGGTTGGAGACATATTCGCCGTGGTTAGCTTACTCAAGGCGGCTCAAAGGCGCTTTTTGTAAATATTGTGTGCTGTTTTCACCGTCGGCCAGCATGATGAGAGGTGGTTGGGGTTCTTTCATCATCAGACCCTTTACTAAATACAAGGACGTGCACGATTATTGCAAAGCACATGTACTGACCCAAGGACACAAGGCTGCAATGGAGTCTGCAAAATCATTGATGGAAGTCGTTCCAGTTGACATCCAACTAAAACGATCTTCACAACATCTAATAGAGAAAAACAAGAAAGTACTCTCCTCAATTGCTTCTTGTATCATTTTTTGTGGCACACACGATTTAGCTCTAAGAGGCAAAAAATTGGATGATGGCGTGCTTATTGACCTATGTCATTTATGCATCAAAGCAGGTGATTCACAATTTGGAGACCATTTACAGCACGGACCGAAAAACGCATCATATCGATCACCTATTATACAAAATGAAATTATTGGTCTGTGTGGCGATTCAATAAGGGAACAAATTGTTTCCAGTGTTAAAGATGCTTGTGCTTATAGCATTTTGGCTGACGAAACTGCAGATATATCTGGCAAGGAACAACTTTCTGTTGGATTGCGCTTCTTCGATAAAAATGCCAATGAAATCAATGAAGAATTCTTAGGCTTTGTAGAGCTTGAAGGGCTTAATGCAATAAGTATTGCCAAAGCTATTGATGATTTTGTGACAAACTTAGGCCTAGACCCTGATAAGTGTGTGGGATTAGGTTTCGATGGATGACCGGAAAAGAGGCCGGCGTACAAGCGATCTTGAGGCAAAAGTATAAAAAAGCCTTCTACTTTCATTGCTCTTCACACAAGCTTAACTTTGTCGTGAACGACTTGAATGTTATTCCAGAAATACGGAACAGCGTTGGAACTATTAAGGAGATAGTTACATATTTTCGCGAGTCTGTTCTGCGACGCAACATTATTGCTAACATTCCTAAATTGTGTGAGACTAGATGGTCAGAAAAGTATAAAAGCATTTGTGTTTTTAAGAATCACTTTGTTGATATAGTTGACGCACCAGAGACATTAGCTAAGGAAGGAAATGCAGCAACAAGAAAAAGTGCGTATCAAATACACGCAGCAGCATGCAAACCTTCATTTATTGTATCAGTAGCATTAATTGCTAAATATTCTGCCATTTTGGAACCTGTAGCAAATATACTTCAAATGAAGACACTTGATATAGTCAAAGCCAACGATCACATTCGAACTATAGATAGATATATATATCTATTTTGTGGAGGAAGACTTCAAGTTTTTTATTTCCTATCATATCAACTCCACTGTAAGTATGGACTACTTTTTCAATTTCTATTCTTAAAATGTTGAGAGATCAACGAGAAGGAGCGGAGAACGTAACAGCTGAAATTTTAGAAGAAGCAGGCGACATAGCAAAGGCTTTCAATGTTGATATAACTGTCGCTCGTACTGCCGGCCGACAAAAACACAGAAGCAACCCTCCAGCCGAATTTTGGAGAAGATCTCTCGTAATTCTTTACTTAGATTCAATAATTGGATCTCTACAAGTAAGATTTTCTGCAGATAAATCGCCAGCATTTTCATTGACCCATTTTCGTCCGGGTAACATGAAACATGTTTCATTGGAGGAATGGAAAGAAAGTATTTCTTCTTGTGTAACTTTCTACAATTTGGAAGGTATCGAAGGAGAAATTGAATTATGGTTCAAAATGTGGAATCAGGTACAGGAAACACCAGACATTACTGAGATTTAAAAAAAAAAGTGAAATGTTTTTTCCGTCAATTAGAACGGCTATTATGATACTACTTTCACAACCATGCACTACCAGCACTATCGAGCGTTCATTCAGTTCCCTTCGAAGAATCAAGACATGGTTGAGGAGCACTATTAGTGAAGATAGGTTAAACGGGTTAGCTATGCTCAGCATTCAGCCAATGGGTGTTTGCGCACGAGCAGCAATTGGTGGAAGATGTAGTTCGAAAGTTTGCAAGGAATCCACGTAAATTATTATTCAAAAATATTTTTTTTTTAAATAAACTGTATATCCCTCCCCTGCCCTTAAGAAGGCTATGGAATTCAGAAAGCTGCCCCCCTTCTGTTTTGAGCTGGATACGCCCTTGATGTGCAATACAGATAATATTGGCGACCTCGAAGAAGAAGGTAATATTCCGCTAGCACAACTGTTTCCTAACATTAAAGACACATTTGTGAACTTGACACAATTTGCCTCTATTGACAACGATTTGCCAACAGAAAGTGCAGAATTGACTATCATCGAGTGCATTCAGAAAATCCAACGGATGAAAACTACTCCCTGAATAGAGAAAGAGGAACCTTTACTTTTACTTTACTTTATGTGCTTTATTGTCCAAGAAATACAAACGTACATTCTCACAGACAAAGCTTACTAAAACTAGTTCTAATCTACATAAATTACATAAATTGCTAGATGACATGAATTGCTAGATATGGCATATAAAACTACAATTAAAAAAGAGAACAAAACAACTATTCTAATAGCAAAATGCAAAGAGCAACACAGTCAATAACAAAACATGTATAAAAATGTACAGAGTAAAAGACTAAAAGAACAAATGAACAATAAAGTGGGCATGTATAAACTCACATAATATACGTAACGGGCCACCATAACACAAGGACAGGAAAGAAAGCCATAACCAACTTAGTATGCACAGCCTATGCAGGACATAAAACGACAATATATAAGATAAAATAAAAGTTAAACTTGTTAAATTTGTTAAAAATGGTCGAGATAAAATTCATCTAGACTATAATAAGCTCTAAGCGCAAGGTGATCCCTTACGGTTCTCCGAAACTGCACATACGCCAGCGATCTACAATCAACACTCAAATGATTATACATCTTTATACTTTCATACATTACAGAGTGCTTGGTACGAGCCAATTTAGGAATCGGGAGCCGGATGTCATGGTTTTGTCTCGTTTGGTATCTATTGGAAGGATTAATCGGACCATTGTTATTGTTGGAATATTTTCGATGCATTAAACATACTGTTTCCAAAATAAAAAGACCAAAAACAGTTAAGATCCGAAACCTAATAAATAGTGGTCTACAGTGATCCCGAAACCCTGACCTACACAAGTATCGAATCGCCCTTTTCTGCATGACAAACACGGACTTCAGGAGATATTGGCCACAAAATCCCCAAAATGCAATGCCATATCGTAGATGGGACTCGAATAAAGAGTGATATACCATCTTAGCCGTCGAACATCCAAGCTCCACCGCCGCCACTCTAATGGCAAAACAGCCCGATGACAATTTTTTGTTCAACTCGGAAATGTGTTTATCAAACCTCAACTTTGAGTCGATATAGAGACCAAGAAATTTAGTAGCAGGCTTATTTTCCACGAGTTGATCATTTAAATGAAGATCATTGTATGTAAAACCAAAAGTGAGAATGTTAGTTTTATTTATATTAAAACATAAGCAGTTAGCTTCGCACCATTCTTTGATTTTCTGTAAGTCTTCATTAATGACACACTTCAATATTTCGCTGCTTTTTGAGCGCCATAAGAGGGTGGTGTCGTCAGCAAAGATGGTGAACATGCCCCGAATGTCCAGGCCCGCGAGATCATTAATATATATCAAGAACAGGATTGGACCCAACACTGAACCCTGAGGCACCCCGCACTCCACTCTCAATGGGCCAGAGCAGGCACCATCGACCGTTACCACCTGCGTCCTCCCGGAGACATAAGAAGAGAACCAGCGATGTGCCGTATTGCGTATACCGCAATGTTGAAGCTGAAGTTGAACCTGAATTTGCTTTAGTGTCAAAAATATCAAGCCTATCTGAAGCCTGCGCAAGTTTGAGAGACTTTTGTAATAATATTAACAATTTTGACAAGTCTACAAATATTTCTCAATTGCTATTAAAATGTGAATCTAAATTTTATAAAAAAAAAAATAAAAATATGAAGCAATCATTAACTTCTGATTATTTTAAAAAATAAAAATTTCAAAGCAAACATACACTACATTGTATAGTATTTATGTTAGTATGCACGTGCAGTATATCCATATTGGTAAATTGGCTTAATCTCACTTAATTTTAGATCTGATAAATTTAAACAAAAATATTTAAAATTATTTACATATATTTAGATACCGTAAAACGGGGGGAAGTTTTCAACTTTAGAAGGAATTATCTTTGTGAAAAATTAAAAAAAAAAAGGGTATTGGTGTGGGCTATATTATAGGCCTTGAAATATATTATTAATACTTACATTAATTAACCACAGTTTTTTAGGTTTTGAGGTAAAAATTTAAAAAAAAATCTATATGGTCAACTTTGCCCCGCACAGGGGTGAACTTGACCGACTATTGAATTTGCATGATAAATGGCTCGCATTACAATGAGGGGCGTAGTTGACCACCGCAGCGCAGTAGATGTGAAAATGTACTGTTAAATATTTGCATTTATTTTTTTTTTAACTAACACAAGCTACAAACAAGCAAATAATAAAACAAATTAACATTACTATTGAACACTTTAAAATAATAGAGCAAAAACTTCATTGAAGACTGTAAATATCGAATAATCTATATTATATTGAAAGGAGACAAGTCATTTTCAAAAGAAAGTTCGCCCCTTCTGCCTATCTGAGGTGAATTTAAAACCTTCTTAATGTCCGATATAGGCACTTCGTCAACGTCTTCTTTTCCGGGTTACACAAATATGCTTTTATATTTTTTCACGAACTTTATTTTGACTTCATTATGGATATTAGTGGATATGACTTCTCCTACGTAATGTTTAAGAGTTTTTTTAGTTAAATATTCAACAACGACCCACGATCGTATTGTTATATTTTGTCCAGTTTGTTCTATAGGACCAAACTCGTCTGGTAAAATGATTTCGTCGTCGTTGTAAGACATTCTGCCAACTAAATGAGACAACGGCACATCATCTTCAGATTCAGAGTTCACGAAATCTTCGCAATCGGAATCAGATTGTTCTTTTGGATCCTTCATTATTTGTCGTTTTACGGTCATAATTTTACTCGTCGAGGGAAGATATGCGTCGTGTGTTTTCTCCGGGCTATCCTCCGCAGCAACTGACCGACCGGGGATAATGTTTAATTTTTTTCTCTTTGTAGATGTCGTTTTTGAGTCAGGATTTCGCTGATTTTTTAGAAAATCCACTAAGACAGCGCTCACTGAAGTGTTAGGTATTTCCTCTTTAGAAGGAATTTTTGAAAGCATCTTTTTTTTTGAAAGAGGATAAATGTCACATGCAAGAAATCCACTTATTGCATTTTGCTGTGCTGTTGCTGACATTTTATCAAATAATTTCTTTAAAAGCCTCGGGAATATAGTTTTTTCAACAGAAGAACTTTTTGCGTTGCTTTTCTTCCATTCAACCAATAATTGTTTCCAATAATTTTTCATAGGGCAGTTTTAACTCGTCGTTTTAACTTGTCGGTCAACTTCACCCACGCGGTCAACTACACCCCAAATTTAAGAAAATTATGCGCAGTTTTGAATATTTTTTTTTTTACTCAAAAAACATTTTATTTTTTAAAATTTTCTTTACATATATGCTGTTGAGAGAGGATAACTTATGTAATAAAATAGAAATAATATACGGGAACGAGATAGCTATCACTTGACAGATGAAAGTTTGACCACCTTGTTTTTATGGCTTAATACAGTGGAATAAGGAGTATATAGTTTTTCACGTTATTTATATCCGAAAAAAGTTATCCCACAGTATTTTTAGAGTTTATTAGGTTACTAATAGGAAAAAAATTAAGAAAAAATCTTTTAAAAAATTAGGGACGAACTTATAACCAAAGATATATTTTTTTGTAATTTTGGTCAAGTTGACCCCACCGGTCAGCTTCCCCCCGTTTTACGGTACTTAATAATAAACAAACAGTGTCAAATGAAGACCAGTTGTCTTAATTCCCTGAGGGTGGTCGCTATTGAGAGATTTTACTGTAGTTTTAATCCCCTAACAATGGTCTATTTACCCCCGCTAATTTCCTTAAAGTAATTTTTATGAAAAATATGTCTCTTCTTTTACCTCTACACCTCTGACCAAAGTAAGTCAAGAGACCAGATCTACTCAGAAATGAATAAGGATTTAAAAAATGATTTTTATTTCAAGAAAAAGCAATGGCGTACCATTTATCTTCAAAAATTGCATCCTGCACAATCGCCACTGATACAAATAAAAAAAAATGTTGCACATTAGAAAATGCCTCTTGATGCCTAGGTGTGTACTAATTTTACAAAAACATCTGGTTATTATAAGTTATATAAAGAGAAATAATTACACTTTAAAATATTATCACCTCATTAAGGAATACCCTGTATATGACCTCATATTCCATATCAGATTTGGACCATAATTTGACTGGAATATTAGTAAAAACAATTTTTACGTATTTCTTAATTTTCCTCTTATACAGGGGCTTACTTAATAGTGGGCCGCATTCTTGAACCAAATTCAAGTAGAGAAGTTCATAATAAACATGTCTAGTAAAAAGTCTGGTTTTCAAGAAACAGAAAATTTTACATTATTTTCGGATTAAGCAGCTAAAAACACAACTTTTTTGTTTTTTGATATATTTTCGTATCTTACTTCGTTTCCGAGAAAAAAAAATTTCGACATTCAGTGAAGTGGCTCTTATTGTTTTTCTCGAGAACGAAGTAAGATATGACAAAATATCAAGAGACAAAAAAGATGAATTTTTAGCTGCTCAATCCGAAAACAATATAAAACTTTTAAATAAGTCAGTGGCGTACATTTTTTTTATTTATATTATTCGTGAGACTGCCCCCCGGTTCGCCGACAACTGCCTTGCAGTCTCTGGTGGAAAAGTATTACTTTAAACACTTATTGCACAAGGAACTATTTTCAATCAAAATGAATGAACGTGCTTTTTGAGCTTGGACTAATTCGCCACATTTCAAGAATAAGACAAAAGTTCCACCATTGGCCTTGTAGATCTAAATATAGAAACAACTATTTTAATATAACAATAATAAAGTAATCTAGATTTAATATGGGGGGTAATGACTTGCTGGTTGACCCACATTGATTACAGCAGCCCAACGTTACGATTAAATAATAGCAACAATTACACAATTACATAAAAATGCAATCATGAAGATACTGTGCATATTTTTAGGCCGGATGTGTTTCCTTGTGCAATTTATAATATATAATAACTACAACAAAACACTTAAAAATTAAAGCCATTTATTGTCTCGTGTAAAATGAGTATAAAGTCATTGACACATTTGTTTTATCTGGATAAAAGAGGACCTAGAACTCTATTTAATGAAAAGTTTATACTCTTAAGCAACTGTATATTTTGTTGAAATTTTATAACTCTATATAGCCCATATGGGCTAAGAAACCCACACTAGAATCGTTCTTATATGCTCCGTCTATCTATCTTACAAACTCGATTTAAATGCTAATCCCTTACCGTCATAATAACCTATTGTGTAAGGTGCAAAATTCGGCCACCTTATCTGGGGACTCCAGGTACGGATCTATTTAAAGACTATAATATTATTATATTTTCTCAGTAATCCTCTTAGAATAATTAGGGAAAAATAAAATAGGTTTATTTTAGTTATTTAAATATCCTAATTTTTGGTTTTAAAATTCAGTTACATGTTTGTATTGGTTTAGACAAGAAGTTATTTGTTGCCAATTAAACGTGATATCTAAGAATGTTTCGTCCGTGGGAAGAAACCAGCACGCCAAGTGGATATACGGGTCGTGATAAAAACCAATTAAAGCGTGATATTTTATCAGTTGACAGAAAAACTAATCTTCGACGTTTACACCACCCTTCTTGAACGTGGTTTTCCAAAATTTGGTGCAGTGAAGGAAGCGGCAGCTTTGACACGCAGGCCAGTGAGCACAGTGTGGTTTGTTGTAAATAAACCTACAGTGAAGAGAAGAAAGAGGAAAGACTCTTTTACTTTTAAGAAACTGGACGCAACGGATGTCAATATAATTCGTAAAAAAAATATATGCCATGTACAGGGAACAAATGATCCCCATTTTAAAACCCCTACATACAGGAATAGAGTGTTGTCATAAGACTCTAAGGAAATGTATTTTAAGAAACGGTTTTAAAATGAAAAAAATTAACAAACGACTAGTAATTATGGAATCGGCCCGGTTAAAAAGATGGAGGATGGAATACCTAATTGCAGTACATGGTTTGTTGACAAAAATAAAACATTCAAGAAAAAGTTTCTTTCCTTCTTTTTAACTATCTACCCTAAATGATTCTGAAATGCTTACTTCCATTTATTCTACCAATTACAAAGTATTCCGTAAATTAAAACTTGTACTTTATACTACTTACATTTTTTGTAATAATATCTAGCTTTGCTTGTGTTGCTTTATCGAGTTTAAAAAAAAACTTTTCAAACAGGGGAAGGTGGGGTCAATAGGCATACCTAGTCAAATTAATTTAAAAATTTAAGTCAAGGGTCGTCATTCAACAAAAAAAGTTCCGCCATTTTTCTGTAGAACTTACAAAGCCATTTTAAATTTAATAGGGAAAGGAAAGAAAGTCAAAAAGTCTTTCTCCACTAATTTAATAAAAGAGAAATCAAAGGCTCAATTTTTTCGTATTAATAAGTCTGCATGTTTCGAAGGTAGTGATCTTCATCCTCAGGAGACAAAAAAAATGTTGCTGTTGGTATTACCAGTAGAGGGAAAATTATAGGTGAAAGGTGACGTCGATGGAGCTTTAAAATTTGTAAAATGTACTAAGAAATAATTGGAACTTGATGAACTGAAATTGAAATTTGATTTATATACCCTTAAAGATGTAGTAATAGGGAACGTGAACACGTTTGTCTCCCTATTTCTACATCTTTAACGGTATATAAATCAAAAATTTTATGTTTTTAACAAATTTTATTTACTGATTAATTTTTCAACAAAATGAGGCTACTTAATTACGGGTTACTGGACCTTAGGTCTTCAGTACCCTCATAAAAATTTTAAAAAGTATTTTTAAACCTCTATAAATGTGACTTCAACAAAATGAAAATTGTACTTCAAGTCTAACAAAATCTTTCTTCCATTCTATTAAACAAATATCTTGATATGAACTAGAATGTCCCACAAATCCTGTTTATATATCCCTTTATAAAAACCTTCACAGGAAGAACATCATTTTCCTTCATAAGCTACTAAATATGGCAAACCTTGTACCAATACAGTTGTTGAACTAAATTTTATCTGACAATTCGGTATGCTGATTGCGTTCATCAAGTTTCATTTATTTCTTAGTACATTTTACAAATTTTAAAGCTCCATCAACGTCACCTTCCACCTATGATTTTCTCTCTACTGCTAATACTAACAGCAACATTTCTCTTGTCTCCTGAGGATGAAGGTCACTACCTTCGAAACATGTAGACTTATTAATATGAAAAAATTGAGCTTTTGATTGTTCTTTTATTAAACCAGTGGAGAAAGACTTTTTGACTTTCATTCCTTTCCCTATCATTTCAACTCCACTTTGAGAATGGACTATTTCTTTAAATTAATACCCAAATATATACTTGTACCTTATGATGCATTATCGATGTGCTTGTTCCAAACAGTGTGTTCGAAAATAGTGGTGCAGGGCAGATGAGTCGACTGAAAACAAAACAACAATTTAATTTTAAACCAAAGCTATACAGGGTGTTCGGAAATAATGGTGACAAATTTTCAGAACTGATTCTACATTTAAAAAATATGGATTTCATTATAATAGACACATAATGTCAATATTGGATTTATTTTTGGAGGCTTCTGGCAAGTGTTAAATAATGGTATTCTATGCAACAAGGGCATAAAGTAGTACTTTTTGTCACGATTGGGAAGTTTGCTTTCATATTCCTACGTACCTCTTTGCACAATTTGAACTTGATAGAATGTATAGTTTTCAAGAATGTCGCAAAAATAATGTATTTAAATCATTTTCTCTTGACCCAAGGTAGTGCAAGACGACGTCACTCGTTTACAAAATTGCCTTCAAGGTCCTAAACCTCTTTGTAAAATATGAACTTGATAATATGTACAGTTTTCAAAAAAATCGCAAAAATAATATATTTAAACTATTTTCTCTCGACGTATGGTAGAGCAGAAGGATGTCACTGGTTTAAAAGAATGCTTCTCGTGGGTAAGAAGAAACTATGGAAAGCTTTGAAGGAAATGATTTTTTGTTATAAAAAAATTTAAAACCGAAAATCACTTTTAATAGAGAAAGACGAAATCATCTACTGGCGACGACGATATTTGAGGGCAGTTAGACATTTTCTAAGGGAAAACAGGAATATCTATTATATGGAAGAAACTTGGTTAAATAAACTCCTAATAAGTCTTTCATTCTATAGTTTTCATAAAAATATATATCATTATCAAACATATATTTTTGAATTTTGGCTTTAGTGTCTTTTGAAGAAGGAGCTTTGTTTAATTGTCTACTATGATAACTAGTGTTATCCATAACAATGACACTATTTGGTGGAATGTTCTGCAATAATTTAGTTTCAAACCAATTTTTAAATAACTCCGCTGTTGTGTCTTCATGATAGTCAACACATGATTCACTAATATTTTTTGCCGAGAGAGATAGGCCATTCGGCACCCACCCATCTTCAGAACCAGCATGTAAGATTGTTATTCTTTTTCCACGGTTTGACGAGGCACGTGTCACACATTTACCGCTAGAATCGACCCAACCACTTGACGAGGTGTCAAGTTAGTTGGTAAAATATGGCAGGATAAACATATAAAAAGCGCGAGGCAAGCTTTCATGGAAGGATGGTCCACTGGAATAAAAGCACCCTCGGGAAGAGGTAAAAGATTAATAATTACTCACATTGGTAGCAAAAATGGATTTTTCAATGGCGGCTTACTGGCATTTAAATCAAAACGGACTGGAAACTGTCATGAAGATATGAATGCTGATGTCCTTGCGAAATACTTCCACCAAATGCTAAATCTTATTCTTCCTGGGTCTGTTATATGCATGGATAATGCCAGCTACAACTCAAGAAAATCCGAAAAGATACCAACGTCATCTTGGAAAAAAATGACATTGGCTTACTGTAAATAAGAAGCAATTTCATAAAGATATGCTGAAAAAGGAGCTACTGGAGATTGTAAAGTTGAATAAACCTTTTTGTACGAAATCTGTTGTCGACGAAATCGCTTCAAAAAGAAATATAACGGTTCTTTGCCTTCCGCCATATCACTATGAATTAAACCCCATAGAATTGATGTGAGCGCAAGTAAAAGGGTTTGTAGCAAGGCATAACACTACTTTTAAAATGTGAGACGTTAGAAACCTCTTGCAAGATAAAAAAAGACACTGGATTGTGAAAAATGGAGTAAGTGTGTCAAACATATGATTGAAATAGAAGAAAGAATGTGGGAAGCTGATAACATGCTATAAAACACTGTAGAGCCCCTTATTATCTCTCTGGACCCCAACGACGATAGTTCATCGGACTACTCGGAACATGATGACTAAAACTTAAAAATTAGGTTGTTGAATTGTACATAGTAGATTTTTTTTAATATTAATATTTATTCCAATTTATCTATTTTCATATTATTCTGACTTTTGTATAAGTTTTTATTTACTTAATATTATAATAATTAATATCTCAATTATTTTTGCTTTGTTTTACATTTGTTTTGGTTATCCGGGTCATGGAAAACTAGAAACAGGAAAATCAGTTTTTAACCGAAAATTTAAGTAAAAATCGAAATGGTGGCAAACGCATTGAAGATAGGTATAGGGATGACTTAACAAGAATAAAAGAGAATTAAACTTTCTATAGGATGAGCCTAATAAATATAGGGTGTTGTATTTGAATAAACAGAGTTATTGTATTTTAAAATTTTCTATATCCGGATATCAACAAAAAACACCCTGTACAAAAATTCAACCACTTTATTATTTTAAATAGTTCTTCTATCCCTATACTTCGAGTTTGCACGACATTTTGGATTTTAGATTAAGATTAAGACAAAACAGATTATTTTATACCAGTATGTTTTTCCTACACTTTTTAGAATTTTTCATTTAGTTTGGCAACGTTTTAAAAATTTAGCGTTAAATGGATAATTTCGTGGGGAATCTAAAAATGCTAAAATATGTAGGGTGTTGCATTTAAAAAAAATATATTTTTATTCTACCACTTTTTTGGACTACTCTGTATAATTCAAAATAATTTAGGAATATATATTTGCTTATACCCTACAACTTTTGTGGAAACTTTTTTTTGATATCTTAAATAGAAGAGCCGATATATTACTTTGTCACAAAAATGGGCCACCCTGTATGTACCACGGGAATAATTAGGTCTTATAATTCCCTTGATACATAAATAACTATTTTCTTTAGCAAATTAAGAGGCATAGCCAGTCATAAAGCTCATGCGATAAGGCCTTTACCTAAGTCATGTTCTCCCTATTCTCGTTTCCCCTAAAAGAAAAAATCTGAAAAATGTATTTAAATCAGTAGATTTAGTAAATTATTAACACAGCAAATTATTAACAATTAACGAGCTTTTAATAGCTATATTGCCGCGAAGTACTAATATTTTATATAATACCTGATCCTGACACTTTTATAATTGTAATTGCCCGTATTTAAACTGAGTGCATCAAAAAAATACGTTCAATTATGTCAAATTAATCACAATCTAGTTATTTAATTTGAGGAGGAAGATTTATTGACCAGTACTAAAGCCGACGCGTCCTTAAAACGTTTGAATGACAAGTAAGGTTAAGATCGAACCTTCAACGTCAAGATCACAGGGTAAAAAAATTAGTTGTACCCCCCAGTGACACCTGATTTTATAAAACAATACCATGGGAAAATTTTAAAAATATTTTTAAATAAAATTGTGCATCAAATGCAATTTTAAATATTAGCGAACTTTATAGATAAAACCAAGTTATTTTATGTGCTCTAAAAACATTTTAAAACATATGGAAACGAACGTAGGATACAATATGGTGTCCACGAGGGCGCTTGGGGATATCCGCAGTCCAAATTTGAAAAACGATGTGCTTGAGAACATGTCATCTCACATAGGTATGACTATAGTACTTGGCTGGGAACAAAATCACATAAAGCTGTTTGTTTTTGGGATGTTTAGTTTTTGCTGTTCTACTTATCATATTAAAAGTCGCCAAACCTCCGGGGTGGGGAACCCCCCAAAATCCCCCCCCTCCTTAATGTAATTTTTTTTTGTAATTTTCCCCGTTATGGTTAATTTTGCGACAAAAAGTGAAGAGGGAAAAAGAAACCCTATGCAATTTTACACAAGTTAACTATATTCACAAATAGTATTTTGAAACAGTAGCGTAAAGTCCATCCGAGCATATTTCGTTTGTCCTAATAACTGCAATAATAGTTTTATTATATTGTAAACACCCAAAGAAACCCCGTTACCTGTTTGATTGCCAAACCTACGTTTTTAAAGGATTTCTTGGTAGAATTACCCATATAAAACTGTAGATGAGCGTGCCAACCAGCGAAATCTACCTGGCCCCAGCTAGCATCACTATTTATATTACTGAAATGAAATAAAATACGGGGTACTGCTTTGCATAGGAACGGATTTTGTAGTTAAATGAAAAGCCATAGTAATACCTTATAGTAGCAATGTTTATTATGTTAATTTTTATATATACAGTGAGGACAAAAAGTATGGAATAAATTCATTATCTAAAAGACGATTTATTTTATGAACAATCGCTCGGACACGTCAACTTTCTTTTTATTTTCTACATATTTTGAAAATATTTTTCCTTATACAGGGTTGCCCAAAAAAGTAGGACACAAGTCAACTTAATTTTTTTAAATAGAACACCCTATATATTATTACATTTTCGAATTCTACGTAAAATTCTAAACAATTTTTGTGTAACATGTGATATACCTATGTCGAATAGTTTCAGAATTACACAGGTTGAAAATTTATTTGTAAAACCTATTAAAAAAGTAGGCTTTGGAAATCCGAAAAGAAACAAAGCGTTAAATGTAATGTCAGCAAATTATTTCATTAAAGTTTACTGTCAAAAAAGAAACATGAAAATTTTTTCTAGTCAAAAATTGCGTGAATTAATTTCATCTAATAAAAATGAAATTAACCGAAACAGAAAGAATTAAAATATTAATGATGATTGGTTATGGGGATAGAGTGCGTACCCAACAAGAAGTTTGTCATTTATTTAATGAAAAAATATCCAGATCGTGTGCCGATTATGCAATCAACTGTGAGTAAAATGAAACAAAAATTTGGACAGTTAGGTCACGTTAGGGATGCTCGTAAACTGGGTCGTCCCCGTATCAATCAAGACAAAGAATCGGACTTACTGCTAAGTGTCCAAGAAGACTGCCATGCAGCAACTAACAATTTGGCTGGAAGTTTAGATATTGCAAAAGCATCCGTCTTAAATATATTACATAGAAACCAATATCACCCTTATAAAATGCAAGTTGTACAAGAACTTTCAGATGGCGACTTTGACAGGAGGTTAGAGTTTTGTGAGCGCCTCCAAAATATGTGCAATAATGACCCATATTTAGTTAAAAATATTGTATTTTCGGACGAATCTACGTTTTGCCTCAACGGAAATGTCAATACACAAAATTATCGGTACTGGTCGGACACAAATCCCCATTGGATACGTGAGGGACACACCCAATATCAACAGAAAATAAACGTGTGGGCGGGTATTGTTGATAACATAGTTATCGGACCCTACTTTTTTGAACAGTCATTAACAGGTAATAGATATTTGCGAGTCCTGGAAGAAGACCTTGTTCCAGCTTTAGCGACAATACATCCCAACCCAGAAAATCCGGACCTACCAAATAACAGGCTTTGGTTTCAACAAGATGGGGCTCCACCTCATTATGCTGCTGAAGTGCGAGCCTATTTAGATGAAGTTTTTCCAGACAGGTGGATCGGGAGGAGGGGGTTTATTGAGTGGCCAGCGAGATCGCCTGATTTGACACCTTTGGACTTTTTCCTATGGGGTTATTTGAAGAGTAAAGTGTTCTAAACAAAACCTGTAGATCTTGAGGACTTGAAAATTCGCATTCGAAATGAAATTCGACTAATACCTCCTAATGTAGTGCATAACAATCAAATTGAGTTTGTAAATAGACTTGGATATTGCCAAGTAGTAAATGGTGAACATTTTGAACATCTAATTAAATACCATTAAATTACCTTTAGAGTATCCAATATTATGCATTACTTACTATTAGTGTTAATACTGTTAATTTTAATATAATAATAGGAATACAAATAAATTTTCAACCTGTGTAATTCTGAAACTATTCGACATAGGTATATCACATGTTACACGAAAATTGTTTAGAATTTTACGTAGAATTCGAAAATGTAATAATATATAGGGTGTTTTATTTAAAAAAATTAAGTTGACTTGTGTCCTACTTTTTTGGGCAACCCTGTATAAGGAAAAATATTTTCAAAATGTGTGGAAAATAAAAGGAAAGTTGAGGTGTCCGAGCGATTGTTCATAAAATAAATCGTCTTTTAGATAATTAATTTATTCCATACTTTTTGTCCTCACTGTATATTAATTTATTATAAGTACAAAACAAGTGTGAAAAGTTTGCGTGCGGAAAAGGGCAACTGTTCGCACGCATTTAGGTAAAAGTAATAATAACAATTAATATGCATACTTAAAAAAAATAGATTCACATATATACACAGAAGGTTTAATTGTAATTATAAAACGTTTTAATCTGTTCCTAATTCAGTCTCGCTATCACTATCATCCACATTTATAATAAGAGGATGTATTGCGTTTTGTTGTGTAGTTATATAAGAGTCTTCAATTTTTAAGATTTTTAGATAAACTATTGAACGTTTTTCGGATCTAAACTTTTTTATTTCCCTAAGGTACAGAAATCTCATTTTTCTTCATCTTTCGGATTCCATAATAATTTGTCTCTTGTTTATTGTCTTATACTTAAATTGCATCTCTTGCAAAGCGCGGTGAAGACTTGTCCTGCTACATGATATCGTTGTATCGTCAGTTGTTAACCGTGTTTTTAAAGAATCTAACGTGGGCACAACATTTTCTCGATACATTTACTATATTTTCCTGCAAATAACATCTTTGTCACAAACATCTACGCACTTCATTTTTCCGGTATCTTTGCGAGCTTTTCTTTTAAAGTGTCCTTTTAGCATAATATCGTACCGTCGATAATGGAACTTTCATCATTTCACTGATATTTTTAATAGCAATTACTTTGGCGTCAGAAGATAAATGCTTCCTGGAATGTTTAGGGTAGCTAGATATCGAATTAGCTGAAGATTCCCAAGGTATCCACATACTCTTAATATTAACTTGTTGCACACTGTTTCAAAGTAAGATAGATAGGTACTAAGCTATTTCGAATATTATGTTTTCTATTTATATAAGCTATATAAATAGGTACCTGTAAATAAAAAGTTTTGAGAAATATCCCAATAATTAAGTTGTTTCTAGAAAACCTTAATTAGACAGTTTATTAATTTTGATAACAAATCAAGTAATGTACCTATTTATTGTTATTATAAACTGGCGTTAAAAATAAATGTGGGTTAATACGTCTCTGCGAAAGCGAAAGCCGAGTTTATGAGGGGTTTTATTGCAGTTATTAAGCCAAACAAAATATGTTGGGTAGTACTTTATCACAGGCTTAAAAAGTAAAATAATAATTTTAAAAAAATTAAACTTTATGTTTTCGATATTAATAATATTTTTTTTTAATTCCTAGTAAGTATATTAATTTAAATTATAGAATGCATAAAATAAATGAAAAATATACAGGGTGTCCGGGGAAATGTGTAAATCTCTTGGATTCAAATAGAACATAAGAAAATAAGATGACAAGTTTCTATAATTTTTTTTTCGTACAGGCCCTCCCTACGGAGATATGTGCCCCTAAAGGACGCCACTGAAAATCGGGTTTTACTGAATATTTTTCAAAGTACTTAATATAATTTAATAAAAATTTAATGTAATGGACACTAGTAAGTACCTTTTAAAATAGTGCCCTTAAATTAAATATTTAAGTAAAAGATCAATGTGCCAGCGATGTAAGAGAAAAAATATTATAGGAGCTTCTCATCTTATTTTTTCATGTTCTATCTGAATTCGAGAGACTTCCCACATTTTTCCGGACACCCTGTATACCATATCAATAATTTTTAACATCAATATAATTTTCTTAATTGGGTAGAATATTTTATAAATTGTAATGTGTATAAAGTCAAAAATAAAGCAAATTAACAATGAGACATATGGTTACCTCGGTATTTATCGGCTTCCTGACAATTCAGGAAATAAGAACAAAGATCCCCTTTTTTGAGGACGCTATTTTAAAAAAATATAGTATCCTTGGATAAGATTTATTATAAATTCCTGATGTGCACAATAAAACGCCCACCTGCACTCGTTTATATAAAACAACACTCCATTAATTTTGCAACAAATTAGTTTTAATGCGGGATTTCTGCAGGAAAGATAAATATTTATTTATGACTAAACAAGCCCCCGGTTATAAGATGCATGTCATTAGCGTAGTCGGATGCTCGCAAAGAGCGCATACCTACCTACCGGGTCATGCTTGAAAATTAAACACGCAAATTTCCTTAGCCCGCGTGAAAAAAACGCAGTGTATTAACGACATATATCGCGAACAACATCAATTGTGGTTAAAAATTACATATTACGACTAAACACACAATTAGTTTAATTAATTGTTTACGATAAGACCATGCTCTTTTGACATGGTTAATATGTGTTAAGGTAGCTATAATTAATTTATAAATAATTTCGATTAAAAAAAATACACAGCGATATGTATAACATAGGTCAGAATTGCTCCAAGTCATATCGAAACAACAATAATTAATGCAAAACAATGTCTGATTAGTTGATTCGTTGTACGACAATTACGCTTTGACAACTAGAAGGATGTTGATTTTTTTAATGTGAATGTCATAGTAGTTATTTATGATATAAGTGTTAAAAGTACATTTTTAAAGCACGCATGTGCAGAGTGCCTTAAAAATACTTTTAACACAAATATCATACAATATTTTTTCTTCAAACTGCAATAAAAAGCATAGAATAATTGAAAATTAAATGTTTAGAATCTCTCATCATTGTTTGCAGACTTGTTTACAGAAAAATTTGAAAGGTCCCGTCAGTTTTATTAAAACGTTAGCGCTGGCTGTTGTGATTTGACAAAAATGCAAGAAAAACAAGAAATCGAACCACTTAAAAACTGCCATGAAAATCAAGAATTCAATATGAAATTGCTCATTATAAATTTATAAAATGGTTTGAAAACAAAGGCGTTTCTGGAAAGTGTTCCGAAAACATATTCCCGAAAAGGAAAAGGCAAAGGTATGGAAGTCATCTTCTCTTTGGTCCCATTATTCAATGATCAAAGCTATGCTACGTGTAAATAACGACGTAGATATGAGCAAACATTTTAAATTGATTGCCTACTTGGAGCGTCAAGGAGAGGGTTACCAGGCCAAAAAATCAAAAATTTTTACTAGAGACCAAATGGAACAGTTTCTGAAGTGCGCACCGGATGATGAGTACTTTCTGATAAAAGTAGCTACGATTGTAGGAGTATTTGGTGTCTGCCGCAGGGAGGAGCTTTGTCAGTTGACTCTTGACAACGTGGAAGATATGGAGACTTCATTAGTAGCTGCGTTCGGCAAATACATCTGCGATTGAATTGATTTTTTGTCACGTGACCACAGATCAGTCTGAGAAATTTGTAATAAAAGAACGGTACCAAACAACTGATCTCTGTCAAAGTCAAAAAGTCAAAAATAAAAACTGCTTTGTTTTGATTCAAGAAATATAACCTATTTTCCCCCTTTTCTACTAAAAATGAGTATTCCTACTGTTGTATTCGCCCTAATTGAAGGAGGCTATCAACTGTCCTATCCTCTTTGCTATCAACTTATGTTTGAAGACGATGATGAGTAAGACGTAAAGATTTTGGTAAATTTTCGTCTGTCACCAATATGGTAAACCGTTTTTGTTCTTCCGCATCATAAAGTTCTATTTCCTTCATTTTTTAAAGTTAACTTTCTAACAAGGTACTCGCCAAAGCAAATTTCAAACCAAAACTAAGAACAAACTTCAAATCAAACTTAACCTCACTAACTCAGCTGGCTGAGATTTGAGATTAATCGCTTTCATCCGATCAAAAACTCCGAGCAAAAAGATCATCGTCAGAGCGCTCAGATTTTAATTGCCGAACGGTTGACATTTACTTCCCCTACATCCAGATGTCATAAACGAACGATTCAGATCAAATCTAAGCGGTCTGATGTATTTGCCGAACGCGGCTCATTATTAATATATCAGATATCAAAACCAAGGTACCACGAAATTTCACTATCGTCGAAAAATTTTATTGGGATTTTTATCGAAGATATACTGATCTTCGTCCAGCAGATGTCGTACATCGGCGGCTCTTCTTAAAGGTTAATGTACCAGAAATCCGGTCGGAATTAATACGTTCGGAAAATTTCCTGCTATTATAGCAAGATTTCTGCAACTTCCAAATTCAACAGTCTATACGGGGCATTGCTTTCGCCGTTCCTCTGCGAGCTTACTTGCCGATGCTGGAGCAAATTTGACGACAATTATGCGGCATGGGGGATGGGAATCCTCAACCGTTGCGGAAGGGTACATCGTGGATTCCTTTGAAAATAAAAATTAGATTGCTCGAAAATTGCTTACAGTACAAGCGGCATCAGCCGATGATGCTTCAACATTAACTGGACATGCTGCTGTTTCTGTTCAATCCCCCTCAACCGCGAAGAACAGCAGAACTGAGGAAGGAATTCATTTTTCAAATTTTTCAAATTGTACTATTAATATAAGTGTAAATAAATATAATAAAAATGTTTCTTGACGTTTTTTTGAAAAAATTGACATTTTACTTTTAACACTATTCTATTTACTGATGAGGCTACACTCTGCCTTAATGGAACAGTCAACCGACATAATTATTATAGATTTTGGTCGACAGAGAATCCTCACTGAATGCAAGAGGTCCATACACAGCACTCACAGAAGCTAAACGTATGGGACGGAATTTTACGTAACAGAATATTATGACCTTTCTTTTTCGAAGAAACGTTAAACGGAGAGAGGTATTTGGAGTTTTTACAGTTTGAATTAGTTCCTGCTTTAGCTGGCCTATATCCAGATCACGATGAACAGGATAGTCGTGAACGAATCATTTGGCTACAACAAGACGGTGCACCACCCCATTACGCCGCACGGGTACGAGAATACCTAAACGAGGTTTTCCAACATAGATGGATAAGTAGAAGGGGAGAAATAGAATGGCCAGCTCGCTCACCCGATTTAACACTCCTAGATTTCTTTTTGTGGGGATATTTGAAAGAAAGAGTGTACACGAACAAGGCATTGGATTTAGAGACATTAAAACTGATAATACAACATGAAATTCGACAAATTCCTGAACAGGTTATTGGGAACGTTCAAAACAAATTTGTTTTACGTTTAGGACACTGTCAATGGCCACCAATTTGAACATTTAATTAAGTACTCTACTTTTTATAATCAGATTTAAAAGCTGTGGTTTTTACCTAATAAACCTAACACTTAAATTTTGTTAATTATTATTGTTAAGATTCTGATATATCGAAAACAGCTGCATATCGAAATAGGGTATGTTACATGAAAAATATTCAGAATTTTAAGTATAATTCAAAAATCGAATAAAATTTGTGGTATTTCATTTAAAAAATTTAAGTTGACGTGTGCCCCGACTTGAGCAATCCTGTATAACATTAAAAATTCTCAAAATTTGTAAAAATGATAAATAAAATCGACGGGTCTGAGCGTATTTTGAAAATATATGTTGTTATGAAAATATTGGGGTGTTCCATTCTTTTTGTCCACGCTGTATAATATAAATTCTCACTTAGAAAAGTAAATTTTTGGAAATACTTATGTGAAAAATATATTTCTTTGCGTATATATATACAAAGCTAAGATTTATTCTAATTACGTATTTTATTTTTACAACAAGTATTTTTCTTTTTTGTGTATAAAAACAAAATCGAATAAAAACCTTTTTACAGGATCTTAAAATTAAAAGATTTGAATATAAACTACGTGAGCACGATAATCAATATAACAAAAAAAATATTATTCTTGTGATTGATCATATTATTATTACTGACGTGCTTCATCAAATTTGCGTAGTAATGAATCCTCTAATACCTAAGGGAAAAACAAAAATTGTAAACACAGTAAACAGCGTAAACATATACTATTATTGTAAAAATGATTGGATGTACGTAAAAAAAAAGTTTGTTTTTAATTTCTGTGCTTCATTTTAAATCTTTTTCCGCAAAATATTCCTTTACGCAAATGGTCGCGTGGCTGAAGGTCAATGTGTACAAATAAGCTAATCTTTAAAAAGAACAATATTCAATAAAACAGTACAAAAGTGGTAATTATTAAACAAGTATGTGGTAGGTACAGTTAATTCACCTGAAAATGAGCTTGAACATTAAACTGAAATTGTGTTGAATTGTAAAAGATTTGTTCAAGGGCGAATATGTTCTTATTTAACCCCCGTGACCTCTCTATTCCTTGTTTTATTGGATACTATAGAGGTGCTCTCAATTACTGCGTTTCCTAATTGGTGGTTAGAAAGAGATGAAGTGGCCTGCCAGATCACCAGATCTTACCCCTTTTGACTTTTATTTATGTGATGATAAAATCTCAAACTTCTTATTAGAATATAACTTAGTAAAACTTACAAAAATTTAAGGATTGGATAGGTATTATTTTGGTAAGAATAGCAGATAATGTTATAAAATAATTTTTGATATATCTTCAAATAATAAAAATGCTTTTCAGGTTTACACATTTTGAGGTTATTTTTGAAATATCTGTAATATTCCAGACATTTTTAACATCCTCACATCCTGTGTGACCTAAAACTGGTTTGTCTATAGTATGCAAATTAGGATGACTAGGGCCATCCTAATTTCATTCTAATAAACTACTTGAAGTTAGAATGACCCTAATTTAGGACCGATTCGGGGCGTGTAGGTCTTAAATATCTAAAATACGGAATTTTTAAAAACTATCATTGCAATTTACCTAAAATTTACAATGCAACATTTAAGTTGTCCACCCTGCTTAATGGTCCTGTCATTGCAAATTTGCATTTTATTACTCTCTCGCATCACGCAACAGAGTATATATATGGTGTGAGATCGGGTGAGCGTGCAGATCAATCAAATGGATTCAAGCGCCTAGACAAGAACATATGGGATATTAGCAATTAAATAGGAAATTCAATTTTATATTTATAAGGTGTTAACAAAATATAAAAGTTGATATTTTAAATATTAAATATAGTTTAAGGTCACCTCAGCTAGCTCAAGCTCGTGGCAATTGTAACTGGGGTGGTTTTTTTGTAAAGGGTTCTTGTCAGTTGAACAACAATGTGTGCGTATATGGACTTGAGAGAATAGTACTATGCAATCCAAGATATATGATTGAGTTTTGAGCTCCACTCACAACTGCTTTTAACTCTAACTTATCACAACAACACCAAATTCCTTTCAGTAAAACAATGGGGTCCACACCCAATGCCAAAACAAATACACAAAAATGATTAAAAATAAATTAATTCGAAATGATGTAGGTGATTTCAAATTGGAAATAAACAACACTAAATTCAATATCTCATAAATATATATAGTTAGTTGACTTACCAAATCAGATAAAATTGTAAAAGGATGAGTTGGGCTGATTTAAATACTCATTATAACAGCACAAAAGTTGCAACTCCTTTACATGTCGCTTTATACGTCTAAATTCTAATATTAATAAGGTAAATCACTTATAATGTAGACATATACTATAAATATAGTTGAACAAGAAACTAGCTTATGACTTATAACTATCTCGTCAAGATTGTGGATTCATTTCTTGAAAATTGTAGTTTTGCAGTTTCGTCGGAAAGCGCGCTTTCTTTGATAAAACGCATTAGGGCTCAAGTGCCGCAAGGCTCACCTCTGTCTCCGATGCTGTACAATATGTACACTCACGATATACCGAAAGATAGACAAAATGGGCTCTATTTATTTGCCGACGACACTGCAATTACTGCGAAATCAAGCCAACTGTGTTTGATAATCTCGAGGTTGAAGCGCCACATTAAACTTATAGAAAAATAGCTTTCGGCTTGGAAGATTCGTCTGAATTCTTTCAAGACGAAGACCATATTTTTCTCAAAAAGCAACGTTAAACGACCTGAAACTAGGCTCAGCGTCAACGGGGTGCAAGGGTGTCAGGAAGTTAAATACTTATGTTCGACTAAAGACTGAATCGGAGGCTAAATTCAATTAATAGAGTAAAGCTTGCATTGCGGCACCTCTACAAGGTCTTGGTGAGGCCGGTTTTAACTTATGGTGCGCCCTTGTGGTGTAACATAAGCAAAGCAAAGCTAAACAAGTTCTAGGTTGTTCAGAACAAAGCACTAAAACTAATAGCAAATGTACCGAGATATGCTATGAACCGAATTCAACACAATGACTTTTAAATACAGACCATCAAGGAGTTCTTTTTAAAAATCATGGCCGACTACTGCAAACGTACGGACATTTCGACCAACGAACTCATAACACAGTCACGTCAGTCACATACAAGAGCAAGACCTGACTCGACATACAAACTGCCTAAAGATTGGCTTCCTTTGGCGAGCCCATTCAACAGTAGGTATGCAATAGAAATAGTGCACTGTTAAAGGCGCCAAAAACAAGCAGCATCAAATCTCAGATAACCACGTACGACTCACAAAGGAATAAAGCTACTGCCGAATAATACTAAAAAATGTATATGAACAATGCCGACAAAGTAAACGAGGAAAAAGGAAGTCACAGGTCTAACCTAACTTAAGAATACATGGAAGATCCCGTATGAACAAAGTTTGGGTTTTGGAAACGTCAAATAACCCCATTAAAGAAATCATCCTTCTTTTTATACAGTTAAAAAATTTTAGAAACATATCATGTGTAGTTCCCGAGGTCTTCTAATAAACCACTCAATGTAAATGACCCTATAATATAACGATAATCTAAATGCCCTTAGCGTTTTAGAGGTATGGTTTAGACACAGAGAATTACAAAAAAAATTTCTTACCTAAATATAACATGTAACAAATAATTGCATAGATAATGAAAGAAACTCATTTTCAAATGAAAGGACTGTATATTTACAATTTGCTACCATAATATGATATACGCTCCTTACCTATCTCAATTATTATGTTTAACTACTGAGCGGTGTTACGATATTTATCTAAGACAAACAACAACAATGTTGCTCTTGACAAACTCCTGACCTGAATGAAATAGTTATCAACGTATCACAACCGTAATTAAGTGATATATTAATTGTTTTAATCGTAATTCATAAGGAAATTCGGTCAACAAAAATCAATCCGACATTTGTTAGTGCATATAATTACAATTGATCTTTAAAATTTATGGTTTATTTACTACTAACAACAAATATATACTGTATATTTATCTTCAGTATATTTACCCCACCTTCAGATGTTCGAACCCCACAGGAAGAAATCTAATGGGGCCAAATCCCGTGACCTTGCAGGCCAGTTCACAAGATCACCATGACCAATCCATGTTTTCAAACATTTCATTTACTGTATCTCGAACTTGTCGCGCAAAGAATGGTTCTTGCTGATCTGTATTATTATCCAGAAGTTGTGGTAGATCGTTCCTTAAAAGAGTTTTGTAAATTTCTCTATTTAGGTGACGGTCAAAAAAATGTGGTCCAATGACTCTACCTCTGACTATACCATACCAGGTATTAACCTATTAAGGATGTTGGTTTGTATCATTTTCATCTAGTGAGGATTTTGAGGTGCCCAATAGTGTAAATTGTGTCGGTTGGCCTTAAATTAATAAAAGCAAATTTGATTCACTCAGTACAAAATTCAAATTCCGTAATCTTGGAGACTGACAAAGGCGGAATTTATGCCTAAACTTTAACGATCAGACTATTCGCTGGCAAAGGCATTCAGACCCATCAGCTTGATGTCGCTCGTACTCAAAACACTTAAAGAACAGGTTAATAAGCATATACGACATAACGTCTTGGAACACCAGTTTCATCAAGACGAGCATGCCTACAGAACAGGAAAATCAACGGGATCTGCCCTTCCACCAGATAGTCAGCAGGGTGGAGAAGGCACTAGAAACAGTTCTACTGAGAGCTTTTCTGGACATAGAAGAAGCATTTGACAACGCATTCTTCGCATCAATCACCAGGGAATCCAGGGCCATCGGACTGGAGGAAACTTGCTGCAGGTGGATAGAAGGTATGCCCTAAGGCAGAATTATATATACGGATCTCCTTAGTAAGACTTTGGCAGCGCAAGTGACAGGGGGAGTCAGCAGGGGGTACTCTCCGCTCTATTCTGGAACCTTGTCATGAACGGGCTACTACGCTCACTCAGCAGAGAAGGATATCATATCGTGGGTTATGCGGACGACCTTGCAATAATGACCCAAGGCAAATACAACACAACAGTGAGAGAGAAAATGCAAAGTGCTCTTAATATCGTGAAAAGATGGGTAGGGCAGGAACGACTTAACATCAGCCCTCAAAAGACTGTCATAGTCCCGCTTACACAACGCAGGAAAAAGCAGGGATTGGGACCCGTAACCCTACAAGAAATAAACAGTCCACTGTCAAATACCTGGGAGTAACTTTGGAATCCAGATTGACCTAGAACAAACACGTGGAGAGAAGAATCCGAAAGTCGGAAGTAACCTTGGCAATTACTAGCTGGATGCACGGAAAAATATAGAGACTCTCACCCAAGCTGGTGCATTGGCTGTACACCAGGGTAGTGAGACCTGCAATAACGTATGCAGCATTAGTCTGGTGACCAAAGAAACAGCAGATAACTGCAATATCAAAGGTAGGAAACCTACTTAAGCATCACAGAGGCCTTGAAATCGACTCCCACATCTGCAATGGAGAACATCTTAGACCTTCCTCCACTTCACTTGGTAATCAAAGGAGAGGCAAGCATGGGACTATACAGACTACAGAGTTCTACGTCACTTTCTGGGTAGCATAGATTTGGACACGCACTCCTATGCGATAATATAAGGGGACCTGAGTTAGAAATAAGATCAGACCACACAAACCCTTATCTTAATAAGTGGATCCACATATAATCCGACAGCCAAGCCAGCGTTAACATGAAATAAGGTGACATCAAGACTGGTATGGGAATTCTAGGAGAAACTAGTGGCCCTGGCAAATGCCAATAAAGTAGAACTACAATGGGTACCAGGACATGAAGATATTACAGTAAACGAAAAGTCTGACGAACTTGCAAGAAAGGGGCCGGAAAAAACATTCATTGGTCCAGAACCGGCACTCGGAGTCCCAAGGTGCACAGTACGAGATGTCATAAAACGATGGACAAGGAATCAACACAAAATCTACTGGAACAACAGACAGGGATTAAACTATACCAAATTTTTCATTGGGGGACCCAGACCCGAAACTAACAAAACAGCTACTTCTGATGAGCAGAAATCAGCTGAGAATTACCGTATGAAACGGTACAACGGAGACCTAAGCTGCAGGTTATGCGGGCGAGAGAGTGAAACGGTACAGCATATTATTTGTCACTGCGAGTCATTGGATCGGACAAGGCAACAAATACTCGGGCAACCAAGACTGGAACCAGAGGATCTTTCGACACTCTCCCCAGTTAACCTACACAAACTAGTGCAAGGAACTGGAATAAATTAGTGGGTGTAAGAACAAACTAGGGTGAGCACAATGGTGAACCATCGGAAGAAGCCCTACGTTTTTCAGTCCAAGCCCTCGTGGATGAAAATAATCTTTGCTCCCACAGTACTTTGTCAAAATGAGAAGTAGTATCCTAGGATTTCACGACAACTGAAAGTTTTGATAAACGATCAGTTCAAATTGCAGTTTTAAGTGTTCTAATTTTGTTTATTCAAAAATTGGGGTTCTAAAATTTGAATAAAATATATCCAGCCACTTTTCGCTGTATAAAATAGTTTAGGTGCTTTGACCCACCTCAAGTAAACAACGCATTAAAAAAAGAAGCAATTTAATAAATTTATGAATTTTCTATTAATTTATTTAAAATAAGTTGTTTAAAAACACTTAATAAATGTAAACAAAGGACCTAAAATGTTTAAAAATATAGATTAAAAGTTATTTAAATTTTAGTCAAATAAGCGGTTTTTGTAGAGGTTTTGCGGCAAATTCACATATCCGTAGTAGACCTCCCAAAGTCTGAAAACATCGTTCTTTGCGAGAAAAATTAATAAATAACTTGTTACGTAATATTTATATTTTTTAAAGGATATACAAATGATTCAATTTTGATAATTAATATATTCTAAACACTGATAAGTCTAATACGAACAGCTGTGATTTATAAGCCCCGACCAATTACAACCCAATTCTATTTTTATCAATGTTGGTTCATTTTTTACTCTTGGTGCTCTTTTTGTTTTTTATGTTTTATAATAATGGTGTACGAAACTTGTTTCTTTTCATGATATTGTTTCCCAATCTAAAAATTTACCTAAAGCACCTAGATAATATATTAAAATAAACTTCTAGTCAAAAATATGATGATCTAGTCCACTGAACTCCTACCAGCATAAAACCAAAGCTAAAGCGGAAGCTTTCCTCATGCGCAGTACGTCAAATTTTTACGATTTGGGTCGTCTCTTTATTCTTTACTTACACAGTGTTTGGCGTGTTTATTGTGAGATTTGTTGGCGATATTTTCAGTTCTTTATTGTGTTTTGTGGAAATTTCGTTCAAAACTAGTTACTAGACTTTTATAGTTTAGGTTTATTTAGGTTATAATGCAGAACCTTTCAGTGTAAGTTAGTTCGTAATGATGCATGGTGTTGCTTTAAAATATTGGTCATATACTACATCCAAATACTATTTTTATTACCGCCGTTTTGTTTCTTTTCAGTATGCTGAACAATAACATTTTCCTGGCTAGTACACCTTAACTATAGTTTTATAATCTAACATATTCATTGTCTTTTCCACAAAGTGTCAAGGCAAGACAATTGCACATGTTTCTTAAGTATACTAAAAACATTCAAAACCTCCGTTCTTTCCGCTTTTAATCTGTTGTACAGAAAATGAAAGAAGGGAACCAGGAGACAAAGTACGTATGTAAGTAAGTAAGTTACGATGCTAAGAATAACCATTATTACATACGAAACTATGCTGGACTCTAACTTTTATTCAAAATTTCAATTTCTATATCTACACCCCAAAATACGCAATTTCTGAAATTTACATAGTTTTTTCCGGTGTATTGCGTCTTGAAGAAAATGAATGCCTTATACATCTAATATTTCATATTATACCCAGATTTATTATAATTGTTTTTTTTATGAAGTATGTAATACCTATTCAAACAAATTAAGTAATAGATATTTACGTTATAAGTCCGGTAAATCAACTTTTACGGTATGAGTGAAATGTTTCGAGACGAGGCGACGAAGGAGCCGAGTCTGGAATTTTGAAACGAATACTGTAAAGGATTTGCCGGACGAATGACGTACAATATTTTATTTCATACTTTTCTGTTGAAAATTATAATTATGTTTTGAAATTCTAATGAAGTTTTATTCTGTGTCGTATATTTGAAAAGTGCTTATATTTACTGGTGGAAACATTGTGTGTTTGACATTGATTAAACTAAAACTTACAAATTTCAGTCCGGTAAAGAAATTTTACAGGACTAGTCCGGTAAAAAAATTTTACCGGACTTATTGCTGTAAAACCTTATTTTGTGGACTAAATTCAAATATGTAAAGGTGTGTTTTACAATACAGTATGAAATAAAATAAGTTTAAAATCAGACCTGGTGTACACACGATCTGCGTAGACGCAAAGCTTCCACAGAATGCCACATACTGGGTACATTTCTGTAACACGGTATTATAGTCTATCTTTAAATGGCGCGAAGTAAGAGATCCTCATTAAATAGGCAAACCAAGTACCGGGGTATCGAGAACAATTTAAACACCATCCCTTAAAATCTATTGTGTTTACATTAAAGGGTTAAAATAATGAGTATTCTTTAGGTAGGGCCACCCTGAATTTATCGCAAGCTATTGTTATACTGGTTCCCCTATAAATGGTACATTGGGTGTTCTATTAGAAGAAATTGAAGAGTTATGTTGCCATACATATTAGAGTCTATAAATGAGGAAAAAGATATATTTAAGAAGTTAATTGCTGGTTAACTTAAGATGAACATTAATTTGCGAAACAAGAAATAGCTACTAGTGAGCTGCAAAAAAAAATACACGGTGGGCCAAATTTGATTTTTTGGAATAATTTTATTGTTGAAAATTATTTTTGAACCAAATTTGCAGGACCTATTAACAAAAGTATAGGTTATCGTAAAATGAATTTAAAACTGATAGGATTAAATTACAATATCGTACAGGGCAAGTTAAAATAAGAAGTTACTTCAAACTAGCCGCAAAATTAGTTTTTTTATTTTTTTTAATAATTATGATTTACATCTTAAAGATTGTTTTATTCTGAACAAAAAGAGTCTTTTCACATTTTTTGATATTTTATTCGGTTCGATGGTTATAAGCAATTTTTTTACCAAACATTTCGACTGTTAATTTGTAACAATTATTATTAATAATTGAATGTCACCCTTTTTTTATTATTCACGGATCAAATTAAAATTATGAAGTTTTTTAAAGTTAACAACAACACTCATTTGACTTAAGTAAATGTTCAAATAAATTTCCATTTTGTTGAATACACAGTCTGGACCGTTTCCTAATATTTTGAGTAGTACGACGAATTTCGAACCAGTTTTCTTTAATTCGATTTCCAGCTGCATGAATTCGTCTTAAAAGCTCTTCTGGGCTATCTACTTCTGTAGCATAAACAATATTGCACATATTGCCCCATAGATAATAATTTAAAAGATTTAGATCAGGCGATCGAGCTGGCCAGTTTACTGGACCACCTCTACCTATCCACCTATTGGAAAAATTTTCATTTCAGTTTCTTACAAGCTGGCCAAAGTGGGCTGGCGCCCAATCGTGCTGGAAGAACATCTCTAACCGAGTACGTATAGGAACATCCTTGAAAATAAATATGAAAGACCAGACGATATAGTAAGAACTTTGGTGAGTGAAGCAAAATTGATGCCTATAGTTAGAAGTAATGATTTTATGGATTTAACATATTTTTCTGAAACACTCACAAATTTATTGATTACCTTTGAATCGCTTGATATACAAAATTACCTGTCTTGTTCCCAATTGCTGGACGAAATGATGAAAACAGCTTTCCTGGGACCATCGAAGTTATAATTTAAAAGATGTTAAGAATTGGATTTATGATAAAGCTCATCAGGCAACCAGTTGTGTTCAAGGAACAGTTAATCACAGGTCACCAAATTATGACAAGTTTAAAAGAACATGGGAAACATATTTTAAAGACTGTACTTTATGCAAAGAAAATCATAACTTATAGAAATGTTACAAATTTTTGGAAATGAGCGTAGATGAACGATGCAAATTTGTTAAAGGCAATTACATGTATTTATGTTGTCTAAAATCCACATACAATTTCGGATGGTAGAAATAAAAGCGAATGCAAAATTTTAGCATGCAAGAAAACCCATCATAGGCTCCAACATGAACTTTGACAAATAAAGAAAGAAGTAAAGATACACAAGATAAAAATATCAAAAATCCAAGATATGAAATCTTCAGAAATACTCAGTCAGGGACATCCAGTCAAGTAGTGCTCACACAATCAAGAAACAATATAATGAAACTCTGTTAATAATTGCTTCAGTCATTTTAAGAACTGAAAATAAAAAGAAGATATATGCAGTTTTAATGAAGGCTCAACTATAAGGCATATTGATGAAGAATTAGCAACAAATCTAGATAAGTATGGACCTAAAACAATTTTAAATTTTAGGTAGACAAATCGAGACACTTCCGAATGAACAGACACAAGAATGTCGGAGAAGGTGTTCTATAAAAGGAGTAATGTTTACACTCTCAAAGATATGGATCGACCAGTATAATATATTACCATTAAAAAATTAGAAATAAACCGGAAACATTTACAAAACATCACATTTGAAAATATTTAGGAAATTTAGCCGAAACTTCTTATAGGCCGGGATTATTGAGACTTGGTTACGACAAGATATTATAGAGAAGGCCCTAAAAATTCCCCGCCCTATCTTACACAAAGCTTCGGTGGATTAGTCAGGGAAATATTGGTTAGTTCAGAGAAAGATTAGATGAAATTATTAGTCCTTATATTCGACAAGAAGAAAGAGATGAAGAATTACATGATTTGGTCAGAAAAATTTTAGAAGCTTTGGGTATGAAGTATAACGAAGCACAGCACTCGATAGAAGATAAAAGAGCAGATATTATTTTAAAGAAAGTTTCCATAAGAAGGGAAGATACATGGGAAACTGGTAACAGCAAACCTATGGCGTTACGAAGAGTTGAATATATAGAAAAAATAATGAAAAAATATACACAATTCGCTGAAAGCTATAGAGAGAAAATAAGAATATGAAAAGAAAGAATATGCAAAGAAAATTACTAAAGAAGAGCAAAAATAATAAAATAGAAATAGTATTTATCTCACTTTAGAGTTACAAATTCTAGCAAGCCAGGAAAACTTAGATTTGATTTAATTGTGCAGCAAAAATAGAAGGGAGAAGTTTGAATGATTTTCTTCTAAAAGTTCCTGATTTATATAATTTTTTAACAATAATAATATCTTGATCCTCGGAAAGTTCAGGTTGGTTACTTTGCCATAATCTATTGCTTAATGCGAGAGAGTAATAAAATATAAATTTGCAATAGCAGGACCCATTAAGTAGGGGGGACAACTTAAAGGTATAATTATAGAGATAGGCAGATAATTGAGATAATAATTATTCTAATATTAAGTAGATGAAAACTTATATAGAAGTAAGAATAATATGAAAATAGATAAATTGGAATAAATATTAATATTTATAAAAAAAATCTACTATGTACAATACAACAACTTAATTTTTAAATTTTAGTCATCATGTTCCGAGTATGGTTGCCACTTTTATTTTTAAATTCTCAGAACAAAGCAGATAAAAATTGAGGCCATGATTGAAAAATTCTGGACATTTAAAATTTTTTTATTAACGAACAAAAATATCTATTTTTAAAGGTAAAACCCAGTCTTTAGTGTATGAGAAAGGAACAAAAAACACAAGAACTAAACTAAATACACAATTTACAATCCGAACTTACAAAAACACGTTCCGATCAAAATTTTTGATCGAGAAAGTTTTCGTTGATTGTTTTTGATTCAAAAACGACATGAATGCTAAATAAAAATATAATACTTTTTTAATAGGAACTAGTCAAAGTAACAAAAACATGAAATATTTGCAAAATTAAGGATATTAGGCGTCCTGCAAGGGGCCTTCACAGGACGCAGGACAAACGGCAAAAAACACCTCAAATGCAGGACGTCCTCCGAAATTCAGGACAAGTGGCAACCCTAGTTCCGAGTAGTCCGATGAACTGTCGTCGTTGAGGCCCAGAGAAATAATAAGGGGCTCTACAGTATTTTCTGGCATGTTATCAGCTTCTTACATTCAGAAGGATAGGTTTACAATCTGTGAGTTTAATTTACACTCGATAGTGTAAATGTACCTACCCATAAATAAGAAGAATTAACACTCATCAAAAAGTAAAAAAACCATTCAAAAATATCTTTTTTACCAGATATACTGATTGGTTAATATACCCTATTGAGTGTGGTCCTATATGTACCACCATTGAGTGTTACATTTAACACTCAATTTTTTACTGTGCATGGGTTTCATAATTCAATAATGATTTATTATTCTCCCGCATTAAGCGACAGACTATAGTTTGGAGGTTAAGTAACCATTTAAGTTTCCAAATATTTTTACGAGATGATTCTATTTGGAATGTTAACTGAGTTCTTTAATTTGACAGGCGCGGGCGGCGCCGGCGTATTTCTCCAACTAAACACCGTTATAACAACCAAATAGAGGTGGGAAGTTCGATTCTTTTTGGTAACTCAATTCATTTGATTCATTCAGTTAAAAAGATTCGTTCAGAAAGATTCGTTCTTAAATGATTCACTTAGGTACCTACTTATAAATAATTTTACGTTTTAAACGCGAAAATGCTAAATCGTTTGTTATGAAGATTGTTGCCATAAGTGGTAACAAAATACCCAAATGTTGAGCCCAATGTTTACATTCTTGAAATGTCTTCAATGAATAATTAATAGATTCCTTTCCAAAAATAATATTCTTCTATTGTTTATTAAAATTTGTTCAACCATTTGTACAGTAGTTACACTATAAAAAACTAATCAAATAAATACCAAACAAATAAAATATTTCATCCCATACATTTATCTCTTTTTCTTCTACTGTACTTTGCGTATCTAATTAAACTGCTGTCTTCCTCTACATCATGAAAATGGAAGACGGTATCCCGCATCGCCGAGCGACGGCCGTCAGGCTAACTCTCGAGCTCGATCGTTCGAACTGCGGACTTGCGAACGAGTGAATTACTGAACCGGTGAATTGCCTTTTCGAGTTTCGGGTAAAGTGAACGAAACGCGACTTTGATTCTTTGTTTCATCAATTCTTTAAATTATTCCTGACTTGGTGAATCAAAAAAGAATCGAATCTTTTAGGAACGATGAATTAATTCTTTCGAGTCAGTGAAGTGATTCGTTCGTTTTGAACGAATCGTTCGTGAACGACACACCTCTACAACCAAAGCACTTTTACTCTACTGGCAGCTTGCTGGAGACCCCTCTTACCAGATTCGTTAGATATTGCTTTCTATCATATCTACAAAACCTAAAATAATGCATTAATTTGTACTAATTAATTTGGCAATATAAAGAATGACGCACAAGACTTGCCAATCAGTGTCAAGAAGGAATTAAAAAAACGCGATGAGGAGTTTACCGAGAATTCTGACAATGATAATTCGGGTACTTAATTAAATAGATATAATATTAAATAATATTTTTTAGCACATACTTTTTTAATTCTGTATTAATTGAAGATATTATTTAAAATATCACTTTAGATGACTCCGCATAATAATTAATCTTTATACGCTAATGTTAAACCTAAAAAATATAAATGACTTAGCAATATAAAACAGTAGATATGTTAATATAGTTTTTAGAATTTTTACCGGAGCTTGTCCGCAATCAACTTAAATTAAACTGAACTATTAGCAGCTTCTCTGATGGCGTTTTAAAACAAATGATTTAAAAAAGAGCAGCGTCTTTACTTAAATAAACAAAACATTTTTAACCGGTTTCCGCGCCTTTATAAATCAAATTTTGGAAAAACATTCCGCAACCAAAATGCCGTTTAAATAAATTTCAATGTCATTAGTTCTTTTGGTGGTCTTTAAATTAGGTATTTATTTTGCAGAATCAATACGGATTTCGAATTTTAAACGACAAGATATTATTTGCTGCGCATTTTAAATATGAAATCTGACCAGAAATGAACTGAAATTGAAAATGACAAGAGGACAAAACTATGTCTTTTTAACTGCGTAAAACATATTTTTCTATAAATTAAAACAACTGTTCAGAAGTAGAACAAGAAGTTTTTTTTTACCATAGTGCAATATGAATAGTAGGTAAAGTCTGCTCAGAGATATAGGAAAGTGATTAACTGATCCCTATTAGGAAAGACCCGGGCCATCAGCTGTAAATTGAAATATGGCCGAACAGGTCCGTATTTTGCTTAGAATTCAATCATGGTTTGTAATAAAAATGAGTAAGACATTAAATAATTATTTATTGATGTTTAAATGTGAAATTACAAGTTATTTTATTATTAAAAATTATATTTATGATTACAAAAATATACACATTATTTGGTACTTATATTAATTATTCTATTAATATATCAATATCACTATCGCTACCATCATCTGTTCTAATTTTTATTTGTGTTATATTGTTTATATGGATACAGGATTTTTCCACTTTTTCATCATGTGTAACAGAACTTGCCCAACTTTGTGAAGGGATGTTAAAAACTTCAGTTTCTATAAGCTCAACTACACTGGAGTTAATAGTAGGGGCAAATATTGTTACGACGAATGGCAGATTTCAGTTGGTGCCAAACAAGTCCGATGGGATTAAATATACAATGGTATGGTGGAAGCCTTCAAACTGTATACCCTAGATTTTTTGCATAATTATCATAAAAGTTAGACAACCCAACCTATTTCCGGGGTATCAAATGTGTCGAACCAGGTCTCATCCAAGTAAATAATCGGCATTTGCTGATCTCTGTAAATCCCAATTTTTTGTAGATATTCGGATCGCCATTCCCGAATTTTAATCGATTCCATTAAAACTTGTCTTTTGTTAATTTTTTCAAATCTAAAACCCATGTGTTGGATACACTTCCATAACGTTGTTCTGCCATATTTAACGCCGGTTTCATCTTTTTTAAGCCTCTTAATTTATCTAATGTAGGCACGCTTTGTTCCTCGTGTAACTTGTAAATTTTACGCCGTACTATATATTGATCACACTTCCATCTACCTTCGAGAAAATGCCAGTATCGGTTCTTTTTTTCCTCGCTAAAATGGGATTACTCACAATTTTCCATATAGTTGATGTTGGAATTTATGTTAATGTGGCCGTTTCTTCTAACGCTGCTTGCTTGCTGACCGCACGTTTAATAAGAGTTGAATAAACATTGCTTAGTTTCCACAGAAAAGTGTTTTCTGCTTTTCGACGGGGTTATCTCCTGCACTCGCACATATTTTCTATGACTCATACACGATTAAACAAACGCTGTATTACACACGAAGTAAGAATAATTACTAAGCTTAAAACTAACTAGAGTGGCTATATACAGGGTGTTATGGAAATGACTTATTATTTTTTAACCCGTAAATATATAGGTCGAGACGAATTGGGGAAAAATTGCTATAAATGGCGCTCGAAGCTAGAAATTCGAGAAAAATGCCTTCAACAATTTAGGTCCAAAACACCTACGCGCCAATGACCCAAACAGCTGATTTGGGTAATTGTTTACTTTAGTGCAAATGTTGAATTTTTCGCTAAAATTTCGTATATAGGCTAATTAAGGGTAGCTGATCACAATTTTCCTTTTGCGTTTAGGCGGCAAATGCACTGGTTTTGAGAAAAAAAATGTTAAAGTTTTTCTAACTCACCGGTATGTTATTTTGCATGTAATCCTAAAATGTTGCTATTTCCAATAAAATATTACTTGTCGGAGTCATAGTATACACTTCCGAGTTGAAATAAACGAAATATGCCACAAGGAAACTCTGAAAAACGGGATAACTTGTAAGCGAACAGAAAACTCTACGTTATCTGGAAAAAGACGGGAGACAGCTCACTGACAGCTGGCCAAAAAAGCAGAAGCAAACTGCACGGTACAAGGAGCCTGTTTGCAGGTTCACTGCACCCATGTTGTCAGATTGTTAGTGTATTATAAATTGCCTATACTTTTCAATTCATTTTTATTAATTGAATGAATCCTATTGGCTCGAGCTAGCATATCATTCTCCTGGATGGAAGCCATTAATAATTACAAGAAAAAGAAGAACAATCTGGCAACGTGAGTGCAATGAATCTGAAAAGAGACGCTTCTACTTTGTCGGCGTATTAACAACGAATTTAATTAAATTTGTGCCTTTTCCATTGTTTTTTTGCTAAAATGTTGTTCTTATTTTATGAACAGATAGTTTGGTGAAAGTTTTATCACATATTTTGAAGGGAAAACCATAAAATCTAGGAAATTGAAAGGAAAGTGAAACGCGACACCCAAAGATATCGAAATAAACAAACCTCAAAAAGAATACCCTAACCTGTAAGTGAAAAACTTTAACATTTTTTTTTCTCAAAACCAGTGCATTTGCCGTAAAAACGCAAAAGGAAAATTGTGATCAGCTACCCTCAATTAGTCTATATACGAAATTTTAGCACAAAATTCAACATTAATTGCACTAAACTAAACAATTACCATTCCAGCAGTTTGTCTTGTCAAAAACACATGTGTTCAGGGGCATTGAACTATCATGGAAGGCGCACATAGTCCGGTTTTAAGGTATTTTACAAAATTCAAAATACTTCCGATTTTAGAAAAAAATACTATCAAGTGTAACTCTAGACCACCTCAGGAGTGGCCCCTTAAAATATAATAAGTCATTTCCATAACACCCTGTATACAGTCTTTAGAAAATTATTTCCGGATTTGCAGTTTATTTTAAGACATTTTTAAGTACGGGCCATGCCGCCTACGATTTTTTAAATTTTCTTTGTAAAGTTACGGAAAAACCCTAATATCTCAAAATGATATCGAGATACATACGGCAAACATAATATTTTCTTAAAGGGGACACTTTAGGCTTTTCGACGGCAAAATAATATACAGGGTGTTGTATTTAAGAAATTCAATTAAAATCGAATTGAAAATAGAGATGTTTGAACAAGTATTCTGGACGCCCTGTATAATTAAATCGAAAAGTGAGTACGGTCTAAGATAAACTAGGCCAGCATTAGATTACATGTAACTTTGTCAGGCAAATTAAGAAGCAGCGGCGGAGATATAACAGTTTAGAATAAGTATGTTTTTGACCGATTTTTCTTTCTTTAATTCATGACTTGGCAACGCTGCATTCGATCTACATACAAATTAAAAGTTGAATACACAACCGATAGAGGCTTTATATGCCACATAAAAAGGTGGGGTATTCCATTTAACAAAAATATAGTTTTTGGTATTGCTCTTTTTTGAGACACCCTGTATTCTTAAAAATAATTTTAAGTTATAGCAGAGGCGAAACGTTATAAGTTTTATTAAGAAAATTTTCCCATAAGTTCAACGGTTTAGCAACTATTGACCGACGCGCCCTTGTTGGCCTACCCTGTATAACGCATAATTTTATTAAACTTTGTTACATAAAATAGTTGTCCTATAATGCATGGATATGTGCACTATCCAATCTTTCTGTTTTATGACGTTCTCATGAACTTCATAATAGGATAAATTTAAACCTAACCTAAAAAAAACATAATGTATAAAATATTAAGCATTTTTCTAGATTAAGCATAACTACAAAACGATTTTATAAATAAGCGCATAATTATCAACGTTAAACAATAATTTTATCATTTCCCTTATATAACCCTAATAAAACATGTATATAAAAGTATTCTATAAGGCGCCAATTAAAAGCTATTTGTGCAAGTATAAGACTCTTTCACAATATGGTTGCAATATTTATAGATATAGGTATTTTTTTAAAGGTTGTGTCTTGTATTATAATACCGAATCGGTGGTATTTAATGATTTAATCCCGTATTGCTCTTTACTATCTAGCATAGTTTTTTTTAAAACCACTTATTATGTATAATTATTATAAGGATTAGTAGTAACTGACAATGCGACGCACGTGTGGGAGGTACCGTTAGAAATTTTTAAAATTTTTGTCTCGTCGAGTTGTGGATTTGACACACATGTTTTCAATTGCCAGTGCCCTCGGGGATGTGCAAAATATCAAGAGGACATTTTGAAGAAGGTACCGCACTTGAAATATTTGGCAATGCTTGCTTAATTTCTATTTCAAATTTCTATTTAATCTAATACATAATTCAAACAGAAGCAAAAGAGAAACTTAAATCACATCATGAGATGTAGCAAGATTCAATAAATTTTATTGCTATGTTATAATAAATTTATTTGTTAAAAAATGCCCAGACTAGTAACGCTTTGATTCCTTTTAATTTTGACACGCAATAATAAAAGTACAGAGTGGCAAAAAAGTCGCGCATAATGCCTGTAACTTTTGAATTACCTCGTATACGAAAAAGTGACCTTTATGAAAGTTGTTCAGTAAGTTATTCCGCAAATTTCTACCTGCATGAATTCTTTCTGTCATTTCTCGTTTGGTTGCCATAGAAACTAACTTACTTTTTTAAATGGAACACCCTGCATATGATTGCATATTTGGATTCTACTGGGAAAGCTCTGAAATTTTTGTATTATTAGCGTTTTCGAGATAATAACAGCTCGAAAATGAAAAACTTCCTAATTATAATTATTCCTACCTAATATCCACCAGTTGAGCCGAGGTGTTTTCATGACGGCGACCTAAGAGGTGTCAATTTTGAGTTCCTGTTTAATTTTCTGTTGTCTGATTTCTAATTTGTTTACGCTATGGTTCATCTGAATGAGAAACAACGAGTTGAAATTTTAATAATGAGCGGTTACGGAAATATGAAGAGATCGCAAGATCAGGCTTATCAACTTTTCAATGGACTATATCCAAATAGGCCTCCAATAAATCAATCAACGGTGCGTCGAGTGGTAAAGAAATTTCGAGAAACAGGCAGTACTAGGGATCAGGTCGACCTAAAACATCAACCGGGGGAGATAGATCATGCTCATATCATGCTCTCAATACATGAAATCCAACACAATCATCCAGGCCAATGGCAATAGATTTTAATGTATCTCTCATCAGTCAGTGTAAAATTTGTTTACGCAGGAGAAGCTGCATTCCTACAAGATAAAGTTGGTGTACGAGTTAAACGAGGACGATTTTGATAGTAGAGCTGATGATGGAAAGATGCAATAACGATAATAACTTCGCAACAAATATCATTTTCTCGGATGAAGCTACTTTCCATTTAAATGGCATTGTAATTAGACACAATTATCGTTATTGGTCTGCTGAGAATACTCACTGGTTCCAGGAAGATCATACATACTCAGAGGCCCGAAAAAGTTAATGTTTGGGCAGGCATAGTTGGTAGACATATTGTGGGACCTCTTTTCATAGATGGTAATTTGAATGGCTAAAAATATCTGGACCTCCTTAGGAATCACAAAATTCCTTCTTGCAGAATGGGTTTACCGGGTGTATATAATGGCATAAACGAACAGGTATGGTTCCAGCAAGATGGAGCACCTGCGCATTATGCGGCAAATGTTAGACAACAGATAAGCGAACAACTTCCAGGACGTTGGATGGGCCGAAGAGGTGCTATTGACTGGCCAGCGCGATCCCCGCACTTCACCCCACCCGACTTCTTTTTGTGGGGACACTTAAAAAACAAAGTCTCTCAAAGATTCTTTAAAAGTCACAATTAGTGCTGAAATTCGGGCCATTCCAGAGGACTTCCTTTTAAACGTTGTAGACGGGTTCAGGGATTGACTGGCGCTCTGCTTAGCAGAAAACGGTGGCCATTTCAAACACCTGATCCACTGAAAAGGTTTCACTTGTTTATTATTCCGATGTTAAGTTGTTCAATTTTCTAGGCTATTTATTTTGTTATTATAAAGTTTGTTACAATTTTAAATAAATAAAAACTTGAAATACAAAAACTCAGAGTTTTTCCAGTAGAATCCAAATATGCAATTATATGCAGGATGTTCCATTTTAAAAAGTAAGTTGGCCTCTATGGCAACCAAACCAGAAATGACAGAAAGAATTCATGCAGGTAGAAATGTGGGGAATAATTTACTGAACAACTTTCATAAAGGTCACTTTTTCGTATAGGAGGTAATTCAAAAGTTACAGGCATTATGCGCGACTTTTTTGCCACTCTGTATATGTATCGTAACTTGTCAAATAAATTTGATTATACGGTTAACAACAAAATTGATGAATCACAAACCCGAAAATATTATGGGAGGTCTGCATTTGTCTCACCATGACTATTGAATACCTACGTTCCGTGCATAAAATTTGGTTCCTTTTTATAATTCCTGCTACTATTTTTAAACACGGCATGTTATTGACATTCAGAATGTTATGTTACAGCACGCAGCGGTGGGATTATTTCATCCAAATTAAAAATACCTAAAAAACTTGATTATAACAAATAATATGTAATCTATTTTTGAACGATGGTTGAAGATACTTTAGAATGCTTAGACTGGTTTTGATATCTTGGTCACTCTTGGTAGTGAAATGTATCCGAAAAAGAAGGAACACAAGTATAATTAAGTATAAAAAAAGTTCATTCTTGCAGTGAATTTGATGTAATGGAAATAAAACCTGACGTCTTCCTCCACCATGTTACTAACCTGAACTGACTTTTGTCTTTTACTCCTATTAGTTGATTGTGGCGCTGTTCAGCAATCTTCCTTTTGAAATTTGGTTTGGAAGCTCAACTAGCAAAGTAGAACTTTGAAAGACGCAAATTATTTTATAACTATCGAATAGCGTTAAGAATAGTTTTGTTTTGTAGCATATATCGTTGCGATAATTTTATTCGTTAAGAAAAATACTTTCCACATTTTGTATTATACCGGCTTTTACAACTTTTACTATAGAACAAATGATTGTTGTTTGCTTAAGATTTTTTTAAAAGTGTTATAATACGAGATACAACCTTTAAAAATATATACAGGGTGAGGATTTTAAAGTGTTACAACGCAATATCTGAAAAACGGCTATAAATATTTTAGTCAAATTTTGGGACGTGGATAGGGAGGTTGGGGGACAAATTTTAAAATATTTTTGATATTTACCCCCCCTCCAGATTTGATGTGGCTAGTGACAAATTTGAAATGTCAAATGGAAAGGTATTTTTTTTTTTTGATAATTCGATTCCTCGTCAATAACTACGTAAGTGAGCAGAAAATTGTTACATTTGCTCTACTAGTTGCTTAGTTACGAATTTTTCAATAAATAAAATAGGAATACTTAAAAATGATAATTCCTTAAAAAATCTAACGACGATCATGCTTCAAAAGGTGTTCGAAATGACCCCCATCCATTTCTAAACATTTTGCAATTCTTTTTTGACATGAGTTGCGCACGCGAGTTAACATTTGAGGCGTTACTAAATTACATGCTTGTTGAATACGATCTTTCATGTTTTCTGGTGTGGTCGGTGGTGTAGCCATAACTTTCTCTTTTATAAATCCCCACAAGAAAAAATCTAATGGGGTTAAATCTGGTGACCTTGCAGGCCAATTTACAGGACCACCACGACCAATCCATCTGTTTCCAAACATTTCATTTAGTGTATCTCGAGCTTGTCGGGCAAAATGTGGCGGAGCACCATCTTGCTGAAACCATAGTTCTTGTTGATTTCCATTATTATTCAGAAGTTGTGGCAAATCGGTTTGTAAAAAATTATTATACATTTCTCCATTTAGGTGACGGTCAAAAAAAATGTGGTCCAATGACTCTATCTCCGACTATGCCACACCAGGTATTAACCGACCAAGGATGTTGGTTTGGCAGAAATCTCATCCAGTGAGGATTTTGAGGTGCCCAATAGTGTAAATTGTGCCGGTTGACCTTAAATTAAGAAAAGCAAAATTGATTGAATCAGTATAAAATTAAAAATAAATCTAAATGTATGTGAATATTCTCTAAACACCCGTTAACGGGTGTTTAGATATGTATTTATTTATGTACACCCATCAAGTAGTGGATTACATATTTTTGATTATTAAAAGTTACATTAATCCATATTGATTTAAATAATTACCTGACCACAATTGGTAAATGTAGCTTCATCAGAAAATACTATCTTTCTTAAAAATGCATTGTTTTCGTGAATTAAAGTTTGTAACCACGTACAAAATGTAATCCTATTTTGAAAGTCTTGGCCATACAATTCCTGATGAATAGTTATGTGGTAAGGGTGAAAATTGTGCTTGTGTAAAATAGCCAGTACCGATTTTTGGCACATTCCTGAATCACGAGCAAGTTCCCTTGAACCAACATGAGGATTTACAGCTATTACACCCAACACTCCAACGGCCATATCGTCATTAGTTTTTGTTTGTCTTCTAACTCTGTTCTTATTTTTTAGGATTCCCGTGCTGCGGCCTCGATCTTCTAATCGCTTAAATGCCATATGAGATTTTTGAATGGCGGGAAACCTAACAGTCCACAATTGCGCCGCTTCCCGGTAGTTTTTTCTACATTCTCCCAGAATTAACAACATGTCTATTTCAATGTCATAAGATTGTTCCATAATTGCACTGAATAATGAACTTTATCAGATTATCACTACTTGTCAAAGTCAAAAGTGGTTTCCTAGGATACAACATAATTAAAGGTTTGGATAAACAATAATCATAGGTGTCATGATTTAAAATGTGTAGTTTTAAGTATTCCTATTTTATTTATTGAAAAATTCGTAACTAAGCAACTAGTAGAGCAAATGTAACAATTTTCTGCTCACTTACGTAGTTATTGACGAGGAATCGAATTATCAAAAAAAAAAAATACCTTTCCATTTGACATTTCAAATTTGTCACTAGCCACATCAAATCTGGAGGGGGGGTAAATATCAAAAATATTTTAAAATTTGTCCCCCAACCTCCCTATCCACGTCCCAAAATTTGACTAAAATATTTATAGCCGTTTTTCAGATATTGCGTTGTAACACTTTAAAATCCTCACCCTGTATATTATCAAATATTGCAACCATATCGTGAAAGAGTCTTTGATCCGAAGTTTTAAAAATGTAAAAAAGTACCTTGTATGAAATTAAATTTTAGGTAGGTACCAAAGAAATTTCTCACTTTATCTCCAGCTCTGATGTTAAAATGTAATATTTATCGAAGTCGAACTTTTGAAGTACAATCTTATCACAATAAAATAATTAATAAAATAACCCTCCCAAATTGGACGCAAATGGTTTGGCTTCCTCTGGTATGGACAGCCTTATAAACTATATAGCAAATAATTACAATGTGATAATACACGAAATATTGTGACTGCCTGGTGGCGATATTGTACTAGTATGTTTGGTCACTTAGGGCTCCGTTGTATGTAGGGAAATATATTAATAAGAATATTATAACTTTCAAGTCTTGGCTTTACGAAATCTGGCAACTTCTAAAACGTTGCAACACCAACATCTTGCTTTCACGTTACAAAAAAACTTAAAACGCCGTAATATGCAACACTATAAAACCATTTTATCGTATACAGTTCTAATTTACACTAGAATATTATTAAACGTTTTTATTTGATATAAAATGGTTGTTTTATAGTGCACCATGTTTTAATATTGATTTGTTGGATCCGCGACTGCCGCCACCATGTAAAATTAAGTCGGATACGTAAAAATGTAGTCTTAATGTTATTTTATTAGTTTTGGAAGATTATTCTCTAACGTTATTCTTAAATAGAATAATAACTTAATATTAAATATGCAAAATATGGAAATAATAAAGAAAAATATACATATATTATTTTTTTATTTTAAAGCAAACATGGCCAAAACCAAAGCGCATCTTTTTTGTGCCACAAACATATACATGGCATATCAATAAATTTTTTGGCGCAATGAAATTTGAGTTATTAACGCTAATCCGCGATTTTTAAAATGATAAATGTGATATAATATCAATCATTTTTCACGAATGAGCGCAATTGTGTTTTGACTGATCAATTTTTAAATAAGTAGGTACATATTTACCCCGCTATGTGTTAATTTGTCTTTGTTTTCAATTTTTGAATTAGCTATGTATTTACCTAGGTTAATTTTATTGACTTGTTAGGGTTAAAACTTTATGGTTTTTTAATTTTTTAGAGATTTTTTGATTTGTGTGTATATTTTTATAATTAACTGAAGTAATATCTCTTAATTAAAGCATTATAATAAGCAACGACTAAGCGCTCAGCATCATTAAATTAAACCTTAATATGCGTGGCATTTCTCCGGATCAGATAAAGAAGCTTTTAGAGCAATTAACGGCGATAAAACATGTTTAAAAGGAAATAAGAACGATATAAATTTTAATTTCCTTTGGGGAATATCAGGCAGATGTAGTGGCCTAAGCCTTTTTTTTTTTTAATGCAACGAGACGAGAATGTGTACGCAAATTACCGATAGTGATCAAAGTAGACTTCGTGGAAGAGTATGTATACCTACTTATAAGTAGTATCTGAAATACCTTAAAGGTAAATGACGCAAAATACAAGGTGTTTCATTAATAATGCGAAAAAATTCAGGATAAGTGTCAATGCTTACAAATATGAAAAAAAAGTTCCTATAAACCTATGCCCAGAAATGCTTTGTATCGAAGATAAAAGGTGTTACAATTTTGAAGAGGACCAACAATTTATTTATTTATTTATTTATCCAACAGTTTCATATAAAGTGAATATTATTAGTTCGATTTTAGGCTAATAAGGTAGCTTATAACTCACTAGTGGGTTATGATTATAACTCACTGGTGGGTTGTGGTAAAATATGCATTCATATAAGGCTTTGTCATAAATATCTCTTGACTTGTGGGGAATAATAAATGAACACGCAAGGTTTGCTTCTTTTTAAATTTCGGCTGAAGTTTCTTCCATATTTTGAAAAACTACCCTCGAGAAACGCAAAAATTATAATTTGATTTACTGCCTTCAAATTTTTATTGTTAATCAATTCCATAACAACAAAAATCACCTTAGCCTACTTTTACGTGTCAAATTTGTCATTCAGAAATATGTCAGTTATAATGTAATACAGGGTTTTCCAGTTTACATTGGAACAATATAATTTTCCATTTTTTAATAATATCTATCAAGTGTTGGATACAATTTTGTATGGCACTCGTGTGTTAAGTCATATAAGTCACTTGGGAATTAGCCCTTTCGGCCTACGGCCTCAAGGGCTAACCATTTCCCAGCGTGACTTATATATATAACATAACACACTTGTACCATAAATAACTATTATTTAATTCAATTTAATTTTGCATTAATACATTTTTGCAATACAATGTGGCATATAAAAGTTTAATAACATTTAATCTAATACAATATACTCTTAATTATAACCCTAAGCGTGGAACACCTCTATAGGTGTTTGTTTAGCTTACATTTTAAAGATAAGCCTATAGAGATCATCTTTATTAGATGCCACGTAGTACACAGTATGACTTTCTTTTTCTTATTTATTAATTTTTTTTTTTTTTTTGGAAATAGAATAGTTAGGTAACTAAAGAAGTTGAAGAAATCTAGCAATATTCTCATAGACGTAGTCACAGAATTGTTTATCGAAATTTGTTTTGTTTTTTAAGGTTCTGATTTTTTAAGGAGTTAAGTTATATAATTTTGGACCATAGTACGTTACAAAATGTTGCGTCATTGTTGTTCTAGTTGTATAAATATACAGAGTGGCAAGAAAGTCGCGCATAATGCATGTAACTTTTGAATTACTTCGTATACGAAAAAGTGACCATTATAAAAGTTGTTGAGTAAATTATTCCCCACATTTCTACCTGCATGCATTTTTTCTGTCATTTCTGGTTTAGTTGCCATAGAGACCAACTTACTTTTTTTAAATGGAGCATTCTGCATAGGATTGCATTTTTGGATTCTACTAGGAAAACTCTGAATTTTTTATTTCAAATTTTGATTTATTTAAAATTGTAACAATTTTATGATAACAAAATAAATACCGTAGAAAATTGAACAACTTAACATCGGAATAATAAACAAGTGAAACCTTTTCAGTGGATGAGGTGTTCAAAATTACCACCATTTCCTGCTAAACGGAGCGCAAGTCGATCCCTGAACCCGTCTACAACGTTTAAAAGGAAGTCCCCTGGAATGGCCGAAATTTCAGCACTATTCTGACTTTTAAAGATTCTAAGTCATTTGGACGGTTAACGTAGACTTTGTTATTTAAGTGTCGCCACAAAAAGAAGTCGAGCAGGGTTAAGTCCGGGGATCGCGCTGGCTAGTCAATAGCACCTATTCTGCCTATCCAATGTCCTGGAAATTGTTCGCTTATGTATTGTCTAACGTTTGCCGCATAATGCGCAGGTGCTCCATCTTGCTGGAACCATACCTGTTCGTTTATAGTTTATGCCATTATTTGCACCCGGGAAAACCATTCTGCAAGAAGGAATTATGTGATTCCTGAGGAGGTTCAGATATTTTTCGCCATTCAAATTACCATCTATGAAAAAGGTCCCACAATATGTCTACCAACTATGCCCGCCCAAACATTAACTTTTTCGGGCCTTTGAGTATGACCTTCCTGAAACCAGTGAGTATTCTCAGCAGACCAATTACGATAATTGTGTCTATTAACAATGCCATTTAAATGGAAAGTAGCTTCATCCGAGAAAATAATATTTGTTTGCAAAGTTATTATCGTTATTGCATCTTTCCTTCATCAGCTCACAAAATTCAGCTCTTCTATCAAAATCGCCCTCGTTTAACTCGTGCACCAACTTTATCTTGTAGGGATGCAACTTCTCCTGCCTAAACAAATTCTTAGCTGATTGATGAGAGACATTAAATTCCATTGCCATATCAACGAAATTCGAGACAATCCTGGAATGTTGTTTTAAGTACGATGACAAACCATCCGTCGCGTCGGCTAAGGAAATGTATAGAGGTACAGGGCGCCCATTTCGAAAATCAGAGGAAATAAACAAGAAGAAGCAAATCTTTCACATTTTTAATATTGTTGCGTTTAAGTGATTTCCGAAATATCAACCCTTTCAATGGTTCCTTTATGTGGCACATTTCGAATTGGAAATGTTAAGTTCTTCTTGCATCCACAAAATTGCCGAGTGCTTGTCCATAAGATAGAGACATGTGATGTAATAATAACAAATTTTCGTATTTTAATGCGAATTATTAGTTATGCTGTTATTCGATTAGTCACTGTGTCTAGATAATTTATTTTAATAAACTTGAATAGTGAATAAATTTAAATTTAAACGCGTTATTAAAAAATTTCTTATTCAAAAACGGTTTATTTTATTGAAAGAAATGTAAGGTGCCTTTTTTAAAGTTCCTGACGATGTAAAACATCTACTGTAGTACGGTTTTATGACTCTCTATGACCTACATAAAAGTTTCATTAAGCTTTACATGTTGGTTTAAAAGTTAGAGCCAAAAAGCTAAGCTGGGTACCCTTTTTTTCTGTGGCAAATTAGGGTTATTTTGACCTTTTCTATCCGTTCCCGAAAGTATATCATATTCTCACCGGACATCCTGTATACTAATAATACTGCTTTTATTTTGACTATTAATACAAATTAAGTTGTTTATGATAAAACAATAAGATTTCGATTGAAAAAAATACCTGTGTTTATTGTAAACACCCAAGAAGCAAAACAGAAACAGGTTGAACAAAAACACCACAAACTAATAAAAAAAAAACAAGAATATTTTGAATCGGAAAGCAAGCCTAGACAAAAATGTCCCTAATCATAAACATCTATCAAGATATAAAAATAGATGACCCAATAATATCTTTTAAATCAAGCATATTACATTGTCAAAAAACTCAGTTATCAATTTATAAAACCGGTTTGCTAACATCGCATCATGTCGCTCAAAGGCATCAATTAAAATTTAGCATCTTAGAAACAAATAGTACAAACCCCATTCCCTTCCTAAGCTTAAAATTTAAGAAAGTCGAAAAAACTTGCTTAACCTTTAAAATACCTGTTTTAACATTAGTCATGTTTTAGTGGCAATTTTGTAACGGTTTAAAGATCATTGTCAAGGGTACATTTCACCGCGAAGAACAAAGAATTTAATAATATATTTATTTATTTATTTATTTTTATTTATTTATGCAAGTTGCCCAATTACAAAATAGGTACAAAGAAAACTTACAACTTAAAACTAACCTAATTTTACTATACAATTGAACTCATATTATGATTTAACACAAAGCGATTTAGATTTACATAATATTATGTGTATGAAATTAACAAAGAAAATTGATAATTAGAACACTGTAAAGCAACAAAAATAGTTCCAAAAAACAGAAAATGATGCGTTGTAAGTTTAGGCAGTTTAGACAGGCCATTCTTAGTGGGACACCCGGTAGATACGTATTAGTAAACAAACACTGTAGAATACAGACCAGTTGTTTTAATTTTTCTCTAATAACCGACCACCCCTGTTAACCGACCACTACTTGATTCCCCAAGGGTGGTCGCTATTGAGAGATTGTACTGTATTATATTATTCTCTTTAAGTAGGTATCGAAATACTTTGGGTATTTAGATTTTCTTGCGAATCAAATTTTACTGTATAAGTATACAATGTATACAATATTGTAATTGTATTTTGTTTTTAAATTAATTTTTCATGCGCCATTGCTTATTGACCATTTTATTACTAATATAATATAATATTATAAAAATGTGTAGAAGAAATAGTTTCGGTTATGAATTAAAGCATAACATATAGGCTGTCCTATATGTTATTTCATTTTTGGCTTTAAGGTAAAATTTTCATCACATTTCATGTGCAATGTTCTGTAGTAATATATTAAGGGATAGGGAAATTATCGAAAATCATTCCGAAGATTTTTTGCCGTGGAAATCGCTCGAGGGCTTGCCCGAGAGCGATTTCCTAATGGCAAAAAATCTGAGAATGATTTTCTGATTATTTCCCAATCCCGAAATGTATTTTGAAGATTATTTACCAAATAAAAAACTAACGATTTCTGACGGGTGAGATTTTCACTTTTGACAAGGGTGATTTTCAACAGTAATATACCGATAGAGGAGGCGTCTTATCGGTAATACCGATGTTTTTAACAAGAAATCGATTTTCTGACAAATTTTTACGAAATGTAATTTGAACTTATAATCTGATATGATCCCGAGAGCTTTAGCTCGAGGGTCTTATCTTTGATTATAAGTAAAAATTACATTGAGTGAAAATTTTCTTGGAAAATCGAGTTTCGAGTGAAAAACGAAGGTATGAAGATAAGAAACCGCCTCTAGAGGTGTATTTTATTGGATAATTTACTGAACATAAAAATGAAGGCCGTCTGATAAAGGTAAATATACAAGTTAGAGGTGTTACTAATTTTTTATTTAAGTAAAAAAGCTACAAGCGTCTTTTCGAAAGCGTCTTTTCGAGCTAGCGGTAGTCTTATCGGGTAAGACGACCGTTACCAAGGTGGTTGCTATGAAAATGAGCGTTTTGATTGGTTCAATAAAAGTGAGGTGAATTATCACCGGAGAGCGGGAGATTATCGCTGAATAATCAGGTGAAAATCAACCCGCTTTTATAATGGATGAGGTAAATAATCTATCTAATTCTGTCGGTTTTTGACATATTTTAAATTGTATGTCAAAAATGATAAAAAAAAGCTGACATCATTGAACGATTGCAAAAGAAATATGCAGATGAATATATCGCTAGGATACCAAGAAACTTTTTAAATGGTGAGACAATCTGAGGAGAATTTTAATAAAGTAGATTAAAACCGCTAAGAACAAAGAGGTGCATGGACAAATACTTGACGTTACCAACGTACCTCACTTTAAGACGCAAGGACAGTCACATAAATGCGCACGTTAAAAACTGTGAATGGCAGTTGTCATGCAAAGGTCACATGACATTATTCACACAAAGTTTAAAAATTTGAACCTCAATATTGTATAATTATCGTAACAAACAGACCGGTTGTAAAACCACACCGAAAAAATCTTCCAATAATAATTAACGTGAATCTATATTCCCGGATATCGCTCGAAATTGCGTAAACGAGCTCATTAGTTCACGAAATTTTCCCGAAAATTTCCTTACTTAGTGGCAACAAATAAATTAACTAATTTATTTTAAATCCATCAAGTAATTGGTAGATGACTTATCACTTATTTTAAAGTAAATTAATATGTCATTAATCCAATTTTGCTTCATATTGTAGTTTTAAAATAAAACAATACCTAATAAGAATAATATTTAAAAAATTTGGCCGACAATTAGTTGAATATTTAAAGAGACGTGATATTTTGCCATGGTTTTGAAGAAATTTAGATTTGAAAGAAAACGATGATAAAACTATTATAACTATTATCATACAGAGTGGCAAGTCGCGCATAATGCCTGTAACTTTTTAATTGCCTCGTATACGGAAAAGTGACCTATATGAAAGTTGTCCAGTAAATTATTCCCCATATTTTCACCTCCATGATTTTTTTCTGTTATTTCTGGTTTGGTTGCCATAGAGACCAACTTGCTTTTTTTAAATGGAACATCCTGCACATGATTGCACATTTACTGGAAAAACTCTGAATTTTTTGTATTCCAAATTTTCACCTATCTGAAAGCGTGTCCGAGATAATGACAGCTCAAGAATGAAAAACTTCCTAATTATAATTATTCCTACCTAATACACACCAGTTGAGCCAAGGTGTTTTCATGATAGCGACCTAAGAGGTGTCAATTTTTAGTTCCTGTTTAATTCTTTGTTGTCTGATTTCTAATTAGTTTACACTATAGTTCATCTGAATGAGAAACAACGAGTTGAAATTTTAATAATGAGCGGTTACGGAAATATAGGCCTCCAATAAATCAGTTAACGGTGTGTCGAGTGGTAAAGAAATTTCGAGAAACATGCAGTGTTAGGAAAGCGGCTAGATCAGGTCGACCTAAAGCAGCAACCGGGGGAGGCAAAGCTTTGGATATCATACTTTCAATACATAAAAATCTAACACAATCATCCAGGCCAAAGGCAATGGATTTTACTCATCAGTCAGTGAAAATTTTGTTGAAGCAGAAGAAGTTGCATCCCTACAAGATAAAATTGGTGCACGAGTGCGGGTGTTGAGGAAACGATCATCAAAATGCATTATAAATAATATAATTAAATGCGACAAATGTTTTTAGAATCAATACTACTGTTAAATATCTGATTTCAAGATTATTTCAATAAAGGAGCAAAATGTATCAATGTTTGCGCAACGAATAGTGTTATCGCCGGGATAAACATAAAACTTGCAAATATCATCTTTCAAAATACATATAATATCTCCTAAATAAGCGGCTAGTCGACCGTTATTCCAGGAAAAAGCAATGTTCCACGTTTTGATCTTAAGAGTATATTTTTAGAATCTTGTATATTCGAAAACCCTTGGACGGTGTTTTAGCGCTTTAGAGGAGTGACACGGCATGGTGCATTTGTTGATTGCCGTCCGATTGGTTGGGAGAAAACATGGCGGTTGTGTAGCCTATCAGAATGCATTGTTGGTTAGGCGTCGTGGCGCAACCTTGCTGTCAGATAATATAGTTTTCCTTTTTTTACACACTACACTTTTGGCTTTGATAAAGCAAGGTCGTATGTTAACAAACGCACGTGGTTTCTTTCTGTCGGATTGAAACAAATAGCATTGCCTAAAAAAAGGCACCCAGCAAATGTACTAAACAAATGTAGTGACTAGTTATCTGTTTGTAAATTAGTAGCGAATATTTATGTTATAGTATGTTCTTGTAAAATCATGTACTAAAGAAGTTTAATTCCTTCACTTAGTAAATAAAAGAATCAGTGAAATTAACCTACAATCGAGGAACATAAAAGCCTCATGAACTGTTGACGCAAGTTAAATAAAAACACTTGGCTTGCTCGGCTTGCTTAACAGCGGGCATAGTTGATAGACATATTGTGGGACCTTTTTCTCAAAGATGGTAATTTAAATGGCGAAAAATATCTGGACCTCCTCAGAAATTACATAATTCCCTCTTGCAGAATGGTTTAAGCGGGTGTAAATATTAGCATAAACGAACAGGTATGGTTCCAGCAAGATGGAGCACCTGCGCATTATGCTGCAAATGTTAGATAATACATAAGCAAACAATTTCCAGGACTTTGGATAGGCAGAAGAGGTGCTATTGACTGGCCAGCGCGATCCCCAGACTTAACCCCGCTCGACTTCTTTTTGTGGGGACACTTAAAGAACAATTTTCTAGGCTATTTATTTTGTTATTATAAAGTTTGTTACAATTTTAAATAAATCAAAGTTACCATTATGTTATGGCAACCAAACCAGAAATGACAGAAAAAATTCATGCAGGTAGAAATGTGGGGAGGTATTTACTAAACACCTTTTATAAAGCTCACTTTTTCGTATACGAGGTAATTCAATAGTTACAAGCATTTTGCGCGACTTTCTTGCCTCTGTATTATCGGTTTTTACTTTGTTGCATGTGTAGTGTATATTACTAATAAAATAATAACTATATAACTGTTAGTAGTTGTATGGTATGCCTTATTTTGATTTGAAGGTCACTAAAGAATTAGATGAAACGAACTTAACTTTGAAATTTAACATTCCTCTGTACTGTTTCGCAAAATCGCAAAGAAGAGAGGCGATAAGCCTTGAAGAATATCTATTAGTTTTCTTTATTATTTTCCTGTAGCGATCTATTACTGTTTGCAATATATTAATTAATTATCTTGTTTTTTTTTCGGAGAACATGCGCTATAACAGCCGCTGATATTTTTGAACTCTAACATATTGTGGGCACTGAAATATGGTTGGGGGTTAGGTAATGCCTGGACGAAATTTAAACTATCGCCAAATTGTTGCAGTATATAAGCTGGATGAAAACAAATATATTTAAAAAAACTCATTTTTTCTTTTAAATAATGATCTTCTGAAATTTGTTCTTAATTATTGAATACCATGCCTATGCTTAGGTAGTCATGTCTCAAGTATTATTTAGCTGACAGAAATATGAATATTTGGGTAAAACACTTATTGAAAATATCCCCGAACAGTGTTAAGTTAAATTGATGTAAAATGAATAAAAGCTGAAAGGGTGGAGAAGCCTTTAGAACACAGTGAAGTACTACTGGGAACTTAGAAGGAACATTTGACAACACGCATCAATCTCTAGAGCTGCCAGGGCTATCGAACTGGAGAAAACTTGCTGCAGGTGGACCGAAGGCAGAATTGTATATACGGATCTGTTTGGTAAGACTTTGGCAGAGCGGGGGGGAGCCCGCAGGGAGGGGAGAGGGTTCTCATTCCTTTGTTCTGGAACCTTGTCATAAACGGGCTGCTATGTGCACTCGGCAGTGAAGGATATCATATCGTGGGTTATGCATACGACCTGGCAATAATATCTCAAGGCAAATACAACACGGCAGTAAGAAAAAGAATGCAAAGGGCTCTCAATATCGTGGACAGATGGGTAGGGCAGGAATGACTTAATATCAGTCCTTCATCGACTGCCACAATCTCTTTTACAAAATGCAGAAAGAAGGAAAGTGAAACCCTTAACCCTACAAGGTGCAAACATTTAACAGTCGGAAGAGATAAAATACCTAGAGTAACTTTGGACTCTTGACTGACCTGGTCTGGTGGCCAAAGATACAGCAGAAAATATCGGAGCTGGCCTGCTTGAGCATCACAGGAACTATGAAGTCAACCCCCCACATCTGCAATAGAGAACATTTCAGACCTTTCTCCACGTTATTTGCTGATTACAGGAGAGGTAAGAATGGACTTTGCAGACTACAGAGTTCTGTGCCACTTTCTGGGGGCATAGAACTAGACACGCATGCGATGACCTGAGCTAAAAATGAGATCAGACAATTTTAACCATTCAAGGCCGTAATCGACGAATGGGATGCGTGGAACAGTAAAACACCTGAGGCAGCAATCTGGTACACAGACGTCTCAAAAACCAAAAAGATTACCGGAGCAGGGATACACGAAGTAAGATCGAAGAGAGATGCTTATTTCTCCCTTGGTAAGTCTTCCACGATGTTCCAAGCGGAAATAGGAGGACTTATCTGAATAAGCGGTTCCACATTTACTCCGACAGCCCTGAGAGTGCTAATATGGAAAATGACTGGTATGGGGAGGCAAAAAGGAACTAGTGGACCTGGCAAAAGCTAACAAAGTAATACTATAATGGGTATCAGGACATGAAGGTATTACAGGAAACGAAAAGGCTGACGAACTTGCAAGAGAAAGAGTTCGGAAAAAACATTCATAGATCCAGAACCGGTACCCAGTCCCAAGGTGTACAGTATGAGATGTCATAAAGCTATGGACATTAAGGACCCAGACCCGAAATTAATGAGACAGCTACTGCTAATGAGCAGAAATCGTAAGACCAAACTATGAAGAAAGAAGCTCAACAATGATAATTATTGTCAATTGATTCAATATAAAATCATATGAAAAATACATCAACCAAACTAAGAAAAATAAAACGAAAATTTGCAAGTCACTAAAAACAGTTCGACGTGGTCCAAACTTTACCTTAATTATAATATAATTAGATATTTTTCTAATAGATATTAATTGGAAATCCAGGCGGAAATAAAAAAATTAACAAATTTATCGAAGCCAATGACGTCAATAGCTAAATAGGTACTCTTGAACAGGTAGGAAAAATACAATTAACTATAATAAGTAATAATATGACCCCGATATATTATTTATAATCAATCATATTATTGATTTTTCAACAAAATTATATAGGATGTTTTAGAAGTACGGTACGTAACTTAACACCCTTAAGTTCATTCCATATGATATTCTAAGAGGAAAAGTTTTTATGAACATGTGTCCGGAGTTGCCCCGTTCTTGATATACAGGGTGTTAAAGTTTTTTTATAATTTTCCTAAATATCCTTTCCCCAATTTTATTAAAATTTGATAAGGGGCTTAATTAGCCCTAACTAGATTAAATTTATTAAGTTCAGTGGCGTACCGGGGAGCACCTTAGCGAATATTATTGACCAAAAAATGTACGCCACTGACTCTTTTCTAATCTTGATTTTTTTTCGGATTTACCAACTAACAATACAACTTTTTTGTTCACTAAATGGTTTTCGTATCTTGCTTCGTTTTCGAGAGGAAAAATAAAAACCACTTTATTGCATATACAAAAAAAATACCTATGAATTTTAAAGTTAATTAAAACATTTAAATTAAAAATAAAATTATTTTTTTAAATAATTACATTACATTACATCAATAAATTATCGGGGGTAATACCACGAGTGCTTAAAAATTACCGATAATTTTCATGAAAGCTTGTTATTTATAATTCCACGAGTTCGAAGAACGAGTGGAATTAGTATAACAAGCTTGAATGAAAATTATCTGGTTAATTTTTATGCACGAGCGGTATTTAGGGAGAATATTTCTAGAATGAAATATATATAAAAATTTTTTTTTGTCATACAATTTTCAATTTGCAATGAATTTCCCGAAGGGAACACATAACAATAACGATCACGTTCGCAGTAAAAAGGTAAAAAAAAAAACTGTCTCGTCAAATAGGTTCGATTGTTGTTTGTTGGATATACAACGTTGTCTAGGCAACGTTGTATATCCGCTGATATTTTTTTATTTTTAACGTTTCTTATGGGAAAATTTATACATGAGTGAAATATTCATTGTAAAATATCATGTTTCCGTTACTTTTAAAATATATCCACTCTTTACGAAGTCGAAAAATGTACGTCAAAAGTGATCACTCAACGCTAGAACTGTTAAAAAATTGTTGTTTTCGAAGGAGGTTATTAACTAAAAAAACTTATAGCGGTAATATCATATTAATAAACTAACATGTAGAATATAAAATATAAAGAGTCATTGTGCCAAAAACTGTTTGTGACGTGAATAAGATCAATCATTTTTTTTTTAAATGGGCTAAGGAAGTAATGATTATCGCCGCTTAGATGACCACAGAAACTAAAGATAATATTATACAGGGTCTTGCTACAGGGTAATACCTAATATAGGAGACTAAATATTGACATTATTTTCGAATATACAGTGTGCTTCACAGCCTAAAAATAAGTTACGACCATCAACTTCATTCTTTGAAACAAAAACATTTATTTTTTATTTCATTTTTAAATTTTGCATCGAATTCTAAGTGTGTTTCATGTACTATGTTCTATCCGATGATCTGAAGTTGGCAGTAGTAAGACCCTTATTTAAGAAAGATGACCCTAAGCAGCTAACAAATTACAGACCTATTAGTCTTTTGACCTGTTTCTCTAAAGTTTTTGAATATGCCATGAATAAAAGACTTAAATGTTTTTTTGTAAAGTTTGATTTGTTTTCACATAATCAGCATGCATATCTAGAATCAAGGTCAATCGACACTGCTCTTTTTAGCTTTACAAATAGGATCCTAGATGCTTTGGACTCGAAGGAGCTGTCGTGCGGGCTCTTTGTTGACTTGTCCAAGGCATTCGACTGCATAGACCAACATCTTGCTGGAGAAATTATATAGGTATGGGGTCCGTGATACATCCTTGACATGGTTTAAGTCTTACCTTAGTAATCGTAAGCAGTCAGTACTCTTACACTTGAAGAAGTAGTCCATTACAGTGGAGTTGATATAATCAAATAAAACACTGGCAGTCTACCTCCACAATATGTATTTCAATGTTTATGTTTATATCCTACATGTTTCGGACATAGAAATGTCCATCATCAGGGATACAGTAGTCGATTACGACAGCTCTATCTTGCATAAGCGACGATCAAAATTATGTTCAAATTGAAATTGTAGGTTCTAATGAATGTTCAGGACTGAATCAGATGTGATATTTGAAATTTTGGTCAAGGTATCTTTGAAGAAGGGGATTCCCAGTCTGCAGCTACTGAGACAGGTGATGAAGCAATTATGTCATTTGTAGCTATTTAGAGGAGATTAAATTAGGTGAGGTGCTCAAAGATGCTTCATCTAACCGTGTCTAGGGTGTGGTCAACAAAATACTGGGTTAGACTTGAATAACACATTCTTAGGAGATAAGCAATAAATGAAATGAAATTATACTATTTTAAGGTTGGAATTTATTAATTTGAAGCCAATGAGCAGGTGGTGAAGCAATTATGTAGGTTGTAGCTAATTAGAGGAAAATGATGTAGATAGGTGCTCAAAGATGTTTCATCCAACCATGCCTGAAGGATTGGCTAACAAGTTGTTAGGTTAAAGGGGGGTAGAAAATGAACATAATGTTATGATTGAAAAAAGGGAGATATAGAAAATTAAAATTGGATTTTTACCATCTTGACTAGCAGTGAAGTATTTATGTTAGAATCACATTGTTTTAGCTAATTAGAGGATATTACAGCTCAAAGATACTTCACTTCACCATGCTGGCGTGCAGGAAAATCGAGACTGGGAATCCCCTTCTTCAAAGATACCTTGACCATAATTTCAAATATCACATCTCATTCAGTCCTGAACATTCATTAGAACCTACAATTTCAATTTTAACATAATTTTGATCGTCGCTTATGCAAGATAGAGCTGTCGTAATCGACTACTGTATCCCTGATGATGAACATTTCTATGTCCGAAACATGTAGGATATAAACATAAACATTGAAATACATATTGTGGGGGTAGACTGCCGTTGTTTTATTTGAGTACTCTTACAGACCAGCAATGCTAAGGTGCAGTCGGGTTTCGTGGGGCTGTCGATGGGGGTTCCGCAGGGAGCATCCTTGGCCCTTTGCTTTTCATTATCTTTATTAATGATATCCAGAATATTATACTGGATAATTCCAATGAATTTGTTTTGAATTTCGCTGATGATATCAATTTTATAGTCTTAGGGAACACTTTCGAAAATTTAGTAGATAGGAAATCTGATCATAAATCGGGCTGAGCAGTATTTCAGCGAAAATAAATTATTGTTGAACAGGGAAAAAACAAATTGTATCCTCTTTAATAGAAACAGGCCCTTGAACCTGCCAGCGTCGGTACAACGGGGCGACCGCCAAGTTTCTAGGTGTTCATTTCATATAAGCAACTCTTTAGACTGGTCAGTGCATATTGATTACTTGTGTAAGAGGCTGTCATCTGTTTTGTAATTACGCATTAAGAGTTTTGTCAGGTAGTTTAGAGTTAGATGCTTTAAAGTGCGTTTATTATGCAAATTTCTACTCTGTGGTAAAGTTTGGCATTGAAATATGGGGTTGCTCACCTGATTTTCTTAGGGTATTTATTCTCCAGAAAAGGACCATCAGGATTTTATTTGGCATGAACTTTCGGGAGTCATGCAGGGGAGTTTTTAAGCGGAATAAATTTTTCACAGTTCCAAGCATCTACATATACGAGTGTATTAGGTTTCTGATAATGCATCCGTCGGACTTTAGTCCCTATTAAAGATATCATGTGTATGACACCAGAAGCAAAGGGGATTTTGATTTTTGATTATCCAATACATAAACGAGCTGTCTATGAGAAAGGAGCCCTTTATCAAGCAATCAAGCTGTTTAATCAGCTTCCTATACGCATACCAAAAAACGAAATTTTTTTTAGTTGTCATGGATTGAATTTTTTAAGCGTTTGTTTTTGTTTGTTCACATGTCATAAAATTCATTAACAATTAAGTATTGGTTTTGACACTAGTTGTTAATGAAATATTTTCGATTATATTTTTTTAAAAAAGAGTACATAATGAATATTTTTCAAAACTTTGAAAAATTAAACATGTTCGAGTGTTATATTGAGAGTAATAAAAATAAAGACGCATCTTTGGACCTATATTTTGAGCGTTATACGGAACGACGACAGCAAATAAAACAAATATTTCAAAGATTATATCACAATTTAAGTGAGTATGGATCATTTGGAAAACCAAGAGGTAAGATTTAAAATACGGAAAATAGAGAAAGAGATGAAATTAATACATTAGCTTGTATTGCTGCTGATCCGACGGTATCTAGCCGTGATATTGAATAAGGTATTGGCACAAGCAAATTTAAAGTTTTAAAAACGTTAAGAAAGCATAAGTATAAACCGTATAAAATAAGAAAGGTTCATAACTTACATCCTGGAGATGAAGAGCGGCGTTTAGAATTTTGTCATTGGTATTTCCAATAGATTAATCGGAGTCCCAATTTTTTTCAAAATATAATATGGACTGACGAGACTTTTATATCTAGCGAAGGAATTTTTAATCGACATATCAATCGATATTGGTCAAACATAAATCCTCATCAGACGGTCACCAGGGTACAACAAGGACGGTTTGGGTTCCATGTATGGGTGGCGCTATATCAAAACAGGGTCCCTAACTACAGAATTTCTAATGAAAATTTGAATGCTGAAGGATACCTACATAACATCCAAATTTTGGAAGAATGTGTAGTAGTCAAGCTGGATAACATGCCATTAGCTGCAACAAATAATGTTTATTTACAACAAGATGGTGCTCCAGCATATAATAGCTATATGGTAAGGCACTTACTAACTGCCAATTTTGGCAAAAATTGGCTTAGTACATATGGACCAAACAGATGACCTCCGGATTCCCCCGACCTGACACCACTCGACTTTTATTTTTGGGGTAAGTAATAGTATAGAAGAACTTAAATAAAATTTTATTAATTGCATTGAAAGAGTGCCAAATATTCACATATATAAGGCGACTCATTCAGTTACAAGCCGAGTCCAAAAATGCATCGAGCAGAATGGAAGACAATTTGAACACATTTCATGATTAAGCACCTATGCTAATTGTTATATATAAGCATATGAAATAATTGTTGAGTTGTTATTATAAATTTTTGTTTGTGTTTTGTAGTTGTTGTTGTTTTAGTTTATCAATGTTTTAATATTCCTGTTAACTGGGTTTTTAATATACCTATAATAAAATAAAAGAATAATGATTCAATTTATGGCCAACTAAAAAAAATGTTGTTTCTTGGTATTTTAGCAATTTAGAACAAAGCAAAATATTAAGTGTTATATATTGTTGTAATCGCAAGAAAAATTCAATTTTTTGAGACACCCAGATACAGGGTTCCCATTTAAGATAATGCTAGTATTGGTAATATCTCAAAAATTAACACATCTATATTTTCTTTTAAATACGCAACTGGATTGTACGTAGAAAGTTATAAAACTTTCGTATTGAAAGTTTCTTTTTATCTCCAGTGCTGGATTGTATTTAAATCACTCTGTAAAGTTTCACAGTCTTTAGCACCCCTAATTTGTGTGTAGATTATACAGTCATCAGCAAGAAGACGTATAGTTTAATTAATGTTAATATACAGTGTGGCCCAAATTGGGCCTACATGTATGGGCATCCTGGAAACTATAGAAGATAGAGAAACGGTTAAATGGGGAAAGTTTTTGACAATTATATTTCTAACTGAAAACCGTTTAGTACGCGGCCCTATCTTTTTTGGTTTTTGAAATATGTTGAAAAAACCAAAAAGATGTATTTTCGAAAATATGCTGTAGATTTCTTATTATTCACTATTTTGGCAATCTGTAAAAACATTTTGAAAGCAACTTTTTAAGTAGATTTCAGTTCTGCAATTTAATTTTGAATACGACGTTTCAGTTATTTTATACCATCATCAGGTTCATTTTTTCTTATGGGCGCCATATTGTATTTTATACTTGAAAGGTAGCTTATGACGTCAGCTTTTCAACGATGTATTATTTGTTGGAAAATAAATGAAATTGACTTGAAAAATAAAGAAAATTAATTTTCGCAACACGTCAAATTTGAGAAGAACACATTAGGCAGGGTTAAAGTTGTTTAAAATATCATAATATTATAATACATTATTTTATTTTTTCCTTATGGTTAAAAATCTCATATTAACATTTCAAATAAAGAAAACTAAAAACGCAATAAATAATAACTGTTTTGAAAAGAAAATAAGAAAAAATATCTAACTTACTATTTACTATACTTATTCGAAATGTTGGCCGTTTTTATTAATACATTTTTGACACTTTTTTAACACAGTATTGATGACCCTGCGAAGCGTGTTGCCATTTATGCTCGTAAACACATTCCTCACTCTCTCTTCTAATTCTTGTATAGATTCCGGGGGTTCAAACTCATATACTTCATTTTTTACATAACCCCATAAATAAAAATCGAGAGGAGTTATATCAGGGGATCTAGCAGGCCAATTAACTGGTCCGCCGTTTGAAATTAATTTGTCATCAAATATCTGTCTTAAGAGAGTTTGAACTTCCCGAACATTATGTGCGGGACAACCGTCTTGTTGCAACCAAATATTATTCAATTGATCTTGAGGAACTGTTGCTCTAATTGCCGGTAATATTTAATTTTCTAACAGCTCCAAGTATCTTTGGCCATTCAACGTATGATTATAAAAGAATGGTCCTATAAGTCTGTTGTCTAAAATGTAAGGAGAAAAGTAAAGCTGGGTTACTTAATACCTGCTATGTATTTAGCAAGCTAGGTGACATTACTTACCATACATACCACACCATACATTAAAACCAAATCGGGTTTGCAGTCTTCGTTGAGCCAATTGGTGAGGGTTTTCTGTTGCCCAAAAATGATGGTTATGTCTATTAAATACCCCGCAGTTGGTAAAATGTGATTCATCGGTCCAAATTACAAGACGACTGAAATCATGATTTTGTTCGCATTGATTCACATACCAATTTGAAAACTGCATTCTTCTTGGATAATCCGTTTCTCGTAAACCCTGAACTATAGTTGGCTTGTATGGTCGATATTTATTTTCCTTAAGGACTCTTTGTATGGTACTTCGCGGGGTTGGTAAGTTTCTTGCCGACGCTCTTGTAGATGATGTCGGAGCGGCATTAAAATAGCCTCTGACATTTTCGTCACGCTCGTTATTACCTGCTTTTTCGTAACTCTTGGGCCGCGGTTTTTCAAAACTTCCATGGTTTCTCAGGTTCATAACAATTTTTGGAAAAAGTCTGACACTTAGCTGCGGTCTTTCAGGAAAATTTTCAAAATACCTTTCTAATGCAAGGTTTGCATTTCTGTTGCAATGAATGTAACATTCTAGCAAATCAAATTTTTCTTCGTGAGAAAAACGCAATGCCATTTTCTTTTAAATTCAGAATACACAAATAAATCGTTATTATTAGATAATAATAATAAAAACTATTATACTTTTACTCGTTCTGACAAGTAATATTTTTGTTTCATTTTCAAACGGTAGTGGTTGGTCATAGGCTACTGGATTTTATTTTTGATTCATAGGTTATTGTAAGGTCATAGGCTACTGGATTTTATTTTTGATTCATAGGTTATTGTAATATTGTTGATTGAAACAATGCAAGCAGTGTTTTGTGAATACTACAAAATGTAAACCTTTTAATTGGTATTCAATTTAGGGAGTTATAGTGCAGTTGTCAAATTTGACGTGTTGCGAAAATTAATTTTCTTTATTTTTCAAGTCAATTTCATTTATTTTCCAACAAATAATACATCGTTGAAAAGCGGACGTCATAAGCTAACTTTTAAGTATAAAATACAATATGGCGCCCATAAGAAAAATTGAACCAGATGATGGTATAAAATAACTGAAACGTCGTGTTCAAAATTAAATTGCAGAACTGAAATCTACTTAAAAAGTTGCTTTAAAAATGTTTTTACAGATTGCCAAAATAGTGAATAATAAGAAATCTACAGCATATTTTCGAAAATACATCTTTTTGGTTTTTTCAACATATTTCAAAAACCAAAAAAGATAGGGCCGCGTACTAAACGGTTTTCAGTTAGAAATATAATTATCAAAAACTTTCCCCATTTAACCGTTTCTCTATCTTCTATAGTTTCCAAGATCCCCATACATGTAGGCCCAATTTGGGCCACACTGTAGATTTCATTAATAAAAATTATAAATACTAGAGGGCCTTGAGGCACTCCAGATGTCACACTAAAACTAGTAGAAATGCTGTTACCAGCTCTCACCTGTTGTGCTCTATTATTTAAAAACGTATCTAACCCAGTTAATACTCTTAAAATATTTGGTTACGCTATTTTATTTAACAGTATGTCAATCTATTACAAATCACTGATAAAGTTGCATCCGAAGTATTTTATGATGCGGTCATCATAACTGCAATTTTATTTACAACGACCCTTGGTCAGCCCTGGTATAGAATAATAAACGAAACATATTCCTTCGCTGTATAATGATAATCTTTCATTCATTCCGAAAATATTACAAATGTTCAGACCAGTTTGTCTACCCAAATAGTGTATTTAACTCGTAAAGGTCGTTCTTTGTTGTATAAAAGTTAAAATGCGAAACATCAGCAAATATAAGCAAATTACCATAATTTTCAAATTATATTTTAAATGGAATTGTTAACGGCGAGGAAGGAATCTTTCCGTGAGGAAAGGACTAGTACAAATCCATTTAAAAAAAAGACTATACGCTGGGCCGCTCGGACGTCAGTGAAGGCAGTATAGTTCTTTTTTTTTTGTTGTATTGTAATTTAGTTTATTGTTGGTTGTTCGTTCCAAAATTTACTGCTAAATACCAGCCCAGCGATAACACCAGGTTCACGCCGATGCGAAATAGCGACAAAAACTGCGGTTTAAAGAAGGTAAACATTTTAAGCATCAGCAAATAACATTGTCACTGTACAACTGTTTCAGTATTTCTAATGTGATGTCGACAATGTTCGTTTGTTTATCTACAATTGATTCCACCCTGCAATCCGGTGAATTTCAGCAGAAAACACTTCAAAGTAAAAAATCCCTAAAAGTAACCCCAAACAGGCCCAAAGGAAAACACAGCTGTAAAGTACATTGCTACCAACAAATAATGCAAATGCAAACATTTCCAGCAATATTAATAAATAGTATCTGATTAGAAGCAGGATATTTATTAACTTTACACATTGTTTTTAATATCATAAATTGTGTTTTTTTTTTTTTAAATAACTGTTAACAATAAGTCAGTGTCGCTTTTTGGGAGTTTCTTTTTTCCACTATTTTGTGAAAAACAGCATAAGGCTTATCTTATATACAGTTTGTGTATAAAGTCTGAAAACGGCTTAATAACATCACAATTTATTGGCCAATTTAAACCAGATTTGGTACAGTTGTGTAAAAGGATCTGACGCACCGAATGATGATATTGGCGTTGTTGCCAGCTTTTTAGTTTGTCTCGATTTCGAACGAATTTTACATTTTTAAACGTAACACCCTGTATATTTTTTCATTTATAGTTTTTACTTTAAATTTACTTTTGGTATAACATACTTTGTTTTTTTTATGGAAGTAGTCCATCTCACAGTGGAGTAATATTTTATTTATGGAATAAAACTCAATGTCTGCTCCACTAATTTAATAAAATAAATTCATATTATATGCCCATACATGTTTCGAAGGCATAAACCTTCATCCTCAGTGGGTAATTATTAAGATGTAATAAAATATGAAGAGACCAATGACATTGTTACATTGTAAACTGAAAAGGGAAGGAAAAAATACAATTAGATAATGCGAAAGCAACACAGGTATCATCAAAAAAAGTTTAATATATGGAAAAAGATATTTTGTAAAATTTCGAGATTAATATTAAACCGCAATTACAGTGAGATAAAAGCTAGTGACTTACCTTATGTTCCAGAAATTTTTTTTTAATTTTTATAAGGAAACATATTGATGTAAATTAATTAACTAATGCATTATAACTAATAGTAATGAAAGGTTTTTTAAAAAATTATGTATATTAGATTAGTTTTATTTTTTTTTATTTAATTTTAAACTTATTATAAAACCCAAATATGGCTGGGAAAATAAAATCAAGAGCAAAATAGGGTACGATCATCATGGCGAAGTCGTACCAAATGGTAGGTAAAAATTTTTATATAGCCAAAGTGAGAGTGGATTATTCTATTTTATTTTTTATATTTTATTCAAAAAACGGTAAAATTCGTCGCAATGCGACAATGTCAAAGTTAACTCTATTTCGACGAATGGAGTAACAACTAAATAAAGAAGGAAGATAGACACTATGAGTTAGACAACATACTTTGTTCCTAATATCAGTAGTTTTCGGAATGACGAGTACAATTTAGGAAAAATATATTTTATATATTAAATGTTCAAACAGTTTTCCCTGTACAGCTTGACAGTGTGCTAATTAAAAATAAAAATTTTCAATTGTGTTGTAAATCATTTCTGGCGTTATTAATTCAAATTCGTCCAAAATTCAACGCTACAAATCGGCCAAATCTTGAGGTTCTGTGGTATAATCTCTGTTCTTCAAGTGTCCCCATAAAAAGTAGTCGTTAGGCCGTTAGGCGACAAACCAGGGGACCTAGGTGGCCACTCGATTGTACCCCCTCTCCCGATCCACCTATTCGGAAAAGTGTTGTTCAAACTTCGCGCACGTTTCGACCAAAATAGGGAGGAGCTACGTCCTGTTGGAAGAATGTAGGTACTTGCATCATAATTGGGCCCATCACATTCCGTATAGTTGGCACTATTTGCGTTTCCAAGAGCTCAAGGTAAAGTTGTGATGTCAAATTTACATCAATAAAAAATGGGCCGATCTTGTGATTACCCAGAAGCCCAGGCGTTGTGTATGACCTTCTCTCATCCACTGGGGATTTTCATTTGCTCAAAACCTACAGTTGTGTCTATTGACTTTACCATTTAACATAAATGTTGCTTCGTCCGAGAATACTATAAATTTGAAAAACTGGTTATTTTCGTCAAACCTTGACATCATAATATCACAAAATTCAATTCTTCGCTCATAATCATCTTCACTTACTTGAGAACTTTTTCTTAATGAAGAAACAGGGGTTTCAACAACATGTTGTAAAATTTCTAAACTTTTCTCTTTATCTACTACTGCTGGTCGTCCTGATCGTCGCCTATTTCTACAATTTCCAGTTTCTTCGAACCGTCGAACAGTTGCTTTTGAAATTGGATTTCGGTTTGGAAATGCGTCATTAAATAGATTTTTAACCTCTTCGTAAGACCTGACCCTATCGCCATATCCTCTCATCATAAGAACTGTAATTCTTTCACTTTCAGTTAAAGACATTTTTGCATGTAAAAATGACAGTTTTTATGACATTACATCAAAACTGAACTGGTGTTTTAGTTATTAATAAATAAAACACAATTTGTTGATATTTTCAAAATACGTCATTATTTCGAAACTACTGACATTAGGAACAATGTATATTATACCAAAAGAGTGTACAGGGTGTTACATTTAAAAATATAAAATTCGTTCGAATTCCAGACAAACTAAAAAGCTGGCAACAACGCCAATATCGTCATTCGGTGCGTTAGACCCTCTTACACAACTGTACCAAATTTGTGTTAAATCGGCCAATAAATTGTGATGTATATTATACACATACTCTATATATCTTTTATGAAACTCCTTAAGAAATCCAATGAGGTTAATACCGGTCAGCTTGCAGGCTAGTTCACAGGACCATCATGACCAATCCATCTTGTTTTCAAATATTTAATTTGGTGTATCTCGAGCTTGTCGTGCAAAGTGTGGCGGGGCACCATCTTGCTGAAACCATGTTCTTGCTACATAAAGATCCAAAAAACATTTAAGAAATATGTAGCTACAAATAATGATTTATTTAATAACTTTATTCTACTCAAGAAACAGCCAATAAAACACCCTAAAGAAGAATTTTAACTCAGATAGTTGTAGAAGAACAAAGAAAAGAGATGACAAATCTAAAAGAGGAACAAGGCAAAAGAAGCCCCGTGGTATGTGTATGCACTCAAATACAGATGGATAAGGTCATTGAATGGTAAAGTCCAAAAATAATAATATGCACATATAGAATACAGCAACCCCAGAGTTGTCCCAACTCTGCACCGGATTTGTAAAACAGGTTCCTGATTATTGCGTTTAAATAATGAAGATATACGTGTTTGGGCGAATTGTTGGGATTGGGACCCTGTATAGTCTTTATTCAGGTATAAAGAAGAAATTGCATGTAATCGTAGGCGACATTAACCTTGACTTATTAGGTAGTAAAATTGCGACCACAATTAACCACAAGAAAGTAGTGACATTAAAAAAATTCATATTAGTTAATGCAACTACTGAAAAAGACGCTACACGAGTAACACCACACACAAAAAGTATCATAGACCACGTAATAATAGATAAGAGCACTGATATCTGTGGGTCCCTGAATATAAAGGCAAATTACCTTTCGAATCATAAGTACTTATCCTTTTGTTTACAGGAAGACATTAAATAATTTAAACCAAAACAGTTTCATGAAGTCAAAGTATTTGATTACAAAAAATTCCAACAACTCGACAAAAAGTTAATAGCACAAATGTAGAGTCTTTTCAGATTCTCATTGATATAATTCGGACTTGTTAAAAGGAATGCGAGTCAAGCAAGTTAATTAAGGACGAAAAAATATAACAGCTAGGTTAATAGCGACTTGCTCCAAATGATGAAGCAACTATATAAAAATAAATTGAAACATCCTGCCAATAAATAAATGCAAAAAGACTTCATCACTTTAAAAAATACAACAAAATAAAGACCCTAAAAACCAATACTACAGAAATATGTAGGAACTCAAAAAATTAAGACTTTGAATTCCGGTAAAAAAAGAAGTCGATGTGTGGCCCTGGCCTAACTTTCGCAAAAGTATTATTTATAAACAATCAAGATCAATGAAGTTGCAAGAACTGACCGATATAGACTAGGACTTTCCGATGACGCAGTGGATTTTAATGATCTACAAAAACAGCGGAAGAATTCTTCTGTCTGAAAAAAAGAAATTTACCTACGTTTATTTATGTCGATAACGAGTTGAGTCTGCATTGCTTCTTCTCTAATTGATTCTTGATTTGTAAATTAATGATGAATATTTGTCGAAGTTAAATACTTAAGAAAAACTGTACAATCAAGATTGGAATAATTACTCAAAGGATTTTTCCTTGTTCGGTAGGAGGCCCGGTCCTCTACCTGCTCCACACTTTTGTGAAATTCCAGAATGGGCTCTTTTGGTCAAAACTCAAATTACACTCTTTATCTAATTTTTGATGAAGCATTTATAAGGTATGATCAACCCTGAAAATTTGACGTCAATCCGATAAGTAGTTTTCGAAATATACGAGATTAAAATCAAATAAAATGCTCGCGAGGCGGTGACGTCATTAAGTCCCACAGTTCATCCGCTTTGAACTTGAGCAACGGCCTTTCTGTGCATATTCAACGGATGCGCTTATTGTTTCTTTGTTCAGTAAAAAGAGAAGCTAATTATTATTACTGTTAATACTATATTCTGTCACAAGTAGGAAATACCATTCCATACGAGTTGTAGACTATACTTTCTCTAACACTATTTTAGAAAAAAGGAAAAGGAATTATTAAAAATTATTTTTTTCTCTTCTGTCAATGTCAACTTCGTTACTTAGCAACGGAGAAAAGGCGATGTGCAATGGCCACCCGTCTTCTTAGTCGTAAGCCACAGCAGTGAGCGCGACCAGACTTAATATAGGACTTTGTGACGTCACACAGCGGTTTCCACAGGTCGATGTTCGTAAATTATTTTATCTACAAGCGTGCGGTAAGTAACTACTTACCGCACTGATTTAAGTGCGGTAAGTATCACTTTACCGCACTAGTGCTGTAAGTAATTGCATACTATAAAAACAAGTTTTTATATTATCCAAGTGTATTTCTTATTTTTAAAAGAAACTCTATTAAACATTATATGTATAACAAATACTTACATATTTAAATTTCTAAACTAATCCCAACTTATAAATTAAGAAATATTAATATTAATTGTAGAATTTGTAACATTTCCAAACGATATCGATGAAGGAAGTGTTTTACTATCCGATGAGACACAAGAATTGAAATTTACAGATTTACTAAAACATGAGGTTCTCTCTGCATATTCTTCTACACCATTTATTTGCTTTGCAATTCCTATTTTATTTTGCACCGAATTTTCAATATAGCCCTCCGCAACACTGGAGGATTTTCATCCACCATGTCTTTTTAAACTCATGATATCCCCGCCAGCATCTACTAATAATGTAGCTGACGTCCTTCAATAACAATGTCCCGTATATTCTTTGGGACTGGACAACTTTAAATATGCTGCAATTTGAGAAGGTATTTTTCCAAAAGTATTTATACCCAGTGGTTGGATAGTGCATCTTCCTTTTTATATGCAATAAATAATCGTGTATGGGGAGAGTATGATCGGGTCTAAGGGCTCTATACTTCTTGAAAATTGAAATATTATTAATTTCTGATGAAAATCCTTCCACGTAAACCACGAACTGTCGATCTACCTGTGTCTTAGTATCCGGGAAAGTTACAACAAGGTGGGTTTCAAATTCCTTAATATCTTCAATTTTCATTTTACATAAAGCTGGATTTATAAACTCTAAAAGTTGGCGAGGTTGAGGTTCAGTTGGTGTTGGAAATAGGAGTTCAATTTAAACTAAAGGGAACACTCAGTTCCATTTATACACTCGTTCATGTTGTTCATGTAAAACTCATGTAAGGTTCGAAAACTTCCCGGGTAGTTCGAGATAACCAATTTTTATGGTCGGAGTTCGGAATATCTAACCTCACAAACTTGATCATAACTTCAACCTCACCAACTTTTCGAGTTTATAAATCCAGCTTATGTTCATTCGGCGACATGCCCCAGCGATGCCCATAATGAGTACCACCTGAAACAAGCAAATAAGTTGTTATTTAAAAGTATATTTAAAAAAAATCGCAATTAAGTACCTTCATTAATATTAATAAAAACTCCTCATCTGGTGCCGTAACAAGGAATTTTACAACCTCATTCTTGGAGATTGCCTTTGATTTCTTAGCTATGTATCCCACAGACTTCCTTTTTAAATATGCCATCATTGCCATCAGTTTTGCATACCTGCTTATGTCGACATTATTTTTGATACTTATAGTAGATCTGAGCATTGACTAATAACTCCATAAAGAGGATGATTAACTGTCCTTAAATTTATCCACAAAATAGGCAAGCATCACATCTTCACTAATTGCTTTAACTTTCTTTGATGAACACCAGTCCATGAAGAGCCCATATTCCTTCTCAAATCTATGCCGTGATTTATCCGGCAATAAATTAAGAGTAGCTGCTTTAGCAATGTCCAGAACTTCCTTCGGAATTTCATCATCACTGCTTCCATTTAAAGGACGTAAAACACACATTCACGAAATTGTTACAAAAATAATTATCGTTTATTCCGTTGTCAAGTTTTACATCTGTTATATAAAAGCCAATTTCTATAATTTATTTCCCTAGCAACCTGATGTTAATGCATTGTTGATAACGACTTACAAGGCACCTACGGGGTAAATTAAAACAGTGCTCTTTTAGAGTTTTTAATATTGGTCCCCTAAAAATGTAGATAAAATATCGTATAATACACTTACGGTAGGTGTCTTTACCGCATTTGCGTGTAACACCAACATCACGCACATAAGGTAAAGACGTACCTACCGTACTTGTATTGTAATATACTATTTTCGGCTTTAGAGACGTCAGAAAATTAAAATTTGTTGCATTTCGCACTAAAATTACACAGACCAAAAATTTTATTTTTCGAGGAAAAGTCATTTTATTTTTTTGCCCGCTGAAAAAATACGATTGTCGATGAAAGAAAAAATATATTGTACACAGAATGTCCAAAAAGTTAAAAATTCAAATTTTTTACAACAGTAAAGTACCCTTATTCTAAAGTTTTTAGCAAAATACTATTTAAGATAATTGTTTTAAATCATCACATCTTCTAAGATATTGGTTTTCATTTAGTTTGGGCAGCAATAATATTTTTGCTTTAAATTTGCATTTCACTGAAAAATTTGGTAGGTATACCTTTGATTTTGTATACCTCAGAAATAACTTATTACAGTGTCAAGCAAAACGTCATTGTCAGTAACTTTTAAAAATTTTATTAGTTTACAATGTTAACAACAAAGCAAAGAATACATAATTATTTATTTCAAATTACTTCGAAATATAAATAAAACACAAACCAATACATGATTATAATTCAAGGCATAATTTATAAAAATAGACCAAAATCAGATAGCATAACAATAATTATTCAAACACCGCTCCACCATGAAGGACCCATTTTTCCAGTCATAGCTCCTCCGCACTTCTTCTAGGGATATTGCAATCTAAAACCCAGACTTTCTAGGACACATGTTTATATCAACTTTTCTACTTGAATTTGATAAAAATAATAGCTCACGTGTCCATAGTGACAATACAGAATTTGTTCCTTGTTAGATATTCTCACTGAATAGTAACCACCTTCGCTAATGATACTGCCATCTGAGCTGAGGCAAAGAGCGCAAGAAAAGAGCAAATAAATTGCAGGTTTTCATCAGTGAATTTCAAAACTAGACGAAAAAGTATAAAATAAACCAGAATAAAACAAAATCGGTCCATAATCATATTACCAATAAATAAATAGAACGCATTCCTGTAAATATGAATACCGCGCATACCAGGGCCGTAGCCAGCGATAGAGTCCGGACCCCCCCCCCTCCCCTGAAACTCTGAGAACGTGTTCGACAAATAATTTATGAATATAAATTGCGATATGAAAAATCATCATGACTCGAGAAGGACGCCGAGGTTTTAGAAGTATTGGATTTTTGTGACACAAGCAGATTTCCAACGATCAAAAAATATGTTTCGGCGAAAACGGCAAGGGTAGAGTCAATCCATGTGGATTACTTTAATTAATCCTGCTTTAATAGTAGAAGTATCCTTGTACCCCCCCCCCCCCCCCACACACACTAATTTATAACTAATTATAACTATTTTCTGTCCTCCCACCCCACTAAATTGCAGGCTGCTGCCCTGACGCCAACACTAATTAATAGGTGATTTTCATAATTTTAGTCTTTAGTATTTTAGTAATAAAATTCAATTTTATAAAGATACTATTTGTTCCCAGTGAATTAAAACTTGTCAGGAAAGTGCATAAGATTAATAAAGAGTGTCTACAGTCTACTACGAGTCCAAGCGTCAACATCAATCCATCGTTCGTGACAAACTATATTAAGGTACTCACACACGGGGCGGGTGTAATGGGTCGGACCTACGTCTTGTCGTTACCACAAAAAATTGTTCGGTGCATCAGGATCTTCTGGATTAGGGTATAATGTGACAAGGCACGGTACTAGATCATTTTCTAAAAATTCTAAATATGTTTCACCTGTCATATTTCTGTCAATAAAAAAGGGTCCCAAAATTCTATTTTCAACAATGCCTGCCAAAGCATTAACTTTTTGAGGATATTGGGTGTGACATTCCATAATCCAGCGTAGATTTTCTGTAGCCCAACACCGACAGTTTTGTTTGTTTACACTTCAATTCAAACAAAACGTTGCCTCATCCGAAAATACGATTCGTTTCGAAAACTGTGGCTGATTATGGCACATATTCATCATTATCTCGCAAGATTGGACTCTTAACCAATTGGACTTTGTAAGGATAAAATTTATTTTTGTCTAAATACTTTAGGACGGATGTTTTGCAAATATTATTTTCCAAAGCAATAGCACTACTCGCTTTATGGCGATCTTTTTGAACTAGGCTTGCCATACGTCCGTTTTTTCAACGGACAGTCCGTTCTTTTTAGGCCGTCCGCTTGTCCGGTCCGTTATATTCCTGCGTCCCTTATTTTTAACATTTGCCATAAAACATAAAATTTAATTCAATTCCAATGTCCCCATCCTTTAGAAACATTTTTGAAGACAAAACAAATGAGTTTTACCTCTGTTTTGTGCATGGTACTTTAGAACTTTTTAATAAAACCATTTTAAAATTGGAGGCAGGACAACCGACTGCAATCGAAATTTTTACCTGGTATAAAGCTCTAACAAAATAAATAGAAGAAAGAAAAAAGCAAAGATTTGTACCATTTCTGGGACAGCAAAGTTTAATCAAAGAGGGGGAATCAAGTCGTTGGACTCCTGTCGATTATTGATTATTTTTATGATAATTGCTTGACGTAGTTAGCATTGTGGGAAAACAATTTTAAAGAAATTAGAAATTTTAATTGGGATTTATTAAAATGAAAATTAGAATGGCTTGAATTAACAATCCTGCGGAAATAAGGAATAAACAACTACATAGTAATGTTATTAACATAGATGATTTGTTTGATGAAGTAACTCGAATAAATGATATTTTTGAGCAAAGCATATATTTGTTAGATGAATTTAATAGCCTTGAGGAAAAATGGAAATTAATATGCACTGCATCCGAAGATGGCAGTTTTATTAATATAAAAAAGATTGTAGAGTTTGTATTGTGTTTACCTAAAACCTTGCGGCTGCGGTTGAAAGAATATTTTCTATTATGGATAATACTTGGAGGCCAGAGAGGGGTAGACTTGCTGTGCCTACAGTAAAATCACTCATCAAATAAAAGTTATAACAAAACTATATAAATATAGATTGTTTTTCATATTTCAATCAAGTTATATAAATGTAAGAAGCAGCTTTTAAAAAAAGTGTTATCATCCGAAAAATATGAATGGTCAAAAGATTAATTAGGCGCAAGTACCTCTGTGACCTCCAAATAAATAAAAAGTGAATATTTTGTTTTATTTCTATATTACCTACTTTTAAACATATATTTATTTGTAAAATATTGTTTAAGAATATTTTGTTTCAGTTCTATCTTATTATTAATCGTAATTGTTCCTGTGTTGATTTAGAATTTAGATATGATAATATGCAATAATGATAGCAATATGTTTTCCAAAAAAAAATATTTTTTTTTTTTGGGATTGGTAGTGTAATAATTAATAATAATAATATAATATGTAGGTACTTATTTATTTTACGAAAAAAAAATTGTGCCAGAAGGTTGGGTTGGAGGGGGAGAGATGTCCATTATTTTTTTAAATAAAATATGGCAACCCTAACTTGAACCGACAGTAACACATTTAATTGTGTATCTTCTAATAACGCAGGTCGACCTTTCGTATAATTGTCCCTAACGTGACCTAAATCTCTATATTATTTTCTATTTTACTGACAGTACATCGAGATATCGGTTCTCTGTGAGGATACTTGTTATTAAAGAGTTCGCAAACTTCCATTTATGGGCGCAGTCTCCGTAACCAATCATTATTCGTATTTCTGTTCGCTCTCTTTCACTTAAGCGTACCTTTTTTTAAAACTACAAGATTATTGAAATAATTTTTGCCAGACACGTTGACTTGAGGCAAAACTACTCAAATCAGGGGGCAACCATCACTGTCAGTGTGACAACCTAACAATCAAAAGCTTTATATACAACAGTGTTCATGATAAGTAATATTAAAAAAATCATCTGGTAAAATTCGAATATCGATTTTCTCGCAAACAGCTTAATTTAAGGTTATGACATATTTCATGAAATATGTTTAGAACTTTATGCAGAATTCAAAAAGAGATTATAAAATAGGGGTATCCATTTAAAACAATAGAGTAAACCGTCATAACTTGTTTTTGGGGACAGTCTGTATGCAGAAAATAAGCTTAAAAAAATGCACAAACAAAAAATATGAAATTGACGGATCCAAGAGTTTTTTTCGAAAAAAAAACACATGAATTTTAAATGAATTTGTTTCAACCTTTACGTTCCCACTGTATAAAAATGAACAAGACAACTAGACACTTTAACTGCCAACCCATCTAGCAAATTAAAAAGATGAGACAAAGAACTTAACGAGCCCCCAAGAATTAGTATTCAATAAAAACTTAAACAGTATAACAAAAATTCTAGGAAGTGAAAGAAGATATGCGAAATATTGCCGAATGTATATCAGAACCTTGTGCTAATGTCAAGGCCACAAGAACCAGTTGAAGGACTTAGAAGAATGATTAACTATATTTAATAAGATACCTACTGTGAAAGATATTATTATTTTAAAAGGCCGCAAGCCTGGTTCGTATGTTCATCTTTCATCTTCTTCCTGTAACTAAACTATTTTGAAATAGGTAGGTAGGTTACGACTGTTAGGAGTACAAATTGATTAGGTATTTATATGATTGTAATTAACGGGGTTTTCTCAATTTAAGGAAACTTGCAATAGATAAACGGAGCGGGAATTATAAATTCTTTTAGAACAATACAAAGCCTTTTCCTTTCGCAAAATTTGAGGTCTTCTGTGCTGGTTTTGTAAAAGAAAGGTTTTTTATTTGGTTCAACTAAACATCTGCCTTTTTATTCAGTTTGACGTCGCCCCCCTTCGTCCAAATTACTAATAATATAGGTACATACACGGCTTAATAACATCACAATTTATCGGCCGATTTAAACCAAATTTGGTTCAGTTGTGTAAGAGGATCTGACGCACCGAATGACGATATTGGCGTTGTTGCCAGCTTTTTAGTTTGTCTGAAATTCGAACGAATTTTATATTTTTAAATGTAACACCCTGTATATGTCTTCATTTATAGTTTTTACTTTAAATTTGTTACACTTTTGGTATAACATACTTTGTTCCTAATATCAGTAGTTTTCGAAATAACGACGTATTTTAAAAATATCAACAAATTGTGTTTTATTTATTGATAAATAAAACACCAGTTTAGTTTTGATGTAAAGTCATTAAAGATGTCATTTTTACATGCAAAAATGTCTTTAACTGAAAGTGAAAGTATTACAATTCTTATGATGAGAGGATATGGCGATAGGGTCAGGTCTTACGAAAAGGTGTAAGGTCTATTTAATGCAATTGCAGTATTGTAGTCTTCTGACAGGGTCGTTTTCTCCCAAATGGTGGAAAACCTGGTATTTAAAAGGCTTTAAACCGTGCTTTTCTATTATTCTTCTTACGCTTTCGTGGCTAATTTTTGTCCTATTTCAACCGAGGAGGATGTGGGATCTATAGTAGTGCAAGCCAATACATTTATTTCAGCTTTCTCGCTTACAACAAAGTTCTCATCGTCCACTTGATCATTATTTCTTTCTGATTTCAACTTTTTTTCTAGCTTCACGATCTGGATAGCGCTCTCTGTACAATATTTCAGCTCGACGGGCATTTTTGTGACTTTCTCCGTAAACAATTAACATATCAATGAATTCTTCTCTGCTAAACTTAGTCATATTATTGTTATTTGATCGAACTATGCATCAAATTCACAGCATAAAAAACAGCAAACATTTTATTACAAAACAACATACTCTGATAATGACGTTTTGATTTACTATTTTGTTTCCAAGGCCGACTTTGATGGAAAAGTAATTCTGTTTTCATTAAAAAATACATCGATTTATTTTTATTGTTTTAAACTGAAGCAAAAAGCATTCTTATTTCCAAAATGGCTTTAGATGGTTAAGGATACTTTAACCTTTTATATCAAATAATGAAAAGTAGATCATATCACTTGAAACCATTACGTGAGCTAGGGTTGAAGATACAATTTTTATAATTTCAAAAGCAACTGTTCTAAAAACTGTCCGACGGTTCGTGAAACTGGAAATTGTAGAGATAGGCGACGATCAGGACGACCAGCAGTAGTAGATGAAGAGAAAAGTTTAGAAAGTTTAGAACATGTTGTTGAAACCCCTGTTTCTTCATTAAGAAAAATTTCTCAAGTAAGTGACGTCTGCTTCAAATTCGTCCATAATGTTTTAGTAAAACATAAATATCACCCTTTCAAAATACATGTAGTTCAAGAGTTATCAGAAGATAATTATGAGTGAAGAATTGAATTTTGTGATATTATGATGTTAAGGTTTGACCAAAATAACCAGTTTTTCAAATTTATAGTATTTTCGGACGAAGCAACGTTTATGTTAAATGGTAAAATCAATAGACACAACTGTAGGTTTTGGGCAAATGAAAATCCCCACTGGATGAGAGAAGGTCATATAATATATAATAACGCCAGAAATGAATTACAACACAATTGAAAAATTTTATTTTTAATTAGCACACTGTCAAGCTGTACAGGGAACATTTAATATTAAAAAATATATTTTTTTCTAAATTGTACTCGTTATTTCGAAAACTACTGATATTAGGAACAAAGTATGCTATACCAAAAGTGTAACAAATTTAAAGTAAAAACTACAAATAAAAAAATATACAGGGTGTTACGTTTAAAAATATAAAATTCGTTCGAATTTCAGACAAACTAAAAAGCTGGCAACAACGCTAATATCGTCATTCGGTGCGTCAGATCCTCTTACACAACTGTACCAAGTTTGGTTTAAATCGGCCAATAAATTGTGATGTTATTAAGCCGTTTCCAGACTGTATACACACACTGTATATGTTTAATAATGTAGACAAGTTTATGAAGATTGCGAATAAAACAACCGGTACTTTGACAAGTGAGGATCTAGAAAAAGCACACAATGATCTCCATAAAATGTTAACACTAGTAGTATTTCATTATGGTTCCCTAGAAAAGAAAAATATAAAGCTACATAAGCAGCTAGACCTTTAAGAATTAGAATTCAACCTGAATACTGACAATAAAATAAAAAAGCCTTAATGTCAAATTGAAAAGGCCTATGCGGACGTTGTAATGTCAAATGCTAATAAGGGAAATGAGAATAGGATTAGTTAACTTATAAGAAGTGACCAGTAGAAAACACCACCAACCATACAAAGACATGAGGCAGTTATTCGCATTGAGAACATGCATGGCTCCACAGAAGCTTTTAAACAATTTAAAAGTTAAATAAATGGCAAAGATGTGGGAAAAGGTAAAAGTGTAAAGCATACTAGAACTGGTTCGAGAATAGTTGAAGGTTTTGACAAAAATCAACAAGCTAAATTACCAATAGCAATAAAAGAGAAAGACAATATCAAATTTAGGGAATCACAAAATATCGATCACATGTTTATGGTAACGGGCATCAACAAAGGATTGTCTGACACAGAGTTTTTTAAAGAAATAGAAAGTTCGAATTATGATATTGTGAAAGAACTTGGTCATACAATTTTCGATAAAATTCAGGTAATAACAAAGAAACAGTGTCACGACCCACAAAAGAAAACTGGATTCTTCAGGCACCTCCCAATATCGCCAAATGGTTCCTTAAAAAAGGCACAATTTTCGTTAATCTTGTCAGGGTATATTTACAGGAATATTTTAACTTGGCACTCTGCTTTAAATGCTGTGGATATGGCCATGTAGCTAAGTACTGCAAAGAAAAAGAGTATTGTCACAAATGTGGATTAGAACACTAGCTGCAATTAACCACTCTGCCAGAGACAAAAATTGTCCCCTGTACCAAGGAAGGCCTAGCAGATTAAAAAATTACACTAACTATGGTGATTTTTAATAGACAGGAAAAGTAGAAAAGCTACAGATTTAATAAATAAATTAAATGAAGCAACAACAAATAATTGGGCAAAAATTAATAAAGAAGAGTATCCATCAGAGAGGAAAAATAACGTAACAGAGACTGGTATTATTCATGAAAATGTGCAATCGATGGGAAACTCTGTAGATAGTGTCAATAATCTGTTAAAAAACAACCTAGACTGTAAAGTATTATGTGTTACCGATCATTGGAAAACGCAAAAAGACTTGAATTTTCTAGCATTGGAGAATTTTACTTTAGAAAATGCCTTCTGCCGAGAATATGGAGAACATGGAGGAAGTACTGTGTATGTGCATCAAAGTGTAAAGTTCAAAGCAAGAGATAAACTCAACCACGTATCTGTGAAGCTGGTGATGGAGTGTGCAGCTGTAAAATATGAGTTAAACAAGGTGCAAGTTTTAATTTTGTCAATTTACAGACCATTTATGGGGAATATCGAACTTTTTTTAATCTGTATATCGAAAAAATATTGCTGCAAACATTTAAGGAAATAAAACAATTGCTATCTCTGGTGATTTTAATACTGATTTATTGAGAATCAGCGAGGATAGTAATCTACTGTCCTTAATGTCCTCCTTTATTATAAATCCCACCATCTTTGGGAGCACTAGAATAACGACAACCACAGCTAGTTGTATACTGGTCAAAAAATAAACTTACAGTTTTTCGAAACTACTTATAATAAAAATAATATAAAAGAGTATTTTTACAGCAAAACAAAGACCTGTTCTTTAAATGTTTAAAAGAACAAGACTGGATTGATGTGTATGCGACAGAAACATCTGATGTGAATAGACAGTGGTGTAAATTTATGAACGTTTTTATGATAATTTTAATCAGTGCTTTCCGTTAAAGTTATTAAATGAAAAAAAAGCAAAAACAAACAAATATAAATAATGATCAAATTAAAGACTGCAAAAATAGGCTAGATGTTTTATGAACCCTGGCCAGGCATGATGGCCGCTGTAACGATATATAGAAATGCAATATGAAATAATGAAAAATAGATCATATCATTTGAAAAAATTGTGTAAACTAGGGTTGAAAATAAGATTTTTCTTAAAAATCAAAAATTATATTTCCTTAAAAACCAAAGAAGAAAATGTAAATATGAGTGCTTATAGAATTATGAAAGGGCCCCATTTAAGAGATTTTATTACTACTTTTCCCGTATCAATTGTATACGTTGTTTTATAGACGCCATTTTGAATTTTGTAAAATGGCTCCTAAGCCACCATTTTGAAAGTGAATATCACGTTGTTGTATGTCGTTGAAAAGGTAATTTTGAGAAGAATTTAATGGGATAATAAAAAATACAGGTTGTCGTTAAAAAAACTAAAATGGCGTAACTTCCGGTAAAACCGAAAGTGATATTAATTTGGTTTTCAGGCAAATATTAAGATGCCGCTCACATCTCCTAAAGAAAAACTGCATCTGGGATGCTTTCTGCATAGACTCCTAAAAAGTGGAACTCCACAATATCTACGTGAAAAGCTGATTTTTTGGAATACTTTACATCAGCGCAATACCAGGCACAAGGACCGCTTTCAAATTCCTAAGCATCAATACAAGTCTTTTTAAACATTCGTTTAAAGTCTGTGCGTTTTAAGAAGTCCGATATCGGATTAAATCACCAAGGGATGTTATCGCTTTTAAAACAGTAAGTCGGTTAAGTTACAATATCTTCGCACCTTCGCTATACTTGATCACACCGAATATCCCACTGGTTTACTGTATTCTATTACTGGGCGAAATCAGAGGTTTCAAAACAAAATTATCTTAGAATTACGCGTTGAGCATAAATAATAATTAAATAGATAATTAAATTATTTTGCTATTATTATAGTTAAATCTATATAATAATCGCTATTTTCCAAGAACCAATTAAAATTTGCTCAAGTGCGGGATGGTTAAATATGTTAAAGATTTTGTCAGGTATATACTTTTCCGATAATGACATTATTTTGGGATTATTATAATTAAATCTTCATAATAATTACTATTTTCCAAGAAATAATTAAAATTTGCTGAAGTGCGGGATGGTATGTTCTACTTTATTTTAAATAAGTAGTTGTGATTTTCACTTTTAGTTTGTTTCTCATTGTGTGTGAATTAAAATCAGTTATTAAGCAAAGTTATGGAAAATGTTCAGCAAGGTGGCACATCGCCTAGAAGGCATTTATTTCCAGGTGAACGCCGTTTGGTATTACAAGTGGAACGTTATTTTACTTTAGAAAAAGATAACTCGGGCCCGTTAGAGTCAGTTTTGGCAGTGCAAAAACGAACGTCTGATGCTTGCGGCATTTCAGAGAAGACCTTAAGAAGACTTCGAAAAAAGAGTGAAGAGGATTTGGACAGACCATATAAAAGGGTTCGACTCCATTCAAAAACCTTGGATTCATCCCAAGGGATAAAACTCTCTATTAGGAATATTGTTTATGATATGCATAAAGCCAAGGAATATGTTACCCTCAAAGCTATTCTTCAAAAGATAAAGCAGAAAAAACTTTGCGATATTGGAACTAACAGTTTGTCCATCATCTTAAAACATATGGGTTTCAAATATAAAAAAACGAACAACAGAAAACTGCTTTGCGAGCTGTCCAATGTTGTTTCGAAAAGATGGCAATCTTTAAGGGATTATTTAAACAACAAAAAATCGGAATTGTCAAGACAAGTTGTTTTTCTTGACGAAAAATGGGTATTTGCAAACGGAACTTCAACAAAAACGTCTTGGCAGGATGACTCAAAGCATTGTTATTCAAGTACCCGTGCAAGTAATGGAAAAAGGTATATTATGTTACATGCTGGTAATGAAGAAGGTTTTGTTTTAAATGCCAGTTTGATATTTTCATCAACAATAAAAACAGATGATTATCACGGCAATATGGATGCTGAAATTTTTGAGCATTGGTTCGAGGAAAAACTTTTAAAAAGTTTAGAAAAACCTTCCTTAATTGTTTTAGACAATGCCTCTTACCATACGAGACTCGAAGAGAAATTCCCTACAAGCAGCTGGAAAAATGAAGAAATAAAAGAGTGGTTGTCAAAGAAAAACATAAACCATGAAAATTTATATTTAAAAAGTGAACTTTTAAGCAAGTGTAAAGAGCAGTCATTTAAAAAAAAGTATGTTGTTGACGAACTAGCCCTCAAATATGGACATCAAGTTTTGAGATTGCCGCCCTACCATTGTCATTACAACGCAATTGAATTGGTATGGGGTATTAGCAAGAACTATTATGACAAACATGCCTGTAAAAATATCGGTAAGCCTAGCGTTATAAAGTTATGGGAGGAGGCGCTTAGCCAAGCGGGCAAAGAAGAATGGCTGAAATGCATTGAACACACAGAAAAAAATATTTTTGAATCTTATGAGACAGAACAGGTTATAGACGAAGTAAGACCGTTAATTATTACGAATGATGATGATGATGACGATGATGTTGATTCTGATGAGTCTGAAAGCATGGGTGAAATTTCAAATGCAGAGGAAGACTACTTTTAGTAGTACCTATCTACAAGTAGGTACGTTCTGTCGCAAGACTACAAAATCGGTTCTTTTTAGAACCAAAACTTTATAAAAAAGAATTCGTAAAACTAATTTGTCTGAATACTACAAAAGCTAAAAAATTATTATTTTTCTTTACCTAAACTATTTTTTTATTTACTTTTAATTATTTTATTTAGAAAATGTAATTCATCAACATCCAAAATTACCTTCAATATAATTTATTGTTTGAGAGCCACCGACATAATGCTCAAGAGGTTTTATGGCTTAGCGGACTTCTTAAAACGCACAGACTTTAGCTATACATCCATCAGGCTCCTTAATAAGATTCCTGCCAATTGGCTGGATCTAGCGTGTGTTTCTTTTAAAGCTAGGTATAGAAATTTTCTGCTTGATAATAATTGTTGAGTGCTTTGTTTTTTCTTTCTTTTTTCTTGTCTAGATGATTTTGTTTCCTTTCTTTGCTTTGTATAAAAGGTTTATATAACTTATCTTCACTTTTTCACAATAATTACAGTATAGTTTAATTTTGCAGTTTACACTTTACACTTACCTTATAGTTCAAGTAGATATTAGGCACGTTATATTTTAGACTTTTATATAAGTTGAATATTATGTAAATTGTATTCTTTTACATGCTCGGTTAAAAGCGGCACTGCTGTACTTCGCCGAGTTAAAAATAAAGGCATATTATTATTTTTATTATTATTATTATTATTATTATTATTATTATTATCTCTATTTACACCTTCGACTTCTGTAATTTTTTTAAGTTTTGCGAGTCTCCTCAATATGCGGACAATACACAAATTTTTCTTTTGCTCCCGCGAATGTTGCTACTGCTGTTGATAAAATAAATCATGATCTTAGAATTATTGCTGATGTTTCGAAATCTCATAACTTAGTTTAAAAGAAAAAAACACAGCTGATGTTGTTCGGTACTTCTAAATCTTCTATACTGGAAATTCCGCTCTTTAAAATCTCTATAAACGGCAGCGACATAGTACCTGTCAATAAATGTAGGAATCTGGGATTGTTGATTGATTCTGTGCTGAGATATGTTGACCATGTTTCATCCTTAATACAGAAAACGTATGGCAAATTGAAACTTTTATATATGCATAGGGACATCTTTGATACAGCTACCAAACTTCGTCTCACAGACTCCCTTGTTTTGTTTCACCTTGTTTACTGGCCTGCCTTACTTTAGAGATTGTTTGCAGAAACTCCAGAATGCTTGTTTAAGATTTAGCTTTTGTACTCGTAAATTTGACCATATCACTCCCTCGTTGATTGAGTCGGGGTGGCTTTCACTTAAGGAGAGATTCGAGTTGCACATATTACATCTGGTCTACAAGATCGGGATCAACAAAGTTCCCAAATATTTACTAGATAAACTTATTAGACGTTCTGATCTGCACAATTTTGTTGTACCGCTGTTAGCGCGTTCAATTCCTTTCCTGATCACATTAGAGCTGCCACCAGCACGTTTTCATTCTGTTTGGGTGTAAGGAAGTTTTTGCTGGCGAGTCGCCGGTCGCGCTGAGAGTACCACCGCTTTTTAATACCTTTAATTTTGTTTATTATTTTTCTCAATGTAGGTACTCATTATTATCTCTACCATTACCCATAATTAGCATAGTTCTTCGCAAATTGTATTTATTAATTTCTCTTATAAAAGTTTATACCTTTATATCTTTAAGCTCTTTAACAATTTCTGAGAACCTCCTCTTTTTCTCTTTTGATTTGTATAGTAATATGTATCATCTATTTATCCTTTAGGATTAGTAATCATTTTCTACAGGGTGGTTGTATATGAGCAGCTATAGTTGGTTACCGCCACCCACTTTCTAACTTTCTATTGTACTTCGCGTATCTAATTAAATAAAGACAGTATTATTATTATTATTATTATATGACAGAAACCAAAATTTGATTAAAATATCTTCCAACATGACGCTGTGGTGCTTTGTACAATGATTCGTTGACACCATGAACGTGTATATCAAAAATGAAGCCTTGTTCACCACTTACCTATGAGTATTTTTTTTTGTATTTTGACAAGCACTATTACCCCAATAAATATCTTCGTGATATTCATTAACACCCTGTACAATAAGGTGATTTAAAAGTATTATTATTGTTAAATAATATCTAAATCTTTTCAGGTTTTTGTTTGTTTTCTTAATTGTGAAAAGTCAATAAACTAAGAAATTAAATATATTTGTTCTAGTAATGGATATAATTATTTATCAGAAAAGAGATACCTACTTAATTATAAAAACATCCATATTTTGTCTTTAATTATAACCTTTGGGGCCTCCCAGACTATTATTCCCATTCAACATACTTTAATGGTTACTAATTTTTCTGTTGTTTGCCGGATTTGATAATGACTTACAGTGTTAACTACCGGTATAAATTAGCCGATTTTTGAATTTATCGAAAATTAAACTAATCGAATTTTAACTTGGAAATCGATTATTAAGTGTTTTGTAAAATTTTTAACTATGCAAACCAATAACAGGTTAATCGTTCTAGGTTTTACCGGATTTAAAGTTTGTTTTTCAATTGAGCATTGTAACATATCCGTAATTTTTGTGCAATTGACCTTTACAGAAGAGAGTCGGTTTTGAACCTGTAAGACCTGTTGAAAATTATTATTGTTTGATACATATCAGGAATTTGGATGGTTTATACAGATTTAGACCTACTTTAAAATAGAGCATGAAAAATCAGAGGTCATACAGACTTCCGGACTACTGCAGCACTTTTCTAGCAGAAATTACGGCAGTAGATAAAGCAGTACAAGTTCTGCAGGAACATCCAGGCCTGAGAACAGCTGCGTCAATAGTTATCTATACAGAGTGGCAAAAAAGTCGCGCATAATGCCTGTAACTTTTCAATTACCTCGTATACGAAAAATGTGACCTTTATGAAGTAAATTATTCCCCACATTCCTACCTGCACGAATTTTCTCTATCATTTCTGGTTTGGTTGCCATCGGGACTAACTTACATTTTTTTAAAAGGAACACCCTGAATATGATTGCATATTTGGATTTTACTGGGAAAGCTCTGAATTTTCACCTATCTGCAAGCGTTTCCGAGATAATGACAGCTCAAAAATTAAAAATTTCCTAATTATAATTATTCCTACCTAATACCCACCAGTTGAGTCAAGGTGTTTTCATGACAGCGACCTAAGAGGTGTCAGTATTGAGTTCCTGTTTAGTTTTCTGCTGACTGATTTCTAATTTGTTTACACTATGGTTTATTTGAATGAGAAACAACGAGTTAAGATTTTAATAATTAGCGATTACGGAAATATGAAGAGATCGTAAGATCAGGATTGTCAATAAATCAGTCAACGGTGTGTCGAGTGGTGTAAAGAAATTTCGAGAAACAGGCAGTGTTAGGAAAGCCGCTAGATTAGGTCGACCTAAAATAGCAACCGGGGGAGACAAAGTTTTGGATATCATACTCTCAATACATGAAAATCCAACACAATCATCCAGGCCAATGGCAATGGATTTTAATGTGTCTCATCAGTCAGTGAAAAATTTGCATCCCTACAAGATAAAGTTGCTGCACGAGTTAAACAAGGACGATTTTGATGGGAGAGCTGAATTTTGTCAGCTGATAATGAAAAGATGCAATAACGATAATAATTTCGCAACCAATATCATTTTCTCGGATGAGGCTACTTTCCATTTAAATGGCATTGTTAACAGACACAATTACCATTATTGGTCTGCTCGGAATACTTACTGGTTCCAGGTAGGTCATACTTAGAGGCCCGAAAAAGTTAATGTTTGGGCGGACATAGTTGGTAGACATATTGTGGAACCTTTTTCATAGATGATAATTTGAATGGCGCAAGATATTTGGACCTCCTCAGGAATTACATAATTCCTTCTTGCAGAATGATTTTACCAGGTGTAAATAATGGCATAAATGAACAGGTATGGTTCCAGCAAGATGGAGCACCTGCGCATTATGCGGCAAATGTTAGACAATACATAAGCGAACAATTTCCAGGACGTTGGATATGCAGAAAAGGTGTTATTGACTGGCCAGCGCTATCCCCGGACTTAACCTCGCTCGACTTCTTTTTATGGGGACACTTAAAGAGCAAAGTCGACGTTAACCGTCCAAATGACTTAAAATCTTTAAAAGTCAGAATTAGTGGTGAAATTCGGGCCATTCCAGAGGACTTCCTTTTAGGCATTGTAGACGGGTTCAGGGATCGACTGGCGCTCTGCTGAGCAGAAAATGGTGGTAATTTTGAACACCTGATCAACTAAGAAGGTTTTACTTATTTATAATTTTAAATAAATAAAAATTAGAAATACAAAAAATTTTGAGTTTTTCCAGTAGAATCCAAATATGCAATCCTATTGCAGGGTGTTCCATTTAAAAAAAAAATGAGTTGGTCTTTATGGCAACCAAACCAAAAATGACAAAAAAAAATCATGCAGGTAGAAATGTGGGGAATAATTTACTGAACAACTTTCATAAAAGTCACTTTTTCGTATACGAGGTTATTCAAAAGTTACAGGCATTATGCGCGACTTTTTTGCCTCTCTCTATAAATGTAATTACTTTAAAATTAAAATCGTTATATTGACGGAAATTAATTCTATTTTAAAAACAAACCCAAACTGGTTTCAAAGAAAATACTGATTTTAAATAGACTATAGTTGTAAAAAAGCGTAAATTGATTTTATTTGCAATCACGTGACTGCAAAATAAAGAATCCATTTGGATTGCTTTTACGGATTTTAAAAGCTGGTTTTTCGTGAATGAAATAGAAGTCGAAGAGGAGGAAAGAAGATAAAAGAGATAAGGGAAAAAATAATAATTAATACTATATCAGAAATAATGTAAAATTACTTTATTTTCAGCCATGTATGTAATATTGACATTCCTGTCTTTTTAGAAATTTAAAAATGTCACATTTCTGTCTTCTTACTTCCGATCCACATTTTCCATCCTAGGACGGAAAATGCGTTTCCATCCTAATACATTTCAATCCTCATTTTCTTGCCCGGTATTTTTGAGTAGGTCTTATAAAAACGGGGTAGAATAAGAACACAGGAACTATCCAATTCTTTATTTATTCATATTTTTATTTATACACGTTAATTGTTAAATTGGCATTGTTATTTATTACAGAAATTTTCAAACCCTCTTGACGTTGAGTTTGATTTGAAATTCGTATTTCTTGCGATGCAGCTTCACTTGAAATACTTTTCCATTTCTCCATTAGACGAAAAACCTGTCATTTTGAATGTTGTTTCGCAAAGTCACATATTTCTGAAAGACGTCAATCCAATTTGGGTCACTTATGATGAAGGATCTATTTATATATGTCTTCGTATCAGGAATTTCGATGACGACCTTTTCTTGCAAAACATTAACATGGGAAATTTTCATCTTTACTAGTTCATCACTCCTGCATGCTCCCGAGACTCCAACAATAAGCGCAATCTTCATAAACAAAAATTCTTCAGGTGCTTTAACCAAAAAATCTCTGATGTTTTCTCTTGAAAAAACGCTTGACTTTTTAGGCCGAAAGCCTACACTTTTTCGCTTCAAAAAAGCCACAAATTTTGAATGCTTGGAAATGTCGACTTTTCTCTAAGTTTCAGTATACTTTTTATCATACTGTAGGTAGCCCATAAAGTGGAAGATTTTTTTCTTTAGAGATCTCACCAAAATAGACCAACAAAACGGTCTCTGATGTAACATTGGTTGTTCCTCTGCTGCTGCACCACGCCTGGAATGTATTAAAGGCTTTCTCATAACGTAGCTTACATTTTGTAGGTAGCAGACTTTCTTCAATCTTATCCGCTGCTTCTTTCAAATCAGGCGGAGTACAGCTAATTAACTCGTCACTATCGGAGAACATCTTTAATCTGTATTCTTTTTCTTAAAAAAACGCTGACTTTCAACTGGTGACAACGACTAACAATGGAAATGAAAGGTAATAACCGGTGCGACAAAATTTATTATTTCAAAAAAGTCTATCGTGGAAAATCATGAATATTACTATAAATATTACTTGAATCATAAATTCATGGCTGAAAATAAAATAGTATACTACGCGTCTCGATAAACTATAATTTCTCGACCAGCAATGAAACATTTTCCGTCTCGTATTGTAATATACTATTATGCTGCTGTAAGGTTAAAATCATTTTACTGTACCTAATCTCACATATACAGGATGTTTTAGAAGTACCATACGTAACTTAAGAGGGTGATTCGTTATGAAGATAAAATAGAGGCAGTTTTGATTTTTGGGGAGCCGCAACGTAGCTATTATCCTGCTGAGTGCATGTTTAATGAACGTTTTCCTGATCGCCCAATTTTAAGGAAATATTTGCGGGAATTAATTCAAAAGTTCCAAACAACTGGAAGTGGCCCTCATTAGAAGAAGAGAAACAGATTCAGATAGTGGCGAAATGATTGCTAATCCAATGCAGCCGACATCGCTCGTAGCAGCTGAATGTGAAGTAAGTGCTAAAAGTGTTCAGAGAGTATTAAAACGTTCTAAATTTCATCCCTACAAATTGAAAATGTTACACGAGTTAACAGAAGATGACCCGGATGGTAGACTAGAGTTTTATGAATTAATGGGTGCAAGATTGAACCGTTACCCAAATTACCTTAAATGTATTTGTTTTAGAAGTGTACTCTCTTTCTAAACGGAAAAGTTAACCGTCAAAATGTTCCGTATTGAAGCGATGTAAATCCTCATATTTACAGGGAATGTAATACCCAGTTCCCTCGGAAACTTAACGTTTAGGCAGGTATTTTAGGAGACCATATTATTGGGCCACTTTTTATCCAGGGAAATTTAACTGGACCTTTGTATCTGGATATGATTGAAAATACCGTAGAACATTTCATTCTGGAGTGTGGTGAGGAAAATCCTGATGAATTTGATGATATGCCTATAATATTTCAACAAGATGGAGCTCCGCTGCGTTATAGTACAGATGTTGGGAACTACCTTGATGAGCAATATCCCTGACGCTGGATTGATCGTCGTGGTGCTGTCGAATGGCCTGCTCGTTCACCGGACTTAACTGTTATGGACTTTTTTTTTGTGGGGATTTATTAAGTCCAAAGTATTCATAACCCAGCCGCACTCATTAGACGATTTGCGCCAGAGAATAATTATTGAAGTGTGCGCATAAGAAATTTTTCATAATGTTCGCGAAGAATTTCACGATAGGTTATACATGTGCCAAAAAGTGAATGGTGAACATTTTGAGCATCTTAAGTAGTGTTTACTGTTATAAAATACTAAAAATATCGCCTAGCTGCCCGTAGGTTTCTCCACTATTGCCTAAAAATCAAATTAACCAACATTAACAAAAGTGGCCGCCATCTTCAAATGAATCGATCAAATATTTTCAAACTTGGGGATCGTTCATAGACTGAAAATACCTTTCCAACGAGGTATTACTCGACCCCATCTGCCATTTAAAAATTTCATTCAAGATCGCCCCCTGCCGCCATCTTAAACGTACCAAAATTTCATTATTCTCACATTTGTTAATCAAAAGTTAACAGGGGAGGGAGGACTTTAGACGCGCACTGTATAATATAATATTTCTAAGAGGTCCAATATAAAATCTTTGTATTTCCATAGAATCCTAAAAATAAATACATCTTACCATAAATACGAATTAGCTTTGGAACACACCTCCAACAATTTTGATCTAAAAATTCTCTAAATACATACGAAAATATTACGAAATGAACTGTGGATTGGTGATAGGTCCCCACCCATAAGACGAATTAAAACCGCTTATAGGTTGCCACCACCAGGTTGTAAAATACAACGGTTCCTTAAGAGCAACACTTAAATCTGCATCAGAAGCCGAGGAAGGATCATCAATATGATTAAATTGAAACGTGAAAAAGCCCCAAAAAAATATCTACTTAGATAATTTTAATCTATAGTACTACTAATAGCCGTAAGCTCGGATGCAAAAAGCTCGTCAGTGCGCCATGTAAAAGGAAAACTACAACGTTAAGAAATGATGACCTACGAAATCGGCAAAATCACTGACGTCACGCTCAAGCTTTTCAGCAGGACCAAAAATCCTTTACGCGCGTATCATCCGCAGGCGAGACGGTGGGAAATCCGTCGAGCCTTCCGATTGGCCAGTGAAAGTACCAGCGTGCAGGCAGCGTAGGTACTGATCCTGCAAATCTATATATACAAACGCTGAATTGCGCTAGAGACTATTTGAATTCTTGCAACGAGCGTTGAGTATCATTCTGGGGAGTGGTGGTACTTTTAACGCGCTGATTTGTTTACATGTTTAAGTAGTACCAAGTTCAACTATCATTTCTCTGATTGCTGTAATTTATTGTCAGAATTTGAAGTGTTGAAGTGTTTTTTTTTTCGTGGATTTTGAACTGAATAAGTGATTTGTTTTATTGAAGCAACGGACTTTCCTGGACTTAGCTTGGTGTTGTTGCAATTTAATAACGGCGTTAGTGGTGTGTATTTTTAATTTTGTTTGCATTCATTTTCTTGTGTTTTTTGAAAATCTAGTATGCGTATTTTTTATTTATTGTTGGTTCTAAAATCTTGGTCTTATAATTAGTTTATTAATTTTTCAATTTCTATAGATTATTAACTACAATGTTATTTTTCCAAAAATGTTATTTAATGCTTACAAAAGTTTTAGGAAACTTATTAACTTTCTTCTTCTGCTCTTCTCTCTCGTTTAATTATTAATATTAATTTTGTCTCCAGATATTCATTACTTCATTCTTATGGACAAATTTTTATAATTTAATTCTGGTTCTTATTAGTTTATCATATTTAGTTTTTCATTATTTAATACGTTTTCTCTAACTCATTGTTGTTTTTTCTTGATGTGTGTACAGGGCTTTTCCTTATAATTTGCAAAAATAGTTTATTTCCTGAAATTGTTTTTCTGGTTAATATATTAATAATTCTCAAGACAAATCCTCCAACTTTTGTATACAAGCAGGCCCGTAGCCAGAAGGGGGGCAGGGGGGGCTTAGCCCGCCCTGGCCTTACTTGTTGCCCCCCCTGGCCTTTCTTTTCCTACCACTGAAATATTTTCATTCATTAAAAATTTCATTTATTTAATGAATTATTTTTTGTCTCAAAAATTATTCACATCACAGCGTGCAGAATAACAACAAAAATCAATTAATTTTTTAATTAGTATCTAGATATTATACCAATGCCAATGCTGCATAAGGATAATATCCATTTATCCGTAAATAGGTATGTTGGCGTTATATATTTTTAACATTATAAAAATACATGTGTCTGAGTATCTTAACTTTTAGCCCCACCCCCCCCTAAAAATATCTGTGCCCCCCTTAAAATACAACTCTGGCTACGGGCCTGTATACAAGTGTAAAAGTGTATATTAAACTAGCCTAAGCTGATTTAATTTGGGTAAAGCATATGGAACAGACAGCAATTTAAATTTTTCCACAAGCTTCCTCCAACCATATTTTCGAAGACACAAAAAAAGTCTTAGGAACAAGTTTCCGCAAAAATTAACGAACTTTTTATTTCAGTCAATAGAACAGTACTTTAACATAGCGATTATCTGATAAAATTTAACTTTTTAGATATATCCTAGCAACCGTGTCCCCTAGCAGTCATTTTGAAAACTTAAAAATATTTTTGAGCAATTTTTTTTGGTCGATTTAGTCAATAAATTTAAGCCGTAAGGTTTATGGCTTTCGTAATATGGTACTGGCTTTCCGATCTTAGTGGGACAATTTTAAAGGGGTGGCATATTATAAGGACAAACCCTTGTTGACACTCATTTAATTAAATTTTCAGTTATATGGAATTTTCAATTTCAGAAAATATATGTAAAAAAATCCGATTTTAATCACTCAATGCCTTTTGAATCATTAAACTCTTGCTGTCCTTTAACATTTAAATAACACGATGTCCTAACCTAACCTAAACTTACCTAGAAACTTACCTTGTATTTTAAGTAGAATATTTAAGTGATTTAATATTTAAACTTATTAATTAATTAAATTCTAATTTGCATTAAAAAGGTTAGGTACCTCTTTTAACCACACATTTATCTGTGTCATCTCCAAAAATCCAAATCATCATGACAACTAGCAATAACCAGTTCAATAGAACCAAGCTTGACCTATTACAGTTTTTTCACGCTGTTATGTTGTTCAGATATTCTATTATTATTATGTTGGACCGATTCTTTTTATAACTGTATTTATGACTAAAATTGTAAAATGATTATAATGTTACAATTTAAACCTAAAGTTATTTTATTTAATGATATAAACGAAATTGATTTAATTTAGAAGCTCCTGCTCAGTATACAGTGCAAAAAAGTATATGATATATAGAAAACATTTTTTATTTCACTCAATGCTTTATCTACTAGGTAGGATTCTAAAGTTTTTTAAAAGGGACTTCCTATTCTAAAGGTTCTTATCATAAAACACACAAAATATTTTTTAAAAAACTAAAAAGGTACTTAAAAATGAAATCCTTGAAACTTTTAGCCCAACTGTAACCAAGAGTGACCAGATTATAAATCTAACATGAAAGACTTTAACACAATTTGGAGGGGCGTCATCGGTAGGACATATGACGCAGTACAGACTAAAGACCCCTTGAAACAATTTCAGAAGACAGAGAAATTACAGGGAATTACTCTTAGAAATAGAAAAGCCGAAGAACGAAAAAGTAAGTAGTACACCGAAATTAGAGAAAATATACATATATCAATATTAATTGCATTTAAATAATCAAAACAAAATTGTATAATTGTCAAAAGAGGTCAAATCAGGAGATTTTACCGGCTAATTGACAAAATCACTGCGACAAAAAATTAAAAGATAAAATGACAAGAACTGAAAAGAAGGACGAAGAACTAATAATTATACTTGTTTGTTTTTCAAAAAAAAAAACTTAATAATATCTCGAGAACGGTAAGAGATAGGTATAGGGAAATAATAAGAAAAGTTGTTAAAAAGTTACTAGAAATTGTTTTAAATATCAAAGTTGTTATGACATGCAAATTTTTTATTTTTGAAATATCTGCATTACTAATTATGAAATTATTTTACCAGGAAAATATAAAAATTATCTTTTTCTAAATTAAATTACAATAATTTGCGCATTGGAATAAATTTTAGTTGCCATTAATAGGGATCTTTCCATAAATAAGCAATAAAACGTGTAGAAACCAATACATCGGAAACTTCTGAAGCTTTTACTAGGTTAGAATTTTTGTTGTCAACTGATATTCTTACGCTTACAACTTACTCGAATATTACATGCTAATTAAGTGTAATACCGACTTTAATTTTATTTTATTACCTATTAGCAGCCCATCATCAAGTAACCCTTACACCGACAAATTATTTTTAAAAGTTTGTTTTTTACGTATTTACGTGAAATAATTATATCAATTATCCTAAATACTTAGGATACTTGAATTTTATTACGCGCGATGTAAACCGAAAACATTTTCCTCTAATAAATTATCGTTTCAAGTAGAACTTTTTGTCGTTCCAACTTAAAATAGTTTTATTATTCAGTGCCACATTTAAGTATTTCCTAATTGAAATCTTAAGAATAATAGACTAAAAAGTGGCTGGTTTTCACTTCAACAATATTTGTATCAACTTACTTTAATGCAGCGCCTCTCCTTGTTCTTTACTTCTTCGTAACGGGGTCTTAGGATTTTAATCATTGATGTTTGTTTAGTTAATGTTTAACTGTTGTTTATTAATTTCAATTAACAATAAAATACATTTTTTGTACAGAAACTATTTCAATTTAAAATGAATTTTATTACGAGCGATGTAAACCAAAATCATTTTTCTATAATAATTATCGTTTCAAATTTGTTCAGTGGAACCTATCCTCTTTGGTAGAACTTTTCGTTATTCCAACTAAGAAAAGTTTTATTATTTAATGCCATACTTAACTCTTCCCTAACTAAAATCCTAAGAACAATACATGCACATATTTGAATGGACTCATACAATTTAATGCAGTCTTTTTTGGTTCTTTACTTCTTCGTAACATGGTTTTAGGATTTTTAATAATTTATGTTTGTTTAGTTATTTTTTAACTGATGCTTATTAATTCGAATTAACAATAAAACTTATTTTTTTGTACAACCAAATTCAAATTACCTCGAACCATCTAGAATTTAATTTTTAACCAGTTATGACGGCTAATATTTCACAGCAAAAAATAATAATTTATTATTTAACGTAATAACGATATACTTATAAATATTCCTTTACGCAAATACAATTATTTTGTTCAATAAATTATTATTCCTTAGAATTTCGATACATACGTATATACATGTTACTAATTTAGCAATAAATGATCATGATCTCGCGGATATTTTCATGCAAATATAAAATTTAAATAAAATAATTCTTATTCTTTTCCGTATTTTAAAATAGCGACCTGGATGTCCTTACAATTAAAATAAATAACTTTCAAATCGATTTTTTCTTGTCCCAATGTAAAGAAGTTATTATAATAAACATAAAGAAATTATCGCACCAGGAAGACCATTTTTTAGAATCCTAATTGGCGATTATTTAGAAAAGACAGTTTGTGATATTTATAGACACAAAGATATGCAAATAAACTATATCACTTCAATCGAATACATATGGTTAAAAGTCGGGAATTACTACTGAATAATTCTTTCGTTACGTGAAGTTTTTTTAAATTGTCATATTACATTACCACTAATAACAATTGTTAAATCAAATAATGTATACAGTGCTGGTGGGAATTTAAAAATCTGAGTTGAGGTTGAGTTAATAGATTCATGAGAAGACTCAGCTCACTATACATTAATTGTTATGACTAGATAAGGACTTCATACAAGTATTATGTAAAATTATAATAACAATAATTATGTTTTAATTGCTTGCTTACTAATCTTGAACTTGAGACATCAATAATCAAGAACTTAGTATAGAGTGTGTATCAAATGGAATAAATTCGATAATAAATACATGGGGGCGTGACTGAAAAAATGCTCGGACACGTTGATTGGTATTTCTAGTTGCGCATTATTTTCAATAAAAGCTTTTTATACAGGGTGTGCCATGTAATAGGGGCCAATACTAACTTTCTTATTTTAATAGACATATTTCATGTACAATATCCTATACCATTTTGAACCGTTCCTGAAATATTAAGTGTTTTCAGATTAAAAATTAACAACACACTAAAAAACTAATAAGTAATACTGCTTATTTCTTGATAATGTAAAAAACAAAAAAAAAACATTAATGTAGGAGATGTTGAAAATTGATGTTAAAATGTTTTTACTGACATGAGATAAAAAAAAGGTATAAATAGTTTTGTCTACTTTCGTTTAAAACGCCTCACCTTAGCAAACTGTTGTCTGTCTGCATGACAGTAGTTGTCAGTGTTATAGTCGTTTGAATTTCGTTAACTGCATATCAGAAAAATGGTTTATTTAATAGAAATGCACAAAATAATAATTCTACAGATGATTGGTTATGGAGATAAAACACGGACACAAATGGAAGTTGCTCGCTTATTTCATGAAAAATTTCCAAATTTGCCGCCTATAACTCAAGGGACAATTAGTAGAATAGAAATGCAGTTTCGCCAGCTTGGACATATAAAGCAGATAAAAAAAAATTAGCTGGCAATGCAATAAGTGATGATACCAAATTAGATATTCTGCTTGAGTTTCAGGAAAACCCACATACTTCTTGTCGAAAAACAGCCCCAATGTCCGATGTTTGCCATTCATCGGTTATTCGAATATTACAGGAAAATAAAATGTATCCCTATAAAATGATACCTACCTACTCATGAGCTCATGGAAGACGATTTTGATAGGATAACGTATTTTCGTGAACAAATGATGGCAATGTTAGATAACAATGTGATCTAATTAGAACATTGTTTTGTTTTCTGATGAGTGCACCTTGACAATTCACGGTCATGCTAATCGTCAGAATTGCCGCTATTGATCTAGGGAAAATCCTCACTGGATAAGAGAGGAGCATACGCAATATCCTGAAAAGGTTAATGTTTGGGCAGGAATTGTTGGAGATCATATCATAGGTCCCTTTTTCATTAATGGCAATTTAAATGGCGATAATTATTTAGCACTGCTCCAAAATAATGTCTTGCCAACTTTGACAAACTTATATCCTGATCCAGCAAACTCACAACTTCCAGCGAATATGATATGGTTTCAGCAAGATGGAGCACCGCCCCATTACCAAATCAATGTCAATGTCCACCTCAACCGAGTATTTCCAAATCGGTGGATAGGGAGGCGTGGATCGATGGAATGGCCAGCACGATCCCCTGATCTGACGCCATTAGACTTCTTCTTATGGGGTTATGTCAAAAATATTGTATACAAAACTAAACCCCTCGACTTAGCTGACTTAAGAAGATGAAAAACGCTTGCGATTAGATCGGTCACGCCTGAGATGTTCAGTAACGTTAGAAGAAATTTCTATTTAAAATTAGGATGTTGCCAAGACGTTCACTGCGAGCATATTCAACATCTCCTACATTAATGTTTTTTTTTTGTTTCTTACATTACCAAGAAATAAAAAGTATTACTTATTAGTTTTTTAGTGTGTTGTTAATTTTTGCAATAAATCTGGAAACAGTTGAAGATAGGTATAGGATATTGTACAGGGTTATCCAACCAAGACTAGACAAGGCGATTTTTTGACTTTTCCTGTACTTTTATAAAAAAACTGAAATAGCCATCTTAAGTCATTTTCTCCCGCGAATTCGAATATCTTCAGCAAAAAACAATTGAACATCAAACAAAAGTACTAGGGGTCACTTTGATATTTTTTTAAATGGGATGCCGTATTTTTAATGAGCTTATCCGATTTCTCATATAAATTTTGATCTAAAATGTTGGATTTTTAATTTTTTTTTTTTTTAATTTTTACGGTAGACGAACATTTTCCGAATTTAAAACTGAAGAAAAAAGGCGTTTTTGAATTAAAAATCCAACATTTTAGATCAAAATTTATATGAGAAATCGGATAAGCTCATTAAAAATACTGCATCCCATTTAAAAAAATATCAAAGTGACCCCTAGTACTTTTGTTTGATGTTCAATTGTTTTTTGCTGAAGATATTCGAATTCGCGGGAGAAAATTACTTAAGATGGCTATTTCAGTTTTTTTATAAAAGTACAGGAAAAGTCAAAAAATCGCCTTGTCTAGTCTTGGTTGGATAACCCTGTACATGAAATATGTCTAAAATTTTCTGAAGAATCCAAAAACTAAATAATATACAGGGTGTTGCATTTAAAATAAGAAAGTTAGTATTTGCCACTGCTACATGACACACCCTGTATAAAAAGTTTTTATTGAAAAAAGTGCGCAACTAGAAATACCAATCGACGTGTTCGAGCGCTTTTTCGGACACGCCCCCATGTATTTATTATCGAATTTATTCCATTTGGCTGATACACACTTTATAAGTAAAGTAAGCAGGAAAAAAATTCTGCATGCTAATTTAAATTTATTTGGGTAGCGATTTAAGTACGCGGAGGTTACCAATTATCGCAAGTAATTAATTATTGCTCATTTTAATTGACCTTTAAATTTGGCGATTAATTGATTAGTGCAGTATTTTTGAAACAACGCGGAAGATATTATAGAATTATTATATGTTGCGGATTTTCTTATTCGAAGGTCGGATATTACATTTAGGGGTATATTTTATTATTAAAACCTTCAGGCACGTGCATATGTTTGCTTCCTTCCTTACTAAGTGGGAGACGAACAGTTTGAATTTATTTTAACTATAGGAAAGCATTAAATTACTTAATATTTCTTATAAGAATGTCAGTAAGAGGTATGATAATCATACCAGTAGGTTCCTAAAGATATCACCTGGCGGTGGTAAGGACGAAACCTATTTCGGACACCAAGATGTAGCCATGGCTATCTCTATGGGTTTTTTTTCGTTATGGTGATATTTGGTGTTTCTTATTATTCTTTCTATGCAGATGACACTGTGGTCATTTTTTCGGTAGAAAACTTGGACAAAGTAAGAATATAGAGAAAGGAAAATAAAAATTATAGAAATTGGACTGAATTGGAATGATGGACTTCCAGCTCCTTTTTCCGTAAACAGAGCCATGGTTCTTCTCAGGCAATGTTAAAAATTTCCAGCAGTAAAAGCGACGTTAGGAAAACTTTCGCGAGAATCGTCCATGCACAAACGCTGACTGTATTGCCACTCACAATTACTAGAAACATATTATAAAATTTGTAATTGATGTAATAATACAGGGTATCTCTAAAAGGTCTGTACAAAATCTGAGCACATATTTCTGATGCCAAAATAAGGCGATTTAAAGCAACTTACCTTAGTTCGAAATTGCTCCGTTTCCGAGATACAGGGTGGTAAAGTTAAAAAATAAAAATCGAATCGGTGTTCATCAAACAGGTAAAAAATCCGAGGATTTTTGGATGTGGCACTCCAAAAAAGTATAAAAAAAATACATTTTCCACGGCTAATTCACTGACCACATTTCATCCTCAAAGATAACAGCAAACACTTTTTATTCAGAATAATTTAAATATTTTCAGAAAAGAACATTGTAATATTCTCATGCTATAGAAATCTTTATTCTCTATCTTTATTGGACACAGTTTTATGGATGGTACTTCTAACTTTTGTCCAAAATTTTTCAAACAATTCTTTACAATTCTCGGTTTAAAAAATGGCCACTACATACCGTTCATGTTTTGTTTATTAACCAACAAATGTCAGATCACATATGAAACATTGTTTACCATGAATATATCTAAATGTAAAGAATATAGTGTTCATTTTGATCAGAAAACTGTTGTTGGAGACTATGTATTAGCGATAAATAATGCTGTTATCAAAACCTGGAGTCAGGTGGATATTATTGGTTGTAGGTTTCATTTGGCCCAAGCTTGGTACAAAAAAATTCAAAATCTTGGATTAACGAAACAATATAAACAAAATATTGAAATTTTTGAAATTTTTTTTTGATTTTCAGTTTCTAAATCCTGAAGATGTTGGTGAGTGCTTTACCTATGATCTCAATTTCAAAATGTTCAAAAAATTAGTTCCTTAACAAAAAAAGGAAAAAACTACACTGATAAAAAAGTTATGGCCATTCTAAGCCATAAGAAGTGCATTGTGAAGCGCCCTCTAATGGCCACAGTGAAAAGGTGTCCGTATTCGGGTTTCGCATCCCAAAGAACCCCCCGGCACCAGGTTTTAAAGTATTACGTTAAAAATGTTCATTAATTTTAAAAAATTTGTTTTTTTTTTAAACTTTACCACCCTGTATCTCGGAAACGGAGCCATTTCAGACTAAGTACAGACCTTTTAGAGACGCCCTGTATAATTTAAATTAGTATTTGAAAATTATCAGTGACAGACTCCCTTCAAAGTGATATTTTTATGATTTTGAATCAAAAATCGCATTTAAAGAATTAACATCGATGACAAAAAAGTGATTTCTTATCTCCGTGTAATTTCGTAATTAAATACCTAAAAAACCAGTAACCTTATTTGCATTTTGCATTTGCACAGTGATCATTGGCAATCGAAGATGACAAATCAGAAAATATTGCTGATTAATAGTAAAAAGACAAAAGTTTGGTATTTCGGAATATCTAAGGTAGTGAAAAAAAGTTCGTGTTTTGTGCAAAGTGTTATTAAAAAGTTCATATTAAAATAACGCTTTATAATAGTTTATTCTTATGAAGAATGACAGTGTGATCATTTTAAGAAGAAAATATCGATGAGGTCAAATGAATAACTCAATTTCAAAATTCCTGTTATTGTAACTTGAGGGTTGTGACTTGTAATTTAGATTTTATGAATTGATATCTAAAATTTCTTTTTTGAGTTAAGATTGACTTGAAGCCATCGATATCCGCCATAAGCTGACAACTATAAAGTTATGTAAAAGCTTCTATTATGCTGCAAGTTTACTACAAAATCCCATTGATAGCTAAACTAGTGATTAATATTTCCACATAAAGAATCTTGACCTTTGAAAGATTTTACATTGACAATGACTATAACGTTAAACTATTAATTAAATTTCAGTTCATTGTCTTTGCATTTTAAAGAATAGAGTTTTTGGCTTGGAAACCACTAAATTTATCCTGTTTATTACCTTGATGGGTTTTAATAAAAAATTAAGAAGAGAGTTTACATGTTTGGTTCATGGGGAAACTCAAGCTAATTACAACCGACATTTTTACGGACAACTTTTTTTTTTGGTATAAAAAATCAGTTTTAAACAATGCACCGGTTTTGATATTTTAATGGAAGGTCAATAATCAGACTGTAAATAATAATTATCGAAAGTATATAATATGCTTAATGTAAAACAGGGTTTTTCAATTTGGTAGGTTCTTGCCTTGTTCGTCTTTTTTGTAAAAAAATTTATAATTACATGAGGTAAACTATATATTTGAGAGACACTTTTTGGGTCATGGTTTGTAGAAAAAATTCTTGTTATTATTGACATTTTTAGAGATAATTATAGTGCTTATGCACTATAAGGTCGAGCAGTATAGCATAAATCCATTTTGGATGGATTCTTTAGTTTGACAAATATATATTTTTTTTTTTTTAAATAATTTAATCAATAAAGAGAAATACAATACCATCACCGTGTTATCCCTCTAGACAGTGTATAAAACACTGGTAAATAGGATCATATAGGCCTTTATTACTCCCTATATTGCTAAGGAAGATATTACCTCTAGACCTTGTGTTGTGTGCATGAATCTCTTGAGTACATAATGTTGACTCTTTTTTTATACATCATTGGCAATATATGGCTACTTATATGATTTATATATTCTATCCAACAAAGTTGTCAATAATTAATCCTAAATATTCTATTTTTAAGACTAGTTCTATTTTTTTGTTATTAATTTTTAATTTTGGTATTTCTACAGTTTTATTTTTTTGTTTAAATCATATATATTTACTTTTAGATCTGAATGTTCTCTATTTTGTTTGCATTTTCAAAGCTATAGACCAACACTGTATCATCAACAAATGTATAATAATTTCTTATCAATTCTGCGTGTTTTAAACTCAGTACACGGAGGGAATAGAACAGGTGGTCAAAAACAGAACCCTGTGGTACCCCACACCTATTTATTTTAGGGTATTTAGTATTAACTAATATTGAAGCCTTACTTTACATAGTGGTTCCTATTTGATACATACGATTTAAATATGTTATGTAGATCGCCCCTAAATCCTATTATGTTTAACTTATTTGACAGTATATCGACGCTGACTCCATCAAATGCTTTTTGGAGATCTATAAATACTGCAACTGTGATTTTACTCGTGTCTATTTTGGTTGTTTAAACTATCTATTTCAATATATAGTAGAAAAATGTTTGTTTAGCTCATTAGTTATATCTATCTGATTCTCTATTTTTCTATTATTATAGTTTCAATGTTTGTTGAATTTTTATTGTTTTTAACTAAACCATTTTTAAAACGCCATTGTTTTTTAGAGTTATACCATTTATTTCTGAAATATTGATTTTTAAGCACTGTAATTTTATTTGTTATTTTGTTCTTTACAGTCTTATATTGATTATTAATCAGAATATTTTAAGTATACTTATACAGTCCGTTTATTTTAACGCGGGACATAGGGATTTACATGGTAAATCTTGAGGCCTATGTTAGGTACATTTGTATTAAACAAATATTACTAAAACTTGATAATAGACAAAATTTGAGATGGGGGAATAAATTATAGTACAATCTGTGCAAAAAAAGCTCTAAAAGATACCCAAGAGACCTTTTCATTTTGATAAAATTACACGTATTATGACAACGTTGTCAGTATTTTTCGTGACTTTCATGAAATTGGTATTCTAATTTATCATGTCTATCTACACCGTAAAAGAACGAATTGAAATGGTTTTAAACTGCATAAGAGGAATGTCATATCGGGAAGTTACTGATAATTTTGCCGTTGTCTATCAAAACCGTCCCATTCCCAGCAAGTCGGCCGTACAACGATTGCATGTAAAGTTCAGAATATGACTAGTGGATGTCTTGATGATTCTCATAAAAAACGGAAAAAAAATTCCTCTATGTTAACTGAAGAATTCCGAATGGGTCTGTGCATGGCGATAGAAGAACAACCATCATCCAAATTGACATACCTTGCTGATCGCTTCGACAAATCTAGAAGCAGTTGTTACAACGCATTAAAGAAAGAAAAATACATATCTTTTAAAATTCGAGACGTACAGGAACTTTTACCGCATGATTATTTTGAACTGATACAGTTTTGTGAAGAATGGATGGATCGAATTAATAATAACCCAGGTATTGCTGATAACATACTGTTTACAGATGAAAGCTTCTTTAATATTAATGGAACGGTGAACAAGCAAAATGTTAGAATCTGGTCCCGAGAAAATCCTTACGTGGTGCACCAAACGTATACCCAGTGACGACAAAATGTAAATGTATGGGCAGGTATTTTAGGAAATATGATTATTAGTCCATTTTTTATAGACGGTACACTTACCAAAGAAAAATACATCAATCTTTTACATATGGAAGTAGGTCCTGCGCTAGCCCACAGAAGGGAGGAAATTATAATAATGGAGCTACAGCTCATAGCGCAATAATTGTAACGGAGTATTTAAATAATGTGTTTCCGGGCAGCTGGATAGGACGATATGGACCTTTTAAATGGCCCGCTCGAAGCCCGGATATTACGCCTTTGGACTTCTTCTATTGGGGATACCTCACACCAAACGTTTTTGATAACGTAAGAGGAAGACCAAATGATGCAGATGAATTAAAAAACAGAATAATCGAGGCTTCACGCAGCATCACAGCGCGACAGTTGTCGAATGTTAGAAAGCATTTTTATTATTGTTTGGGGCACTGTTTGGCTGTAAATGGAGGGCAGTTTTTATGAGTTTAAAGTTTATTGTTGTAGATTATATTTAAGAAAATTATTAAACTTAGTTGAAATAAAAATCCTAAATAATCATCAAAAATGTATAATTTACAAGTTGTCTAATATTATAATAATGTCACATACCAGCTTATGTCAAAAATACCTAAGTAAACTTAATATACAGGGTTAGGCAAAACATCGTGATATTATAACTTAAAATGATATTTTTAAATATTTTGCGTTAGTAAAATAATACAAACATGATCCTATGTTGGGTATTATACCACAAGAAATATTTGTGTAAAATTTTAACTTGTAGTTCTAAATAGAAATGTGCCTAACATAGGCTTTAAGATTTACCATGTAAAACCCTATGTCCCGCCTTAAAATAAACGCACTGTATTTTCTTTTAAACAAACCTTTCCCTAACCTGAGTTAAATCTAACAGCTCATGCTATTTATTCATAGGTTAATTTCGTAACATCTTTTTTCCTCAGATTCCTCTTTACATAAACCAATCATACCAATCAGCTCTTGAAAAGTTTGAATTTTGTCTGAATAGTGTATTGAGTTTTCTATGATCCACATGTTTGGTTTTGTATGTCATTTTTGGTTTATATACTTTTACATTAACCTGAATGATAAATGTCAATTTCATATGGTCTGATAAAGAATTACATTACCCTGTAATCGAAGAACAGTATTCACAACCTATTTGGTTTGCTAGTACGTAGTCTATTAAGCTTTTAGTACCAGAGGTTACTCTAGTAGCATAATTATTTATCAAGTCAAGTTATTTGCATTATTATTTTGTTTATTCAATATCTAAATGTTCCATGTTGTTGCAGGTGCCTTAACATTTGCATTGATGGGGGTGGCAGCTTTAATGTCGGGCCTTTTTATCCTGATTGTAGATCCATACAACCTGATATATGAATGGGTAATATATTAATTTTTCATATAATGTCTCATTTTCCCATTGAATATAAATTAATGTTGTTTTTTCGAAAAACAAAAACTAAATGAATTCACTTTCTCTTCTGCAGAAAATTTCGTTTGGCCCAGGAGGAGAAATATTCTCGATATGGGAAAAACCGAAAGTAGATCTCTTTCTGAAAGTATACCTTTGGAACGTGACCAACAAGGAGGAATACTTGAGTGGCAAAGACGACAAGCTGAAATTTCAAGAAGTTGGCCCTTACGTTTACAGGTAAGGATATTTTTAAATTAGTTTATTTAATGAAGGAAATTTAATTAAGCATATCACTTACCTCAAGTAAAATCCAAGTAAATAGAACAACATCAAAAAAAAATCTGCGGAAATTTCGTGCATCTAAAAGAATGTAATTTAAGGTTGTTCAACCTTTAAAACCTAACACAACTGTTTTGACCATGAAAAGAATTAAGTTCAAGTTCGCAAGTATTTACATTATTAACACGAGATGAATGTGAGCTAAGTGTCATTACAAAACAGTTGTTGGTACGGATACTAGACAGTGGTTGGACCATCTTTCACTTGTAGAATGTTCAGAGTAAAGAAGGAGAGATTGGCGCCTGGGGTTATTCGTCAAAAACTGTAGACAATTCTATATTGTAGTTATTATCAATACTAGTTAAATGTGAACACTGACAAAGTTTATATCGATCGTAAATCATTCAAAATTATTAGGTGTCTATATTGTTTGAAGTCATGGTAACCGCGCTTGTTTATTGTTGCAATTTTAACTTTGGCAACGTCATTATTGGCGTCAACTTTTGTGCCCTAGGTTCAGTGTTAGTGAAAAAAAATATTTAAATGATTCTGATTCCGAGAATTTCCCTTCGGATATCGAAGGCATTGCAAACGCTCTTCTTGTTTGTTTTTATTTTAACATTGGCGTGTTATTGTGAATTCATAATGGCACCGAACTGTGAGTTATTTTTTTTTTTTATTTCATAATAGATAATAGATGTACAGAAAAATTCATGTGTTCTCTAATATAAATCTAGCCTATTAATAAGAAGAAAAAAAAGCACCTAAGTGAATAAATCACTTGTATTGTGCTCCCAATAAAACAATTAGTGCAACACAGTAAAAGAAAACAATAGATATAGAAAGGTGGGAGTGAAAATAATGGAAAAAGAATAACAAAAAAAAAGAAGAAAAAAAAAACAGAAAATCAGCAATATCTTAACACTTTTTAAGAATCAATCATCCAAAATTCGTTCAATTTTCTTTCTTTCGTTCTTTGTTTTAATCCACGTATCCTCAGAAAAGACAGCAACTGTGATTACTGCGTATGATATTACTTTCGCTCGTGTGGCTAAAGACAAAAGGGAATTTATATATGCTAAAAAGAGTACTGGACCAAGAACTGTGCCTTGGGGCACTCCTATTTTGGCTATGTTTGGTTCAACGATTGTGTTATTTATTTCTACGCGTTGTTCCCTCTCTGATAAATAACTTTTGAAGACGTCTAACACTGCACCACGAACTCCGTATCTCTCCAGAACACTAAGGAGCTTCTGATGGTTGACGGTATCAAACGCCTTTGCTAGATCTAAGAATACTGCGATATATTTTTTGTTTGTATTTATACCCTCTGTTATATTACTAATAACACTACATATTGCATCAGATGTGGCTCTACTGGTTCGAAAACCAAATTGTTGTTCATGCAAAATATTATTCTGATTAAAAAATTAACTAAACGGCTTTTTAAACATTTTTCGAAAACTTTACCAAAATTATTTATTACACTAACAGGCCTATAATTGCTGATCCTTAACTTATTTCCAGCTTTGTGGATAGGAGTAATTGTGGATAATTCGAACTGTTTAGGAACTAGGCCTTTTTCAAAAATTAAAAATTTATTATATGCTTTAGTGGTCGCAGAATGTATTTGTGGTTACGTTTAATAATATTGGCTGTTATTCCATCAGGGCCAGGAGACCCATTATTTTTTGGTGTCGATATAATATGTTCTATTAATTCATTTTCAGTTACGGGGTTATATAGGCTATAATGACATCCAAATGAGGATGCTAATAGTTATTTATGTGCCCGGGGCGTTAAGTAGACTATAATGCCCGGAAGGCGAAATAAACTAGCCCGAGGGATTTTGACCCGAGGGATAGTTTTCGCCTGATGGGCAATATAGTCTAGTAACGCCTGTGGTGTATACAATGCTTTATTTTTCATAAATTTTGCAATATAAATAGTTGAGCTCCTGCATTTTTAGTATTTAATGAGCTTTGATCGGTGGTCATAGAATAAGTTTGACGGTTAATAAGGGTTGTTTATTTTAAGCGTCTTTTACGTTATATAAAAAATTGTTAAAAATAAATACAAATTTTGTTCAATATTTTCTTTAATAATAATTACTGGGCATTACGAAAATCACCAGGCATTATGAACTTTATCGCCCGCTAATATTTCCTATAATATTATGATGATGTTTATAGCAATAGTTTCTAAGGTAATATAAGTAAGTAATTGATAGATGAAAAATAAATGTGTAATAATGACACAGACCTGGATTAAACTTGTTTATTATGCGAAAGTTTTGACCACGAGTGTTGGTTACTCCAATACAAAAAAAATGACCTAAGTTTAAAAATAAAAGCCGCGGCAACACTGGATTACATACAGGGTTTCCGATAAGTCTTAGTGTAAGCAAATATCTGGGCTGTTGTGTAATTATAGAGCCACCATTTTTTTTTAGGTATTAAATGCAACCCCTTGTATATTATCCGATTTGTTGATTATGCGGTTCATTCTGAGTAACCTTGATTAATCACATCTACCTCCCGCTGTTCCTTAGATATTAAATATTTTGTTATTTTTTGCGGTCAAAACAGCCATAACAAACAATCAAATATCGTAGAAATTTATGGATCTAAAAATCTCAAATTGCCGAAATATTTAAAAAAATACAAGTATTGCGGTTATGTAAAAAATTACCAATGTATTAATCAGTACAACATGTCCCTATACCTACATATAAGGTGCCCCACACGACCAAATACAAAATTTCACTAAATTGAAACAACCAGTAGCGTGCTTATGACCAATTTCCTGCGAGTAAGATCAATCCCGACGGAATGAATGTGAGTCAGTGGGTAATAACTTGATTAGATTCATTTGCAATTCTCCGGTCAAGAAATTAGACAAGGAAAGCACGCTAATAATATATTGTGTCAGTGTGCAATAACAGTTTTATTTTCCATTTAGTTTTATGAAAGGAAAGAGCGTTAAAAGAAAGAATGACAGTATTGAACCTTGTTAAGCCAACATAATTTCCAATGCATTTTTCAAACTCTTAAAGAAACTTTTCAAGCTTCTTGATGGGAAAGTTCTACATATGTTCATCTTGTACGATCCTTCAAAGCTTGTACAGTCGCTGGACGAGTTTTATAAATTTTATCCAGTGGGGTCAAATCTGGAGCCCTAGAAGGCCAAAGCTACCAAATAACTATTGGGACCAATCCATTTATTTTTAAAATCTTTATTGAGCCATCCTGTAACAGGAGCAAAATAATGAATTGAAGCACCATCTAAGAGAACATACAAGTAAAATTCTCCCTATATTCTAGCCGTGAATAGTATACCAAAGATTATGTTGCAAGGACTTCAAAAGCTTCACACCATTTAAAGTTGTATTAAAAAAAGGGTCCAATTATACGATCTTTTAAAACAAATTTAAAACCCAGTGTGGATTTTCCTGACTTCATGACACCATTCGTAGAAAATGCCTCGTCCGTGAACCAAAATTTTGTCAAAAATACCATTCTCTTTATAAAATTTTGCCTGCATTGTCAGGCAGTAGGTACTTCATTCTTCTATCGTCATTACCTGGTTGCACCATATGTAGAAATCTTTGAATGGTTTAATGCCATTTATTTTTAAAAATCTGGACGCAGAACTTTTCCGCCTAGCATTAAACCTCCTTAAGTTTGATTTTGATTTACGCGGAAATTATTGAAAATTGGCTAATGCAAAGTACATTTTCATAATTTTTTGATTTCGACTTTGTTTGGGAGATAAATGCTATTTTATCAAACTCTGATATGGGTATATATATGGAATGCCATTTATCTCTCTATTATTTTTTTTTCTCAAGAACGATTAAAATGATGAAGAAATCCATTTTTTTGCTTAAAAATGTAATACAAGCATGTATAAAAAAGTTATGACTCCTCAAAAGAGTAATAAGATACGTAGGTGGCGCCCTCTACAAGTGGGAGCCATACTAACATCAAATTCAAATTTGGCATTTCAAAAAACCCCTAGATACCAATTTTCGTGCAAATATAGACATTATTTCAAAAATTATTTACCAAAAACAATAATAAAAATAAATTTTTAACACCCTGTATCTCAAAAATGACTGTGTTGAAGGGCTTGCGGACCCATGCTTATATGAACTTTTCACCTTATAAGTAACTAAGGAATCGTCCTGTAAAATATCGGACACTTATTAAATAACACCATATACAGTGATCTGCAGAAAGTGCGCAGCATATGGGAAAATTTTTTATCTTTAAGTTTAGAAAATTAATTTTATTTTAGATAGGTTCTGCATGTTCTCAAACCAAAATACCACCCATTAAATCCGGTAAAAGTCTTATGGTATACGAGGTAGGATCAAAAATTTGAAATTCCGCTAAGAGTAAAGTACCTCCATCTTCCATTTTAGAATATTTTTTTACTAAGAATTATTGTTTTAATTCGAAAGTTATACCCAAATTCCAAATTTCGCTTATTTTGGAGAAAAAAATGGATTTAATCGTGTTTTCTGAATAACCCTGTATAAAAAATAAATGGCAACCGAACAGTACGAAAATAAGATTTTCTGCAGACTTTGTTAAAGATAACCGTCGATCATAAGTCCGATTAGTTTGTTTTCATAATATTATGGCTTTTTAAAATAAAAACATAAAAATATTAAATATTTTTGCTGCACACCGTATTTTATTTTCTGAGGGAACAAGTTAATTCCATCTAACTTATATTTTTTTATTTACTTTGACTTAAAGCATCTCCTAAATAGCTTTTTATACATTGAAGTATGCATAGAAAGTTTCCTTTTGATTTATAAAGAAAAAATTTTAAATTAAAAATATATTTTGAACGGATTTTATTTCTCACGCAAAATAAGGATCAATAATATTTTTTGTACACATTTTAAATAATTTTAAAATAATGTTTCTTCAAAAACTGATTTTTTATGCCCTAAGGGCAAGCTTAAAGCCTAAAAATAATAACACAAATTAATTTCCTTCTCATAATCTATACTATTTAAGATCGAAGCAGCCATGAAAACAAGTCAAACATTGAAATTATTAAATTAATGACATTTAGTTACTTAGTTCTGCTATAAAAATGGAAGTTGAAAAGTTGTCTTTACAGGAGAAAATTGCAATAGTTTTAATTCATGGTGACAATTATCACAGTTATCGCGAGACAGCAATTATTTTTAACAATAAAAATGTTCACAATTCCACTATATTTAGAATTGTCAATAAATTTAAACAAAGTGGATCGGTGGAAAATAAGTATAAAACTGTCCATAGAAAAACTGCAGCTATGGAAGAAAACGATTTAAATGTTTTGTTATCCGTAAATGAAGTTCCTACAATGCCGTTGTCCGAAAGAGAAGAACAAGTTGGTATTTCAGAAAAGTCTATTAGAAGAATATTTAAGAATCACAAGTATTTACCGAGGTATTTACCATATAAACCCAAATTTCTGCATACCCTTCAAGATAGGGATCTAGATGCAAGGATTGACTTTTGCTTTTGGTTTCAAGGCGAAAAAGAAGATGATCCACATTTTAAAAATAGTATATTATTTACTGACGAAGCAACCTTCACAAGCAACGGCACTGTAAGTTCCCAAAATTGCAGGTGGTGGGCTGACCAAAACCCCCATTTTATAATTAAATGTAAAGATCAATATTCTTTTAAGACCAACGTTTGGTGTGGTATATATTAAATACTCAAATAGTGGGGTCATATTTCTTCAGAGAAAATTTAAATGGCGCTAGATATTTAAACTTCTTGCAGAATGAAATAAGCGATTTTCTCGATGATCTGCCCTTAAACTTAAGAGAAAATCTGTATTTCCAACAAGATGCTGCTTCTATTCATAGTACCTTGCAAGTAAAGGGAATGGTTAAATCAACAATTTTACAACAAATGGATTAGACGGTTTTCAGGCCTGCAAGATCGCCGGATATTACTCCTCTAGACTTCTTTCTCTGGGGTTACGTAAAAAAACCAGGTGTATAAGAATCGGCCTTTTAGAAATTTGGACCATCTGGAAAATGTTATAATACAGTGTATCGGCAGAATAAATCCGGCTTTTTTAAGGAACGTAGCCAAAGAATTTAACAAAAGAACTATAAAATGTATAGAAAATGGAGGAGGGACATGTAGAAATATAAAGTTATAATAATTATTGTTAATGTAAATAGTCTTAATTAGCATTTTTTTCCTATTATTGAGTTAAAGAATGTATTACCTATTAGTTGGATTATTCTAAAAGTGTATTTGATAAATGAAAATAACCTATATTGATCTTTATTTTGCGTGAGAAATAAAATCCGTTCAAAATATATTGTTAATTTAAATTTTTAAGCTGGCCAGTTGGTTAAATCCAGAGCCAAATAAACGTATCACACACACACACAATTTAAATTTTTTTCTTTATAAATCGAAAGGAAACTTTCTATGCATACTTCAATTGTATAAAAAACTATTTAGGAGATGCTTTAAGTCAAAGTAAATCAAAAAATATCAGTTAGATGAAATTAACTTGTTCCCTCAGAAAATAAAATACGGTGTGCAGCAAAAATATTTAATATTTTTATTGTTTTTATTTTAAAAAGCCATAATATTATGAAAACAAACTTATCGGACTTATGATCGACGGTTATCTTTAACAAAGTCTGCAGAAAATCTTATTTTCGTACTGTTCGGTTGCCATTTATTTTTTATACAGGGTTATTCAGAAAACACGATTAAATCCATTTTTTTCTCCAAAATAAGCGAAATTTGGAATTTGGGTATAACTTTCGAATTAAAACAATAATTCTTAGTAAAAAAATATTCTAAAATGAAAGATGGAGGTACTTTACTCTTAGCGGAATTTCAAATTTTTGATCCTACCTCGTATACCATAAGACTTTTACCGGATTTGATGGGTGTTATTTTGGTTTGAGAACATGCAGAACCTATCTAAAATAAAATTAATTTTCTAAACTTAAAGATAAAAAAACTTTCCCATATGCTGCGCACTTTCTGCCGGTCACTGTATATAGGACATGGTTCATCAAAGTGGCTCAAAGGGAACCCCAGAATCAAAAAATCGAATAATATACAGAGGGTTGTCCGGTAGAAGTAGAACTGGCAATTCAATTTGAAAAACATTTTTATATAGGCTTTATATTCCTTTTCTAGATTCTCATTCGAGTTTGGGATACTTTGTACAGTTTCATAATAATACATATTATGACACAAAAACACTCACCAAACCTCTCTAAACTGCACCAGAAACCACCAAAACCAAAAAATGTTCAAAGTCAACGATCTAAATCACTCACTTACACTATTAGCAAAGTACCTCATTACATACACACCGACAAACACACGCAGAGCCCAAATTATAAAAATCCTGTCGCAGGATATTGAAGTAACTGACTCACCACGCTTTCGTCCACCCAAACTGCCAGAATAAACAACCGTGTTTTTTGCAAGTTTTTGTTTTTTGCCTGTGTTTTGCGCCACAGAAAAACGACAAACGGTGTTGCCGGATCGTGTGCGCTGAATTAAAATGAATAATTTGATTAAATTAATGAAAAATTGGAACATTTGAAAGTTGAAACATTTTTAAAATTCGTTGATATGGCGGGACAAATAAATCGCCGCGTTTTGTACAAGGATCGTTAGCTTTCGGTTCATATTTGGACTACAAGACGAGTGTTGACTAATAGTTATTTGCCGCGCTAGTTAGCAGGAAAAGTAAGCCAAGAGTTCTTGGCGTCAGTGTTATATAATAACAATTACTGTCTCATTCTCAATTTCGGGCAGCAATAAACAGATTTATGGCAGTCAGGATCCGATTTGTTGCATTTTTGCGGTTCAGAATATTATTTGAGAAATAATTAAAACTAGCAGGTCATAAAATTAGTATTTAATGCAGAGATATAGCTTAAAGCACCAAAAATTCCAACTTAGGTACCTACCTAGCTAGATAATATACCTCAATTGGAGCCTCGCTTTAACTGGGCAGGATCAATGATCTTAAAATTATTAAATAACCTCAACTAACCTTATGGTAAATTACTTCTACTTTTTCTGTACTGAGCCGTACTCTATTGAAAACTCTAAGGGTCAATCTGATTTTTACTCGCTTTTAGAAGTAACAGGACTTAAGCAAATTATCAACCAAGCTACAAGAATAGCTACGGGTAGTGCGACTCCTTTGGGCCCTATAATAGTGCCTGAGGATTTGCTCATAGTTCCTAATATTTCTGACCATTATCTAGTCTTTGGCGAATTGTTACCTAAGTAAATCTGAGCCTATATTTAGGGAATACAGATACTTTAAAATGCTAATTACAAACAGTTTTATGCCGATTTTCCGATTTACAATCTATTCCGTGGCGAAATATTTTTGATTATAATACCATAGACAAAAAAGTGCAATTTTTTAACGAAAACCTTACATCCTTGTTAAACAAATCGAGACAAAAGGCATACGGTTTTTATAAGAATGACGAGGGCTTATATCTCAATGCTTTCTCTACGAACTCCGGCAATTAGTGAGTTTATATAATAATATTTAATATTGTTACTGACAGTTTTTTCAATACTTCAATACTTTTATTAGTAGTCTAAACAGGCTGCTGTATTTTTGAAAAAGGGTTTTCCCCATTTATGCCACCAATCTTTTTTCTTCATTTAGTTTTTAAATAGTTTTAGTAAATGCTTTCCTATATTTCACAAGTTTTGTGATTGGTTATAATTTTTTACTGCTAGGTTCGATCGGGTTACTGACTTAACCAACTCTTGAACTCTTATTTAGAATGTGAGTTTGGTAACTTATGTTTAGGTAATAGTATATTATTATTATTAATCATGGTTTAGACAGCCATCATTATTGCTCGAGCGGCAAGTTTAAATCACGAGGAGCGAAGCGACGAGGGATTTAAGACGCGAGGGCTATAAGCTGTCTAAACCGTGGTTAATATAATATTTTTTCCACTACTACAAACTTTTATAAGACATTTATCTTTATAGTATTAATAATTATAAAAAATTATAGGTAGGTATAAGTATATTTTTTAATCAAGTTACCTGCGCTTTGGAATTGGCAAAATATTTTTTTCCACTACTAACCTATAACATCGCCGTTATTGACCGATTATTAACGTTAGAAATCGTTGTTCTCTACCTTATAAGTTATTATTGACCATGGTCAATAATAAGGCATTGAAATCCATTATTGACCGATCTTCAAGAATCTATTTGAGTGCGGGTAACTTGATTTTTTGATTCTACAACATGAATTCATTGTGGTTAGGCAACCAGATAATTATCAATACATATTAGATTATTTGAGATGCTTGATTTTGTAAAATATCGATACAATCAACATTTTTTCTGCTTCCATCCCTAATTCTGGAGGTGTACACATAATAATATGACTAACATTTTCTTCGCTCATTTTTTAAAAAAACGGAAAACTCGTGAAATCTGTTGACATAAATGAACAAAAATTGACATTAACAAAGCCACCTGACAAAACAACAAAATATTTTGCCAATTCCAAAGCGCAGATAATTTGATTAAAAAATATACTGCTTACTTATACCTACCTATAATTTTTTATAATTATTAATACTATAAAGATAAATGTCTTATAAAAGTTAGTAGTAGTGGAAAAAAAATATTGTATTAACCACGGTTTAGACAGCTTATAGCCCTCGCGTCTTAAATCCCTCGTCGCTCCGCTCCTCGTGATTTAAACTTGCCGCTCGGGCAATAATGATGGCTGTCTAAACCTTGGTTAATAATATACCATTGTGGTTTTGTCAGGTGGCTTTGTCAATGTCAATTTTTGTTCATTTATGTCATCAGATTTCACGAGTTTCCCGTTTTTTTTTTTTAAATGAGCGAATAAATATTAGTTAGTGATATAATTATGTGGACACCTCCAGAATTAAGGATGGAAGCAGAAAAAATGTTGATTGTATCGATATTTTACAATATTATCAAGAATCTCTAATAATCTAACATGTATTGATAATTATCTGGTTGCCTAACCACAATGAATTCATGTTGTAGAATCAAAAAATCAAGTTACCTGCGTTTAAATAGATTCTTGAAGATCGGTCAATAATGGATTTCAATGCCTTATTATTGACCATGGTCAATAATAACTTATAAGGTAGAGAAAAACGATTTCTAACGTTAATAATCGGTCAATAATGGCGATGAAAAAATTTTTTTAGGTCTAGAATTGATCTGATTGACTGTCGTATTGTGCTGCGTTGCTAATTATTTTTTATTTAAAATAGATTAAATGGTACCTGATACAAAGTTCGATTTCGTCAGTAGTTATGCTTACATAAAAGCCTTGATTAGTTTTAGATGGATAGAAAAACGATTGCGATAAGAACCATTTTTTTTAACTGGTACATGCATACATAAGTAAACCATGTAAAAGTATTATCTTGCAGAAAGAATCCGTTACTTAATGATATTATATAATGCATAGTAACATTTTTTTGTTTGCCGAAACATCATTACCAAATCGATTGTGCTTAATTCATCACACAATATGTTAAAAAAAAAGCATTAATTTTCTTCTAGTGATTTTGTCTCAATAGTCGAACTAAAGAGATAAAATGTATGAATTATGAAATTGAAGCTTAAACGGACTCTAGTGTTACGATAAGTTTAATAGTAGATACCCAATTACCTTGAGCCATTTTATTTTTACCGAACTGTTATTTAATCACTTGCATAATCCAAAACATTTTCAACTTTATAGAAATGGTTATTTAGGTTATTTCGTATATCATTTACGTTTTCTTGCTTCGCATCGGTCGCATACAGTGAGAACATCTTTGTATTGTCACATCGGTAGATTTTTCTAAAATTCGCATGAACAGTAATGAACACGTAAACTGTTATTTTTTATTACGCATTTTATGAACTAAAATACGCATATAGAGTGAGCCAAAAAAATACTCATCATGATTAAGATTATTAATAGGTATTTGAAGGGTTTCGACCGGCGCACTTCTTGTTTAGGTGATCGATCGGGTTAGGCAGCATTGGATCAAAGGCGTTTATTCTCAACGTTTCTATTTTAATATTTATTTGAAGTAAATTGGGAATAAAGGCCAGTTGTAGAATTTATTACATGTATGTGTATAAATATCTAAAACGCTAAATATCATTCATGTTGAATTCCTTAACAAAAACATTTAAACACTGGGATGGTACTTGATCAGTTTCGTCACACCCCTACCTGATGGTCATTTGCAATGTCACTTCAGTACGCGCCTGGCTTAAAATCATGCAGCAAAAGCTGGCTTTACAAGATTTTTTTTTTTTTTCAGAGAGCTAATGACACATGAAAATGTGACATTTAATGATAATGGCACCCTCACGTCCACGCCTAACCATCCACTTGTCTGGGATGCTGAAATGTCTGGTGAACGAAAAGAGGATGACCTTCTGATCTTGCCAAATATTGCTTTATTGGTAAGTAGGTATAATAATTTTCCCTTTAACATTTGTTTTCAATCCATACCTTTTAAGCAACATTTGTAACTTAACAAATGAGAACATGCATGAACGTAGTACAATATGTTGCGAACAAATGTATTAAATATATATGATAAAATTTTTAAAAATAGAACGGTCAGCTTTCCTTCAAATAGATCCGAACCTTTGTTTTAACTTGCCTCGCCTTGGGGTAAAGAGTAACAAACAGCGGGGTAAGTGGTACCCCATTTTTTTACTGTTATATTCATGTAAATATACACCTGAACATAAAAAACATTACAACAAAACATAAATGAACATTATTCAACATTTAGTGTTTGAATAGATTTGAGTATGAGTATTTACTATCGGAATCGCAATGATGGCAGATATTTGGAAAATTCTTGTCAGTGCAAGCCCCACGTGACCAAATTTTATACTGCCTGCACCTAATCAACTGATCGTTGGATTTTTTCCCATATGCTTCAGTCTTCAGTGCCAACTAAACAAAAAGACTTTTCTTCTGAGAAATCTACGTAAACTTTTCTTTTCATATTTGACTTGATAATTTCTTTGGATTTTTTAGAATTTTTACTATTTTGTTTTTCTTCCAGTGCATCATTCTCTGGCGTGTCATTAAGTACCGCAGCTTTTATTTTTTTTCTACCCTTCGTTGATCAGCTTTAGGCAAGAATGTAGTCTTGCCCTTAGAAGTGATTTGGAAAGTATTCCATTTGATCCTGATGTTGAAACAACAAACTGCTGTTATTAATGCATATCGTACCAGCCTGTGAATTCAACATGGACATATCAGGAGTTTCTTTAGGTAGATCAGATGATGTCGTAGCATCAGGTTCTAATTCATCTGTTTGAGAAGATGGGAAAAGTAGTGCTAGTGGTTGATCTGTCACACGTGACGATAAAAATTCATCGTCACCGATCATCTGTTTGAGAAGATGGGAAAAGTAGTGGTGGTGGTTAATCTGTCACACTTGACGATAAAAATTCATCGTCGCCGATAATATCTCGGTTGAAAGGTTCTATGCCAGAAACTTTAAAACCTTCTATGATTTGATTGACTGGAGTGGTTGCTATAATTGTCATTGACTTCCCGGGGCTGTCTCGCAGCTAACTGTTTTTAGCAGAAGATAAACATTGGTTGAAGGAACCATATACACTTCAATGTTGTGTCCAACGGTTGAAGACGGTGTGAATAATGGGGTGGAAATTACATCATTATCGCCCCGTTTTCTTTTGCGTAGTTTATAGTTTTTATTGCCAAGTGGGACTCATGATTGTTCAACAATAAAAGTAGGTACAACTCTGTTTACTGCCTCTTCCCTACATTCTCATCCTTTGTAAATTGTAACATGCTACATGTTGCCCTGATAGGATTGTTACAATTCGCCACGGAATTGATTGTTATTCGTTTTGTCTGGGCAGATAAAGGAGTAAATATAAAATCATGGAAAACCTTGGTCAATATAATACCCAGACTGCAATGATTCATTTGTGACAAAGAAAGTAAATTTTAGCAGGTTCCTTATAACAGTTATTTAAAATCAAATTACGATATCCATGTTTACTTAGGTGCTCACAATATAAACAATCACGGAAGTATCATCAACCACAATATATGTTGTTTGCCTGTCTAAACATAATTGATCCTCATAGTGCTCTCTAAAAGCCTACATATGATGATGGGTTGCCCGCTTTTAAATTAAGGACATTATTTGGTTTGTTACCTAAATGGGTTTTCGGTGGAAAAAACATAATAGGCAATAGATATTAATAGACAGAAGCGATATCGTCTGTTGGAGAAGAAATTACTTAAGAAGCATTCGAAAGGCCACACTGTGACTAAATTTTGACAGGATGAAAATATTAAAAGTTTAAGGCAAGCTTTTTTGGAAGGATTGTTCACAGGATTAAGACCGCCATCTGGAAAAGGACATCAGCTTATCATAACCCATATTGAAAGTTCTGAAGGCTTCGTTAAAGGTGGTCTACTGATGTTCCAATCTAAAAATACAGGAGACTGTCACGAAGATATGAATGCCGATGTATTTGAAGAATAGTTCGAGCAACTGTTGGATCTTATACCAAAAGATGCAATAATTGTATTGGACGATGCAAGTTATCACTCTAGACGGACGGAAAAATGTGGCGTAAGAGTGAAATAACAGAATTGCTAAGTTTAAGACAAATAGAATTTCCATTAGATTTCTTAAAAAAAGAACTATTGGTACTAGCCAATTGACCTAAAAATGCATTCAAAAAGTATGTAGTCGATGAAATGGCAAAGTTACGAAAATATCTGTGCTCAGACTCCCTCCTTACCACTGCGAATTAAACCCGATCGAACTTTAATGGGCTCAAATAAAGACAGATGTCGCCAGAAAAAAACACGACTTATAAAATTGTGGATTTAAAAAGACTCTTAAATGAAGCTATGGGTAAAATCAGTGCGGAAAAGTGGAAAAAGTGTATCGATCATGTGATAGAAAAAGAAGCCAAAATGTGGCAGGTAGAAACAGTAATCGAAGAAATGGTTGAACCGCTTATTATAAACGATGTTAATAAAAGTTCATCCTCCGAATCGGACTATGATTAAGCTATAACGACAAAGTATTATTCGATTTTTGAAAATACCTTGTTTGTAAGATTTTATATTACATCTTGTTTTTGTAATTATATTATGTAAAATAGTACCACCCATTCATATGTTATAAATACCTACGAATATAATATAATACAATTTTAGGAGAATAGGCATGTTTAAGATTTTTAATTTAAAAACTTCCCCAATACACGTGCCTGCTAACAATGGTAAATCCTCAAATATAACAATAGCTTGCGATAAATTCAGGGTGGACCTACCTAAAGAATGCCTATTATTTGGAGCCTTTATTGCAAAATAGGTTTTAAGGGATGTTGTTTAAATTGTTCTTGATATCCCGGTATGCGTTTTGCATATTTAATGAACATCTATTGCTTGGCGCCATTTAAAGTTTGATTTAATAAGAAAGAAATGGACAAATGTAGATAATCATAATATTATATTGTAGTATTAATAGCAACCAATAATTATACACACCTTCTATAAAAACAATGAACTTTATGCAAAACCAGTTCGAATGCAATCATGACAATATCAAGGGTAAATGAAACTCAAATCCTCCTAGTTCTAAATAATTATTACATTACAATATTCGCTAAGCAATTAATTATATTGACAATAAACATGAGGTGATACTTCAGTTGACGGTGCAATTACTGTGTTGTACTTGCTTAAGAAATAATTATCGATCTATGGTCTTTTAAGTGTGGAACAAAATGCAACGGTATACTGTATACAGGGTGACCCACTCCCAACGCAGGCTTCTATAGCATCTAAACTACCCAACTTTTTAATATTTTTTAATAACAGAGTCATAGCAATAGTCAGGGCATATCAAACATATTTTTTTTTAAACGGAACACCCTATATCTTACATTACTTTTGAATTCTACATAAAATTACAATTATTTTTTAGTAAGTGCATTATAAGTCTAAATTTGATAGTTCCTGAGACATCGAGTTTAAAAAAATGACATTTTTGAACTTTGACAGCGTCTAGCTTTCTAACGATACGCCATATAGCAAAACAGCTTACATGCCCCTATCTTACTTTTTTATTATCTTTCCAAAAATGCCAACTTCCGGTTAAACCGGAAGTACTATATTTCCGGCCTTGGAGATAAGTACATCCGGTTTAACCGGAAGTTGACACTTTTAAAAAATAGTAGAAAAGTAAGATAGGGACATGCAAGCCGTTTTGCTCTAAGATGTACCATTAGATAGCTAGAAGCTGTCAAAGTTCAAAAATGTCATTTTTTAAAACTCGATATCTCAGAAACTATTAAGTTTAAACTTATAATGCACTTACTAAAAAATAATTTTTAATTTATGTAGAATCCAAAAATATTGTAAGATATAGAGTGATTCATTTAAAAAAATATAACTTTGCTATGGATCTTTTTTTTGGGGACATCCAGTATATTTCAAAATAATTTTAAACTGTAGGCCTAATGTCTCCCTATGACCCTGTTTTTGAAAAATATTAAAAAGTTGAGTAGTTTAGATGCTATGAAATCCTGGGTTAAGAGTGGGCCACCCAGTATATAACATATAAACACAACAGAAAAATATGTATTTTCTACTTAACTACTTTACATAAACGTGTAGTTTCATTAAGAAACAACAAACAGACAAAAAGATCTGCAAAGTGAATTGACCATCGACTGTACTAAAAGTAATATTTATTTCGTTGCAATGAAAGTAAACGTTACAGGTCTGTCGGTGAACTTGACTTTTATAAGGAAAGTAGACTAAATCAGTGTGAAGTGATAAGTCAAACTGTACAGAGTTGTCAAGTGGTTATTTATAATAAATTTATACAACGTTAACTGTTAAATATTGTGAGAAATAAAGGAACGCTAAATATATTTATGTAGGCTTTTAAAACATAACCAATTCAGTCACTAAAATAATTAAGTACCTACCTAGGTTTTTAACTGAATTATTAAGATATTAATCTGCATGTATTTTATTAGTACTTTTGCATATTCTAAAAAATCTGCAAATAACTGATAACTACTCGAATATGAAGCAATAAAAAGAATTTCATACTCCAAATAGCAAAAGACACAATTAAATATCTATGTATATCTACACTCACCGACATAAAATTTGGAACAAGCAAAATTTAGATCAAATTTAATGTATAACAACTTTTTCTTACATAGTCCGATTTCAGTCTTTTTTTTTCAAAATGTTCGGTTTTAATTAATTTTATTCAATTTTCAAAAATACAGTTTGCATGTTGAAATATACAGGAACATAAAAAAGTATATTTTTTCTCCTAAGTTTGTAACACTCTGTAGAGTAAAACTACACTGCATATGCTTTTCTGCAGAGTTTAATTCATTTTTAACATTTTGCTGTTTTATTCTTCTCGGTATCGGTATCGGTTTAAGAGTTGCCGGTCTTCTGGCCCGTAAATTCACCTCATTGAGTCTTCTTCTTACTGTTATTTCATTGACAGCAACTTGACGAACTCTTTAGAGTTCCCTTCTTATCACTATATATATCTATCAACAGTCTTCTCAATAATTGTTGCAAAAATGTAAGGTTTATTTCAAAAATTCAAATATGTATCTTAAAGCGATATCAATACCGAGAAGAATAAAACAGCAAAATGTTAAAAATAAATCAAACTCTGCAGAAAAGCATATCCAGTGTAGTTTACATTGCAAAATTCCTCTACAGAGTGTTACAAACTGAAGAGAAAAAATATACTTTTTTATTTTCCTGTATATTTCAACATGTAAACTGTGTTTTTGAAAATTGAATAAAATTAATTAAAACCGAAACAATTATCTACATTTTGAAAAAAAAAGATTGAAATCGGACCATGAAAGAAAAAGTTATCATACATTAAATTTGATCTAAGTTTTGGTTGTCCCGAATTTTATGTCGGTGAGTGTATATTTTAAACATACATAGTGCAATAGAATGACCTTATAACCAATATAAATTATTGAGTACCTATTGAAAATCTATGCATAAAAATGTGCACTTCTCATAAAATTACGAAACATGATTGAAATTCAACTGGGCAACCAAAAGAACGATTTGATGGGTCTTGACTTCAGGTCGTCCCATGCATTTTAACTGTGATTGATCGACAATGAACTTAAAATGCCAGTTTTTGTTGCAATCAGTGCGAAAAGATTAGTTGCAAATTGATCAAGTCGGACCTTGTATCCAACATAATTTAGATAAAAATGCTTTACTAGGTTTCTCTTTTTTTTGTTTTATTTATACTATAATATGTTTAATTTGTGGGGTAATTAGAAATAGTTGAATGACTATGTTGGTGCTTAGAATGCTAGGAATTTATTTATAACATTTTTTTTTTGTATATCAGTTATTTCCCAATATTGCAAGAATTTTCACTCAGATAATCTGGTTATATAAGAAGTAGTAGGGAGTTCGAAGTAGTTTTGTTTATGTTGTTAAAAACCTCGTGCATAGACTTGAGATGTGCGTTTTTCCTCGTTTCAAAATTTCTGTTGTAAGGAAGAAAATCAGAGTAATTTAATTATTTCTTAAAATATTTAACATTTTTATCGTATCATTGAAGATTAAGTCATTTTTATATGATATCTTTATTAATAATTATTAACATCATAAACGTACTAAAACCTACATAAAACCTTAGTTACTCATATTACATTAGTTACCATAATTTAATACGTTAGTTACGAAAGCATAATACGTTAGATACCAAATAATATTAGAACTATTTTTCATGAACATGTAAAACAATATTTTGACAGTTTTCAAATTTGATGGATACACCTTTGTCTTTAACGTCCACGATCTTAGGTATGCCCTCTGAAGACTGATTAATGACCGAGAAAGCACTCCTTTCGATTTCGTGCGGTTCCCCAGTGCCTAATCCACTGCCGGAAACATCGCCGATTTGAATTTTGCGAGCAATGGAAACTTTCTTGGTCACACTTTCTTCTAAATACCCTCTAGCAACCATCGCCGATTCCCATCCACCAAGTTCTTGTAGGTCTAATATATCTCCTCCAGCATTAACAAGAAAATTTGCCGAAGATCTTATAACTCAGTGACCAGTATACAAATTAGGATTTTCAAGTGAGAGATACTCAGCTATTTTTTGAGGTATTTTAGAGAAGAAATGAATGCCGCAGGGCTGTACCGTACATTTCCCTCTTCTATATGATACAAACAATCTTTGGTGAGTGACATGGTCTGGCCTTAACATTGCGTACTTTTTAAATAAAAGCACAAGATTGACTTCGCCGTCAAATATCACAGCGAAAATACGTTTCTTGTGGGTTTTTGAGTCGGGAATAGTAACAATCAGCTTGTCCTCTAAAACGTCAACATCTTCCGTGGTCATCTTCGCTAATTCATTAGTTCGACAGGCTCCTCCAATTCCAATTAAAAAAGCCACTTTCATCATTAAAAACTTCTCGTCTGAGGCAGAACACACAAATTCCTTGACTTGTTCTCTTGTAAATACTTTTGATTTTTTTGCTCTATATCCAACATTTTTCTTCTTGATGAAACGTATTAAGGCGCCGTATTTGTCGATTTCCACTCTTTCCTTCAGTTCTAAAGTCGCTCGTAACATGGAATATTTCGGCCATAAGGATGAAGCAGAGTATTCCCCAGAGAGTTTTGCGAAATACGCCAGCAATACCGTTTCTTCTGCACCTTGAACATGTACTTTGTTTCGCCACTCACAAAACTGCCGATATTCTTTTTCATAATGGATTTTAGATTTGTCCGGAAGCAAGTTCAACCTTATAATGTTGGCTACAGCTAATATATCGTCAGGAATATCAAAATCTTGCATGATTTTAATGATGACTTTTTGAAATGCCAAAACAAAATGAAATGACAAAACACCTTGTTTTTATTTTCGCATCGCCGTTGTCAATGATACGATAAAGCTTTGAATATAACTCGATTATTAGCGATTTAACACCGTCTCGGACATTGCGGGTGACTCGGCTGTCGCCTCGTCACCTAGCAATGTCCTCGACTATTATAAATCGCATAATAATCTCGTTATATTAATAGCTATAAATTACCTGTGTTAAACATATTATCCTCTTGGACTCTACAGGGTGCATAGGCTGTAATTCCAAGGACGCATTCCTGAACCAAGCTCAAGTGGAAAAGTTCATATACATGTGTCCTAAAAAGTCTGGTTTTAAGGATACAGGGTGTCAAAGTTTTACAAAGAAATCGGTTCTTTAATAATATCTCAAAGATCCTTTTACCGATTTTGGTAAAATTTGGCAATGTTGTTCGTTGTAATAAGACACTAAGTTGGACTAACTAGATGTTAATTATGAATTCCAGTGGCGTGCCGGGGGACAGTCTCACGAATAATATTGACAAGAAAATGTACGCCACTGAATTGTTTAAAAATTTCATATTGTTTTCGGGTTGGGCAGCTAAAAATACAACTTTTTTGTCTCTTGATATTTTTTCGTATCTTACTTCGATTTCGAGAAAAAAAAATATAAGCCACTTCACTGCATGTCGAGAAATTGTGAACTAAAATAATTGACTTTTTACACTTTAATTCAGATATACCTACTTACTACATTTAAGTTCAAGTTCAAATTGTATTGTTCTTAATTATTCCAGTTACCTATTCGTTTATATCTGCTTATTCACCTAGAAACGTATTACATCTTTTGTCAATAAACCTGAACTGAGATTGTCTTAATTAGGTACTTCAAGAAAAACCTTTAAATATTTATTTACTGCAGTTCTGTCGCGTTCACAATCAACATTTTTAGAGAAAATCGCTTAACTCAATGAATCTAAAGTAAAATTAACTGTTTTTATTGACAAACCCATACTGAACTGATCTTTTTATTTTTAGTTTAACTATTTAATCTTTTTGTTTCAGAGCATAGCAGATGTAGTTTCGAAAAAGAGCATATTTACCAGATTGGGTCTCAACGTCGTTATCAGACAGACCAAAAGCGAAGCCCTGGTGCAAATGACCGCCAAAGAATTCATGTTCGGATATAAAAGCGCGCTGATGAAGTTAGGGAACACCTTTATGCCATCCTGGATTTATTTCGACAAGCTGGGATTAATTGATAGGGTGAGTAATGATTGATTGATTTTTGTAAAGAAACTTTAATATAGATCCAGGTAATTTACTAATTAAAATGGTGTAATGCGACAGACAGACTTACAAGCAAATTCAGTCCATCCGAACATATTTCGTTTGACCTAATAACTGCAATAATAGTTTTATTATATTGTAAACACCCAAAGAAACCCCTTTACCTGTTCGATTGCCAAACCTACGTTTTTAAAGAATTTCTTGGTAAAATTACCCATATAAAACTGTCGATGAGCGTGCCAACCAGAAAAATCTACCTGGCCCCAGCTAGCATCACTGTTCATATTTCTGAAATGAAATGAAATAAGGGGTACTGCTTTGCACAAGAACAGATTTTGTTGTTAAATGAAAAGCCATAGTAATACCTTATAGTAGCAATGTTTATTATGTTTATTTTTACCATTACTTGTATTAAGTATATATGTACTAATTTATTATAAGTACAAAACAAGTGTGAAAAGTTTGCGTGCGGAAAAGGGCAACAACGAATATTATGTTTACTATTTATATAAGGTATATAAACTGGTACTTGTAACTAAAAAGTTTTGAGAAATATCCTAATAATTAAGTAGTTTCTAGAAAACCTTAATTAGACAGTTTATTAATTTTAATAACAAATCAAGTAATGTACCTATCTATTGTTATTATAAACTGGCATTAAAAATAAATGTGGGTTAATACGTCTCTGCAAAAGCGAAAGTCGAGTTTATGAGGGGTTTTATTGCACACATTAAGCCAGACGAAATATGTTGGGAAGTACTTTACCTACTCGTTTTGGGACAGGGGTCAAAAATTCTGAATAAAAAAACCTACAAAGCAGACGCCTCCCGTGTCACTGACCACAAAACAATAATGAAATTAGGGTCACTAATGACGCAGTCTTAAGATAATCAAGCACGGCCGCGACCATCATCATCACATCATCATCATTAAATTGGAGGTCAGTTTATTTTTGGCACCATAAACATTTGGTTGCCTTCTTTACATCCAATGTTTACCTCGTAAAAACGGTACCTATATTTGAGACGTTTATAAATATAGAATTAATCAAGCTTCTCCCACATCCAACCAAACCAGGGTCAAAGTCCTGCTCTTATATCAAAAAATGCAGACATCATTCACAGCTTCTTGTTGTATTTTAAATGCCTGGATATTTGCTATAGGGGTGGACAATTATCAAAAGTCGATTATTTCGATCACCCCTAGTATTAACTCGACTCTTATTTTTACAGTTCTTTCTATATTTCCTTTTTCAGATGTACGAATTCACTGGAGACTACGAAACATTCTTCACTGGTACCAAACATGGCCTATCCAGCACCGGTCTCATCGATACCTACAACGGAGAAACCAGGATACCACAATGGGAAAGCCCATGTGGTGACGTTGTCGGTGCTTCCGATGGTACCAAGTTCCCTGGCAATCTGAAACCCAACGACACGGTGCTGTTTTTCAGAAAGAGCATGTGCAGAGCCAAGCAAATGGTAAGTTTAAATGATGAACTAAGAATACCAAACATCTACCTTTATCAATAATTAATAGGCAACTGATTTCTTTATTAATTTTAACTCTTCCAGATTCACGTAAACGATACAATAATTGATGGCTTCTCAACTTATGTCTACAACTTTGCAAAGGACACAGACGACAATGGGCGGATCCATGAGAAGAACAGATGCTTCTGTAAGGAAGAGAACATTGATAAGTGCCTGCCAAACGGTTTACTGGACGTGAGGGGTTGTTATTATGGATTTCCAATTGCATTGAGCTACCCCCACTTCTACGAAACAGACCCGATTGCTTTGAGAAAGGTGGCCAGTGGGATGAATCCTGATCCTGAGAAGCATAAGAGCGTTCTGGCTGTTGAACCAGTAAGTTGATTAGCTATGCTTTGTTTAAGTATTACCAATCCCAAAACACTCATTGTCTTCATGTAATAACTTTTCTTTATTATTATTTTAGCACTCTGGAATGCCAGTGAATGTAGCCATTCGATACCAGATCAACATGGCTTTAGGAAATCTTAAAAACATTGCCAATGCTGAGAAATTCAGCGACATGGTACTTCCCCTATTGTGGACCGAAAATGTAAGTAAGATTCATTCATATAGGGACCTCAAGATTTCCACATTTTTTTAAACGACACTAGTCTCAAATGAATTATCACTGACGACATGTTTTCCATTACAGGGAATGTATGGGCTTCCAGACAACCTGAAACTCCGCTTCAAACTCTACCTCCAAATCCTTCCAGTAGCTCAAACTTGTCTTATGTACACGTTCTTCCTAGGTTCCGTCCTCTTTCTTCTCTACTCCCTCCGCAAGTGCTTGTCATCGCGGAAGGTTCATATGCAGAATGGATCTCCTTGGATCGAGGACGACCTGGTTTTCAACATCGACAGAAAATTATCCAGTTATATCCCGGAAAAGGGTTCGGCTCTAACGTCGAAAGAGATGGAGGTGTACTTTAATAGCTTGGTAACTCCCTTAAATCAAACTTTAGAGGGGGAGAGAGTGGATATTGAGGAACCGTAAACAAAGCTTATGCCAATAAAGATGAGGATGATAAAAATGGGACACCTAGATAAAGGTACTTTTTAAAAGACAAATTAATATTTAGGTATTCGATTATTTGTCCCCCTTGCCCTGTGATTTTTTTATTTGTATTATTTATTTCTTATTTTTAAGACGCTTTAGTGAAGAGGTTTTTGTAAACTTTTGTTAAATCTTGCCATACTAGTTTGTAAGAAAGCAAAGCTTGTCTCTACGTCATGGAAACGCTTTATATTCGCATTATTTACTATACCTACTCTTATCCCAACATCATTGTCAATGACATAGCAGTCGAAACCATGGAAACCAATGCAACCACCAATGACAACACAGTATTTTAGCAGTTTCCATGGCATCGATGTTTTGAGTATAGGTAGGTACCTACTTTGTTTATATTCGTAAAGAAATAAAACGGCCAAGTAACCGTGACCAGGTCATTTAAATAAATTGATTTTAAAAAAATGTTAAAATTGAATTTTACAGTTTTAAGAAAATGTAAAAGTTTACTAAACCTTAAAAAATATACAGGGTGTCCGGAAACTCTCCTGATAACTTCAAAGGGTGATTCTCTAATAAAAAGTAAGAAAAAAAGTTGCTATAAACACAATTTTTAAGCGGAAAAAAACATGCACGCCACTGCCGTTTTCTCTTTTGATGAACACAGTTATGTAGGCAGTTTAATGTCTAATGCGAAGTACATTTTCATAACTTTTTGATTTCGGCTTTGTTCAGGAGATAAATGCAATTTTATCAAAACAAATTTTATGGGCATAGCGATATGCACATAAATGTAATTTATTTTTTTAATCGAAAACCATTGGTAACACGTAGAAACGTCTTGAGGCCATTTTTGCTAAGTGATAAAGAGCAATTTTGAAAGTAATATTTATTTTGAAGAAAAGCAGTGGCGTATCATATGTTTCATTAAAAATATCAATATATAAGTTATCACGGACGTCACTGGTGGAAGTAGAGCAAATCCTTTTTATGAAATAAATGTTTCTATGCCCAGTTAGTACCTACCAAAATTCAAAATAATATCTAAGGCGGTCTCACAAATATTAGGGAAATCCGTTTTTTTTTTTAATTTTCAACAGCTTGTATTTCAAAATTAAAGCGACTGCTATTGGAGAATCGCCCTTTAAAGTTCGTTAAGAGACTTTCTGGACACCCTGTATACAATGCGAGTTTGTAACTTGGAATCAATTTAGTAAGTCCAGTGTGTCTTTTTTTATTTATTTAAAAAATATTGATATAGTTGTGTCCTAAATTAGAGATATGACGTCATAGAGAATTTTTTTAAATGGTAAACCTAGTTTTTTATTTACTATTTTTAAACAGCTCATTGAGTTACACATAACTGCCAAATTTTAAATTTTTATTCCTTGCCATTTATAAGATATGAAACAAAAATAATTTTATTTACTCTTAAACTAAAAAAAGTACTTCTGTTTGTTTTTAAAATTTTTTTTGTTAATAAATGCTAAAAATGTTGTCCATTCATTATTTGGCAATATCCTAAACGGAAGAAAAACTCGCTTTTAACATTTCTAATAACTTCGGGAGAAATTAACCTACACTCATCTGTTATTATACAGGGTGCGCCACTGAAAACTTATAATGGCTATAATTTTTGAACCAAAAGAGATATCAAAAAAATAAAAAATAACGTTTCTATAAAATCAAGGGGGAATCTATATGACGTATTTTTCAAACCACCCCGACCTACCCCTTACTCACTTCAAAATCTTAAATGGCAACACCCCACCTGTGGCACCTTTTTGGAAAGCTCATGAGAAATGCTAAAACATGATCATAAAATTTTTAGGGTGAAATTGAAAAACACCCTTCACACAGGTGGACATAAATTGAACAAAAAAAAGGGTGGCGCCCAAGGGGTAGGTCGGGGTGGTTTGAAAAATAGGTACGTCATATGTATTCCCCCTTGATTTTATAGAAACGGTATTTTTTATTTTTTTGATATCTCTTTTGGTTCAAAAATTATAGCCATTGTAAGTTTTCAGTGGCCCACCCTGTATATTATAAGGCCTGTGTCAATACCAACAAGTGGATGTAGTTTATACTGATTTCTCGAAAGCCTTTGATCGAGTTGATCACTCAAATTTTACTAAGCAAATTAGCCGATATGGGATTCAGTTTAAATCTCACATCACTTTTAAAATCATCCTTATACAATATGTGGAGATTAACGGCCATTAATCAAAAAAAATGTGTGGCAACTAGCGGTGCCCCTCAAGGCAGCAACCTTGCCCCGCTATTATTTTCTTTCTTTATTAATGACATTACTAGCAATATTACGAGTGAAGTCTCGCTTTTTGCGGACGATGTCAAGTTATTCAAAACTATGGTGACTGCCTCGGTGTTGAGAAGGACATTGAATCTATCCTGGTGGTGCGTTGTCAATCACTTACCACTTAAGTGCTTTGCCCTGATATACGCAAATAAACAGAATACTACTAAATTTATTTATACTTTGATGAATGTTGTGATATGTTCAAAGATCTTGGCATCACCTTTGATTCTAGGCTCTCATTTGCAGCACATGTCAATCACGTTTGCAGCAGTGCTAGCAGATCTATTGGGTTCATCTTGCGGAATTCCAAGGGCTTTTCGAATATTCAAACGTTAAAATACTATATTATAGCTACACACGATCGATTAAATGACATCCCAATGCACATTTATGGAATGTTGTTCTTATTCCACATAATATATTGTTTATTCATTTTTACTTTGATCATTATGATCATTATCTTTTTGTTTCTTCTTTGTAGTTAGTAGGATTGCACTGTTACGCTGTGTCTTTAATATCTTGTGCGTTATATCACAAAACTGTCTTATTAATGGATGTAGATCTGTTAGACAATAAAGCTTATTATTATTGGTGCTTTCAACTCCACAACATTTGCCGGTTTCATCTTAAATACTTTTCTTTTTAAGTACCCCCATAAAAAGTAGTCTAAGGGAGTAAGGTCTGGAGACCTGGGTGGCCATTAAATCAGTCCTCTTCTACCAATTTATCTGCGTGGAAATTCTGCATCCAGATATTCACGGCCAGCTCCTGCAAAATGGGGAGGGGCACCATCTTATTGAAATCAGATGTTTCTATTTGGGACATAAGTCTCCTATCAGGATAATTTTCTGTCAATTCCTGGAATTATGATTTTATAAGGATGTATGCACATGAAGAATCTTTACTGGTGTAGATTGACTTATCTCGTGTTCGGTGGAAATATTAGGGTTTTCTTGAATACCTAATAGTACATTTACTTTGACCTATTCATTGAGCGCATTGTCTTTTAATGCCCATTCTCTCAAAACTGCTTCTCAATTTTATGGGTGGTAAATCGGAATATTTCTCTCTGAATAAATGAAGAGCGTCATTTTGTGTTCCTGTCCTATCTCCGTATTTCATCAGCACTTATAAATGTTTTTTAGTAATCTTAGACATTCCGTTGAACGATTTTTTCAAAATAACTTGCTTCCAACAATGGACAAAATAAATGTCCACGTGCACCAATGTTGAAATACGATAATTCTGTCAAGAAATGTCTAAAAGTATTGCTTTAAATTGACACAAAAACAGTAAACAAACGACGGATACTATATTTTTTGCTTAGTTTAAAGTAAATAAAATTAATTTTTGTTGCATATCTTATAAATGACAAGGAATAAAAATTTAAAATTTGGCAGATATGTCTAACTTAACATGCTGTTTCAAACTAGTAAATAAAAAACTAGGGTTGCCATTTATAAAATATCTCGATGACGTCATATCTATAATTAGGACACACTGCATCAATACTTTTTAAATAAAAAAGACCACACCTTAAAATATCCATTGTCCGAGCATTTTCCCAAAAAAAAACCATACGGGACCAACCTGAATTTATTCCAAGTTACAAATTCGCACTTTATAAAGGGTGATGACCTTTTAGATCAAAAACTGTCAGTCGTAGCAGAAAACCAATAATTCATCACTCTGGGTACAGGGTGTACCTTTAATGATATGCCAGTATTCGGGCGTAGGAAATTTCGGCCCCGGCCAGGTAGCAGCCCGATTTTGACAGGAACTTTCGGCCCCGGGATGGAAGGGTCATGTTTTTATTACAGGCATTTTCGGCCCCAATGGTCTAACGTTATAACATTTTAATTTTTTTATGATCTTTTGTGTTTTGAATCACTTATAAAATGAAAATGCAACTAACCTGAACTAACTCAATTTTTGACCTGCAACTCGGCTAATGCGGTTTTATAGACTTATATTGGTTAAACAGCGCTAACACGGCATCTAATCCACCTTTTTGGTTCCAATTCGCCTTTTTCAAGTTCAATATTTCAGTATTATTATTAATTGTTTGCCCCTTTTATAGACTTATATTGGTTAAACAGCGCTAACACGGCATCTAATCCACCTTTTTGGTTCAATTCGCATTACCTGCAATGTTTGGGGCCGAAATTTCTTGCAAGATTACTTGACCTAAAATTTCTAACAGGTACCTTACCCAATATGGGGCCGAAAGTTCCGCCGCCCCAGTATTCCAGGATGTGATTCTTGAGTCCATTTTAAGAAACAAAACTTCACGTACCTCGAGAGGCATTTTCTGATGTAAAACATTTTTTTTTTAATTTCTACCAGTATAAACGATTTTAACTCAATAGTTTTGAGGATAAATATGGTACGCCACTGCTTTTTTCTTAAAATGATCCCAAAAATCACATCCTGAAATATTAGCCTATTCTTAAGGGACACCCTGTATGCACAGTGTTTTATTTGTGCGAAACATGAATATAATTATAGTGAACAAAGCCGACTACAGTTGCATATCTTTCTATAAGTACAACACCCTGTAAATGCTTGTAGTTTGGAGTTTATCAAAAACCAGATGTTGTTTTGATAACGAAAAAAATGTTTTAGACACGTTTTAGTGACTTTGATCAATGCTCAGATATAGTTTTAATAAGCGTTAGTTGTTAGTTTTAAAATGTAGTAGCAGAATTTCTGAAATAGTTTTGCCACAAAGGTTTTTAAATCAAGTATTTTGGTGGGTAATCTGCCAATAATTATTGTCGTTTCTTGTCTTGTATCTATTAGTATTTTGTAATGCCATAGCAATCAAAGAAAATTTGTTTAAACATTGTATTTACAAGATTTGCAGTAGTGTATATTCCTAATTCGAATTAATTTATTAAAAATGCATTTTATTTAAATTGAAAATTGCTCAAAATAAATTAAAGTACCTAAGAAGAAATATACCTACCTGTCAATTTATTGTAAAACAAAATTTAGGATAAAAGTCAACCCAGTTTGTAGTTATAGATTATTTTGTGTAAATATTGTACATATTGGTGATGCTGTTCTTGCTCAATAAATAAAATTTGTATTTAATTGACGTTTGATTTAGCATCAATTTCATCCTGCCCGAGGTAGCGTTATTAAAACGGCAATAATATTGTCAACCAAACTTTTAAATTTTTATTTACGAAACAGGTTTACACAGATATACAGAGTGGCAAAAAAGTCGCGCATAATGCCTGTAACTTTTGAATTACAAATTTTCACCTATCTGCAAGCGCTTCCGAGATAATGACAGCTCAAAAATGAAAAACTTTCTAGTTATAATTATTCCTACCTAATACCCACCAGTTAAGTCAAGGTGTTTTCATGACAGCGACCTAAGAGGTGTCAATTTTGAGTTCCTGTTTAATTTTCTATTGTCTGATTTCTAATTTGTTTAAACTGTGGTTCATCTGAATGAGAAACAACGAGTTGAAATTTTAATAATGAGCGGTTACGGAAATGAGAAGAGATCGCAAGATCAGATTTGTCAACTTTTCAATGAATTATATCCAAATAGGCCTCCAATAAATCCGTCAACGGTGTGTCGAGTGGTAAAGAAATTTCGAGAAACAGGCAGTATTAGGGAAGCCGCTAGATCAGGTCGACCTAAAACAGCAACCGGGGGAGACAAATAAGCTTTGAATATCATGCTCTCAATACATGAAAATCCAACACAATCATCCAGACCAATGACAATGAATTTTAATGTGTCTCATCAGTCAGTGAAAAATTTGTTTAAGCAGGAGAAGTTGCATCCCTACAAGATATAGTTGGTGCACGGGTTAAACGAGGACGATTTTGATAGAAGAGCTGAATTGTGTGAGCTGATGATGGAAAAATACAATAACGATAATAACTTCGCAACAAATATCATTTTCTCGGATGAAGCTACTTTTCATTTAAATGGCATTATAAATAGACACAATTATCGTTATTGGTCTGCTGAGAATACTCACTGGTTCCAGGGAGGTCATACTCAGAGGCCCGAAAAAGTTAATGTTTGGGCGGGCATAGTTGGTAGACATATTGTGGGACCTTTTTCCATAGATGGTAATTTGAATGGCGAAAAATATCTAGACTTCCTCAGGAATCACATAAACTTCTTGCAGAATGGTTTCAGCGGATGTAAATAATGGCATAACTAGCCAGCGCGATCCCCGGACTTAACCCTGCTCGACTTCTTAAAAAGACTTAAAAAACAAAATCTATATTAAACGTCCAAATTACTTGGAACCTTTAGAAGTCAGAATTAGTGCTGAAATTTAGGCCATTCCAGAGGACTTTCTTTTAAATGTTGTAGACGGGCTCAGAACTCGACTGGAGCTCTGCTCAGCAGAAAATGGTGGTCATTTTGAACACCTGATCCACTGAAAAGGTTTCACTTGTTTATTATTCCGAAGTTAAGTTGTTCAATTTTCTAGGCTATTTATTTTGTTATTAGAAAGTTTCTTACAATTTTAAATAAATAAAAATTTGTAATTCAAGTTTTCCCAGTCGAATCCAAATAGGCAATCATATGCTGGGTGTTCTATTTACAAAAAGTAAGTTGGTCTCTATGGCAACCAAACAGAAATGACAGAAAAAATTCATGCAGGTAGAAATGTGGGGAATAATTTACTGAACAACTTTCATAAAGGTCACTTTTTCGTATACGAGGTAATTCAAAAGTTACAGGCATTATGTGCGACTTTTTTGCTACTCTGTATTTTTGTGTTTAATTCTTATCCCTATAATTTATGGGCACATCTCAGGATGACTTGTAGTTAACTATACGCCATGGATTCCACAATACTTCAATTTTACAACTTCTGGTTGACATATCAAACTGCTTGAACCTAAAAGTAGTATCCTAACGGTTTTTTTTTTAGTATGTGATTTTATCCCTATGAAATAAATGAGTATTTTGTAAAATGTGGACCCAAATTGCAATTGACTTGCAAATTGCTAAATTAGCCTGGTTGGAGAAAAACAGCTGATCTCTTTTAGCGGAGAAGTGGTAAATGTCAGAACATGAAACAACGAAGATTTCTTACCTTGAAAGGTAAAAAAAACATCAATGATTTATCATTTCCGCTTATTTAAATAGGGATTTTTTTTTTAACTTTTAACAGTCGCCATTTTGAAATAGCTTGACAGAATCGCGCCAAAATTTATGAGCATACTGTACGAGATATTAGCTTTCAAATGATGTATCACAAGCTGTAAACAAACGAATAACGTCAAAATGTGAGCATATATAAAACTAAATTGACGTGTCCGAGCATTTTCCCCAAAACTTACAAGCTAAGGCTATATTAATTTTATTCCGGACTTCTGGGCAGCCCTGTACATATATATAACAGGGAGAAAGATATTTCGTGTATAAATAGAGTTGAGATACTCTGTATTTATTTTCTTTAATTTAAACAAAATTGGTTACAGTTCTTTAAAATCACATTAGCACTTCTTCAAACAAATCGATAAATGCAAATTTAGAGTCAGCAGCATTTGCTTTTTCGGTACATCATGTTATGACATAGATTTCTCGTTCGAGCTCTAAATATTTCCATAATTAGCTTCACTTTACACCAGTCAAACTTGAGGTCCACTAGAATTCATATAACTAATTTTCAATTCATTTTCCAGAGTATCTTGATGCTCTACATTATGTGTATTCTTCAAATGCTGTTTCACATAGGATTTGTCATTAAACTTCTTTTCACAGATAGGACAGTTGAAGGGTTTTTCCCCGGAATGTGTATAGAGGTGTCTTGTAAGCTTGTTTTTGGCGTAGTACGCTTTTGGGCAAAAATGACAGGCGTATTTTCGTTCTCTTATCGGTATTTTGACTTTGCCTAGACCTATACCATGGATTTTTGCCATATGCACCTAAAAATATATACATGTAGGTGACATGCTAATATTATAGGGTGGCATTTATCATGTCATTTTATGAAGATAAGCTTATATGAACTATGTCCGCCACGGCTTAAATTTTGTGATTTTTTTATGTTAAAGTGCGATTAAAGAAAGATAGATAAAGCTAAACAAGCACGTATCCAGGGGGGGCCCGGCCCCCCCCCCCCCCAAATCCCGAAATTTGAAAATAATGATTTAAGTTTTAATGTGTGATTCGCTTTGCTCTGAATTAATTAAAATAAGTCCACATTTTTGAATGATTTTCGTTCTTGAGCCCCCCCCCCCCCCCCCGAAACAAATTTCTGGATACGGGCCTGCTAAACAACCTCATTAACATTATATTCACCTAACAGTTTTTGTAGTGTTTGACTAGGCTATTATACTCCGGTACCAAAATAATTGGCAGCGACTCATTTTTACCGGGACGTGCAAGACGTAAGGGGAACGCCAATTTCTGAGGCGTGTCATTTTAAACAATAATAATTCAAATAATTTTATGAATTTTTGTTTATTATTATAATATATTTACATTAACCATAATAAATATAATATTATAAATTAAACTGAAAAATAAATTAAGCTTTTACATTTGGTGCAGGTATAAAATCCTAGAAGAATAATAAAGAAACGGTATATGTTATTTTCATAATGTTTTTAATATACTACATAATAATAGAAACATATAAGTGGATTAAGGGCAAAATCTAATTTCCTAACTATTGTTACCTAATGAACACTAATTGATAATAATTTGACAAATTATATTCCACGCCGACATTAAAAAGTGTTATAATGACAATACGTTACAATTTTAAATTCATTATTACCATTACAGCGATTATTCACTAGCTGACGATGAAAACCTTTCATTACATTCATGACTTCAACGCGTACATCTAAGTCCCACATTTTTTTTTCTACGCCCTCGACATGTAATACGCACTTATGCCAATCTGCTGCTTGTACATTCGCTTTGCCATTTTTACAGTTCTTTAACATCTTCTAATTTAAAAGTTTTGTTTTCACGCGCCACTTCGCCTTTTATCTGTGCCCATATAAGCTCGATTGGATTTAGTTCACAATGGTAAGGCGGTAAACGTAATATTAACACCTCGTTCACGAGCCATTTCATCCACTACATATTTCGTATATTTTTTTTGTGAAATCTTGCAAGATCGAACAACTGCACTTTTAGCATTTTTTTGCCAAATGCAATATTTTTTTTTTCGAGCCAGTCAACAATCTTTCCTTTTCGCCACGCAGAAGTTGGCAAAGCTTCCACCCGACGGCTGTGGTATGGTGCATTATCCATCACGATTACGGTAAGATGGATTTAAACCAATCTTCAAACATTCACACTCCCGAGCTCATGTCCTCATGATAATCACCGGTTTTACGAGATTCAAACACGTTTAACCCACCTTCAAGAAAACCAGAATCACTCCCGATGTGGGTTATAATTAACCGACGACCTTTCCTGAAGAAGCTCTCAATCCAGTGGACAGTCTATTGATAAAAGCGTTAATTGCATTTTCCGACGAATGGCTAGCTTTGTTTGCTAGTCAATAAAAATCTTTTTCCGTCCTCTTGTTTCCTTCTGATCGGACACTTTAGTATTCATATTGTCCTTGATAGTACTATAAACAGTACGGCAAGATGTCTTAGTCAATGTGGCACAAAGTTCTGCTGCAGTAGTAAATGATATTCTACTGTGTGTACTTAGAATTCCCTCATACATATTTTTCACAATTGTACGCTCCCCAGGTTTTAAATGACGTCGTTTTGTAACTTGTTGGTTACTATCACTTGAAGAACTCGCCTGCATCATAATATTTGCTGTTTTGAATAACCACCAAAATAATAAAACTGAATTGCTAGTATCCTCTTGATTGAAACTTGCCTACGACACTGAACGTTGGTTAGAGGCGATAAAAAAGCGTGCGAGCGCCTTTAGACATGGGTTTTTCTTACCTGCGTTGCCAAACTATGTAGACCAAGTACCGTAGGGTGTAAAGGCCCTTAATGACATGCTGATTTTGGTACATTTTATGAGAACTTAAATGAAATATTTTAAAACCTGGCAATATGTAACGACTTATTAATGCACAATCTTCCCAAGCGGTTTTGAATGCTTTTATTTCAGTTAAAAGTGTGTGAATCGATGTTAATTATTTTCTCCGCACACCGTCAATGGTGATAGTTCTTATCACTTAGTTTTGCCAATTATTTTGGGATCGTAGTATAGATGGACTCATCTATTATTATATCTGTTAAAGTCTGGCAAATACTACTAGCAGCAAATTCCTATTGAAGTAACTCGTAAAAAAACAATCATGTAAAACATTACCTTTAAGACTCTTTCATCCTTATACTCTTTCTCGCAATGTTGACACCGATGCTCTCTCACATGAGAATGACTCCTGGTATGTCTTTGCAAGTCACATTTGGTGGTGAACTTTTTCTCACACAGATGACAAGCGAATTTCTTGTCGCCCGTATGTCGCCGCATGTGACTGTCGTAATTGGATTTGATGGGGAACGGCTTGTTGCAAATTTCACAGACGTATTTCCATTTAGAGGAGTCGGTGTGTACAATAAGTTTGTGAGATCTGAAACGATGGAATGATCTCTAGAGAGGGGCAGGTTTAAAAATGAATAATAGCTATTTATGGCACTAGAGTCTATCTTCAAATAATGCGAAGCAATAAATCAATCAAACCCGTCTTCTCCATGGGTGTGCAAGATTTCTCGACATGTATAGATTTAAATAGGCCTCAATTTTTAAACTTGTGCAGAATTAGTACAAGTATCGACATTAAATTCAAGTTTTGTCTTCAAATATATATTTTAATATTAAATTTTTTAAGCTTAAAATTATGTACAGCCGTACCATTTACCTGGAATTTTAGAAAGCAATTTTATCAAAACTAATTAGAGTCTAGATACTTTTCCGTTTCTCCTCTAATCATTTTATTCCTTTTTTTTTGTACCTAATCCTGGTTGCTAATTATGTGGTTAGTATGCCTTTATGGGCCTCTATTGGAATAATACACCTATTTATATTTATATATATACCTACCACCTGGGTGTTTGTTTCTCAGTGAAACTAGTCAAAGTGTGAAGTGTCAGTGGTTTTTTAACTAAATATGTAGAATTTTCAACAATTGCCTAAACGTCCTAGAGTCGGTCCATGTACAGGGTCTTCCAACGAGGACTGAACAGGGGCTCATTTTTGAGCTTCCTTGTATTTAAAGAAAAATCCAAAATAGCCAATCGATGTACTTTTTCCTGCAGAATTCAAAAATGAAACCAAAAATTTATTTGAACCAGAAACAAAAGAGTTACGCTATGGATAAGGTATTTTTTAAATGGAACATAGCTTTTTTTATACGATTTTTGGAACGAGTGATTTTTTTTTGTCCGTTCTGATTAAAATATTTAATATTGTGACAGCTATTTTTATTAAATTTTAATGTTTTATCCAGTATAATTTAACTTTAACCTGTTTGAAACATACACTAGGTAATAAAGGTATAATCACCTTTGAATCCTTCAAAGTCAAAAAATTTGACAAATTTACTATAATATTGCCGAAATGAAATACATATTCATTAGATGAGAGATTGCAGATTGTTATCTTGTTCTACAAATGCCAAGAAAATGCAAGAGAAGCAAGGAGAAGATTTATTGCAAATTTTCACAGAAATATATCCGTCAATACTATTCTAAGGATAAAGAACCTATTTGAGGAAAATAAAACATTACATGACAGAAAAAGAAATCCAGAAAGGAATAGAAATCGAGACCGTGCCATTGTGGATTATTTTCGACTGAATCTAACCAAATCAATTTCGGACGCAGTTCGGGACGTTCAATACGGCGGCGGTGTAAGACGCAGAAGAGTTACCCAAGGAACTGTTCACAGGACTTTAAGAAATCATAAATTTAAGTCTTATCATATCCTTCCACTTCAACATCTAACACCGGCACAAAAAGAACTTCGCTTCCAATTTGTTTCTCAAATTGTGATTCGGAAAGAAAACGAAGACCATGATTTATTCAGAAATATCTTATGAACTGACGAAGCCACATTCACAACATCGGGGGTTTTCAGAGACATAATAATCATCACTGGGCCGTTGGAAATCCAAGAAAATTTCAGACAATTAAATTTCAAGGAAGGACTTCAATCCATGTTTGGTGTGGCATAAAAAATAATAGAATTTTGGGACCAATATTTTTTAACGGGACTTTAAATGGACAGAGATACTACGAGTTCTTAGAAAACGAAATTGAGAACTTTTTGAAAGATTTAACATTGGAAGAATATCAAAATTTAATTTGGCAACATGATGGGGCCCCTCCGCATGCCGTGCGTGAGGTTACTCAATATTTAAACGGACGCCATGAAGAATGGATTGGTAGAAATGGAACCTATGCTTGGCCACCCAATAGTCCCGATTTGTCAATATTAGACACATTTCTTTGGGGCCATTTAAAGAACGTGGTATACAAGCAGCGAAACCACGATATTGAAGAGATCATGCAGAAAATTGTGAATGAAATAAATCGCCTTAACCAGGAAAATCACAGTATAACAGCAAGTTTGGAAAGGCTACAAAGAGGTTATCGCACATGTTTCGAGAACAACGGAGGTCACATTGAACAATTAAATTATTAATGTTTTTTTTTTAATTAGTATAGAGTTGGATTTCTTTTTCTGTCATGTAATGTTTTATTTTCCTCAAATAGGTTCTTTATCCTTAGAATAGTATTGACGGATATATTTCTGTGAAAATTTGCAATAAATCTTCTCCTTGCTTCTCTTGCATTTTCTTGGCATTTGTAGAACAAGATAACAATCTGCAATCTCTCATCTAATGAATATTTCATTTCGGCAATATTATAGTAAATTTGTCAAATTTTTTGACTTTGAAGGATTCAAAGGTGATTATACCTTTATTACCTAGTGTATGTTTCAAACAGGTTAAAGTTAAATTATACTGGATAAAACATTAAAATTTAATAAAAATAGCTGTCACAATATTAAATATTTTAATCAGAACGGACAAAAAAAAAATCACTCGTTCTAAAAATCGTATAAAAAAAGCTATGTTCCATTTAAAAAACACCTTATCCATAGCGTAACTCTTTTGTTTCTGGTTCAAATAAATTTTTGGTTTCATTTTTGAATTCTGCAGGAAAAAGTACATCGATTGGCTATTTTGGATTTTTCTTTAAATACAAGGAAGCTCAAAAATGAGCCCCTGTTCAGTCCTCGTTGGAAGACCCTGTACAGTAAATGAAAAAAAATTAATTCTTAACTGTTACGATTCTATTAAAAGTAAGAATGCGGATTTGAGTTTGACCATACAGTGCAATTTACAGCAGATATGCTTAAGGTTGGGAAAACAACAGTATATAAACTTTTGGTGCCGGTTTAGTATGCGGTTTACCTGCCCTTTGCGGTCTACCTAATATTATCTCGGGTTTATTATGAGGTCTACCTAGTACCTACACCGTAATTATCCAATAAACTTTTCAATATTACTTTAAGTAAATAATCCTATTTCTAATGATACTAATTCTCATTAAGTAATTTTCATTAAGGTAATTACGACTTTATATAAAATGTATAAAAGAAAAGGCCATTTTCCAAACTGTTTAACTTTACAGTGTATCGTGCATACCAGAAACATGTTGCTTCGCGATTTTTATATTAATATTGCCGCCTCCGAAGAAACTGCTGTTGCATTTCTTAGACAACATCAATTACTAGATACTGCAAACAAAACGGATCCTTGCACAAAATGTGGAAGCGAAATGCAAGAAAAAAGAAAAAGGGATCGTGGAGGAGAATTTAGACCAGTTTTCCGGTGCCCGAGAAAAGGCTGCCAGACATCGAGGTCAGTTCGTACTGGCAACCGATTTTTCCTTTACACTGATATCAATGGAAGAACAAACAGCAAATTGACCATGGTTCAGATACTTGAACAAGTGTTTTTGTTTATATTAGAACTTCCTGTTGCGAACAAAATCAGATACCAGATATTTTTATGTACTTAGGCGAGATTCAGACACACTCATACCGCTTATCCAGAGAGAAGTCAGAGCCGGTTCGCATATTCACTCTGATGAATGGCGGGCCTATAGCAGATTGCGTCAACTTGGGTATGTACATGAAACTGTAAACCACCAACAGAACTATGTCGATCCCCATACAGGAGCACACACTCAAGGTATCGAACGATCTTGGTTGGATGCAAAGATAAAAATTATGAAGAAGATGAGAGGTGTGCCAATACACCATTTCCAGTCTCACTTAGATCACATTACTTGGTAAGTCATTAATAAAAACCATAATGCAAACGACCTTTTCATCACATTTTTACAAAATATGCGAACTGTATATCGTACTTAACTTGTAAATATATATCGAATAAATTGTTTTTGAACATTTATTCAGTTGTTTTTATTGATAATCTTGGGTAGACCGCATACTAATTGGGTAGACCGCATACTAATTGGGTAGACCGCATACTAATTGGGTAGACCGCATACCAAACCTGATAATCTTAGGTAGACCGCATACTAAACCGGCACCAAACTTTTAAAAGAGGAAAAAAATGTTAGTGTCAAACTTCCGGAAACTTCTCCAGGACGACCCAAACTTGAGCTAGATGACGTTTTAATGCAGAGAATAAGGCGAAAAGTTCATAGCGTATTTTTAACGAATGAAATTCCCACGCTGGACGAGATTTTGTCCTCAATCCGAGAAAACCAGGACTACCCATTTATGTGTAGAAATACGTTTTGGACATTATTAAAAAAAAATGGGTTTTCGGTGGAAAAAAACATAATAGGCAATCGATTTTAATAGACAAAAGCTATATCGTCTGTTGGAGAATAAATTACTTAAGAAGCATCCGAAAAGCCAGAGAAGAAAACAAAAAATATTATTATAAGTGAAGGCCACACGGTGACTAAATTTAGGCAGGATGAAAATATTAAAAGTTCAAGGCAAGCTTTTTTGGAAGGATTGTCCACAGGATTAAGACCGCCATCTGGAAAAGGACATCAACTTATCATAACCCATATTGGAAGTTCTGAAGGCTTCATTAAAGGTTGTTCCAATCTAAAAATACAGGAGACTATATCACGAAGATATGAATGCCGAGATATGTAGACTCCCTCCTTACCACTGCGGATTAAACCCGATCGAACTTACATGGGCTCAAATAAAGACAGATGTCGCCAGAAAAACACGACTTATAAAATGGTGGATTTAAAAAGACTCTTTAATGAAGCTATGGGTAAAATCAGTGCGGAAAAGTGCAAAAAAGTGTATTGATTATGTGATACAAGAAGAAGCCAAAATGTGGCAGGTAGATATAATAATCGAAGTGGTGTGAGAGGTAGAATGCTGTCATGGTTTGAATCTTACTTGCACAACAGAACCATGTTTGTTAGTGTCAGAGATAGTATGAACACATTTGACTTTGAGGAAAAAATAGCGTCGGCGGGAGTACCCCAGGGCTCTGTTCTGGGTCCTCTGCTATTTAATCTGTTTATTAACGACCTTCCAAATCACGTATCAAATAAAATAGTTATGTATGCTGATGATACCGCATGTATTGTAAGTGACAAAAAACTTGACACGTTGGAGGATAAAACAAAACAAACTATTAAAGAGCTTGTAGATTGGTTTGATGCAAACAGGTTACAGCTTAATATAGGAAAGACAAATATATTACTGTTTGGAAACAGAAACATGCCTAATGCGATTATGCCTAGTATGGAAGTAGGGGACCAAGTAATTAACAGAATTAATGAAATTAAAACTTTGGGGCTAACAATTGATACTAGTCTTAAATTTAAAACACACCACCTGTCGGATCTTAGTTTGAAATTGAATGCCCATTACGGTTACTTTCACTGTAAGATGGTGTATGCAATTAAATTTTGGGGGAATCAAGAGTCGTAGTTCTGGGATTTTTTTAACAGGCGCAGGCATCTTGTCGTGATGTTTTTAAGAGGACTGGGATAATGACACTTCCATCATGTTATGTTTACCCAACTTTGATGTCTATACACAAGAACAAACGAAAATTTACATCTGCTTCCGATGTTCATACATATAGTGTCCGAAAAGATCTGCTAAGGCCTAATTTTACGGGTTCGACTAAATTTTTAAACAGCCCTTTTTACCAAGGAATGCAACTATATAACCTGTTACCTACAGAGTTAAAAAATCAAAGCACAAATCTGTTCAAGAGAAAACTAAAGAGAATCTTGAAGGATAATAGATTTTATAGCGTGCAAGAGTTTAAAAACTTTTCAACCATAATCGGATTTGTTGATGGTACCTGCAATTTTATGAGTATTGTTTTTTCGTTCAAATACATTCTCTATTTACCTATTTATTTTTATTTATATTTGTTCTTCTCTCTGTCCTTTTCTCTTAGTGTGTATTGGAATTAATGTATTACTGTTGGGTCATTTCATATCAAATCAACCAGAGAATTGGCAGGTGACCTCTCCGATTTTAATAATTTTTGGTACAGTCATTCTACCCATCTAATAGGTGAAAAATCCAAAATTTCAAATTTTTCTGACAAGTAGTTTTTTTTTTAATTGAATTTTGAAAATCAAAAAAATTACCATTTGCCCTAAACTTATACCAAGAGAAATCGAGGTATCTTAAGAACTACTTACACTAGAGCAGTGAGTTATATCTCATTTGAAAGGTCTTGACAATACCTTTCGACTGAGGTACCACTAGATATAGGTGCTTCAAAAAAAATAAAAAAAAAAAAATCTACTGAAACCCATTTTTTGTAAGTCGATTAAAATTTGCTTTAAATTTTCAATTCCTGGGCACATTGAACAATTATCAAAAAAACAATCTACGTTTGGTGGATTCCAAATTATCTTCTCTTTTTTTTAATAGGCGATTCTCCCAAGAGCTCCAGGGACTGGTTCAAAACGTCAAGCGAGTCATTCGGTTCAACCTTAAAACTGGGAGACTCAGTTCACACAGGTTCAAACAAATGTTTTAATTTAACCAATAAGCAAAGCAGGGAGGGGCAGGGCCGCCGCTACCATGTGTGCAAAGTGTGCACCGCACACGGGCGGCCAAAAATAGGGGCGGCCAAAGCAGACCCCACTGATAAAAATTTATTTTTCCTTAGCAACGAAAAAATTAATTTAAGTTAAATAATAATTATTCTGTAAACTCTAAATTCCTACCAATAATTATTTTATAACCTTAGTCTATATAACTCTGAAATGCATTTTATTTATCGTTCTTTCTTTTATCCTAATCCAAACAGAAATATTATTTAGCTTTGAAACTGCCGATTCTGCCGTTTTGCTTGCCGCGCCGCGACATCGGCTCTCGTAAACAAATGTAAAGCAAATTAAAGCAATAAATTTCACTTTTGTATTTAGGGCGGCTTTCAGCTTTTAAATGTTTTTGTTTATAATATGATACGCCGAACGCGACCGAACTAGTTTTGAATGTTATGATCGGAAGGAAAAACAATATTCTCATTTTTCTTTTAATTTTTAGTTACCTATTTATCGGCAACTGGTTTAAACAGTACGATGAATAGAGCAATTATTATTAGTATTTATCAAAAATATTCTTATTCATGGGTACGGGTTACGGTACGGTTATTATTTAATTTGGACAAACAATATTACGTAAAGTTTTTTGCCTTATATTGTTTTGAAATTTTCTGTGATTATTTTAGAATGTCCGAAAGAAAACGAATACAACTTTCGGGTTTTCAATATAGACAGAAAAAAAAAGTGAAAACTGAGGAAAAAAAAAGTGAAAACTGAGGAGAAAAAAAAACTTAGAGGTGCACTGAAATCATTTTTGATCAAAGGCAGAGAAGAAAATAAAGAAAAGTTGGATAAAAATTTAGGGCCTTCAACTTCAAAAGAAGTTCCTTGTGAGGGTGACGAAAAAGAAATCCAAACTATGGAAAAAAGTTCAAAACAAATTAATTCTCCTGCAGATAGTGATGGGAATGAGGGGGGATCTAATGACAGTGATAGCGATAGTGCGAGTGCTGATGCTGAAACCACCAACCAAGACAGAAAAAATGTTCAAGTTGCTTGCAGTGTAGAAAGCTCCAACTTATACTTGGTTTCGAACGATCCCGGAAAATGGCCTGCAAAAATTAATCCAAGTGAAGTACAATTTATTATTGAAAATTTTTCTCCGCAAATAAAAAACTTTAACTTTCCCAGAGATAGAAATAACAGAAAATTTTCAGAAACTTATTATTATCGCACATTACCTAATCAAGACAAAATACATCGCCCTTGGTTACTTTATTCAGTATCACTAAATAGTGTTTTTTGTGTACCTTGTAAACTGTTTTGTTGTGATGAAAGCAGTCGACATTTACTAAACAGATTTAGTGGGGTAAGCGATGACGCAAAATAGACTTTCTGCTTCAGCTATGTTATCTATCGAACATGAAGTGTGTGCGACATTGGATACTAAAGACATTGTCAAAAAGTTTTCCGAAACGAAAGCCCGAAAAGTTCGTTTTTAATTACTTTTTATGTTATTTAGTTATATTTTATTTTAATGGACGTTTGTATTTAAATTTGGAGACTTCCTAGATTTGACTCTGTGTTGGATGTTGGATATTACTTTAAAACTTTGAGTAAGTATTTACCTATTTACTGATTACTATTGATACATATGTAAAAAAGTAACTATGCAACTTTTATACATTTCGTTTAATATTAGTATCTAGATGGGAAGGGGGGCGGCAAATATTGAGTTGCACACGGGCGGTCAACACCTTAGCGGCGGCCCTGGGGAGGGGCATAAAAATTAGAAGGAAGAATTAGAAAAATTTAATTGGACTGCAGTGTCTGAGCACTGCAGGTACCTATTTTCTTGCAGAACACACAGCCAAGGGTGGTAGGGCGAGGAGGGGGGTAGAAGGATACTTACTAGATTAGATGCGCGCGTGTCAGCAAGTTTTAACAAGTTACTGCTTGAAAAAAATGTCAAATATTGAAACTAATGCTCTTGTTATTTTTTTTTCTAGGAAGAGGAGGGATAGTTAAGGCGCGCCTGTTAAGTAGTAATTTTAACAAGATTCTGCTTGAAAAAATAGCAAACAGGAGGATGGGTGGTAGGATGGTTAGGTTTTTGTTTAGGCTTTACTTTAAAAACACAAAAGCAAGTAAAATCTCGGTAAAATCTGAAAAATGAAGTTTAAAATTAAAACAGAAACACTTTTTGGTCATTTTTGCTATGTTTTCAAATTGTTTTTCCCTATGAACTCATCATTTCTCCATCCCAAAATTTCGTGAATATCTTGCTTAAATATTGACAAAAATAATATATTTTTTTTTTAAATAAAAAAATACTTTTTGAAAAAATTCATATTTTTATTATTCTTTTTCAAAATTTTCAATATTTTTTTCTAAACACCTACATTGAGTTGTACCTTATTTGAAAGTTTTTTTTAATGCCTTTTAAATAGGATATAACTCACTACTCTAGTGTAAGTAGTTCTTAAGATATCTTGATTTCTTTTAATATAAATGTTTAGGGAAATTGGTCACTTTTTCTGATTTTTAAAAATCAATTTTAAAAAAACTACTTATCAGAAAAATTTGAAATTTTGGATTTTTTATCTACTAGATGGGTAGAATACCTGTACCAAAAATTATCAAAATCGGTGAGGTGATCTGCCAAACCTCCTTTGGTTGGTTTGGTGTGAAATGACCGTTATTTTATTTATTTTGTATCGCTGTAATGTCTAAAGCCTATTGGCAAAAACACATCTGATTTGATTTGATTATTTGATTTGAAGAAAAGGTTGAACCGCTTATTAGGAACGATGTTAATAAAAGTTCATCTTCCGAATCGGACTATGATTAAGCAATAACGACAAAGTATTATTCGATTTTTGAAAATGCTTTGCTTGATTCTGTATTATATCTTGTTTTTGTAATTATATTATGTAAAATAATACCACCCATTGTTATTTATTAGTTAATACGATTTCTTAAATTATTTCAAATGTTATAAACACCTACGAATATAATAGATTACAATTATAGGAGAACAGGCATGCGTAAGATTTTTAATTTAAAAACTTCCTCAATACACGCTCATGGTACAATGGTAAATCCTCAAATATAACAATAGCTTGCGATAAATTCAGGGTGGACCTACCTAAAGAATGCTCATTTTTTGGATGCTTTAATGTAAACACAATAGATTTTAAGGGATGGTGTTTAAATTATTCTTGATACTCGTTTTGCATATTTAATGAGCATTTATTAATTCGCGCCATTTAAAGATAGGCTATAACTGTAAACATAAATAAAACCTTATATTATATTATTAATGAACATGCAACCCAACTAGAAAATTAAATAACCAAGTGCTTGCCCACATATGACTGACAGAGTTCATAAATATTAAAAAAAAATAGTAGTAGTAGTTATGGTTACAAAAATATTTAATACTATTTATTCGCAAATACATAATGTCAATATTCAAAAGTGTAAGTGAATATACTAGGCATACCTTACCGGATATCTTTATGAGTATTAAAACTTTTTCCACAGACTTCACATTTGTACTCTCTCATATTCAAATGTTTCTTCTCGTGATTAATAAGATCAGTCTTTGTGATAAATCCTTTACCACAATATGAGCACATGTTAGATTTTATTCCATCGTGATACTTGATGTGTTGCCAAAGATTGGAAGATGTGGAAAATCTTTGTGGACATCTACAAATAATAGATTGTATATTGGTCTCGGGTCAAGCAGCTAAAAATACAACTTTTTTGTCTCTTAATATTTTTTCGTATCTTACTTCGTTTTCGAGAAAAACAATAAAAGCCACTTCATTGCATGTCAAAATTTTTTTTTCTCGAAAACGAAGTAAGATACGAAAAAATATTAAAAAACAAAAAAGTTGTATTTTTAGCTGCTTAACCAGAAAACAATATAAAATTTTTAAACAAGCCAGTGGTGTACATTTTTTTGTCAATATTATTCGTGAGACTGTCCTCCGTGACGCCACTGAAACTCATAATTATCACCTGGTTATATAGTGCTAACTTGGCGTCTTATCACAACGAATAACACTGCCAAATTTCACCAAAATCGGCAAAAGGATCTTTGAAATATTAATAAAAAGCCGATTTCTTTTTTAAACTTTTTTGAAAACTTGAATCTTGAAAATCAGACTTTTAAGGACACATGTTTATTTGAACTTTTCCTATTCAAATTTAAATAGTTTATTTCTTCAATTTAAAAGCACAATGCAACTGGATATTCCATAGTAGAGGAAATAAAGTCGCACTTGTTATATTTCACAATTTAATTCAGTTTCCTGATACGTGTTTCAACCCTTGCGGATCATTATCAAAGGCATATAAGACAATAATAAATTCTACTACATGTCCTTAAAATAAAAATTGACAGATGATGGGTTATTTTGGTCCTCCTTAATTCACAGGTATTGGCCAAACGTACAACTAAATTACAGGTGTGATTATAGAGGTATTTACATCTAAAAGGGGGCATTCCGATACGGGAGACCGCGACAAGCGACCGAGACCGAGCGACAAGCGACCGAGACCGAGCGACAAGCGACCAAAGGTCGCATGTCGCTGCGGCGACCAGTAGCATACAAATACAGACGACGCGACGCGCGACGTGGCGACTTTGGCTAGGGCCATTTTGTTTAATTTAGTAATTGTGTACGTTTCAGAAAACCATGTCTAATAATCTTAAAGTAAGAAAACATTCACTAAAACGTTTATTGGAAGACGAGGACGAAGATATAATAGTGTTGGCTTTACCGCAAGAAAAAAGACAAAAAATTGATTCAATATACACATCAAGATCAAGTGAGGGGTGCTTCCAACTGCTTATAAAAAGACATTTAAATTATAAGGATGAAAAGTTTAGGAAATATTGTAGACTAAATCAAAAACAGTTTCATTTTGTACTCAGTTTAATATATGAAGACATTAGACCAAAAAGAAATGGGTCATCAATAACAGGCGAACAAAAGCTTTTCCTTACATTGAGTTAAGAAAATAATTATTTGTAAGTTCATGATTGCTTTGACCAGCGTTATCTGTATCACTATCAATAATGGTGGGTGATTAGACACTAAATCGATGAACAATTCATCTTCCTGAGTAGAAAACGTCGCCATTCAACCCTCTCTAGGTATAAAATAATTAAAATAAACTATGCAGGTCGCAGCGTATCACTGCTTCCAGAGCAGTGTGGTCGCGCGACCGTTGGTCGCACGATGACCACGCCTACCGTCTCGCGTCGCTGTCGCTTGCATCGGAAAGTACCACATACAAATCCGTTAAAGCGGTACGTCGCCGTCGCACGTCGCGGTCTCTCGGTCTCGGTCGCTTGTCGCGGTCTCCCGTATCGGAATGCCCCCTTTCCAGAGCAGTGTGGTTGCGCGACCGTTGGTCGCACGATGGCCACGCCTACCGTCTCGCGTCGCTGTCGCTTGCATCGGAAAGCACTACATACAAATCCGTTAAAGCGGTACGTCGCGGTCGCACGTCGCGGTCTCCCGTATCGGAATGCCCCCTTAAGTAATAAAATTAAGAAAATAATATTGTGTATATAATTATGGGGTTTTTCGTTGGTAATTATTGACAGTGTTTATTGCATATTTATCTTAAGTTATTAGGCTATTAAGTATTAGATTGGCACCTGAAGGTATTTCAATTTGATTGTTAACAACATTACATCGATTTTTTAAGGCTTTTTTGATTGATAATGTTTCTAATAGGTTGAGTTTTCTACCCTTGTGTTGAGTATATATCGGTTTTATTTTGTTGGATATTGCGTGGTTATTTATTATACAGTGGTTCGCTATTTCTGTTTTATTTTGTTTTTTTAAAATGGATGTTTTATGTTCTTTAAGCCTAGTATTAAAGTTTCTACCTGTTTGACCTATATAGATTGCATTACAGTCATCACATTGTATTTGGTAGACCCCGCTGTGTTAATTTGTCTTCATTTTCAATTTTTGAGTTAGCTATGTATTTACCTAGGTTATTTTTATTGACTTCTATAGGGATACGTTTATGGCTTTTGAGTTTTTTGGAGATTTTTTGACTTGTGTGACCTGTATATCTGATTGAACTGTATTTCGCGTTTGATGGAAGGGGACGTCCTCGGTAGAGTAGTTTTTGTGTTTTTTGTCTGAGTTTTTTCTTTAGTATTTTGTTTACGAGTGGTCAGTTTTCCTTTCTATAGTAAATTGACTTTTAGTGTTTAAGCCATTTAGAAGGTTTAGAAATTGTTGTAGCTGTCGCTCTGTTCCTGTCCAAACGCAAAACACATCATCTACGTATCTGCGCCAGAAATGTATCTTTTTTATTAATGGATTTTTTAAATTAAAAATGTGATATTCTAAGTTCTTCATGAATATTTGCGCTAACAATGATGACAAAGGAGAGCCCATTGGTAGTCCTTCTTTTTCTATAAAGAATTTATCGTTAAATCTAAAGTAGCTTTTATTTATTTATTTATTTATTTATTTATTTATTCAAAGTATCAACAGCAGAGCCAATTACAGATACTGACTTATTATACAATAATACAGATAACCTAATGTACATTATAATTGTTGTATATTATACAATCCTAGCAAAACAAGCCAATGTTAACATAAAATAAACACAACCTTAGGATGAGTACAGTTTTTTATCAATTGTTGTTTTAAATGCTTTAAGGCTAATAGTATCTATATTTACATCTGAGGCGTAAAGGTTAAACATATCACATAAGTGATAGATAGGTGAACGCTTATAAAGATTGGTTCTAGGGTAGGCTAAATAAAAAATATTTCTATTCCTTGAGTTCATTCAGTTAAAAGAAAAAGGAAGCTGTTCCAAAATACCCGGGCAGTCAATATTATTGGTTAAAATCTTATACATTGTGCATAAAAATATTTTTATTCGCCGTTTCCCCAGTGAAAGTCTTTCAAAAACACCCAACAAATATTCATTACTACAACCACGCTGAGGATACACTCCAAACTTTCTGTAGTACATACATTTTAAAAATTTTCGCTGCACATTTTCTATAATTTCAACCCAATTGTGGTATTGGGGTGACCATATTATATTGCCATATTCTAAGATGGGCAAAACGAGACTGTCAAAGAGGGCTAAACTAACGTCAGTACTAAAACATTTTGTGTTTCTTGCAATGAAACCTGATACTTTCTGAGCACTAGAAATCTTTGAAAAAATATGTCCTGTAAAAGACAAAGCACAATCAAAAATAACTCCCAAATCTTTTTGCTCAGACACCCTTTTTAGTTTTTCATTACCCACAGAATAATCGTAAGCGATAAGGTTAATATTACGTGTGAATGACATGCACACACATTTATCTAGGTTCAGTTTAAAACTATTTTCAATACACATTGCAGCAACAACAGATAGTTCTGCCTGAAGTACTGCACAGTTCGTAATTGACGTAATTTCAAAAAATAGTTTAAAATCATCAGTAAAACCCAGTAATCCAACATTTTTTACTTTTGACAATACTTTGTTAAATGCAATTAAAAACAAAAGCGGACCCAGGTTTGACCCCTGTGGAATACCCGATGTGCTGGTGAAAACCACCGATTTACAGCCCTTAATTTCAACATACTGATACCGTTTACTTTGGTCAGTACCCAAATATGAATAAACTAGATTAACTATATACTGGGGCACATCCATATCCTCCAGGCTATCCAAAATTATGCCATGCTCCACCTTGTCAAAAGCCTTTTCAAGATCTGTGTAAACAACATCAACCTGTGACTTTTTATTTAATGCTTCATAAATGAATTGTGAGAAAATGGTCAGATTCGTAAACGTGGATCTTTTTGGCAAGAAACCATGTTGGTTCAAGGTAATTTTACCCCTGACCTCAGTAAAAAGCATATCAAAGATAATCATCTCAAATATTTTTGAAACTGCACAGACAATGGTTATTGGCCTATAGTTTTTTATGTCTTGCCTAGATCCACCCTTGTGAACAGGAATCACTTTACTGTTTTTCCACCTATCCGGAAACGCTGACGTGGCAAGAATTAAATTAAACAGTATTTGCAGAGGATAAATAAGGGATTCGCAACAACCTTTGTATATATATGATGGGACTCCATCAGGGCCTATTGACTTATTACTTTTTAACTTCCCAATTGCCATCTTAATATCACCCGTCGAAATTACTTTATCACAAAAATAAGACTTTAGCTTGCCGCTGGAATAATTTAAGTACGAATTAGCGCTGTCTATATAGAATGATTTGAAGTAGTCAGCAAAACCATTAGCAACCTCTTGAGCACCATGATAAGTGCCACTTCCCAAGGTCATCTCATCCAGGACATCCGGACTATCCTTTAAACTATTAATAAAAGCCCAGAAGTTTTTGGGGTTGGATTTAAGACTTATTTCAATATCCCTCAAATATGAGGTATGTGCATCTTTGATTTTAGTTTTAAGTAAACTTCTTGTACTACTGAATCTAATCCTCCAAAATTGTGATTTAAATTTAGATAGTTTTAAAGAGCACTTGTGCTTTTGCTTGATGAGTGAGATTATTTCCCTATTAAACCAAACCGGATACTTTTTACTTTTCTGAGTAGATTTAGGAACTGACTTTTCGAAGATACTATATAAGATATTGTAGAAGCTGTCCAAGGCTAAGTTAACATCAGAGACGTTACTCAGAGATTGCCAATTTTGAGATTGAAAAAGATTATACAATAGAGAGAAAATTTGCTTTTTTGAAATTAAACTTAGTTGTAGGCAAGAGTTTGCACTGCTTTAAAGCAGTTTTTGTTAACAGAGATACACTTAAGCAGGGATGGTGGCTGTCCATTGGTAGCAAGATTTCCTTTGCACATTCAACCGATGTGTTCTCGAAAGAAGCCACAACAACATCCAAAATAACATTGTTTGCATTACGAATTTGATTGAATTGACTCAAATTATTATAAGCCAAGAACGATCTGAAACTACTAACAATATCATTGCATGACAGTTCATTGACATAACTAGGTATATTTAGATCACCCCTAGCTTTGATCTATACACAGGTTGTTGAGAGCAATTATCTCATGTATATTAATCGTAGTACGGCTATTGTTTAGTACCTATGTATAATATCTTTTAGTTCTGTCGTTGGTATAGAGGTAAATAGACTTTTAACATCGAATGATATTAGGGTGGCATTATTGGGTATTGTTAAATTCTTAGTTTGTTCTATAATTTCAAAAGTGTTGTTGACTGCATATTTGGAGGTACATTTGATAATTTTAGGGAGGTAGTTGTTCAGAAATTGACACAAGTTGTATGTGGGGGCGTTAATGTAAGATACTACAGGTCATATGGGTATGTCAGTTTTGTGTATTTTAGGTTGTCCGTACAGAATTGGAGCTGTAGGGTTCATGATTTTGAGTCTATACGTTTCATTGTTGGGTAGTAAGGTATTAATGTTTTTTATTTCGTTAATAATTTGGTTTTGAAATTTTGGCGTGGGATCTTTTTTAAGTTCAACAAATTCACCCTAATATCATTCGATGTTAAAAGTCTATTTACCTCTATACTCTATACCAACGACAGAACTAAAAGATATTATATTTTGTTGTTTTTAGTCACGAAAAAACTATTTTTTTGGACGCACCTTCACTCCTACTTTCTTCCCTATTTGAAAGTTTCTGAGCGTATTGTTAACTAAGTTACATTTGGTATGCTTTTTGCCTGTGTAAAATTTTTATTATTTAGAGAAGAGTGCAAATCTATATTATTATTAATCAAATTCAAATCAAAATTAAAATCAGAATTAGAATTATCTGCATTTCTATACTCACTTGTGTTATCGGCCGCGGTGTCAGTGTGTACCACCTTTATAGATAGTAAATTTTTTGACACATTAAAGGGTGACTTAATTATAGAAACTACTTCAGAGCAAATTCTTTTGTTACCAAGTCTTCGAAAATTATACATGTCATTTGTCTCAATAAAAAACAGATTCTGTTCAACACATCCATTCAAAAAATTCAAAAAAATTCAAAAAATTCAAAAATTTTATTTACGCATATAGCAATTACAGGAAAACTAATTAATTGTACCCTCACAATAATTAACAGGATAATGTCATTCCAATTTTATAGACAGTAATACAGTTAAGTCTCAAAGTCTCTCAGTAAAAAATAAAAGAAAAAAAGGCATCACAATTTATCACATATTTATCCAGATGGCGATCTAGCACACAAACATAATTTATAATTACAATTAATTAACAAAAACATTACAAGAAGTATCACAATTAAAAACCAAGAAGTAAAAATTAAAAAGTAAAAAGCAATATTACCACAAAATTAGGAGCATATGAAGTTAAACGAATAGAATTTTTTTTACTTGTTTGTAGAATACATTGTAGCTACAATTAAAAAAATCAATATTTTTATTCTCCTGTATCAGAGAATTTGCAATTTTACACATACGATTTATAGGGATATTAGTGCCATAATTAGTTCTATAAAATGCTAGGCTAAATAGGTCTTTATTTCTAGAATTTCTAGGAGGTATATGCAAGCCAATCTCTGCCAGAAGTTCTGGAGTGTCCAACATTCCATTCAGAATTTTAAAAAGAGTACAAACATCAAAATATTTTCTACGGTTTTCCAATGAAGTAAGGTTTAAAAGTTTCATTATCTCAATACAATTAATTTGTTCATAAGGAATACCCATCTTAAGACCCACTCTTCTCAAAAACTTTTTCTGCACTCTCTCCAAACTATCCTTATGGACACAATAAAAAGGCTGCCAAACTGAACTAGCATATTCAATCTGTTAACAAATTCTCCTAGCTTATGGTTAAGCTTTAGTATGCGATAAGAAAATTAATTTTTTATGGGTATGGATATAAAAACAAAATTAGTCTTTGAAGAAGACCTAATCATACTTAGTATACTTTTAAAAGAAGGGTACTTTTTTTTTAATATCGTTTATACCAGCCATTATAACAATATAGTCTTTTGAAGGGAAGTCGCAGGATAGCTGCTCTGTTATCAATTACAGAGCTGTACTGAGCTCCAGTCTTGATTATCGTCTGAATGTTTATGTCTCGATCATGAAGCTGTCTTTCCAAATTATAATATTGGCCTATGTTATTCAACATTTATATAAATGAAATTTTTAATGCTACAGAGGAGGGAGAGGTTTTTTGCTTCGCTGATGATGCAGGGGTGGTGATTTGTGGGGATGACTGGGACTCAACGGTTAGAAAGGCTGAAGTGGCACTTTTTAAAATAAAAAATTGGCTAGATACTTCTTTGCTTTCACTGAATGTAGAAAAAACTAAATTTGTTGCGTTCTCACTGTCCCCGAGGTCGCTCCCTGACATTCGTAGCTTAAAGATACATAAAGGGCAATGCACGTTGGGCGGGGGCTGCACCTGCGATCAGTTCATAGAAAGAAAATCCACCTTAAAATATCTAGGAATACTAATCGATGAAAATTTTACTTGGAAAGAACAAGTTAACTATGTAACTGATAAAATTCGCAAAGTGATTTTTAAATTCTACGAGCTAAGAAATATATTACCATTTCAAATACTAAAATTAGTCTATTACGCTCTCGTGGAGTCAATAGTCAACTATGGATTGGTTGTCTGGGGCAGTGCTGGTACAACCATTATGACTAAACTTCAAATAACTCAAAAGTGGATCATTAAAATTATGCTTTTTAAAAATAGAACATATCCCTCTCACTTATTATATAAGGATAGTAATTTATTAACTCCAAACCAACTTTTCATAAAGTCTATAATTAGGTATATGTCGAAAAACTCTGAATATAAACAAATTATAAATCACAATGTTAATACAAGAATTGCGGTACAAAACAATGTAGTATTGCAACAACCTAAGCACACTGTCTGCCAAAGTCATGTTTACTGTGTTGGACCAAAAATCTATAATGATTTACCAAATAATATCAGAACTAGGCCTTATTATTTAATTAAAAAGGACATCACAAAATGGTTGATGGAAAGCAATTATAACATAAACTACATTATATGAAGTAATTCTGTAAAATATACTAAAACAAAACACTTTAATAACACAAAACAATATAAATTTTACCTCAAATAAAGAATTTATTAAATTAAAAAGCACACACACAGTATTTAAAATATCATTGTGTGCTTATACTTGCAATAGTGAGGAAACTTTGTGAATTTAGTTGTAAGTAGGAATATAATTTTAATTTATTTCACTGTTATAGTATGGAATTTTGATTGTAACATGTTGCTTACCTAATAGTATGTAAATCTACTAAAAATGTATATTTGCTATTGCCAAATAAATAAATCATTAAGTAACACCCTGTATATTAACGATTCGACGTTCGACGTCTATCGGCATTGCCTTTAGCGTCGAATTTTGGATGAATTTCAATTAATAACACCACAAATGACTTACTACACAATTTAAAAATTTTATTTTCAATTAGCTGACTGTCAATCTGTACAGGGAAAATAGTGGTACAATCCAGTGGCCACCTCGGTCCCCTGATTTATCGCCTAATGTCTACTTTATATGGGGACACTTGAAGAACAAAGTTTATAACACAAAACCTCAAAATTTGGCTGATTTGCAGTGTCGAATTTTGGGGAATTTCAATTAATAACACCACAAATGATTTACAACACAAATCAATAATTTTATTTTCAATTAGCTCACTGTCAAGCTGTACAGGGAGAAAACAGTTTGAACATTTATTATAATTAAAAAAAAAAGTTATTTGGAAAACTACTGATATTAAAAACAGATTGCTAGGTATTCTGCTTGTCCTGCAAAAACGCGCAGTGAGATATAATTGTCAGGCCAAAGCCAGAGACTAATGCAGACCATTGTTTTTGCAAAAAAGAATATTGACACTGGCATCATTGTTTATTTTGGAGACTGTCATTTAATATATAAGATTTAATATACTTTTTTTAATACCAACTCCTACTACACCACAACCTCAGCCCTTAGAAAAAAATCATTTAAGTATATATATGAAAGTATAAAAAATATACCTAATCATTTACCTAAAAACTTGAAAGACCTACAGTCACTTAAATTGTTTAAAAAATCTGTGAAAAGGCTTACTATTGCCCGGATGAATATTATTCCAATTTACATGGCTCAAGTTTTTCAAAAACAAATAAATATGGAAGTTAATTAATATCTCGAAAATGGTAACAGGGCAACAGATACTTATAGGAAAATTGTTAAGAAACTAATAAAGATTCCAAAAATAAGTTGTATATTTTTGTACAGTTGCTTATATCCCGAGTCCAAAAGATTATTTTGCAGTAAGTGTTTCTAAATTATAAAGATAGAGAAACAAAACATCTTTAAACAACATTTTTTAATCCTTACCTGTCACACACAAATGGTTTGACATCCTTTAATCCCATCCCATGTTCTTTAATACAATGGTCTACTAACTTGGTGCTAGAGGAAAAATTTGAGGGGCATTTCTCACACTCAAATTTTTGACTTTTTCTCTTTTTTCTTGGTTTTTCATCTTCCTCGTCATTAATTTCTTTTGGATATTCTCTTACTCTTCTGAGTTTTCTTCGTTCTTGTTGTTTGTATTCTTCATTATCAAGGTCGCAATTACCTGAAACAAATTACCTATATAAAATAAATACTTTAAAATAATACTAAGTAACATTTTAAATTTTGGGTAAATATTTGGAAAGCTGGGTAAAGCAAATTTTTTATATACACTCCCTAATTTGAAGTTGCTGATCACTAATTCTCTCCACTAGTTCTTAAGAAAATTATTAAAATTTTTTCACTAAAGGAGACTTCCCCGAGTTCCCTGTATCTAGCTTTCCAAATAGTTACCGAATTTCCTCTATCATAAGCATAAGTACATACCATTTTCTTGATCACTTTCACTGCAATATGATGGATCATTCACATCATCAATATCTTCCGCACTAGCGCACACTTCTTCATTGTACTCTTCATCTTTTATAGTTTCACCTACAATATAATAAATTCACAACAACAAATTTCAAATATACAAAATGTCTTTAGGCCACTTTAATATCTAGGACCTGAAGGTACCTTTATCCGTATAAGTATCTTTTATTTCTGTATCTTCTACTGAGAAAGTTTCTTCTTTAAATCCATTCTTATCTGTCTTAATAACATCTGGCTCTCCTCTTCTAAAGAGGTCTGAGTTTATACATGTTTCTCTGAATGTGTAAACTGTATTTAGCAAATTGGTGCATTCAATGCATATGTGGTATGAAATCGTCCATTCCTAAATAAAAACAACAGTTTTTAGGAGAATGTAAACTGGACATGGGAATTTCTGCATAACTGCATTATTGGCGGTTGTTAAAAGTTCCCAAATTTTAAAAGACCCACAACTTCTTGTTATTTATTTGTTGAATTTCTACTTACCACTTCTTTTATGGTAATTTTTAATTTTGCCAGCAAAGTAACTTTATTGTCGTCTTTTTTAGAAAGTTTATTAAAGCTTAAACCCTTTATTAAACATGCACAACATGTCTTTTCTATTTGCTTTCTTCCCATCTTTTAATTAAGAATGCGATTTTCTTAAAGTTTAATCAACAAATTGAAAACAACAACAAACAGCTGTCACCTGTCACTCCTGTCAGTCGAAGAGATGACAGTGTATGCTCTTACCCCAGGCTTACGACAACCACCACCCACTACCAGTGCACCACCACACCTCTGCGTTTTTGTAGCAGTCCACTTCCGCCAGGGGTCGCGGCTTGAAAACATTTGGAAAAGCTTTCCCCTTTATATTTTTTGGTTTCCCGCTCAAAAACAAAATTGTGGTGTAAGTTCTTGAGTTCTGTGTTGTGTCTTAACGATTTTCAAGTGAAGATGAATAATATGAAAACTCTGGGGCTTGTTTTATAAAGCCAACCAATAACCGTCGGAAAATAAGAGCTTTGATACAGGTAATTTTTTATTAATTTATTCCAACTGTAAATATTGTAAATTAATTTATTTGATGTTCCTTGCCTTTCGGCATCCAGACACTAGTGTATTTCAAGTACCGATCATTTCCTACTCCGAGCTAAACTTTAGCAGCGTTTCCAATGTTATGCACTCGTTGTAAATGATGTGACAAATAGCTCTTATCAACAAATCTTTTATCACATCCGTGACATCCATAAGGTTTTACTCCTGTGTGTGTTCTTATATGTCTCTGTAACTTATGATTATCAAAAAACTGGCTTGGACAAATATGACAGACAAACTTCTTTAATCTCACAGGAATCTTGGCGATTCCTATGCCATGAGTTTTGGAAAGGTGCAAGTCCAGAGACCTTTTATCACGGTAGTTTTTTTGGCAGTGAGTGCATTTAAAGGGAGCAATATTCGAATGCAGTTTCACATGCTTCTTTACTTCATGGTTGCTCACAAATGTCTTTCTACAAATGTAGCAGGAATAGTCTTTGTTTCCTTGATGTCTCTTGACATGCTCATTGAAATTTGCTTTCATAGCAAATTTTTTGAGGCACATTGTACAAGAGTACTTCCACTCACTGGGATCTGTATGCACAACATAGATATGTGTCTTTAAATTTTGACTGGTATTGAAGCTCTTGTTACACCTATCACAACCATATTTTCTTTGGTTGTAATGGAGCTTTTCATGTCCACTTAGATCACGTTTCGTGATAAATGATTTGCCACAAAGTGAACACACGTAAGTCCTATCACCATTGTGATACCTAATATGTTGTAAGAGTAAAGTCGAGGAAGTAAATTTATTTGTACATTGAGTACACCAATATGGTTTCACATCTTTGGGGTTCATAGAGTGAACTGTAGAGCAATGTTCCAAAATGTTCTTAAGCAAAGGAAAGTACTCTCCACACAAATCACATTGAAATTTTGTGGACTTTGACTTCTTTTCTATGTGATCATTTTTCATGTGAATCCTGAGATCTCTTTTAGTGATAAAAATTTGTTCACACTGACCACAGACATTACTATGCTGATCACTTAAATGTCCCTCTAATGTATGCTTTGATTCAAATTTTCTATTGCAGTGAATACATCTAAAGACTCTAGATGCTTTAGTTGAAGTTTTGCCTGGTTCTTTAATTGTTTTGTCTTCTTTATTAAAATTTTCAGTTGTATCTTGTTCCTCTGACTTTATGGATAGCGTGTCGTCTTCCAATTCTTGGTAACTATATGACTTTTCACTAAAGTGAGTAAGTTCCTCAGGCACCTGACTGGCTTCTACACGAAGCCCTTCATTTTTAAGACAGAGCTTTCTAAAGTAATAAGCAGAATCCAATTGTGAGGTACATTCTGCACATATTAAGAATGTTTTTATCCATCTCTAAAATCATAAAAAAGACAGATGTTAAATGTTAGGACAGTTTTAAAACGTTGCTTACTTGTTCAGGAGCCACCTCATAGAGCTTTATAAGAAGTTTAATGTTAGACTTGTCGTCGGAATCTAGGTTTACTAGTATTTCTGTCGAGTTTAGACATATACAGCAACTTTTTATTATCATTTGCACTTGATAAGTTAGTATTTTGATTCACTGAATTGTATTTATGTTTATTAGATGTATATTTACAAATTTTATTTGTTTACATGTGATGGTGCATTTGAACTACTCACACAAGTATATATCTAAAGTCTTGTGTGTTGCCTAAAATCTTGATTTCAACCTCAATGACCTGAGATTTCAACTTACTACAGCCGGGTTCACCATTGTCAGGTAACCATTTATCAATAACTTTATTGTTATGGCATCATGGTACTCTCAGGCGAACAAATACAATGGTACTATATGCCAAAAAAAAACGAAGGTTAGTCTATCTATGCCCAAGGGGCGGAGTTAAATACGACGCGAGCGCTTGCAGTGGAAAGCGATATAAGTTTTGAAATCCCATGATGGAAACTTACAGTAAAAACAAATCTAACGGCATGTGTTTATGGCAATTAATTCTAATAGAAAAAGTTGTATATTCATTTGCTTTCTTATACCCTTATTGGCTGCAGACATATTAACATGTAAAAATGTTAGACCGCTTTCTCTGTCTGACAGAATCTTAAGGTTTCGAATGTTTTCGATTGTAACCGCTCTAGATTTTCCGCACGTGACTGCACTTTCCTGAAGAATGCAATTTTCTGGTTTAAAAATAGCCTGAAAAGTTGCATTTCCGGTCTAGTACAGTAAAAATTAATTTTTAAAAAATTGATGAGAAAGGGCAAGTTTTCTGAATAAATCCATAAAAAGTTATACGTTTTAGATTATTCATTTTATGTATTCTTTAGTCTTGTTGGAATACTTATTTAAATTGCTCTTGGGACTCCTGAGGATATTTACAATATTATAACCCTACTTTCAGTTTAAAATTCTTATATTAAAATAAAGACAATTAAAAATGTATCTCATTAAAATAAATAATTACAAATTTTAACAATATATACTTCTCCTGTAAGGCCGGTATTACACTATCAAAGATCTTTATCAAATATCTTTAACAGTGTGATACCAGCCTAAAAGCTCCTATCTGTAATTATATACAAAGACTTATAAAAATTAGGTGCTAAAACAGAATAATAAAAATTGGTTGCTATACAGTGCACCGTCAGAGTGGCCAGAGGAAAAAAAAATCACATGCTACCCTCAAATATTGACTCCCTATTAATTTTACATCAAAATTGTATTAGACTTTTTTAAAGGTCCTTGCATGATGGACTCCCACACCAAATTTGATTATTTTCTAATAAGCCAATTGAAAGTTATTTATTTATTTCGTTTTAAGAACTTTTATACCAATCACTATTTTTTCTTGAATACTGTAAAACATGTTGAAACTAATAACAAATAAAACGTCTACATTTGACATTATCATAATTATTACGGTGGTTTTATTGAGGTATGTATCAGAGCCGTATTTAATTTTTAAGAATTTTACGAAGAGTTTTTTCCTCGGTTTTTTCTAAATTACTTTTAATGGGCTTATTAGAAAATAATAATATTTGGTGTGTGAGTCTATCATACAAGGACCTTCAAAAAAGTCTCATACAATTTTCATGTAAAATTAATAGGGAAGCCAATATTTGAGGGTAGCAAGTCCACCACCTGGTATAAGTAAAACTTATTTGCTCATTATTTCCAGCCAGACACCCTGAATAGTGGTGTGTTTATGTTCCAAGGCTTTTACTTCAGTTAAACTATCAAGTGTAGTTCATTAAAACGTTTCAAAGTTGTGAAACCAATATTAAAAAACACGGAAAATAATTAAATTCTAAAAATATCACAAAATATTAGAGATTAAAAACCAGTAAATGCTAGGTAGGATTTTGTAAACACAGTATCTCTATGTGTTATCTACTAAATGGACCTTTCTCCATCTCTTCAATGACTTGAAGAAGTCTTTGTCGAGATTTCTTATTGTTTTGGCAGGCACAGCAAACTAGGCCAAACAAATGCTTGGCAGAATATTCCTAAAATTAAATATAATTTTTGCACGATTTAAAATAAGACTTTTATGTTTATGAGGCAATATTTTATGTATACTAACTTGATGGTCTCTAATCCACTTCTCCAGTTCGATTTCGGGTAAATAATATGCCTTGACGTAATTCTCAACGTACTCTTTGTGTGGAACAGGCCTTAGTGACGATATTTTTTCAAATTTTGATAAGAATTGAGTAAAATCCAGCTGCATTAACGCTCTACCACCGTTTGAACACTTCTTTGCATCCGAAAAACTAATAGAAATAGTTAAGTACAATAATTAATTATAAAAAAAAACATAAAGTAAAATATTCCTAATAATATTATACAATTAACTTTTTAAATTTGAATGTCATTGCTTATATTAATACTACTCATATTTTATGGTACATTATTTAGGTTTAAAGTAAAAGGAAGACAATTTGTTTTATTACAATTAATTGTTATTAAATTATTATCAAACCAATTTTTTTTATAATTTTAAAATCTTTTTTCATTTTCCTATTTAAATTGTATCCCAATTTGTATAGCTATAAAAAAGCAGTATCATCTGCAAAACTATGAATTTTCCCATCGCAATTTATACTAAATAAATATTTAATATAAATATTATAAAATAATGATCTTAAAATTGTGCCTTGAGGAACACCTAGAGATGTGAGAGGAGAATATTCTCTAGAGAAGTTTTTCTACATAATCTACTCTGAAAAATTTTGCAATGATTTTTAAAATTTTGAGCTTTTCAAATCTTTTCTATAACTAGAAATAGAAGCGCGATCGTATACTCGTATACAGCTGTGAGAATTGTAAATGATGTGGTGAGACTTGTTTTATTTTGGCGTTCCGTTCGGCTGTTTAGACCGTCTATAAGTATAATAACATGGAGCAAAATAAATTAAAGGGTATCACACAACCAAAAAGTAATGTTTGGAAATATTTTAATACAAAAAAATGTACTGTAGTGTAATGTAAAAATTTTATTTCTTATTATTGCCATTTCTAGCGATTTTCTTACCATTCCCAGAAAATTCTCTAACTTGAGAATATTCTCGAGAATATTCTCAGAATATTCTCAAAAAGATTATTACCGAGAATTTTACATCTCTAGGAACACCATAATTAGATACTTTTGGATAGCTTCTTTGTCTGTTTTCTATTTTAACATAAGTTGGTACCTATATCTTTAAGATAGTTTTTAATTAATTTCTCTTAATTCAATATTTTCAATTTTTTTTAATAGTAAATTATGGCTAACCATATCAAAGGCTTTTGCCAAATCCAGAAAAATACAGGTGTTTTACTATCTAATGCATTATGTATTAATTTGTTCTGGTAGATAGCAAACAACATTTTACGTAGATTTACTTTTTTGAAACCCAAATTGTTTTTTAGAAATAAAATTGATTCTTGCTAAATAATAAAAAAATTAGAAGCATTACAAAAAAGATTTTTGAAAATTATACCGGGTGTTGCATGGCTTAGTTGAACATAGGAAATCCCATGCAAATTTTAAGGTAGCTAAATATTGACTCCCCTGTACATTTTAGAGAAAAATTGTATCATAATTTGCAGCAGATTGGTGAAACGATCTTGATTCGTTATGTCCAGCTTTACGTCAATTTTTGACAATAGCGTCATAGACATTATTTGCCGGTGTTTGCTGTATTAATTACCTAAGCTATAAAAATTTTGTAATTTTGCCATCACATTTAATTGAATAAGTTAGTATTGGGTTAATAAAAATTATTCAAACTTGCTACATGGGTTTATTATATCGGCCTCTTCAAGAAACTAGAATTCAATTTTTCTCTAAAATGTACAGGGGAGCCAATATTTAGCCACCTCAAAGTTTACATGGGATTTCCTATGCTCAACTAATAAGCCATGCCTCACCCGGTATAGGTACTTGTTATAAAAATTTTATTTATAAGAAAAGCAAATGGTCTAGAAATAGAAGTTTTAATAGATAATAATATTTTCTGTGGTTATACCATCGACACCAGATTTTTAAAATTTTAAACTATTGATCATATTTTCAACTTCTTGATTATTAGTTTATTCTAAATAAAATGAGTCTATATTGTTTACTTTTTTATCTGGGAATATAGTTTATATTGTTTTTGATTTTTATTAGATCCTTTTTTAATGATTTTCCACATATTATCTTGATTCGAGTTTTCGTATTTTATCAATTTTATGTTTATAAAAATTTGTTTTTGTTTCTTTAATTAGTTTAGATCATTTGTTTTTATAAATCTTATATTTTTGCAACAAATAAAATCCATCATTTTTATTTTTTTGTAATTTTTTATAAAGTTCGTTTTTTGGGTTAATTTTAATTTCTATTTTATTTATGTTGTACATTTCTGTACATTATTCTCGATTTATTTCATTAAGTTATTAGATACCTATACAGTGTGGTCATTTAAGTGTGCAACATATGACAATTTTTTTATTTAGGGAATAAAACACAAAGTCTGCTCCACTAATTTAATAAAATAAATTTATATTATATGCCCAAACATGTTTCGAAGGCATAAACCTTCATCCTCAGTGGGTTAATATTAAGATGTAAGTATATTATGAAGAGACCAGCATTTGGTATGACTTCAACATGATGGTCGTACCCTATTTCGCTTTTGATTTTAATTTCCCAGTTAAAGTTGGGTTTTACAATAAGTTTAAAATAAAATAAAAATAAATTTAAAACTCATATTAATTAAACAAAACCTTTTATTAGTTATAATGTATTGTTAAATTAATTCACGTTACATATGTATTCTTATAAAACTCAAGAAATACGTAATGTTTTTAAACGTATTTGAATATGATGCCAATGGTTTTGCCAATTTTTATCGTTTTTTTTTTTTATTATAACTTAACTATAAACAAATCAAAAAAAAATATTAATTATGTGCATAACTTTTAATTCTAAACAACTTTTCTTAATAACATATTGCTAAATTTTCTGAAATAGGGGTACTGTATTCTTGTACAAGTTTTATATTTTTTGACCTACCCTGCACGCCTTTTGACTTGCAACCATTCCAAGTGCACCTAATATGATTATCGAACATGCACCCACTTTTATCAAGAACAAGATTTTCTGAGAAATCGGTAATAAAAAAAATTCCCATATGTTGCACCCTTAAATGGCCACACTGTATATCAGTCATTTATTTCAGAATACGAATAGAAATTTGTCCAATCTGTTTTTGTCGTATTTTCTTTTAATTTGTAGTAATTAACGTAATTTTTATACATTAATAAAGGTTTTTATTAGTATTATTACCACTAAGTCTTTTTTGTAAAATTATTGAATTAAAATGATCTGAATGTTCCCTTATTTTTACAAAGATATGATCAATACAAAAGTTATGTTCTTTTATTTCTCATGTGTTTTTATTTATAAATGATATAAAATTATATTCACTCAACAAGTTGAAATACTCATTACTTATCTTTAGATTTTAAAGAAATATCAATATTTATATCACTAGAATTACTGTTTCATTTTTACAAGTATATTTAATATTATTGAAACAAATTCTTTCAATTTATAGTAAATTCGAAAGCGTAGGGAGGTTTATAGATACTTATTAATTTTTTCTTTTCCAGTAAGAAAATTCCTTCTATTTTTCCCAAAGAGCTAACACCAAATCAAAAGTCACTTTTATTAAAATCTCCATTATTATAAATTATATCATCATTATTTAATTCAAATAAATCGGTATTAAAAACTTTCCTAGTGTCTGTTAGCACTATAACATTTATTATTAAATTATTTCGATCTTCAATAAGCTGCGTTTGATACTAATAATAAAGACTGTTTTACTTACCCTTGAACTAAAGTATGAGTAACAATATGAGCAATACTTTCCCATAAAATTTTGTACACATCATTTGAAGTGGGCACCTTATGTGCGACATCTTCTAATCTTAACCTAAATATTTGAACTTCCTAAAATCAATAGAATTGTTGAATTTTCAAAAATGTACAGGGTTATTTTTTATTTGTGCACCCACCTACAGGGGTTAATATAAAACAGAAACAAACTTTTAATAGAAAAGTTGCATAATTTTTCCTGTTATTTTTTTAGATTTTTTTTAAAATGCTTAGAAGGTAACACAGAAAAAATTATGCAACTTTTGTATTAAAAGTTTTTTTCTGTAACTTATATTAACCCCTGTAGGTGGGGGCGCAAATATAAAAAATAACCCTTCTGTATAAGCATTTCTTATGATACCTTACCCTCAACATCATATCTATGTAGGAATTGTGCTGTGACATCACATCTTTAATTTCCCAGTTGATTTTTGACATGGTCAACAAAATTTGTCTTAAATCAAAAGCTTGTGCGACTACAGTCATATAAACTGGTTTTCTTAAGTGCGAAGCACTCACGATATTCTACAAAAAAAAATGTGCTTTAAAACTTTCGCGCTTCCAGGGTCAATGAGGTCACGCGACATAATCAGAGACGTGGTTACGCGAGCATTCATGTTGAAAATAAAAAAAAAAACTGGTATTGTTTTAAAATTGAAGTATACTACTTGAAATTCTATTAGAAACCTCTTTAAGTGACAGACGTCATAATTAGGTTTTAGTTATTGACAGACCTCGAATTCGATGACGTGACTACTCTAATTTTACTATTACCTACTCAATGTTTTACAAGAAAAAACTAAATTAATCAGACTTAAGTAAATCGAAACGTTTTTATCAAACCCTACTTACTTTAATAGGTATAACTTCAAGAAAAACAATAGAGCTTATTGTTATAAGTTATACATTTCTTTGATGCAATACCAATGAGTATAGTAACCATAACAGCCTCGTGCCGCGTGACGTCATGATGGCAGACTAAGCACCGAGTAGATTTGTTTTTGTGGTGTAAACACAAAACAATTAATAACTTCGTTAAACTTAAAGATATGGAAATGATTTCAATATTTTCTTATTCATACTTTTACTATTCGTGAAGTTCATTATTACAATACTACTATTTTAGGCAATTCAGTTTAAATAATATGTGTCAAGTACGATCCTGCCTGCCTCATTTGAACTACCGCCCATCCATAAGTCAAAAAGTCAAAACTTCCGAACCTTAACCTCAAATAATCTAAATAAAAACACGCATGAAAAGCAGCTAAGTGTTGAAAAATGGACCAAAACTGTGAAGAAATAAAAGTAGGAGACCATGTCATAGTCCAGCGACAAGGCTATACAAAATTACACAAATTAAAGCAACATGGGAACATGGTTATTGGAAAATTTACTGTGGAAATGGATAGGGCCATTGGACAAAAGTACTTCGACACTTTCCAAATGAAAAACCGCCCGGATAACAAGAAGTTGTTCGTTTTAGAAAAGGTAGAGGATATTAGTAGTGCTAGCAGTGGCGTGGCTATTGGTAAAAGTGGAAGGGACAACAGACACATTCTCGAAGATGATGATTCTCAGGCATTGACAAAGGATGACTTGGATAAGCTGCAAGAGTCAGAATTAAACTCGAATGTAATCGTAGGCGAGCTCATCAGTAATTCAAAAACGTTTAGTATGAAAACAGAGTACTCACAAGAAAAATATATTAAGAAAAAAGAAAAAAAGTACTTTGAATACATTCAAATACGTAGGCCCACTTTAAGACTACTAACCAATATGTTTTACAGACAAGATCCCACAAAAACCTTGGGAATAAGAATAGATGATTTATCACAAATTCTAAGCTATGCCAACCTACACACCGAAGGCAATCATTTATTGTATGACAGTGGAACATCTGGGCTTATGATAGCAGCCCTAATGAATAGTATTGGGTCAAATACTGGTGGTATGTTGATTCACATGCATCCAGGTAATGAATGTCAGAAAAACGCATTTGTTGCCATGCAATTTCAACAAGAGCAAAGAGATAGATGTGTTAACGTGAATGTATATTCAGTGTTAAGGTGTTTTTATCAAAATAAGGATACTAGTAAAACTGACGGTGATTTGGACACATTGGTAATCGATGAATCAAGTGCAGAAATTGATGAACCCTCAGCAAAAAAGCAAAAGATTGAAGATAATCAAAAAGACCCTCCAAAACAACCCCAGTGGCAACTTGACAATGAACGTGCATGCAAAATACTACAAAATAAATGCGACTCGCTTATTATAACAGCCAAGGAACATCCTCTCAATATTGTTAAAGAACTGTTACCATTTCTTAAGGGGGGTCGACAACTTGTAGTGTTTAGTTTAATTCGCGAGCCCCTTCAAGACCTGTTTCTATATTTAAAAGGGCGCTTAGATATAGTGGCAATTAAGTTAAGTAGTAATTTTTTAAGAAACTATCAAGTGTTGCCAGAGAGAACTCATCCTGAAGTTATGATGAATATGGGAGGGTTTATATTAACAGCTGTAAAGCTGAATTGTTAGATAACCTAAAAGTTTTATTTACTCCCCCTTTATTAAGGCATTTTTTTAAAAACAAAATTATCAATTTGCTTAATTAAAATATTTTGAAAACATATGTTGCCTTTTATTATTCTACTCTCTCAAGAATATCTATTCAGACTTCTTCTTTGTGTGATGAGGTATGATATTATGTTACACAAATTGTTTTTGTAAAAAACATAAATTAATGAAAGAAGCGGAAAAGTATGGTATATTTTCAACTGGGTATACTGTTTTTCCTTATTTTCGCGATATTTTCCGATTATATTGCAGCTGTGATAAACGATAAGAGCAGCAATACTAATGTAAAAGCATGTAATCAAAAGAGTGAAACTACGCTTTACAAAATCTTTTTATTCTGAATCCAACGTTATATCACACTTATTTTTTGTTAGACGTTTTGGACTAAAAAACTTATCATCAATGCAAAGGAGCACCTTATTTTTTTATTGTTGTATGTATTTAAACTAGTTGGTTTTAAAAACAATTTGTTTATTTTGGATTATTTACAATAATATTAGATTAATTTTCAAATGCATAAATAATAAACAGCACATAATAAAAGGAAACTAATAACAGACCATTAGAAACGTATGGACAATTTAGATTCTAAACAATCTAATATGTTTATAATATAAATTATTTTGAAACTCGTGGTCCAATAAACTGGCCTCCGCGATCACCAGATATTACACCAATGGACTTTTTTTTTTTTTTTGGATTTAGGGGATTTCTTGGCAATGAAGTTTACTGTAAGACTTTTCAAAAAAATGATGGGGTTTATTCGACATTCGACTTAGAATATTTGGTGCAAAACGTTTAACGCTGAGACACGGAAAATTATTTTAAACGTTTTGGAGTATTTTCACAATGAAAAAGGAAATAGCCCTCAGCCAATTTCAGCTGTGAAATGCACTTCAGCGGCCTGTAAGCTTAGTAAGAAAACTGTAGCCAGGATCCGAAAGGAATATACAACAGGAACCTCTCCCAGGGTAAGTGGCTTGAAATTTATTCACATATAAATACAGGGTCTCCCACAGTGGATGGCGTATTAGACGTTTATGAACCAAGAAATTATGCAATTTTTATATTATATAATATATTATAAGGATTGTAATTTTTCAATTATAAAGTAATAAAAGAACATGTAGTCATAATATTCAATTTCTTTTTTAAGCTAATAGAGAAAAGCGTGCCCCAAAAACAAGGGATTTAACTGAGGCAAGGAAAACTCAAATAAGGAACGTAGTTTACAATATGATTGCCACGCATAAGTATGTCACACGGTAAAAGCTAAAAGAGGAATTGCATGCCAAACAAATTATTGACCTAAGCAACTCCCACATTAGGTCATTTGTTAAAGCATTTGGGATTTAAATTTAAAAGGGACAGTGGCAGGCGCTACATTATGAAGAAAGCGGATATTGTTTCAAAACGTATAAAATTTTTGAGACAATATAAGGAAAACTTGTTATCAGAAACTCCGTTAGATGTGGTTTTTGTAGACGAACCATGGATATTTCAAAATGGTAGCGACATTAGAACATGGCAACATCAAATCAGTTTTAAATAGAAAACAATCAGACGGCAAAAGATATATAGTTTTGCATGCTGGCACCAAAGATGGCTTTATAGATGGAGCACTGAACATAAAAACTATAAAACAAAAATATAAAATATTACGATTATTTATAAATTAGCTCATTATAAATTACATGTAAAATAAAACATAATTTCAATAAAACTGGTTTCATTTTTAACTTTTACTTAACTTTTCTGAAATAATACATTCCGGATCTGACTCAATATATCCATCAGCTAAAAAAGAATACAGAATACACCCTCACATTACATTATATGTCTCTCTTCCTTAGGTACACGCTTGGGTACCTGGTAAAAGATAGAACACTAGGAGTTATAAGATTTATTATTTTACTCTCTTTGAAGGGTGTCAACTGGATATTCCCTTTAATTTATTCTTGCTTTTGATTTGTATGAAAACAAAGAATACCCTGTAGCGTTCTTTGTTGCACGTTTTATTGAGGTTTCGGTCTTTTAAATAATCTCTACTATACCGTTTGTTGTATTTAACAATGAAAACAAAAAAAAAATGAAATAAGGTGCTAATAATTTGCATTGATGATGAGTTTTTTAGTCCGAAACGTCTAACAAAAAATAAGTGTGATATGTCCTTAGATTCAGAATAAAAAGTAGAGTTTATTAAGGGTAAAATAAAATTTTTGGACTTTTTAAAAAAACAAAATTGATGATGGTTGCAAAAAATCGAAACGTCGGATTAAAAAATTTAATTAAACCTTGTTGTAGAGGATAAAAAGTGGCAATAAGAATGTAAACCTTATTTTGACATATGTCTTCAAATATAATCAAAACAAACAAAGGAACAATATCGCAAAAATTCGGGTTTGTCCGAATATCTTCGAAAATATTCGGAATTTTTGTAATTTGAAAACATGAAGTTTCGGAGTTCAGTAATGCACAACTTTTCTCTCATCTAATTATCTCTGTAGGTCGGACGGATCACAAGATTCTTATACAAAATTATTTTTTAGAAATTTAATAGATTTATTTTAAACTAGAAATACTAAATTTAAAGATAAATTAGGAAGCACAATTGTTTAAATGTTTTGTCAGGAGACAACAGATGCACCGTTATAGTCATACTCAATGATGAGTTCCTTGTGTTTTATTTTTTTGAGACTGGGGAGTAATATCTGGCCCTAAAGATGGCACAGACCGTGCGCCGAAACGTATCCAGAAGAGCTGAAAATCTCATTCATTCAATAAAAATTAGAGAGTTAACTGATGTTTTATGAATCAAATTTAACCAAAAAATTGTACAAGTTAACCTTTAATTTGTTTACGCATTATACTGCGATCCCAAAATAATTGGCAAATGAGGGCAAAACTGTTCTTATCACCATTGATGGTGTGAGGAGAAAATAATTAACTCGCACGCTTTCTTATCGCCTCTAACCAACGTTCAGTGTCGTAGACAAGTTTCAATCAAGAGGATAATAGCAATTTAGTTTTATTATGTTGGTGTTATTTTGGTGGGTATTCAAAACAGCAAATATTATAATGCAGGCGAGTTCTTCAAGTGATAGTAACCAACAAGTTACAAAACGACGTCATTTAAAACCTGGGGAACGTACAATTGTAAAAAATGTGTATGAGGGAATTCTAAGTACACACTGATGCAGCAGAACTTTGTGCCACATAGACTAACACGTCTTGTCGTACTGTTTATAGAACTATCAAGGACAACAGGAATACTAAAGTGTCCGATCAGAAGGAAACAAGAGGACGGAAAAAGATTTTTGATCAGCAAACAAAGTTAGCCATTCGTCGGAAAGTGCACGTAACGCTTTTATCAATGGACTGTCCACTGGACTGAAAGCTCCTTTAGAAAAAGGTCGTCGGTTAATTATAACCCACATCGGAAGTGATTCTGGTTTTCTTGAAGGTGGGTTAAACGTGTTTGAATCTCGTAAAACCAGTGATTATCATGAGGATATGAACTCGGGAGTGTTTGAAGATTGGTTTAGATCCATCTTACCGCGTATTGAACGTGGGCCGGTAATCGTGATGGATAATGCACCATACCACAGCCGTCGGGTGGAAGCTTTGCCAACTTCTGCGTGGCGAAAAGAAAAGATTGTTGACTGGCTTGAGGAAAGAAATATTGCATTTGGGGGAAGGGATGATAAAAGTGCAGTTGCTCGATCTTGCAAGACTTCACAAAAAAAAATATAGGAAATATGTAGTGGATGAAATGGCTCGTGAACGAGGTGTTACAATATTACGTTTACCGCCTTACCATTGTGAACTAAATCCAATCGAGCTTATATGGGCACAGATAAAAGGCGAAGTGGCGCGTGAAAATAAAACTTTTAAATTAAAAGATATCAAAGAACTGTTAAAAACGGCAATAGAGAATGTACAAGCAGCAGATTGGCATAAGTGCGTATTACATGTTGAGGGCGTAGAAAAAAAAAATGTGGGACTTAGATGTACGCGTTGAAGTCATGGTAGAACCTATTATTATAAATCCTGCAGATGACAGTAATGAAATGTTTTAATCGTCGTTAATTTATAATATTATATTTATTATAGTAAGTAAATGTAAATATATTGTAATAATAAACAAAAAATTCATATATTTTTTGAATTATTATTGTTTAACATGACAAGCCTCTGGAATTGGCGTTCCCCTTAGTGGGCACTGTACACTTACCTGTGCATAAAACTGCTGCAACATAATCTTATTCGTTTGAGGCACTAAATGTTCCAAATACTCCTGCAAAAACTCGTACTGTTTTGACAAAAATATCAAGCTTTCCACTGCCACAATTTTCTCAGCAAGTCCGTGTAGCTTTTCAGGTTTCTTCAAATCAACCATCATGGATAAGGATGGCTTCATAATACGCCCTTCCGGTATCTGGATCTCTTGCTCTTGGGGATTAGGTTCAAAAATCAGATTGTCATTTATTTTCCTTAATATCAGCGAGAGCTCTTCTGAGTAGAGATTATTACCTGACACTGTCTAAAAGAAAGAATTCTGGCTCTATAGGGACAAATTTGTACTTTATGCACTACACTTACCAAATCTGACGTAAAAAACAAGTGAACCGAATACAAATAGAAGTCAAACAATTGGTTCATGCAAGTAATAATTTGAAATGCAATAGGTTTCAATAGTCTGGACATCTGGATATATTTCCCCATTTGTCTAACCACAGATAAGGTTGTGTTGGTCAAAATTGGAGACTTCTGATGGTGTGGTTGTTTTTCTTCATTCTTACGGTTAGAGTTCTGTCTGGAAGAAATATAAAATCAAACACCTGCAACTAAAACTCGGTCTCTTATTCAGCTCACTTTGTATTATCCTCATCAACAAATTCCTTTCGCAGTTCTTCAGATTCTTCTTCACTATCTTCTGAGAAATATCCGGAGCCTTCATTTTGGCCTGCTAGAATGTCTTCCTCTATTATAGTTTCATCTAGACTTGCTTCAAACGGGGTTCCATGATCGGCATAACGTATAAAATAATTACCTGTAAAATAGTTAACGGGTTACCAATAAAATTGCTGATAAAGGGCCGCAAATGTACCAGTTATACTACTCCCATCTTGAGAATGCGTGGAGGAACACTCTGTAGAGTTTGTGGAATAAACTGGAACTGTAGGGTTCACGTGAGGATTGTTTTTATAATTCTTAAGAGACGATCTAATGGACTTGAATTCCTTAAAGAAAATTATAGTTATTTTTTTATTTTGCCTTCTTTGCAGTTTCCTCTTACCTGCAACTGTAATATACTAAAAGTGTGTTTGACTGGACATATTTCCCACATTTCATTTTCCAGAAATATTTTTAATTCATCCAGCCTTTGAGAATGGTAATTCCTAAAATAGTTAACACTCTGCTTCCTTATTGATTCTTGAAGATCATCTGATTTGCTTGAGCAAAACTCCTCACCTACTTGTATTAGCCTAATGAAAGATACATTTTAAAGGTTATGCACAAAGAATACTGGTTAATATTACCTATGGACTACCCGTAAAATCTGTACGAACTGGTCAAACTTATAACTAGCCAAATCAGCATTTAGCAGTAAGCTAGACACTTTTCGTTGAACATCATCCCAAATTTTGACTACATTATGGTCTAATTTTTGTTTGCTCATGGTTAGTTCTACATCTAAAATAGCATTAAATGAAGTGCTAATCTTACAAAACAAAATACCATAATAAACATGGCAAAACTGGTAAAATCAACTAACCCAAACCATCGTCCCTGTTGTATCCATCTGTTTCTAGGTTGTAGTACCATTTAATAAGCTTGTGGTAACTGAGTACTATTTTAAATAATACCTTGCATAACTGTACTAAGCATGAAATAAAACAATCTTGAGGTACGGACTAAAATACAAGTTTAACTTTAAAGATTTAAAATGCAGAAAAAAGAAATATTTTTACCTGACACAAAGTTTTATATGGATTTTTTCCATTATTCTCGCCATATTCAAGTAGTTCTGCTGATGGCACATATGAATTAACTATATTAAATGAGGAATTGTAAATGGCTGTAATATAATGGACATGAATATTGTCAATTATGGACACTTGGGACTTTTCCAATAAATTGTAAGCTGCCTGTAGTTTGCTATACCGATCACTATCAAAATGATAACACATCTACAAACAGCAAAACATCAAAACCATCCACTTAATAGCACAGGGGTAAAATTTGTTTACCTGAGCCAAAATTCTATCTAATTGTGTGTCTGTATTCTCCAGAGTTTCTTGTAACTTATATGTCAAAGCTGCAACACAGCTGAAATGTCTATATTTTATAGCTACACTCTGACATCTTTTTAACTCTTCAATGGCCCCTGCATAATCCTCATCAGTTAGCATCTGTTGACATCTCTTGTCAAAACTGTGCTGTAGTAAATAAAATTACATCATTACTTATGAATGAAACTACACAAAGTAGATTTCCCTTACCAAATTTTTAATCATATTAAAATTGCTCAACAAAATCTGAGCTAGTTTTCTTTTCCTATAATTAGCTAGGATTCCTAAGCTAGCTGAAAATTGCTTTCCAGCTACAGCTAATTGCGTCCTACTATCTCTGCATTGTTCTAAAGTTACTTTAACTTGTTCTAAAATCCCCCGAATAGTCTTAAATTCTTCGTTGCATGAGTTCTGGTGCTCCAAAATGAGTTGTAAGACTTTCTTTGAAACCACTGAGTGTTGTTGCTTCAGATCTTTGAAGTCTCTTTGAATTTGATCACAATCTAAGACGTCAGGAAGTTTCTAATAAGAAAAAACATAACTTTTGTACCCTACATAAACATATTGGAGTATTTGTTCGGGTCAGTAGGTACTCACTGATAATTCAAATTTACAAATATCAAAATCATCACTCATAGAAAAATAAGCAGCCTCAATACTTTCCAAAATGTCTTGGTCCGCTGGCCTATCAGAATCTTGTACTGTTTTACTGTTGATGGATAATGTGGGCATTTGAGAGAAGTGATAATTGGAGTCATCAAATCCCATCGAAGGTATTTTGGGGGGCTTAAAATAACATTAGAGTGATTACAAGAATTAAAACCTAGTCAAGGTATGTCGTAAAAATTTGTATTTTCTTTACATTAATTTATAGTGGATTCTAAACAGGGTAGGGGATACCTAGGCTGTTTTTAGGTCTGGACTCCCTTTAAAATACTAACCTGCTTATTTATGAGGCCCATAATTTTTTGTTTAAACTCATCCATTTTGTTTGCCATGGTCTTAAATACGTTTATAAACTTAATACATATCTAAACATGCCATAAATTCAGTATTATTTTTATTTACAATTAATATTTAATTATTAAAAATCGTATTGACGTTTAACACTTTATTGTTCTGTGTTTAACACTACAATCATAATCATCTGATAATGACATCACCATAGAAAAAAGAAACTTTGTTTCTTTTTTCTATGGACATCACAGAAGTCACACCACACGAATGAATGCAAATAGTGGTCCAAACTAACCTATTCTGTGGTTCATTCATGTGTCAGTTTGTTTTGTTGTGATTTTAATTTTAGGTTATGAATGATGAATATCGAACAGAAACTTACAAAAAGGCCAAAAAAATCTAAATTAAGGCTTCTTCAAGCAATAGAAGCAGAGTTAAAAAAGGACAAAGGTAAGGAAAATATCTCAGAGACATTATGGAAGGGAAGAGCTAAGTAAATTGGTACCCTTTCTATTTTAGATCAAATTCAGAAAAATCATGTTGAAGTCCAGATGAAAGGACAAAAACGAATAGGAAGAGATTACGATGAACGCGCAAAAAGTAAGTATTGATGAGATGTGGCTACAATATACCAATTCCATATTTTTCCTCCTAGAAAATTAATTTAAAAATGTGTTGTAGAAAAAAAGAAGAAAAAGAAAAAGACCAATTTTGAAGTCCTTGAGTCTGAAAAAATAGAAGAGGATAGACCAAACCCTACAGATAGTCATTCAGCAGATGAACATGTTCTAACAATTGATAATAAATGTAAGATATCTAATCAGTTTTTGTTTAAAACTTTTTACAATGCTAACTTTACCTTTCAGTATCCGGTAGCATTGCCCTGGAAATCGTTATTAATCGCAAATTTGAGTCACTCAAAAACATAATCTCCGAAAGCACCTCAAAAGCTATTACAGATATGAAATTTACCACCATGACGGAAATTCAAGCTAAAAGTATACCATCATTACTTGAAGGTATACAATTACTGTTTAGCATTACCTATCTCATGTCTAAAACAAGTATTTTTCATTTTAGGCAAAGATTTAGTAGGAGCTGCTAAAACCGGCTCTGGCAAAACACTGGCTTTTTTGATACCCGCTGTAGAGCTTATTTTCAAACTAAAATTCACTCCTAGTGATGGTAAGTTACAGATATACTACCTATATTAGATATTTATTGTTAGTTCATGATGAATACAATAATACTTCTTTTAGGAACAGGAGTTATAATTATTTCTCCAACAAGAGAATTATCAATGCAAACTTTTGGGGTTTTAAGTGAGTTAATGACATACCACCCCCATACTTTTGGGCTTATCATGGGAGGGGCTAACAGACCAACAGAGGCAACGAAATTATCGAAAGGAATCAACATTTTGGTGGCTACCCCAGGAAGGCTGTTGGATCATTTGCAAAATACCCCTAAATTTCTGTTTAAAAATCTCCAGTGCCTTATCATTGATGAAGCTGACAGAATTTTGGAGGTTGGTTTTGAAGAAGAATTGAAACAAATCATAAATTTATTACCTAGTAAGTGTGATTGTCTAGTTTTCTTTAAAGCATTATTTAATGATATATTATTAATTTTTAGAGAAACGACAAACAATGTTGTTTAGTGCCACTCAAAGCAAGAAGACTGAAGCCCTAACAGCATTAGCTTTGAGGAAGGAGCCTCTATATGTCGGCGTTGATGACGCCAAGAAGGAAGCTACAGTAACAGGTAAGTAAACCAATCTCAAAGGGAGAGGTGTGTGACAATCTTATATACATTAAAACAGGCTGAAATTAGAGCTGTTTTAATTGTTTCAGGATTAAATCAAGGTTATATTCTGTGTCCCCCAGAACGACGTCTTGTTGTCCTTTACACATTCCTCAAGAAAAATAAAGACAGAAAAATAATGGTCTTCTTCAGTTCTTGCATGTCTGTTAAATATCATTATGAGTTATTGAATTATGTTGACACTCCTGTTATGTGTATTCATGTAAGTATTCAAATAATTGGCAATAGTGGAAAATGTTAATCCTTGGTTTTTGATTGTGTCTGTTCAAGAACAGCTGTTTTACCACTTTCAGCTGGTGAAGTATTACCCATATATTATGTCATACTAATACATATTATTATATGAGTCTTATGTGACTTTGACATTGACAGCTCTCTCCAATTTTAGTTTAGTTAGGACAGTAAAGAGGATCTAACCTCTAGAAATATTCTGGAGACAAATTCGCTAAGCAAATTTTTAATTTTAAGGGGGGGGGCAGCTAATTGTAACCATTAATAGGCATTTCCGCTTTTTCATGGGCTTTTTTTCTATGGTATTTGTATAGGGTAGGCAGAAACAGACCAAGCGTACCACAACCTTTTTTAATTTTTGCGACGCAAAGTCCGGTATTTTATTGTGTACCGATGTGGCAGCCAGGGGTTTGGACATTCCGGCTGTGGATTGGATTATACAGTACGATCCCCCAAATGAACCCAAGGAGTATATCCACAGAGTTGGACGTACTGCCAGGGGAGAAGGTACAGTCAATAAAACAATTAAACTGTACTCTGTTATTTAATGTTCAAATTATATTCTCTAGGTGGTAGTGGCCATGCTCTGCTCATCTTAAGACCAGAGGAACTAGGGTTTTTGTGGTATCTTGAACAAGCTAAAGTTCCTTTGAATGAGCTCGAGATCAACTGGAGCAAAATTGGCAACATTCAGACACAAGTAAGTGTTAATAATGAAGAAGAAGAAAAGAGAACACTGCATTGCTTAATCTTCATTCAATTCATTCATTTCAGCTTGAAGATTTAATAAGTAAACACAAGGCACTTGGTATGTCGGCAAAGGAAGCATTTAGAGCCTATGTCAGAGCTTATGACTCTCATCATTTGAAGAATATTTTTGACATAGACACGTTGGATTTGGATAAGGTGGCACGGTCATTTGGATTTAAGGAGCAGCCTGTTGTTGATCTGAATATTCCAGATAAAAAAGGTAAGATTGTTTTTTTTTAAATAGTATGCAGTGCTGACCCTTAAGGCTTGAAATTTTATGTAACATACCAAAAATTTTATTTATTTAGTAACTCAAAATAATTGAACATAATACAATACAGTATTTTCATAAAGCAATAAAGCGACTACTCAAAACCCAATATTATTGTCAGTGATCTAACAACGTTCAGGCTTATACAATTTTTAGACAAATTAATGTATATATTTCAATAATCGGTACATCCTAATTTACAAGGAAACAAATCACTACCATATATTATAATACAATACAATATATTTACAGGAAATACAAGCTAATAATTAAAGACCGGATTTTATGCATTTTGCATATATATGCATTTATTGCATACTTTGTGTTTTTAAAGGAAAAAATTCATATTTTAAGAACTATTGCATATCTCAGAATGTTTTAGGATTTCTGTGTTCTTTTCTTACGTTTTACGGTCGCACTCCGCCGTGTCGCCTGTGCTGTCGGGGTCTGAAGATAAGAGGGCAATAAATAGGCTAATTATTAATAAAGTAATAAACTAATAAACTAAACTATTATTCTTCTATTGAGAAATTCCATTAGTGGGTGGGTATTTCTGACCAGATGTTTTAACTAGAATTTCTTTATCTACACCTTCTATAATTATTTATTTGCTCACATTTGTTACAGTTTGTCAGTATTATTGAGGTTGTCGTTTGTCGTAGTCGCAGTTAGTATTGTAAACGCAAACAAAGTGAAAGTGAAAGCGATAATTATGTCGAAAATACGACGTATTTCGTGGATTAAGTCTTACCCAGAACTTGCTTTGGACTGTGACCATGTTTTTTGCAAGTCTTGTTCAAAAGTTGTTTTCTGCTCAAATTTCAAATAGACCAACACATTAAGACGCCGTCTCACATTGCTAAGGTTAGCAAGATGAAGTCTGGTCCCATACAGTCAACGCTGAAGCAGTCATTTGAGATTTTTAAAAACGGAAACCATGACCAGTCAGAATTTAGCGAAGATCTATGTAAAACGTTATTGGCTGCTAATATTCCTTTAAACAAGTTAACCAACCCGCAAGTTAAGGCCTTTCTGCAAAAATATACAAAATATAATGATCCAGATGAATCAACATTAAGAAAAAATGTCGTTGGAAAGGTATTTGGTACCGTGCTAGATGAAATAAAGAAAGAAATTGGGGTAACTATATGTATATTGTCGTCGACGAAACAACTGATTCGTGTGGTCATTATATAGTTAATTTAATGATCGGAAAGCTCACAGAAGAAGAACCTGGAAAAGCTTACCTTATAGCCATAAAAGAAGTGGAAAAAACAAACAACCTCACAGTTACACGTTTTATTCAAGAAACCTTAACACATTTCTTTTTGCCGAATTCAGTTCCTACAGATAAAATTATTGTCCTGTTGTCCGATGCTGCGCCGTATATGATAAAGACAGGACAGAATTTGAAAATATTTTATGAAAATTTGATTCATGTAGCTTGCCTAGCTCACGGATTAAATAGGGTTGCAGAAACTATTAGAGTTTCCTTTCCGTTGGTCAATGACCTAATAGCAAATGTAAAAAATATATTCATAAAGGCCCCACTAAGAGTACAATTTTACAAGGAGAATCTTCCCGGAGTACCATTACCACCTGGGCCTGTCGTGACCAGATGGGGCACCTGGATTCGTGCGGCAATATTTTATGCAGATAATTTCCAAAAATTGAAAGACTTAATTTCACAAATGTCTGGTGATGATTCACAGTGCATCCTAAAGTCTAAAGAAATATTTCAATGAGCTAAAGTGGAACAACAGTTAATGTATATTAAGTGTAACTATGCATTTATAGCAGACAGTATTTTGCAACTAGAGGAATCGTGTACAAGTCTACCAGAGTCGATGGATATAATAGAAACATGTGTACAAAATTGCAAACAAATACGAGGTGAGGTAGGAAAAACAGTAGTGGCAAAATTAGAAAATTTAATAGAAAAAAACACAGGTTTCGAGATTTTAAGACAGGTCGTAAACATAATGTCAGGAAAAACTGTAAATAATTTAGCTATTGAACCTGCCTTAGTTCCGAAATTAAAATTTTGCCCTATAACTTCAGTAGATGTAGCAAGATCGTCTTCTTTTTACAAACATGTCCTTAGTGATAGACGCCACAATTTTTTAGTTCAAAACCTTGAAGCACACATAATAACTGGTACGTTTTATAATTTTTCAAATTAATATCAGTATAAGTTTGATATAAAAAACTGTATTAGGTGTTAACTGATTTAATAAAGTATATTATAACTTGAATTTATCTTTATTCATTACTTAATCCCCTAATTAAATGAAAATTTAATTAAGAATTTCAAAATTTAGTTGTTTTATTACCGCATATTCATTGCATATTTACGTCTTTTTTGCATATATCCTGCATAAATTTAAAAAAATATGTGCATATATATGCGCATATTCTTAAGGTTTTTGGTTGCATATAATCCGGTCTTTACTAATGATTAAGATTTGAAATCTTCAACACACAATGTAGCTACCATTCTCCTAATACAGCAGACAGATTACGTTTGGAAGCGTATAGGTTTCTACTTTTTCTTACAACCCTGGGCAGACTATTGAATTCGTCGAAACACTTAAAGAATAGACAATTCATAGTTTTTTTGAACTTAGTTCTTCTGATATAGACATTATTAGTGCTTCTAGTGAAATGACTGTGTATATCTCTAATTCGCACAATATTTTGGCTCAAGTAAAGAGGAAGAAGATTATGCAAAATTTTAAAAATAAAAATCATTGTTTGGTAATTCAAAGAGACCGCGACTGATTTCCATTCAAGGCACTCCCATTAGAGATATTGGGGTATAACGATTGCACCGAAGTATGATCCTCATACCGCGATTCTGCAGTTCTTGTAATGTGGCTTTGCTATTGCCATCAAGGACATAGAGAAATAAAAAATAAAATAAACAATTTTTTTAGAGAAAACTAATCATCAAAAAGTTGAAAATATAATTATTGATAGTTTAAAATTGAAAAAATCCCCTGGTGTCGATGGTATAACCACAGAAATATTAAAATCTATTAAAACTACTATTTCTAGGCCACTAACTCTTCTTGTATCGAAACAAAATTTTTTAAACAAGTATATATCCAAAAGCTTTCGAAATTGGTGTAATAAAACCTATTTTTAAAAATGAAGGTTCAAGTAAAATTAGTAATTATGGGCTTATAACATTAATATCTTCGACAGTTGGTTGTACTAGTTTCGACTTTAGAAAAAGTCATCTTCAGCAACCCAGTAATTAAGAAATCTTTTTTATTATGTTATCTATATCTATATAGCATAACATAACTATAAATTATCCCATTAAGAATATTGGCCTCCATTACTTATTCACATTTAATTTCCTAAATTGCTTAATGTAGCATCACGTCCATAACTATCTATTGTCGAATCCATTGGCTGCACACAGTACTTTTTATGACCGTATATTGTTGAACCACTCTTCCCCCTCTTCCAATTTGTGTTATTTTATTTAGGTATGTCCTAAAAAATAAAAAAGATTTCTTAATTACTGGGTTGCTGAAGATGACTTTTTCTAAAGTCGAAACTAGTACAACCAACTGTCAAATTTAAATTATGTATATTCTTTAACCCTGATTTCACCCTAGAGGGACAAATATATTTACTTTGGTGGTATAGACAGACCTTGTTTTCTTTCATAATCTCGCCACAGAAAATGGACTACTTCTTGAATATTAATATATTAATATCTTCATTACCTAAGGATTTTGAAAAAATTTTAAAAATACGAATTGATAATTATTTAGAAAAAATAAATTTAATTTCTAAAAAACAATTTGGGTTTCAAAAAAATAAATCGACGCGAAATGCTATTTGCTATCTAACAGAACCAATATATAATGCATTAGATAATAAAACACCTTGTATTTGTATTTTTCTGGATTTAGCAAAAGCCTTTGATACGTTTAGCCATAATTTACTATTAAAAAAAAATTGAAAATATGGGATTTTAGAGGAAAGCAATTAGAATTAATTAAAAACTATCTTAAAGATAGACCAACTAATGTTAAAATAGATAAAGAAGAAAGCTATTCAAAAGTATTTGAATATGGTGTTTCTCAAGGGACAATTTTAGGGCCATTATTTTTTAATATTTATATTAATGATTTATTTACTATAAATTGCGATGGGAAAATTCATAGTTTTGCAGATGATACTGCTATTTTTTGTAGCTATACAAATTGGGACAATTTAAATAAGAAAATTAAAAAAGATTTTAAAATAATAAAAAATTGGGTTGATTATAATTTATTAACAATTAATTTTAATAAAACAAATTATTTTCCTTTTACTTTAAACCTCAATAATGTACCACAAAATATGAATAGCATCAATATTAGCAATGGCATTCAAATTTTAAAAGATAATCATGTAAAATATTTAGGAATAATTTTTGATAGTAAATTAAATTGGAAACTTCAAGTAGAATATTTGATTAAGAAATTAAGAAGTATATTACCAATTTTTAAAAGCATTAAAAAATTTCTGGATATAAAACTTCTAGAAATATTATACTATGCATTAGTCAAAACTCATTTAAATTACGGAATTTTAGGTTGGGGAGGAATAAACGGAACTTTGATTAAAAAATTAGAAGTATAACAAAAAAGATTTTTGAAAATTATATTTAATAAGGACTATCCTTATCCTTCAAAAGAATTATATTCAGAAACAAAAAAGATAAACGTTAGACAAATTTACATTTATAATATTTTAATATATATTTTTAAAAATAAAAATATTATCCAATTTAAAGACCATAACCATAATACACGTTATATAAATGAAATATCCATAAGACCTAAAATAAATAAGTCCGTAGGACAAAAAACTTTTAAATATTTGTGTTTTAATTTAAATGATTATTTACCATCAAATATTAAAAAAATTATTTCATTAAAAACATATAAAATTGAAATAAAAACATTTATATTGGAAACAAACGGTTTAAAAATATTTTTGGAAATGCTGTAACTAATTAATGCTATTTAATATTATTGTGAATCAATTATATAATTAATCTTTTTCAGAATTTTAATAATCTAACATCAAGAAAGTAGAGTTTATTGAATACTTGCAATTTTTTATAAAAATATTCTTAAATATTTATAATGTTAAATACTTTTAAATAAATGAAATTTGCCCCTAACGACAAGCACGTCTTCTGGGGAATTTATGAATAAGTTTATTTAAGAATATCATATTAACATGTTTATTATATTGTAACTATTTAAAATAAACTTATTATTATTATTATTAAATAGGAATATGGAATATGAATATTTAGTGGCGACTATAGCATATTTTTAAAAATCGTTAACAACTCACAAACGGTTTAATTTAGAGAGCTAGGCTCTACTATACAAAATGTTCTTAGAATTTACCAAGAAGTTCAAGAATGTCATAATATACAGGGGGTTTTGTTAAAATATAATTATGTTGTATAATTCCGCATAATTAATAATAAAATATTAAAAACTTGAGCGGTTCTTATGGTTGTTACAAAAATATTCTTTAGTAAACTTATTCATCAATTCCTCGAAGACACCACACAAGCACATGCTATTTAAAACACCCTGTATAAATATTGTTTTTTTGGTTAATTTAATGTGTTGCACATTAAAGTTTTTGGTTTTAGGTAAAAAACCACATCAAAAACGCCACGGGAGGAATTACGGTAAGGCTAAAATACTAGGCGGTGACCAAGTAAGATATGGGAATATAGCATTAAATTTTCTGCAAAGGTAAGCAAGAAAAATATGAAATTGTTTTTTTATTGAATGTAAATGTTGTTTTAAATACACTGCAAATGCAAATATTAAAAGACACAATTGTATTTTCCTTATACTATGAAAGGTGATAAGTCCAATATTCACCTAAACACAAATACTTATAAACATTTATTGTCTCAGTAACTTACACTTGGCAAGTTAAGGCAATAGCGGACCAGCAATCCGCCATAAGGACTCATAAACCCATACTACAGTAGATGTTTTACATCGTCAGGAAAGTCAGTAACAGACTTGCCACCACATTGTTCTGCCAATATTTTGACAGGTGTCTTTTTACAGAACTGAAAACTGATTTTCAGACTTATTTAATAATCAAGTTTATTAACACAGTAACTAATGGAATAACAAGATAATTTAAAATTCGCATTAAAATAAAAAAAAAATTAAGTCATTACTACATTTGATTAATGCTCACATGCATCTAAATTATGGACAAGTACTCGGCAATTCTGTGGATGCAAGAAGAATTTAGTCTGATATATTTCCACATCGAAGCTTAAGGGAACCATTAGAAGCGTTGACATTTCGGAAGTCACTTAAACGCAAGAATGTTAAAAATGGGTGTAACGCTGTTAATTTCAGGTTGTTCTGGTTATATTTTATTTTGTGTCGTAGAACCGCAAGTCCGTAGATCTACCACCGCTTTTCATTTTAAGGTTATGTTCTCTCAAATACGGTTTATTCTCTGTGACCTTTTCGATGGGTTCTTGGGTTTGACTGAATACTGTCATCGGTGTCATTCGGTCAAACTAAGTTCTGACGACTGGTCAGACCCTTAGCCCTTGTGGGAAAATCTTTCCCATCTCTGTGTTTTCCACATCAAATCTTGTTTGAGGCACATATATGGTAAGTTCACAGCGTATATTTTCGTGGATTATCGATATTTTTGCCACATAACCTGAAACTTCATTCCTTTTTTTAACCTTATACCTTATTTATTATTTAAGTTTATAATTTCTACGGGCACATTTTTTAATAAACAATTTAAGTTTTGTTGCAAGAATTGCGAAAGCATGGCATCATTTAATCTGCCTTGAATAGAGAACGGTCCAATGAGATGATTCCCTATAATACCCGCCCACATGTTAAATATGAAGGTTTGTTGGTGCTTTGTCTGTATTGTTGCATGGGGATTTTCTTCAGGCCAGATATGCAAATTGCCTATGTCCGCTAGATGAGAGGAACTTTTAAATCAGAGGCTGGCAAATCTGTTTAAAATGTAGCATCGACCGCCATTAAATACTTAGCTGGTGTAGAGTTGTTACAAATAAAATACATTTGTGAAATGCCTTAAAATTTATTTACACTTTGTTTACATCGATGTGATACATTTATTGTATAAAGATTTCTTTGACAGGCGCTTTCTCAAATACCTTTTCCGCGAATTGCAGAAAATGTTCAGCCAACCCTCGTTCATATCCTTCCTCGACATCTTTGAAAATTGCGTACCATTCCTCGTTGATTAAATTGTTTATGTTGTCCCCTAACAACTTGTTTCCATCAAACAGATTATCGAAATGTATCCGAGCATGCGCCGGTATCAATTCCAATTGGTATGATTTTGGAGTATAGTATACCTCGCCTTGTTTCGTCTCTTCGTCGAATTGTATTGTGTGATGAGAATAAATATTTTCTGGAAGAATACAGGGTATTAGACGTTTAAACAATGCATTTAAATTTAAACAGTCAGAGTGCCAGCGTTAATAGAGCGCTCGTAAAGCGTCGGGCATCGTAAGCAATTCGAATTGTTTTTTTGAAGCATTTTTACCCTGTTTATTAAGAGTCCATCACGGTAGCCCCTGACCGGCACGCAACCGACCATAAAGCAATGTAAATTAAATGGGTTTTTTTGCGGTCAGCTGTCAACCAATTTTGAGAAAACTGGTAAATTATTTAGCTTTGGTTAAAAGGATATTGAATGGCAACTCTATATGCGAGGTTTAACATGTTGCAGATTTTTCTATTCGGCTTTCGTTTTCGAAATGTATGCAGTAATATATTTATCGCTGATAGAGTTGCAACTTTACGCATGATTTTCTCCACATGTAAGTCATTAATAAAAAATCTGCAACATAGTAAGTCTTGCAAATAGAGTTGCCTTTCAATATCCTTTTAACCAAAGCTAAATGATTTACCAGTTTTCTCGAAATTCGTTGACAGCTGAGCGCAAGAAACCCCATTTAATTTACATTGCTGTACGGTCGGTTGCGTACCTGTGAGGGGTTACCGTGATGGACTCTTAAGTCGTTATTATTAGACAGATTTCTGTATAGCATATTCACAAACAGTTTGAACATGGGATATGACTGATATCTTAACGAGGGTCCCTCCACCCTTCACTTACCTAATGACAGCATGCAAGGGCCAGTACCATACACTGGCAACATCAATATTTTGCCGTCGATTTTGTACTGGGATTTATGTACTATAAGGGGGGACATACTTGAGAATCTTACGACTTTCTTGTCGAAATCGATGCTTAAATAAAATTATTTTTAATTTAAATATACTTGCAAGATCTCCAGATTCAACCCACATTGATTTTTTTTTGTGGGAGTATAGGGAACTTGCATAAAAATTAAAATAAGACTAAGAAACACAAGATGACAATGTAACAAAACATACATTTCACAAAAAAAACTGTTATTTAATTCCGAGCAACTGAAATTGCTCCGAAATTGATAATACCTTACGCGACCGAGAAGGCATCGTGACGTCATCTGTCACGAATTTTTACCGCGGTTGACGCCGGGCTATGCATTTTAGCGGGGTCTAAGGTGATTAGATGCTTGTTTTCTTGATTTCTGGTTTATTTTTGATAAAAATATCGTATTACCTGCTTCATTATGCCTGACGAATGTTTAAAGGGTCACAGTCTGATAACTTACCGGTTTTTAGACAGGGTGGCCATTTGAAAACGAAACAAAGCTAATTTTGGGCATCCCAGGTTATTAAAAAGAAAACGCTCGGACCCATCGATTTTTGATTATAGAGGGAAACATTTTTTTGGCATTTTCGCCCCCTGAAAGTCAAACCTCGACCGAGGGCGACAACTACCCCCAAAATTTGGGGGGTCGAGCGATACTTTGTTTTAAAGGTATTCTTATGTAGAGTATAACCCCAGAATTTAACATCGCTACTATCTACCTAGCTTGTATAAAAGCTGACCAAAAGTACAAAAACAGATTGTTTTTACCTCTTTTATTACAAGGAAAATTCTTACAAGTCAGTCCAGTAAATGCTGCCTTTGGGCCTCCATGCAATAAAATAAATTTTGTTCACAATGCTCTCGTACATTTTGAAGCATCTGTGGGGCTATTTGACGACATTCATCAATTACCGGTTGTTGTAGGTGTTCCAAAGATATCGACTGGGTTTAAGTGGCCCCATAAGAAAAAATCTAACAGGCTTAGATCCGGAAAACGTGTAGACCACTCAATACTTCCTCTCCTTCCAATTCATTGAAACGTTTGGTCTAAATAGTGACGAACAGTGGGTGCAAAGTGGGGTGGCGCACTGTCTTGCTGGAATATTAAGTGGTTTTCCACGTACTAATCGTCATTCTCAATAATTTCTACTAACGCTGGATAAATAGCGTTTTGTAATAATTCCAGATACATTTTGCCTGTCAAATTGCCAGGTAAAAAAGGGGCCTATTATACGGGTACCAAAAATGCCAGCCCAAACATTAAGTTTTTCCGGATGTTGCGTATGCCCCTTACGAAATATACTGGGATTTGAATCAGACCAATAACGACAGTTGTGACGATACACCGTATACTCCATTCCACAAGAATTCGTTGATTTCCCGACCCCAATAAAATTTAAACCCAGCCATAAATAAGTGCCTTTTGAAAGGGTACAGGTCCTAATTACCTACTAATTTCAATAGTTTAGGTTAGCTATTTTCAACAAAACAACAAATATAAAATAATAGGTAAGTATCTTTATTTTAATCATGTAATTAAATAGCTATTAATATTTATACAAAAATACTAATCTACAATATTATAATATTATATATGCCTAAACTAATTATTAAGGGCCTTACGTTACTATTAATTATGTTATTATATTGGTATATTAGGTAGGTTAATGGCAAATTGCAGGTGTTCAATATAAAGCAGAGTCTTTTCATCTTAGTTCATCAGTCGTTTGGTGTTTGTCAAGCTATGCGTTAATAGTTATTTACGATATAAGTGTTGTAAAGATTCATATTACAACACGAGATGTTAAAGTTGTTAAACGAGGCGTCAGCCGAGTTTAATCAAACATCGAGTGTAGTTATATGAATTTACAACAAGAATATTGTACAAAATTTTATCTACTTTCATCTATGAATAAAAATATTTGGCAAAAGGCATTTTAACAAAATAAAAATGCACCTGCTATTAAAAATCGTTTTGTAAGGGCATCTATTACAGTACTAGTGCTGTAATGGCATCTATTACAGCACTAGTGCTGTAATAGATGCCCTTACAAAACGATTTACAGAACTGTAAAATTCATATTACTAAATGAAAGTAGATAAAGGTATTTTCGTGTGTGTTATCGAGCATCCAAAATATGTCAGATCTGTGTGAAACTTTAGATAATATTGCTTCCGGAAGTTATGGTGTAACGAAGAAAAAACATTTATCACTTGATGCCAAAAACATCATAAAGAACGTTTACTGTACCCTTTTAGAAAAAGAGTATGACCGGAGTGCAAGTTTTAGTGAAACGAGTATTTTGACCAAAGTTGCATTAACGACAGTAAAAGATATAGTGACCAAACCCATCCAGCCAAGGAAAAAACGGTGTGACAGCGGAAAATTAAGACGCATCGAAGAAGCTGATAAAGACTTGATTCGGAGGAAAATTTATGACATGTACAGTAAACAAATAGTCCCAACAATAGATACGCTAAAAAAGGTACTTACAGCAGACGAAACCGACATTTCATGTGGCAGGACAAGCCTTTGGAGAATAGTAAAAGCAATGGGTTTTAAATATCGTACCATTTACAAACGATAAGTACTAATGGAATCGCAGCGTTTACAAGTATGGCGTAGAGATTATTTGAATCTTATCAGACAATATAGGGAAGAAAATCGTTCAATTATATACTTGGACGAAACTTGGTTTGATACCCACGACACTCCTAAAAAAGGTTGGAGCGATTCAACAATCAAATGTCAAACTAAAGCTCCCTCAAACAAAAGACAAAGAATTACGATATTACAAGCAGGTTCAGAAAATGGATTTATTCCGAACGCTCTATTATTATCTGCGAAGAAAATTGCCAATTCATCTTTGGATTACCATCAAGACACGGATGCTACATTGTTTGAAGATTGTTTTCAGAATCGTCTGCTTCCAAATGTACCCAAAAATAGTGTTATTGTGATGGACAACGCTAGTTACCACAGTCGCCAACTAAGTAAAGTGCCGAATTCAAATAATTCAAAAGTGGAAATTCAAAACTATATGATGGAAAATAATATATATTTCGAGGAAACCTATACAAAAAAGAACCTTTTAAATGTTTTAAAAACATTCAATATTGAAAAAGAATATATCTCTGACAATCTCGCAAGTGCTAATGGTCACACAGTTTTACGCCTCCCTCCGTATTACTGTATTTTTAACCCAATAGAACATACATGGAGCCAGTTAAAGACGATGATTAGAAGAGAAAACACATTCCCTACACTAAGTAGTTCTGTTATAGCATTAATTAAAAAATGTGTAAATAATATCCCAGTAGAAAGTTGGAAAAATTCTGTGAGACACGTGATCCAAGTCGAAGATTCCTTATAACATAATTAATAGTAACGTAAGGCCCTTAATAATTAGTTTAGGCATAGATAAAGACGATAGTGATAGTGAAACAGAGCTAAATATAGAGTAGGTTAAGTTAAATATTGTATTATTATAATATTGTAGATTAGTATTTTTGTATAAATATTAATAGCTATTTAATTACATGATTAAAATAAAGATACTTACCTATTATTTTATATTTGTTGTTTTGTTGAAAATAGCTTACCTAAACTATTAAAATTAGTAGGTAATCAGGACCTGTACCCTTTCAAAAGGTCCAGTGCCTACACAATAGATATTTGCCAGGCAACTTATTTATGGTTGGGATTACGACTGAGGGTTGTCATTTAAATTTTATTGCGGTCGAAAAATCAACGAATTATTGTGGAATGGAATTTACCGTTTAGGAAACAGGAGCATTCGTTAGAGAAACATACGTTGAACAGAAAGTTCTGATCATTTATTGCCCGTTCTTGTACCGGATGTATTTTGTCAGGATGTGGTTTTTTAATATCGTTTGAATGCTGCTTCTTTCAACACCAGCAGATGCTGTCGCCAGCTTTCTTGTACTCAGTGTGGGATCTTGAACAACATGCCCTAAAATCGCTTCCTCTGTAGCTTTTTCCACTTCACGTTTTCTGTTAGCTACTGACCCCGTCTCCCGAAATTTTTGCACCAATTCCAAAATGTTCTTTTGATGGACTTGTCGATTTTGATGTTGATGGTTAAACAGTTAGGCAGTTCTATTAGCACATTCATTGTTCGCAAAAAATAATGAAATGATTTGCACCCTTTTAGCAGTTGAGTAAACCATTATCACTTTTATGCCGATTCTCCAACGAAATAAACCTTACTACTTTACCGCGACCGAAGGATATGATCTGCAACCATAATTGAAGGCCACAGTTGTAATAAAAAAGGTAAAAACATCCTGTTTTTGCACTTTTGGTGAGCCGCTGTGCAGGCTTGGTAGATAGTAGCAATGTTAAACTCTGTGGTTATACTCTACATAACAATACCTTTAAAACAAAGTATCGCTGCCCCCCCCCCATTCCATTTAAAATTTTGGGGGTAGTTGTCGCCCCCGATAGGGGTTTAACTTACAGGGGACGAAAATGGCAAAAAGATGTTTCCCCCTATAATCAAGAATAGACGAGTAGTACAATAAATCTGTTATGGAAAAGCGGGTTTACGGGAAAAATACCATAAGCGATTTTATTTAATATGCATCACATGCCCCCCTAACCATTCATGAAATAAAAGCGCTTATGGTATTTTTTTCGCGCAAATTTTACAGATTGGCTGTACTAGAGTCCGAGCGTTTTTTTTTTAATAACCTGGGGTGCCCAAAATTGGCTTTGTTTCGTTTTTAAATGGCCACCCTGTATAAGTTGCCACCATAAACATATGAACTTTGGGTAAATTATCAGATTTACCCTTTAAAAAACCTCATAATCCGCAGAAAAATGATATTGGTTTTTTAGCAGCGTTTTAGAGTTTAACAAACCACTACCTACGTTAAACATCCTTTACAGTACAGGGTTTTCTTTTATATTTAGACCCCTATTCAGAGGAAAAACTATAAGAGATAGAAAAAAACTTTAAATATGAAAGTTTTATGATTTTTACTGAATCATCAGAATATTAGCAAAAAATTATTAAAATACTATTACAATGCCGAAAAATATAAGCAACTTATGTTTTTTTAAATGGAACACCCTGTATTTATTTCATTAAAATTATAGATCTTTTTTTCCTGATTACAAAAATATAGGGTTTGTCTATATTAACTCCAACCAGTTTTAAGATATTAGCGATATAAAATAAAAATTAAAAATACTTTCTTTTATGAAATTTTAAAATATATTTAATACAAAATAAAGAAAAAATGCAGAACCATAGAAAATTATTGATTTTCAACATAACCCCCTTCATTTAATATACATTTTTGAATGTTTCCTAATAACTTATGATTTATTGCGTTCATAATGAACACTGGAAAGTCCCTATTTAGCACCAAAATTTCTTCGTGAATTCTTTGTTCCAGAACTTGAACGTTTTCTGGCCTATTGTAATAAATTTTATTTTTTAAATAGCCCCAAAGAAAAATGTCCAGAACCGTCAAGTCAGGGCTGTTTGCCGGCCACCTTATTGGTCCGTTTCTTCCAATCCACGTATTATATTTTTCATTTAAGTATCTTGTAACAGGGACAACATTATGGGGTGGGGCACCGTCCTGTTGCCAAATGAGCGTAGCGTATTGGTTGAGAGGAAGCTCTTCCAAAATGTTTTCAATCTCATTTTCAAGAAATTCCATATATCTTGGACCAGTTAAACTCCCATTATAAATTATTGGACCAATGACCCTATTTCCTATAATGCCACACCACACATTTATAGACCTACGACCCTGAATTCTAACAGGCTGAATTTTGTGGGGATTTGAAGTTGCCCAAAAATGTTTATTTTTTCGGTTAAACATACCAGCTGTGCTGAAATTTGCCTCGTCGGTAAATAAAATTTTGTTTAAAAGATTCCCATCATTTTCACGCCTTCTTAAAACATCCAAACAAAATTCTAGCCGCTGTCTCTTGTGATCTTCTGTTAAGTTTTGGACTGGTAAAAATTTATATGGATGATATCCGTATTTTTTCAAAATTTCGTGTATTTTTGATAGGGATTTATTAAAATGGCCTGCCGCATCTGGTATAGAATTTTCAGGATTTTCTGTAATACAACATTTAAGTAATTATTGTAGGATTTAAGAATTAGTATAAACTAGAATGTTTACCTTCAAAGAACAGCAAGACATTTAAATCTAATTGCTCATCTCTCATTACTGTCCTCTTTTTCCTTTCTAAGCTTTTGGTCTCTTCAAATTTTTTCACAACATATTTAATAGTGCTTTTGGAAGGTAAAATTCTATTGGGAAATATCCTGTGGTACTCATTAAGAGTTGTAGATGGATTTCTATTATTAGAATAATATAGATGGATAATATCGAATTTTTCTGCTGTAGAATATCCCATGTTATTGTTTTAAGTACGTAGCAAAATGTTCGTTTAATACAAGCAAACAACGACAAAAATGTCATAATAACATGTGTTTTCAATGGCGACAGACCTTTATCATTTTTTATTTCCAAAGCATTCTAGACTAGAAACTAAATACAACTTCTTAAAATTTTGATCGTTTATATCTTAAAACTGGTTGGAGTTAATATAGACAAACCCTATATTTTTGTAATCAGGAAAAAAAGATCTATAATTTTAATGAAATAAATACAGGGTGTTCCATTTAAAAAAACATAAGTTGCTTATATTTTTCGGCATTGTAATAGTATTTTAATAATTTTTTGCTAATATTCTGATGATTCAGTAAAAATCATAAAACTTTCATATTTAAAGTTTTTTTCTATCTCTTATAGTTTTTCCTCTAAATAGGGGTCTAAATATAAAAGAAAACCCTGTACATAAAATAAAAAAGGACTGACAATTTAGAACTGGTAAACCTATCTTAAAAATGCTGCAATGTTGGTCCGAGCCCTAGCTTTTACTGCATTGTCACGTACACCGATGTTCCTCAGCGCATTCATCAATGCTTACTAAAAGAATCTTTGAAATTATATTATCTTCGACAGTTTTTACGGTGGTACTCTAAGAAAGTAAATCATGTATTGCAGATCCCTAACCAATATAACCGTTTTATAAGGTTTTTTAAACTATCAAATTAACGTTATTCTTTTAACCGCCGTAACGTAAATAATCCTGATTTCGTGACAAGTGACGTCACGCTGCTTCCCGCGCTTTAAACTTGTTTGAAATTATTTGCGGTCGCGTGGAACTTCAATAAATTAATTAATGATATTTAAGGCGTCATATTTTTCATATACTACCCTCTCTAAAAAAATGAAGGAGGTGAATCCTCACCTCATTTTAAGAGGAAAATGTGATATAAAAGTTTTTCGCATGTCGCTTCGGTTTCGAAATATAGGGTGATAAAAAAAAATTTGCATTTTTTTTTCATTTTATTAATTAATGCCAAACGATATTCTAATGATATTTGTTAAACATAAGGGATTAGAGCACTTTACTTTGGGTCAATTTTAAATTTATAATAATTACAATTGGCGGAGATCTGGGTAAAAGAGTACCTTAATTTTTTACTTATTTTTCGTATTTGTATCATTATGTTGCGTGAAATGATACGAGTAGGTTTTACTTCGTTCCATGGCAACCACATTTGTTTTCTCCGTAACATTTGTCCCCTGTTTAACATCTTTCAAATAATATCCTTTTGAATTTATTTATACTACATTACATACTTTTCATAATGGCTGAGTTTACCAATCAAGCAATGGCTCAAATTCATTTTATGTACGGCTAGAGGCGAGACGTTTATATGCAGAACGTTTTCCTAATAGACGAGTAGGTACCGTATTCGGAAACATTTACAAGATTGTACCTCAGATTAAAGGCAACAGGTAGCTTTGCAAAAAGCAAAATAGGCGGCCGACCACTTACAGTTAGAACCGTACAACTTGTGGAAGAGGTTGAATGTGAGTTACAAAACAGTATGGAGTATCTTAAAGGACTATTTACTTTATCCTTATCACGTACAAAGAGTGCAAGCTTTGTTGCCTAGAGACTTTCCAGCTCGAGTTAATTTTTGTAACTGGTTTCAAAAAAATTCTTTAAGGGTCCCACATTTTTCGGCAAAAATACTATTTACAGATGAAGCGAATTTTTCCAGACAAGGCATCATAAATTTTCACAACAACCATATTTGGGCGGAAGATAATCCTGATGCTATTATCGAATGACATCACCAGTATACATTTTCTTTTAATATTTGGGCAGGGATTATTGGAGATAGCTTAGTTGGGCCGTATTTTTTTTCCAAATCGACTTACTGGTGATGTCTATTACAACTTCCTTACAGATGGATTGCCAGAATTGATGGAAGCAATGCCATTAAGAACGAGAACTTTAATCTGGTTCATGTATGACGGCGCTCCCCCTCACTTTGCAGTACGTGTTAGAAACTGTTTAGATCAACAATATCCTGCTCGTTGGATAGGCAGAGGAGGACCTCACCCATGGCCACCCCGTACGGCGGATCTGAATCCATTGGATTTTTATTTCTGGGGTCACCTTAAACAACTCGTTTATACTACTCCTATTGAAACTGAAGAAGACCTTCGACTGCGTATTATTGATGGTTTTAATACGATTCGCGCCAGTCCCGAAATTTTCCAACACGTAAGAGAAAATTTAGCACGTCGTGTACATGGGTGTTTACTGGCTCATTGAGGACAGACAGGACAGCAATTTATTTGACTTTTGTTCATGTGAGTTTATTATTAAAAGTTTTTAAATCAATTATTAAAATTATTATTATTGCTTTACTAATTTTTTTTTAACACCATGTATTTCGAAAAAGAAGCGACATGCAAAAAACTTTTTTACCACATTTTCGTCTTAAAATAAGGTGAGGATTCACCTGCTTTATTTTTTCAGAGAGGTTAGGAAACACCCTGTATATCGTAGTTTTTAATGTAATTGAGTATATTTAATATGCAAGTTCCCTATTAGATGGATATAGTAAAATCTAATTATTATAAACTTACTGAGAATTGTTAACTATTATATCAGTTAATCCTGTAAGAACAATATCGTTGTATTTTTGTTCCAAATTGACTGGACCGGAGCCAGCTCCAACTGTCATCGTAGGTATTTGATATGGGTCTAGTGGTGCTAAATTATATTCTGGTAAGCCTAAAAATAAATGAGAAACGAACCCTACAGTGTTCTGTTCAAGGAAAAGTCCTATAAGAATAACATGGGGCGGAAATTCTTTATTTTTGTAACCGTTTCGTAACTTTTCCCATTCTTATTTGAAACGTCGCGTCGGTCAAAAGGAACCGGACATGAACAAGAATTTTAAAATGATCCACGCCCTAACATGGTTACAAAAATGCGATGCATGTTCTTATTCTTATGGGACTTGTATCTGAGGCTCTAGCAGAACTTACAAGAACAATAAAAATACATAATCAATGTTTGCTAATTTACCATTTTTGACTAATTTTATTCCATTTTCAATTGCACTGTTAAGACAAGACTCAAAGTGGGATTCCTTTACTTTGCACGGTTTAAAGCCATCATCTAAAACGCATTAAATAGATATTTATGTTTGCCATTTTATTTTGTGAAAAGGAAAATTGGATAACCAGCGTAGCGAACTAAATAAAAACACGCGCATACCAGACCCTAAAATGAACAAACAAATTAATACCTATTTTATCAAATTCAAAATTAAAGCCATAAAATCCAAAATCAAGTGACATAAAGTTCTTTTCACAATAAATGGTTTAGACCTTTTAACTGCAATAAAACTATGGAGTCGACCTCATTGTGTGGACAATAAATAGGTAAAGTATAATGGCGTAGTAAAGGGTGATGTGTTTATATTAATTTAATGATATGAGAAAAAAACGAAATATTATAAATAATTTAATATTACCTATAGTTATTTACATGTATAATATAATTTCGCTGTCGCTATCATCATTTAAATTAATTATAATCGGTTTAATTGTATCATGCAGAGTAACATAACAAGTTTCTATAGTAATTACATGATGGATTAAATTTAATTCACACATTTTTTTATTAATTATACAACACTGTACTTAAAGTCGGGGAAGTATTTCTGACCTAACAATTAATCTTAATTGGTGCCACATGTGCTCTATGGCATTAAAAATACAATAATAAGGTGGGAACCGTAGCACAGTATGTCCCATTTCCTATACCAATGCGTCACAAACATATACTTTTATTTGAGCCTTATATAATTGGCGACTGTAATAGCTCGCATTGTCCATTACTATCACGCTATTCTGAGAAAGGTTTGGTAAAAGAAAAATTTTGAACCATTCTTCAAAATGTTCTGCTGTTGTATCTTCATGGTAGTCCACGCAGGAGCCTTTAATATTCTTTGCAGAAAGCCACAAGGCATTTGGGACCCAACCTTTTTTCTGATCCGGCATGTAAAATGCTAATTATTTTCCCTTTATTTGACGGAGCTCCTGTTTTACACCTGCGAGAAGAATCGGACCATCCTTGAATGGCGTGTCATGCGTGTCAAACCATGTCTCATCGAGGTAAATTATTGGACGATTTTCAGAACAATATTTTCTTAACGATGTTTTATACTCACGACGCCATTTTTTTAATCGCTGAGATTCCTTCCTAAGTACTTTCTTTTTTGTCAATTGTACGATATCTGAAGCCAAATTTAAACGAAACTCTTCAAAGGCTGGCTAGTGATGTTACAGCGTATTTGAGTCTCGTCATTAGTGAGCCGTTGCTTCAGAGTTTCTAATGTAAGTAATGTAATTCCCAACATATTTTGTTTAGCTTAATGACTGCGATAAAACCCTGCATAATGAAGAATGAATAGTATATTAAAGTACATGTTTTATAAAGCATCATCTTATAGCACGCGTCCATGTTAAAAAACGAGCCACTTGCGGCGAGTTTTTTAACGGGACAAGTGCTCTAACTGCTTTATAAAACACGTACTTTATACTATTTTTTCTATTTTGTATTTTTTTCAATAAGACAATACATATATAAAAAGAAAATCAACCCTTCAAATTTTGTAAATTTGTATGTCTAAATTCTATGTTGGTAATACTATAAATTTACTTTTATCATAGTAGCCTTGACAATAAATAATATTTTCTTTGTGTCATTGTCACGAAATTTGTGTTTTAATATTTCATAGAGTTGTTCATAATTATAATTAAAAAAATATGGAGCATGATAATCTAAGTTTAACTCCCCCTGAGTTAAGGGATATTGCTAATAAAACGATAAATCAACGTTTACCAGAGAAATCCCGAAAACTTTCTTTTCTCATGGATCACAATAACAGGAAACGTCAGACGTCAACAGAATAAAACATTTAAATATTACCAATGCCAACTTTTAAAAAATAAAAAAACGGTATCGTAATAGATCTGTTTCGATACTGAAAACGGTATCGTAATAGATTTCTTATGAAACAAAATTAGAAAAATAGTAGTTTTCCTATTCAGTGCGCAAAGTTATGTTTTCCCCCACGCGAAAGCAGTTAGACGAACGACGCGAAGCGGAGTTCGGATAAGCTTTAAGTGCGGGAAAACTACTTTGCGCACGTGTTAGGAACAATATTTTTTCTACGAGTGAAATAACTATATATTTTTTTAATTTTAAATTTTTATTGACATCAAAAACAACTATTTTTTTAATTTTAAATTTTTATTGACATCAAAAACAACTTATAACTACTTATACCTAAATTGCCTATTTATTATTATTAATTACATTAATATGGAATGTGCAGTTGGTCGCTTTTTCTACATTTATTGCAGATCTAGCAACTAGAGGTGAAAATGTTGTAGTAGATGTCATTTCCTGGTTCATCAGTACTGTCGTGTTGCAAAAGGAATAAATGGATCCATTCTTTGAAGTACTTGGAACTGCTTCACATTTTTTAGGGCTGCAGCTTAAAATTTTGTTGCTTAGCCCTTTTTTATAAGTTGTGGACTCATCGATGTATCCCTCAGCTACCGCAGTAGATTTCCAACCCCCCAAACGTTTTATGTCAGTGATTCCTTCTCCAGAATTGGCCAGTAACGTTGCTGATGACCTTCTGAAACTGTGCCCTGTATAGAGTTCCGGATTTGGCAGTTTCAAAAAGGCAGCTATTTCAGAAGGCATCTTTCCGAAACTATTTACTCCAACACATTGTGAAACGCATTTATCTTTTTTGTAGACTAAGAAAAAACGGTTGTTTGACGTTATCGGGCGTAAGCTTTTGTATTTTCTGTACAGTTGCAGGTAGGCTCCGTTATGAATTTCTTCCGATATTATAAAGTTTCTTGCTGTATGATTTTTTGAATTCCTAATTTTGACAATTATGAGGTTTTCTTTATCTTCAATATCGGCAGTGGTTAAATTTGCTAGCTCTTCCCTTCGGCATGCGCCGGCAAGTCCAAAAATAGTGGCAACTTTAATTAAAAGGTAAATTTCATCTGGTGCCGAATTAATAAAACTGAATATTTCTTCCTTCGTAAATATTTTTGCTTTTTTTGGTTTAAACCCAATATTCTGCTTTTTCAGAAATGCAGTGAGCTTATAAAATTCACCAATATCGATGTCTCTTTTTATTTTTATTACATTTTTGAGCATTGAATATTTTGACCACATTGTGTTAGGTTTAAATTCTTTGCTTAACTTAAGAAAGTAGGCTAAAAGTACCTCTTCCTTTAACGTTTTTATCCCCCTTTGTTCGCACCATTTGGAAAACAACTCGTACTGTTTCTCGTATTTTTCTCGCGATTTGGCAGGCAGCAATTGCAAACTAGCCATGTTGGCGGCTTCTAGGACATCTTCTGGAAGTTCTTCTTCAGTGATATCCATTTTTAAAACAGTTTTTTTTATTTTAAATAGGTGAAAATGCTAGTGAAAATTTTGAAGAAGACCTCTAAACTGACATGAAAGCGTTGTATGACAATGTATTTTGGTTGCTAAGGGAACAAACCGCATTTGACACAAAAATACTTGATTTTTTTTAACTTGAACAAAATTAGAGGAAAATATAATAATGCAGATTTCAAAAAAATTTTGAGCCGCACGGCACAATACTTCGGTATAGTTTATAAGGCAACACATAAACCACCTGTCAACTTTGTCTTGTTACAATATTTTTGTATAAATATCTAAAAAAATTATAAAATATAAGAAAAAAACGCGTCTATAATATGGTAATTTTGCTTTAAAATAAGTGTGCTACTTTGCGTATGCAAAAGTGTGCGCAAAGTAGCTTCTTTGCGGTCACTCGTAGAAAAATATTATATCAGTATTTATACAGGGTATCCCTAAAAAATCTCAGGAGAGTGAAAGTGTTAGTAGCGCAAAAAATATAAAACTCTGTATACTGCCTTTGACAATTTAGACATTATATTGTAGAGATTCCAAAAACTAATAAGTGCATCAAATTTGAAATAATTATCTCAGAAAATATGGCAGAAAAACGAAAAAAAATTAAAGTTTTGACACCCTGTATATCAAATCAATCCCTTAAATATTTTTATGAAATTCAAGAACAACCTATGTAAATAAATACCTGGATTACTTACGAAGTTTTTCAAAAGATGTATGGACTAGTAGCCCCAGTATCAACAAAGATATATTAAAGCTACGTGTCATCTTAAAAGCACTAAATAAAGTTTATCGCTATAATTCTGTTTTCTGCCTTATATTGAGAAAGAAAAGGTATTAACCAATTGCGTGAAATATGTTCGATAAATACAGGTACTTATTTAACATAATTTAAATTATCTATTTTGGATCATTTACATGACGGCAATAATTATGCAGTTTGCCGTTGGTAATGAGACAGTAAGATCAAGTATACACGATTGACAATTAAAAAATAAAACGCAATCGAAATATCTAGCTAGGAGTCATAACTTTTTTATATGAGCTTGTGTTACATTGCTGAGCAATAAAATATCCCGTAGATTGGGATACTTTGATCAATTTTCCAATACAATGTTGAACAGCATCTAAATTTTTGTAAAAAATGTACTAATATCTATCTAAACCTATATTATGAATGGCTGTGCTACAACAAGTTGACTATTAATGTAAATAAAAGTGTATACATATATGATAATTAAACAAAAAGGAAAAAAAAAACGTGTGATCCAAAAATAAAATTAAACAATCAACTGCTAAAACAAGTATCAGAATATAAATATCTTGGTCTTATAATTTCCAACAATTTAACATGGAATTCTCAAATAAGTAACATTATCAATAAAGTGGCACCTATTCTTGGAGCACTTAGGAGATGCTCCCACCAACTCAGTGATAATTCAAGATACCTTCTGTATAACAGTTTTATTGAACCACATTTAAGACATCTATTACCTTGTTGGGGTAATGCTAGGAATATTTAATAAAGAAACTACAAAGACTACAAAATAAATCAATAAAAGCTTTATTTGCCATAAATTATTATACACCCAGTGAAGACTTGTACAGAACATACCCATTTCTTACTATAAATCAACTTAGAAAATTTGAGCAAACCAAATTAATACATAGTGTACAAAATAAATTAATTAAAGCAAACACAGTCCTAAAACAAAACAAAGATTATTACAACTATAATATAAGATCAAAAGATGCCTTAAGAAATACATTTGCTCGCTCAAAGAGAAAACAAGACTCTCCATATGAGGGAAGCATTCAAACCTATAATAATATTCCTGATGAACACCGAAAAAAAATACTGCATACCAACCTGAAAAATATATTAAAGAGACAGTACCAAACTAATATAATATAGAAAATTTAACATGTTATTTAGACATTTTTTTACTTTCTCTGTAAAATGTAAACATTAGAATTTTAACTATTACTTTTACCATTTAAGGAATTTGTTAAAAATGTATTGTTATTATATATATATATATAGGCCTCATTACCAGATTTATCTGTTTCGAGGTCAGTAATAAATAAATAAAATAATAAAAATAAATAATAATAAACATGCCTATTTAGCAACTTTTAGGCATTTTCGTTCGTCGATTCAACGATAAATAAAGACAAAACCAATCTTTTTCTTATGAATATTTTATTTAAAAAAAAACAGCCTTTGTAATCAGCCTTCGAACTCTGGAAAACTTAACAAAAGCTCTTAAACTACCTATACTTGATGCAAAACAATTTCCAATGCACGTCATACCCTTCGGGTGACGTCAGTTATCGGCAGTGTTGTCAGCTTGTAACCAAAAGAACCGAGTGAGGGAATCTCACTGTTTTTTTTTTAATTTAAAAATTTCCCATAGTTTATATATTTGTTTACTGCATAATACCTTTTACCATCAGCTTTAGTAGTTCTAAAACTTCTTTTTTTCATCTTGCCAAGGGTCGACCAATTCATGTTTTATCCAAGAGAACGAATTGGTACAAGAATGCTTCTTTTTCTTTAATATATTCTTTCAAAAATACCAGTCGTTTGAAAGCTACATGGGAAAGTTCCATAAGTCCTCGCCTCAGTTCATCTTTTTACAATCCGAAGCCTATTTTCTTGGAAAGGCTTCTTAAAGAGTTAAGACAACCATCAAATAGTTCTCTGTCTTTCAATTTTTAACTTAAAGTTGTCAAAGTTACATGATGTTCTAAAAAAATATATTATATTGACAGTAGACAGTGCTTTTATTCAAGTGGACCATCCTTCCATGAAACCTTGCCTCGCACTTTTTATATGTTCATCCTGTCATATTTTACCAACGGTATATCCTTCATTTAACCAAGTTTCGTCCATATAATAGATATTCCTGTTTTGCCTTCGAAACTCCAAGTTTTCCATGTAATGTATTTCTTCTTATTCATGGGTGGAATGAAATCAGCCTTTTTTCATCCTCATTTATTACAGTTTCTGGTTTTCCTGTACTTCTCTTTGGTGACCTGATGGGGCCGCGTTTATCCTCGTGCACAAGTCGTTATATTGTTGACTGTCCGACTCCAGTCATATTTGTTTCATTCCAGTCTTCAGTCGTTTCTGTGGTATTGTATTATTAATCGCAGTACGACGAACATCGCGACGAGCAACGGAGCGAGATGAACTACTCCACTATGTTTTTAACACGATTAGGGTATTTTTCCTCATAATAAAAATATCGACATTTATTCAAAAGTTATTCAGAAAAACAAAAATAAAACTTTAACACCCTGTATCTTCGAAACGAAACATTTCTGGACACAGGTTTATAGGAACTTTTTTTTATATTTTAGACAAGGTAACTCGTCCTCATATTTTTAGCAATATTAATGAAACGCCCTCGTACAATAAAACTCCGTAATATAAGTACTTAAGATTTATATTTTACAACAATAAAAAAGCCGAATCAAATACAATCATGCGCCATCGCCTTGATTATTATATTCCCACAATCTATTGTAATCATTGTCATCTAAATCGCGATCACTTTTTATGTTTGTGGAAAATGGTCTTTTGCTGGTCGCTGCTGCAGCATATGGTGCTTCAACATTAATAGTATTATCAATTTGAGAGTCTCTTATAACCAGTTGCCCATTTGGTGACAGCCCTGGAACGTACGCGGTGGGACTGTTTATACCATGATCCCAGGATCTACCTAGACTGACCTAAAAACAAAGCTTATTTAGGTTGGTCAGGTCAACAAATAAATTACCAGAACCTCACACAACGTTAAGTGAATATCACCAAGAAAGCTTGCTGCACACTGGGCCTTTCACATAAATCTGGAAAAATAAGGGTCAAGAGGAACATCAGCAAATGCAAGATTAACACGCATTATTAAACCCCAATATATAGGTCCCAACATCCTCAAACCGCAATAAATGGAGATCAATTATTATAATAATTATATTTTGAGACATAATAGACTACACACTAATACAAGATTAAAATTAAGTTTAATTAATTAATTCTACTTTACTACTAAATTAAGTTCCGTGTTACTGTCACTATCTTCATCTAGACTAAGGGTTGAACATTATAGTTTTCAAAGCTAAGATATAATGTTCATGGAAAAGACACTTCAGAACGTCTTCGTGGAAGTTTACTAACAGGTAACTATTTTGGGTGACCAAATAACAAGCAATTAAACTCGCTGCGAGTAGATTTCTTAGGAACAGCCATGGCAAAGTGGTTAATATAATCACATTACTAATCCGTTTTAAACAAATACTATATGGCACTCACAGAAACAACAAACCGCCCGAGTCATTCTCTGGTTGAACACGCATTACATCGTGGGGACAGTCCATTGGCACAGAATAGAAAAAGCGGTGTGGGGGGGACAACAGGAATTGACGGGCTCCAACACGCAACAAAGAGCGTCGCGCGGGGCCCCTGCTCGGGTACGTCTTAAATACGTTAAATTAAGGATTTTTAAATGCTTTGCGCTAACTTAAATTAATAAATTTTGGTTGTTTTCGTATTCCAACGTATTTCTTTGGTTTTCTTTTAAAACTTTTTCACCATAGCAGTTTTTTTTATCTTATTCGTCTATCGCTCTAAAACAAACGAATAAAAACTCTATTTTTTCAATAAATTTCAAATATTCAAGATTGAGAGACGTGTAACTGCTGCTGTTTTTGAAAGGCTTGTGGGTGAAACTAAAGAGGGAAGCAATAAACACACAAAAGACAAAGATACTTTACACAGTAATGAACGAGAAGAAACGAAAAGATACCCAGGAGTTGAACTAAATGCGGAGGGAACAGAAAAAGCAGAAAAAACACGTAACAGAATAATATCAGCAAACAAAGCATCTGCACGAGCATGGGATGTGGAAAAGACGAAATAATCTAGAATTCGCTAGGTTGCAAGGACTTGGATGTGCCAGACATATGACCAGAATGCCAGAGACACGATTGGCAAAAGATCGCTTATTGGGAGAATGCAGGGCTCAGGAAGCACATCTTAATGGGCTTCAGGATTTGGAGTGGCCCGCGTCTAGTCTGGAGGCGAAAGATAACACACTCAACCGCCATTAGATGAATGGGTGTAACGGCTATGATGATGATGATGATGATGATGATTTAGAGAGAGTTATAACCGCTTTCTCTATATTTAAAGTTAAGCATACCTTGTTAGTACCCAAGTATGTTGCATCTCCAGTTATGTTACTGTTAATAACCAGAAATCCATACGAGCGATCCGGCGATGTATCCGGTGCAAAGATTGCTACATCTTCGGTATCCTTATTTGCCACAGTGTTGAATGTTACCATTTTAAATACCGCAGCCGCACCTCCGAATACATAGTCAATTTCACCTTCAATGTAGCACATGTGTACCATAACTCGCTGGATCTCGTCATTTTCACCTGCTTCTATACCCAATCCTACTGTGTCTTGAACACCTAAGAAGCGGTTGTCCATAAGATGAAGCTGAAATATTTGGAATACTTAATCAGTATCAGCAGGTTAGTTCAGGTTAGTTGTCAATCGCAAACATAAAAAGTTAAACAATTGTAATTGAATTATGGTTTCCAACACTGACTTTCAAGTTAAGTATAAGCAACTAGTACTATGTTTTCTTGTAGTCACAGTACAGGATGCCTTACTTTGTCTCCAGATGTCTTTATAGCAACTGCTTGTGCATCTGTAGCACTATTGTGAATTTTAACCCCTTGCAATTGAAAGTTGTCACTCTGAATCCAAAATACTGCAGTGCATTCAGTGTCTATGACGTCCTTTTTATTAGCACACGCGGTATAAAGGGACCAAGCAGGATCACCTTCTTGATAGTGCTTCCCATCTGGATTGACAATGCTTATGTATTGAGCAGGTGTCGCAGTAGCACTGAGTGCGGCCATAATATGAACGTCTTCGGCTGAATTACCTCCTCCGTATATGGTAAGCGGAATTTCTCCTTTGATATAGACTGTTTCCCTAGAACAGGTAATTTTTGTTTTGTCACCACCATAGCAAAGTTATATATTTTTTGACCTTCTAGAGCCCCCAGTATTATTTTTACTTCCCAACATATTTCGTTTGGCTTAATGGCTGCAATGAACCCCCTCCTAAACTCGGCTTTCGCAGAGACGTATTAACCCACATTTATTTTTAATGCCAGTTTATAATAACAATAGATAGGTACATTACTTGATTTGTTATCAAAATCAATAACTGCCTAATTAAGGTTTTCTAGAAACAACTTAATTATTAGGATATTTCTCAAAACATTTTAGTTACAGGTATCTGTTTATATAGCTTATATAAATAGTTAACATAATATTCGAAATAGATTAGTACCTATCTATTTTACTTTGAAACAGTGTGCAACAAGTTAATATTAAAAATGTGTGGAGACCTTGGGAATCTTCAGCTAATGCGATATCTAGCTACCCTAAACAGTCCAGGAAGCATTTATCTTATGACGCTAAAGTGATCGTGAAAAATGTATATTAAAAATACCAGTGAAATGACGAAAGTTCCATTATCGACGGTACGAGATATTATGCTAAAAGGACATTTTAAAAGAAAAGTTCACAAAGATACCGGAAAAATGAAGTGCGTAGATGATTGTGGCAAAGATGTTATTCGCAGGAAAATATACCAAATCTATCGAGAAAATGTTGTGCCCACGTTAGATTATTTAAAAACACGGTTAACAACTGACGATACAACGATATCATGTAGCAGGACAAATCTTCACCGCGCTTTGCAAGAGATGGGATTTAAGTATAAGACAATAAACAAGAGACAAATTATTATGGAGTCCGAAATATTTAGAAAAATGAGATGTCTGTACCTTAGGGAAATAAAAAAGTTTAGATCCGAAAAACGTTCAATAGTTTATCTGAATGAGACGTGGTTTGACACTCATGAGACTGTCAAAAAGGGATGGGTTAATTTAACTGAAAAATGCCAAAATAAAGCCCCTTCAAATAAAGGAAAACGAATAACAATAATTCATGCAGGTTGGGAGAATGGATGGATCCCTAATTGTTTATTACTGTCGGCAAAAAATATAAAGGATTCAAGTCTGGACTATCATGAAGTTACCAACGCCGTTTTTTGAAAGCTGGTTTAAAGACAGTTTGCTTTCAAAAAAAGTTGCCCTTTTCCGCACGCAAACTTTTCACACTTGTTTTGTACTTATAATAAATTAATATACATATATAATACAAGTAATGGTTAAAATAAACATAATACACATTGCTACTATAAGGTATTACTACGGCTTTTCATTTAACTACAAAATCCGTTCCTAACCCCTTATTTCATTTCATTTCAGTAATATAAACAGTGATGCCAGCTGGGGCCAGGTAGATTTCGCTGGTTGGCACGCTTATCGATAGTTTGTATATAGGTAGTTTTACCAAGAAATTCTTTAAAATTTGGCGATCGAACAGGTAACGGGGTTTCTTTGGGTGTTTATAATATAATAAAACTATTATTGCAGTTATTAGGTCAAAGGAAATATGTTCGGATGGACTTTTTTACTTACATATACATTCCTGCTTCAATGCGAATATATGTTCGATTAGCAGCATTGCCATTCGTAATAGCTTGATTGACAACTGCTTGAATCGAGTCTCCAGATTTAACTACATAGTCTGGCTCAGTAGGGATAATAATATCCTCAGGTTCCCATCCGGAAAAGTAGTTGCTTTGGGTATATTTTTCTGCTTCATCCTCTGATAAGATTGGACGAGTCTTGGTTCCCGGGTACGTTTGGTGGTTCGCAAAAGATTCTTTAGCAACCATCAAGGTGATTAGTAAAAATGTGCGATGCTTCATGGCTGATCTACAAGGTAATAGGTAGCTCCTATTTTGATAGATCTTAGACACAATTGAAATTTAAAGACACGGTCTACAGAAACTGGATACCATACTAAGTTTTTTTTTAAATTTAGCTTACCTTATAATAGACATACAAATTATAGGTATTCAAAACTATAAAATTTGAGTGTTAGATCAGGAGTTCTGCTTACACCTAATAGGTAGTCGCTAGTGCAATTACGTGAACACTAGCAGGTGCTAATCTTATCATATTAGATTGTTCATATATTTACGTATAAGCATGATTACGCAAAATATATATAAATAAAATATAAGTGGCACTTTTAAAATATATAGATGTTTTTGAAGTGCCTGGATTAATATTAGCAGCAGCTAACCCCAGTGCCGGATTAAACCCTGTGAAGGCCCCTGGACAGTCTTGGGGCCCCTCGCCCCCCATGAAAATTATAATACGTTTGTAATTTTACCAAACAACAATTTTGATAAGCCAGAGAATAAATTTTAAATATTCACTTTCTTCAATTTGTTTGTGGTGAAATTTTTCAGGATATCTTGAAAGGTCTAATGTTTGCAAAACATCGTATTCAGTGACCATAATGGCAAGCGAGTTCACAGTCGTACTTGTGTCATTGAAGACCGATGACAATTTTTCAGAAGCTTTAATTTTGAAAAGGTTCGTTCACCAGTAGCGTTTGTGACCACGAGACAGCTATAAATTTTTAAGGCGGTCATAACATTTCGTTGATTGCACCTTATTTTTAAAAATGAGTTTGTATGAGCGCGATGCTGACACCTTTTTGAAATTTTGTAAATGTGATACGAAATACTTGAAATGAACCATTTCTTCTACACGCTTCAGCTCGATGTTCTCAGAGGATAATTATTTGTAAATATTTAGGCTGCTTCTTTAATTGCGACGTCTGTCTTTGATGGACAAGCAACGACAAATCCAAATAACGAATGGGCTATCATATGCTTTTATCCGACGTGAAAGCTCTATATATAACCTACCCAGTATTGGTAGATCAGTTTCAATCTAAAACTTTTCTCTCCTCTCTATATCATTCTCCCAAGCATTAAGAATATCGGACGTTGGGAAAATCAGTATTTATACCTGTATTGAGGGGGTCTATGAAATACTCCTACAAGAATTAATTGATTTATGATTTAAATTAAACTAAAAATAAGAATTCTAAATCGTCTATTACTTGAAACTTGAGGTCAATATATTATGTGTAATATAGTTCTTAACTTAACAATGGACTTAACGCCAGTGCTGTTGCGAGTAAAACTAGTAATTCGACTAAGTTAGCTCTGACTGCAGTGAAAGAAATCGTGTCAAATCCCATCAAATCAAGAAAGAAGCGTAAAGATGCCTGTTTCGACGAAGCCGACAAGGACTTGATAAGGCGGAAAGTCTACACCATATACAAAGAACAACGCGTACCTACATTAGAAACTCTGAAGCAACGGCTTACTAATGACGAAACCCAAACGAGCTGTAGCATCACTAGCCTTTGAAGAGTTTTGTTTAAAATGGGCTTCAGATATCGCACAATTGACAAAAAGCCAGTACTTATGGAATCCCAGCGATTACAAAAATGATATCGTGAGTATACAACATCGATAAAAAAATATTATTCTGAAAATCGTCCAACATGAGACATGGTTTGACACGCATGACACACCATCCAAAGGATGGTCCAATTCTTCCAGCAGGTGTAATACAAGAGCTCCGTTAAATAAAGAGAAAATAATTACCATTTTACATGCCGGGTCAGAAAACGGTTGGGTCTCAAACGCCTTGTGGCTTTCTGCAAAGAATATTAAAGACTGCTGCTGATACAAGTGCAGAACCTTTTAAAGAATGGTTTAAAAATTGTCTTTTACCAAACCTTCCTCAGAATAGCATTATAGTAAAGGACAATGCGACCTATCACAGTCGCCAATTATATAAGGGTCCAGGTTCAAATAATACGAAATTGGAGATTAAAAACTACATGGCGGTGAACGATGTATATTTTGAAGAATGTTATAAAAAAAGTGATCTTTTAGAAGTTTTAAAGGCATTCTGTATAAAAAAAGTATATGTTTGTGACGCACCTTATTATTGTATTTTTATTGCCATAGAGCAGCTTTATACTTAACATATTTATTGTCCACACAATGGGATTAACCCTTTGGTTTTATTTCAGTTAGAAGGTCAAAACCATTTATTGTGAAAAGAGCTTTACCTACAGTGAATAAGTCGGGATATTGCCGATTTTTCACAAATCTCCAACAGAGTAGGTTTCCGGTTTTGCAGCAAATTTTTGTATGCTCTTTTGACTCATTATTCTGTACCTATTATTATAGGTAAATAACCAAACTACTTAACAACTAACAACATAACATTAATGCATTAATGTATTGCTAACAATAGTTATTAATGTAGACTGTAAAATCATGTTGTATTGACGTTATAATTGCTGCCACACTATAGCAATTATCAAAATAATAATATACCAACATTTAATAAACGAACAAGATCCCAGTACAGATCAGATCTAACGTAAATATTTAAGATTGTGTTAGAAACGCTATTCGATTAGACAAAAAAAAATAATGTGGGTTGTATTTAAAATAACAGACTTTTGGGATACTTAAAATTGTCACACTTAGAAAGAAATTTCTTAATTAATATTTGTAAAATAGACACTCCATTTTCTCTGATACAAACTCTAGCTCTATGGCGAAGGTTGTGAGATGCCCGAAGAATCTGAAAAGGATTTATTCTTATTCGATTTCCAGCTTGAATAATTCGCTGAAGCAGATCCACACGGGTATCCACCTTCGTTGCATAAACTATGTTGCACATATGACCCCAAAAATAGTAATCGAGTGGATTTAAGTCCGACGGTCTCGCTGGCCAGGATACTGGTCCACCTCTGCCTATCCACGTTTCAGGATAATTCTCATCTAGGGGACAGCGTCGCCACCTTGCCTCGATGTTCAAGGCTTTTCAGGTTGTTTCTCAGATCATGGTCACCGATCAAGCGACTGGCTTTTCTTTGAATGTAATCTAGCAATCTCAGAAAATGTTTAGGAGCAGAGCCCCAAATATGCGAACAGTACTCCAGCGATGGTCGAATTTGGGGTTTATAGAGCATCAAAAGTTGTTGGGGCGTATAGAGGTTCCTAGTTCGGAAAAGTATTCCAAGCTTCTGCGAAGCTGCTTTAGCAACGGCCGCAACGTGACTATGCCAAGACATATGACTATCCCAATTGACGCCCAGTAAATGAATTGATGAAGCCAAGGGAATCGAGTGTCCCGCCATGACTATATCCGGATCTTCAACATTAACTTACTTACTGTCACCCCAAGACAGAATTTCTTCCAGGTCTTCGTTAACGTGTGAGACCTCTTGCTATCTATAGAGATGTGCATTGGCAGCTGATGTACGAGCATCCAAAGTAAAAGATGGAACAATTGTGCTAAGCTATATATAGGATTTTTAGTTTTTTTCAAAAGATCGTTGATATATAGTAAAACGAGGGTGGGCGACAATATAGAACCTAGAGGGACTCCGACGTTGATGTTAAATGTGTCTGAAAGAAACCCATCCATCGCCACTCACAGAGAAAGCTTGACAGCCATGAACAAAACTGAACCGGCATTTCGTATGCTCTCATTGTAGTTAGGAGCTCCTCATGCCATACTCCTTGGAAATGTCCAGTGCTACCGCGCGGGACTCCCCATAATGTTCTATTGCGTTGTTCCAAACGTGATTAACATAAGCAAGAAGGTCTCCGGTTGATCTAGACTAACGAAATCCTGTTACTGGCGGTCACTAATAATGTTAAAGCCTTCCAGGTACTTTAATAATTTTTCGTTGATAGCCTTCTCCATAACTTTTGATATAAATGAAAGCAATGCGATTAGAAGACAGAACGGAATGGTTTGGACTGGTGGTAAAAAACTTTAAAATACCAGACTCCGTCACTCCACTAAAAAGCTCAGCTTTGGAAACAGCATTCCAATTAAGCCTGTTTAAAACTGCATGAGTGAATTGACATTCATCGAAATAATATCCACAATCCCAGTTTTTGCACTCAATATCAGGATTAATGCTCACGCTCTTAGCCTTTCGACATCAGTAAGGGGAAATGCATTGGAATGCTTATTAACACAATTAGGGTCAGGTGAAGATTTAAATGCACTCTTGCAATCAGGATATTTATAGTAATACTTGATCTTGGTTATTGAATGGGTGACATAGGCCATCTTAGATACTAATAGAGGCAAATAAGGAGTATACCAATTTTTTTTTGACAATTCGTTCACACTTTCAAAATTGGGTCAATCATAAGGAACACCAGATGTTTTATGATGGCTGTCAGGGCAAAGTGAATAAAACGGTCGCTTGTAGGAAAATATTCTTGTGTCGACATGTGTAGCTTGTTCTAATAGTTATTTATGTATTAAGGGCATTATGAAGATGTTTATGCCTCCGAGGGCAACAATCTGTAAGTTGCCCGAGGGTATAGACATCAAGTAATGCTCGTGGTACATACAATATTTTATGTGCTACTTCAGATCATTTCAAGTTAAATTAAAAGAAAATTCAAACTCACGAAAGGTTTTTTTTACCAATATAGTTGCTAAATAAACAAAGATAATAAGTGTTCATTGTTGTGCTGTGTCAAAGTCAAAACTGAAATTCATATAAAATAATGGATTTTTTGTTGATTCCGGATAGAATTGCTGTGAATGCTGCCAAAGCTTTGGATAATCTTGTCCCAAAGAAGTCTAAAGACGCCTATGATAAGGAATATTAAAGGTTTGAGGATTGGATGAAAAATAATGATGTAAAAATTATCAACGAGACGGTGCAACTCGGATATTTCCAGGAACTGGTATGTTAAAATTGCTGTTGTAACTTACATTAAAATACTAATTATGTATATCGATTAGTCTGGAACCTAATTCCTAGGCCTAATTCCCTATGGACGAAATATTCAATGTTAATTTTTTTATTTATTTATTTATTTATTTATTTAAAGCCAGTACACTACAGAAAGATCTTATTTCTAAATGGTACAAACGGTACAAAATTAACAATCCCTAGACATACCCGACACTAAAATCATACAATACAAACAGTTTAAACCTTAAGCCTTAAGATGGTCTTTAATGCGGTTAAGCCAATAAGGAATATATCGCAGTCGGAGTAAAATTTATTGTATGTGTGCATCAGCCTGTGAGCAAAGGTATTTGAGCCGTAGTTAGTCCTGTGAAACCTTTCATGAAATAATTGTATTTGTCTTGTGTTTCTACTAGGAATTGAAAATAATACTAAGCTCAACAGATCGCTACAGTCTATACTCCCATTCACCAGTTTATATAAAAACAACACCTGTGCGTTCCTTCGCCGGGTCAGCAAGCTCTGAAAGCCACAGAGTAAGAGTCTTGTCGAGTAGGGTACATTCTGGTAAGGAAAATTATGCTTGTACAAAAGGTATTTAACAAATTTGTTTTGAACCTTTTCCAGTCTATCTATGTGACACGCGTAACCTGGAGACCATACGACAGAACAATACTCTAAAACACTGCGTACTAAACAATTATAAACGCTAGTAAGCGCCTTAGTATCGCCGATGTGTTTTGTGTTCCTCTTGATAAACCCATGCAGCCTAAACCCCCTCAGAACAATACTATCTATATGCTGGTTGAAAGTCAAATCACTGTCAAATATTACACCGAGGTCATTTAACGATGACACACTCTCGATGATCGAGTCTTTAATCTTATACACCGTTCTGTGAGGGTTTCGACGCTTGCAGAAACTAATAGCCCGACACTTAGAAACATTAATACTTAAATAATTCGCCTCGCACCACGCAACGAAGTTGTCAAGGTCAGACTGCAGACAATTAGAATTCGCAGAGACAGTATTATAAAACTTCAAATCGTCCGCATACAGAAGGCAGCGAGACGACCTGAAACAAGAAATGACATCGTTTACAAACAGCAGAAACAGTATGGGTCCAAGATGGGACCCCTGGGGGACGCCTGAGGTGACGAAAATTTCGCGCGAAACAGAACCACAAGCAACAACGCGTTGATGACGTAGAGACAGATACGATTCAATCCACCCAAGGTAATGTCCCGAGATGCCGATATCACCAAGCTTTTTCAGCAACAAGGCATGGCAGACACTGTCGAATGCCTTAGAAAGATCGGTATAAATGCAGTCAACTTGATTCCCAGACTCAACCGATGTTAACAGAAAGTCCTGATATAATGCTAGATTAGTTGCAGTAGATCGGCCTGAAAAAAAACCGTGTTGCTCTGGTATAATATAATTCTTGTAGGTGTTGAAGATCTCAACGGTAATCATGGACTCAAGAAGCTTAGGGATAGCAGAGAGCAGAGAGATTCCACGATAGTTAACTATTTTCGTCCTGTCACCCGACTTGAAAACGGGAATCAAATTAGAATGTTTCCATGAAGAAGGAAAGCAGCCGGTGTTGATAGATCTCTGAAAGAGAGTTCTTAAGGGGTCCAGGAGTGAGCTGCAGCAATTTAACAGGAGTAAAGGGGGTATACCGTCTGGACCAGCCCCCTTGGAAACGTCAAGAGACATTATACTATCCCTAATTTCTTCGATAGTAAAAATGTGAGAAGATAAAATGGATGAGAATTCAGTAGGCAAAGCACCAGAACTGATCGGCTTGGAGTGATCCGAGTAGCAAGACTGAAAATGAGTAGCAAAGGCATTAACAATGTCCGTGGGTTCACTAAGGGTAAGATCGCCGTACTGCATACCAGCTGGGAGACCGGACAACCCCCCCAAATTCCTGACGTAGGACCAAAAGTGCTTGATATTCTCGGGAATCAGAAGTTCGGCGTTGGTAATAAACGTCAAGTAACATACGTCAGTCCGAAACTTGACCTCTCGTCTAATGACGGAGTAGGCGTCATAATCGTTCTGAAGACTCGTTTTTTTGAATTTCTTGTAAAGTTTATTTTTATTAGCGATAAGTTTACGGAGGTCGCGATCAAACCAAGAGGGATATTTCGCTCCTTTAATAGTCTTCTTAGGAACGCAGAGGTCTATACCTTCAAAGAGAACCGAGTAAAATCTCTCAGTTGCCAAATCTATATCAGAGATTGAAGTAAGAAAATCCCAATCAACATGGTTATAAAAATTATTCAAATCGTTGAACTTGGCATTATTAAAATGATAGAAGGTAGATGTGGCATTATTTTTCAACTCTGGGACATTATAAATATTAAAGTAACACTCAATTGCAGGATGGTAGGTATCAATATCAATTAAGGAATCAGAGCACGACAAAACAGATGTTTCATGAAATTCGTCAGCAAAAACGTAGTCCAAAATTCGATCAATACTGTTACGGTGATGATTGACTTGTTGTAATTCTATAAAGGCCATGGTGTTCAACAAGATCTCAGCGGTAGGGGAGCGCAGAGCCGCAGGAACCAATACATCATCCTCGAAAGTCCATTGAACATTGGGAAGGTTAAAGTCCCCGCATATTATAAACCTATGATTATCATATTTATTCCTCATGGATTCGCAGGTATGACAAAAGGATTCATAGCATTGAAGTGATGAGTTCGGAGGGATGTATATGCAGCAAATAATAAATTTAGCCTGATCCACGCATAGTTGAGTCCAGACATCCTCATAAAGGTCGCCAGCTGCAGTATGTACAGCAGACGAACTGTACCTCTTAGAAACCGCGATCAAAACTCCGCCGCCTCGCTGACAATCGAGCAATTCGTAGTCTCTGTCTCTACGATAAACGATGAAAGAAGCATCAAACAGTTCGGAATTAGAGATGTTACTATTTAGCCAAGTTTCAGACAAGAGTATAAGATCATAACAAGAGGAGTATGTAGACCTCAATAGTATATCAGTTTTTGTTCGAAGACCTCTTACATTCTGATAGTACACTGATAACTTGGAAGAGTCGTTGATATTTAGAAATTTAAACCGACTTCGTTGTCAGTTTGTTGAGCGACAGTAACGTTACGATCCGAATGATCAACCCGACCGTCACTGCAGATAGTAGCTGCCTGCAGTCTAGCACATATATAGCCAACCAGGTTTAACTTATCGCTGTAATTTAAATGACCGTAGGAGGTATGACGGAGCAAAGGCAGGAAAAAAACATTCTGATTAGATATATCTAAGTTCCTAATTATAACAGTGTTGTGCTCTTCAATAATTTTGTTTAGAACTGGCCTATTAAGATGAAGAGGAGGACCGGTAAGAATTAGATTAGTGTGTCTACAAGAATGAAAAAGGTTTTTTACATCGTCTCCCTTCAAAGTAATTCCCCTTATGGCGTGTTCCGACCCTAGAAATACAATAATAAAATCGTTTTTTGTGAAGTTCCTAGAATAAAGAGAACAAAGACTTATAATTCCAGAGATAGTAATTCTTCTTCGCCACTGGCAATTTACATCAAATTTGTGTTGAGAGAACTGTTTCATTAAGTGTGTGAGACCTCGAACATTTTCATCTCCAATAACTAAAGTCTGACGTTTCCTTATTGCACGCGAACTAGGCATAACATTAGAGAGAATCGCATGAGCTTCGTTTGCTGCCGTAGACCCAAGAATGGAGGGTGGGTGTTCTCCTGTTGGCCAGATAGGGGAAGAGGTTACAGTCTGGCTACTGCAGTCACGCTTATCAACTGCGTTCTGCATCGCATCCATTACCCGTCTTAGCTCCTTTAGATCATTTGAATAGGCTACATTTTCTTGTTCCAGTGATTCGATTGAAGTTCGTAGGTTATTATTAAAGTCTGTTAATTCCTGAATTTTTTCCTCGAGTTTCCGCCTAGCACCATCCCAATTTTCCAACTTCAAGGTCAAAACAGATTCTTTCTTTTTCAACCCATTTACCTCTATGACCAAAGAGGCATTATGTTTTGTTAATGATTCCACCCGAGATATCAGTTCACTCTCAGCTTCAGTCACAGAGTCTTCAAATACTTGACTATTACGTTTCAGTCTCTTGATTATCTTGTTCTTCTCTAGAAGTTCTCCCTCGAGCAGCTTGATTTTACCAGTGAACGAGGACACTGCCCCGCTCTGCTCATTATGTGTTGTTTGACAAGCAGAAGAGCATAAAATCCTGTAGCCACCCAGCCTGACTACCTCGGTGCAGCGTTCCATACAGCTAGGGTGATAAACCGAATAACATATTAAGCAAAGAAAATTGCAAAATTCCTTATTCCTGCAGCATTTAAATGATCGTTCCATTTTAGCAGTTAGATTTAGAGATTCCAGCAATACGTAATATTAACGTCCGTTCATGCCAAAACTCCTCGCAGGAGCAAAAAAGAAAACATAAACATTGGCCCAGCGATCGGTGGTTTTACAGCAGAGATAAGAAATTTACGATGGATTTTGATGGGAAGATATGATGGTTTTCTTTGTTTTGTAGCGTTATTTTGTAAGAAGCGAACTTGAAATGGTCACTACCGTGCACAACCGAAATTTCCGAACTTAAACAATATAAACATTTATTTAAATTACACTATAAACCACATAAAAGTAGCAAAAAGTAGCAAAAATGACGAGAGCGATAATAAGACATCTGTCTATAAAGAACAGTTACAAATACTCTGGTCATTAATAGTTAATAAAAATATAGATATTGCAAAATATTGCAAGTTAGGCCAGTATCTAAAGCAAGCATCCAAAGGATATGAAGCGAAGAAATCGAAAATTTTGACTTGAGAAGGTGTGCTGAAATTCATCCGTAAAGCTCCCAATGAAACTTTTTTGATGTACAAAGTGGCTCTGTTATTTGGTGTATTTGGTGGGTGCCGCCGCCAAGAGCTACTTAATATGTTGGTTGAACATATAGAGGATAAAGGATCGTTAATATTCCCGATACAAAGACCGATGAAAAGCGTGTCTTCACAATTATTGATGAGAAGGAAATGGGTTGTTTAAGGCTACTGAGAACTTATTGGTCTTTACGCCTGACAAACTGCAACATCAATAGATTCTTTTTGTGTTACCGTAACGGTCGTTGTTTTTCACAGCCAGTTAGGAAGAACACCATAGGCAAGAATTCGTCCATTATTGCAAAACACCTGGGTCTAAGCGATGCGGACAAATATACTGGTCATTGTTTGCGCAGAACCTTTGCAACTTTGTTGGCGGACGCGGGGGCAAACATGACCACATTGAAAATACTTGGCGGTTGGAAAAGTTCAGCTGTGGTTGAGTGATATTTGAAAGACAGTATGTCTTCTAAAAACAAAGTTTCGAAATTGGTAGCTGGAGTACCATCAACGAGACCATCAACATCAAAAAACGTTCAACCATCGTCAATTTCTATTAGTGAAAATCACGAAATAATAGAAAACATTGACTTATCAAAAGCCGGTAAATTCGTTTCTACTGGGTCTTTTCATAACTGTTCATTTAATATAAATGATAAATAAGTTTTTTCGTTAATGCCCTAGGGTATTATATACCATTCAAAGTGTCTGGTAACTATGGTATTATGAAACAATAATATTCGAGTAGGACAAAAGAGTATTAACCTTGATCGATCACAACCGGACCGCCATTGTTGTTTGTGGAACGACATTTTGTTACTCGTCATAACAGTGACGAGAGTTAGTAACATTTCTACATCCTTGGGTTATAAAGATTCGCTAAATAAATTATGGTTGGTGGATCATGATGCATCAAAATAAAAATGCAACTTCATTTATTTGTAATACTGAGGCCTTTTTCAAGGTAATACATTATACATAATATAATAACATCTTTCAAAATGAAATTTTCTCGCGAACACACGGACAATACGTTTATTTAATTATATATTAAACCGTCCTACACTTCATGTTATAACGACGACTTACTCCATGCAACAGGATCGTCTCCTAAATCATTTCTATATAACTTTTTGCCTTCCGCTAGTCTTTCAGCAAATTGCGAGACTAGTGGATCCATACCTGCAAAAGAAAAATCATCTTATTCTGAATCCACATGCATGCGTGATCACGGATATCCGTATGCGTATTACGGATAGGTGAAATTGGCATCATCCGCGTGATACGGACGTAACTAAGTTATACAAACTTGAAAAGTATGTCAAATAAAAATGCCAGATAGTGGCATTTATTCTGAAAATCAAATTTGTTGCATAACTCACCACAAATACAAAAAAAACCAGCTTAAAACTCTTCACTCAATAAATACTTTAGAGTTCTAACCAAAGAATTTAAATAAAAACGTCAAAACAAGGAAAAAAGTTAAAATTAATCAACTTTTATCCGTGATGAACTTGACGAGCTGTCAGCTCCCTAAACAGATATTTGATTGGCTACTGATGATCACGTGATAACAACGGATGCGTTATCACGGATGCATGTGGATTCGGACGTATGGTTCCCAATGATGCTTGAATTGCTGGTTAGGCTGAGCACATACCTACTGGAATCTTTGATCGTGCGGTTTTTTAAAATCGCGGTTATATATATTAATACTCAGAAGAACTTTCTGTGTATACAGGTAAAATTGTCCTCGTCATTTCCGGACACCCTAGCTGTATACGATTAAAAGTTTTCCTTAATGAAATATACGCCCTCGCATTAAGAGCACTTACCACAAGAAGTAACAGCAACAACTTCATCGTCCTTCAAAAAGTAAGCCATAAACTTCAATTTATCTACGTCTCCAGCGTAAATTATATCGTCAAAGTTTCCGTGACCGGCATATCTGAAACCTTTACCAAAGAGCATCGTCCAGAAATATGGAACAGTCTTAAGGGGTTCAGGTTTATCAAGCATCTTCAATGCTGCATGCTTGCCGTGGTAATGAGCCAATCCATAATGACCTAATAATACGACAGGCGGATGTTTTAATGAATTCGTATCCAAATTCATTCAGAGATAATTCTTCTTGTCTATACTACGATCCCAAAATAATTGGCAAAACTGTTCTTATCACCATTGATGGTGTGCGGAGAAAATAATTAACATCGATTCACACACTTTTAACTGAAATAAAAGTATTCAAAACCGCTTGGAAAGATTGTGCATTAATAAGTCGTTACATGTTGCCAGGTTTTAGAATATTTCATTTAAATTCTCATAAAATGTACCAAAATCGGCATGTCATTAAGGGCTTTTTCACCCTACGGTATCTGTTTTACTTAATTTGGCAACGCAGGTAGGAAAAACCCATGTCTAAAGGCGCTCGCACGCTTTCTTATCGCCTCTAACCAACATTCAGTGTCGTAGACGAGTTTCAATCAAGAGGATATTAGCAATTCAGTTTTATTATTTTTGTGGTTATTCAAAACAGCAAATATTATAATGCAGGCGAGTTCTTCAAGTGATAGTAACCAACAAGTTACAAAACGACGTCATTTAAAACCTGGGGAGCGTACAATTGTAAAAAATGTGTATGAGGGAATTCCAAGTACACACAGTGGAATAGCATTCACTAATACAGCAGAACTTTGTGCCACATTGACTAAGACATCTTGCCGTACTGTTTATAGAACTATCAAGGACACTTAAGTGTCCGATCAAAAGGACGGAAAAGGATTTTTATTGATCAGCAAACAAAGTTAGCCATTCGTCGGAAAGTGCACGTAACGCCTTTATCAATGAACTGTCCACTGGATTGAAATCTCCTTCAGGAAAAGGTCGTCGGTTAATTATAACCCACATCGGGAGTGATTCTGGTTTTCTTGAAGGTGAGTTAAACGTGTTTGAATCTCGTAAAACCGGTGGTTATCATGAGGATATGAACTCGAGAGTGTTTGAAGATTGGTTTAAATCCATCTTACCGCGTATTGAACGTGGGTCGGTAATCGTGATGGATAATGCACCATATCACAGCCGTCGGGTGGAAGCTTTGCCAGCTTCTGCGTGGCGAAAAGGAAAGATTGTTGACTGGATCGAAGAAAAAAATATGGCATTTGGCGAAAAAATGCTAAAAGTGCAGTTGCTCGATCTTGCAAGACTACACACAAAAAAATATACGAAATATATAGTGAACAGGGTGTTACGTTTACCGTCTTACCATTGTGAACTAAATCCAATCGAGCTAATATGGGTACAGATAAAAGGCGAAGTGGTGCGTGAAAATAAAACCTGTAAATTAAAAGATGTTAAAGACTGTTGAAAACGGCAATAGCGAATGTACAAGCAGCAGATTGGCATAAGTGAGTATTACATGTTGAGGGCGTAGAAAAAAAAATGTGGGACTTAGATGTACGCGTTGAAGTCATGGTAGAACCTATTTTTATAAATCCTGCAGATGACAGCAGTAGCGACAGTAATGAAATGTTTTCATCGTCAGATAGTGAATAATCGCTGTAATGGTAATAATGAATTTAAAATTGTAACGTATTGTCATTATAACACTTTTTAATGTCGGCGCAGAATATAATTTGTCAAACTATTATCAATAAGCGTTCATTAGGTAACAATAGTTAGTTAATAAACAAAAAGTTCATATATTTTTTGAATTATTATTGTTTAAAATGACACGCCTCTAGAATTGGCGTTCCCCTTACGTCTTGCACACCCCGATAAAAATGAGTCACTGCCAATTACTTTGGTACCGGAGTATACGTACTTACCAATGGCTACTTTCTTGTTATTATAAGACCACACTGGCGCATAAGCAATATCTCCTCCTGCGTAAACATTGGGAATATTCGTTTGCATAAATTCGTTGGTTTCTATGGAACCATCAGGCATTATATCGACTCCAGAACCCTTTAAAAAGTCGGTGAAATAATCGCTTCCAATTCCAGAAAATAGTATATCACATTTTAGTACTTGTCCGTCGATTAGTTCAACGCTTGAGACTGCTCCTTGGTCGTTAGAATTGATTTTTGTAATTCCTGAAACCATTTACTTATAAGTTTGTACAGGATAAGCATTCTTTCATTTCAATAATGCATATTGACACTTAAGACATTTACATTTAACACTATAGCATTTATCGCAGGTTAAGATTTTACCCCAACTGGCAAATAACTCTTATAATAATTTCGGTTAGAGGGAATTATGGTATATGGAAGTTGTATAGAAGCTGTCCATTTGCAAATTTATTCTATAAACATTTTCGATTACTCATTTTTGTTTTTGGAAGCAAAACTGCTACAACAATAACAATATACTGTAAGAATATTTTAATAAGCCGATTATAAATCTGTTTTTTAGCTGGTGTAAGAACATCTATAGAATTTTCTCTACAGAGCAAAATTCCTTTATAAGCTCTTTTACTTTGTAATTTATTTATAATACACTCACAATGAAATTGAATCGCAAATAACTTTTTTATTTGATGTCGAATTTAAACGAATTTCAAAGAATATTGTAGATAAATTAATGGAGAATCGCTCTCACTTTTAAAATTTATTAAAAAATAGATGTACATTTATAATAAATATACAGGTTTCCACAAAAATATGTTTTTTTACCATAAGTTATTTAAGGCACTCTATGGAGTGGCGAAACATGTATATTGCTCTAAATCAATCTAATGATCAAGTCACATATATTCTTAACATTTCTGTTTTTAGTTCACCTCGATATCTTTATTTTTGTGGAAAATATGGATTTCTTAAAAATTCATTGCTAATTCCAATAATTTTTCTGTACGAAGAACTAAGGTTGCTAAGTTCTCTTTCCTTTCTACAATAATTTTCATGCTTCTCCTTATTTTGTCTTAGTTCTTCTCGCTGCTTCCTTTTTTTTTCGCGTTTTTTTAGACATTTTTCTTCGGTAGAAAGAGTTCGTCTTTTCTTTATTCGTGTGACGTTCTGATTTTTTTTCTGTGGCCATCTGATTTCCCCTTAAGCTTAATTGCTCTAGTGTTGCTACTCTTACTGCTAATTTATTTTTAAAAGATGTCGGTTGTTCTGGTAATTCACCTATTATGGGCAAATTATTTAAAAAAAAGTTTCTTCCTCCTGTTGTTTGTTCTTCTCATGCTACCTTTGTCGTTATCTGCGTTTTTTCTCTTCTTACTTAGCTTTTTCTTTTTGTTTTCTTTCAGTGTAGACACTTTCTTTTATCTTTTTCAGTCTACCAATCAAGCTGTTTACATTAACGATCATTTTTCTTTTCGCCGTAGAATCCACAATCTAAGTAAAGTCCATCCGAATATATTTCGTTTGACCTAATAACGGCAATAATAGTTTTATTATATTGTAAACACCCAAAAAAACCGTTACCTGTTCGATTGCCAAACTTACGTTTTTAAAGAATTTCTTGGTAAAATCACCCATATAAAACTGTCGATGAGCGTCCCCATAGGCATCGTAGCACGATGTCTATGAGCGAGCCAACCAGCGAAATCTACCTGGTCCCAGCTCCCAGCTGGCATCATTACTGAAATGAAATGAAATAAGGGGTACTGCTTTGCACAGAAACGGATTTTGTAGTTACATGAAAAGCCATAGTAATACCTTATAGTAGCAATGTTTATTATGTTTATTTTTACCATTACTTGTATATATATGTGTACCAGGTAAACTATTGAACTTTTTTATTTCCCTAAGGTACAGAAATCTCATTTTTCTTAATCTTTCGGACTCCATAATAATTTGTCTCTTGTTTATTGTCTTATACTTAAATCTCATACCTTGCAAGACGCAGTGAAGACTTGTCCTGCTACATGATATCGTTGTATCGTCAGTTGTTAGCCGTGTTTTTAAAGAATCTAACGTGGGCACAACATATCATCTACGCACTTCATTTTTCCGATATCTTTGCGAACTTTTCTTTTAAAATGTCCCTTTAGCATAATATCTCGTACCATCGATAATGGAACTTTCGTCATTTTACTGGTATTTTTAATGGCAATTACTGTAGGGTGGCCGCTTTTTAGTAACGATTCACATACATTTTTCACGATTACTTTGGCGTCAGAAGATAAATGCTTCCTGGAATTCTTAGGGTAGCTAGACATCGCATTAGCTGAAGATTCCCAAGGTCCCCACATACTTTTAATATTAACTGGTTGCACACTGTTTCAAAGTAAAATAGATAGGTACTAATCTATCTCGAATATTATGTTTACTATTTGTATAAGCTTTGTAAACAGGTACCTGTAACTAAAATGTTTTGAGAAATATCCTATAATGATTAAGTTGTTTCTAGAAAACCTTAATTAGACAGTTTATTAATTTTGATAACAAAGCAAGTAATGCATTTTCCCTATATATCTATTGTTATTATAAACTGGCATTAAAAATAAATGTGGGTTAATACGTCTCTGCGAAAGCGAAAGCCGAGTTTATGAGGGGTTTTATTGCAGTCATTAAGCCTAACGAAATATGTTGAGAAGTACTTTAACAGAAATGCAACTAAAACACATGTCACCATCAGGTAAGGTTTTGTCAGCGGACTTTTTTATTACATAGAATTTGCAGAAAACTAAGCTAACTATAGGTCCCACTCAAATTATAATCATGCAAATTGGAGTAAGTAGATAAAATGTTGGTCTCTTCTATCCACCAAGTTACTTCTGTCCCTTTCACCGTTTTTTTTTGAAGAAAATGGGAACAGAAGAGACAGGGACAGAGGAGACCAGAAGTCGGTTAATCTTCTGAACAAGAAAAAACTAGGTTGTGTTTTCGACCTGTTGACATTTTATATTTGTCGTTTTTACATATATAAACTGTTAAATACCAAAAAGCTTAACATTATTTGTGACAGTGATGACTAGAAAATAGAAATACTTACGTTTTTAAGATTTTGCACGTTTTTATATAAAAAAAAAACAAAAATTATGGCTCAAAAGCGACATGTCATACAGAAAAATGATGGTTTACTAAATAGTTTGTGCTTGGTAAATTTAAGAAGTAAAAAATATCCAAAAATATTGTTAAAATGTTTATCCTAGAACCTTTATACTTAATAATTTTCGATATTTTTAACAACAACAACAACGAAGATATTGGACTTCCTCGCACTAATGAGCGACCCTGTATATATGATATGATATAACTTAATTATAATAGTCCAAAATAAGATGCAGCCTTGACTATAAAATTAAATGGTGGTTGGGATGATGGGATGCTCGATACATATGAACCCCAGACACATAAAAAGAACCCAACACAGGAGAATGAGCAGCCAAAGGATACTTACCACTGTTAGCAATATATTTTACCCCCTTGTCTTCAAACATTTTCAATATGGCGGAACCAATGCGCTCCCCCCAAGTATTCCTGAAGGGTACTGCACCTCTACCGATCACGGTGACGCTCTTTACTTTATCCACGCAATAATTCGCGGCCTCCATTCCGATGAAGCTCGATCCAAGAACAACTATATCGACTTCTTTATTTAGGAGGGGATAGACATAACTGCAGATTAAAATGTCGGTAATTCATTAAATTTTAGTGTCTAGCTGTTGGTATAACTTACTTTGAGTCATCGTAGTCCTTTAGCACTAATACGTTTTTGCTATCGCCACCAGGAACTTTGGGTTTTCTCGGATTGCATCCGGTTGCTATGAAAAGCTTGTCATAGTTTATTTTGGCTCCATTTGCTAATGTTACTGAGTTTTCGGAGGTATCCACTGAGGTAGCTGCTACACCCTAAATAATGAGTGGAAAACTTTTATTTGTTTTTAGTGAGAGTTATGGAAGCATTGAATAAACCCAATATGGGTGTAAAAAAAATATTATTTATACAAAATTATTTATAATATGTCAAGAAATTCGTCTAAGGTCTCCATGTGCATGTCATTGTGTAGTACTCTTGTAGGTGTATATCTAGGTGCATTTGTAATGATTCGTAGTATTTTGTTTTGAAAGATTTGAAGTTTTTTGTACTTTGTCTTATTTATAGTAGACCATGTTGGTATACCATAAGTCAGTACTGGCCGTAATAATACTTTGTAAATATTCGTCTTTGTCCTATTGTCTAACGTACTTTGGCGGTTAATAAGTGGGTAAAGCGCGCAAAGTTGTCTTTGTGCGCACGCCAAACGGTAATCCGCATTTGCGTTCCAGGCCATGTTTTTATCAAAGACAAGCCCCAAGTATTTAACCGTGTTTTTCCACGGTATCTGTTTGTTATTGACTTTGACTCTGCTTTCCGGTAGCCTTACTCTTGACTTTGAGAAAAAAATGGCCTGTGTCTTATCCTCATTCAGGCGAATTTTCCAGTCACTAAGCCATTTTTGAAGAAGATTTATATGGCGTTGCAAACGTGAGATCACTAACCACGGCTGTCTCGAGGTGGCAGTTATCGCGGTATCATCAGCAAACAAATATAATTTCGTTTGAGGGTGTTTAGGTATATTACTCGTATAGACATTATACAGGGTGGTTGGTATGTATGGAAACGGTCGATTATTTCTTAAAGTATAACAGTTAGGAAAAAATATTTTAGACAAAAGTTTTAGGGCTTTTTAAGTTCTATTAGAATTTTAAACAAATAAGTATACAGGATGAGTCAGAAAACCGTAGAGAAGCAAAGTTACTTTTTTTTTAAATGGAACACCCTATATCTTAGAATATTTTTGGATTTTACATGAAATAACAATTATTTTTTAATAAGTGCAATATAAGCGTAAACCCAATAGTTTCCGAGATATCGACTTTTGAAAAATGACATTTTTGAACTTTGACAGCTTCTAGCTCTCTAACGGTATGTCTTAGAGTGAAACGGCTTACATGTCCCTATCTTACTTTTTTATTAGCTTCTCAAAAACATCAACTTCCGGTTAAATCGGAAGTACTGTATTTCCGGCTTTTGAGTTACATCCGGATTAACCGGAAGTTGACACTTTTAGGAAGATAATAAGAAACTAACATAGGGACATGTAAGCCGTTTTACTCTAAGACGTACCGTTAGAAAGCTAGAAGCTGTCAAAGTTCAATAATGTAATTTTTCAAAAGTCGATATCTCGGAAACTATTAGGTTTAGACTTATAATGCACTTATTGAAAAATAATTGTTATTTTATGTAAAATTCAAAAATATTCTAAGATATAGGGTGTTCTATTTAAAAAAAAGTAACTTTGTTTTTCTACGGTTTTCTGACTCATCCTGTATACTTATTTTTTTTAAATTCTAATAGACCTTTAGAAACCCTGAAACTTTTGTCTTAAATATTTTTTGCTAACTGTGTTACTTTATGAAATAATCGACCGTTTCCATACATACCAACGACCCTGTATAGTACCGGCGCAAGGTAGTAATAAATCAATCAAACCCGTCTTCTCCATGGGCGTGCAAGATTTTTCGGCATGTATAAATTTAAATAGGCCTGAAATTTTAAATTTGTGCAGAATTAGTACAAGTATCGACATTAAATTCAAGTTTTGTCTTCAAATATGTATTTTAATATTAAATTTTTAAAGCTTAAAATTGTATACAGCCGTACCATTTACCTGGAATTTTAGAAAGCAACCTAATCCTGATTACCTGTTTGCTAATTATGTGGTTATTATGCCTTTATGGGTGCCTTTATTGGAATAGTACACCTATTTATATCTATATATGTCTACCTTGGGTGTTTCTCAGTGAAACTAGTCAAAGTGTGAAGCGTCAGTGTTTTTTCTGGATGACGTTTTAATGTAGAGAATAAGCCGAAAAGTTCATAGTTTCTTTTTAAAAAAAGGAATTTTCACGATGGACAAAATCCGAGAAGACCAGAACTACCCATTTATGTGTAGAAATACGCTTTGGAAATTACTAAAAAAATGGGTTATCGGTGGAAAGAACATAATAGACAATCGATTTTAATAGACAGAAGCGATATCGTCTGTTGAAGAAGAAGTTATTTACGAAGCATCCGAAAAGCCAGAGAAGAAAACAAAAAAATATTTTACCTAGACGAAGCATGGCTAAATGAAGGCCACACTGTGACTAAATTTTGGCAGGATGAAAATATTAAAAGTTCAAGGTAAGCGTTTTTGGAAGGATTATCCACAGGACATATTGGAAGTTCTGAAGGCTTCGTTAAAGGTGGTCTACTGACGTTCCAATCTAAAAATAGAAGAGACCATCACGAAGATATGAATCACGATGTCTTTAAAGAATGGTTCAAGCAAATGTTGAATCTTATACCAAAAGATGCAATAATTGTATTGAATAATGCAAGTTATCACTCTAGGCTGACGGAAAATTTACCGACAAGTGCGTGGCTTAAAAGTGAAATAACAGAATAGCTAAGTTTAAAACAAATAGAATTCCCATCAGATTCCTTAAAAAAAGAACTATTGATGCTGGCCAATTTACATAAAAATGCATTAAAAAAATATGTAGTCGATGAAATGGCAAAGTTACGAGGAATGTCTGTGCTCTGACTCTCTCCTTACCACTGCGAATTAAACCCGATCGAACTTATATGGGCTCAAATAAAGACAGATGTCGCCAGAAAAAAGCTATGGGTAAAATCAGTGCGGAAAGGTGGAAAAAGTGTATCGATCATGTGATAGAAGAAGAAGCCAAAATGTGGCAGGTAGAAATAATAATCGAAGAAATGGTTGAACCGCTTATTATAAACGATGTTAATAAAAGTTCATCTTCCGAATCGGACTATGATTAAGCCATAACGACAAAGTATTATTCGATTTTTGAAAATGCTTTCAAAGTTAAAGTCAAAGTCAAAAACAGCTTTATTGTAATAAAACAAAATGTTATTTACAAAGCGAGTTAATCTAATTTAGTCGACATAACGTTGGTCAGACCCTGGGTCTAGACAATAGTAGGTAGAATAAAATCTATATTATAGTTACAAAGAGTACAAAAAATACTATATACAACAACCAGAAAAGGTAAGTTGTAGAGAATCGAAACGTCAAAAAAGTAAAAAAAAAACTTCAATGTACAGGGTTATCCAACCAAGACTAGACAAGGCGATTTTTTGACTTTTCCTGTACTTTTATAAAAAAACTGAAATAGCCATCTTAAGTCATTTTCTCCCGCGAATTCGAATATCTTCAGCAAAAAACAATTGAACATCAAACAAAAGTACTAGGGGTCACTTTGATATTTTTTTAAATGGGATTCCGTATTTTTAAATCGGAAGTACTGTATTTCCGGCTTTTGAGTTACATCCGGATTAACCGGAAGTTGACACTTTTAGGAAGATAATAAGAAACTAACATAGGGACATGTAAGCCGTTTTACTCTAAGACGTACCGTTAGAAAGCTAGAAGCTGTCAAAGTTCAATAATGTAATTTTTCAAAAGTCGATATCTCGGAAACTATTAGGTTTAGACTTATAATGCACTTATTGAAAAATAATTGTTATTTTATGTAAAATTCAAAAATATTCTAAGATATAGGGTGTTCTATTTAAAAAAAAGTAACTTTGTTTTTCTACGGTTTTCTGACTCATCCTGTATACTTATTTTTTTTAAATTCTAATAGACCTTTAGAAACCCTGAAACTTTTGTCTTAAATATTTTTTGCTAACTGTGTTACTTTATGAAATAATCGACCGTTTCCATACATACCAACGACCCTGTATAGTACCGGCGCAAGGTAGTAATAAATCAATCAAACCCGTCTTCTCCATGGGCGTGCAAGATTTTTCGGCATGTATAAATTTAAATAGGCCTGAAATTTTAAATTTGTGCAGAATTAGTACAAGTATCGACATTAAATTCAAGTTTTGTCTTCAAATATGTATTTTAATATTAAATTTTTAAAGCTTAAAATTGTATACAGCCGTACCATTTACCTGGAATTTTAGAAAGCAACCTAATCCTGATTACCTGTTTGCTAATTATGTGGTTATTATGCCTTTATGGGTGCCTTTATTGGAATAGTACACCTATTTATATCTATATATGTCTACCTTGGGTGTTTCTCAGTGAAACTAGTCAAAGTGTGAAGCGTCAGTGTTTTTTCTGGATGACGTTTTAATGTAGAGAATAAGCCGAAAAGTTCATAGTTTCTTTTTAAAAAAAGGAATTTTCACGATGGACAAAATCCGAGAAGACCAGAACTACCCATCTATGTGTAGAAATACGCTTTGGAAATTACTAAAAAAATGGGTTATCGGTGGAAAGAACATAATAGACAATCGATTTTAATAGACAGAAGCGATATCGTCTGTTGAAGAAGAAGTTATTTACGAAGCATCCGAAAAGCCAGAGAAGAAAACAAAAAAATATTTTACCTAGACGAAGCATGGCTAAATGAAGGCCACACTGTGACTAAATTTTGGCAGGATGAAAATATTAAAAGTTCAAGGTAAGCGTTTTTGGAAGGATTATCCACAGGACATATTGGAAGTTCTGAAGGCTTCGTTAAAGGTGGTCTACTGACGTTCCAATCTAAAAATAGAAGAGACCATCACGAAGATATGAATCACGATGTCTTTAAAGAATGGTTCAAGCAAATGTTGAATCTTATACCAAAAGATGCAATAATTGTATTGAATAATGCAAGTTATCACTCTAGGCTGACGGAAAATTTACCGACAAGTGCGTGGCTTAAAAGTGAAATAACAGAATAGCTAAGTTTAAAACAAATAGAATTCCCATCAGATTCCTTAAAAAAAGAACTATTGATGCTGGCCAATTTACATAAAAATGCATTAAAAAAATATGTAGTCGATGAAATGGCAAAGTTACGAGGAATGTCTGTGCTCTGACTCTCTCCTTACCACTGCGAATTAAACCCGATCGAACTTATATGGGCTCAAATAAAGACAGATGTCGCCAGAAAAAAGCTATGGGTAAAATCAGTGCGGAAAGGTGGAAAAAGTGTATCGATCATGTGATAGAAGAAGAAGCCAAAATGTGGCAGGTAGAAATAATAATCGAAGAAATGGTTGAACCGCTTATTATAAACGATGTTAATAAAAGTTCATCTTCCGAATCGGACTATGATTAAGCCATAACGACAAAGTATTATTCGATTTTTGAAAATGCTTTCAAAGTTAAAGTCAAAGTCAAAAACAGCTTTATTGTAATAAAACAAAATGTTATTTACAAAGCGAGTTAATCTAATTTAGTCGACATAACGTTGGTCAGACCCTGGGTCTAGACAATAGTAGGTAGAATAAAATCTATATTATAGTTACAAAGAGTACAAAAAATACTATATACAACAACCAGAAAAGGTAAGTTGTAGAGAATCGAAACGTCAAAAAAGTAAAAAAAAAACTTCAATGTACAGGGTTATCCAACCAAGACTAGACAAGGCGATTTTTTGACTTTTCCTGTACTTTTATAAAAAAACTGAAATAGCCATCTTAAGTCATTTTCTCCCGCGAATTCGAATATCTTCAGCAAAAAACAATTGAACATCAAACAAAAGTACTAGGGGTCACTTTGATATTTTTTTAAATGGGATTCCGTATTTTTAATGAGCTTATCCGATTTCTCATATAAATTTTGATCTAAAATGTTGGATTTTTAATTTTTTTTTTTTTTTAATTTTTACGGTAGACGAACATTTTCCGAATTTAAAACTGAAGAAAAAGGGCGTTTTTGAATTAAAAATCCAACATTTTAGATCAAAATTTAAATGAGAAATCGGATAAGCTCATTAAAAATACGGCATCCCATTTAAAAAAATATCAAAGTGACCCCTAGTACTTTTGTTTGATGTTCAATTGTTTTTTGCTGAAGATATTCGAATTCGCGGGAGAAATTGACTTAAGATGGCTATTTCAGTTTTTTTATAAAAGTACAGGAAAAGTCAAAAAATCGCCTTGTCTAGTCTTGGTTGGATAACCCTGTACAACACGAGTAAAAACTATTCCAAACGATCATTATAAAACTCTTCAACAGAGTAGTAGGCCTTTCCAACCAATAGCATTTTTATTTGTCTTCTAAACATAATAGTATTTTCAATCATTCTGATATTTAAAGGCAGATGGTTAAATAGTTTTTTGCTATTGAATATAATTGATTTTTTCGTTAAAGTTAAAGACGGAATAGGTAAAGCAGTTAAATGGGAAGAGCGAGTTGCGTACAAGCTGGTAGTCTCAATTTCTTGCTTATATTTATTATGTATGAGACAAGCAGTTTCGAGTATAAAGATTGATGGTAGAGTCAAGATGTTTAAGGATATAAAAAAAGGTTTGCAGGACGCGATTTTATCCTGCACATGGATCGGATGGCCCGTTTTTGAGAAACAAAAATCATATTAAACAGCTGACTAGAACAAGATCCCCAGTAGCACACCCCGTAACGCAAATGAGATTCAATCAACGCGAAATATACATTCCTCGCCATGGACATATCCAGCTCTCGAGATGTGACACGTAATGCAAAACAACCTCTAGATATTTTTTTATTTAATGTTTTTGTTTGTAAGATTTTATATTATATCTTGTTTTTGTAATTATATTATGTAAAATAATACCACCCATTGTGATTTATTAGTTAATACGATTTTTTAAATGTTTTCAAATGTTATAAATGCCTACGAATATAATATAATACAATTCTAGGAGAATAGGCATGTTAAAGATTTTTAATTCAAAAACTTTCCCAATACACGCTCCTGGCTAAGGGATTCTCCCAATAACAATGGTAAATCCTCAAATATAACAATAGCTTGCGATGAATTCAGGGTGGACCTACCTAAAGAATGCTCATTATTTTTATCTTTTAATGTAAACACAATATAGTTTAAGGAATGATTTTTAAATTGTTCTTGATACCCCGGTATGCGTTTTGCATATTTACTGAGAATTTACTACTTCGCGCCATTTAAAGATATACTATAGTTTTAAGTGAAATTTTTATAAATTACTTTCCTTGCATAATCTTTATACAAATTTTCAAAATTTAAAATATACATTTTACGTCTTTTGAGGAGCGCTTTCCGATGAAGTGTTCCAAATATTGCTCAATTTTTTTTTAACTTAAAAAAAACTAAAGCCAGTTTTAAAAAATTGTCATTATTAGTTTTTCTGAAAAATCTGCAATTTTAAAATTTTTTAGGTATAGGAAGATGTATTTCAAAAATAGATTATTTGAATTGGTCTATTCGACGGTCCAAACCACATTTCGCTAGGACGTTTCGTTTGCGAGTTATCAAACTTAAAAAATGGCCGCTTTAAAATTTTCAAACAATAAAATAAAATACTTGCCATCTTCCGATCTGGCTGAATTTCAATAGGCTTCGGAAGGCGACCGTTCTCTACAAGACTAAAAAGTTCAAACCGCTTCAATCAACTTTTGCGATCCCTCTCGTATTTTATACGAAAATTTTAAAAATTTGATTTTGACTTTTAATACAGTTTAAACGAAACACCCCGTATATTTGAATTTTATATCATCCAATAGTCTAAATAGTTGTCGAATTATTTGGGAACTTTGAATATTTCACCCTAATCCGTTTTTAAAGAAAATTGCAAAATTGTCGATTTGACAACAACCACGCCACACTAACATTCTAGAACAAGCTACGTATAACAATCTGCCGACCCGATTGTAATAACTTAACCACTGGTTAAGTTGAACAGATATTGTGACGAAATGAGCTAAAAAAGTTAACTGGAGGTTAAACCTGGCGGTTGCATATATCTCTAACCTTAAGGACTTCGATTCCATTCTCTTTGTAAAACTTGTCATCTCTAAACTCGGCTTTTGTGATGTCAAAGTCCATAGCTTTACTCACTTTAACTCGATCATATGGCAAGTAATTTTCTTTACACACTAATACAATATCACCTTGGAAACCTGAAATTGCAAAAACACTATCAGTTGATTAATGTCATTAATTTCCAGAGGAATCGCAATTAAAATCAAAAATTAGAAAACATAAACTAATTTGAAAATTGTCATATATTTCATTTACCTTCTTGCCTTAAAACTTCCACACAAGTTGCACCTGCCGGCCCTCCCCCAATAACTACTATCCTTTCCTTTACACCACTGCTCTTCTTAACCATATCTTTTGTTCGCTTGTTAGTCAACAGCTCCGATTTTCTAGCTCTCACTCTCACATTGCCATTTTCTATAGTCACTTTGTAGCAAGGCAAGGCATCGAGGGCTTAAATTCAATACAAATTAATAAACACTATTTTAAGGCAAATTCATTGGTCCGTCAAAAGACGATATACAGATGGATCCAGAGACGCGCCAAGTATTTTCGGCGCCGTCGTGCGAAATAATGATAGGCGCCTTTAATCAATATTATAATATTGAGCTAAAATTACCACCCTTCTCTTATAGTTCTTCGTTGAAGTTTTTGAAGAAAACTCTGTACTTTTTAGTACTAATGTCTATATTTATTTATGACAAACAGAAAGTACACAAAAAATATTAATAGAATACGAAACAACAGTAACAAAACAAAAACAGTATTAAAGTTACAAAACATTAATTAAAAATATTAAAAAAAAAAAAATAAAGAAATAAAATAGCGATTGTTTTGAAACAGATAATACAAAATCATGATACATGATGGCTTTTTGCAAATTCATTAACAATATTTTCCATTTCAAGTTGCTTTAAAAAGTCAAACTCTATAGAAATAATAGCAAGATTTTCTAACCGCTCTTGGCCCATTCTAGATCGTAAATAATTTTTAATCAACTTTAATTTAGAGAATGACCTCTCGGCTGTAGCTGCAGAAGCGGGAATGGTTAATAATATGCAATCGTAATGTTTGGAAATTAGTGGGTTAGGTTATTTATTGCAATGTAATTAAGTGTTTCTACTACAGACGTCGCCATTTTGCAGAAACTGTAATTAGTGTAAAAGTTCAGTTCCGTCTATATTTTTCTCGTTTCGATCTTTGTCAGTTAAGGTTTCTTCCAGTTTTTTACAAAAATTAAATTGATGTTGGTCAGAATATTTGTTGAAATCCTCAACATTCCACAAAAAATTAAAAACATCAGAATGGCACGATTATAGTTTAAATCTTTCATGTACCAATGAAAGAGTAATGTCTAGCATTCCGAATAAACAATTTACTTTTAATTTCATTTCTTGATTTTCAATCGGCTGGTCGTCACCTTCGTAAGAAAATTGTTTTATAATCTTTCGTGGCCTTAAAATTTCTGCGGATATAAATTTTGCATCAACTTCTAAGCAAGAAGCTAGTTCTTTGGCATCTACTAATAAGTCACTGGAGCCTTTGTCAGATCGATATTGTTTTACAAATTCATTGAGGTTATTTAAACTTTCGCAAGCCTGGGAAATATTAAATGTTTTTGATTGCAGAATCTTAGTAACAACATTCACTTTACTTAGAATCTTGTATCACAAGACTACCATACACACAAACTCATAATTTTTAATTTTTTTACCCAGGGAGGTAGCTAGATGTTAGTCTAATTCTTTTGGATCTTCATCCTCATTAGTTTGCTTTTCTAATTCTGATGGTAAGTTTGATTTTGTTGAATGTAGAAAATCACTGTTATCAGAAGTAGTGTCTTGTGTGGTCTTTCGAAAAAAGTTACTAATTTTGAAATTGGTTTTCTCCAAGTCTTCCTCCCGTTTTCGCTTGTTAAGCAAGTTTTGATAACCAGAAAATTTATTTTTTTCTTCTCTGGCCATCTAAATAAAATAAGTGAAAAATATTAAACACTAAGCCCTATTTGTTTCATAAATAAAAGTTATTTAAAAGAAAAACAATTATTTGCATTCCTGTTAATTATTTACTTAATCACTATACTTAATACTTACCTTATTTGTAATCATTTTTTATAATTGTGGTAAATACGTAATAGCAAATAAGGCACTCTATACGTCTTATGCGCTTATCAAGACAGGAATGAAAAATTAACCTGCTACATCGATTACGAACAGGCAAAATTCTGCAAGTTTAAACCAGCGCGCATTGGCGTAGATAGAGGGGGGGGGCAAGGGGCCCGGCCTCCCCTAGAAAACTCCTGGCCCCCCCCTAGAAAAGTGGTCTAAATGCATATAGGGTGTGTACCGTGATTTGGGTGCCTAGGACGCACGTACCATTGTAGGCATTGTATCACATACATTTATTCACCACAGTAGTATGACGGTATTTATCTTAAAAATTCAACGTCACTTTTTAAAAGTCTGTCCACAAATCTACAATCAAATACCCAGAGATCTGAAATTAGAAAAAAATCAATAACCCTATTTTCTTATCCTTTTTTCCACTCCAGATCCAGATGGAAGATAATACTTTATTGTTGATTTTATTTTGTATTATAATTATATTATTTATACTGGCCAAGCGTAGGAAAATTATGTAAAAATAAAGTACAGGATCATTTTTCAGGTTAGTTTGTTTTGAAAATTGATTCTGAAGCACTGAATGCGGAAGCTACAATAATGAGAAATATGATTGTTAAAAAATTGTGAAATAAATATAGAAAATTTAAAAAACCATATCAAACAGGAGTTTTGCCCCAACTTGTAAAAGTTGCTGCAAGCAGGATTGGTGCTCCCAGTGAGCTCTGTCAGTCGCGAAAGAAGTTTTTCTGCAATGCGGCGAATAAAAACCTGGCTTAGAGCAACTATGCTCCAAAATCGTTTCTCGCATATGTCATTGCTACATATAGAAAATGAAATCGTCAAAAACAGAATTACTCCTGATGCAGTATTAAACCAGTTTAGCAAAAAACATCAAAAATTGCAACTTATTTAAGAAATTTACTAGTTTGCATCACAAAATGGCTTATTAAGTTATTAAAATAAATGCTTTACTTATTTTATGTAGTTTAAAATAAATAGTAGCATTTCAGGTGGGGCGGCCGCCCCAGGCACTAGAATTGGAAGGGCGGTATTTTGAGGATTTTTGATCCTTGACCCTCTGCTTTCCCCAGAATATTAAAAATTTAGAACGATTACTAACGAAACCTGTATTTTAACGTAAAAAATCCGTATTTTTTTTACCTTAAAAATTTCCTACTTTTCACCCAAGGTCTGTGACCTGGAAATCCTAAAAAATTTTGCCTGTGGCGCTCTTTTTTAGACGCCTGCGACAAATATTGAAAAGCCCCCCCCCCCCCTAGGAAAAATTCGTAGCTACGCCAACGCCAGCGCGCCGAACGCACGCGGATTTTCGCGCCCCCACAGAAAGAAGAGTAAAATTTCACCACTGGTACTGGTCGCCGACCGGCGGTCGGTGTTGGTGGATAATGCATTTTCACCACCGGTATTCATTGATAATTTTTTTAGTTTTATGTTAATTTTTGTTGAAGGCCTGGCGCCTTTAAGGCATTGGCGCCGTCTGCGCCGCACGACCTTGCCCATATGGACGGCGCGTCCCTGGATAGATCTTTTGTGACTTACCAGGAAAATCTTCAATATCACCCGTAGCAAAATTAAAGCAAGCTCCATGCCACTGGCATCTGACCCTGCCATCACCTAGGGCACCGTTAACCAGCGGGGCACCATAGTGGGTACATTTTGTACCCAAGGCGCTTATTTTCCCATTTTGTTTCACCAACAGGACCTTTTCTTCATCCAGCTCAAATGTTTTCATTTCATTTTCGTTGATGTCTTGTACCTTGCAGACAACATCTTCTACATATTCGTCCTCTAACGTTTCGGCAGTTGCTAAAAACCATATTTAATTTTAGTGATTTTAGTTAATATTAATGAAACACTCTGTATATCTCTGATCAGGATTATTTCAACTTCTAAGCACGTAGCATGAGTTCCTGAAAAATTGTTTATTACCTGGTCTATTAGGTAAAACATAATACCTATTATATCTATTCCTCGTCATAACTCATATACCTATAAGTTTTTAACGTCCTTGAGAATTTTTTTTTATCTTAATAGTTAGATTTTATTTGTTTGAATAAACAAATCTGTATTATTAGTATTGCTTTTGGCACATACCTTGTTGCTGGAAAATTTTAATTACTAAACTATATTGATATAATATCTAATTTTTTGTATTTTTTTACGAAATCCATTTAAATTACATTCCTAACAACCTGCAAATTTTTGGGATACTTGTGTTTACTTCAAATTTTTTAAATGAACATAAAAATTCCATTAATAAAACTAATATTATAACCGAAACTCATTCATTTTAAGTAGCTTATCATACTACTTAGATAATAAATAAGAACAATCATCACAACTTTATTTTTCTACAAATTAGTTTAATAAATAGCTTATGTACTTGTACTTGTAAACTTTCATAGTAAAACCTGTTTGCGGTCGCCTCTATAAAGCGACCACCTGCGTTAAACGACCGGTTATGAATTCCCCATATTTAAAAATTGAAATACCATTATTTCATACTCTTCCTTACCGACCCATCTGCTAAACGACCGCGGAACATCATCGGAATTTTTAGTAAACAACAATTCTAAAAAAATCCTCCAGCAACAGTAAAACCCGACACGACAATTCTTAAGAAACATAGGTACATACACTAAATACTTGATTGCAGGCAGATCCATTCAATTTGCTTTAAAGGCTGATTAATCGGTTGTTAACAATAGTTCTGTTTTGAACAGTTTTTGTGTGTTTTGGGACTAACGTGGATATTAGAAGATCGAGTCAATAATGGATTTCAATGCGAGCGGAGCGACGAGGGATTTAAGACGCGAGGGCTATAAGCTGTCTAAACTGTGGTTAATATAATATTTTTTCCACTACTGCAAACTTTTATTAGACATTTATCTTTATATTATTAATAATTATAAAAAATTATAGGTATAGGTATAAGTATATTTTTTAATCAAGTTACCTGCGCTTTGGAATTGGCAAAATATTTTGTTGTTTTGTCAGGTGGCTTTGTTAATGTCAATTTTTGTTCATTTATGTCATCAGATTTCACGACTTTTCAGTTTTTTTAAAAAAAATGAGCGAAGAAAATGTTAGTGATATTATTATGTGTACACCTCCAGAATCAAGGATGGAAGCAGAAAAAATGTTGATTGTATCGATATTTTGCAATATCAAGCATCTCTAATAATCTAATATTGATAATTATCTGGTTGCCTAACCACAAGAAATCATCTTTCAGGTTATTCATGTTTATGAATTCATGTTGTAGAATCGTAAACAAAACTATTTTTACATTTTTTTTTAATTCATAGGGGAGAGTGTTCCACAGTGAAACAATTTTTTTATTTTTGTTCACCAAATCCACATGCCACACCAAAACCTCAGTTTTATTACAAATTTTCGTTAACTCTACATTTATCTTTATAATTAAATAGCAAAACTGAATGCAAATATGAATATAATTTTTGGGCCCCCACTTTAGAAAAAAAAAATTTTTGTTTCACTGTGGAACATCAGTGGGGTACACTGAAACAGTATAAACAAACACTGAAAAATAGTGGATTTTTATTTATTAAAAACACAAAAATTAAAAGAAACGCTATTTAAAGTAAACTGTATTAACACAAAAGTAACTAGGTGTAGATAATAACAACCAATATGATCACAAAACCAAACAGCGGCTTAAACTAATTTTTAAATGACAAAAAAAAAAAACATGCTTTGAGAAACCAAATGTCAACCTTACTCTAACCGTTAAATTCTCGTTGCGTTAACGAACTTCGATGCTGCTGAAGTTAATTTCAAATGAAATCAGATCCACTTGTCTGTTTGTTCTGCCATGCTGATTGGGTTTGGGTAAGATCATTTTAATGTCGCTCTCAGGAACTACCGCAATGTCAGGAACTTCCGGTAACACAAATTTGTTGGCTATTTTTGTGTGTCTTCTATAGAATTGGACTTCAACGTCTTGGTTTTTATCGCCGGGGCTTCTCAAGACTACTGCAACGTAATAAACCGTTTTTTTTATTTTCTCTCTTATTTTAAATTGCACCAATACAAAATCTCCAATTTCTGGGGAGCGCACAAGGTCTTGAAATCCATTTGGATTTAGTTCAGGAATCCAGCTCTCCGTTTCTGAACCAATAGACATTACGTCATCATCTTCTTCATCTGACGATTCGACAAGTTTACGCTTAGCTTTTTCGACAGCTTTAATAGTCACTTTTTTTTATTTTTTTCCTTTTCCCTTTCCTCTATAATAATTTTTTCTGGAGTATCCGTTGCTATCATGCTTTTTCCCTTCCTTCTATTTATCTTACCCTTTCGTGCGGAAGCCTTCGGATAGCCTCTGAATTGTTCCGGAGAAACAAATTCGACTTTTTTTTGTACGGTGGGCAATGAAATTTCTGCAGCTTCATTCCTTCCACTAACTTCACAGTTATTCCCTTGATATGGGGCAGACTGAAACATCGATGGTCCACAATGGAACACCACTGTTTCACTGTGGACCATGTTCAACCTCAAACAAAAAAGACATTTATATGCAAACAACAAATATTTTAAAACATCTTAATGCCTACTTACATGACCTAATTATGGTACTTCCTTTTGCTCCAAGAATATTTAAAAAAATATTAAAAACTAAGCCGGGAATTGGTTGTTAGATTTCGACCCACGTGTAACTTTCGATGCCTTTTCTGGACTAAAACGCTGCCATGAACAAACCGCGCCCTGTGCTGTGATGTATTTTGTGGTGGGAGTTAGAATCCTAGTCGAGCTACTATCCACGAGATGGCGGAAGTTTTACGTCTGTTGATTTATTTTTAAATGGGAATGTTTCACTGTGGAACACTCTCCCCTATCAGTAAAAACATTTTAACATCAATTTTCAACATCTCCTACATTAATGTTTTTTTTTGTTTTTTACATTATCAAGAAATAAACAGTATTACTTATTAGTTTTTTAGTGTGTCCGAGCGTTTTTTCGGACACGCCCCCATGTATTTATTATCGAATTTATTACGTTTGGCTGATACACACTGTATATTGGCTTAATTTTAGTTCTGATAAATGTAAACAAAAATATTTAAAATATTTACATATATGCAGATACTTAAAAATAAACAAGCACTGTAAAATGCAGACCAGTTGTTTTAATTTTTCTCTCTAAACCGACCACCCCTGTTAACCGGCCAACATTTGATTACCCGATTGTGGTCGCTATTGAGAGATTTTACTCTAGTATTTAAAAATTTATAATATTTAGTTTTTTTTCTTTTACCAAATTAATATAAACACATCATACGAGTATAATTACTAAATTTCCTTAGTCCGACCCTTTACCACATCTTTATACTTTACATATTTATTGTCTACACAATGGGGTCGACCCCATAGTTTTATTGCAGTTAACAGGTCAAAACCATTTATTGCTAAAGGAACTATACATAGGTATGTATTGTAAAGTTATTTAAATAAATAATAATTAATGTACCTACCTGCATATAAAGGATGTCCCGAATAAGAACACTACTGGGATCTCGTAAATCGTAGGATGTACACAGAGGATTGAATTAGAGAAAAGTTGTGTATTACTAATTCCTGCAACATCATGTTTTCGAACTTAAAACTTTCGAATATTTCCAAAGATATTTTGGGCACAGCAAGATAGGTATTTGTGATTTCGTTTTTATTATTTTCTGCTTTTCTTTAAAGAGACAGATCTATCATTCATATATCTGTTAAACTAGAACCAGAAAACAATAAAAAGGGAATCCCAAAAATTCGGTTTTGCCCATATACCCATATCGGAATTTTTTAAATTTAAAAACAACGTTGTAATACATAACTTCTTTTCTAATTCCTATGGTTTACGAGATTCCTGTATGTATCCGGGACACCCTATATTATTATTGATAGCACCGAGACAAACGATTCACTAAAAAAATATATAAATCACACTAAACAGTTTTTTTCTGCCACGTTCGGTTCTCTCACAAAATAAGATATAAACAAAAATAACTCACATTCCGTTTCTTCAATCTTTGAAGAACCACAGCCCATGTTGGTTTAGCTGTATTTTTTAATAGTCGATTATTTTAAACGTTGCATTGAACTAACACGTATCGCGATAAACAAGACAGCTATAAGTAAAAGGAATTTCCCAATCACATTTTTATTAATTCTTATAATTTGACTATCTCAACAAGGTTTAGATATGATACGAGAAAAAATACAAAAGAATTTAGAAATTATATAAATTCAATTGATAATTAAAATCACAGCTAAGTACAATAATTATTTTTTGTTGTTCCTAGAATATATTTTAAATATACCGGGTTCCCAAGTAAAGTGATTTTGCAAAATATGAGGACCGCATTTTGCCAACAGACTTTTACAAGACGAGATTACTTATTAAATTTCAATATTTTCGAAGTTGCCAAATCGATCTGGTATTTTATAGGATTAAAGGGCGAAATATTTGCACTTAAATTCAGCTAAAATATGCGCATGTTGTTTGCCTTTAAAATATGCAGCATTTTTTGACCAAATATGCATACTGTATGCAATATTTCTTAATTTATTATAGTAAAAAAGGGCAAAGAAACACACTGCGTTATAAAAAAGATGTTTATTTAAAAAAAAAAAAAAACGCAAAAAAAAAATAAAAGTAAACAAATTTTTAACCTCAAATTGTATAAAAGGCTTATATTACTAAATATTTTTCAAAAGTTTCAACTAAAAATGATTGTCTTCTATCAGTAAAAATATGTTTATACAAAGAGAAGCTTTTTTCAACATCTACTGATGTAATCGGGCAATACTGCACCTTAGGTAGTAAACTATAAGGCCAAGATACAACTTCGTTGGATGGTTTACCTTCATAAAGGCATTTTACTGCAGTTAAGTATTTAAATCCTTCATTCTTTTTTACAGTTACGTTCGATTTGTTCCTTACTTGACCTCCTACTTTAACCGGGAATGTCGTTACATTTAGCGGAAAAAGTTTGAACAATACTAATTGAGTCTCTTAAACTTAAATTTCTCTCTGTAACGAGGATATTATGTCCGGTATAAAACTGACATTAATCTCAATAAAAACAAGAACTTTAACTACACTTGCACTTTTTAACAACTCTTTACTTTGCACAACACACTGCGAATCGTCATTTAAATCCAAAATTAGTTCTTTAATTGCTTTGAAATGTTCTGCGTAGGATATTGCGGCCTTAATCCATGTTCTCCACCGGGTAATTACAGGTTCTGGAGGTAAACTCTTCTTATACATTTGCACTTTTAGAGGTGCTTTTAGAAACACTTCTTTTACATTTGAAATTAATTTATTTACTAAGGGATATTCAGTTAACTAACCTGACGGTTTCCTCGACTCGGTTTATTCCATGTAAAAGACAAGTCACATGCACCATATTGGGGTAAAAGATTCTTAAGTTTTGGCCTACTTTTACCATATATGGTGCTGCATCAGACAAAAGCACTAAAAACTTCTCATCTGAGACTCGATTTGGTAAGAAAAATTTCGATAGGGACTGCTGAATAAGTTACGGTCACATTATTAGTTTTGTCTAGCTGCTTAGAAGCTATTAAGGGTTTGTTGCTTTATCTTCTTAAAGTGCTCCAATCATAAGATGTGCGATATATCTGCCACAAACATCTGTGCTTTCATCAACAATAATGTAAAAATTTTTATCACCCAGTGAAGCTCTAATTTCTTCCAAAACGGTTTCGTATACTAAATGGACATTCTTCTTTCTAAGCGTGGATTCGTCAGGAAAGGTTTGTTTACAATATTTTTGCAGAAATCCTCTAAATTGCGGATTGTGCAATATTTTTAAGGGTATGTTTGCTGCGACCAAAGCCTTGCATAAGTTTTCTTGAAAAATTTCCTCCAGCATTTTGAAATGCGTTTTTACACTTAGCTGAACTGGCTCAGATTTCATTTTTTGTAACTTTGGTTTATGCAGCGGTGTTTTCAAATGTTGATCGATTTGGAACTTCTTTTCACAAACAATAATTTTTACACAAGCTTTACAGAATACTTTTTCTCCCCTAAACTCTTAACTCTGGGAAATTATTAATCCACAAAGACGTTTTCGCCACTTTAAACATTTTGAACACAAATTTGAAATCACTAGTTTCACACTGAAAATACTGAAATCTTTCGAGAAACTAAAACAGAAGTACGTATTACAACCCGATATAAATACAGTTTGTTAAGCAAGGAAATAATAATAAGGCATTATTAAATGACAATAAATAACCCCTAACAATATACCTGCAAACCCCGGAAACCCCCAATAAATAACTTGTATATCAAACAGTAAATATTAATTATTATATAATTATCTTCAGATTGGAAGATCCCTGAAACAAGTGCCGGACTGGTCATTAAACCTATGAGTCTACGAGTTTTCATGACCGGACCTTTTTAATTTTTTGATAACACCGAAAATATAAAAATATGCTCATAAAATAATAATTTGGGAAAAATATGCATTTTATTATAAAATTGACAGAATATGCAAAAAATGCATATATTCCGCTCCTTATATATTATTATACAGTATGTTCGGCGATGTGGTAGACAAGAGTGCAAACAAATCAAAAATTTCGTTTTTCGAGGAAAACGAAAATTGCATACAAGGTGTCCAAAAAGTTAAAAATCAAACAAGTTTTTTACAAAAGTAAAGTACATACCCTTATTCTAAAGTTTTTAGCAAGATGCTATTTAAGAGAATTGTTTTAAATCATCACATCTTCTAGCATTTCACTGAAAAGTTTGGTAGATGGCAGTAATTGGAGTATAAAAAGGCTAGCGGCGCGACCGCGAGTCAGTCCACCTAGGGAACGCGAATCTGTGTGTTGTGAAACAAAGTAGTGTGTAACTCCTTAAAACGTGTTTGCGTGCGTTTAAAAGACATCTTCATAGCAGTATTTTGATTTGACTTGTTATTTTTGTGTGTGATTTACTAGTATGGAAAAGAAGCGAAAAATATACACTGAATGCAGAACATTCAAAGATCAATGGAACTTTCAATATTTCGTAATTGAGTCCAGTAAGAAGGCGCTATATTTGATTTGCAATGAAACCATAGCCGTTCTCAAAGAATATACCATTAAACGTCATCATGAAACGAAACATTTTAAACATTACTCAAAACATACTGGAAGTTTGCGTACAGAAAAATTTGAAGCTTTGAAGCGCGGATCGAAATCGCAGCAATCTTCGTTTACGAAACTCAATACTGAACAAGAGGCTGCAACTCGTGCCAGCTTTCATGTGACTCTTAAAATCGCAAAACGTGGAAAGCCATTCACCGATGGAGAAATGATCAAATAATGCGTACCTTTATGTATCACCCTTGATTAGGTATCTGAGAAATCAATTATTACAGTGTCAAGCAAAGTTCCTCTACAGTTCTGTGCCTGGTCTTGTATATCTTGCTCTGCAAAAACCCCCACAGAAAGAAGTCCAACACCGATAGATCGGGCAATCGTGGTGGCCATCTTACAGCTCCATTTGTGCCTATCCATCTTTGTGGAAAATTATTTTGGTAGAAAAGCCCTTACTACGTGAGAGTTATGACTCGGCGCACCGTCTTGTTGAAAATGTATAGCATATAACTGGGCAAGGGGAACGATTTCTAATAACTCGGGTATAACGTCTTCCAAGATTTTCAGATATCTACTTGCCGTAAGACCTCCCTCATAAATACGGTAAGTTATTTGATAACCTAATATAAAGCAAGAAACACCAAATCCAAAGCGCCCTTGCTGCTCCCTTTCGAAAATAATATGTTGATTTTCTTCAGACCAATGTCTTGTATTATGTCGGTTAAAAATTCCGGCACTAGAAATGTGGCTCTTATCGGGCCAGATTACTAATCTTCCAAAATTGGCATTGGTCCGGATTTGTTCTGTATACCAATGACAGAAGATAAATCGCCGATCTGCATCTCCAGGATGTAAATTTTGCACAATTTTAAGTTTGTATGGATGGTATTTATACTTTCTTAAAATTTTTTGTGACCGACTTTTATCTACAGGGTGCCCAAGATAAGGAGGGCCTCTATGGGGATCTCGGTTATGGTAAGAGCTACAACTTTGATTAAATGGGGAAAAAGTTGCGCAATCAGAGGACTAATAATATGGCATAAAAAAAGTTTTAGTAATATTTGTAAGTTTTGAGATATTAAATAAAAACTGATATTTTGGATTTTTGATTTTATTTTTCTTTGGCGTTATTATTAAAGTTAGAGCAAAACTGACAAAACTCTCTCACAGCAACTTGTTATGAACTTAAAGATTACATCGCAATTTTTTTTATACGACGTTTCGTTTCCAAGCAAACACCATCAACTTCATTTTTTCTAATACGGCCCTGATTTCTTATTGTCAAATTTTGAGAGCATTTTTTATTCTTAATTCAATGATGTACCAGACAATGTTGTTTAATTACGTTTCGAGCCTTTTTAACCATCTTTATGAAATTTTCAGGGTCCGGACCTGGATCCTAGAGTGTTGCATTTTTCAGCTTTTTTAATTAAACCTTACGATACTGTTTAAAAAAAAATAAAAACTTCCTGGGTTTATTTTCTTTTTGAAACAACACAAATCTACGCTGTTGCAAACTAAGTATTGTTCTTTTCCCAAATTAGCGAAGTAGGCATTGGAAAAAAAAATGAGTAGGTATGGTGTCAGACAATTTGGCATTACTTCAGTTGAACTAAATATGGCAGGTTATTATTCAAATGAAGAAAAATTTGATATGTTATCATGTTTTATTTTAAGCGGAGAAAATTGTAATGTAGCGGAGCGGATGTATTTGGACAAATATCCGGAAAGGAGACAACCAGCTAAACGGAATTACAGTAAGTTAGTAACTAACCTTAAAGAACACGGTGCATTTAAAAAACCCATGCTCTCCCGAAAAAAAAATAGTAACCAGGAAAAGGTTTTCAGCGTATTATTAGCTGTTACTGAAAACCCTGGAGTATCAACTAGAGAAATTGATGAAAATGTAGGCGTAGCGAAATCAACTGCTCAATTTATTTTAAACAAACAAAAATTTCACCCATATAAATACAGAATTTGTCAAGGACTGAGGCCAGGTGATGCAGAAAGACGTCGATCATTCTGCGAATGGTACACCAGAAAATGCCACGAAAACATAAATTTTCCTTACCAGATAATTTGGTCTGATGAAAGCATGGTAAATCGAAACGGGATCTTTAACAGAAAAAATGTACATTACTGGTCTAAGGAAAATCCACGTGTATTCAAAGAATCAAGACACCAATACCGTTTCGGATTTAATATGTGGGCTCGAATTTTGGGAACAAAAATAATAGGACCTTTTTTCTATCAACATAATTTAACATCTGAGCATTACCTGAATTTACTCCAAAATGACTTAGAGGAGGGTCTGGATAATTTACCTCTGGCAGAACAACGCGACACTTGGTTCCAGCAGGATGGTGCACCTGCACATAATTCAAGGGTAGTTAGAGAGTACATTTCAGCAAGATTTCCAGAAAAAAGTATCAGCACTTATTCTGTAACACCCTGGCCGGCGCGTTCCCCAGATTTAACCCCGCTTGATTTTTTCCTTTGGGGATATATCGAGAATTGTGTTTATAAGCAGAATTTTGAAACAGAAGAAGAGCTTAGACAACTAGTGCTTGCAGCCTTTCACAGCGTAACGCCACAAATGTTAACTAATGTCCTAAATAATACAGTTTTAAGATCCTATTTATGTTTGGAGAACGACGGAAATCACTTTGAACACCTTTTGGAAAATTAATTTTTAATGAGTTAATGTTAGTTTTATTTCAATTAATTAAAGTTTAATTATTATGGGTTCGGAATCAGTATTTTACAATGTTAAATAAATAATTAAAAATCTATTATGTAATTTTATTATTTTTTTTAAAATTCATAATGAAACTAAAAAGATTACGTTGTTACCTTCTACATCCATCATTTTCATTTTTTTAATTAAAAAAGCTGAAAAAGCATATGCAACACTCTAGGATCCAGGTCCGGACCCTGAAAATTTCATAAAGATGGTTAAAAAGGCTCGAAACGTAATTAAACAACATTGTCTGGTACATCATTGAATTAAGAATAAAAAATGCTCTCAAAATTTGACAATAAGAAATCAGGGCCGTATTAGAAAAAATGAAGTTGATGGTGTTTGCTTGGAAACGAAACGTCGTATAAAAAAAATTGCGATGTAATCTTTAAGTTTATAACAAGTTGCTGTGAGAGAGTTTTGTCAGTTTTGCTCTAACTTTAATAATAACGCCAAAGAAAAATAAAATCAAAAATCCAAAATATCAGTTTTTATTTAATATCTCAAAACTTACAAATATTACTAAAACTTTTTTTATGCCATATTATTAGTCCTCTGATTGCGCAACTTTTTCCCCATTTAATCAAAGTTGTAGCTCTTACCATAACCGAGATCCCCATAGAGGCCCTCCTTATCTTGGGCACCCTGTATACCAATTTGCTTTTCTATATTTCTGCAGGAGTAACGGCTGCATAAGCCAAAACATTTACTTCATCTTTTTCTCTATTTTCCTTATTGTATGTTTTAGGCCGAGGCTGTGTAAAGGTTCCATGTTCAATTAAATTTTTCTTTAGAATGGAAAATTTATCTGGAAATGGCTGCCTTCTTTCAGGATGTCTATAAAATGATGATGATAATAATAAGAAGCTGCTTAAACAAACACTCCGCATAACTATAAACATGGTGGTTGTAGAAATTTTCGATCGCAAATAATATTATACCTACCTACCTATTGAAATATAAATCGGCAGCTGCATGGGGGTTTTCATGGCTTTGTATAAAGCATATCAGGTTATCGTATTTTTCATAATTCTTTTAGGGCATCGTTTGTTTCACAAAAAAGTGGCACAGGTTTGCGAAAACCGCATCATTCTATCTGTACTAATAACGGAGATACCTACCCGTCAAAACTGTCGAAAAGTAGATTCCCTGTACAGGGAAGCCAATATTTAGCCACCTCAAAATTTACATGAGTTTTCTGCGAAAAGTTCAACTTCTTTGTTAACAATCCGATATATTGACATTGTCCTGGGTTCTAATAATGAACGGCATCGGTTTCCGAGTGCCCTTCGTCAAGACCCTGGACATTTTGTAAATACTACCATCATCCGCGTTTTCCAAAGAGAAAGACGACAATCAACAGAGAATAAAACCAGATGGTTCCATCAGACTTACTGACGAGCCGTAATACGGCGGAACGCCTGTGGGGATTGCCTGGCAGGAGGAAAAGTAATCCTTGCACTTTGTCACTTGTTTCGGCTGTGGAGACGATGAAGCCACCAGGTTTCATTCTCTGTTGACTTGTTTCCAAGACAAAACAAGTTTTATAAACAACAAATTTTTATTCAAGATACACTTAGTCTCTATAACTTATATATAACTCATCATTTTCTTCTTCCAAAATCCTACACGCCTTTTCATCTTCAGTACTTTGACAGTCGTTGCCAGACATATTATGTTGACCGTCTCCTGTCACGTGGTTGAGGAAAATTTTTTTATAGTAATCGCCGACTGACGTTCTTTCCTGGGAACCACCAGGAACATTATCTTTGTTCCTTAGTGTATTCAAAACACTGTCTATGTCTCCATGATCGCTAAGTTTAGCAACTTTCTTAGAGTTACTGCTACGGTCCTTAGCAACTTCCTGAGGTATGAGAATTTCATCTTGTTGCAACATGGCGTAAAGGGCTTCTTTTTTAGCAATATCCTCGCTGTGAGCAATGGTTTCGTGACTGCTCAGTAAGTATCTTCGTCCGAATTCCTCGTGACAAAGATTGCATTTATATTTTTTGTTTTTATGGACTTCACGTATGTGGTTGTCCAGTTCTATGCTTGACGATTTATAAGCATGGCATATGTTACAGCTGAAAATTAATTAAGACAGTCGACAAATGTGCTTACCACAATTATACAGGGTGTTCGGTAGGTATAGGGCAACATTTCGCCAGGGTACAGGAGAGGTCAACTACTATACTAGTAGTTCATATAATCATTTTTCCTAATGTCCCCCCTAGAGATTTAACGGTTCGGAAAAAAAAACGTTTTTTTTTCTCGTGCAAAAAAGGAAAACATTTTAAAACAAAACCGGAAACCTGCAAAGTTATTTTTTTTGTTAGTGTATGATATAATGTACCGGGTGAACAACTAAGAATGATCGCCGGCTATATCTCAAAATCTGGCAGTCGTAGAGCTTTTAGGCAAAAAATATTTTTTATTAAAAGTGCCCAAGAGAAAATGTTGGAAATTGCTTTCGAGTTTGTAAAATGTCCGCAAGGGGGCGTCACAGTCATGACCAGATCAAATATTAAGATTGTCTTCGTGTTTTGACTAAATAAGAGGTACCGAAAACATCTTAGTTTTAATCCTTACATATTTCGTTATAATTTTTATTATGCACAAATTTTTATATCTAGTGAAATAAAGTGGTGGGGGGAATTCAAATGTTTTTTTACATAAACTACGATTACTCCCATTTGGCATAACCGATTTTAACAAACTTGGTCTCATTTAAGACAGGAGTATTTTATCTACAAATTGCACTTTTGTTATTATATCCTTGAATTTTGCCTTCGCCGCTAGATGGCGTTAACTGAAATATAAGCGAATATTAGGCTTTTTCGCAACAAAGTTAAATACAATGATAGGCATGTTTTAACAGGATCTGATAGAGAATTAAATTATTAACATTTTCGTAAAAACTTCATATTTTTATCTTTTATAGAATCGGAGTTATTGACCAAAATAAACTAATATAACGTATTCTTCCGTTTTAAGAGCTTTTTGTAGCAACCTGTACCATTTATATTAAAATAAATTTAATATTGCCCTATACTTACCGGCACTCTGTATTTTATTGTTTTTTTTTGTCATTCATCAAGTGATAAAAGATCTAATTGAATGTTTACTTTAAAGGTAGGTATTTTAAATCTTTTTATACGCAAATAACGTACAAAATATGATCCGTTACTACAATTAAAACACCTGAAAATTACCTGAATTGAAACTTCGGATCTTCATGAAGTTTTCTATGATTTTTGAGGGCGAGATTGCCTTGAAACATGACGCCGCATATGTCACACTTTACCCTTCTGATGTTTAAATGAGCCTAAAATCACATAACTTTTGCTTGCGATTGTAAATTTTTGACTGTTACATATTATTATGACGTTTTACATATTAAATACAAACCTTATAATGAATCAGCAAAGTTTGTTTATTGGCCAATACTTTATTGCATATCTTACACACACTTTTGAAACCGCCTGAAATAAAAAAGGAAAACCATAGATGAACATTTACAATTACTTTTAAACCAATTCAGTATTTTAAAGGTTACATGATAAATTAAATCATTTGAACTTTGAACACATTATATAGGCTTGTACCAACCAGCAGACACAGACTAGTTTTTAGTCAGAAATATAGTCTACCAGATAAATATTGCATGTAGACCCCAGAATGCCTTGTTAAGTCCTACCACTGGTTGATTGTATTCGACAGTTTGAAACTGTCAGGGGCTGATGGTTTGGAACAGACCCTATGACTCGGAGATTGGTCAAATATGAACGTCAGGATAATATCTATATTATATAAAATAAGTTATGTCAAAATAGGGGAACCTATTAGTTTAGTCTAGGTTAAAATTTTGACATTATAGCTTGACGTCTAGTCCTGTTTCAGCCGACGACACGGCAGGAGTCATGCCTGGACTGTATCATCGTGAGTCTTGATGTAAATGTAGGGTCGGTAAAGTCCGTCTATCTATCTTACAAACTCATTATAAATGCTAATCCGTAATGCCGATAAGACCCAGCGGATGATCAAATTAAAGCAGGGATTCACTCGTTGCTGATAGAATAAAATGTTGCGCTGCTTTAAGATAATAATATATATAAAAGCGTGGATTTTTTTTATATACTTGTATGCAACAAAAGTGTCGTACTGATTTTTTATGTTAGAAAGAAAACGCAAAAACATATTTTAAACGTAATTTAATAATAAGTAATAATAAAATAATAATATACCAGCATATAAGATACAATACAATTAAAATTAAAACATATAGGACGGTTACTAATTAAAACAAAATATACATATATACATACCTACAAAAAAGTACCGTTTCAGAAAAATAATCATTACATTTTAACCCAAGTCAGTTTCACTGTCACTGTTGTCATCCAAGTTCACAATTACTCTTTCTGTGGGCAACAGATCTATCTTTACGTATGATTTTTCTACTTTTTGAACATGCGCTACACAATTTTCCCAGCTTCTGTTTGGAATATTTTGCGTCTCTGACTGTACTTAAGCTGTCACAGAAGAATTTAAGGTTGGCGAAATATTATTCCTCCTTACCGATGCTTTCCGCTGGTGCCATATATGTTCAATTGGATTGAACATGCAATGATAAGGAGGAAGTCTTAACACGGTATGACCCATTTCTGCCGCCAAAGTGTCACAATAATATTGCTTTTTTATTGAAAGTAATTTTAAAATTTCGAGCAATTGCATTTTTGTGTAATTTTCCTCAAAATACATATTACTTTCCATCATATAGTCCTAGATGGTAACTTTTGTGTTGGAACACGGAACTTTATTTAACCTACGACTGTGGTAGCTCGCATTATCCATCACTATCACACTATTTGGTGGTATATTTGGTAATAATTTGTTTTTAGAACAGTCTTCAAATAGTTCTGCCGTAGTATCATCGTGATAATCAAAAAGGGAGTCCTATATATGTTTGGCTGATAAGGCCAAAGCGTTTGGTATAAATCCGTTTTTTATCCCAGCATGAATTATTTTTATATACGCTTACCTTTATTTGATGGAGCTTTGTTTCTGCATTGACCCGATAAATCTACCTAACCTTTATCTGGAACTTCGTGTGTGTCATACCACGTCTTGTCCAAATAAATAATGTCCCTTCCATCCTATCTATATCCATGGACTGCAAATATAAGTATTCCATCCTCCTTCTTTTTAACCGGGCGATTCCATAATCACTTGTCGTTTGTTAATTTTTTTCATTTTAAACCCGTTTCTTAAAATACATTTCCCTCCCTAGAGTCTCACGACAACACTCTATTCCTGTATCGTCTTTTGATAATCTTTGCAATAGGGTTTTTAAAGTGGGGATCATTTGTTCCCTGTACAGGGTTATCCAACCAAGACTAGACAAGGCGATTTTTTGACTTTTCCTGTACTTTTATAAAAAAACTGAAATAGCCATCTTAAGTCATTTTCTCCCGCGAATTCGAATATCTTCAGCAAAAAACAATTGAACATCAAACAAAAGTACTAGGGGTCACTTTGATATTTTTTTAAATGGGATGCCGTATTTTTAATGAGCTTATCCGATTTCTCATATAAATTTTGATCTAAAATGTTGGATTTTTAATTCAAAAACGCCTTTTTTCTTCAGTTTTAAATTCGGAAAATGTTCGTCTACCGTAAAAATTAAAAAAAAAAAAAATTAAAAATCCAACATTTTAGATCAAAATTTATATGAGAAATCGGATAAGCTCATTAAAAATACGGCATCCCATTTAAAAAAATATCAAAGTGACCCCTAGTACTTTTGTTTGATGTTCAATTGTTTTTTGCTGAAGATATTCGAATTCGCGGGAGAAAATGACTTAAGATGGCTATTTCAGTTTTTTTATAAAAGTACAGGAAAAGTCAAAAAATCGCCTTGTCTAGTCTTGGTTGGATAACCCTGTACATGGCATATATTTATTTACACTTATGAAATTTATGGGCTAAATGTGAAGCTAATTGAAACAGCAAAGAATTGCATTTTGCTGCCTCTTACTAAATTGATAAAACTCAGCCTAAAAACCAGTGGCTTTCCTAATTGTCTCAAGTTGGCTATTGTACAACCTATTTTTAAAAAGGGCGATCCATCAACATCTAACAAGCTGCAGGTCAATCTCGCTTCTTCCTATCATTTTAAATGTTCTAGAGCCGATATTTTTGAGCATCTTGAGGGGAATTATCTATTTTGGTTTTTAATAAAAATACAGGAAAACCCAAAATATCTGAATGACCCTACTACAATTTAGAAAAAAATGTGTAATTACGCAATATCCATAAGGGGGAAGGGATTTTGTTTGTATTGAAATGTAGAATCAACACACTATTTTTTGTATTATTATCCCTGAGAAGTAAACTGCAACATCTTTCTTTTTCTAACATACCAGACCAACTAATCACTGCCGTCGGGAAACTGCAATTCTCCTATGGAAGCCATAGGTTAAGCTCCTTCAACAGGACAATCCATGGGCGTGCTATCTACATTATTTAAATAACTTTGGTAGACATACAGACTAAAACAACGGCCTATACAGCCGAGGTTAACTCAAATAATCACGTGGTTATTATTAAAAACATAAACTTACTATTTTTAGGTGGTTTCTTCTTCTTGTAGCTGGGCGGTCGCTGTAATCGGTTTTCACCTGTTTCTAGGGACTTTCCATTCTCGTCATGGCCGGCGAACATATGATATTCCAACCTCCAATCAGTTCCAAAACTAAAAAAATCAAACGGTCCGAAAACCCATCGAAAACACAAATAGAGTTCGTATTCAGCGAATTCGTTAGTATCCGCACACTAAATTTGGCAAGTATTGTCTATTTTTAAATAGCGCGAAGTAATAAATGATAATTAAATATGCAAAACACATACCGGAGTATTAAGAACAATTTAAACAACATCCCTTAAAATCTATTATGTTTACATTAAAGGATGAGCATTCTTTAGGTAGGTCCACCCTGAATGTATCGCAAGATATTGTTATATTTAAGGATTTACCATTGTTATTGGGAAAATCTCTTAGCCAGGAGCGTGTATTGGGGAAGTTTTTAAATTAAAAATCTTAAACATGCCTATTCTCCTAAAATTGCATTATATTATATTCATAGCATATGAAAACATTTAAAAAATCGTATTAACTAATAAATAACAGTGGGTGGTACTATTTTACATAATATAATTACAAAAACAAGATATAATATGGAGTCTTACAAACAAAGCATTTTCAAAAATTGAATAATACTTTGTCGTTATGGCTTAATCATAGTCCGATTTGGCAAATGAATTTTTATTAACATCGTTTATAATCAGCGGTTTAACGATTTCTTCGATTATTATACAGGGTGTACCAAATTAAGTGTGCACCATTGCTAACTTTTTTATTATTGGAGATACAAAGTCAGTTAAATTAGCAAAGTAGTAGCATTTTTTCTATTAATTAAAATGGTGAAAGCAGAAAAACAATTGGACATAACGTTTGTGAATATTGCGATATGTTAGAAGCGTATCTTGATTGCAGAAAAAAGAGTGTACTAGCACTCGAGCAATACGGTCAAATGTATCCTGAACGTGAGCAACCAGACAGAAGGTATTTTCTAAGGCTGTATAGAAAATTTAGAAGTAACGAAAGAGTTTCTATAAAGACAAGGACTAAAAAACAGTTTATAATTTAGTTTATTAATTTTAATTTAAAAATTTTATGGAGCGATGAAGCGAACTTTTCAAATAGGGGTATGTTTAATCGTAAAAACATGCACTATTGATCTAGAAACAATTTGTTTATTGCTGTTCCCAGAAATCCGCAAGTAAGATTTAGCATTAATGTTTGGTGTGGTCTCATAGGCAGCCAAATTATTGGGCCAATTTTTTATGAAGGGACTCTGACCGGCAGGGGATACGTTAATATGTTGTCAGAATTACTAGAAGAATATTTAGATGATGTGAACTTAAAGGACCATAACCAAATTTATTTTCAACAAGATGGAGCTCCTTCTTATCAGTTTCACGAAGTGACAATATTGTTAGAAAAGCTTTTCAGAGATAGGTGGATGGCAACAAATGGTCCGATACGTTGGCCCCAAGGTCTCCTGACGTAACTCCATTCGACTTTTACTTCTGGGGGTATGTAAAGGACAAAGTCTTTAAAACGAGATATGCGAATCTGGTCGAACTTCAAGACAACACTAGACGCATTATAGCATCCATCGATGGCAGAACATTTTTAAAAGCTACAAAACGTGTATTAAAGAATGCCCGCACATGTATTGAACAGAACGGTGATGCGTTTAAACATTTAATATAGTTTTTTTTATGGCAGTCTCCATGAAAACGTCAAAGGCAAACCATTTTTTATTTCCACGGCTGCGTTGATGTTTTTTCAATTTTGGGCATATGAGCCTTTTTATTTCGTATACGATTTGCAAACGTTTCGGTAAAAAATATACAGGGTGTGCCATTTAAAAAAATACATTTTCCTCATTTATTCAGAAACATTATGTCCAATTGTTTTTCTGCTTTTACCATTTTAATTAACAGAAAAAATGCTACTACTTTGCTAATTTAACCGACTTTGTATCTCCAATAATAAAAAAGTTAGCAATGGTGCGCACTTAATTTGGTACACCCTGTATATACCTGCCACATTTTTGTTTCTTCTGCTATCACATGATCGATACCGTTATTCCACTTTTCCGCACTGATTTTACCCATAGCTTCATTAAAGAGTCTTTTTAAATCCACCATTTTATAAGTCGTGTTCTTTCTGTCGACATCTGTCTTTATTTGAGGCCATATAAGTTCGATCGGATTTAATTCGCAGTGGTAAGGAGGGAGTCTGAGCACAGATATTCCTCGTAACTTTGCCATTTCATCGACTACATATTTTTTGAATGCATTTTTAGGTCAATTGGCTAGTACCAATAGTTCTTTTTTTAAGGAATCTAATGGAAATTCTATTTGTCTTAAACTTGGCCATTCTGTTATTTCACTTTTAATAATTTCCAAAGCGTATTTCTACACATAAATGGGTAGTCCTGGTCTTCTCGGATTGAGGACAAAATTTTGTCTAGCGTGGGAATTTCTTTTTTTAAAAAGAAACTATAAACTCTTCGCCTTATTCTCTGTATTAAAACGTCATCCAGCTCAAGTTTTGGTCGTACTGGAGAAGTTTTTGGAGGTTTGACGCCAACACTTTTTCTTCTTTTAGAAGTTTATATATCATTGTTTTCCCAACGTTAAGCATATCTGCTGTAAATTGCACTGCACTGTCAACACTCAAATCCGCAGTCTTACTTTTAATAGAATCGTGACAGTTAAGAATTAATTTTTTTTTCATTTACTGTACATGGACCGCCTAGGGCGTTTAGGCAATTGTTGAAAATTCTCCATATTTAATTAAAAAAAAACACGGCTGACACTTGACACTTTGACTAGTTTCACTGAGAAATAAACACCCAAGGTAGGTATGTATAGATATAAATAGGTGTATTATTTCAATAGAGGCACCCATAAAGGCATAATAACCAGATAATTAGCGAACAGGTAATCAGGATTAGGTACAAAAAAGAAGGAATAAAATGATTAGAGCAGAAAGGGAAAAAGTACCTCGACTCTAATTACTTTTGATAAAATTGATTTCTAAAATTGCAGGTGAATGGTACGGCTGTACATAATTTTAAGCTTAAAAAATTTAATATTGAAATATATATTTGAAGACAAAACTTGAGTTTAATGTCGATACCTGTACTAATTCTGCACAAATTTAAAAATTCAGGCCTATTTAAATCTATACGTGCCGAAAAATCTCGCCCGCCCATGGAGAAGACGGTTCTGATTGATTTATTACTTTGCATCATTTAAAGATAGACGATAAGAACAATAATTATATTCTTACAGATTTTTAGGAATCGTTAAAATGGTAAAAACACAGAAAGTATTAAAGTGCGATAAATAATATTTGATAAAAACGTAAACGAAAAGCAACGGATAAGAACAACACAGAAAGTAGAAAGCCGTCCCGGGCTTCGTCAATCTAATCCACCTGCCCAAAGCGGCGCTGCTTTTTCACAACACGCAGGTGATCACGCGTCGGACATTTGTTTACAGTATCTTGTCTTTGAGGTGAATTTAGTATAGTATCGTCGCTTTTATCGTTTATTGCAGCTCCAACATAAAAGCGCCATTAAGACTTAGAGGGCTGTAGACTTACCTTTTCTTGCAAACAGTGCAAGTATTCTTGGCGTACTTTTCATGGGACCTTATGTGACGATTCAGATAATCCTTCCGGATATGCCCTTCATTACATATCGGACATTTAAATTTGTCTTCATCTAACATTAAATGAAACGTTCTAAAACGAAAAAACTGATTGTACCAAACGACACGACTATCCTGTAGTTATTAGAGTTTTTAAGCCAGTTTTGAGGGGTGAGAAATCTAACCAATCAAAGTAAATTATAAACAGACATCGCTAATCCACAGCTATCGGTTCAATGAACTAGCACGATCTTATCTTTAGTGCAATAGACAACCTTATACCGGGTGTTGCATCGTCGAGCGGGACATAGGAAATCCCATGTAATTTTAAATGGGGTCAATTATTGGCTTCCCTAATTATTTTAGAGAAAAATTCTATTTAGGTTTATTAAAGAGCACTAAAACCCACATTCAAAAGAATAACTTTAGATATTTTTGATGAGCCCGTTTACGGGTTATCGCCGATTTCTTTTTAACTATTTCTCCTTTTTATGGCCCCGTATTTGCGGGCACCAGTCAAGGTAAAAGATGACTGTCAAATAAAGTTGTCATTTTGAAATGTGTGCTTTATTGTTATAAAAACTCGTACATCGAAAATATTAGCCATGAATTACACTTCTGAAGAAAAAATATTGATGATTAAATGGTATTATCAAGGAAATAGTTATCAAAATGTGTCAGACATGTTTGCTGTTCTGTATCCGAATAGACCGATACCTGCAAAATCTCGAAAAAAGTCGAAAGGACTATCAAGAAATTTGAGACAAAAGGCACTGTAATAAATAACTGCAGATGTGAAGAAAGGCAGGAACAAAGAAGAGTTGCAAGAAATGATAGGGACTTGCAAGTTTTATTGTGCGTGGAAGAAAATGATGGAAAGATCAGCACAAGGAAACTTGAGGATGACATAGGATTAGATCACACCACAGCGTTACGAGCTTTGAAACGACATAAATATTATTGATACAAATATGAAAAGCACCAAGAGCTAAGATATAGGGACGAAATACGACGACAGGAGTTTTGTTTTGGTATGATGGAAAGAGCAAACATGGATAGGGAATTTTTAAAAAACATTTGTTTCACTGACGAATGCACATTTACCTTAAACAATGAACCCAATGTTCAAAATGATCGATATTGGAGCAAAGAAAACCAACACAGGTTTGTGGAAACAAGGACGCAATATCCACAAAAAGTTAATGTATGGGCTGGGATTTTCGGAGAAAATATTATCGGGCCATTATTTCTTACACGAAATTTAAATGCAGAATATTTTTTGGAACTACTTGAAGATCATATTTTACCTACTTTACATGATGCCGCCAGGGAAAATCAGGAAGTTTGGTACCAAATGGATGGCTGCCCGGCACATAGTACCCTGGCTGTCCGGGAATATTTAAACCGTGCTTTTAATGGAAATGTTATTGGCTTAAATCATACAGTAAATTGGCCAGCCAGGTCTCCTGATTTATCGCCAAATGATTTCTTTCTCTGGGGCCATTTAAAAAACAGGATATACAAAGATAAAAAATACCCAAATCTAGACGAGTTAAAAAATGCTATTTCTGCCGAATGCAATAGAATTTCAGTTTACCAACTAGCGAATGTAAGAAGAGAATTTTATGATCGCCTCGGTTATTGTCTAGCAGTCAATGGAGGAATATTTGAACATCTTCTTAAATCCTAAAGTTCTAACAATTTAATAGTACCTACCTATTAATTAGTAAAATATTGAAACATGTAAAATGTCATAATTAACCTTGTAATTGGATACTTTATTTTAGTTTTATTCAGATTAATTTGTACTCATAAATACACCTTTAATATTTTCGATGTACGAGTTTTTATAACAATAAAGCACACATTTCAAAATGACAACTTTATTTGACAGTCATCTTTTACCTTGACTGGTGCCCGCAAATACGGGGCCATAAAAAGAAGAAATAGTTAAAAAGAAATCGGCGATAACCCGTAAACGGGCTCATCAAAAATATCTAAAGTTATTCTTTTGAATGTGGGTTTTAGTGCTCTTTAATAAACCTAAATAGAATTTTTCTCTAAAATAATTAGGGAAGCCAATAATTGACCCCATTTAAAATTACATGGGATTTCCTATGTCCCGCTCGACGATGCAACACCCGGTATACATATGTATGTTTATCACATACCGTATATTTGGACGGTGCCGTAAGAACAGCATAAAGAGACCAGAAGGCCCTCTTGGCGTAAAAATATAAGTGTGTCGACAGCATCCCAGGCAGACCGCCAATCTCGCTGAACGGAGAGCGGATTCTTGGGCGCCCACGCTCTTTCGTTCGCGTGCACTGCAAACCCCGAGTCCAATAAGTGACTTCAAAATTCTCGAGCATACGGTTGTACTAAGGATGGCTTAATTAAACATAGGAAATCCCATGTAAATTTTGAGGTGGCTAAATATTGGCTCCCCTGTACATTTTAGAGACAAATTGTATCATAATTTTTTGAAGAGGCCGATATAATAACCCCATGTGCCAAGTTTGAGAAAAATTTTAATAAGCCAATCCTAACTTATTCAATTAAATGTGAAGGCAAAATTACGAAATTTTTATAGTTTAGGTAATACAGCGCACACTGGCAAATTATTATTTGGCATTGACAAACGAAAAGTATCGTCATTTTCATTGAAGGCGCTTTAATTATAACTAAATACGAACTATTCCATTAAGGAAAAAGTAACTATGATTAAGTGGCATTATACAGTAAACAAAGGCACTGTAATGAATAACTGTACGAGGATTCTTGGGCAAGCTGTAGGAAAACATCAAACTACAGTGTTGCGCACTTTAAAAAAATATAAATATTTTAATTACAAGTATGAAAAACATCAAGAGCTACGACAAGATGATGAAGAACGGAGAACGGTATTCTGTTTTGAGGTAATGGAAAGCAAATAATAATAGGGATTGTTTAAGAAATATTTGTTTTACCGATGAATGTACAGGGTCATTCCGTAGATATTGACCCATATGCTAGCGGCATTATTGATGGAGATATCAAAAAACTAAGGTGAATAAAGTTGTAGAATTTTATCTGAACTTTTTAAAAACATTATCAGAAAAAACAAAAGACTGCTGGAACTTTAAAATTTTTGCACGAGTTGTGTTATTTTATATGGAATACCCCACCCCGTATATTAATAAATATTTGAGAAGAGCAGTTTGATACCTTTCTGACAAGCCATTTAGAAAATATTTTAAATTAAAATTTTCTTCAAAAATTAATATTAAAATCGGGGTAGCCATGGACGAATGAATCGTTTGCTTTTGACACGCAATATTGTTATTTAGTTTTTCCACTACTAACCCATAACATCGCCATTATTGACCGATTATTAACGTTAGAAATCGTTTTTCTCTACCTTATAAGTTATTATGGGCGGCGGAACTTTCGGCCCCATATTGGGTAAGGTACCTGCTAGAAATTTTAGGTCAAGTAATCTTGCAAGAAATTTCGGCCCCAAACATTGCAGGTAATGCGAATTGAACCAAAAAGGTGGATTAGATGCCGTGTTAGCGCTGTTAAACCAATATAAGTCTATAAAAGAGGCAAACAATTAATAATAATATTCCCCGGTGAACTTGAAAAAGGCGAATTGGAACCAAAAAGGTGGATTAGATGCCGTGTTAGCGCTGTTTAACCAATATAAGTCTATAAAACCGCATTAGCCGAGTTGCAGGTCAAAAATTGAGTTAGTTCAGGTTAGTTGCATTTTCATTTAATAAATGATTCAAAACACAAAAGATCATAAAAAAATTAAAATGTTATAACGTTAGACCATTGGGGCCGAAAATGCCTGTAATAAAAACATGACCCTTCCATCCCGGGGCCGAAAGTTCCTGTCAAAATCGGGCTGCTACCTGGCCGGGGCCGAAATTTCCTACGCCCGTTATTATTGACCATGGTCAATAATAAGGCATTGAAATCCATTATTGACCGATCTTCAAGAATCTATTTGAACGCAGATAACTTCATTTTTTCGCTCCGCTCCTCGTGATTTAAACTTGCCGCTCGGGCAATACTGGTGGCTGTCTAAACGTTGGTTAATAATATACTATTATTGTCATCATCCGAAAATGAAGTATACCGAGGAAGAAAAGTGTGAATTTTTACGTATATTCTATAATAATTCAAATGCATACCGGGCGTGGCAAGAATATCGGCAACTATATCCGAATTTGCATACATTTAAAAATATCGAGAGAGGATTTCGACTTCGAAAATCTATAAAGAGAAAACCAAAAGTAGTTCAAAAAGATTTGGATAAAGAGTTAGATATTCTGTTGTTTTTTAAAGGGAGATATGTCTAGTAAGGTTTTTATTGTTTTCTTATTATATTTTTTTTTTCTAAAGAAAATCCAACCCGTTCCATTGAAGATGCTCATAATCATTTAGACATATCACGGAAAAAAATACAGAAAACGCTTCGATCACATGCTTATCATCCTTACAAGATCTTACCTGCACAAAAATTAGATGATGAGCATAAGCGTAAGCGTTTGTTATACTGCCAAGAAATGATTAGGAGGAAAAATGCGGCTAATAATTTTTTTAAAAAAATATTATGGAGTGATGAAGCAACATTTACCACAGCAGGAGTCTTTAATAGGAGAAATATGCACGTATGGGCTACAACTAATCCCATTAATATTGCAGAAATAAAATTCCAAGGTAGGAAATGTTTACATGTTCGGTACGGTATAGTTAAAAATAAAGTCATAGGCCCTGTATTTTATGAAGGCTTCCTTAACGGACAAAGATATCTGGAATTTCTTAACAACAAAATAGAAGCTCGTTTAGAGGATTAGTCAATCAATGAGAATGAGTACTGTCAGATGGTCTGGCATCAAGATGGAGCTCCGCCACATAACATAGTCCCTGTGACAGAGTATTTAAACAACCGCTATGACGATTGGTTAGAAAGGCACGGCACCATTCAATGGCCACCCAACAGCCCTGATCTTACCCCATTAGATGCTTTCCTATGGGGTTATCTAAACAACAGGTAGATTGAAACACAAACTTGCAGCATTTGAGACAAAAAATTAACCAAGAAGTTTAAACAACGACTACCCAGAATACATTTCAAATGCTATTAACAAATTAGAAGTTGATTATATAGATTGTATAGATAGAAATGGAGGTCACATCGAGCAATTGTGATTATTTATTTTATCTTGCAAATGTTACTCCCAATATTTAAATTAATAAATTGTTTAATTAATCCATGGCTACCCCGATTGTAATATTAATTTTTAAAGAAAATTTTAATTTAAAATATTTTCTAAATGGCTTGTCAGGTTAGTTATCAGGTATCAAACTATATATTTTTGAAATCAGTAAAAAATGCTCTTCCCAATTATCTATTAATATATATTTAAAATAACACAACTCGTGCAAAAATTTTAAAGTTCCAACAGTTTTCTGTTTTTTCTGATAATTTTTTTAAAAAGTTTAAATAAAATTCTACTACTTTATTCACCTTAGTTTTTTGATATCGCTATCAATAATGTCGCTAGCATATGGGCCAATATATACGAAATGACCCTGTACATTCATCTTCAACAATGAACCAAATGTTTAAAATTGCCGGTATTAGAGCCAAGAAAATGAACATCGTCTTGTTCATACTCGGACGCAATATCCACAAAAAATAAATGTTTGGGTAAGAATTGTAGGACCACACATTATAGTGGTATAGTTAATAGATCTACGTGTAGAGGAAAAGAAGGGCTTTTTTTCAAGACCAAGTTGAATAAAATCGGTTTATCCAAAGCAGAGATATCAGCGTTTGAAAGAAAAAAAGTTTGACCTTCTCCCACCACTTTATTATTGAAAATAGAAAAAAACGATTCCTAACATAAAGTTGCATAATTGTATGAAGAATACAATGCTTATATTTTTAACATATTTTTATTAAGAAAAATCAAGAGAAAATCGGCATTTCTATTTTGAAAGTTCCCTTACGCCCCCTAGCGGTCATTTTTCGAACTTGGAAATAATTTCCAGCAATTTCTCTTGGCCGCTTTTATCGATATATATTTTTTCCCAAAGTCCTAGTGTTATTACTTTCCGAGATATAGCCGATTACCTCCTTAGGTGGAACACCCGGTACAGGGGAGCCAATATTTAGCCACCTCAAAATTTACATGGGATTTCCTATGTTCAACTAAGCCATGTATCACCCGGTATAGATATATGATAGAATTTTAAAATTTGAGAAACAGTGAAAAATCCTTGGAAAAAATCTAAACGAATAAAGTAGACTTGATTTTACATACTTTTCGTGAAGCCTCAAACTTTCCTTTTTGACGTACGCTTTCTCGCAATGCGCACACGGCCATTTCTTTCTTTCGCTTATATCTTTATCTTCATTGATGTGCTTTATCATATGCTTTTTTAAGTAAACCTGGCACGCGAATTCACGTGGGCATTTATCACATATGTATTTCCTGTTGCCTAAAATATACATATATATTTAATGTAGGTATACCGGAGAAAAAATTATGAAAGTTTTTACCATGTATAGTTTCCATATGATGCTCCAAACTCCTTGGATGAACAAATATTTTGCCACATTGGTGACACATACTCTGTTCACCATTATGGACATGTTTTAGGTGCACCGACAATAGGTGGTTTTCAGAAAAGGATTTACCACATTCTGGACATAAACAATTAGGATGGACTTCCGTAGAATGAATTTTAAAATCGTCTTTTGTAAATCTACAAAATAAGATATTACATTGGGAATTCTCTATATTATAATTCCCAACCATATTACTATCTTCACTTTTCGTCGCGAACTCAACAGGAACCGAGCTACACGTGAAAAGCAATTTCAACCCCTGCTTCGAAAATGATCAAATCGAGCAATAACTGGATGAATAATAAAAATATTGAAAATTCTTAAAAGAACATTATTATGGCGAATTTTATTTCCAACCATTTTACTATCTTCATTTTTCTTCGCGAAATCAACAGGAACCGAGCTACACGTAAAAAGCATTTTCAATCCCTTCGAAAATGGTCAAATCGAGCAATAACTGGATGAATAATAAAAATATTGAAAATTCTTAAAAGAACAATATTATGGAGAATTTTATTCCCAGCCATTTTACTATCTTCATTTTTCTTCGCAAAATCAACAGGAACCGAGCTACACGTAAAAAGCATTTTTAATCCCTTCGAAAATGGTCAAATCGAGCAATAACTCGATAAATAATAAAAATATCGAAAATTCTTAAGAGAGCAATATAATGGAGAATTTTATTCCAAACCATTTTACTATCTTTACTTTTCGTCGCGAACTCAACACGAACCGAGCTACACGCGAAATGCATTTTCAATCCCTTCGAAAATGGTCAAATCGAGCAATAACTCGATAAATAATAAAAATATAGAAAACTCTTGAGAGAACAATATGATGGAGAATTTTGTTCCCAACCATTTTACTATCTTTATTTTTCCTCGCGAAATCAACAGGAACCGAGCTACACATAAAAAGCATTTTCACCCCTTCGAAAATGGTCAAATCAAGCAATAACTCGATAAGTAATAAAAATATGGAAAACTCTTAAGAGAACAATATGATGGAGAATTATATTCCCAACCATTTTACTAGCTTCACTTTTCGTCGTGAAATCAACAGGAACCGAGCTACACGTGAAAAGCATTTTCAACCCGATCGTGCTACGGCTCCCACCTTATTGTATTTTTAATGCCATAGAGCACATGTGGCACCAAATAAAATCAATTGTTAGGTCAGAAATACACCGTGAATTTGGTTTTAGAATATTCACACGAGCGACAAAACTTTATCACAATCACTTACTTTTCAAAACAAACTTTGCACTTTTTATAATCACAAACGCTCACTTTTCGTCGCGAACTCAACAGGAACCGAGCTACACGTGAAAAGCAATTTCAACCCCTGCTTCGAAAATGGTCAAATCGAGCAATAACTCGATAAATAATAAAAATATCGAAAATTCTTAAAAGAACAATATTATTCAGAAATTTAGTCCCAACCATATTACTCTCTTCACTTTTCATCGCGAACTCAACAGGAACCGAGCTACAGGTGAAAAGCATTCTCAACCCCTTCGAAAATGATCAAATCGAGCAATAACTGGATGAATAATAAAAATATTGAAAATTCTTAAAAGAACAATATTATGGCGAATTTTATTTCCAACCATTTTACTATCTTCATTTTTCTTCGCGAAATCAACAGGAACCGAGCTACACGTAAAAAGCATTTTCAATCCCTTCGAAAATGGTCAAATCGAGCAATAACTGGATGAATAATAAAAATATTGAAAATTCTTAAAAGAACAATATTATGGAGAATTTTATTCCCAGCCATTTTACTATCTTCATTTTTCTTCGCAAAATCAACAGGAACCGAGCTACACGTAAAAAGCATTTTCAATCCCTTCGAAAATGGTCAAATCGAGCAATAACTCGATAAATAATAAAAATATCGAAAATTCTTAAGAGAGCAATATAATGGAGAATTTTATTCCAAACCATTTTACTATCTTTACTTTTCGTCGCGAACTCAACACGAACCGAGCTACACGCGAAATGCATTTTCAATCCCTTCGAAAATGGTCAAATCGAGCAATAACTCGATAAATAATAAAAATATAGAAAACTCTTGAGAGAACAATATGATGGAGAATTTTGTTCCCAACCATTTTACTATCTTTATTTTTTCTCGCGAAATCAACAGGAACCGAGCTACACATAAAAAGCATTTTCACCCCTTCGAAAATGGTCAAATCAAGCAATAACTCGATAAGTAATAAAAATATCGAAAACTCTTAAGAGAACAATATGATGGAGAATTATATTCCCAACCATTTTACTAGCTTCACTTTTCGTCGTGAAATCAACAGGAACCGAGCTACACGTGAAAAGCATTTTCAACCCGATCGTGCTACGGCTCCCACCTTATTGTATTTTTAATGCCATAGAGCACATGTGGCACCAAATAAAATCAATTGTTAGGTCAGAAATACACCGTGAATTTGGTTTTAGAATATTCACACGAACGACAAAACTTTATCACAATCACTTACTTTTCAAAACAAACTTTGCACTTTTTATAATCACAAACGGGTGCATCTGCAACGTCCTTTTCATGTTGTGCCAGTGAATATTTCTTCGAGAACTCTTTGTTACATCGCTTACAGGAAAAAACACATTTGTCTTGGTCCTGAAATTGCTTCATATGATCATTTAGCATCTTAAAAGCTAAAAGAAATTAATCCATTACATCAAGCTGTAACATCTAGAAAGTTTTATTCCTGCTTGGGACCATTTAAAAAACAACAGAAAAATAGATTAAAAGAATCTTACTCCTTTCTTTTGAGTGAAATGGTTAAGAACCCCAAAACCAATTTTCTTAAGATTATTAATTAAATTAATCAACTTTACTAAATTTATAAAATTCTGAGCTACGTCCCAACGTGACATTATCTCTAGGTATGGTCCATCTATCTATCTTACAAACTCATTATAAATGCTAATCCCTTACCGTCATAATAAACTATTGTGTGAGGTGTAAAATTCGGCCACCTGTTCTGGGGACTCCAGGTACGGATCTATTTAAGGACTATTATATTATCTCAGTAATCCTCTTAAAATAATTAGGGTAAAATAAAATAGGCTTATTTAGTTATTTAAATATGCTGATTTTTGGTTTTAAAATTCAGTTAGATGTTTATATTGCTTTAGACAAGAAGTTATTTGTTGCCAATTAAACGTGATATCTAAGAACGTTTCGTCTGTGGGAAGAAACCAGTACGCCAAGTGAATCTACGGCTCGTGATAAAAACCAATTAAAGCGTGATATTTTATCAGTTGACACAAAAAAAGTAATCTTCGACGTTTACACCACCCCTCTTAAATGTGGTTTTTCAAAATTTGGTGCAGTGAAGGAAGCTGCAGCTTTGACACGCAGGCCAGTGAGCACAGTGTGGTTTGTTGTAAATAAACCTAAAGTGGGGAGAAGAAAGAGGAAAGACACTTTTAAGAAACTGGACGCGACGGATGTCGATATAATTCGTAGAAAAATATATGCCATGTACAGGGAACAAATAATCCCCACTTTAAAAACCCTACTGCAAAGATTAAAAAAAATGATACGGGAATAGAGTGTTGTTGTGAGACTCTAAGGAAATGTATTTTAAGAAATGGTTTTAAAATGAAAAAAATTAACAAACGACAAGTAATTATGGAATCGGTCCGGTTAAAAAGATGGAGGATGAAGTACCTAATTGCAGTCCATGGATATAGACAGGATGGAAGGGATATTAATTATTTGGACGAGACGTGGTATGACACACACGAAGTTCCAGATAAAGGTTGGGTAAATTTATCGGGTCAATGCAGAACCAAAGCTCCATTAAATAAAGGGAAGCGTATATAACAATAATTCATGCTGGGACCAAAAACGGATTTATACCAAACGCTTTGGCCTTATCAGCCAAAAATATAAAGGACTCCCTTGTTGATTATCACGATGATACTACGGCAGAACTATTTGAAGACTGGTCTAAAAACAAATTATTACCAAATATACCACCAAATAGTGTGATAGTGATGGACAATGCGAGCTACCACAGTCGTAGGTTAAATAAAGTTCCGTGTTCCAATGACACAAAAGTTACCATCCAGGACTATATGATGGAAAATAACTTGCATTTTGAGAAAAATTAGACAAAAAAGATTTTCAATAAAAAGCAATATTATCGTTACACTTTGGCGTCAGAAATGGGCCATACCGTGTTAAGACTTCCTCCTTATCATTTCAACCCAATTGAATATATATGGCACCAGCTGAAAGCATCGGTAAGGAGGAATAATGTTTCGCCGCCCTTGAATTTTTCTGTGACAGCTTTAGTACAGTCAGAGATGCAAAATATTCCAAACAAAAGCTGGTAAAATTGTGTAGCGCATGTTCAAAAAGTAGAAAAATTATACGTAAATATAGATTTGTTGCCCAGAGAAAGAATTATTGTGAACTTCTATGACGACGGTGACAGTGAAACTGACTTGGGTTAAAATGTAAGTTATTTTTCTGACACGGTACTATTTTGTAGGTATATGTATATTTTGTTTTAATTACTAACCGTCATATATGTTATAATTTTAATTGTATTGTATCTTATATACTGTTATATTATTATTTTATTATTATTACTTATTATTAAATTACGTTTAAAATATGTTCTTGCGTTTTCTTTGTGAGATAGATAGACAGACTCTACTGATATTATTTATTTTACTTACTTTTATATCTTTTGTTACATTTGGGACAATAATGAGGAGATGATACGCCATGATGGTACTTAGTATGTCCCCGTAAATCGATGTCCCAAGTGAATGTTTCTGAACAGAACTTGCAAGTATATATTGGTTCACCTGGTGTGTTAATTTTGCCTCTTTTGTGCATGTTATGATGGTCCTGATAGTCACATCTTAAATAAGTAATTTTTTCAGAAAAACCTCACTTACGTGTCATGACATGAATAAAATAAAATAAAAATAAATCCAGCGAAATGATAACAGCAGTCACATGAAATTGGAATTCGAAATCAAATATAACTGTAATTTTAAATTTAAAATTAAACATGACTTGTGTAAATGCTTTTATTTCATACTGTATTGTAAAACACACCTTTACATATTTGAATTTAGTCCAGAAAATAAGGTTTTACAGCAAAAAAATTAAAAAATTTTTTTTTACCGGACTAGTCCTGTAAAATTTCTTTACCGGACTGAAATTTATAAGTTTTAGTTTATTCAATGTCAAACACACAATGTTTCCACCAGTAAATATAAGCACTTTTCAAATATACGACGCAGAATAAAACTTCATTATAATTTCAAAACATAATTATAATGTTCAACAGAACAGTATGAAATAAAATATTGTACGTCATTCGTCCGGCAAATCCTTTACAGTATTCGTTTCAAAATTCCAGACTCGGCTCCTTCGTCGCCTCGTCTCGAAACATTTCACTCATACTGTAAAAGTTGATTTACCGGACTTATAACGTAAATATCTATTACTGTACTATTAACATGTAAAATATTGAATTTGACTGAATGACTACAAAACGTGAAAAACTTTTTCAAATAAATGCTTGTAAGTCAGAAACTTGACCATATAGTTAGTTCAGTATAGGTATGGCATGGTCTTGGGTATGGTATACATAAATTTCAATAGATTTTCAAAACAATTATAATATTCTCTAAGCTGCTTTATTAAAAAAAAATCTACTTTCATAGACTTATTTTCAAGTAACTAAAATAGTAGAACTTTTAGACCACCCTGTATATTGCTACTAAGATTTGGCCATAGTCCAAAAACCTGAACTAACCCAAACCAAATTTCAGTGCTTTAATAACTTATACTCCAGTACCAAAATAATTGGCAGCGACTCATTTTTACCGGGGTGAGAAAGACGTAAGGGGAACGCCAATTCCAGAGGCGTGTCATTTTAAACAATAATAAGTCAAAAAATATATGAATTTTTTGTTTATTATTATAATATATTTACATTTACTATAATAAATATAATATTATAAATTAAACTGAAAAATAAATTAAGCTTTTACATTAATTTGGTGATCTAATGAAGTAATTAGAGAAACTAAATTACGCAGTTATAAAATCCAAAAAGAATAATAAAGCAACGGTATATGTTATTTTCATAATGTTTTTATTATACTACATAATAATAGAAACATATAATAATGGATTAAGGGCAAAACCTAAACCTAAATTATAAATGTTTATAAATTACAAACTATTGTTACCTAATGAACACTAATTGATAATAATTTGACAAATTATATTCCACGCCGACATTAAAAAGTGTTATAATGACAATACGTTACAATTTCAAATTAATTATTACCATTACAGCGATTGTACACTATCTGACGATGAAAACATTTCATTACTGTCGCTACTGCTGTCATATGCAGGATTTATAATAATATTATGTTCTACCATGACTTCAACGCGTACATCTAAGTCCCACATTTTTTTTTCTACGCCCTCTATCTGTGCCCATATAAGCTCGATTGGATTTAGTTCACAATGGTAAGGCGGTAAACGTAACACCTTGTTCACTATATATTTGGTATATTTTTTTTTGTGTAGTCTTGCAAGATCGAGCAACTGCACTTTTAGCATTTTTTCGCCAAATGCCATATTTTTTTCTTCAAGCCAGTCAACAATCTTTCCTTTTCGCCACGCAGAAGTTGGCAAAGCATCCACCCGACCGACGGCTGTGGTATGGTGCATTATCCATCGCGATTACCGACCCACCTTCAATACGCGGTAAGATAGATTTAAACCAATCTTCAAACAATCCCGAGTTCATATCCTCATGATAATCACCTGTTTTACGAGATTCAAACACGTTTAACTCACCTTTAAGAAAACCAGACTCACTCCTGATGTAGGTTATAATTTACCGACGACCTTTTCCTGAAGGAGCTTTCAATCCAGTGGACAGTCCATTGATAAAGGCGTTACGTGCATCTTTAATGTTGAGATCTTGCCAAATGTAATTCACAGTATGTCCTTCATTTAACCATGTCTCGTCCGTAAAGTAAATTATTTTCCCTGCACAGCGATATTGTTGTATTTCTTCTAGATACTTTCTACGCCACAATACGATTTCTCTCTTTCCATTTCGAAAAAAAAATGCATGCTTTCCGACGATTGGCTAACTTTGTTTACTAATCAATAAAAAAATTTTTCCGTCCTCTTGTTTCCTTCTGATCGGACACTTTAGTATTCCTATTGTCCTTGATAGTTCTATAAACAGTACGGCAAAATGTCTTAGTCAATGTGGCACAAAGTTCTGCTGCATCAGTGAATAATATCCACTGTGTGTACTTAGAATTCCCTCATACACATTTTTTACCATTGTACGCTCCCCAGGTTTTAAATGACGTCGTTTTGTAACTTGTTGGTTACTATCACTTAAAGAACTCGCCTGCATTATAATATTTGCTGTTTTGAATAACCACCAAAATAATAAAACTGAATTGCTAATATCCTCTTGATTGAAACTTGTCTACGACACTGAACGTTCGTTAGAGGCGATAAGAAAGCGTGCGAGCGCCTTAATACATGGGTTTTTCCTACCTGTGTTGCCAAATTAAGTAAAACAGGTAAACATACCGTAGGGTAAAAAGGCCCTTAATGACATGCCGATTTCGGTAAATTTTATGGAAATTTCAATGAAATCTATTAAAACTTGGCAACATGTAATGACCTATTTATGCACAATCTTCCCAAGTGGTTTGGATTGCTTTTATTTAACTTAACAGTGGGCGAATCAATATTAATTATTTTCGCCGCACACCGTTAATGGTTATATATGAAAAGTTTTGCCAATTATTTTGAGACCGTAGTATAGGGTATTAAAATATCAAATTTCAAAATTAGAAATTTATTAATATCTTAAAAACGGTAATAGATAAGTATATGAAAGTAATAAGAACAGTTGTTAAGAATCAAATAAATATTTCAGATTATAAGTATGCTTACAGGATATTACGTAAAAATATCAACATTGCTTCTATTTTCTAGTAAAAGCCCCACTTGGCAAGAAAACGTGAATTTCATGTATAATTTTACGTCAGACTGAAAAACGTTAGAATACGAATAAACGTGTTTTTAATGTGTAAAACACGCTTAATGTTACGGTGTTCTGACGTTGGTTAAAATAACGTTACTAATTTTAACGTTTTTATAACGTATTATATTATGGTACAATTCTGCGTTTTTCTAACATATTTTTAACTTATAAAACTAAATTTTTCCTCAGGAAAGTAGCGTATTATTTCATACATTATTATTTGGGTACTTATAAATAAACAAAAAAACATTCAAGTTATGAACTTTTATTTTTTCAAGTTGCGTTAGTTTACCGTATACAATTTACGAATTTTAACTTATTTTAATTTAAAATCTAGTAGCTATAGGTATAGTATAAGTTTTCATTTTTTTGGTTCTTCAACGGTTCGCGGCATACCTGAAGTGGTCCATTATTATTTTTTCCATCGAGTACTCAGTAGTTCCTCCAAACTGAACTTGAACTATTTCTAAATTAAAAACGAAACATTTTTTAAATATTGTTCCAACAACCTAATTACACGAGATATTACATTACATAGGAAACATTTTCAAGGGTCCTCAATAGTAATAAAGAACTACAATAATCATTTTTTGTAGAGGTTAAAATGTAGAATCTAGAGAACTATTCAATTAAAGGAAAACATAGAGTGGCGTATCTCGTTTTATATTTTGAATTAACTTCAAAAGGCTGGTATTTTTGTTACATTAGGGATCCTTTTAGCATTTTTTTGTAATGAAAATAAAATTCACGAGACGCCATTTTGCCCTTCAAGCGTTTGTGGTAAAGAACAAAAGAACTCGTAAAATATACAAAGAACAAACAACAGTTATTTCATAAAGACTAAATTATAAAATTAAGAACAACTTACGCTTACAATAAACGAAAACTCACAAAACTTAAAAGAGATTCGGTGCTATCCAAAATTTTCACCAAAAACTGCTCCTTCCACTATACACTATACACTCACAACACGACGACACAACGTCAAACGTCTATGACAGACGTGACAATCGCCGATCGCTGGGTTTTAGGCGCGAAATTTAAAAATGTTAAGATAAAGTGAAAAATAGGTTACTTATTTCGACGTTATAAAACATGACGCAAATTAAATGTTTTATAAGTAACGTTACTTTTATTTACATAAAATTAATGTAAAAATGTAACACAAATTACAACGTGAACAAAAATTACATTAAAATAACAGTATTAAAAAAAGATCACGTTTTTAAAACGAAGTTTTTGGTAAAGGGAAATAACATTACCATTTTCACGTAAAAATAACGTTTTTTCTCAAAATATGTCAAGTGGGGCGGCATCGCCGCATTGTTGAAAATATTTTAGCTGGGTAGAGCATTTTTGGACTGTGAATCACCCTGTATCTACATACATGTTGATTTCTTTGATATATTAAGAAAGAAAGAAATAAAATTGAATGACGAGTGTTTCTTTATAATAAAGAAAAAATATTTTAGTCATGGGGTTAGAAGGCTTAAATTTAAATTTATTAATTATTATAAAATTTTAGTTACTCTTTGGCATTACCAAGCAAAAATCAGATACCTGTATAAACTGTATACAGAGTGGCAAAAAAGTCGCGCATAATGCCTGTAACTTTTGAATTACCTCATATACGAAAAACTGACCTTTATGAAAATTGTTCAGTAAATTATTCCCCACATTTCTACCTGCATGAATTTTTTCTGTCATTTCTGGTTTGGTTGCCATAGAGATCAACTTACTTTTTTTAAAGGGAACACCCTGCATATGATTGCATATTTGGATTCTACTTTTTCTTTCTTTCTATTTTTTTTTTCTTTTTTATCAGCTTTATTATCATAAGACGACAATCTCATTGACAAAGCAAACTACAAATACAAATACAATACAACTATAACATACTTATAAAGACCATTCAAATCGTAATGGGGAACCGTTATAAATGTTTAAAAAGAAAGTTCAAAAAAATAAAACAGTCTAAGTATGTTCCATAAAAATAAAACAATATCCTAATTCCTAACTAATAACATAACTTATCACATTATAAAAAAGTAAAACATACAACCTTGCCCATAGACAATACATGATAATACTAAAAAAAGAAAACACGAATAAGGTATACAAAGTGTTTTCAGAAGGAATCAGCAAAAAAATCTGAGACAGAGTAATATGCTTTATCTAGAAGCACTCTCTTGACTTCTGTTTTAAACTCACCAGCATGACATGATCTTTCTAACTTGTCGTGGAAGGTGGTTGAATATTTTTTTTACCATTATAAACAAGAGTTTTTAACTAAAGTAGAGGTTGGTATAGGAAGTGCCGTGGTGTGAGTACTTCGCACAGAGTAAAACGGTGTGGCTCGAATTTAATGTATATATTTCTTATGAATGAGGCAGGCTGTCTCCTGGATAAAAATACAAGGGAGTGTTAAAAGATTATTCTGGACAAACAAAGGCCGACAAGACTCCCGTCGTTTAATCTTCAGCATGAATCTGATAGCTCTTTTCTGAAGAAGAAAAATAGTCCTAAACAAGCAACCCGAGCATGCACCCCAAAAACATATGCCATACCTCAAGTGAGTCTCTATTAGAGCGAAGTAAACCCTTCTGGTCGTTGGACCATTCGTCTCCTTAGAAATGACCCTCAAAGCATAGCAACCTCTAGACAGTTTGGTGGACAATTGCAGAATATGCTGATCAAATTTTAATTTATTATCCACAAATAAACCCAGAAACTTACAATAACCTACACTCCCTATCCTCTCTGCATTCAAAGACAACTCCTCCATCTCACATTTAAAACTAACAATATTTGTCTTTGATATATTAATAGTCAGGAAATTTGCGACCAGTTTTTAAGACTTACCAAATCGTCAGTAATAACATCTTCCACATGGTCATTACCTTTGAAATGCCACAAAATGGTTGAATCATCCGCGAACATAGTGAATGAGCCCGATACATTCAAAGTTACAATATCATTGATATAAATCAAAAAAAGCAACGGCCCAAGGACAGACCCTTGCGGGACACCAGAAGTTAGTCTTAAAGTGGATGATACTTCGTTGTTAAGAATGACTGATGACAATCGGTCAAGTACGATCTCACCCAATTCAAAAATGCGCCTCGGAAACCATTTAAAAAAAGTAAGTTAGTCTCTATGTCAACCAAACCAGAAATGACAGAAAATATTCATACAGGTAGAAATGTGGGAAAAATTTACTGAACAACTTTCATATACCTGTATACCAATAAACTGTTTGTATTTGTAGGTATTTATATAATTAACTAATTTAAAACAGAAAAATAACCTATTACCTGGTTATTAATGGGACATTGCATCTGTGACATTGAGTGGAAATAGGATAGTAATCTCTAGTTAAATATATAGTTCTTTTCCTCTTAGAAGGATCCTTAGATATATTTAAAATGTTGACACCATCGGACACCAACTTGTCCTGTTGCTCTGCAGACATTTCACTGTGAGCAACAATAAACCTAATATCTGCAGGTGCCATATCTAGTAAGTCTTTTAACTCATTGTCTAGCTTGACTTGTTCGGGATCGCTAGTTTTAGATATAATATCAGGTTTACAGTTGCGTTTAGTCAAAATCGTCTTAGACCTTCGCATTTTCTTCTTACTGGTTAAATAACTTTGTAGAATGTTTGTTCCACCAAAGTTTGAGTTATTTGTCACAGCATTACACTGTGCAGTAGAATCATTGAATATATCAGAGTCATTGTTATCAACTTCATCATCAATCGTAATTACATTTTCTTTTTCTTGCTGGCTTGAAATGTTTTGTATTGGCATATTATTACATTGTTGGCTTTTTGTTGTATTATTTTCTTGGCTGTTAATAATATCTACATGTATAAGGGCTCCTTTTTTTATGCAGTAATCATGTTCTAAAGGTATGGCAGCATCATAATTACGAGTTTTAATCCTTAAGTGTTCTACATCACTGTCACTTTCCAGTACTGATTCTAGGTCTATAACATCATCATCATCATCAGCAGCAGCTGCAGCATCATCAGCATCATTAGCAGCTGCAGCATCATCAGTGGCTACAACATCAGTAGCTATATCATCAGTATTCTCCGCAATAACCTCGATATCAGCTAAGGGTTGTGGACTAGCAGGACTCTCAAAAATAATTTGTATTTTATTGCCCTTCCTTAGAGTATTTTCAAATATCTCTTCTAAAGATACTGTGTCTAAGTTGTTTTCTTCATTTAGAATATTTTCCGTTTTCAAACATCTCTCTATGAAGGCATAGGTGAACTTTAGTTGCCACAAACAGGGCCTACATAGATAACTGTTATCTTTAATGGACTGCAAAAAAATTTTTGGTAAATACATACTTATATAGGTATTTTTGTAGGTTCCTAAATTGAGAAACCACCTTGAAAGAATACTCGAATAGGTTAGGTAGAGCAACTACAACAATAAGAGAAAATTTGAATTCACTACAATGAAAACCTAGTACCTAACACACAAAACAAAGCAAAGTAACACTTACCATCCAAGGAACACACAACAGAATTACATCTTTAATAGATTTTAATGATCCTGTTCCCCATTTTGTAGTAAGGTTAACACAGCCCTTTGTTTCCTTAACTTCCCAACAAATTCTACATTTTTTTACAGTATCCACGTCCATTATTATTAATATTACAGATCAATTAAGACACTAAACAAGACTACAAATTCAAAAAAAACCTTGGAAGTTTAAATTTTAAAAAAGGCCATAACCAAAACATCACAGCAAAACATCTTCATACCCAAGATACCCAAACCCAAACCACAGAATAATAAAGGTTAGTACCCAAAAGTCGATTTGTAGCGATGGACCGGTTATAAATATTCCTAATTGGTATTTACCAATCGCGTTGTAGCGACTGTGGTTATAACTTTTCGGTGATGTCTGACGTCACCATCAAGCCCTTCAATACGTCATTAGCTGTCATTTCTTGGACCGGTAATAACCTTGCTGCTGAGGTGTTTTTTATTCTCCGTCTCTTTTTATTTGTGGTTGTGTCTTTTTTGCCGTTATGTTTTGTTGTTGTTTTTAAGATGAAAAAATATCAGTTCTATTAATTATGAAGGAAATGATTACACTATAGAGGTTTTAATGGCTTAATAATTAAATAGGGTTACAACTAGAAGTTAAATTTACAAACAAATTTGAGAATTGACATTTATAACCGGTAATAACTTTTCTTCGTTCAAGCGGTTCTTGAGCGGCGTGACGTAATAAGTCAAAAAGGGCAAATTCAAGGTTAACCAAAGGTATAACCGCGGTTAATACCGGTCCATCGCTACAAATCGTGTCTGTCAAAGGAGTAGAATCTGTCAGAAAAGAAAAAGTAAGACGTCAAAATCAGCTGGCATAATAAATATTGAGAATTGAGACTATTTTAACAAAGAGTTTTTAGTTTTTAGCTTAAAAATGGAACAATCGTTACCTAACAGTGAAAATATTATGGAAAGTGTAAGTGAAAGTGATGAGGAGAGATGTGGTATCATACATCAGAGGTTTGTCTAATTTTTGTACTTATACTAAAAAGTAGGCATGCATAAATAAATAGGCAATATGTTGTATAAAGCAGAAATTTAAACTGCATAATCACTACCCTGATTTCAAGTTGATCTTTGTTTAGGACAACCCCCTGATTGTAATTTTGTAGTGGCTATAGAGGGGCTACAATTAAGACTTCAACTTGTTACTACAAAAGATACAATTCGGTAATAGTCGTAGAATGTCCTGATTAGATTGATCGTTATTTAGAGTAGCCCCAGATTGTAATTCGGTAGTGGCTGATAAGGCTATAAATAAGATTTTAGCTTGTGGCTACAAATGATAGTAATTGTTGCATTCAAATATTTGTATTTTATTTTCAGATGTTGCCAAAATTCAGGGAAACCTCTGTTAACAGAGGAAAGACTGCGAAGAAAGTTACAATTTTTCTTTATGAACCCAATTGAAAAATGGCAGGCAAAGAAGCGATTTCCATTTAAATTTGTTGTTCAAGTAATTAAAATTATTTTGGTTACAATGCAGTTATGTTTATTTGCTTACAGGTAACAGACCTTTTCCTTTATATTCAAGATGCCCTACATTATACATATTAAAATAATAGCTGTTCTCAAGAAAACTGCTTGTCAGTCTTGAACTTAGCCTAGCTCACCTAAGTGGTTAAAATGTAAACAGCTACTGTTCATCATTCCACAAAGATAAAAATCAGTCTACATATTCACTACAACATTATGATTTTATTGCTTATATAAGATTATTTCTTTGCAGTAGCTACAATCATGTTAATTATACGTGGGACAACAGAATAACATTCTCACACTTGTTCTTAAGAGGTTGGGATGCTGTAAGAGAGGTAAATGCTTACCCTCCAGCCATTGGACCTCTTGCCATATACGAACAAGAAGACTTTTTTACTACATTGGATTATGCTTATGAAGGTTATGTGTCATTAGATAAAGCAGTAGGTAAGTAAGATAGAACTATATTCTAAGAGCCAGGCTTTTGAAATATTTTAAGTTTCTTAACAACTTTACTTATTATTTCCCTATAGGTACCTATCTGTTGTTGTTTTCGAGTTATTAATTAACTTCCATATTTTTTAAAAAACGTTATTTTCATAAATTCTGAGATTCTAAGGCACTGAAATTCCGTTGGGAGTTAGGCATGTTCAGAGGCTTTTTATACTGTGCCTGGCCAGAACTTGAGGTATACTCGAACATAAGGGATACTTGTTCACTTCTTAATATCAATTAAATTTTAAATTTACGAACATATTGTCAGCATTTTTGGTGATTGCTTTGAGGGTAAGTATATATTGTTTTCGTTTTTATGTTGGGAATAGTACATACTTATTTAACTTTTAGATGTGTGATCAGTATATCTAAAAGAGTGCACATTAAGGTTGATTTATGTCATATTACTAAAGTTGTTTACAAGTCAGGTTGGGCTAGAAAAATCAATTTGTTGCAGGGATACTTGATCATTCGACATACTAAGGTTGTGGGATACTTGAACATGCTTGACATTCAGTACAAATTTGAATAAAAATGGTATTTTTACCAAAAGCTGCTGAAAATTTTTCTTCATTTATGTATCTATGACATGTAGACTTTTGTCAGTTCCTTGAAAAAGTTATTCCATTTGGTTTTCAATTAATGAATTCACTCCATATCTAAGAAGTCTGCATTGGCTTCACAAAACTCTAAATACTAATGAAACTAAGGAACAATATGAATATGCCCAAAAATCCTTTGCAGACAAAATAAAACGAGAAAAAAGCAATATCTTCAATCAAGAATTTGTAAATTATGATTTTAATACTAAAATAATATGGCAAGTTGTAAATAATAATTTAGGTCGCGTAAAAAAAAACCAACAGTGGCAAAAATGAAACTTTTCTGTTGTTTGAATGACTTTTGTATCATACTTTGTCTTCGAGAAACAATACTGTACATAATATGGTCCTTTTTATTAAAAATAAACCATGAATTCGTTTATTATTCTTTTTCTCGAAAATTGTTTATTTTATCGACAATACACGAGAGTAGTTAGTTACCATTTTTTTCGTCTAGGGTGCAAGCTACCCAGATTTATTTTTTTTAAGCCTTTATCTACAGGGTGTTAAAAATTTAAGCATTAAGTTGTGAAGCATAGTCCGCCCCTGGTAAACTAAAAAAGCAAAATATGTTTTGAGGACACTATTTTAAGAGGGTCTTACTCTCGGTCTTACTATAGTCCCGTACCAAAATAATTGGCAGTGACTCATTTTTACCGGGGTGTGCAAGACGTAAGGGGAACGCCAATTCCAGAGGCGTGTCTTTTTTTTTTTTTTTTTTTATTTTACTTTTTTACGGTTCGTCGGCGTATCTGAGGCCATCTAGAACCGGTCATCGACCGTACGGTTTTTAATCGTGCGGTCTACCGACTGGGGAGTGAAGGTGCCAGAGGCGTGTCATTTTAAACAATAATAATTCAAAAAATATATGAATTTTTTGTTTATTATTATAATATATGTAATATGTACATTTACTATAATAAATATAATATTACAAATTAAACTGAAAAGTAAATTAAGCTTTTACATTTGGTGATCTAATGAAGTAATTAGAGAAACTAAATTACGCAGGTTACCTAATGAACACTAATTGATAATAATTTGACAAATTATATTCCACGCCGACATTAAAAAGTGTTACAATTTTAAATTCATTATTACCATGACAGCGATTATTCACTATCTGACGATGAAAACATTTTATTACTGTCGCTACTGCTGTCATCTGCAGGATTGATAATAATAGTCTACCATGACTTCAACGCGTACATCTAAGTCCCATATTTTTTTTTCTACGCCCTCGACATGTAATACGCACTTATGCCAATCTGCTGCTTGTACATTCGCTATTGTCGTTTTTAACAGGTTCTTTAACATATTTTAATTTAAAAGTTTTATTTTCACGCGCCACTTTATCTGTGCCCATATAAGCTTGATTGAATTTAGTTCACAATGGTAAGGCGGTAAACGTAATATTGTAACACCTCGTTCACGAGCCATTTCATCCACTACATATTTCGTTTATTTTTTTTTGTGAAGTCTTGTAAGATCGAGCAACTGCACTTTTAGCATTTTTTCGCATAATGCAATATTTTTTTCTTCGAGCCAGTCAACAATCTTTCGTTTTCGCCACGCAGAAGTTGGCAAAGCTTCCACCCGACGGCTGTGGTATGGTGCATTATCCATCACGATTACCGACCCACGTTCAATACGCGGTAAGATGGATTTAAACAAATCTTCAAACACTCCCGAGTTCATATCCTCATGATAATCACCGGTTTTACGAGATTCAAACACGTTTAACTCACCTTCAAGAAAACCAGAATCACTCCCGATGTGGGTTATAATTAACCGACGACCTTTTCCTTAAGGAGCTTTTAATCCAGTGGACAGTCCATTGATAAAGGCGTTACGTGCACTTTCCGTCGAATGGCTAACTTTGTTTGCTGATCAATAAAAATCTTTTTTCGTCCTCTTGTTTCCTTCTGATCGGAAATTTTAGTATTCCTATTGTCCTTGATAGTTCTATAAACAGTACATACACATTTTTTACAATTGTACGCTCCCCAGGTTTTAAATGACATCGTTTTGTAACTTGTTGGTTACTATCACTTGAAGAACTCGCCTGCATTATAATATTTGCTGTTTTGAGTAACCATCAAAATAATAAAACTGAATTGCTAATATCCTCTTGATTGAAACTTGTCTACGACACTGAACGTTGGTTAGAGGCGATAAGAAAGCGTGCGAGCGCCTTTAGGTTTTTCTTACCTGCGTTGCCAAATTGAGTAGACCAAGTACCGTAGGGTGTAAAGGCCCTTAATGACATGCTGATTTTGGTACATTTTATGAGAGTTTAAATGAAATATTTTAAAATCTGGTAACATGTAACGACTTATTAATGCACAATCTTCACAAGCGGTTTTGAATGCTTTTATTTCAGTTAAAAGTGGGTGAATCGATGTTAATTATTTTCTCCGCACACCGTCAATGGTGATAAGAACAGTTTTGCCAATTATTTTGGGATCGTAGTATAGTGTCCATCACATTAAATTTCTAATAAATTATATTAAGTAGTTTGAAAGTTATTCAAGAAAAACCGATTTCCAGCGGAGTCTTTTAGGGGCACATATCTCGGTAGGAAGGGCCTGTAAGAAAAATTTTTATAGAAACTTGTCATTTCATTTTTTCATATATATGTATATTTAATATATTGCAATTAACCTAGTGAAAAAGGCTTCCGAGCATTGTCAAACCCCAGGCCAAGGCTTCAGTATATCAAAATTCAAAAATATCAGCATTTTTGTTGAGGCACAGGACATATCCAGGACCTTTCTTCGGCATAAAACCGAGTGTACAGGGTGTTCTATTTTTGATAGTTTTATAGGGTATCTCGAAAATCATAAGGAATTTCATAAATCTGATATAGATGTTATGAGTTCTTTTTTTAAGGAAACAATTGCTGCGAAAACAGATCATGGCTACCTTGTTCCCCTGGACAGCTACAGGGTGATTTTCAAATTTTGACAGTTATTAAAATTCCATGTAACTTCTTTGTTATTATAGATATGAAAAAACTGTAAATTGATAAAATATGTAGTTTTTTCCGTAAAGTTCAGTGGCGTAGCCAGTTTTTTTCTATCTTGTTTAATTTTTAAGAAATTGACCCAACTTATATTTTTTCTTATGGGACACCCTGTATATTTTCAATTACGTTTATTCTGCTTACCATTAGCTTTCCAAATATATATACATTTTTGCAGTTTTCTAAAGAAATAGCTGAGTAATTTGCAAATTACTTTAGATAGGCCTATTTTGCACATAGCAAGCCCCGTTAGTAAGAAAAGGGCAAAAGAATATGTATGACTAATTATTTTTTTATATGTTTAAAACTCTGAAAATATTTACCTCATCATTTAGTGTCACCAACTTTGGAAATACATCGATTTTTTATTTTTTAAATAAAAGATAAAGCATAATAATATAGATTTACAAAACCATTTTTATTTTAAATAAACAACAAAAAAATATACATAACAATTACAACAAATGCTCAAATTGGAGCCCATTGGCATCGATTCATAGCTGGCATCTTCTACGAACACCATTCAGGGAGTTCCGAATATTCAGGTGTTTTATGCTTCTTAAAGCGGCTTCAAAATTTTGTCTTAGTTCTTCAACCGTATTACTTCTGACGCTGTAAATTTTATTTTTTAAAAATCCCCAAAAATAAAAATCTAATGGGGTGATATCAGGTGAACGGGCTGGCCACCTAATAGGTCCATTATTTGCAAGCCATTTTTCTCCAAAATTGGTGTTTAGGCAATTTACCACAATGGCTGCGTTGTGGGATGGTGCACCGTCATGCTGAAAAAAAAGCTTTTCCCTCTCTTGTAATGGTATATTGTCTAAATAACTGATGATATGTCTTTCCAAAATATTCAAGTAAATCTCGGAATTTAGATTTCCTTCAAATATTTCATAGGCTAGAACTCTATTTCCCAATAGAGCCAGCCACACATTAAATCCAAATCGACCCTGATATACTCTATTTACTTGCTGATGAGGATTATGATCGGCCCACAGATGATTGTTGTGGCGATTAAATATTCCGTCGCTTGTTACTCGTGTTTCGTCGGTCCAGATTATTTTGGTAAAAAATAATTCATCTTTACGCAACATATTTAAATACAAATTGCAAAACTGAAGTCTCCTCTCTGAATCACCAGGATGCAAATGATGAGTTTTTCGAGGTCTGTAACATTTAAATTTGTTAGTTTTTAACAGACGGAATGATTTTGAGGGTACCACGCCAATATCTTTCTCAATATTTCTAAGTGAAGTGGTCGGATCCGCAGCCACGCATGCCAATACATTAATGGTTTCATTTGCTTTATTTTCCTTCTGATAGGTCTTTGGTCTTGCTTTTGAAAACGATCCATAATTAATAAGGTTATTTTCAAGCCTTTGAAAAATTCTTAAATCAGGTTGCTGCCGCTCCGGATATCTCAAAATACAAATCAGATGCTGCCCGACTATTTTTTTGACACTCAAGAAAACACTCTAGCATATTATATTTTTCAAAATTTTGGAACTTTTCCATTCTTAACCGCGTATATTAACTTTGCTTTATGACAAATTAAAGACAGACTGACATGTCTATAAATAATTTAAAAAAATGATTTTGTTATCCATGGCTTACTAAGAGATTTTTAAATTATTATCTGGTAAAATGTAAAATTTGCAAATGCAAAGAAATTAGTAGATAAAAAGTCATCATGCATTTATAGAAAATTTCACTTTTAATACAAAAAATATAAAAAGAATTAAATAATTATATGAACAATTAAAAAAATTATTATTTTTAATTCTTTTAAACATAATTTTGGAAGAAAGCTATTTTAACAAATTACAGAAAATTGGTCGAGCCTTGGGCATAGTGTTGATAATAAAAAATTAATAGTTTTTAGAATTTTGTATTGCATGTACTAAAATTGAGATATGACATTTTAGAAATGGTGAAATAAGACTTACTCTTTTGTTTTGCTCCTACCTGCCATCGCCCGCTACGAAAAATGAGGAAAATTTATGAAAATCGCTTATTATCGAATTATTTTATCAAAAAACTGATTACAAATATATATATTTGAAAAGCTATTGGTAAGCAGAATAAACGTAATTGAAAATATACAGGGTGTCCCATAAGAAAAAATATAAGTTGGGTCAATTTCCTAAAAATTAAACAAAATAAAAAAAAACTGGCTACGCCACTGAACTTTACGGAAAAAACTACATATTTTATCAATTTACAGTTTTTTCGTATCTATAATAACAAAGAAGTTACATGGAATTTTAATAACTGTCAAAATTTGAAAATCACCCTGTAGCTGTCCAGGGGAACAAGGTAGCCATGATCTGTTTTCGCAGCAATTGTTTCCTTAAAAAAAGAACTCATAACATCTATATCAGATTTATGAAATTCCTTATGATTTTCGAGATACCCTATAAAACTATCAAAAATAGAACACCCTGTACACCAGTGCCAGCTGATTTTGAACCCATGGCAAATATTTCAGGTTCATATTCCTATGCAAATGAGGACAATACCGCTACAGACATGACACTGTGCGTATACCACTACAAACAGGGCATCATATTTGGCTTTAATGAATCATATGTGTTCAACAGTGAAATCGAAGAGAGATGTCTTAATATTTCACGTTATGACAATGGAGCTTTGCTCAATTCAAAAGAATTCATGAAAGAGAATAGTTTGAATATAAGTTTTTCGGCCCTGGTTAGGGCTGAGTTGATGTTTTCGTTAAAGACTGTCAATTTCAAGGCAGCGAGCAGGTAACATAATATGTGATTTATATTTTATAGGATTTTTTAAATTACAACTGCTAGAAAAAGGTCTGGGTTAACTACTGAGTATTTTTTTAGAATCACTGCTCCAAATTGTTACAGATTTGACATTACAATATTATTTAATAATGAAGACCATGATGGACAAATGCTTCTCAGTTTAGATGCGGAAGCAGTAAGATTAATGTGTAAAGGTGGGTTGTAAAAGTCCGAGAAATAATTAAAAATAACTGTTACACTTGCAGCTTTTTTTATTTAGTCTTTATTTTTAATATAAATTTTAATTTATTTTAGGTGATATTACATATATAACTGACGACGAAATTTCTACAATTCTTCGTAGCTTGATAAATTACACTGTTATTTTTACCTGCATAAGTTCTCTCGTACTGTGTAGTCGCGCCGTATGGAGGGCCCAGCAACTTAAAAAAATTACAGCGGTATTTTTTAAACATCATCTGTCAAAAGAACTAGGTGCTCAGGACAGAAGCAAGTTTTTAAATTTGTGGTACATCATGATTATTGTGAATGATACATTAATTATTGTTGGTAAGTTATGTTGTATCTTCACCACAATATAGCATTCATTATATAAAATATTTCTCGTTAATCTTCTGTCTCTAGCGCCTATAATAATAATTGGTTGGTTTCAAATATTTATAGTATAATAAACATGTTAATATGTTATTTGTTGGGAAAACGTGTATCAAAACGTCAAAGATTGGTAAATACTGTATGCGTGCGATTTCAACCTCTGCTATTTGTGTTTGTAAGTTACATACCTAAAGGTAATAATTTGTTCACGTAGTTATAACGTAATTATTGGGACGCTAGCTTCCTATTGGGCGAAATATGTGGTCAGATCGGATCGCGCGCCGGTCGATCTAGAGACAAGAAGCACGGCGCCAAGGGGAAGAGAGTCAGTCGTCCAAGATGGCTCGGTGAAGCAAGTGTGCTCTTACTCACGCTTCAAGTGTTAAGGCCTTTTTGGGCAATAAGTAGTCTTCCCTGATGGTTCCATAAAGCTAGTGCTGTTTCATACGCTCCACGAATTTAAGGCATTCTTGGGCAATTAAGTAGTCTTCCACGACGGCTCCTTGAAGCTAGTGCCTTTACGTGCGCTCCCATTCTTAAAAAATTAAGTTATTATAAATGTAAATTTATCTTTCATCTTTTTTGTTTCTGAATATAATTATTTTGAGAATAAAGATAGTCCTTATTAAATATAATGTTCAGAGATCCTTTCTGTAATACTTCTAATTTTTAAAGCAAAGTTCTATTATTCCTCCCAGCCTGAAATTTCTTAATTTAAATGCGTTTTAACTAAGGCATAATATAATATTTCTAGATGTTTTATATCCAGAAATTTTTTAATACTTTTAAAACTCAGTAGTAAACTTCTTAATTTTTTAATCAAATTTCTACTTGAAAAATTCCAATTTAATAAATTATTCCTAAATGTTTTACATAATTAACTTTTAAAATTTGAATGTCATCGCTTATATTGATACTATTCATATTTTGTGGTACATTATTTAGGTTTAAAGTAAAAGGAAGATAATTTGTTTTATTAAAATTAATTATTAATAAATTATTATCAAACCAATGTTTTATAATTTTAAAATCTATTTTAATTTTCTTATTTAAGTTGTCCCAATTAATATCGTTTTAAAAAATGCAGTATCATCTGCAAAACTATAAATTTTCCCATTGCAAATATTAGTCCTAAAATTGTTCCTCGAGGAACACCATATTTTGATAATTTTGGATAGCTTTCTTCTTCATCTATTTTCTATTTTAACGGGGGTTGGCCTATGTTCACGATAGTTTTCAAATAATTCTAATTGCTTTCCTCAAAATCCAATATTTTAAATTTTTTTAATAGTATATTTAAAGGCTACTGCTAAATCCAGAAAATTACAAATTCAAAGCGTTTTATTATCTAATGCGTCATATTATATTTGTTCTGTTAGATAGCAAATAGCATTTTGCGTAGATTAATTTTTTTTAACCCAAATTGTTTTTAAGAAATAAAATAAAAGCTTCTGGACTGGATATATACTTATTCTGAAAGTTTTATTTGTAAGAAAAGCAAGTGGTTTAGAAATCGAAGTTTTAATACATTTTGATATTTCTGTGGTTCATCGACACCAGGAGATTTTTAAAATTTTAAACTATCAATTATATTTTCATCTTCTTGATGATTAGTTTTTTTTTAAATAAAATGAGTTTATATTGTTTATTTTCTTATCTAAAAATGTGTCATTGCATTTATTGATTTTATTTGCTAATTTTTTACAGATTTGTCAGTAAGTGACTTATTTTCATTTCGCTTATATTTTTCGGTTTTTGATATTTATTACATTTTTTTTAATGGTTCTCCACATATCTTCATTGCAATTTTCGTATTTATCAATTTCATGTTTATAAAAAATGGTTTTTGTCTCTTGAATTAGTTTAGTTAATTTGTTTTTATGAATTTTATATTTATAGTATTATAAAAATCGATTATTTAATTTTTTGCAATTTTTTATAAAGTTCGTTGTTTTGTCTTAATAGAATTTAATAAGCCACTAGTAATCCATTCTTTTCTCTTTTTAATTTTAATTTAAGTTGTACATTTCTGTACATTATTTAGAATTTCTTTTATTAAATTATTAGATAGGTCATTTGTTTCAGAATAAGAATAGTAATTTGTCCAATCAATTTTTGTCATATTTTCCTTTAATTTGTAGTAATTAAGGTAATTTTTATACATTAGTAAAGGTTCTTTATTAGTATCAATTTCAATAGGCCTTCTTTGTAAAATTTGTTGGGTTATGATCCGTTATTTGATATGATTATTGATTTGAAATTATCTGAATGTTCTCTTATTTTTACAAAGATATGATCAATACAAGAGTTATGTTCTTTTATTTCTCTTGTGATTTTATTTATAATTGATATAAAATTATATTCACTCAACAAGTTTCAATACTCATTACTATCTTTAGGTTTTGAAGAAATATTAATATTTATATCACCTTCTAGAATTACTGCTTCATTTTTACAATTATATTTAATATTATCAAATTTTTTTTTTGAATTTATAGTAAATTTGACAGCATCTAGTGGGGGAGGTTTAAAAATACTTATAATATTCATTTTTCCTTCTCCAATGGACATTTTTAGGATCATTACTGGTAATAACTATTAATTATGTTTATTTTTAACATACACCATAACACCGTCACTTTTACTGAATTCTCCAATATTATAGTTTCGTCAAAATTTTTGAAATGCTTCTACTATTGTTGCGGCATATTGAAAAATGAATAAATGGGCTTATAATTGAATTAATAAAATTATTTTGATTTTCAATAAGCTGCGTCTGAATACTTGTTATTTTAAAATTTGATATACAGGGTGCCCGAAAAATACGTGTACAATGTTTGACGACAGACTCCTGACGTCAAAAAAGGTCGATCTAAGCCGACTTAGTTATATCCAAAATTGTCTCGTTTAGGCGGTAAAGGTCGTCAAAAATTTGTAAAAATATTGGTTTTTCCTAAATTACGTAAAAACCTGCTAATCGATTTTAATGATTTTTAGTATGTAGACTAATACTATAAAATTACATTTTCTAGTAGTCAAGTCGCCGGCTGTAAATAAGTGGAAGTGTTATAAAAGTGATATAATACGTCAACATTTCTCCTGATTTTTTACATCAACGGTGTTATGACGACCCAGATATTTTTGTCGAGTGACTGGATGTATTTGGAAGCTATTTTACCTCTGCAATATTTTTCGTTGGATGAGCTGTTTTACCAGAAAAAAAATATTTACAATTACCAGCATACATCAATTATTAACATTAGTAATAAAATTAAAATCAAATTACCTGTAACAATAACAATTTTTTAGTGACCTTGTTGCTATGGCATTTAATAATTTGACAATTTTTGACAAATTGTCACCAGTCGATGAAATTGACTAAAGTATACGATCAACATTCTTGAATTACAAGTTCATTTTACCATTAAACATGGAAAATTGGGTGTTAGGGTTTACATAGAGAGATTTCCTAACCGTCGAATACCAAACCACCAAACATTTGCCAATATCGAGCGTCATCTTCGGGAAACGGGCAGCTTTGAGAAAAAATTTGAAGGCAGGAGTCGTATGCGAACAACTCTAACTGTGGAAACAGAAGAGAATATTCTGGAAAGAGTTGAAGAAGAACCAAGTACCAGTACCCGTCTCTTAGAACGTGAGTTACATGTTCCTAAAACGATTGTCAATGAGGTTTTAAAAGAACAGTTGTTACATCCATATCACGTGCAAAAAGTGCAGGAACTTGTACCGACTGATCCCCCCATGCGGCTTACATTTTGTCAATTTATTAGAAACAAAAGAATCCGTGATCCAAATTTTTGTAGAAAAATATTGTTTACTGACGAGGCGTGCTTTACAAGATCTGGAGTAACCAATCTGCCCAACGAACATATTTATTCCGATGAAAATCTACATGCCATTAAAGTTGCACATCATCAGCATCAATTTAAATTAAATATTTGGGCAGGTATTATTGATCGCTACCTTATTGGTCCTATTGTTATTCCAGACAGGTTAGATGAAAATATTTATTTAAATTTTTTGCAAGACACATTACCAATTCTTCTGGAAAATTTGCCCCTTTTACTTCGGAGGGAAATGTGGTATATGCATGATGGTGCCCCGCCCCATTTTTCCGTTGCCGTTCGGCAATACTTACACCATCAATATCCAAACCGATGGATTGGAAGGGGTAATGATGCACCAGTAAAATGGCCACCACGTTCTCCGGAGTTAAATATGTGTGACTTCTTTTTGTGGGGCGCTATTAAAACAGAAGTTTACAAGACTCCGGTAAACACACGCCATGATTTATTAACGCGGATTTTAAATTCAGGCAACCATTTTAATAACCCCGAGACATTAAGTAGGGTCCAATATCATTTTTTAAGGAGTGTTAATAAGTGTATTCAGCAAAATGGCGGTCATTTTACACATTTGCTTAAGTAATGTTTTTGTTTTACTTAGTTTCTTACATTATTTTTAATACATACTTCCAACTTTGTTGTACTTTGTTTTATTATTACTGTTAATAATTGATGTATGCAGGTAATTGTAAATATTTTTTTTCTGGCAAAACAGCTCATCCAACGAAAACTATTGAAAAGGTAAAATAGCTTCCAAATACATCCAGTCACTCGACAAAAATATCTGGGTTGTCATAACGCCGTTGATATAAAAAATCAGGAGAAATGTTGACGTATTATATCACTTCTATAACACTTCCACTTATTTACAGCCGGTGACTATACTACTAGAAAGCGTCATTTTATAGTATACATACTAAAAATCATTAAAATCGATTAGCAGGTTTTCACGTAATTTAGGAAAAACCAATATTTTTACAAATTTTTGACGCCCTTTACCGGCTAAACGAGACAATTTTGGATATAACTAAGTCGGCTTAGATCGACCTATTTTGACGTCAAGAGTCTGTCGTCAAACGTTGTACACGTATGTATATTCATTATTAATCTTTCTTCATTTATTATTTAAATTATCTTTTCTTCTTCATTTTTGCTCACTTTAGTTTTCCATTTTTGCAGCATATAAATTTATATTTAAATTTTCCGAATTCTTTAGCTTTTCCAAGAAAAAATTGGTTTCTTGTCATAAAATGTTCATTTTTGTAAATACTTGTTTCTGGTCCTGGTAGTTTAAGATGGATACTTGTGCTTTTTCCATTTTCTTTGAGAGATGCTTTTTGCAGGTTCTTCCTTAAAGGAACAGATTGAAAGAGAAGAATTTACCAGCGATCATTGGAATATCTGCAGTTTATTTTTGGGTGTTGGCAATATGTTGGTATGGTTCGGTGTACTCCGGTACCTTGGGTTCTTTAAAACATACAATGTTGTTATTTTGACTTTACAAAAAGCTGCACCACAGGTAAGAATGAAATTATATCAAATGATTTTAAAAAAATTGAAGTTCAAGTCAGTGGCGGCTCGTGGGTGTATAAGGGGGTGAGGCTACAAAATAGCGCCACAGGTGAAAATTTTTCGCGATATCATTGGCTTAAAATGAATAGTTAGGAATTCAACCAGCAATATAATTATTTTGAAATACTAGGTTTCACGAGAAAAATATTCAATTTGCAAGGTCAGGGTCAATTTCTCTCAGTCCATCCGCTATTGTGTCTCTATTTTGCTATACTCTCGTAAGCGCCACAGAATTCTTAATATGTTCTTTGGAACTTTCGTGTGATTTTACCGCCCGTGAAAATTTTTTTAAATCAGAATACCCACCCCCTGAACTCCAATTGTTTTTTACGCTGCCTAATAAAATACAAGGCCAACAATATAAGCTTTCCTTATAAATACTTCCGCACAGCCACTTATAGGTTTCGTACCAAGTTACCTGAAAAGCTCTTGAATATTGCCTACCCTGTCTCTTATCGTTAAATATTGCCGAAATTTTTGGTGTCGGACGACTACATAATATCTGTCTTTTTTCCGTTTCGTTTCTCCTTAAAAATGGCGTTTCAATGACTGAGAGAATAATATTATGAACAGGATTCATATTTTTTTAAAACAATAAAATTTAGCGTTTAATAATTAATAACATAATAAAGAAATCTTAAAACTTACCGGATCTTGAAAATATAAACTTAATTTGCCGAACACGAAATTATAAATTGCCCAAACAAACACTGCCAATACTTCTACATTACCTGCATCGCACCTGTATCCTGACTACCCTGCACAGTCACAACTCACAACAATATTAACATAAAATAAACCAATAAAATATGACAATTTGTAATTTTCCTAAATTAAACCAAGACACACAGTTCACACACCTGCTACGATATAAGCCGGGCGCTGGGTAATCACAGAATTCGCAGAATAAAACATGTGATTTAAACAGCCAATCAACAACCAGCCAAGCTAGGTTCTTATAGCCTCAATGAGAGAAACAAACGCGAAATGACCCCCGGGTAAGAGAGAGACAGACCAAACAAAAGACGTTGAGATTTTCGTATGAGGCTTGCCAAAATAGGTACGAACACTCGGAGCAGTAAAGCTGAAATCATGTAGCCTCTCGGCCGTCGACGAAAGTTTACAGAATAAAATAGTCGCTTATAGCGCGGCGCTCGGAAAATTATTTTATTTCATACTGTATTGTAAAACACACCTTTACATATTTGAATTTAGTCCAGAAAATAAGGTTTTACAGCAATAAGTCCGGTAAAATTTTTTTACCGGACTAGTCCTGCAAAATTTCTTTACCCGACTGAAATTTGTAAGTTTTAGTTTAATCAATGTCAAACACACAATGTTTCCACCAGTAAATGAAAGCACTTTCCAAATATACGACGCAGAATAAAACTTCATTATAATTTCAAAACATAATTATAATTTTCAACAGAACAGTATGAAATAAAATATTGTACGTCATTCGTCCGGCAAATCCTTTACAGTATTCTTTCAATTTCACTCATACTGTAAAAATTGATTTACCGGACTTATAACGTAAATATCTAATTCATATGGAATTTATATTTGAAAATTTATAAATTTACAACAAACATATTTGTATTTTTTGAGAGGAGTTTGGGAGATTGAGGGTGAGGCGCGGCCACAGAGGCCTACCCTGAGGAGCCGCCACTGGTTCAAGTTAATTTATTTAATTTTGGGAAAATTTTGTATTGTTTTCAGGTAGCAAGATTTCTTCTTTGCGCCCTTTTAATTTACGCCGGATTCACGTTCTGCGGATGGTTAATTTTAGGACCTTACCATCTAAAATTCCGTTCTCTTTCCACCACCTCCGAATGTTTGTTTTCCTTGATCAATGGAGACGATATGTTCGCTACGTTCTCCATAATGTCCAACAAGTCGAGCCTGTTGTGGTGGTTCTGCAGAATTTACTTGTACTCCTTCATCAGTTTGTACATCTACGTGATTCTCAGCTTGTTTATTTCCGTCATAATGGACGCTTATGAAACTATCAAGCTGCATTACAGGTATGTAACTAATTCCATTAGTCTATGAGTATTACAACTTCTTAATTTTTTTATTACAAGAATAAACAAATAGGTAATTTAATTACATTCAACATTTTTTACTACAGAAATAAAATTTAATTTTAAATTAATTTAATTGAAATTTTGTGCAACTTTAATTGGTATTTATTTTTTAATGCTGTCATTTAATTTACTTTTAACCTTTTCACTATAAAAATGTACCGGGTGTTCCACCTAAGGAGGTAATCGGCTATATCTCAGAAAGTAATAACAATAGGACTTTGGGAAAAAATATATATCGATAAAAGCGGCCAAGAGAAATTGCTGGAAATTATTTTCAAGTTCGAAAAATGACCGCTAGGGGCGTAAGAGAACTTTCAAAAGAGAAATGCCGATTTTCTCTTGATTTTTCCTAATAAAAATATGTTAAAAATATAAGCATTGTATTCTTCATAAAATTATGCAACTTTATGTTAGGAATCGTTTTTTTCTATTTTCAATAATAAAGTGGTGGGAGAAGGTCAATTTTTTCAATTTTTCTTTCAAACGCTGATATCTCTGCTTTGAATAAACCGATTTTATTCAACTTGGTCTTGAAAAAAAGCCCTTCTTTTCCTCTACACGTAGATCTATTAACTATACGATATTGATTCTGATGGTGGCCACTAGATGGCGTTTTTCCGTAATTCCTTAATGAATAAGGATTTTCTCAAAAAAAATCAAATGTTATGATATGACTTTTTCATCATATTTTATTTTAGGCTTATAAAGGCTATTGAATAGTGGAATAAAAAATCCAGGTCCGTATTTAAAATAAAAAAGTTGATGATGGTCGCTCGAATCCGAAACGTCGGATTAAAAAACTAACCCATCAGCTTCTAGAGGAGGAAAAGTTACTATAAGGAACTGAAAACCGCAACGTGATTTATTTTGTTAAACTAGAGAAATTAGGGATAATAATAATTAATATGGCAAAATAGGCCATTTTTTAAAACATTAATTAATTTATTGAATCTCTGGTTTAATGACGTCCAAGATGACGAGGGAACGATTGGAATTATGCATTCAAAATGATGGGAGACAGTTCGAGCATCTTGGACGTCATTAAACCAGATATTTAATTGATTAATTAATGTTTAAAAAAATGGCCTATTTTTCCATATTAATTATTATTATCCCTCATTTCTCTAGTTTAACAAAATATATCACGTTGCGGTTTTCAGTTCTTTATAGTAGCTTTTCCTCCTCTACAAGCTGATGGGGTTAGTTTTTTAATCCGACATTTCGGATTCGAGCGACCATCATCAACTTTTTTTATTTTAAATACGGACCTGGATTTTTTATTCCACTATTTAATATCCTTTATAAGCCTAAAATAAAATATGATGAAAAAGTCATATCATAACATTTGATTTTTTTGAGAAAATCCTTATTCATTGAGGAATTACGGAAAAACGCCATCTAGTGGCCACCATCAGAATCAATATGGTATAGTTAATAGATCTACGTGTAGAGGAAAAGAAGGGCTTTTTTTCAAGACCAAGTTGAATAAAATCGGTTTATCCAAAGCAGAGATATCAGCGTTTGAAAGAAAAAAAGTTTGACCTTCTCCCACCACTTTATTATTGAAAATAGAAAAAAACGATTCCTAACATAAAGTTGCATAATTTCATGAAGAATACAATTATATTTTTAACATATTTTTATTAAGAAAAATCAAGAGAAAATCGGCATTTCTATTTTGAAAGTTCTCTTATGCCCCCTAGCGGTCATTTTTCGAACTTGAGAATAATTTCCAGCAATTTCTCTTGGCCGCTTTTATCGATATATATTTTTCCCAAAGTCCTAGTGTTATTACTGTCTGAGATATAGCCGATTACCTCCTTAGGTGAAACACCCGGTACTTTAATTGTAGGTATGTAATTTAATTTAGTTCAAACTTTTTACTACAAAAAATTTAATTTAAAGTTTTTAACTTAATTTAAAACTTTTGACTACAAAAATAAATAAATTTTAATTTAATTTAATTCAAATGTTACTACAAAAATATCCTTTAATTGAAGGTAATGTAATTTAGTTTCATTCAGACTTTTGCAATTTTAAATTTAGTTATGTAATTTCAAACTTTTTGCTACAAACAAAGTATTGTAGGTAATTTAATATAATTCGAATTTTTTTGCTACAAAAATAACCTTTAATTTAAGGTAATTTAATATTGTAACTTTGAATTTAATTCAAACTTTCTTACTACAGGGTGTTACTTAATGATAGGCCGTACTTCCAAGGGCGTATTCCTGAACCAAATTCAAGTAGAAAAGTTCATATAAACATGTGTCCTAAAAAGTCTGGTTTTCAAGATACAGGGTGTCAAAGTTTAAAAAAAAAATCGGGTTTTTATTAATATCTTAAAGATCCTTTTGCCGATTTTGGTGAAATTTGGCAGTGTTGTTCGTTGTGATAAGGCGCTAAGTTAGCACTAACTATATGATAATTATGAGTTCCAGAGGCGTCTCGGGGGGCACTCTCACGAATAATTTTAACAAAGAAAATGTACGCCATTGACTTGTTGAAAAATTTTATATTGTATTCGGGTTAAGCAGCTAAAAATACAACTTTTCTGTCTCTTGATATTTTTTCGTGTTTTACTTCGTTTTTATTATTATCGTTTGTATTATTCGTGAGACTGCCCCTCGGGACGCCACTGGAACTAATAATTATCATCTAGTTAGTGCTTACTCAGCGTTTAATCACACACTAGGTATCATATTTCACTAAAATCGGCAAAAGAATATTTGAGGTTGTCGACGCCGCCTTCATTTGCATGCGCCAAACATAAATTGTTTACTGTATTTCCCATAGGTTGCGTGGTTCAAAATATGTCAGTTGAAATAAAAGGCTTTTTTCTCACACAAAATATATCTATTTACGTCTGGTATTTTATTTACTCATTTTAACATCCGTTTTGCGTACCAGCAAATGCTTTGTACTTTTACAACTTAGTATGGTAACTACTTACTGCATTAAAACATCTATACATTTTTACATCACTAAACAAACAATAATATCGGGATACACCACTGTACCTACTCTTAAAACTTCAAGAATTTATCGTATCTACGAAATTGAGACTGCTTTTTACAACAGATAAACAGAACTTGAGTTGGGATGTAGTAATCACATTAATACACCTTCGGAATAGAACTCCGCGAATTTTCCAACTTATTTCATGACTTGAATATCATAAATATAACTAAAACCGCGCAAAATGCCGCGAGAAGGCCGTGTGCTTTCTGAAAGGCGTGATGCGGAACTCTAATTAAGTCTGGATATATTAATCACATTAATATATCTTCGGGTATAACACCGCGAACTGACCAACTTAACTACTTGGCTTAAGTGCCGTAAAAAAACTAAAACCTCGCGTAACCCGCGCGAGGAAAACCGTCTGCCTTTCACGACCACTGATACAGATCTCTTTTGTCAAAACATGTTATGTTGTATTTTCGATATATCATCCCTCTCGTACACACAGTAACATCCTGTCATACCGTTTCAATTAACACGTAAGTATATCTGGTTGCATACCAATAAACCCTTGAGAGATATTAATAAAAACCCGACTTTTTTTTAACTTTGACACCCTGTATCTTGAAAACCAGACTTTCTAGGGCACATGTTTATATGAACTTTTCCACTTGAATTTGGTTGAAGAATGCGCTCTTGGAATAACGGCCTATTATTAAGTAACAGCCTGTATACCCAAGGTACACAAATTTTGTCAGTGACTTATTTAATACCAATTACCAAATCTATGAAGCGGCAGAAGTAAATATTTTTTATGCATATTATTATAATGAACTTTTCGCACTGCTAATTTTAATTAATTAATTAATTTATTTCTAAAACTTTTTTACTACAAAAGTAAGCTTTAATTGTAGGTAATTCAGTATTGTAATTTAAATTAATTCAAACTTTTACTACATAAACAAAATTTAATTTTGAATTTTTTAATTTAATTTAATTAATTTTTACTATATTTACTACTTGAGCATGTATCTTATAAAAATTATTGTAAATATTAATTCTCGGGTTTGCAGTTGCCAAGTTACGCGCCATTTAAGATTATAACCAACGAATCATTGTTTCAGTGAGGGATTCCCAAAAACCGACTTGGAAACTTTTATCGGAGACACAAACGGCGACGAAGTAACCAGCGGCATCTTCCGAAGTAACTCGTGTGAGAGCCTCGGAGGACTGTTAAAAGACCTTTGCTGTTGCTGCCCTCAAATACATAAAACTTACAAGACACTGTCGAGGGGCGAGTCTCCGACTGAGAGCGAGCAACAAAGGAGCGTATCTGTTTAAATACACCAAAGATTAGACACGCGATAGAAAACTGATCCTGGGTTAATTTTTCAAGCTCCTAATGGACGCCAACTTAGTGGAAAAGTTGGCATCCATTGAGAGCCGTTAAAATTTCCTATGAAATGAATTTTTTTATTGCGTAGCTCAATTTTTTGATTATATACTCACATACTGATTAAGAAGCCAGTCATTTTTTGTATGCACTTAAGAAACCCCTTTTTTGAGATGAAGCCGCACGACAAATATTAAATATAGATGATTAATTCGGTAAGTAGAAGAAATGGGCAAATTAATAGACTTTCATATGGTTTTAACTAATTTATTAATTTTTTTATTTCTTGATAAAAAGTTACGGGTAGTTGGTTGTTGGGGAACAGCCCTAAGAGTTGAAATGAGTTGTCCAAAGATGGACTGTTTAGTTTAGTTGTAACATAGTAGGCGTAACATGTCAAATTTACGATCTCGTTCATAACGTAGTAGGTATAAGAAATGATGTATTTTGAAGCCGCGCCAAAGGAAGCGGCTGGAGACCACTGCCACGCTCTACTTTTGTTCTCTGTAAAATGCGCCCACGGGATTGGCGGAAGCTTGGCGTCGGCCACAAAAGATGAATGAGTCGCGTCATAAGGTATTCGTGCAGCGGTTCCATCCGCTCCATTCGGCGCGAATTAAGAATTTAGAGTAACTGTTGAGTGAGCAGACAAGCTAGCAACACGTCCCGTCAAAAAGGAATAGCCAAAGTTGGTTGTTGGCGGTCATTTTACTATTTGTACCAAGTGGTAAATCTTTACGAATGTTAGTGTATCAATTTAGAGTAACTGTTGAGTGAGGAATAAAGCGAGCAACACGTCCCGTCAACCAAAGTTGGTTGTTGGCGGTCATTTTACTATTTGTACCAAGTGGTAAATCTTTACGAATGTTAGTGTATCAATTTAGAGTAACTGTTGAGTGAGCAGACAAGCTAGCAACACGTCCCGTCAAAAAGGAATAGCCAAAGTTGGTTGTTGGCGGTCATTTTACTATTTGTACCAAGTGTTCGCCAGTATGTTAAATAAAGTTATTTTGCTTTAACACGAGTTTAATTTCCAATCATAATAAAAACGACCAGTGAGTCACACGCCTGTGGAAATATACCACAAAATTGATTGAACGTAAGAGGAAATAAAGCCCGGCGTTTCAACATGGTCCTTCGAATCCGGATGTTGGAAAATTGAATAAGTGCGAAAGTAGAATTAAAGTCAAAAATTAGCAAGAAGAGGCAGTTAGAGACTTCCAAACCAGTGAGAGTAGTGAAGTGAAAGTTAAGTGAGTGTCGACAGAGAGACAGCGGAAGGTAAAAACGTTACATGTAGAAATTGTAGTAGTATTGTTGTTGATAATTCTAGATTTGTTAGTAGCATTACACTTTGGTAGCCAACATTAAGGTAGTGTTGTGTTCGACTTCACCTCTGTGTAAGTTGTGTTACTAGTTAGAGAGCAAAAGTCATTAAAAAATAAAAAAAATGGAGCCTTCAGACGAGGCAGTTAATATAAGTAAATTAAGCGAGTTAAAAAGAAAACGTGGGGTGGCAAAGGCTGCGATCACGAGGAGTCAAACATGGTATAATACTAATAAAAAAGACAAAGCGGCACTGAAGCAAATTATATCGCGAGAGGAGACGTTGAGAAAAGCGTACGGGACGTACTCGGATTTACAGGATAGTATTGAATATTTAGATCCAGACGATTTAGATAGGGATGAAGTCGAGGGCAAATACCATTCTTTGGTGGCGGCGTTTAATGAAATATTAAGCGCAGATAATGCACAAGGTAGTGTAACGAGTAGTAATCAGGGGCAACATTATATTTCTTCGGGTGTTAGATTGCCAGATTTGAAGGTCCCATCGTTCGATGGCAGTGTTTCGGATTGGCGGTCTTTTGCAGAAATTTTTAAAGTTTTAATTATAGAGAACGCAGTTCTTTCGGATGTGCAACGATTAATGTACCTAAAATCTGCACTCAAGGGCGAGGCTTTGAAGCTAATAGATTCTCTTGAATTAATAGGAAGTAACTTTCAGATTGCTTTTGATATTTTACAAAATAGATTCGAGAATTTGACATGTGTGGTAAATAACCACTTCAAAACTATTTTAGGTGCGCCGGTGCTAAGTAAGCCAAATTCAAATAATTTAAGGGAGTTCATAGCGAATAATACAAAGACAGTGGAGTCGTTAAAACAATTGCCGGTATCTCAGACTCAAGTTCTTGAATATTTGTTAATATATATTATGGAAAATAAATTAGATTACGCCACAAAAAAGGCATTTGAGCTGGATCGTAATTTAAATAACTTACCAAGGTTAACAGATTTCTTTGAATTCTTACAGCGTAGGTGTTTAGTGTTCGAAAATCTTTCTAGTAGTAGTGAACAACAAAGTTCACAGCCCAGAGGCACAACTAATAATAATAGAGTATCGTTTTTTGCTAGTCAACAGCAGAGCGATCAGTATTGTTGTATTTGTGGCATTCCAGATCATAGAACATATGCGTGTCAAAAATATTTGGATTTAGCATTATATGGAAGGCAACAGATCGTACAATCGAAGCGATTGTGTTTTAATTGTCTGGGTGCACACTCTGTCGCTCAGTGCAAATCACAAAGTAAATGTAAATATTGTAATTTATCGCACCATTCAACGTTGCATAGAAATGTGCCAAGAGGTAGTCCTGATGCAAGTTCGGGCACCGCACAACAACATAATTCTACGCGAAAAGCAAATTTAGGTACCGTGCGAAACGGGCGATATTTCCAGAATAATACCGACAAAACCTCGTACAACGCGAACAGTTCAAATAGTCAATCGTTCTTAAGGCCATCCGGGCAGTACAACGGGTCTGGGAATCGAACACACAACGTGTCAAGTTTAAATACGAGTACGGAGACGCCTAGTCCTCAAAATATCGGTGTAAAAAATATACAGGGTGAGTCAAGTAGGGATGCCCAAATAAGTTCCACTAAACCAGTGTCTCTTTCAGCATTGGCAAATGAACATTCTAACGTATTATTGGCAACCGCGCAGGTAAATCTTGTGAGTAAGAATGGGGATGTGATAACAGCGAAAGTATTGTTGGATAATGGAAGCCAAAGCTCGTTTATTACTAAATCATTAGTAGAGCAGCTACAGTGTGATATTATTAATTATAAAGTAAATATTTCAAGCGTTTCACAAAACAGTTTTGTATGTACTAAATTGGCGAACGTTACCATATATTCGAAGACGCAGGATATCTGTTATCCAGTGGCATCGTGTATCATTTTGGATAATATCACGTACAAATTGCCGCAAATCCCTATCAAAGTAGAAACTTTGGATATTCCGTATAATTTACAAAGCCGGCTGGCTGATCCAACTTTTAATATTCCATCCGATATCGACATGTTGTTGGGCGCTGATGTGTACTATTCGATTTTAAGCCAGGGGCAGTGTATTTTAGGCTCTAACAAACCTACTTTGGTAAATACCACACTTGGGTGGATTATAGCAGGGAAGGTACCTTCACATTGTACATCGCCAGTAAAAGGGCACGCTACGCAGGCAGGCGGAAGTAGTGCGTCATTTTTTTTGCAAACTCAAGACGTGGATAAGTTGTTGACAAAATTCTGGACAGTCGAAGAAGTGTCTTCAAAACCTATAATGTCAACTGACGATCAGTTGGCAGAAAGTATCTTTATTAATACTTCAAAACGTGTAGAAAACGGTTCGTTTCAGGTCAATATGCCATTTAAAACTCCGGGTGAGTATACGAAACTTGGTGATTCGTTTAACATGGCTGGAAAGCAGTTAATTAAAGAAAAACATCCAAGATCAGTAGAAATTGAACAACACATGGACAGAAACAAGAAGGCCTGGGAATTAGTGGAAAAACTCGCCTTGGAAAGAACCAAACAACTTCACGACGCGGCAGAAGCGTATCAGTTCTACGCAGACGCAAACGAAGCAGAATCCTGGTTCTTGGAAAAGGAATACATTTTGTGTTCAAAAGATCTGGGCATAGACGAACCTAGTGCAGCGTCCTTATTACAGAGGCATAAAGATTTAGAAGGGGAACTTCATGCTTATCATGGTGATATACAGAGTCTGAATGTACAAGCAAACAGACTTATCGAAACTGGAATTTCGAATTTGGATTTAAATACAGAATTGGAGGTGGCGGAATCCATTGAAGACATGCAGTTTAATTATAGAATGATAGCCACAGAAGTATTTGTTGATGAACCAGTAGAAAAAGTAGAATATCGTAACATAGTGGAAGAAAGAAAGGTGCCACAAGTCCGTGCCTTATATCCATTCAGTGACCACGGTCTCACCATGGTAAAAGGCGAGGTGATGTTCTTACTGAACAAAAGTAACCCTGATTGGTGGTGCATAAGAAAAGCGGACGGTACCGACGGGTTTGCACCAGCTAACTACGTTGTTGAAATCGAACCTAGAATAATCCAAGTTACCGTACGTAAACCTGAGACGGTTAAAAGTATACAAAAAGTGAAAAAAACCAAAATGGTTAAGACGAAAGTCCCTATTAAAGTACACAGACCTACTACCAGACCTGTTAAGAGAAAAGTTGACGACAACAATAGCGTCCCGAAAAGACAGAAGCAGCTGAATGATACATACGACAGGTTAAAGAACATGGCTGCTACCCGACATGCCTTGTTGGAGGATTCAATTAGATTGTTTAGATTTTATAGAGAGTGTGATGACTTCGAGAGATGGATCAAAGATAAGGAAAAGATGTTATCTATTGAAGATCCGAATGATAGTGTTCTGCAGGCAAAGAGAAAATATGAGAAATTCGTTACTGACCTATCGGGCAGTACAAAACGCATGGACGAACTCGAAGCAGAGGTGCGCGAATTCGAGAAACTAAATCATTCTCAAATCGACAAAGTTCGCGCTAGGTTCCGTCAAATTCAACTTGCGTGGCAGAAAGTAAACCGACTGAAGTCCACCAAAGAGAAGAGCCTGGAGGGCGCTAGCAGCGTGGAGCTCTACAATAAGCTCTGTGAAGAAGCAAGGGATTGGATGCTCGAAAAAATGATGCAGCTTGAAAGTGCTGTATTAGGACACGATTTGAAAACAGTACAGTCTCTGCAGAGAAGACACGATAACTTGGAACGGGAATTGGCGCCGGTTCAAGAGAAAGTCAGCAAAGTAATGTTATTGGCCAATGACGTACAAGGACAATATCCTTCTGAAAAACATAACGTTTCTCAGAAACAAAAGGAAATCGACGAGCTTTGGGCTAAGGTTAGGGAAAAAGCTATCGAGAGACGGGCTCGGCTTGAAGATGCGGTTGGCCAACAGATATTTACAAACGGTGCTAAAGATCTGCTTAAGTGGGTCGCTCAAGTTAAAGATAGACTTAATGCAGATAATCTGGTAAAGGATGTACAAACGGCCGAAGCATTGCTTAAGGATCATCAAGACTTAAAACAAGAAGTAAACGCTAAAAATGATGAACTAAAAACAGCTGACAGCATTTTCACTAGGTCTATAGCAAAAGTGTCTCCTCTCATTTATGACCAGGCACATGTAACTACTGAACTTCATCACGACTAAGCCAAACTACTTTTGATTATAGGTTACCGCACCTCGTGCGTGTGGCCATATTTTAAGTCTTAATCTACTCGATTACTGGTTTGTTGAATAATAAGTTTCAACGTACGTTTCATTTATATTAGTTTATTTTACACAAGGTGTCAGTCCTTTTTTGGCGTGGTGGCCTGCCTTAAGTCCACTGGGGGTCGAAGGCTAAGACTCCCTGGGAAACCTAAACGGTTACATGATTTTTGCATTGTTTTTGTTTTTGTTGGCCCTTCGCTCTTAAGGAGCGTCGTATGAGTTCGCACAGTTGGAAACTTCTGGCAGCTTTTTCAAGAACACACTAGGAGCGTCCCTGGTGTCAAAAGACTAAAGACGTGGACTACCCCGACAGTAGCGCACTGCCCTTTCGGTTCTGGGTTCCGGCGGAATCTGGTTCCACCTTTCGCTCTGCGGAGCATCTGTCACTCTGTTACTTCTTCTTCTTCCATTTCGTTCTATCTACTTTGCGGCTTCGGCACTACCAGACACGAGTAGTGCTGTCTATCACTACCAAGTGTCATTTCTCTGGGTTGGGGCGGGTAAGGGGTTATTGAGCCCAGTCCAGGGGAATTATCAGGTCTTCTTCGGGTGGGGATTCGGGAAAATTGTGAGTGTGTGACGTGGGGTGCAAATTTACGCCTTGTACTTCATGTCAATACTCAAAGTTAGGGGTGTCTCACAGTAGCGCCAGTTCAAGAAAGTTAGGGGTGTCTCATCAGTAGCGCCATTCGCAGTATTCGACTCCAATGTCAATACTCAAAGTTAGGGGTGTCTCACAGTAGCGCCAGTTCAAAGTTTAGGGGTGTCTCATCAGTAGCGCCATTCGCGGTATTCGACTCCAATGTCAATACTCAAAGTTAGGGGTGTCTCACAGTAGCGCCAGTTCAAGAAAGTTAGGGGTGTCTCATCAGTAGCGCCATTCGCAGTATTCGACTCCAATGTCAATACTTAAAGATAGAGGTGTCTCTCAGAAGCACCGTTCTTTAGTTTTTTAGTTTTTTTATTATTATTTTATACTACAAGGGAAGTAGTTATGGGTGTCGCTGCGGAATGCCAACGTGTATGTGCAGCTCAAACGGAGCTTGCTATCTGGACCTCGTGTGTTCAGTTTTTTAAATGAATTTTATGACAGTGCTCGAAGCGAGCTTTCAAAGTAAATTTCGAATATATTCGTCAAAGAATATCAAAGTCATTTAACACAATATATGATTCGGTAAAAATGTGCCAGTTATGACAATTAGGACATTCAATCTGTGCAATACGGACGGGTAGGACGGCTGTACAGAACTTTAGGTTCTTTTTAATATTAAGATTGTTGTGAAACCAATTCTACAGGTTTCAATAGGATACGGGTCACTTACGTTCAGATTACGTGAAAACAAAGGAAAAGAAAGACTTTATTTTTCTTTGGGACTTTATACACTTAGGTCAAGATTATGTTCACAGAACAAAATAGGACTTCAAGTGGACGATTGAGCATTGGCTTGTGTACGATTATGTCAAGTGGGTCCAGTAAAAGACAATGAACATTTGCGGAGTCGAGATAACTTTGACAGTGTTTGGAAATACGAGGGGCATGTGATACATGAAATCGTGTGTCATGCTGAACAATTTTGTGTGACCTTCGGTCATATTGTAAATATTTTAGTATAAGTTATGAAGTTAAAAAAAAATGGTTATAGTTAGAGCTGCATGGTTGCGTTGCACGTGGCACATGCGCAGCTCTCTTTTTGAATATGGGGTATTTGACTCAGATCATGAGACGATGTAGAGTCTACAACCATATTGATGGTCATGGCTGTTAACGTTTATGGATTGTTGGTTATCGTTGTTAGGTTAGGTATAATGTTGGATACCAGAGTGTTAATTTCTAAGAGTAGATTGTGTAGAAAGGGGATGTACTACATAATGTTCGATTAAATTGAATTGAATCACAAGTGATTCAAGGTGGGGGAGAATGTTGGGGAACAGCCCTAAGAGTTGAAATGAGTTGTCCAAAGATGGACTGTTTAGTTTAGTTGTAACATAGTAGGCGTAACATGTCAAATTTACGATCTCGTTCATAACGTAGTAGGTATAAGAAATGATGTATTTTGAAGCCGCGCCAAAGGAAGCGGCTGGAGACCACTGCCACGCTCTACTTTTGTTCTCTGTAAAATGCGCCCACGGGATTGGCGGAAGCTTGGCGTCGGCCACAAAAGATGAATGAGTCGCGTCATAAGGTATTCGTGCAGCGGTTCCATCCGCTCCATTCGGCGCGAATTAAGAATTTAGAGTAACTGTTGAGTGAGCAGACAAGCTAGCAACACGTCCCGTCAAAAAGGAATAGCCAAAGTTGGTTGTTGGCGGTCATTTTACTATTTGTACCAAGTGGTAAATCTTTACGAATGTTAGTGTATCAATTTAGAGTAACTGTTGAGTGAGGAATAAAGCGAGCAACACGTCCCGTCAACCAAAGTTGGTTGTTGGCGGTCATTTTACTATTTGTACCAAGTGGTAAATCTTTACGAATGTTAGTGTATCAATTTAGAGTAACTGTTGAGTGAGCAGACAAGCTAGCAACACGTCCCGTCAAAAAGGAATAGCCAAAGTTGGTTGTTGGCGGTCATTTTACTATTTGTACCAAGTGTTCGCCAGTATGTTAAATAAAGTTATTTTGCTTTAACACGAGTTTAATTTCCAATCATAATAAAAACGACCAGTGAGTCACACGCCTGTGGAAATATACCACAAAATTGATTGAACGTAAGAGGAAATAAAGCCCGGCGTTTCAACATTGGTAATTGTTTATTTTTCAAGTAATTTTAAGTCCCTCTCCTGATTATGTTACTAGGCGAGATTGCGCTGAATGGTTCAAATATTTGATTGTTTTTCTACACAGAAATTCACTAATTTTGCTTTGATCTTCTAGTTTTGCCTGTGCAGTGCTTTTATTTTTACTTCATGGGATTTTGGGTCTTAGTTTTCAACCTCACTTTGGGATGTATTGATACAGCCGAAGCTTAGGAGCCAAAGATACTTACAGAAGGTATTTTACTGTATCTGGATATTAAAATTTATTTTATTTTATTTAACATGCTTTATTGTCAATAAGTATACATATTAACTTCGTTTAAATAATTGCTAGTTTTTATCGAGGTTTTCGGCGGTTTGTGAGCTGGTTGAAAACTGTGTGCTCTGTGAAACTTGTAACTACAATCAAAAATTGTATCAAGAACAAAAAGCACGAGAGTTGCATTGTGTTTAGTGCCAAATAAATATTGTAAGTTTCCAAATTTACAGATTATACCTAGATACTTTGAATACTTGGATTGGTAAAAGTTCCTTAACTTCTTGCACGTGATATGGATGTAATAATTGTTCCTTTATAATATGATTTATAATAATTTAAGGAACAATCAGTTCTTGTTCTAAGCGGCAGATAATGATACTTGGTTCTTCTTGAACTCTTTTCAAAATTTCCTCTTCTTTTTCAACAGTTCGAGTTGTTTGCATACGACCCGTACCTCCAAAGTTTTTCTAAAGCTTTCCGTTTCCCTCAGATGACGCTTAATATTGACAAATGTTTGGTGGTTTAGTATTTGACGATTAGGGAATCTCTCCATGTAAACCCTAACACTTCGACGGCCATTTTCTTCACAACCCCCGTATACCAGGAGCACGGCAAACTTCTCGGAGTTCGTATGGTTGTCCATATGTGTAGTGTAAAGGGTCGATTACACGGTGCTAGTTTACATACTACTACCGCGCTATTTTACTAGCTGCCATTGTGGTATAAAAAATGTGCTTTTAAGCAGTGGCGGCTCCTAAACTCTATTAGTAGGTGTGCTGCATAGATAAAAAAAAATAACGCGGCAGGGAAAAAAATTTTTTGGACCACGCCCATTTATAAAAATTTTAAATTATAAATTTTGCCACGACTTTTACCCGCAGTTTTAATATTTAAATCGGGTATGTGGCGACCACGCTTTTCCACAACTAGTTTTTCATACGTAAGTTTCAGTTGGTCTCTGCTATTGCTGAGATTTAAAGTACATTTTACGCTGCAAAAATTTTTGGATGCCACGCCCTTTTTTTGTTGACGAATCTTGCTTTTCAAGTAGGAAAATAAAAATATTAACATATTTTAAAAAAAATATTAAACTTACCTATTTTTTATAAATTAACCCTTTATAACGGGCAAATTATTTTTTCTTACTTTTCTCGGATTTTAAAGTAAGATCTGGTTGATATGGAATATTATTTCATAAAAAGTAATAAATTATAAAAACATTTTCGTTAGAACATTTTTTATGAGGTGGCTTCTATATAAGCCAGTAACCGTTCTCATACACCAATATCACTTATTGTTTGGTGGCTAGCAATATAGCCACTTATTTTTTAGGTAAAGAAAACACAAAAATTGTACTAAAACATATTTATTTAAAAACGATACAAACGAAAAGGTAAATTTCGCAAGCTAATATTAATACCAACGCAAAATAATGACGCTTAAATGAAAATCTACTCATTCTTATGAAATTCTGCGAAGCATTCCAAACATAGACCAACATTACACTCACTACATGTTATTTTTGATCTCTTGACATTTGTTTTGGTGGAACAACGTGCGCATCGCCTATATTTACCCTTTACTGTGACAGATCCTGGATCCGCCACTGGTCCGGTCTGACAAAACGAATAATAACCTTAAAAAATAGGGAAGTACTCTAAGAAAATCGTTGTATTTCCTTAGTGCATATATTGTTTCATTAAAATGCAGCAGAGACTAAGTATTATATTATTAAGGCAGTTAAAATAATACTTACTATTGTTCTAATATAAAACACTTTAACACAGCACAATAAAATGTAAACAGACTACACGTGCACACAAAATTAAACAACGGCTCGCAATGGTTAGTGGCATTCACAGAAACCACTTATATTTTATTTTGGCGGGGATAGGGAAATGGCATCTATAGAAACCAGTGAGCGTTGCGCGAGGTGTAACAAACGATTATGGGTCAAAATCATCCGCATTTTTAAGCGTTAAACGACCTTACTGTAAGTGGCGTCTATAGTTGCCACTAACTGCTAAAGGGTTAAGTCTATCCTATACGTTCTTTTCGGTCCGCAAATCTTGTAATCACTGTGTCATTAAAATTGTCTATTTCGGAGATAAAATTTTTTTCAATAGCTAGATAGTGTTTTGGTATTCGATTTTCTTATAAATAGCCGACAATTTTGTATGCTATTCAGTCATTCACGGGGGTTCAAAGTAATAAGATCAAATTAGCTGCAGTCATCATATGACGTCATAACTCGAGATGATGAGTTATTTTCACAAGATTTAATTGTAAATACGTAGTTTCAGTGGAAAGTACCTAAAGCATAATCTGGGACTTTCTTGGGAGTTGTCCAAATATTTATCGGACCAATAAAATAAGTGTTAAAGTTCAGAAGTCGTTTTATTTTGTGTTATAAGTTAGAATAAAATACTTAGGCATAAAAAGTGTTAATAGTCAGATATTATAAAGGGTCAGAATAAGACCATTATAATATATAGAGTTAGGAAAAAGTTTCAAAACATTTTATTTACGTTTTAACAAGACTGTTGTGATTTAGACACATGGCCTTAAATTACGCAGCAGTCTTCGACAGAATGCAAGACGTATTGCTACCGTCTTCGCCGAGCGGCTTCCTGGAGGCCTGGATCATCGATGCCATGGCTTCAACGTCGCCTAATGGACAAGCAGAGCTCCAGGAAGTGCGCTACGACTTGTCCGTCAACGTTACGGAGGTGGCGAAGGGCCCAGACCGAGATGCCACATCTGCACCTGGTGTCCAGGACCTGTTAGGGTTCTCTAAGCCTCCGACCGACTGTCGGCCGAGTGGCAAAGAAGTGGCAAGCGACCCAAACCCCGTGGGTGACTCACAACAGGCAAGAACAACGAAGCCTGAAGAAGAGGATCTCTGGTCGTGGTGTGAAGATATACAGCCGTGGGGAATGCTGGGTGAAGCGGAAGAAAAACATGAATATATAGAATTAGCTGATCGTCAGCGTATAAGAAACTGTGGTGCGCATGCGTCAGAGCTACCTGGGAACGTAGACGTAAGCGAACACCTCATGGCGCCCGAGCGAAAGACCGTTAAAGGCAAGGAAGACTTAAAGCCCTTCGATGCGCCTAGGTCAAAGACCCATATCAATAAAATTAAAGAAGTTTTGAAGTTGAAGGAGTTTAGAGAAGAAAAAGAAGTTTTGAAATATGACGTGCCTGAAGTGGTGTCACATCAAACAGAAGTAGATGCGGAGACAGTCTTGTGGCTGCATAGCAAGTTGGAGAAGGAGGCCCCAGGAGATGGGCGGTGGATAACCGCACTCCTAGGGATTGTTGGGACGCAAGCAATGGACCCGGTTGCCAGGGACCTGCGAGAAAGTATCCAAGGAGGAGCTGAGGTGCCGCTGGTAGACCGCTTTGGTGTTGTGGGGCGTCAGGAGGAAGACGGAGTGGCGGTGTGGTGTCCAAGGAACCACAGGCGAAATATTCTCAACTTGGCTCATGGAATACGCCACAATACTCGACAAGGAATGAAGGAGATTATCACGAAATGGTTATGGTGGCCGACGATAGACAAGGATGTGGACACGCACTTTAGTCAGTGTTTGTGTTGTCAGCATTTCAAAGAGGATGACCTGTGCCACGGAATGTTAAAACCGTGGGGCACAGTTTTAATTACCATCATTGAAGATTTACCCAGGACTAGACACAGCAGATTTACAGCCCTCTACTGTGCAGTTGATGTATTCAGTGGCTTTGTAGAAGCAAGACCACATAGAAGTATTCACCCAGCTTCGCTGATAGAATTTATACAAGCAGAAGTGATTAGCAGATGGGGAACACCCACTTTGTTGATGCTAGCGCCGGATGTGGCGAAGTATAGAGAAAAGATAGCCCATGCAACCAACATAACAACGGTTGGCACGGCAGAGAAATCAATGGTGTCCACATTGATACCGTTCGAGAGAATGAAGACCAGGATTTTAGCGTTGACCAGAGACGAATGGCCTCTACAGTTGCAGTCCTTGCTGAACCAAGCCAGGAGCTGCAGAGATGCATTTAACGGAGCCACAGCCAGAGAGATGGTGATGAACACCAAGACGATCCTCCAGACTCGAATGTTCTAAGGCGTAGCATAGAGTAGAAATGGAGCTACGGCCAGAGGGATGGCGATCAACACCAGGACAATCCTCGAAGAAACAGATGGAAGAAAAAGTGTACATATTAGTTAGGTATTGTAACTGTAAATAATTTTGTTGTTGTTGATTATTCGACAACAGCTAAATTGATCTCTAAGGGGGGGGGTGTTTTGGTATTCGATTTTCTTATAAATAGCCGACAATTTTGTATGCTATTCAGTCATTCACGGGGGTTCAAAGTAATAAGATCAAATTAGCTGCAGTCATCATATGACGTCATAACTCGAGATGATGAGTTATTTTCACAAGATTTAATTGTAAATACGTAGTTTCAGTGGAAAGTACCTAAAGCATAATCTGGGACTTTCTTGGGAGTTGTCCAAATATTTATCGGACCAATAAAATAAGTGTTAAAGTTCAGAAGTCGTTTTATTTTGTGTTATAAGTTAGAATAAAATACTTAGGCATAAAAAGTGTTAATAGTCAGATATTATAAAGGGTCAGAATAAGACCATTATAATATATAGAGTTAGGAAAAAGTTTCAAAACATTTTATTTACGTTTTAACAAGACTGTTGTGATTTAGACACATGGCCTTAAATTACGCAGCAGTCTTCGACAGAATGCAAGACGTATTGCTACCGTCTTCGCCGAGCGGCTTCCTGGAGGCCTGGATCATCGATGCCATGGCTTCAACGTCGCCTAATGGACAAGCAGAGCTCCAGGAAGTGCGCTACGACTTGTCCGTCAACGTTACGGAGGTGGCGAAGGGCCCAGACCGAGATGCCACATCTGCACCTGGTGTCCAGGACCTGTTAGGGTTCTCTAAGCCTCCGACCGACTGTCGGCCGAGTGGCAAAGAAGTGGCAAGCGACCCAAACCCCGTGGGTGACTCACAACAGGCAAGAACAACGAAGCCTGAAGAAGAGGATCTCTGGTCGTGGTGTGAAGATATACAGCCGTGGGGAATGCTGGGTGAAGCGGAAGAAAAACATGAATATATAGAATTAGCTGATCGTCAGCGTATAAGAAACTGTGGTGCGCATGCGTCAGAGCTACCTGGGAACGTAGACGTAAGCGAACACCTCAATAGCATGGAAAGAGCTGTTAAACGATCTTCGGTCATTAAATTTCTACGAAACGTTTTGATACGTTTTAGTGTAGAAAAACTTCGTTCGGCCTCTGATGTTGTCATACATATTGACACATTTTCATTATGTCTCTGTACATTTATCCAATAAGCGGAATCTAATTGAGCCATAATATTAGTTGACCCTAGTAACGCAAATTCCATACAATTATGAAGATGACTTTTAGAGTTTTCGTGTCTTTTTATCTTCAAACTCAAGTGCTCTAGATCGGTGACCCCTATTTCCGTCCGGCTTTATCGGCACCAAAAAGTGAACAGGGAAAACAGTATGAAGCATTTTTGTTGTTACATCCACAAATCCATTCATTTTTTAAATAAATATCTCTATTTAATTTACGTTCATAGCTTTTTCCTCTACTTATACCAGATTTTTCAATAATAATATCTGGTAATGGTCTACCTTTTGCTTTTAATTCTATCCTTTCTTCGTATGAATATTTACCAGACCACTTCCATAGTACACTACATAGTTAATAATTGTCACAGCAATATACAAGAATCACCCCCGCACTCAATTATTATTGTTTTTAAGTTCTCTCTCTTCTAACTCGCCGTATACTAAACAGTCGCGTAAAAATTTCAATACCGTATCCCGCAAACCGCACTGCGCTGGACTAAATGCAGCGAACTCTCCAGTTAAATCACGGCTTTATTTTAGACCGTTACGGGGGAAGCGGAGTGCGCGCCGCTGTTCGAAGGAGCTCACCGACCCTGATCGTGTTGCCCAGATCAAAAATAATTCAGCGACAGGGAGAGTCGGTAGTGTCGGGGTACGATATTCCATTGGTCGACTTTACTTAGGCGATCGCCGCGGTATGTACAGTCCGCCACACACACGAGTCTAGAGCTGGGAAGAGAATCCAAGCAAGAATTTATACAATTGAAATGAAATGTTTTTTATAGATTATGTAATTAATATTATTTTTCTTAATTTTTTTGGGAGCTCTGCAGCACTGCACCGCTTATGCACCAGCCGCCACTGCTTTCAAATTGTTTATAACATTTAATAAACATATAAAAGTACAGGGACTAATTTTTTACTTACTAGATGTAATAGTCATGTTTATTTTTATAAACTAACCTGAACTAAAATTGGTAGTTTCAATTAATTCAAGAATTGAAAATCTAACATGCAAAATCCCATGAGGCGAGTTTTAAAACGCACTGTATACTAGGCCAAGTTTCCTGCACTTGCACCCTTTTTAGATGTTAAATGGAACTTGATTGTCAGCTGTAGCCAATCAGGTTGCGTCTTGGGTGCCACTTTTAACGTGTTAGGTATACTCAAGTATGCCTTTAATTATACACTGCGTCCATTAATTATGGAATAGGTAAAAAAGTACTCAAATTTTAAACATCCATATCTCCATCAAAATTATATCAATCCACTCAATTTTTGATTTATTAGGTAGGCCGTCCCTTGGACTACTTAGCACAAAGTATTTCACCTTACTTTATTTTTTTTTTATACAGGATGATGGCTAAGATACCAAGCCATGTAAAATGTGCTGATTTTAAAATTAATGTTTGGAAAATACGAAGCAATGGAAATTGAATTTTATTAGTGTACTGGTTACAGCTTTATGTTAGGTACTTACTGTACAAATTACAGCGCAGTGCCGTTCGTGTTAATTAAAAAAAATTAAAAAATCGTGATATAACACTAACTTAACAATAGTAATAACAATTTAAAGAAACAACTTAATTATAAGAATAAAAATTAATAACGCGTATTTCCTCCACGGGCATTAATGACAGCTTGACAACGATTTGGCATACTGAATACTGAGAATCAGATTTCTTATAAAAACCTGATCCATATTTTCCCATATTCTTTGTAGCGTCAATCTCAGCTGAGCCAAAGTTTCTCTACCCATAAATGCTCTATAGGGTTAAGATCTGGGATTTGAGCTTTCTAATTCATTACGGTAATTCCCGTTTCTGCTAGATATTCCGTTACTATTCTCGCCGTATATGTGGACATGCGTTATCTTGCATAAAAATGAAGTTTTCTCCAATAAAGGGAGCAAAAGGCACAACATGCTCCTGAAGAATTTCCGTAATGTACCTGTCACTAGTTAATCGCTCTACAAATACCAATTCCGTTTTTGCCTCTAGAGATATACTTCCCCAAACCATAATTGATCCACCGCCATAACTAACCCGCTCTTTAAAATTACACTGAGCATAGCGATCACCAGGTCTTCGAAACACTTTTAAACGTCTATCATTGCTGTATAGACAAAAACGGGATTCGTCACTAAATAAAACATTAGCCCATTCATCTTCACCCTATGGCAAATGCTCTTGAGCAAACTGCAATCGTTCACGTCTATGGTGCGGTGCCAGCTTTGGTCCTATCGCTGCTTCGTACGGTTTCAGTTGGACCTCTTTTAAGCGATTAAGTATTGTTTGCTTACATAGCCGAACATTGTGAACGTTTGACAACCGTGCTTGTAGCTTGGTACTTGTTGTAAATTGCTCCCGAACACATTGCATTGTTAAAAACCGATCCTGATTAGCAGTTGTTTTCCTTGGTCGGCCTTGCCCTGCTCTTCTTTGATTCGATCCATATTCTCGATACCGTTTTAAAATTTTTGATATAGCCCCTTGCGTTTTATTCATGATTCTGGCAATATCAGACTGAGAACCACCAGACCAGGAACATTCTTCTGGAGATATGAATCGGATATTGGCATTCATTTAAAAAAAGGAACTAAACAAAAGGCCTTGTCAAGAACTGCCAACAAGTTTATAATCTTTATAAATTGACAAGGGCAATTGGTTGACTAGCAACGTAAATCCAAATAGAAGTAAAACGTTTTCAGTCAATATAATTTGCAATATACAGATTTTTTAATTTACACGAACGGCACTGCACTGTAATTTGTACAGTAAGTACCTAACATAAAGTTATAACCAGTACACTAATAAAATTAATTTTCATTGCTTCGTATTTTCCAAACATTAATTTTAAAATCAGCACATTTTACACGGCTTGGTATCTTATCCATGATCCTGTATAAAAAAGACATAAAGTGAGGTCAAACACATTGTTCTAAGTAGTTCAAGGGACAGCCTACCTAATAAACTGAAAATTGAATGGATTGAAGAAGATATTGATTTTGAAATTCGAGTACTTTTTTACCTATTCCATTTTTTATTTTTTTATTTTTTTTTTAATTGACACGAACGGCACTGCGCTGTAATTTGTACAGTAAGTACCTAACATAAAGCTGTAACCAGTACACTAATAAAATTCAACTTCCATTGCTTCGTATTTTCCAAACATTAATTTTAAAATCAGCACATTTTACATGGCTTGGTATCTTAGCCATCATCCTGTATAAAAAAGACATAAAGTAAGGTGAAATACTTTGTGCTAAGTAGTCCAAGGGACGGCCTACCTAATAAATAAAACATTGAGTGGATTGATATAATTTTGATGGAGATATGGATGTTTACAATTTGAGTACTTTTTTACCTATTCCATAATTAATGGACGCAGTGTAGTTCCAAAGATATATATTGTAATGTTTGTATGTATATGACACACCTTATTACAAACTCGAATTTCAAACATACAGGTTGGCTCAAAAAGTCAGAACTGACCAATTTTTTGGTTTAGGAATAAAAAAATGGTCTAAAATTTAACAAAGATTTACAAAATGGCTGCATAGAAGTAAGTAAGAACTTGTAGACACCCTGTATGTAGAGATCTAAAGGTTAGTTGACAGTTTGACAAAAAGTACTTACTTTTCAAACAAAAATTCAAAATTGTACGGATAAATAAAGGCCCTTTAAAGGGATCAAAAGGTTCTAAATAACTGAAATGTTTTCAACGAATTCCCTGTAAAGCTTTTATGATGCAGGCAGTATAAAGGTCTGCTGCAGGACCCTGATGTATAATATATCAGAATACCTCTATATCTATACTCAAACCCCAATACTATTGTAAGTGACGTATGACAGTGGAAACCATGGAAATTGCCAAACTACTGTGTTTTTATTGGTGGTTTCCATGGTTTCGACTGCTACGTCACTAATATTGGGTTGGTTCAGCTATTTTTGTACAGGTAAGCAGATTTTTATGTTTATGTATACAGCATACTATTATAGAACATGATCATAAGTAGCTTTCGATATTTGAGGAGGGCGACTCGGATAGTAATTAAATAAGAAAGTTTTTTGACATAAGTATAATATATAATATGTTCTAAAACGCTTCAGATTTAAGATAGTTGAAGTTGTTTTTTATTTTGACTCATATTTATTAATTATTAAGTGTAATTTCAAGTTGATATAAATGTTAAATGTATGTAAAATGTATAAATGTACCTACTAAATACGATATGAAATACCTATATTTTTATATAAATTGAATACTATATGGTAAATAAATATCTTTAAAATGTTTTGTGTTTGTCTTCTGTAATTTTAAGTTATGCTATAAGTATTTCCGTGCTCCATGCTAACATGTAACTATGGTAACGCTATCATCCCCATAAAAGCCATTCAGCCCTATGATTAAACGCACAAGTTAACTTTTAACGTACCGTTTCCATGACAACAACCGAAAAAAGTGTAAGTTTGATCATAGGACTGATTAGCGCATTAGCGTTACTGTAATAAATACCACTGAAAGGTATACGAGAAGTGCCGATTACACCTTAACATCCATGGGTTTCTTTCTATCGTATGAAGCTTATTATGCTTTCTCTTTTTTGCGCATTGGGTCGGCCAGCCCAAGACCACCATGCGAAAGCTCAACATTCAACAAAGCTCGTCTTGCAGCGCTGCCAAACGTACCGTTATACACAAAGTTGCACCCAAACTAGAATGCTGTATCGATTTCCCGGTGCTTTATGACTTCAAGATTTATCGTGACAAACTGACGCGTAGTCAATTATGTAATTGTCATGAGAGGGATAGCGAGGTGACTTCTAATTCTATACAAAATAGAATTCTAACATAATAATTATGTGAATAATCAGGTTCTTGCAATCCGGCAACACTGTCATACCGTTGTGTTGTGATTTTTTCGTGTAGTTCGGGCTGAAATCGGGTGGTTCGCTGTTCGCTATTCGGGTTAATATTCTTGTGTTTAGGGTTGCATTCGGCATTTAAGTATTGATTTATGTTTTCCACAATTTATGAATAAAAATTTATAAAGGCCGAATTATATTTAAGTCTGCTACTGTGTACACTGTGAATTCAATTTGTGGTTAACTTATTTCCTCCGAGAATCTACAACCTACCGATTTGTTTGAGGGATTCGTGAGCTTCCCTGACCAAAAAGCTCTTGCTAGGTAAGTACATACCTATTTCGGGGTCGTACAACTTAAACTATCCCATTGGCAGTTAAAATTAAAAATAGATCTCTTAATTAACAAAAACACCTTCATCTGGTCTCGGTAAAAATTCCCATTCAAGACGAAAAATAGTTTGTTTATTTTTAGACCAAATACTGCACAATGTCCACCAAAACTATTGCCGATCAAGAGTCGACCATCAAAGATTCCCTGTTTGAATTCGTCAAGCAACACATTCCTGAAGCTGATCTGAACCTTATCGATGAAATTGTGTTGTCCTATGTCATAGCATTTCTCGAAGATGTTGGCTCTGATTCTCAATTTGACGTTGAAGGTATGTATAACACTTGAATTATTAATTTAATGAGCTTGTGCCAAATTTGTCAATATTATTTTTAAAATCACATACTGCTTCCATCAATGTCCAACTACTGAGGTATGGTGCTGATATTCCTTTACCCTTTACCCTTTACAACTGAAGTAACATCCTCATAACTCATACAGCGATAACACTTAAACAACAAGAAAACATTTGAACTACTTATTGGAATAATATGTTAAATAATATTGATGGTACCCTAAGTGTTGCCTTTAAAACTACTTTTGTAGACCAAATACCATTTTTTTTGGGATGCTCTCGGGGATGCTTATGTTTTAAAACATATTTTATTGTTAACATAGGTGGGCTGTAGTGCAAGTTCACGTCACTGGTTAAAAAAAATTGTTTTATTTTCCTCAACCTCTTTCCAAAATATGTGGAGTTTTCAAAAAAATTGCAAACATAATATATTTAAATATTTTCTCCTGATGTTAGGTAAATGCTTTTATGTTCCTAAACTTCTTTACAAAATATAAACCAGTAGGTATGTTACAGTTTCCAAAAATTTCAAGTTTATTTTCTACCAACTTCGTTCCTCTTACAGGTTAATATTGGTTTCTGGAAATTTTGTCTGCTATCTTTTGTTATTTGTTACCGTCCTCACTCCAGTTACTAAGTATATTAATCTAGGAATATTATCCCAAATACAGTAAGTCCCTGTGTATTGTACATTTTAATAACACCTAAAAATACTTCAAACTAGAAAACTAATCACAAAATGACCCACTCCTCACCAGGGAATAATCCAACTGCAATTTAAAACTTAAACAAGACTTTCTTTTTTTTAACAGACTACATTTCAAGTTAATCTTTTGTGTCTATTTTTACAGACAAAAGACTCCCAGTGACACAATAATATTACCTGTGAGACTTCCTTACATGCCTACCAGAGGTCAAGAGACAGTTTAATTATTTAATTTAAATATATTTATAACTTTTGTGATTTTCTTGAGGGGTTTAGGGGGTTTTAAAAAAAATATCTGTTATTAGTTTGATATGATTAATAAGAAATATATGACTCATAACTCATAGAAGGAATTGTTAGATAGGTACCTACATGTTTTTAGTAGCAACATAAAAACATATATCACTTACCTTCATATTTTCCAATGAACAATTTTTTACAAAATTACCTACCTGTAGGAGGATCAAAATTAAATTTTAAACAATAATAGTAAACCGCCACTCTAATCAAAAACCTGCATTCTTTATGTTGTGTGCCCTTTATTGAGTCATGTTTTGTCGATGCAATACAATTTTTTTCCGAAACCCCTATTTTTTCAAAATGTTCTCGCCGCCCTACAATAATTTAATTTTTTTTAATTAGGCTTTTTCGATTTCGTTTAATATACTTAATATACTAAAATTCTTTTAAAAAGTTCATTTAAAGACTCTTAATGATATTTTAAGTAAAGATGTGTCCTTCCTAATTTCAGCCATCTTTTTTTTTATTGTGGACATTTTATTTACGAAAAAAATCCAGAGATTTTGCGACGAATTGCGTCTTTTGTGGCATCATCCAGGTTTTTTTTTCCGTCCTCTTGTCTCAGCTCCTCGACAAAGGGCAATATCATTTAATGCTCAACGAATGCTTCAATCTCCCTATTGGCAGTAAACAAGTATGGCTGCCAACCTGTACGGACGCGACATCCGTTGGTTGGTCAACACAAATCAGTGTGCTGTTAGACTTCAAAGTAAGCAGATACTCCACGTGGCTGAAAAGATTATAGCACGTGTTTTGATCTGACATGCGTCAGGCAAAGTGATTTTTTAAAGTTAAATTAATTGATATTTTGGGGACGCGTGCCCGGTAACAGGGGTTACTATTCTTTTAAAGGTACAATAAAAGTACCGTAGGTTTCGCAGTTAAATAGACTACATTCTCAGTGTTTTGCAGTTCGCGTAAATACGGTAAAAACCAATGAAATCCTAACGGTCTTTCGGTGCAGTGCTTTAGGGTTGTTTAGATGATGTCTTCATGTTTATCAATGTAAAAATTCTAATATTGTAAGAGTGGTGAGAAGTAGAAGAATAAAAAGACATAGCAAAATAAGATGTGTTTAATTGGTCTAGCAAAAATAAAACTAACCAACATTATACTGTGGGTGATACAGTGTCTATGTGAGGCCAGGGCGAACCCCTATCTAAAACAGTACCCTGTATGGATAAAAAACATTTACTTGTACGACATTTTTATTCTGCCACTTCTTAGATTTGGTGATTGGTATTAAATGAGTTGCTGAGACAGCCTTTGTGGGTTTTAGGTATAGGTTGCCATTTAAAAAAAAAGTTTGGTTAGCTAGAGGTTAAGGGGTTTGAAGTAAGAGGGCTGAAAATATTACAGAGAAATGAACAAATGAAATTAAAAATATAAATTTTAAGATGTTATCGCTTGTCATCTATAGTGAACAGAATAACAACAAAAAATAATTTTTGTTAATTTTGGGTGGATACGTTAGTGCTATATATTGTTAGCATTATTAAAATATATGCGTGTGCGTATCTTAGTTTTTAGTCCCCCCCCCCCCCCCCTAAAGTACAACTCTGTGCTAGGTACTATTATAGCTCTCAATAATTTCTCTAAAAAATACCAACCGCGGCGCCAGCAGTAATTCCAACTATTTAATCATCAAAACTTATCAATAACAGGAAAGCATTACAAACGTGATAAATATGACAGTTAATGCTAAAACTCATTGATTAACCATAAGTTAAATAAACAATTAGTGTTTTGACTAGCCGGCTATGGCGGCAGACCCATTATGATAGTGGGCAAATAAATCTTTAGGTGTTGATGACGTACAACTCGTGCATTCTAGCTTGAGAAAAGTCAGTGCAGGACAGATATATACTTAATGCAAAACAAAAACCGATGCACGTCATACCCTTTGAGTTACGTCAGTTATCGACAGTGTTGCCAGCTTGTAACCAAAATATCCGAGTGAGGGAATTATACAGTTTTTTTTTCGTAAAAACAAGATAAATATACAAAAATTTCCCATAGTTTATATATTTGTTTACTGCATAATACCTTTAACCATCAACTTTAGTAGATCTAACACTTCTTTTATTTTTATCTTGCCAAGATCGACCAATGGTGCCATTCTGAAAAATACATGTTTCATCCAAGAAAACGAATTGGTACAAGAATGCTTCTTTTTCTTTTATATATTCTTTCAAAAATACCAATCGTTTGAAAGCTACATGAGAAAGTTCCATAAGCCCTCGCCATCTTTTTACCATCCAAAGTCTATTTTCTTGAAGAGGCTTCTTAAAGAGTTAAGACAACCATCAAACAGTTCTTTGTCTTTTAATTCCTAACTTAAAGTTGTCAAAGTTACATGATCTTCTAAAATAATTACCTACAGCTTATGAATAACCGATGTAAAATATTTTAGTTTTTAAATAATACAACTTACTTGTTTCATACATTCCATAAATAGTGTCACGCACGAATAGAACTTATATTCAATCTTCACATATTTAGAACTCTCTTTGAATTAGAACGTTTGTTTTAAGGTGATTCTAATAATTTATTTTCCTTAACTGTTGTTGAAATTGCGCTTACATTGGAGATCTTCAAATTTAGGGCAGCTGCTACAGGCTAAAAATTAGTAAAGTAGAAATAAAATATCTATACTCTTTAAATATACTTCTCTGTACTGCTGTCAAGGATAACAATAGGCCATTGTTGTTAAATTCTTACCGAAAAATTGCTTCTTAGAGAAGCTATTAGCTCTTTGCATCGACTATTAAAATGCTTCGACATTTTTCACAAATAGTAAACAACGTAATCGACAGAGATATGTGTGTGCACTTTTGTTTCTCTTAATAGAACAGTTTTTTAAAAATATCTGGAGTTTTTGTTAAAAAATAGACGCACAGCAACACGGAACCACGAACAATTAAGGTTAGTTTTGCATGAAACCAAACCAACGAACGAGCTGGCGCCACCGCACCGTTTACAGTTGTGTTGCCAATAAAATTCAAATTATATTAATTTTTACAAGCTTAAATAAACAAAATATTTGCTATAAGTGGGTTCGTATCAAAGAAGAATACTTTAAGTTTGTAGTAAATTCAATGTCGCATAAAGTTTTAATACTTTTGCCCCAAATTTAATTTCCTCGTGTTTTCTTACGGATTTACAATTATCAGCTGATTGATGACGTGCATCGGTTTTTGTTTTGCATCAACTATAGGGATACCTGTTATAATTTCTACTGCACACCCGAAGGTCAAAACTAACCTAACGATTTTACAAAACAAAGCGTAGATGTTCAAAAATAAAAATTTAAATATTGAATTTTGCAGTAATTTTAAGCTTTCATTGAAAAAAATCCAGGATGCAGGGATACACATTGCACATGTTTCAATCTAATTATTTGGGAAACGTGTATCAACAGGTCAAAGAGAATAGATTGGTAAATGCTATGTGCGCGCGATTTCAATCTGCTATTTTTGGTTGTAACTTAACGCAGTTATTGTCATTTAGCCACGAAGCTAGTCACAAGCGTTGCGACGGTATCTGTTAAACGTCGATATTGGGAATTGGGACGCAAACTCCGTATTGGGCAAAACATAGGTTGGGTCGCATCGCGCGCCGGTCGAGAGACGCAAGAAGCACGGCGCAAGGGTGAAGCAAGTAGTCTTCCAAGATGGCTCGGTGAAGCAGGTGCTCTTATGCGCTCTGCACGTTTTTAAGGCCTTTTTGGGACAATTGAGAGAATTCATTCCAAGATGGTAATGTGAACGTTAAGTATCGACCAGTGTATTTGTCGTGAATCCTTGTAACATGCTACCATAACCTGCATTAAATGAATAAAAAGACAAGTGTTTATTTAAACAATTGTTTTAATCAAAGGTAGCAGAAAATTAACAATCTAGTGAGCAACCCTATTGGCCACGCAGTAAAAATTAATGTGACCATTAATGTTATTAACTCAGTGCGCCATCACTAATTAAAGCAACTTGATTTTGCTTCGTGTTTTATTGGAAATTGGAGGGTCTTACATTGGCGGCAATAAAAATGTTTAACAGCTTAAAATTACGAATTTTATCATGTTTTCCCATGTAGTCTTCAAATGAAAACTTTTTTTTGGAATCGCAGTTTCTTGGCCCTTCTTTTCCAAAATGGCGGCTGATGAGCCACGCCTTTACCCCAATTTCTTGGTTTTAACTTCGGAGTAAAGTCCGTCTATCTATCTTACAAACTCATTATAAATGCTAATTCCTAATGCCGATAAGACCCAGCGGGTGATCGAATGAAAGCAGGGACGCACTCGTTGCTGATAGAATAAAAGGTTGCGCTGCTTTAAGATAATAATGTCCTATATAAAAGCGTGGAATTTTTTTTTATCGACCTGTTTGCAACAAAAGTGTCGGAGTGATTTTTTATGTTAGAAAGGAAACGCAAAAACATATTTTAAACGTAATTTAATAATAAGTAAATAATAATATAACAGTATATAAAATACAATACAATTAAAATTATAACATAGTTATTAATTAAAACAAAATATGTATACATATACCTACAAAAAAGTACCGTGTCAGAATAGTTATTTATTGTTCTAGTACGGTATGAGCACACGAGTGCTGTAATGAGCCTTACCGTAGCATTCATCCAAAGCATCATCGCTGGTCAATCAATGTCTTGTGTGAAATTATCGGGGACATTTAATTGGAGAAATGTACACATATTTTTAAATAAAGCAATTGCCTTAATTATTAAACCAGCACATAAGTCTTGGCATGTGGTTCACCCCATTGTGCAGTACAGGCCCGTAACTATTCAAATGAAATATTTGAAAGCAGGTGGATTGGCAGAGCTGGTCCGGTCAACTGCCCTGCTTGGTCCCCAAATTTGTTCCTTCTTGACTTCTTGTGGGGTTTAGTAAAGGACAAGTACATTCGAATTTTGGCAACAAAAATCATCTCATATAAAATTCCAAACTTGCCCCCCACCCATCAAAACTGAGAAAGGGGTAAAAAATATGGTAAAATATGTCCCTCCATATCCCTATTACCTCACCAAAATTGTTGTGATATACAACGTTTTATATAAGACCCAGAATTTTGGTTTTTTATGATTTTTTTATGTATTCAAAATGGTTTTCATATTTATGCATTACACAAAAAGTGACAGTGACTGACGGAAAAAATCATAGTTTGATTAAAAATGAGTAATGTAATAAGTTCATTACATCACTCAGTACGATAATATAGAATATTACATAACGCAAACAGGGTAAAATGGGTTATGCAATAAGCTCTTTTCGTGTGGGTCTTATATAAAAATAATTATTACATTTTAACCCAAGTCAGTTTCACTGTCACTGTCGTCATCCAAGTTCACAATAATTCTTTCTCTGGGCAACAGATCTATATTTACGTATGATTTTTCTACTTTTTGAACATGCGCTACACAATTTTCCCAGCTTTACCTTAACTTTCCAATGCTTTCAGCTGGTGCCATACATATATGCTCAATTGGGTTGAACATTCAATGATAAGAAGGAAGTCTTAACACGGTATGACCTATTTCTGGCGCCAAAGTGTCACAATAATATTGCTTTTTTTATTGAAAATGATTTTAAAATTTCGAGCAATTGCTTTTTTGTGTAATTTTCCACAAAATACCTATTTTTTTTCATCATATGGTCCTGGATGGTAACTTTTGTGTCATTGGAACACGGAACTTTATTTAACCTACGACTGTGTTATCTCGCATTATCCATCACACTATTTGGTGGTATGTTTGGTAATAATTTGTTTTTAAACCAGTCTTCAAATAGTTCTGCCGTAGTATCATCGTGATAATCAACAAGGGAGTCCTTTATATTTTTGGCTGATAAGGCCAAAGCGTTTTGAATAAATCCGTTTTTTGTCCCAGCATGAATTATTTTTATACGCTTACCTTTATTTGATGGAGCTTTGGTTCTGCATTGACCCGATAAATCTACCCAACCTTTATCTGGAACTTCGTGTGAGTCAAACCACGTCTCATCCAAATAAATAATATCCCTTCCTTTGCAATAGGGTTTTTAAAGTGGGGATCATTTGTTCCCTGTTCCTGGCATATATTTTTCTACGAATTATATCGACATCCGTCGCGTCCAATTTCTTTAAAGTAAAAGAGTTTCCTCTTTTTTCTCTTCACTATAGGTTTATTTACAACAAACCACACTGTGCTCACTGGCCTGCGTCTTAAAGCTTCCGCTTCCTTCACTGCACCAAATTTTGAAAAACCACGTTCAAGAAGTGTGGTGTAAACGTTGAAGATTACTCTTTTTGTGTCAACTGATAAAATATCACGCTTTAATTGGTTTTTATCACGAACCGTACGTAGATCCACTTGGCGTACTGGTTTCTTCCCACGAACGAAACATTCTTAGATATCACGTTTAATTGACAACAAATAACTTCTTATCTAAACCAATACAAACATCTAACTGAATTTTAAAACCAAAAATCAGCATATTTAAATAACTAAAATAAACCTATATTATTTTACCCTAATTATTTTAAGAGGATTACTGAGTAAATGTAATAATATAATAGTATTTAAATTGATCCGTACCTGGAGTCCCCAGATCAGGTGGTCGAATTTTACACCTCTCGTTTGTAAGATAGATAGACGGACTTTACATGCCTGAACATAGATCAGATAAAATCAGCCGTTCTTCCAGTTTTCAGTTCTTTGATTCGATAGTTTTAGAACTCTGCCGATTGGACTGTTTCATTTTCAAAGAGATTCACTGTATTTTATCAATGTGCTTTTCTTAGGATTTTCTGAAATGATGGAAGCCTACTTTCCCGAATTCGCAAACATTAATCACAGCATGGTGTGTGAATGGATGTTTGACCTCGAAGAAAAGCTGAGGAAAATTGATGAATCCTCTGCAAAGAGCCCGAATTTGGATATAAGTTTACCAGAAATTGTTTCTACCAAAACTAAGCCAAGGTATGTTTTAACAGAATTTGATTGAAACAAAGAACAGTCGGCAAGATACTTTGCAAATTAGCACTCAGAAAGTCAGTGATATTTTGCCTAATGTTTTTTGCTGTTTTGAAGGAGTATACCTCTAAGTGTTTGGCTAGTTTTTTTGTGATACTATTTTCCAGAACTCATAGTGATTCTGAAAGCTTTGATACTCCCAAACGGATCCACAAACTCTCCGAAATAAGTGATGGTGGATCTACTGATAGTTCCTGTTGCGATTTTCCTGATGAAATGGATATTTTGCAGGAAATGTTTCCTTCTGTTTGTACAATTGAGGTCAGTACTTACAATACCATTTAAAAATAGGTTTTCACATGATATTTCTTTCTCTTGTTTAGATTTGTCTTATTGTTTTTTTTAAGGTGAAGCATTGTCTTGCTATTGCTGCCGGCGACATCGAACGCGCAACTCAAATACTTATTGATCGTCAAGAAAATGGTCAATGCCTCAGCCAAAATAATACATTGACCATTCAAGTCGCCAAGCAAACGATTGACGACGCGGAATTAAAAAGCCGAATCATCGAGAGATATTCGTATGTTGACAAAGACGCTTTAAACAAGGTTAGTATTGACTTTAACGCGTTGCTATTCTAAATGTCTTGTTCCAGTTTATTTATATAAACACTCACATGTCCTTAAATCTAAAGGTTAGTAGCTCTTTTTCGCTGGATCCGTCCTCAGACGGGTTTCGCCGTATTACGGCTCATTAGCATAATTATTGGCGGTCGGTTCGTAAACCGAATGGGCTTTTAATGCTATCTGGCGTTTAACGGCGTTTTTGCATGAGTTTCCTTCTGTAAGGCATCATCAGACCTAAAAAGATGTCAATTATCACGCATATAAGTGAGCGAATCTCACTAGTAAACCTACCTGATACACCAAAAAACAATTAAAAAATAAAAATGTCAAAATATAAAAAAAATGATAAACGTTACAATCACATCATTACATAACAGTCAGAACTTAAACTAAAAATTGTATATAAACAAATGGGTACAACAACAACAAGAATACCAAACAAAATACTTCTTTACCAGAAAAAAATGCCATAACACCTAATGAATTTAATGATTTCTTCTCAGCTGTTGCCCACTCTGTAGTACAAAACATCCCTAAATCCAACAGAGATCCTATTGGAGTACTTAGCTGATGTGGAGCCCCAGTTTTTAAATTCAGAGAGGTAACTTATAATGAAGTTAGGGAAATAATAAATATAATTAAAAATAAATCAAGTTATGATATATATTATGGACTAAATGTAAGGCTAATTAAAACAGCAAGGAATTGCATACTGCTGCCTCTTCCTAAGCTAATAAACCTATGTCTAAAAAACAGCATCTTTCCAAATTGTCTTAAGTTAGCTATTGTAAAACCAATTTTTAAAAAGGGCGACCCATCAACACCTAATAACTACAGGTCAATCTCGCTGCTTCCCATCATCTCGAAGATTCTGGAGAAGTGTATTGCTATACAGGTGGTTGAGCACTTTGAGAACAATAACTTGTTTACGGAACACCAAGGGGGGTTCAGAAAGAGCAGGAACACTGTCCAGGGGATCCACGATCTTGTTTCAGGTGTGATTGAAGCATTCAACAAGAAGCAATATGACTCGGTTTTATTCTGTGACCTGAACAAGGCGTTCAACTGCGTCGACCATGACTTCCTTCGTCGCAATTATTAATTCATATCTGGAATCATATTTCATATTCAAAAAAACGAGGTTGTTGTTGTATCAAACCTTCAGCCCACTGGCAAAATATTACTCTATTTTCATAATCTTGCGGCTCCCTCTAATTCTTGCAATAACTGAATATGATATGGATGAAAATGTTCACTACGAAGCATTCTTGACACTGATGATGCACTAAACGGCAGTTCATTGCCTAGCTGTCGAGTACTCTTGTGAGGATCTTCAACTACACTTAAAGCTGTCATTATTTTATTGTCATCGTTAGTCGCTGGCTTGACTCGTTCATGTGTTTTATAATCGATATTATCAAATCTCTCTTTTAATCGCTCAAAAGCAGTTGGATGAGGATGTCTACTTTGTGGATGTTGTTGGGCATAAATCCTCGAAGCTAAAAATGAATTTCTTTTACCTGCTCCCAAAGCATAAGTCATGTCAATAAGTTCTGCATGTAAAAAGTAAAAATAGTGATAAAGGAGAAAATTTAAACAATATTTACCATATAATACCAATATGAATAAGTTTAAAGAGATATAATAATGACAACTTATGTCAAGGTAAAGAGTTTATTTTGTCATGACCATCTTGATTTATGCTTCTACTTTCCCAATGAATATTCCAATTTTAATTATTTTGCCCATGGCATTCTTGATTATAATAATAAAATTACTAATTTTTGGTGTAGCTTTTCATAAAATATACAATATTTCAAAAACTAGAAGATTTAGGTAGATCACATATTTAACAAAAAATAAAGGCATTTGAAAAATACACCTTATCAGTTAAAAAAATACAGGATGTTCCATTTAAAAAAATTGACATAGGTAATGCATATTTAAATTAGCGAAATTTGCCAAGTCAACACGAACACCCCGTATAATAAATAGAACAAATAGTGATATGGTTACGTACCAAGTACTTTAAGGTACTTATGGTAAAAATTTTGTTTAATTCTATTGATTTCATAGGCAGCTATGAGTTTTTTAATAAGTCAAATAAAAATCATAATATACCAGGAAATAATTATTTACTGGACAACGTCGCAATCAAATTCAAAAAAGTAAATATGACTGTAGAGATTCTTCTCTAGCGGAATCAGAAAGAGAAAAAATATATAGGGGGTTTTATTTAAACAAAATAATTTTTATGTAGTACCAATTTTTTGAGCCATCCTGTATAACGCAAACTATTTTTACGTTATGCTCCATTGCAACCCTATAACTCTTATATAAACTTCTTCTTATATCTCTTACAGTGTAGGCGCTATCGAAGGCGAACACCTTGTTGACTCACCCTGTGCATTGTATCTGTTGACGTGTGTAACACATTTCTTTTTGTGACTTGGCATTAATAAATTATTGAGTGATATTGATTGATTGAACAACAACACTTATTTTCGTGATAATTGACATCTTTTTAGGTCTGATGATAAATTATTTGAGACCGGGACTTTGTGTTGGTTCTTTTGGTTGAATATTAACATTAAGGGGTTTGTGGAAGAAATGAGTAAGAAGCGCTTAAACCAGGCGCAAGGCTTATCATTAATTATATCAAGTAATGCTGTTGACACTGCATTGATATAACTTAACAAATATATTTTTACTATATAGGAGTATCGTCCAGTAGCTCCTAAAGTAGAACCTAAAAAGTTGGTTCGATACCGCGACAACAAAATCGTCAGCCTTAAAGGCGAGCGATACACCGAGGTAAAAAAAGGCGACGACGTCGAAGACATCTCCCTAAAGAAAAACAAGAAAGCTCAAGCCCATTCCCCGTAACCATATGGTAACCAGGGAGCATGCTCATGCCATCACTCGGATTTGTACTATCATTTTACCTCTTTTACCTTATTTACCCTAATCACTGCTGTGTTGGTACTCGTATTTCCTCGAAGTTATATTTTAGGTGTGTTTGTTTGTTGGTTACTTTTTATATACGCTAAATTTAACGTTTTCATAGTTAAGTTTAATATGGAATACTCTATGTGTGTTTGTTTTGAGCAAAAGATGGCGCTGCGGATATGTAAATCTCACGTTTATTTATTATTTTCGTTTATATACACAGGATTGTTCGTAGATAGTTACGTGAATGTAATGCCGTGTAGGTCTGCACTAGTGCTATTTAGAATATTTAAGGTATTTAACTAGCTATAAGGAGCAAGTGTTAGACGGGGACTGGCGTAAAGGGCGAACAAAAAAATACGTTTCAGTTATCTCTCTTTTATGTGAGTGGCATTCGAATTCGAACAAGGAAGGAGGGCCTATGTTTATATTTTATGCGCCTTACTCCGAAATTATTAAACGGGATTGCACACCCAATTTGCGAGGGTTGACTAGGGTGTTCCACATGGATCAAACGAAAAGGGGTAAAATAGAAGAGGTCCTATCCTATAAAGGGCAGCTCAATTCATTGCGGTTTGCCAGTTAAGATATATTTTTGTACTACAGTGAACCCCGATTATTTATTTAATTTCATAATAATACACTACGGAATAATAACATTCCAAATGGTATGCCTTAAACTAAAATAAAATAAAAATTGGTATTGCGAAGTACAATGTATATACACAGGTGTAAAAAGTCCCGGACCGGTCAATTATTTAGAAAATGGCGCACAATATAAAAAAAAACTTCCGGTATAAAAGTTGTAGGCCTTAAAAAAGCTAGGACACCTGTAAATATTCAGGGTGCTTCAAACAGTCATGGTAAACAAAACTTTGGTTTATTTAAATGGAATGGCCCCTTTTTAATCACGTTTTCTGATTCCTCTAAACATTCTAAGCAACAATTATGAAACATGTCATATGGCTAAATCCATTAGTGTAAGAAATAATTTGAGTTAAAGGACATAAATACAACAGTTAAGATATTACCTACATTTTGCATTTTTACAAGCTGGTACCAAAATGTTTTGCGGTAAAACTGTAAAAAAACATAAAAACTGTACTAAATGTACCCACGCAAGTTTTGTCAAAAGTTTAATGACAATTCAATTAAATACAAGCAGTAAAATTAATAACAAATTTACAAGAACAAAAATCAATTTAAGTAAGTCGTTATTTAATTAAATGTTAAAAATGTCCCCCTCCCACAGTTTGACAACGGGCTAGGTTATAATAAAATTTGTCGATGACGTTTTGTAACATTTCTTGGTTAATAGATTCACATTCTTCAATAATTCTCAATTCGTTCAGATCTGCAGGTTTTGTCACATACACTTTATTTTTTAGTTGTCCCCAGAGAAAATAATCAAGGGGCGTTAAGTCTGGCGACCTAGCGGTCCATTCTATGGGGCCCCTTCGCCCTATCCAGCGGTTAGGAAAAGCATTATTTAAGTAAACTCTTACAGCTCGCCCAAAATGAGAAGGAGCTCCGTCCTGCTGAAACCACGTATGTCGTAATAGTGGTCCTACTGTATTGGTTTTTGCTGGCACAATTTGATTTTGCAGCATGTGGAGATAATATTCTGCATTCAAATTCCCCTCTATAAAGAAAGGTCCCACGAATCTATTGTCAATAATATCGGCCCACACATTTACTTTCTGTGGGTGTTGAGTGTGTGTTTCTCTCATCCAATGTGGGTTCTGATCAGCCCAGTAACGACAATTATGTCGATTGACATTCCCGTTTAACATGAATGTTCATCCGAAAAAACTATTTGATTAAAAAAATTGTTATTTTCTTCCTGTTTTTGCTTCATTACTTCGCAAAATTTCTACGTTCGAAATCGTCTTCTGATAATTCCTGGACTAAAGTTATTTCATAGGGGTAAAAATTACTGTTTTAAATAACTTCAACTGATTTAAAACATACATCAACTTGGGTAGCAGCTTTTCTCAACGACAAATGTGGATCCTGAACAAAATGAAGTAATGTCTCTAATTTTTTTTTCATCACTAGTTCTTGATTTTGGTCTTCCGGAACGAACTTTATCTCTGCAACACCCGGCTCCCTCGAATCTTTAAACTGTTCTCACAACTGTAGATTTTGATATAGGCTGTCGGTTTGGAAAAGTAATATTGAAAAATTGGTTTGTTTCGGTAAATGATCTTTGTCGGTATTCAAAACCTCTGATCATTAGTAAAGTTATACGTTCCTTTTCGTAGGGAGACATTTTCAGAAATCAATATGACAGTGACGCAAAACATTTTGGTACGAGCTTGTAAAAATGCAAAATGTAGGTAATATCTTACCTGTTGTATTTCTGTCCTTTAACTCGAATTATTTCTTAAACTAATGGGTTTAGCCATATGATATATTTCATAATTATTGTTTAGAATGTTTAGAGGAATCAGAAAACGTGATTAAAAAGGGGGCATTCCATTTAAATAAACCAAAGTTTTGTTTACCATGACTGTTTGAGTCACCCTGTATAATTACAGGTGTCCTAGTTTTATAGATTTTTTAAGGCCTACAACTTTTATACCGGAAGTTTTTTTATATTGTGCGCCATCTTCTAAATAATTGACCGGTCCGGGACTTTTTACACACTGCGTATAAAACAAAATGGCAGATCAAAATGAAGAGTTCAGCTCGTGTTATATATTTTTTATGGAACAAATGCATACTCTAAATATATCACAGTCAGAAATAACTATTATAATTCCGTAACAATCTAGAGATAAAAGCATCCTGTCCGTAATTAGTCCGATAAGTTCTTCCCTCTATCAGCTATTCGCATCTTCCCGCTTCAACATCCACTGGCCCTGATTTCGTAGCTGTATGACTTTTATATCGTGGTGGAATCTATTCCTTGTTTCTCAGTGACGTTTGCAAGAGTTTCTGGAAAGTAGTCCAAGTGGGATTTTTCTTCAATGCATTCAATGTAAGATCAAGATCTTCATCTTTCATTAACCTTTAAATATCTGGACCGACAAAAAATCTTTCCATTGACTAACCTGAACTAACCTCTGTTTGCGACCGCCTCTATAAAGTGACCACCTGCATTAAACATTGAACATACGTGGAATAACTGTTTATCCACTTCTGTTTCATATTTGATCTTCTTTTTCTTGCTGCAATGTTTCTCCGTTGGTTAAGAAGCAGCAGATCCGCTGTTCGACATTCGTCAAAGCTTTCTCCAAAGCAGCAGCAACACCTTTTTGGTGGAAGATGGGAGATGGCTGTTCATCAACCACACACGCTTCCATGTCCTCATCGCGATCGTCATCCACGTTTTCGGTTCCCTGAAAAGCATTTGTTATTTCTTCAATACTGTCAACTTCAAGTCATCTGTTGTAACCCATTGCACAACATCTTGTTTTGTGACGTTTTCACAACCTTTTTGCATTAATCAAACAAACTTTTTCTTCCTCTGTCTCGCTGGCAAAACTTGAAGAGGGCATATCACGACTTTTCAATTTAGAAGCTAATTGATTCAATGGAAGATCTTCACTGTCATTATAGTCCTCAATATCAATTACTTTTGACTATGAATAAATGAATGGTGGAAACACGCACAGAATCCCAAGCTTGGTATACCCAGTATATAACATCTTTTAGTGTAATCTTTTTCTGTACATTCTAACAGATGACAATTAAATCGAAACAAAGAAATTTGAACCTCACTTTACTGACGTTCTAAAGGAACTTGGATTAGCTTCGGGCATCTCTTAAAGCTACCATTATACTTGTCAATATTTTTGTGAGTTTCCTATCAAAATTGGTTTCTTTCAGCTGATATATTGTCTTTTAACGATTTTTTTAACGGTTGCAACAGTTCCACCAACAAACACGTCCTTTCAACAGAAACTAGAATAAAAGAACATAACCCAACCTAAAGTATCTTTTACAGTTGTCGATACTATCTGCAACTCAATTGCAACTACAATGCATTGCACAAACAAGACATTGGCTGAAATTTTTAGATTTGGAAATATTTCCTCATGGTTACCCCACCATTTTAAAATATTGGTATCTCGACCAGCTCTTTCTCCGTCTATATACCTTTGATATTTGGTTCTTGCTACCTCTCTATTGTTGATGCTCTTTTTTTATATAAGCCAGCCATAAATTCATCACTACTTGTTGATGATGAATATTTCTCTGTTTCCGTCTTAGTGGCGATAGTAGCAGTTGGTTTTACGTAAAATGAATAGAAGATTTCGTCAAATTTCTTTAAAGATCCTTCTTTAATTTGTCTTCCCCACGGGGTCAAATTAAATGTCTCTATTTTGTGCCTCGGATCTAATACTAATGCCGCACAATAAACCCAATTCGTTTTATAATAATGCTTCAGCATTTTGTCTCTCCCTGCTTCAAATGCTTCTATTAAGGTGCTTTCCACATCTGTAACCTTTTAAATCATTGAAAACTAAATGTCAGGAGATCCTAGTTGGTAAGGCCTTTTATAGCTTTGAGGAGTTCTTTGAATGTCAACTCTAATGAGTACATGTTCAATACTTTTATTAAAAAATGTATACAAATTCTTAAAGGAGTTATGTACCATGATAATGGATAGTCCTTGTCTTATTTTAAATAGTCCTTGTCTTATTTTAAATAGTCCTTGTCTTACTTTAAATAGTCCTTGTCTTATTTTAAATTTTTTTGACGTGTGTGAATACTGTGTTGTGTGCTAACATTAATAAATTTTGATTTTGATTTTGATTTTGATCTGTGGCTTCTTTATCATTTAGAGAAATTAAAAAAGATTCCAATTTGTCTAGCAATATGTTAAAACCAACTATAATAAATCCAAATTAGTTACAGCTGGCAATTATGTTTTTATTGAAAGGGATATGCGACATTACAAAAATAAATGCCTCTGTTGCCTGTCTTGTCAAGGAGAAAATAAGATAACATACATAATCTTTCTTTTATTACTTTATTTGTTGCAAGGATGCCATTTGGTGTCAACAAGTGGCATTAAATCACACATATACATACTTTATTTGTTGTGTATAGTGCTCATTGCTGCTACTTGTAGAAATCTCAAGAAACGTCTAACTTAACAACGCGTCCTCTCTAGGAACTTTCAGCATTGTTGATAACCATACAAATTATTGCAAACGATGGAAAAAATATGCCCACAATAGGTGTTCGAAGATTTTGGTCGGGAGTACTGGATTGTTTGACAATTTGGCCCGTGGAACCATCGGACTGTCCTTTACAGGACTTTGCTTGTTGCAAATGACCTCCTCTATTACCTCCTTTCGTTTGCTTCATGCCTTATGGGACACCCTTTATTAAGGTGACACTTCTGACAGCTACTGCTAAACCGACCTTTTCTTAAAAGAATGAAATACCTACGTAGTGACTTTTACAAGTTTTACATATTTTTATTCTTGTCAAACCTCTATTTCTATTTATCTTGCAGTTTTTCTAAGTAATTTCTATTTTGTATCCGTATCTTCTTATGACTCTTTTATTAAGCATACATTTTTCTGAGAAAGCAGCAACAAATAAGTTTTCATGTGGTGTTCAAATTTTGACCCTGGAATGTTCCCATGTAATTCGGCAAATGAATGATATGCAAAATGACCGACGCTATTTTGTTGATAGTTGACTCCAAAATTATGAAATATTCCACTGAACACAAATAATTTCAACCAGTCAAACAAGAACTTTTCGAATTTAGCTCGTGACTTTATAAATATCATGAAATTCAACTGTCGAACTTCGAACCTTACCATGAAAGTTAAAACCTCAACCTCAACTGCGCTTAGTTTTTGAGTTTATAAATCCAGCTAATGTTCAAGTTGGTGAGGTTCGAAAGTTCAGCTTTATGATATTTATAAAGTCGGGGCGAAGTTAGCAAAGTTTGAAGTTTGTGTCCAATAGAATGATATAGAATATTTTTTCATAATTGAACTATCGAACTTTGCACGAACTGAACTGTTATTTCAACTGCCAACCAAACCTCAACTTTGCAAACTGTTTAAGCTTATAAATCCAGTGTTTAAACAAACACTTACGGAAGGCAAATTCATGCACAGCTTTGAAATATTGTGACCGGTCGGATTTTGTTGGTTAAATTTAATCTTCAGTAAATTCACTATTTTTGTAAAATTTAATGTCCGATATTACAAATTGCGGTTACAGCTTAACCGGTGAAATGGGCAGTGATTATTGGTCAATACTCAGGTCAAACTGTAACCTTAAAAGGAACCCGAAGAACTAAACCATAAATCAATCTACAATTTGCATTAATTTTTATTAAAATTGGTACAAAAATAGGGCAGTTACTAAAGATTGAATTTGATCAATATTTTCATTGTGTCAACATTTTTATGCTATAAATTTGAGTGTTTATGTGACGTTATTTGTGCATTTTCAATCATTTATCATATAAACAAGTTCAATGATAAAGCTGATTGGTTAAGTCAAATTTATCTTCTATTATTAAACCAGCACAATGGTAATTTTCGGAGACAACCAAATTTGTGCCATTTTCACACAATTATTCTCTATAAATGTGATATTTTCTTCCAATCCCTGAACCAAAAATGTGATAAAAATGCCCGATCGCCTTCAACCTTAGTCTAACTACTTGCTCCACTTTACTGTTTACACCATTAGTATTATTATTATAGGATTTAAACCTAGTCATTTTCTGTATTTAAAATGTGTTTCAAATACTCCCGAAGTATGTCTCACTATACAGGGTTTTTGGGGTCGATGTAAGAGATTGTGTGTTGTTTTGTTGTAAATGCGTGAAAAGGTGTATATAGAAGTGGCCGTTCTGATTGGATAGAATTTTAGAACACACCACTTCTGACTATATAAAAATTAGGGTTTTTATCAACAAAAAATTGCTCTTGTAAATCCTGAAAGGTTTGCCACACCTAAAGCGACAATACAACAAAATAACCAAGTATATTTAAATGTGCATTGTATGTACCCTGTACCTATATATTTTTTAATGAAGACCTGTGATTATATTTACCACTGGCTCTTTGGTCTTATTGCTTTCCTGCACATTTAATTAGCATTTCGCAGTGAACATAAAACAGCTATAAGGGTGTCCATTTAGTGTGTCGGTGGACGACATCTCGTTAACGGTCGACTTAAGGAAACCAACTTTTATACAAAAGTTGTACAGGTTAACGCCGCGCACCGTTTAAAAATAATTTTAAATTAACAGGTTGGCTCAAAAATCCAGGGTGGGTCAAACATATCTTTTTTTAAATGGAACACCATATATTTTTTTTTTATTATATTGAAGCTTTTAGTAGTTCTCTATTATACTTTAAAATATTTTGATCATCAAGTGCGACGTTGTCAAGATATGTATTTTTCAATGGATTTTTGGCTAAAAACGATTTTACAAAAAAATCGTTGGATTTTAAGATCTTCACAAATTATTTTACTAAAATTTAGCAAAGAAAAGTCATAGCATGTAAAATCACCTAACTGTTATTAGAATTGGTATAAGTACTACAAAGTGTTCAACATTTTGGTCCAAACTTAATGAATTTAAAAGAAGTTTTCGTTTTTTTTTTTTTTTTTTAATGAAACACCTTGTATTTTACATTTTTCTTGAAAATATATTTTAGTTCCCTTTAATCTGGTACCTTGTTTCACAAAGTTGTTGCAAGAAACATGATTTCAAAAATTGTGTCTTAAAAAACCTTAATATTATTATTATGAACAATTTTGATGTTTGCTTATTTATTTTTAAGTCTACTTCCAAAAAAATTGAGAACTTAATAAACTAGTGTGTAACTCATATCTCAGTAGTTATAAACAATTTTACAGAAGACACTTTAATTATTACTTATTGAAAAGTATGTAAATCTCCAATTTTCAAAATATTTTTCACCAATTTAAAACGAATACATATTAAGGCATTAAATGTTCAAAGTGTCTACCATTTTGCAAAATGCAAGCGTCAATTCGTTTGAAGAACGAGGCCCTCACATTTCTCAACATTAATGGGCTAATTCTACCGAATGATTGTCGGATTCGTTCCATCGTATCCTCCCTTGTTGTTGGTGGTGTGCTGTAAACATCGACCTTGACGGCGCCCGACAAAAATAAATCCATGGCCGTTAGGTCAGGTGACCTTGCTGGCCAACTGATCGGACAAGAAATTTCATATTATTGGGTTTTCAACAACTATTCCTCCCTATCCACCGCTCTGGAAACTGTGCATTTAAATGTTCCCGAACATATCTGCTGTAGTGAGGGGGTGTCCCATCGAGCTGAACCCATATCCTGTGCGTTGTAAACTCCGGGAGATTAACAGTCGGCCTAACAAAGCCATTTTGCAAAAATTCCAAAAATAAACGACCATTCAAGTGCTCTTCAAAGAAATAAGGTCCAATGACATAATCGTGGATAACACCACCCCAAACGTTTAAGCTCCCCTGATGTTGAAAATTATTTACTAGCAGGGCATGTGTATTTTGGATATCATAAAAGTGAAAATTATGTTTATTGACGAACTCATTTCTATTAAATGTCGATTCGTCGGTGAACATGGCATATTTAAAAAAAACTTCATCTTCAGCAGTGGTATTTTGGGCCCATTGACAAAATAATGTTCTTTCAAAATCATTGTCGCTTAATTCTTTATGTAATTGAATCTTATAGGGATAAAATTTGTTTGCCAATAAACAATTATTCACTGAAGATTTCTTTATTTCCAAATTAGAACCAATTTTTGACACTTATTTCTGGATTCTCCACCACCGCCAATGCAATGCCTAGCTGGTTATCTTCATAAAGCACTGTTTTGGTCCTAGATGTTTTTTTATACTCTACGCTCCCCGTTCTCTTAAATCCATCTTTTAATTTAATTATTGACCTTTCGTCCGGGCATCGAGCTTCTGGAAACTTCTGAGCATGTAAACGTGATGCCATAAAACAATTTCCATCACTTTCTCCAATTGCGTAAATCATATTTACTAATTCTACTTAAGTGTAATTAAAATTCATTTTGAAAACCTAGAAAAGGCCACTGTAAAACGTCAAATATTTGATAATTATTAAATTAAAGCATCACGAAATTACGCTTGATTTTAAGAAATTTTTTTGAAATCATGCCTCCTTCAACAACTTTTTGAAATAAGGTATCAGATATTGGTTTCATATTAAAGGGAATTAAAATATCTTTTCAACAAAAATGTAAAATACTTAAAAAACGAAAACTTGGTTTTAAATTCATTAAGTTTGGACCAAAATGTTGAACACTCTGTAATACTTAAACCAATTCTAATAACAGTTAAGTGATTTTACATATTATACCTTTTCTTTCTTAAATTTTAGTAAAAAATTGTGAAGATAGTTAAAATCCAACAATTTTTATGTAAAATCGTTTTTACCCAAATATCCATTGAAAAATTCATATCTTCACAACGTCGTATTTAATGATCAAATTTTTTAAAAGTGGAATAGAGGACTACTAGAGGCTTCAATATAATAGAAAAAATGTATGGTGATCCATTTAAAAAAGATATGTTTGGCCCACCCCGGATTTTTGAGCCAACTATATTTTAAAAAAAGTCCACCGGCACACTAAATAGAGACCCTGTATAAAGAAATAGAAAACGCCTTGCTCCTTTCGTTATCAATGCCCGCCAGTGCCCAAATCTTATTGACATTTTGATGAGGGATGGACACACCATAACGCTTTGAAATTTCTGTTAGTGAGAATCTTAATATTTCAAAAATAAGATTTGTTCGATATTGTGATTTTACAATAAGACCAAGACCAAAGCAGTCAGTGTTTTGTTACTTAATAATACGTTTTTTTATTTACTTAAAATAAGTTTTATTATTTTAAGATTACGTTTTCCTAATTAGTTTCGTTGTAGTTTAACTTATAAGCGGTAAAGTTATTTTAGTTGACGTATATCATGACATGTACTAAATTTATTTATACTCTATGCCCTTACTTACAGTTAACTAAAATAGGTTTTTGTCAATGTCCCATGACCTTTTGCTTTTTTTAATAATAAAATAATTATTAAAGTCCGTCTATCTATCTTACAAACTCCCATCATCCCCAACCTCGTCATCTGATTCTTCTTTCTCTTTCCTTAATTGAGTCAAGTCTATAACTTCGAAACCGATATCTTCTTTTTCTATTTCTTTCTCAGTACCTTCTACTATTCTTGAATGATCTTCTTCATTTAGTAAATTATAATTATGGGCAATATAAGTTAGTTTTCCGGCCCTCTCCACGGTTAGTATGTTTCTTTTTTGCCGATGAATAAATCCATAACTACTAAAGGTTCTTTCGGTTGCGGCTGTTGACGATGGTAAATTTAAAATGTCTACAGCCAACCTACTTATTTTAGAACTGGAGCAAATTCCTGCCCACCAAACAGGTCCAGACATAGATTTTTCGCTGGAAATGACGAATTCCTTAGCAAAAATATTACCTCTAATTTTGTACTGTGCGAGTGCTTCCATAATAAGATCTACTTGTGAAGAATACTTTGGATGACGCCTTGCAGTTTCATAGATGGACTCCGTTGCAATTAAATTTTCAGCTTCCGTTAAATTCTCGCCGCGTTGACTTGGTTCTAATAGGTAAGCAGGAAGATGAACGGGTTTTAAACATTTATTTTCTAGTTTTTCAAGAATTGAACACATTATCTGGTTTTCAAACATAGTAATAGATAAATTTGATACTTTGTCACGTAATATAGACCTTATTTCAAAAAAGCAGATAAACACTTTTGAGATTGTTGGCCCGTTAGCGTCAAAAATCGTTATCCACTTAGAGATTGGCTGGAACAAGTCATAAGTTGCTTCTATTTGCAACCAAAATTCGTTTTGAAGAAGAAGTCTTACTGTATTTGATGAAAGAACATCAGAAATATCTGGGCTATCATCAACTGCTAAACTTTTTAATGAATGTTTAGTGTCCAAAAAGCTTTTTAGACAAGATAGGTATATGACATGCCTAATGGAAGTTGAAGAGTTTTATAAAGCCTATCAGAAAAAATAATAATATACAGGGTGTGCCATTTAAAAAAGTTGATATTTTTCAATTTAAATTAGTCGAAATGTATAAATTTATTTTGAACGCCCTGTAGCATCTAACTCAAATTTCGTTACATGTTTTTTTTTGTCATCCCAATAGAACGATTGTACCAAATATGAGTATTCCCCCTTCAGAAACAATGGCGGAACTGTCAATTTTTTATAAGAGTAAAAACTAATATTTTTCTGGAAAAATTAAAACATTATAACAGTTACTAGGTTTAGGTATATAACACTATAAACAAAAAAGTTATAGAATTTTATGCAGAACCTAAAATTAAATTAAAAAATAGAGGGTTCCATTTAAAAAAACTTTTGTTATATTCGCCACGCTTTTCTGAGCCATTATGTATACTCAAAAATAATTTTAGACTGTGTACTTTAACATTCTCTAAAACTTTTGTATTTAACGTTTTTTGGTAATTCCCGAAACAAATGAGATAATGAACTCTATGGTTGACTCACCATATGGGACGATTTTTGTCTGCCATGTTGGATTTTAAGGCTGAGACTCAATTGTCGGGTTTTCCAGCGTATCTAGTGCTTTGATGTTTCCAACGTTTTTGCTAAAAATCGAAGAAAAACTCGCGTCCTAGCATTAATTTGCCATATGGGATTAACAACTTTTTTGCGCCTTCCACATTGATCTATACTTGACAAAAACCTATTTTTAATATTAAGTAGGTAAGTTATTTATTTTTTATAATTTTATAAAATTTATTTAATATGTTGCAGAATTCCTAAAAGATCTGTGTTTTACTTCATTTTTGTGTTGAAATATATCTATATGCAAAAATGATTTATTTGTCTTTGTACCCCCAAAACGTTTCACTGTTCATACGAGGGCTGTTCTATTTCAAACCCAATTCGATTCTTAAAGAAAGGAACTATACTTTGTTTATTAGTGCGAGAGAGCAATAAAATGTAAATTTGCAATGACAGGACTAGGGATCGACCGATACCGATATCGGTATCGGTATATCGGCCATATCGGCCTTCTTGCCGATATCGGTATCGGCCCATATCGGCCAAGAGTATATCGGTATCGGCCGATATATTTTTTAAAGAAATTAAAACATAAATTTATAAAATAAAATAAATAAATAAAGAATTTTTGAGTTCAATTTTAGTAGTTTGCACTCCAGAAAAATCAGCTCCTTCAGGTTTGCCGAGATAAATCAAAAGTGTCTTAAGTAATGATATTATTTCCGATATAGATGCACTGTTCTTACTAAAAATGTTGGTAATCTCTTCAAAGGGTTCTAATAAGTTTCATAAGTTTTTTGCTAGTTCCCACTGGTGATATGCTAGTTCCTTATCTTTTAAAGCTGAATCATCCATTATAAATATATTTAAAGCGTTTTTTTTTTCTACCAAACGTTCCAACATATAAAAACTTGAGTTCCATCATGTAGGTATATCCTGAACCAAAGATTTTCTCGCCATATTAAGAGTCTTTTGAATATTCTCCAGTCAATCACAAGCCAAAGAGGAGTGACTAAAATAAGTTACTATACGCCTCGCTTTTGCCAATAAATCCATGATTGATCGTTGACTTTCTATCGAGTCTTGTATGGCTAATAGTAAAGATGTATAAAACAAGTTTGGTGTTTTAGTTTAACTTCGTCGATGCCCTTTTTTATGTTGGCGGAATTGTCAGGCAAAACCAAAAGAACCTGATTATGAACTAACTTCCACCTCTTCAGTAAATCATTTAACATCTGGGCAATATTTAAAGCTGTATGTGTTCCTGGAAAATGTTTGCAGGCCAGTACAAATGAACATCTTTCAGTCGTTTTAAAATCCATCCAATGAGCAGTAAAACACATAAATGAATTGTTATTGTGTTTGCACGTCCATAAATCTGTAGTTACAGAAACTTTAATGTTTTCTTCTAAGGAAAGTGATGATGATAATTTTTCACTAATTGCTTAAGAACATTTTTGGTAAATATCAGGAAGTATATTTTCTCTAAAATATTTATCAGAAGCATATTGTAACAAGGATCCATTTTTTTAAACGCTGTTTAAAGCCGACATCATTCAGAATACTGAAGGGTTGTATACCTATAGCTAATAATTCTCCGATAGAATAGTGAATGTCTTTAGATTTAGTACTATTGATGTCCCATAACTGCATGTTATCAAAGGATTCAAATATCTTTAGCTGTGTGGTTTTACTTGAGCGGGCAGTTGAACAAGACGGACATTAATTGTAGCTAATTTATACAGTGCGTCCATAAAGTCTTGCACAAATTCATTTAAAATTCAGGTATTTACTTTTTAAAAACGCTCGGACACGTCAATTAGTACTTTTGTTTGCGCATTTTTTAACGTAAAATGTTTTTATACAGGGTGTCGCACGTATGAGGTATGAGGTCATCAATAAATGTGTTTAAAATAAATTTTCAAACGTCAATATTTCGGAAACCGTGATTTCCAGAGGTGTTAAGTGTTCATCATAGAATTCAAAATTGATATAATATACAGGGTGTTCCATTAAAAAAAATCCTTGATGACCTCATACCTCATACGTGCGACACCCTGTATAAAAACATTTTACGTTGAAAAATGCGCAAACAAAAGTACTAATTGACGTGTCTGAGCGTTTTTAAAAAAAGTAAGCCCCTGAATTTTAAATGAATTTGTGCAAGACTTTATGGACGCAGTGTATAGCAAAATATCCATAATAGAAAATATAGCCGATATATCGGTATCGGCCGATATCGGCTATGCATATATCGGTATCGGCCGATATCGGTATCGGTCACAAAAAATCATATCGGTCGATCCCTAGACAGGACCCATTCAGGGTGGACAATTTGAAAGTTGCATTGTAAATTTCAGGTAAATTGCAATAAGTTTTTAAAAATTACGGATTTTAGGCCTACACACCCCGAATCGGCGGTCCTAAATTAGGGTTGCCCTTATTAGCATACAATAAAAATACCAGTTTGGTAAATGAAATGAAAACTACCTGTAGTAACGCCGCTGTTACTACAGGTAGTTTAAATATTAATATTTATAAAAAAAATTTACTATGTACCGGGTGTTCCACCTAAGGAGGTAATCGGCTATATCTCAGAAAGTAATAACACTAGGACTTAGGGAAAAAATATATCGATAAAAGCGGCCAAGAGAAATTGCTGGAAATTATTTTCAAGTTCGAAAACTGACCGCTAGGGGGCATAAGAGAACTTTCAAAATAGAAATGCTGATTTTCTCTTGATTTTTCTTAATAAAAATATGTTAAAAATATAAGCATTGTATTCTTTATAAAGTTATGCAACTTTATGTTAGGAACCGTTTTTTTCTATTTTCAATAATAAAGTGGTGGGAGAAGGTCAAACTTTTTTCTTTCAAACGCTGATATCTCTGCTTTGGATAAACCGATTTTATTCAACTTGATCTCGGAAAAAGCCCTTCTTTTCCTCTACACGTGGATCTATTAACTATACCATATTGATTCTGATGGTGGCCACTAGATGGCGTTTTTCCGTAATTCCTCAATGATTAAGGATTTTCTCAAAAAAATCAAATGTTATGATATGACTTTTTCATCATATTTTATTTTAGGCTTATAAAGGCTATTAAATAGTGGAATAAAAAATCCAGGTCCGTATTTAAAATAAAAAAGTTGATGATGGTCGCTCGAATCCGAAATGTCGGATTAAAAAACTAACCCCATCAGCTTGTAGAGGAGGAAAAGTTACTATAAGGAACTGAAAACCGAAACGTGATATCTTTTGTTAAACCAGAAATTTAATTGATTAATTAATGTTTTAAAAAATGGCCTATTTTTCCATATTAATTATTATTATCCCTAATTTCTCTAGTTTAACAAAAGATATCACGTTGCGGTTTTCAGTTCCTTATAGTAACTTTTCCTCCTCTACAAGCAGATGCGGTTAGTTTTTAATCCGACGTTTCGGATTCGAGCGACCATCATCAACTTTTTTATTTTAAATACGGACCTGGATTTTTTTATCCACTATTTAATAGCCCTTATAAGCCTAAAATAAAATATGATGAAAAACTCATATCATAACATTTGATTTTTTTGAGAAAATCCTTATTCATTGAGGAATTACGGAAAAATGCCATCTAGTGGCCACCATCAGAATCAATAGGATATAGCTAATAAATCTGCGTGTAGAGGAAAAGAAGGGTTTTTTTTTAAAGACCAAGTTGAATAAAATGGGTTTAACCAAAGCAGAGATATCAGGGTTTGAAAGAAAAAAAGTTTGACCTTCTCCCACCACTTTATTATTGAAAATAGAAAAAAACGATTCCTAACATAAAGTTGCATAATTTTATGAAGAATACAATGCTTACATTTTAAACATATTTTTATTAAAAAAAATCAAGAGAAAATCGGCATTTCTATTTTGAAAGTTCTCTTACGCCCCCTAGCGGTCATTTTTCGAACTTGAAAATAATTTCCAGCAATTTCTCTTGGCCGCTTTTATCGATATATATTTTTTCACAAAGTCCTAGTGTTATTACTTTCTGAGATATAGCCGATTACCTCCTTAGGTGGAACACCCGGTACAATACAACTTACTTTTTAAATTTTAGTCATGTTCCGAGTAGTCCGATGAATTATCGTCGTTGGGGTCCAGAGAAATAGTAAGGGGCTCTACAGTGTTTTTTAGCATGTTATCAGCCACAGTCCACTGTCTTTATTCTCTCTTGCAAGAAGTTTCCAACGTCTCTCATTTTAAAAGTGGTGTTATGCCGTGCTACAAACCCTTTTACTTGCGCCCTCACCAATTCTATGGGGTTCAATTCACAGTGATATGGTGGAAGGCGAAGTACCGTTATATTTCGTTTTGAAGCGATTTCGTCGACAACAAATTTCGTAAAAAGAGGTTTATTCAACTTTACAATCTCTAGTAGCTCCTTTTTCAGCATATCTTTATGAAACGGCTTCTTATTTACAGTAAGCCAATGAATGACGTCATTATTTTTCCAAGAAGACTTTGGTATTTTTTCGGATTTTCTTAAGCGGTAGCTGGCATTACCCATAACTATAACAGTGATCTACGTGAGGTTAAAAAATGGTGCGATACAAACTTATTATGTTTTAATATTAACAAAACAAATATAATGACTTTTGGTTTTAGTTTTAGTGAGATAAATCTTGATGATCAACAAATTCAAAATAAAGCACTTACTAAGTTTTTGGGTCTAACGTTAGATAATAAACTGAAATTTGAGGAGCACATAAATGTATTAAGCAAAAAATTGGCAGCTGGCTGTTATGCAATAAGGATAGTCTGTAATGAACTTAGTAACTCAACCGTTAAAATGGTATATCATTCCTTGTTTGAATCGCACTTGCGTTATGGTATTGTTTTTTGGGGATTTGCAAACAGGCAGTTGCTAAACTCCATATTTGTGTTGCAGAAAAGAGCAATTCGACATTTGTGCAGAGCAAATAACCGTGAACACTGTCGGCCTTTATTTAGAGCAGAAAGAATATTCTGGAAACTGTTTGCCTTTTGCATAAAAGATGTTCTAGATCAGATATTGAGGAATTTAAGTAGAGTACTAGAACCAGCATACGAAATTTTCGACTACCCATTCCTAATTAAGACCACTCTTGTGAAACAGTCAGTCTTCTATGAGAGTAAAAAGATTCTTAATCATTTAAGTAATGAGCTAAAATCAATTTTAAACTTCGGCCAGTTTCGGGAAAATGTCAAAGACATCTTATTGCAGAAAGCTTACTACAGTCTGGATGAATATTACAGTGACGTTTTATAGTTGGTTTGTGTTAATTTTATTGTTGTTGACAATGCATTTTATGTTGGTATGCGTGTAGGGGAACCCGGGGCAATATGGAGTACCGTTATTTTAGCGGAATTTCGCTCCACTAGAACTGCCAAATCGTAGATGTGCGATCCCCACTACCAATTCACTTAACTGCAATAGACGTGGCACGAATCAGCCCAGCGTTAGTATATAATTGTTCGGCAAAGGGTGATAAGCGCCTTTGTGTTGTAAAAGTGGCTCCCGCATTTGGTCAAGGTATGTACATCTTTCAAAAGATTAGTTTTACTTTGTTTATATTAGTCAATTAGTGGCTACATATAGTATGCCTTACTAAACGGATTTCCTAAAAAAATAATTATCCACTGTATCTTATTTTGATTTGATTGCAGCACGTGGTTTGGGGCAAAACGGAGCGTAAATTACGGGGTAAAACGGGGCATAATTATTTTGATACATTGCCACAATGTTCGTGGGCCTGATTCTCCTTCTGTCCGTAAAGAATCTCAAAATAGTGGAAGAGTTTTAAGAGAGTCAAAGATTTTTTCTCTGGCTTCGCCACACGGTTTACAACCGATTCCTAAAGTAGCTTCTGTTATAAACCCCTCAGCGAAAACTGTAAAAAAGCAGCGATTTTAACTTCTACTTCTTACAAAACAGAATTAGAAAATTATATTACAAAAAAAACAGAGAAAGCTAAAGCAGTCAAAAGAAAGATAAGTAATACAACACAAAACAAAACAAAAAGGAAGAAAAAATTAACTCAAAAGATTAAGAAAGAAAAAATGATAATAAAGAATCCTCAAGTGATGAAGGCGACGAGATATGCTTATACTGCGACGAATTTTATAGTAAATCCACTGAGGGATGGATTTCATGTCGTCTCTGCTACAGATGGGCTCATAATTCGTGCGCGGGAATCGACAGCGAAGACGATGATACTGTTTTCGACTGTGGATTTTGTATGTAATAATTTGTTATGTTTAATTTAGCTATTTTTCCCGATAAGGAAAATTTTGTATTTTTATATTTTCAAATAACAGTTTATATTTTAATAAATAAATGATGTTTTAACGCATTACGTAGTTCTTTAATATTATGTACCCCATTTTACCCCGTATACGGGAAAAGATGGGGAAAAGCCTACTTTTAACAAAAAAATTGCGTTCGCATTTCAAATTGCTTCTGTATGTAGTTAAAGTGAAAAGAACATATTTAGCTAACTAAATTTAAAATGACGAATTCAATTCAATTCATGTTCTAAAAAAATCAGGGTTATAAAATTAGGTACCCCATATTGCCCCGGGTTCCCCTATGTGCATACATGTATGTATGTGTATGTTATATATTTTTATGATATGTTTTTGTTTTTATTTTATTTTTACTTATATTTTAAGGACTTTTTATACTCGCTTGGTTTATAGGAATTCAGTTTTCTTTAACAATAAAGCATAATATTGATCGATTGATTGATTGACAGACCCAGGAGGAATAAGATCTAGCATTTGTTGGAAGTATTCTTCAAAGACATCAGTGTTCATGTCTTCATGATAGTCTCCAGTCCGTTTTGATTTAAATGCTAGTAAACCGCCATCGACAAATCCATTTTTTCTACCAATGTGAGTAATTATTAATCTTTTTACCTTTTCCCGAGGGTGCTTTTATTCCAGTGGACCATCCTTCTATGAAAGCTTGCCTCGCGCTTTTTATATGTTCCTCCTGCCATATTTTACCAACTGTCTAACTGCCCTCAAATATCATCGTCGCCAGCACATGATTTAGTCATTCTCTATTAAAAGTGATTTTCTTTTTTGAATTTTTTCATAACAAAGATTCATTTCCTTCATAGGTGTTTCCTTTTTTAAGTAAAACGAGTGTATGATTCTTCTGATGGCAGTATTTTCATCCTCATTTATTACAGTTTATTTTCTTCCTGTACTTCTCGTTGGTGACCTGATGGGGCCGCGTTTATCCTCGTGCACAAGTCGGTATATTGTTGACTGTCCGACTCCAGTCATATTCGAACACATTTCAACTATTTTTGCAACTTCGAATGTTATATGAAATAATAATTGGACTACGCCTATGGAATACGGCGAAGACTACTGGATTTTACAGTTCAATAATGATTTATTACTCTCTCGCATTAAGACATAGACTATAATATAGAAATAAAACATATACTTTTATTTAAATTTATTTTTAATTAAAGTAAAATTAAATAGAAAATTAAAAAAAAATACTAATATACAAATATCTAAACCATAAGAGTATGCACGCAATATAATATATAAAAAAACAAACGATAATAGTTCAGTGTCCTGCGCAAGGGTTGAAAGACCTTACAAATATTCTGTAAACCTACTTTAAGCCTCGAATAATAAAACATTTAAAAAGTCATCTCTATCTAAAATGATAAAAACTGAATAAAACACTTTTCAGTCTTTGTGAGGAATGCATATTTGATATTATTTGAGTCAAGATATTTTGTCAGAGCACATTTTACAATTAAAAAATTGCGAACAAGAAAAGCTTAACTTACTATGGACATTTCAATTATACACTAAGCATTGTGCTTATAACTAACCTAACTAATCAAAGACAAAAATAAATATTTAAATTATAAAAATATACCCGGTGTCAACGAAATCATTGTACCGGGTTTCAAGTTATATTCTTACATCGTCCTTCACCTTCTTTTGTTTTTAACCGCAAAAGAAAATTTTAAACTCCCACCAAGCGGGTAATTTTTTTCTAAAATGAATCTGGAAATTTAGGAATGGTAGGGGAAATTAAATAAAGTCTTACATACATACACTAATAGTAATGGTAAACATGTCAACATGTCATTAAAATAAAATTAGGAAGATGAACTGAATTGACAGACAGATTATGGGTTATTTTGGTCCACAATTTTCAGGCATTAGCCAAAGGTACAACTAAGTTACAGGTGTGATTATAGAGGTATTTATTTACATCTAAGTAATAAAATTAAGAAAATGATATTGGGTATACATATAATTATGGGGTTATTCGTTCATAGTTATTGACAGTGTTTATAGTATATTTATCCTAAGTTATTAGACTATTAAGTATTAGATTGGTACCTGAAGGTATTTCAACTTGATTATTAACAACATTACATACTAGGCTTAAAGAACATAAAATATCCATTTTAAAAAAACAAAATAGCCAACAAAATAAAACCGATATATACTCAACACAAAGGTAGGAAACTCAACCTATTAGAAACATTACCAATAAAAAAAGCCTTAAAAAATCGATGTAATGTTGTTAATAATCAAATTGAAATACCTTCGGGTGCCAATCTAATACTTAATATTCTAATAACTTAGGATAAATATACAATAAACACTGTCAATAATTATGAACGAAAAACCCCATAATTATATACACAATATCATTTTCTTAATTTTATTACTTAGATGTAAATACCTCTATAATCACACCTGTAACTTAGTTGTACCTTTGGCCAATGCCTGGAAATTAAGGACCAAAATAACCCATAATCTGCCTGTCAATTCACTTCATCTCCCTAATTTTATGTTGACATGTTTACCATTACTATTACTTAGATATTAACTTTGTAACTATACGTAGAATTTAGTATTGTCTTGTACTCCTTCGAATTATAATTGTGAAATATAACACACGTGAGACTTTAATTTCCTCTACCATGGAATATCCATTTCACCAAACATGTAGCCCATCACAAATCAATTATATATTTAGAAATATTCCAATATTGATATCGGTATCATATCAGCAGAAAAACTGCTTTACAACTGGTGTCTTTTTCCGGAAAATAAATTAAGAATTTCGCAAAGAAATATTCAAAACATTAAACAATAACTTCCCCGAAACTTCGACTTTTTCTTCAAATCATTAGTTTCCAACCCTTATAAACACTAAACTTTGTCATATATCATGCTTTATTAGAGTGGCATGTACATTGTATCGCCAAAAAATCATTAAAAGAGCTTCCTAAAATCCCTATTTGATATAGCAGGGATATACAAGGTGCCCAAAAGCGTGGCCCACTATTGCTATCTCCAAAACGGTAAGAGTTACGGGTCGTTTAAATTAGACTTACCTTTTTAGCGATCATTTGTAATGTACTTACAGTGTTGCCAAATATTCTTTAGTTTTAGATATTAAAGGGATGTGAAAGTTGCTCAAAATTTGTTCTCCGAATATCTCGAAAAACGCCGATTTGATTCAAAATAGTTATGGTTATTGTTTCTCTATAATACGCGTTCTTCAAAATGACGTTTAAGCTGTTGCTACCAACTCAGATATTTTAAATAGGGACCTGCAACTTTTAGTCTGATTTCGGAAGATTCAGTAGTATGTGTCAGTATAGTCATAATATAGTATTAGATATCAAATAACAATTGTTATGAAAATCGATAAGAAGTAATTTTAAGAAAAATATCTTCAACTGAAAGCTATTTGGCAACACTGTAAAAAGTATAATTAAGGAGGAAGTCCTTTCCAAAGTAATTGACAAAATAGCCAAATCTAGATTACTTAACTTTTTAACAACTAATAGTCTTATAACCTCTTGTCAGTTTGGCTCTCAATCATCCAAAAATACTGGTGATGCTATTTTCTCACTCCTACAGTAGTCTCAACGATGGAGATGGTGTTGGGGCAGTATTCTGTGATTTGCCCAAGACATTCGACTGTGTTAATCACCAATTACTCCTGCAGAAGAAGCTGGTTTTCATCGTATCTCTATAGGAGATCACAGGTTGTGTAGGGTGTCGAGTTTGGGGTACCTCAGGGTTCTGTGTTGCCCCTATCTTCATAAATATACAACGTGTCCAAGAAAGTTCTACACAAATCGGAAACTTTATTATGCGTTTTTGTGAAAAAAAAACGTCTCTTCCTAAAATGTATTATATTATACAGGGTTCTTAAAAAGCACAAGAATGTAAAAAAGGTCCAAGGGAGAACTACCCCTATTTTTAATATTTAAGCAAACAATTTGAATTAAATATTATTATTTTTAAAAACGCTTTCACGACTTGATCAATCATAATTTTTCAGCCCCCCCTTGTATCAGAAAAATACCTTTATTAACAAGGTGACACAAACTTGAAAAATTGTCAGTTTGACATTTTTTAATTTTTAAAATTTGTCTTTAAAAACAGTAGAAGTGGGTAAGTTAACGACGGCAGAAAAAATTGTAATAGTACTTATTTTTGGTGACAACTATAAAACGTGTCCATTCAGCAAGAATTGTTCATAACGAAGATGGCAGACGAAAATCCACATTTTGCGATTGAATGTCACGACCAATATTATTTCAAAACAAATGTGTGGTGTGGCATACTAAATAATCAAATTGTTGGACCATTTTTCTTTCGTGTATACATAAATCCTGATGTTTATTTGAATTTCTTAAGGACTGAGATTCATGAATTTTTTGGATGACCTTCCATTAAATGAAAGAGAATTTATGCTTTCAACATGATGGTGCTCCTCGTCATAGTGCTGCTAGAGTAACTGAATATATTAACGATATTTTTCCCGAGAGTTGGCTAGGAAAACGTTCGGAAACTCCCGGGCCAGCCAGGTCCCCGGACATTACCCCTTTGGACTTTTTCCTCTGGGGGAGATTAAAAGAAATGGTAGACGAACATCGACCTTACCGCGATATTGATTACTTGGAAGAACCATTAGGTTCTGTGTCTGAGAAACTACGCCTGCTATGCAGGGTTGGCAAATATCATGATATTTATATAAAAATCAAATATCGGATATATATCCGATATATATCTGATATATCAAATAATTTTTTTCAGCCAAAACAGATAAAATCATACTTATAGTAGAGCCAAGTAAAATCAAGGAAGTAGATATTTGAGTAAATATTTTTATTAAAACATAAATATTATTTCTAAACAGAACAAGCCTCGGAACAAGCATAAAAGCTAACAAAATAATAATAACAGATATTCACCTAGACAACAGATATTTACCTAGGGTGAATGCGTACAACAAAAAACAATCCCGAAAAAAAAAATATAAATAACCATCTTAAATCAGCCTTATCAATGGTAAGTCATCGTCAGATTCGTCAGAATCGATGGAACGTCCCGGTAATTCTTCTGGTACAGTTCCTGCCCAAATCCAATCAATATTTTCTTTTTTATTTGTTTCTATTTGATTAGAGTATTTAAATAAAAACGTTAATTTTCCAGCTTTTTCATTTTCAAGCCTATTGCGTAGTTTCGATTGCACGAGTCCAAATGATGAAAAGGTTCTCTCAATGGACGCGGTAGACGCAACTGCAGTAAGCAGTTGTTCACATAAAGCCAGGAAGTCTTTTTTATTTGGCCAATCCTCATCCTCAATAACAATTTCTTTCCACCACACCATAGAAACTGTATTTTTAAACTGAGATCCTGGCTGAGACTGGCTTTATGATGCCCTATAGACTCGCCTATAAGTGATGATAATATTTCATCTTCATGTTGCTCAGTCTGAGTTCCTGAACATTTAACATAATGATCATTTAAACGTTTTGGTATGCCTTGCATTTCTTTCTTACACTTCTTACATTTTGCCCATTTTCCACTGTTTCCAACCTTTTTTGTTTCTTCAAAATATTTCCAAATATTTAGCTTACGTTTTGGCATTTTAAATTTAAAAAGAGATTAACGTTGTAATAAAAAAACCACACACGATGCACAGTTGCATCGACGAACGCTTCAGTAATGAGAAATAATAATGAAATAAATAGGGGATTCCTAGAAGCGAACCCGAAACAAATTCGAAGAATTAATTATGTACCAAGCCAGGTAAATTACTAAATAGTGTTACCAACCGTAATACCAACCTAAACCATACAAAATTTGGCGGTAAATTAAAATTTATTTTTTAATAATAAATATCATGATATATATCGAGCTATAAATATCATTGATATATATCGTGATATATATCATGATATATATCAGTGATATATATCATGCCAACCCTGCTGCTATGACAAGGAATGTATTGCGAGAAATTTTCAAGAAACTTCAGGTGTATGGAAAAAAATGCTGGTCATGTGGAAATTTAGATCTGTATTTTAGGTTTTGTCTTTTTGCTTGTTACTAGAATTCTTTGACTGTAATAAAAATCGCTAATTATTTATCTCCTGTATTATTTGCGTATTTTGTGCCACTTTAAAAGAAAATTGCTTAGATATCGTAACATTTTGCATTTAAAATGGGCTAAAAAAATAATTAGCTTTTTAAAAACCCATGTGTTATTTACGTCACCCTAATACCTAAACAAAAGGTATTTGATACAAGGGGGGGCTGAAAAATTATGATTACGATTTTGTATTTGTACTCCCAACAAGATTTAAAATAACTTTTTTATTTGCCGTTTTGTTTAAAAATAGAGGCCGTTCTCCCTTGGGCCTTTTTTACATTCTTGTACTTTTTGAGAACCCTGTATAATATAATACATTTTTTAACAATTGAACATAAAGCAATCATTAAATTTCTTGGACTATTTCTAAACTTAAATTTGAAAAACATGTCACTGAACTAAATAGGAAATTAAAATAAATTATACCTTTTCAGAGATAGCAATAGTGAACCCCGGCATTTTGGAAACCCTGTATACAGGGCATTCCATTTAAAATATTTATATTTATTGTCTTGCTCTAAAGTTATTAAAAATGTCCCTCCAGATTCATTTAGGAAAAAATTGATCGTTTCTTGGTGTTTTTTCTTTAAATTTTCTTTTATGACAAGGGTTATAACTTGACACAGCGTAAGAATTGATGATAATTTTTACCTAAAACCTCGTCAACTCCGGTCTCAACGAGACTTACGTCAATTTTTATTAACTCTTATTTTTTCTTGCAGAAAACAATTCTTCTCAAAATTACGTTTTTAATAACATACAACAAGTCGAAATTTACTTTCAAAATGGCGTCTGTAAAACAACGTATACCATGCCATTGACATGGGATACAAGCATGAATTAGAGGAATACAATTGATGCAAACCGATGCACGTCATCAATCAGCTGATAATTGTAAATTCGTAAGAAAACACGAGGAAATTAAATTTGGGCAAAAAGTATTAAAACTTTATGCGATATTGAATTTACTACAAAGTTAAAGAATTCTTCTTTGATACGAACCCACTTATAGCAAAAGTTTTGTTTATTTAAGCTTGCAAAAATTAATATAATTTGAATTTTATTGGCCGATAGTTGGCAACAAATTGTTTGTTGGTTCCGTGTAGCTGCGCGTCTATTTTTTAACAAAAACTCCAGATAGCAGCATTAAAAAACTGTTCTATTAAGAGAAACAAAAGTGCACATACATAACTTTGATAACTTAGGGTTAGAAATTAAAAGACAGAGAACTGTCTCATGGTTGTCTTAACTCTTTAAGAAGCGTGTTCAAGAAAATAGGCGTCGGATGGTAAAAAGATGAACTGAGGCGAGGGCTTATGGAACTTTCCCATGTAGCTTTGGTATTTTTGAAAGAATATATAAAAAAAAGAAGCATTCTTGTGCCAATTCGTTTTCTTGGATGAAACATGTATTTTTCATTGGTCGATCTTGGCAAGATGAAAATAAAAGAAGTGTTAGATCTACTAAAGTTAATGGTAAAAGATATTATGCAGTAAACAAATATATAGACTATGAGAAATTTTTGTATATTTATCTCGTTTTTATGAAAAAGAAACTGTGTAATTCCCTCACTCGGATATTTTGGTTACAAGCTGGCAATACTGTCGATAACTGACGTCACTCGAAGGGTATGACGTGCATCGGTTTTTATTTTGCATCAACTATATGTATTTAATTAATTTTTTAACACTTTTAAATAAATGTAGTAGAGTTGTTGAAGAGCTTTGTTTTTATTTGTTGTTCTGATTCTTTGAATATTAATTAGAAATACCTACTGTTTTGATTTTTTTTCAGTTTTTAGTAAATTTATTCTTATAAGAGGCCAGAGACTTTTTATCATGCACAAAAAATAAATTATTATTATTTAATTAAACATTGGAAAGTATGAAAAAAAATTCGCAAAGAAATGCAATCAAATATTCAACATAGAAGCGGTACGTAGGGGCGGTAGGTTCAGAGCTAGATTTTGCATAGTTCAATCCTATGTAAAATGGGGCCTTCACGTCAATGTATGTATGAATTGCTACATAAGTAATTTGAAGGTTTGAATGATGTTAATTTCATTCAAACTTATTTTACATTAGGATACAATAGGGCGATGCAAGATCACTCGAGATGTAGGGATTGTCGTGAAAGATTGTTTACGGTCTTTCACCAACAATCTTGCATTATTTGCAATAGAATGTAAGTTCTATTACAAACAAAGCTAAAGTCTGTGCGTTTTAAGAAGTCCGATATCGGATTAAATCACCAAGGGATGTTATCGCTTTTAAAACAGTAAGTCGGTTAAGTTACAATATCTTCGCACCTTCGCTATACTTGATCACACCGAACATCCCACTGGTTTACTGTATTCTATTACTGGGCGAAATCAGAGGTTTCAGAACAAAATTATCTTAGAATTACGCGTTGAGCATAAATAATAATTAAATAGATAATTAAATTATTTTGCTATTATTATAGTTAAATCTATATAATAATCGCTATTTTCCAAGAACCAATTAAAATTTGCTCAAGTGCGGGATGGTTAAATATGGTAAAGATTTTGTCAGGTATATACTTTTCCGATAATGACATTATTTTGGGATTATTATAATTAATTTGCGAGCTGTCCAATGTTGTTTCGAAAAGATGGCAATTTTTAAGGGATTATTTAAACAACAAAAAATCGGAATTGTCAAGACAAGTTGTTTTTTTTGACGAAACATGGGTATTTGCAAACGGAACTTCAACAAAAACGTCTTGGCAGGATGACTCAAAGCATTGTTATTCAAGTACCCGTGCAAGTAATGGAAAAGGTATATTAAATTACATGCTGGTAATGAAGAAGGTTTTGTTTTAAATGCCAGTTTGATATTTTCATCAACAAAAAAAACTGATGATTATCACGGCAATATGGATGCTGAAATTTTTGAGCATTGGTTCGAGGAAAAACTTTTAAAAAGTTTAGAAAAACCTTGCTTAATTGTTTTAGACAATGCATAAAGTTATGGGAGGAGGCGCTTAGCCAAGCGGGCAAAGAAGAATGGCGGAAATGCATTGAACACCCAGAAAAAATTATTTTTGAATCTTATGAGACAGAACAGGTTATAGACGAAGTAAGACCGTTAATTATTACGAATGATGATGATGATGACGATGATGTTGATTCTGATGAGTCTGAAAGCATGGGTGAAATTTCAAATGCAGAGGAAGACTACTTTTAGTAGTACCTATCTACAAGTAGATACGTTCTGTCGCAAGACTACAAAATCGGTTCTTTTTAGAACCAAAACTTTATAAAAAAGAATTCGTAAAACTAATTTGTCTGAATACTACAAAAGCTAAAAAATTATTAGTTTTCTTTACCTAAACTAATTTTTTATTTACTTTAAATTATTTTATTTAGAAAATGTAATTCATCAACATCCAAAATTAACTTCAATATAATTTATTGTTTGAGAGCCACCGACATAATGCTCAAGAGGTTTTATGGATTAGCGGACTTCTTAAAACGCACAGACTATACTACTACCTACCGCCCGAACCCTGACCCACCCTAACCCCCTTCCCCAGGTCCTCTTCGGAGGGCCACATAAAGACTTGAGCGCAGTTAGTTGTTTAATGTCACATACCCAGGGTGGCACAATACTTTTCGAGAAATAATTTTTCGATTGTGCTACCATGGGTAGAGACATGCGGGACCGGTAGAAGTCGGTTCAGCGGACTCAACGACTCCGTAGAAGGACTACGATAATTCCTACTCTCTCTCTCCTATGCGACCACCCGAACAATTACACCTCCCAGGTTCTCTTTGAAGGGAAAATTAAGACTTGAGCGTAGTGGATCACACAATCAATTTCAGTTTTGTTTGAGGTTTATTATCGTAACTTAAGCGATATTCTTACCATACCGGTAATTTGATTTGCCATCACTACTTGTTGTAAGTCACTGAAAAGGTAATTTTGAGACGACTTCAATTACCCAAGAAAAAACAGGTTGTCGTAACTTTCATTTTGTTTTTGGGTAAAAACTAAGATCCTACTCAAACATAACTGTGGTGTTGATTTCATTGACACCCGCTATAACTGTATACAAAAATATACAGGGGGGTTTTTAAATGCCGTGGATTCGCATTTCATTAAAAATAAATTAGAAATAATTTCATAGGGCTTTAAACAATATTTTTCTTTAACCTTTATACTTATCGTAGCTGTCAAAAAATAAAAGCTGCTCAATTTAACTTATTCTACCTAACCTCAAAGGGGCTCGTATATTATAGAAGAGTATTTAGTCTTAAAAATGTCCCAAAAGTGGAGTTTTATCAAATTTTTACAGTCAAATCTTAAAAATACAATTATTATTATTAGTCTAACTAGACGAATAAAATTGTTTCTAGCATGTGGAATGTACTGATCTGATTGTAGACAAACTTAAGTCTTGAATTTCATTCTGAACACGATACAACTAAAATATGAAGAGATTGTGCTACTATGCGGAATAACATGACATAGAATAGGGTTAGGGTTAAAATCAAATAAGAAGACGCCACCGCGTCACTCGTTTGAAGACGTATCCTGCTTCGACTTTAAAATGGCGATAAAACCGTGGCGTCAGCAGATGGCGCGGTGGCCTCTTCTAAGTTTACTCGTCACTGTCAATTTAAAAACTTTACGTGAGGAGTTGATTGTTCTCCCTATTTTTAAGGCATTCAAGAATGACGTATTTTGACAATTCGTGGTGGGATTTTTGCTCGCGAGAGTGCACAATGTTAAAATGATGGCCGACTTGTCAAAAAACAGCTGTTCTGGAATGGCTTTTTTGAGGTTACAGATACATTGTTTATTAGCTACCTATATATCCTAGATTACGCCAATAAGTAGTTACACCTTGTGTCTCTGCTTGTATATCGCAGAAAAATGCGTGATTGACAATACTCACGTTCCGTCGATACTAATCACTTAGAATTCCCTGAACAGCAAGACTAGAGGATTGACAGATGTTTACCTTGCGCGATAGGCTTAGTGCGCATACAAGCACGTTGTCATGCTTGCTACAGCTGACGAGACTTGGTTCTGTCGCGCTTGCCTACCGCCCAAGGGCGAAATGGATTAGCTGCGAGGCCATGTCCACATTAGCGTCGTATTCTTCTAACTCGTCTCTTCCACGTAAGTGGTTGTTAGAGGCTGGCAGAAGTGATAATAGTAAGTAGCGAGCGTAAACAAACCGCAACTCGCTGTCAAAATGACCGGTAATGGCGGAACGTGCTTGTGCTTTGGTACTTGAAAAACTTAATTCTTGTCATAAAATAAAAAAGTGGATTATAGTTTTGATCCAAATAAAAAAAAATTTTGACAAACCCCACCAGGTGTAAAATTTGCCCAAAATATCGGTACAACTACAATTTAACGAAAAATGGTAATTCGTTCATTCAAATTTCTAGTTCACAGTCCAAACAAATGTTGTTTCAATAGGGCAATGGCTAAAACAGTGTAGGATGGGCAGATTTTTCTACCTTGATTTAGCCACAGTAATCCTGGATAGTTAATGTTGGGCGTTGAAATTCCTGGAAATAAAAGTACGCTGGATAATATTTAAATGTTTATCTGTCGGAGTGTTAAAAATTGAGTGCCTATATACTGCACTTTTTTCAACAAAAATACTTGTACTTCCACCAGTGGCGACGCGCCAACAAATCTTATGATATTTAAAAAAAAAAAAATGATATGCCGCTGTTTGTTTGAAAATTAATATTATTTTCATAATAATTACGCTTTATCATAGTGTTAACATTTGTATCTAAACTTTTGTTCGTGTGACGAACGGTTTTCGATTTAAAAAAATTTCGCTATTGGCCTATCAGCGCTTGGATAAAGTTGTTTTTATACAATTCAAAACTACATGGCGGCGAACGATATATACTTTGAAAAATGTTATAAAAAAGTGATCTTTTAGCAGTTTTAAAGGCATGCTATATAAAAAAAAGTATATGTTTGTGACGCATTGGCAGAGGAAATGGGACATACTGTGCCACGGCTCCCACCTTATTATTGTATTTTTAATGCCATAGAGCACATGTGGCACCAATTGAAATCAATTGTTAGGTCACAAAATACTTCTTCGACTTTAAGTTATAGTGTTGTAGAATTAATAAAAAAATGATATGATATTCCCCCAGGTAGTTGGAAAAACTCAATCCATCATGTAATTGCTGTAGAAAATTCTTATGTTACTCTGCATGATACAATTAAACCGATCATAATTAATTTAAATGAGGATAGCGACAGCAAAACAGAACTAGATATAGAATAACATGTAAATGAATATAATTAGTAGTATTAAAAAATGTATAATATTTAGTTTTTTTTTTCATTTAATTAAATTAATATAAACACATCAAGTACTTAATTTCCTTAGTCCGACCCTTTACTGCAGCTTTAGATTTTACATATTTATTGTCCACAAAATGGGATCAACCCTTTAGTTTTATTGCAGTCAAAAGGCCAAAACCTTTACTACGAAAACAACTTTACATAACTATGCCATCAAAAAGCAGTGGCGTACATATATTTTGCTAAAATGAATAATAAAAGTTATTTACCATTACCATTACCTTTTGTGACTTAAACTTGTCTCTGACCACCCTAACCGTGCTCAAATGGTAGCACCATAAATGCGATTTAAGCGAGTGAAAGTGCGCGAGTTGGTGCGAAGCCACCGGTACTTCAACTGACTAAGTACATTTTGTAGAACGAATTACATGTGGTAAAACGATTTGTAACAAAGGACTGCACGAGGAGAACCGACTCCGAAAAAGACGAATTGCGTTCCAACAGCTGGGAAGCCTAATATATTCACCCGATTTGACACATTCGGATTCCCATTTGTTCCCGAATCCCTCTAGGTATTTGATAACTAGCAAAATATAGTGCGTTTTGAAAAAATCCTTTACATAGTCATTTTAGACATTTCAAAACTTTCAAAGTTGTACAGTTAAAACGCCTTTTAAAGTCTTTAAAAAAACACAGAAGAAACTGGGAAAAGACTAAAATACCGTTAAAAATAAAATGTCAATGTTCAAAGTGTCTGTGTGTAAATGGCCTATAACATAACTTGATACAGTACGAGGCACAATCAATGGTATAAAGACATTCACTTACCTATAAATGCAGATGAGAAGCGTTATAAATAACGCGGCAGTGCTGGTGGATAGGGTGGATGCTTCCCCGTATCGGCTCGAACCACAGGCCGGCGGGCACACAGGGATAATGGATTCTACACACAAACAAAGCAATATGCAAAAAACTATCCTACACAATGCACTATTGTATGACTAATTAAAATAAATAAAAATATAAAGTTTACTATACTACGATCCCAAAATAATTGGCAGAACTGTTCTTGTCACCATTACGGTATGCGGAGAATATAATTTAACTCAAATAAAAGCATTCCAAACCGCTTGGGAGAACTCTGCCACAGCCCCCTTTAGTTCAAGCGACGAAGTAGAAACAACGGCAACGCTGGATGAAGATCGGATAGTCACGTGACTTGGTTGGCGTTCTGTGTGCAAATTATGCAAATCCAGGTGTTTACCTTTTGGTTGTTCTAATTAATATGTAACAAAAAGTTTAAGTGAAGTGATTACTAAAAACCACTACGAAATTAGTGATTATTTTTGGTGCGAATTTTCTGTAACATCATTAATAAAGTAATAAAGTGTCAGCCTGTCGTCTGTTTACGGTTCTCTTTATGGCGGCAGAATTTTGGATGTTTTTTTATTTAAACGTTGTTTTTCGTATTTTCTGCCTACAGAATTTATTTTATTATATGTATGCGTTGTTCACTTGGTTGCTTATTAGCTCGAAGGTATAAGTGAATGGTAAATCCTCAACTGCAAGCTAATGCGGCGTTGCCAGGTGTCACTTCGCGGCTGTGACTATTATTTATTCTACCGTCATATGGCGTGACACTTGACGGCATCGGGAAAGTTCTATAATGCTTTCATATTTATACCGTCGAGGCCCGGAGCCTTTTTTGGTTTTGGTTTAGAGATTATAGCATTGGTAATAGGGTTCCTAACTAAGCATATTGGCTTCTTGATGACGGTGATGATGGAAATGAACCCCTGGCCCTGTGGATTGCTGTGCAATGGTTATTTTTGTAAATCTATGGTAAAATATGCTCTATCACAGATTAGCAAATTTTAAATGACTCGGTGAGATGTAACATATAAAGCGACATCTATATTCGGTTATGGAAATTAATGACATTTCACACGGGTGAATATCCTTTAGGTTATAATTGACAATATGATTTTCAATATGCCGAAACGCATAAATGCTTTAGCGAAGAAGTTTTTATTGAAAAAAATGCGCAACTAGAAATACCAATCGACGTGTCCGAGCGTTTTTTCGGACACGCCCCCATGTATTTATTATCGAATTTATTCCATTTGGCTGATACACATACTGTATAGGATTTTTAGTTAAAGTTAAATATTTTAAAGAAATATGATGCTACAGTCTACTAGTATACCCCAGACGAAATTCTAAGAAAGCAGAAAATTGTTAAATGGAAATGAATTTTTTATCAAAAATAACCAACACTATGACATTATTACGGAATGCAACTACAATGCAAAAAAAAATCATTTAAATCCAGCTTTAGGTTCAGAAAAAAATAGGTGTAATGTGTGAATTGTGTAAGATGTTGGGTCCAGGAATCCATTGATGTGAAGATATAATTTTCGCCAAAAAGTGATTGTGGTATTTTTTTTTGTAACAGCAGGAATAAAAGTAAGAAAATAAATCAAATTATTCTACAATATTTAAATAAGGAAAAAACGATATTTATGCAATTAAAACTGCAAAGCATTCCAGTTTTCATTTCAAATTACTCAACTTAACAATAATAACACCACGATAAAAAAAATTGTAATAACTACTTTCTTTACATACTAAGAGCAGGGTTGGGCAAAACTTGATTTCTATTAAAAAAATCAAGATTTTTTTGATTTTAACAAAAAATTTAATCATCTCGCTTTCTTAAATTAATACAAATTATTTTAATGTCAGTATATAAATATTTAAAATTGAAGAAATAGTCCATACTTTCAATGGAGTCAAAGTAATGTACCGGATGTTCCACCTCAGGAGGTAATCGGCTATATCTCAGAAAGTAATAACACTAGGACTTTGGGAAAAATATATATCGATAAAAGCGGCCAAGAGAAATTGCTGGAAATTATTTTCAAGTTCGAAAAATGACCGCTAGGGGGCGTAAGAGAACTTTCAAAATAGAAATGCCGACTTTCTCTTGACTTTTCTTAATAAAAATATGTTAAAAATATAAGCATTATATTCTTCATAAAATTATGCAACTTTATGTTAGGAATCGTTTTTTTTTCTATTTTCAATAATAAAGTGGTGGGAGAAGGTCAAACTTTTTTTCTTTCAAACGCTGATATCTTTGCTTTGGATAAACCGATTTTATTCAACTTGGTCTTGAAAAAAAGCCCTTCTTTTCCTCTACACGTAGATCTATTAACTATACCATATTGATTTCGATGGTGGCCACTAGATGGCGTTTTTCCGTAATTCCTCAATGAATAAGGATTTTCTCAAAAAAATCAAAGTTTATGATGACTTTTTCATTATATTTTATTTTAGGCTTATCAAGGCTATCATATAGTGGAATAAAAAATCCAGGTTCGTATTTAAAATAAAAAAGTTGATGATGGTCGCTCGAATCCGAAACGTCGAATTAAAAAAACTAACCTTATCAGCTTGTAGAGGAGGAAAAGTTACTATAAGGAACTGAAAACCGCAACGTGATATCTTTTGTTAAACTAGAGAAATTAGGGATAATAATAATTAATATGGAAAAATAGGCCATTTTTTAAAACATTAATTAATCAATTAAATCTCTAGTTTAACAAAAGGTATCACGTTGCGGTTTTTAGTTCCTTAGAGTAACTTTTCCTCCTCTACAAGCTGATGTAGTTAGTTTTTTAATCCGACGTTTCGGATTCGAGCGACCATCATCAACTTTTTTTATTTTAAATACGGACCTGGATTTTTTATTCCACTATTTAATAGCCTTTATAAGCCTAAAGTAAAATATGATGAAAAAGTCATATCATAACATTTGATTTTTTTGAGAAAATCCTTATTCATTGAGGAATTACGGAAAAACGCCATCTAGTGGCCACCATCAAAACCAATATGGTATAGTTAATAGATCTTCGTGTAGAGGAAAAGAAGGGCTTTTTTTCAAGACCAAGTTGAATAAAATCGGTCTATCCAAAGCAAAGATATCAGCGTTTGAAAGAAAAAAAGTTTGAGCTTCTCCCACCACTTTATTATTGAAAATAGAAAAAAACGATTCGTAACATAAAGTTGCATAATTTTATGAAGAATATAATGCTTATATTTTTAACATATTTTTATTAAGAAAAATCAAGAGAAAATCGGCATTTCCATTTTGAAAGTTCTCTTACGCCCCCTAGCGGTCATTTTTCAAACTTGAAAATAATTTCCAGCAATTTCTCTTGGCCGCTTTTATCGATATATATTTTTCCCAAAGTCCTAGTGTTATTAATTTCTGAGATATAGCCGATTACCTCCTGGTGGAACACCCGGTACAATACACTTTTATAATTTAAGTTTCTTCCTATACAAAACAACAAATAAAAAAAAAACATTGATTAATAGATTATTAAAATGGGTGACAGTTAAAAACTCTATATTATCTCATTTACATCACAGGCCATATATTCATTGGTAGAGTAGAATGCCCGACTGATGAGGTTTTTTTATTTTACTCTTAAAATCTTTAATTGGCAGATTTCTTATCGTTATAGGAAGTTTATTATAGAAATGGATTGCCAGATGTCCCAAGCCTTCCTGACACCTCTTAAGCTGCCAGCTGTTTAGTACTAGGTTTTGTTTATGTGCCGTGTATTGCTTAACGTGTGTTTTGACATATAGAAGATCTTCCAGAATTAATCATGGTAGAGTCAAAATTTGATTGTTTATAAAGTCCTGTCTACAGTCATCCCGGTACGACGTTCCTGTAATAATCGTTTATCCAATATGCAATGTGATAGGTTGCGTAATATAAAGATGTTAGTTGCTAGTCTTTTACAGAGCATAGCAATGTGGACGTCCCATAGGAGGGTTTGATCTAAGATCTAAGTGTACCACCACAAGAAGTTTAACATTCTCAGTACCGGAGTCTGGAGGAATTTGTCTCATAGAAAATATCATGTTTTGGGTTTTTTCATTATTCAAGGAAAGTTGGTTAGATGTAAACCATCCATTCGCTCTTGCACGCGCCACTTCAGAAGCTTCTCTCACCTCATCACAATTCTCATGTACACGGGAAAAGGTGGTGTCGTCCGCAAAGATAATATAGTGCGTACTGGGGTCTATGTTAGGAAGATCTTTGATATACAGGGTGTTTCCTAACCTCTCTGAAAAAATGAAGGAGGTGAATCCTCACCTAATTTTAAGACGAAAATGTGGTATAAAAGTTTTTCGCAGGTCGCTTCTTCTTCGAAATACAGGGTGTTAAAAAAAGATTAGTAAAGCAATAATAATCATTTTAATAATTGATTTAAAAACTTTTAATAATGAACTCACATGAACAAAAGTCAAATAAATTACTGAAAATGTACTCCATGAGCCAGTAAACACCCACGTACACGACGTGCTAAATTGTCTCTTACGTGTTGGAAAATTTCGGGACTGGCGCGAATCGTATTAAAATCATCAATAATCCGCAGTCAAAGGTATTTTTCAGTTTCAATAGTAGTAGTATAAACGAGTTGTTTAAGGTGCATGACCCCAGAAATAAAAATCCAATGGATTCAGATCCGGCGAATGGCCATGGGTGAGATCCTCCTACCTATCCAACGAGCAGGATATTGTTGATCTAAATAGTTTCTAACACGTACTGCAAAGTGAGGGGGAGCGCCGTCATGCATGAACCACATTAAAGTTCTCGTTCTTAATGGCACTGCTTCCATCAATTCTGGCGATTCATCTGTAAGGAAGTTGTAATAGACATCACCAGTAAGTCAATTTGGAAAAAAATACGGTCCAACTAAGCTATCTCCAATAATCCCTGCCCAAATATTAAAAGAAAATGTATACTGGTGATGTCCTTCGATGATAGCATGAGGATTATCTTCCGCCCAAATATGGTTGTTGTGAAAATTGATGATGCCTTGCCTGGAAAAATTCGCTTCATATGTAAATAGTATTTTTGCCGAAAAATGTGGGACCCTTAAAGAATTTTCTTCAAACCAGCTACAAAAATTAACTCGAGCTGGAAAGTATCTAGGCAACAAAGCTTGCACTCTTTGTACGTGATAAGGATAAAGTAAATAGTCCTTTAAGATACCCCGCATATACTGTTTTGTAACTCACATTCAACTCGTTCCCGGAGTGCCTGGAGATTCTTCCACCATGTTTAAGACCTCTTCCTCAAGTTGTACGGTTCTAACTGTAAGTGGTCGGCCGCCCATTTTGCTTTTTGCAAAGCTACCTGTTTCCTCTAACCTGAGGTGCAATCTTGTAAATGTTTCCGAACACGGTACTCGTCTATTAGGAAAACGTTCTGCATATAAACGTCTCGCCTCTAGCGCAATTCCATTTGCTAAACCGTACATGAAATTAATTTGAGCCATTTCTTGATTGGTAAACTCAGCCATTATGAAAAGTATGTAATGTAGTACAAATAAATTCGAAAACAATTCAAAAGGATATTATTTGAAAGATGTTAAACTGGAGACAAATGTTACGGAGAAAACATATGTGGTTGCCATGGAACGAAGCAAAGCCTACTCGTATCAATTGATGCAACATAATGATAAAAATACGAAAAATAACTAAAAAATTAAGGTACTCTTTTACCCAGATCCCCGACAATGAACTAATTGTAAAATCTAAAATTGACCCAAAGTAAAGTGCTCTAATCCCTTATGTTTAACAAATATCATTAGAATATCGTTTGGCATTAATTATGAAAATGAAAAAAAAAAATATAAATTTTTTTTTAACACCCGAAAACGAAGCGACATGCGAAAAACTTTTATAACACATTTTCGTCTTAAAATAAGGTGAGGATTCACCTCCTTCATTTTTTCAGAGAGGTTAGAAACCCTGTATATTAAGAATAGAAGGTGTTCCAGAGTTCTTTCCAATTAGTGAGTTACATATGGAAACACTGGACTGTTACAAATAACAATAAAGTTTAATGCCGCGAATCGCGAAACAGCTCCTGTGCGCGACTGTTTCCTGAGCGAGTGTTCAGCGCTTTTGGCTTTGTACACTCGGATAGTAGGAAAAAAAAGTAATTTCAATTAAATCATGATTTTTAAATCAAGTGATTTAAATCACTTCATATAAATTAGCCCAACCCTGCCTATGAGAGTTTTGCCCACAATTAGAGGTATTTCAAAGTTTTGTAAGAATCCTGCTAAAAGGCAGCAAAAACTCGCTCATTTCTAATTTACTGTATTTGAAATTATATTTACCGAAAAGTTCCACTCTGCCTTCAGATGTCCCCAGCTTGTTTGCTGCTTTGCAAACATACTGCCCATACTGCCTCTTTTCAATGGTTATAACCTGCAACAAATGTCAATTTAATATTATAAAATTAGTCTGTAGGAAAATTGTAAAACAATTAGCTTTAAGTAAAATGAATAATCATCTTACCCTTATAGTAGTGTCGGTAAATTCATCAGCAACAGCAAAATGCGATATCTTATAATGCTGGTTGTTTGACAACGTTATGTCCTCCTTCTCCCATGATATGGCAGGAGGGGGATATGCTTCAACGTGACACTCCAGATCCATGTCATATTGAAGAGCTTGACCTAAACGAGGTCTTGGAACTGTTACAACAGGTGCAAACTCTACTTCCACAGCAATATTTCCTAAATAAAAAATTTGTTACACTGTCTGTAGTGTAGGAAAGTTGGTAGGCATCTTAGAACCCAAGTTTTGTAACTACAATCCTTACGTTTTGTTCCTCGCCCAACGCCATTCTCAGCTACACAATAGTAGGTTCCACGGTCTTCTTTCCGGATGGATTTTATCTTGAGCTTGTTTCCTCTGTAAATGGATCCACCGGTAGGCAAGATGGCGTTGTTCTCGCGCCTCCAGGAGATCCTTGGTAGAGGATATCCCCCAGCGTAACATTCCATTTCAACAGCTGCCCAAAAAAAAAAACATTTTGGATAAAGACACACAAAGTACCACCTTTAACTGACCTTCTCCTTCCGAGACTACAATGGACCTGGTAGAGTTATCAGAAATAAATGGGGGCCGACGTACTTGTACTTCTACTTCGGCGCTGACCCTATTACTAGGGGAAATGAGGATTTGACAGGAGTAGGTGCCAGCGTCAGTCTCCTGAATATCTTTGACTTGCAGGACATACGTTGAACTTGTCTAAAATACATCAAAAATTAAAGTTGATTTTATGGGGCAATGAAATTCAGTTTTTTAAAAACTTGCACTTAACTTAGGAAACACCCTTATTAATATAGGGTGTTTCACTGTGAACGGAACATTGTACGTTTATGGCTAGTCAACACGACATTCCAAAAATTTGGTTTCTTGCATGAATGTACAAGCTTTAAATAAAATAAGTCACTAACAGAAATTTTGAACATTGAGTAAAGGTAATAGTAAATTTCAAGATGAATATTATCAAGGTAATCGTAATGTAAAAATAGGCAGTAGTATTATAGAAAGTGTGAAAAAATTAAATATTTTGTGTTTATTGTTGATGGCGCAGATAACTAAAATAATCAATTTTCTCTCTAGTCTAGAGAGAAATGGGATGACATAGGGAATTTTATTCCCAGCCATTTTACTATCTTCATTTTTTGTCGCAAAATCAACAGAAACCGAGCTACACGTGAAATGCATTTTCAAACCCCCTCGAAAATGGTCAAATCGAGCAAAAACTCTATGAATAATGAAAATATCCAAAATATTTAAAAGAACAATATTACAGAGAATTTTATTCCCAGCCATTTTACTCTTTGAAAATAGTCAAATCGAGCAATGACTCGATAAATAATAAAAATATTGAAAATTCTTAAAAGTACAATATTATAGAGAATATTATTCCCAACCATTTTACTATCTTCACCTTGCGTCGCAAAATCATCAGAAACCGAGCTACACGTGAAAAGCATTTTCAACCCCTTCGAAATAGTCAAATCGAGCAATGACTCGATAAACAATAAAAATATTGAAAATTAATTCTTGAAAGTACAATACCTATTATAGAGAATTTTATTCCCAACCATTTTACTATCTTCACTCTGCATCGCAATATCATTGGGAACCGAGCTACACGTGAAAAGCATTTTTAACCCCTTCGAAAATAGTCAAATCGAGCAATAAATTGATAAATAATAAAAATATTGAAAATTCTTAAAAGTACAATTGTTAAGCTATAAAGTTATAAGTTTAAATCCGGTCCTACGAAATAGTGTACATAGTGGCAACGCTGTCAGACTTTTGTCCTCTTCGCAAAATGGCGATCGGCAAGAAGATGCAAACCGCAACGCGCGAGTGATTTTTAGTGTTTATGTAGCGGAGTATGACAATCAAAGGATAAAAACAATCAAGAAATGTTGCAAAGGGAACTGGTCCTTCGAAATCTAAAACAAGGTAATGGAAACCCCAACATTTGGCCCGTTCGAGCCCGATATGGATTGTACAGCACGATGGAAGTAAACGAAGCCACTATCACAAGACAGAGTGAGTTTGTTCCTTTTTGATTGTTTTTATTCCTGTTTTTTCCTAGCAAGCTTATATATTTTAACTAAAATATTGTAGTAACTTGTGAATTTATATTGTCTGGGTTTTTTTATGCAAATTAGCGAGGTTATGGTTAAATACGAGTGATATTTCGAGGTTTTGCTGCGTGGCAGCCGGTGCATTGAAAGCACGTGTACAAGTTTCAAGGCAAGCTTTGTTGTCAAGCAGGCAAGTATTCAGTATTTTGCAAGTTTATGTCGATGTGGGGAAAAATATTTGGTTAGAGAATATTTTTTACGAGTTTTATGTTGAGTTTTCCTTTTTACATTTTATGACGTTACAATACCATAGAGTAATCAAATCAAATCAAATCAAATAGGTATGCTTTATTGTTAAAAGAGGGCATCTTAGAAACAAAGCTGGGATAAATAACAATTAAAAATGTTAAACTTAAATACTAAACTGAACTAAGTCAAAATAAATAAAGAACGGTCAACTAGTCAGTAAATAAAAGAGACAAACAATAATACACATTGTAAATGAAATCTTAACATATAACAAGCATAGTCGTCACAGTCAAAAAGAAGAAAAAAAAAAAAAAAACAAAAAAAAAATTTTTTACAAACTATAAATAACGCGCTGATGATAAAACATAATATAGTATATCGTAACGCACTCAAGAATTAATTAAAAAAAAGTCAAAACATCAAAAAAATAAAAAAAATATCAGTACCCATAGCGACCACCGCTGAATGGCAAGAGCACAGGTAGTAGTGCCACAGAATCATGAGAAACAAACAATTCAGTAATTTAAGTAATATAAGTGCACAACTAGGATGTTAACGTGAAGGGTATGAGGTGTATAAAGTTGTCACCCAGTAATAATTACACAACATTGTATATAAGTAAAAGCAGATAATGGAATTTATTACTTTTCTTACCACTATACCGTATCTAAAATACTTCATTGTAATATTCCTCTAGACTAGAGTAGTAAAAGAGACGATTGATATGTCAAGGTTTGCAGTTTTTACGTTTTGTGACGATACAATACCATAGATCAAAGCGGATAAAGATGCCTTAAGGGCAAATCGAGGCGAATTTAAAGCGATTTATCAAGTTTATTTCTGATGAAATGAATATGTCTAGTACTTTTGAGACTTAAACGAGACTTGAAAAAATACAATTTCAATTGCAAGTTTGATATAGTCCAGTCAAATTTAGAAGTTTTAGACGAGGCAGAGTTAGACGTACGCGATTCTATTGAAGAGAGTTTTTATAAGTATATAAGCAAGGCAAAATGTTAATTGCAGGTGGTACGAGGCTTTCTGCAAGGCAGGACAATGTACAGGGTCCGGTCAACAATTTTGCGCGTTTACAGCCTATCAAACTACGGACGTTTGCGGGAAGTTACGAGAAATGGACGAATTTTCACGATACCTTTAAGTCATTAGTTCATATGAATCAGTCATTGGACGCAGTCCAAAAATTCCATTATTTAAAAACTTGTTTACGAGGTGAAGCCGCACAAGTCATAGATTCGTTGGAAGTTACCACGGAAAATTACACGAATGCTTGGGTTTTGTTAAAGGAAAGATTTGATAACAGACGGTTAATTATTCAAGGTCATATAAAGGCATTATTTGATATTATTCCATTAAATAAAGAGTCGGTTACAGCTTTAAGGGGAATTGTCGATAACACATTAAAGCACATTAGGTCACTTCATCATTGGGGGAGCCAACTGATCAGTGGGACACAATTCTAATTAATCTAATCTCATTAAAAATTGATAACTTCACGAAGCGAGAGTGGGAAGGTAGTATCAAGAGTAATACTATTATAATGCCTACGTTAGACCAATTCTTAAATTTCTTAAAGGAGCGATGCTTGTTATTAGAAGCAATCGAGGTGAATAAGCAATCTAAACCGAGCAGTGGTCAATATAAAAGCAATTCTTTTCCGGTTTTTCAAGATAATGTAGAGGTATCAAAGAATCGAAATAATTTTACATTCACAAGTCAAAACACGGGTGGTTTTAGAAACCAAGGCAATGGTGGTTTTAGAAACCAAGACAATGTTGGTTTTAGAAACCAAGGCAATGGTGGTTTTAGGAACCAAAGCAACGGTGGTTTTAGGAACCAAAGCAACGGTGATTTTAGAAACCAGGGCATATAAAAATTGATAACTTCACGACGCGAGAGTGGGAAAGTAGTATCAAGAGTAATACTATTATAATGCCTACGTTAGACCAATTCTTAAATTTCTTAAAGGAGCGATGCTTGGTATTAGAAGCAATTGAGGTGAATAAGCAATCTAAACCGATCAGTGGTCAATATAAAAGCAATTCTTTTCCGGTTTTTCCAGATAATGTAGAGGTATCAAAGAATCGAAATAATTTTACATTCACAAGTCAAAACACGGGTGGTTTTAGAAACCAAGGCAATGGTGGTTTTAGAAACCAAGGCAATGGTGGTTTTAGAAACTAAGGCAATGGTGGTTTTAGAAACCAAGACAATGTTGGTTTTAGAAACCAAGGCAATGGTGGTTTTAGGAACCAAAGCAACGGTGGTTTTAGGAACCAAAGCAACGGTGGTTTTAGAAACCAGGGCATATAAAAATTGATAACTTCACGAAGCGAGAGTGGGAAAGTAGTATCATGTGTCTGTCAATTGACGGATGGTAAAAGGTACATAACGAATCAATAATCTGTGCAACAGTTAGAACAGAATATGGATTTACCGTCTTAGTAGATACTCTAGATACTTCTGGGAATCCACAATCTTGAAACAGAAATTGCAACAGCACTCATAAATAAGCTTAAAACCGAATATGACTGTACAGAATGTAGTTTTGTCACAGATAATGCAGCTAATATGGCTGCAATGCGACATCAAATAAAAACATCTACTGAATTGAACCTTATTACATATGGTTGTGCAGCACATATTTTAAATTTACTATGTAAGGATTTGGAAATTACTGGTATTAAAGAACATGTTGTTTTCATTGCCAAATACTTCCGTAGCAACCATTTTGCCTCTATGTACAGCATATGTCAAAGAAGGAGGCAAAAAACTAGGTTCCTTAAGTCATGGCCCATACTTTTCAAAATTGCTGAAGAAAACAAAAACGAAATTGACAATATTATAAGAGGAAAAATTTCCAACATTCACTTAAAAAGATTAGTTGAAGATTACCTAACAATACTTAAGCCTATTTCTATTGCAATAGATAGACTACAAAGAAACCGTGCCAGTTTTTCAGATGTTGTGGAAGAATTTAAAATATTAGAAATTCATTTTGACAAAACACACATAACTTTAAATCAACTGCAAAAACTTAAGAGGCGTCATGCACAGTGTATAACCCCATATCATTTGTTGGCATATCTTCTTGACTCAACAAACACTAACGAAGAGTGAAAAAAAATGTTGCTTTAAAAGCTGTTAAAGAATTAGATCCAAATAGTGGTTTACTGCCACTCATAGTCAAGTTTCTTGCCAGATCAGAACCTTTCACTGATATTATGTTTCATGATGATATTCTTCAGAATGTAAAACCCATAGATTGGTGGAAGTCGCAACAAAATACACCCATTATTCGAAAAGAGTTCTTCATAATTAGACAATTATTTTGTGCTGCTGCTTCTTTCGCATCAGTCGAGAGAATTTTTTTTTTTTTAACATTTGGTTTAGTCTATTTCAAACTCAGAAATCGATTAGCAACGGAGAAAGCTGCAAAATTAGTTTTTTTTGTACAAGCACTACAATTAACTAAAATAAACATTATTTAGGTACAGTGGTTTTATTTTTTTGATATAATAAACCATTAATTAAAACTGAAAGTGAGTCAATCAAGTGATTTAAATCAATTGATTTAAATTTTTTCAATCCTGAAGGCCCTAATAAAGTGTAGAACATTCCAAATGGCGATGAATTGAATCTACCAATACCTAAAAGTACATCAACCAGAAACTGTTACTTTATGAAAATGCACAAAATGTCAAAATCTATAACCATTCACCAAGGTTCAAATTTGAGTAATTATTAATAGATTACAAGCTTAATAAAAATAATTGCAAGGTAAGGCATAATATAGTATGCACATGCAGAAATATTATAACTGTTTACATTTAAGTAAGGTCAAGGATATATAATAGGTAAAATTCTTTTGTTTTTTGTTATATAATATATCGCCTTTGTTTTTATATTTGTAGTTTTAGTATTGTAATGCCTCTTCTGAGCTATGTTAGACATAGACATAGATACATAGGTATGGTGTGAACGTTAGAATTCCTAAAAGAATCTTGGGGCATTTGCTTGATGAGGTAGCAAAATTTAGTAGCTCTTGTGTAAAAACAAAGTTATAGTAAGTTTGTTCATGACAAATTTTTCTATTAACCCATTTACAGAATTCCCTTGGCTTATTATTATATTATATTTAAAAATCTTATGAAATAATGTATGGCTATTATTTAGCCAGGTCATAGAACACAACAGTAAATTAGTAAATGCACAGTTACGAATTATACCAACTAACAGTTTAGGTATTTATCCATTAGAGTATATTTAATGCAAATAATCAAATTTTTGGAGCAAAGTTGTTTCCCTTAAACCTCTAAAATGCTAAATAAATCAATTTAAAACTAAACTACAGTTTACTTACAGGATCATATCGAAGAGAAAATCTTGAATCGTGTAAAATAAGTGAACTGCCAGTTGAAATTGGTAAACTGTTGCCGTTGACGCCCTTGTCTACTTTCATCCATATCACTGAATAGTCCTGAGTATATTGTACAGAACAAGACAGTTCCACAGTACCTCCAATATCTTTTATTTGAGTTTGTGAGATATAAGATATAGTGGGTGATCTTTGGGCATAAGCTGAAACAGGTAAATTTTAATTTTAAAGAATTTGGGCAATATTTTCTTTTAAAGGGTGAGAGTGGGGGGCTTTAAAAAAAACCTTTATATTCATTTATAAAATCTGTTGCCACCTACCTACTTTTTATCTGGACCTAATTAGCCTGTCTTGTTTGTTTATTTTGGCATATCTTAACAGAGTAAGGTTCAGTACAATAATTAATCATTATTTAACCTTTATAACCTTTAGCCATGTGAATGTGTTTTAGTTATTAAAGCCCAAGATAAAGCCTATTATATTTGTAGGTAAGAATAGCCATGATAAATTGGCCTTTTTAAAATGATAAGAAGTAATCTATTTCATTTAAAGTAAGTGATTTAATAGGGCTGGTCCTCATCCATTTAAAAATCTGACTCATAACATAACACAATTATAAATTCTTTAAGATTCAAAGCAAATTTAAGTAAGTACTGAAATTTCCTTTGTTGAACATATTTACATAAAAATGCTTTAGAAATAACCAATTACTCATATAGTGAATGTATAAAAATTTATTCATTATTTTAATTACAGTATACACAAATTCCAGCGTTCTACACCCCATTTTACCGAATCCGAATAGGCTAACAAAATGAAATGATCGGTTCTAATGCGAACATATTTATATAAAAAGCTTATCTTATCTCTATACGCAAATTATAAAAGATACTTACAGATATTTATAATTAAAGAGATAATAAACACAAATACACTATTCACGACCGCCATCTTCCAATCACAGGTTGACATCACAAACAACAAACAGACAAACACAAGAAAGAAGAAACAAACAACGTTTGCATACGGTAGCGGTAGGGCGTTTTTGAATCACCGTTTTCAATCGGACAACTACATTAGATCCGACCTTGTTTAATAGATCGTACAGAAAAGGACAGTGCTAGTCGGAGCCGTTACAACAAATTTATGGGAGTGTAGACGTCCGCCAACACTTATTGTTATAGTTCATGCACTTGCTGGTTAACGTTTAAGCGAAGCTATAATTAGGCTGTAAATCGCCTTACAATTGCAACAATACGATGCTATAAGCATAAGCAAGTTGTGCATTAACTTAAATACTTGGAATACCTTTATTTCACATCAGAACTGTTAAGGAATGGCAATTATGCTCAATTGCACGGCAGATATTTAAATTCAGAATTCCTAAGCCGCATTTGATATAGGTGAAAAGAAATTATACCATAAACTTTTACAATATGTAATTTATTCTCCTCTTTCAGTTTTACAAAATGTTGTTGTGCTTTGGAAGCCCCCTAATTGACATAATTGCTACGGTGGAGGATACATTTTTAGAGAAATACCATTTAACACCAGATAGTGCTACTCGTTCCCAAGCCTTTCAACAGCCAATCTTTCAGGAATTACTATCGTACAATCATAAAGTCGTACCTGGCGGAAGTGTTACAAATACCGCTAGAGTATTTCAATGGATAACAAAAGAACCAAACAGTGTTTTTTATGTGGGTAAGTTTCTAAATAATTTTAAAAAATAAACAATCTGCAGCTGTAGGTACCCAAATTAAAATAATATTTTTAGGATCAATCGGTAAAGACCAATTCGGTCAAATAATCAAGAGAAAACTGGAAGAGGCACAGATCTGCCATTACATGCTGGAGAATACAGATAAAGAAACCGGAAAATGTGCTGTTTTAATAACTGGAAATGAAAAACATAGATCTCTGGTCACTGACTTGGGAGCATCCAAGGTATTTGATGCCAAAGCCCTTGGTTGTTCCACATTGCAAAACATCATTAAGACTTCCAATATTTTGTATATTTCTGTAAGTATCTATCTTCTTTATACCTACGTGTTACGTTTGTGGATTAAATTGTAAAGATCGATCATTAAGTATAAACTCAAACACTAGATAGTTGTTGTTGTCTTATTGTATTCTAGAAAACCCTGTCATATCGACAACTTTAAACTGTGTTTTAGACATTTTTCCTGGGAGTGTCCACTGAGGTTGCTAAGCAAGTTATCGGCACTTTTAAAGGACAAAACGATCGCAAAAAAGTGGTTGTAAATCTGGGTGCTAGCTTCTTATGCGAAACATATCAAGAAGAAGTAACATTTATGTTCCTTAATGCTGATTTAGTCATTGGCAATGAAAAGGTAATTAATCTTACTCTCATTATAAACCCCAAAAGTTTTAGGCTGATTTTCCTATGGTGTGCTTTTAGCGCTTTGAATTTTACAATGACTTAATTTGTTGCGGTGCAAATGGGTATGAATCTTTTAGGAGTTCCTAAGCTTTGCCGAGATATCTCGTACCCGTCGTCCCGACGAAAGTCTGGAAGAAAACATTACAAACCTCAGTAACTTCTATGTTAACCAGCAAGGTTTCAATAACCGTTTATTAATAATTACAAGAGGGGCTGACCCAGTCATCACTTTCGCAAATGGGAAACTTCAATACCACAAAGTCAAACCGGTCAGAAATATTGTCGATACGAATGGAGCTGGGGATGCGTTTATTGGAGGTTTCCTAGCGAAATATATGAAGAATGCGTCGCTTGAAGATTGTATTAAATGTGGCACATGGTGTGCTAACATAATACTTCAATGCATTGGATGTGATTTCGATAATAAAATAGTATATCAGTAGATAATTAATGTATTGCTATTATTAAATTTCCTGCGCCCTGTGCCATTCCGTTACGAAAATGTGCCATGCTCGTTATTGTAATCAAAAAGAGTTATAGCTTAAACAGACGAGAGTTGAGTGGCGCCAGAAGGCAATGTGTCGGTTTAGCAACCGAAAGCTAAATATTGAAAAAGAACAAATTTAGAATAAGTTGGTGTACAGAGTTGTCCCTTATCCTGCCGTCAGACCCAATCCTTCGTCAGACCCGGCGCCTTGCCGATGAGCCGTAGACGGCGAAACTCATCCAAGGATTGGGTCTGACTAAAGGATAAGGGACAACTCTGTGCACGAACTTATTTTAAGTTCGTTTTTTTTTTTGAGCTATATAGCTTGTCTACAAGTTTCCTTGATAACATAATAATGATCTAGTCGAGATCATTGGGTAATAAAGTACTTATTATCGATGCTTTTTAATCATTTTTAACAATAATTAGTAGGGCGACTAAAAGTAAATAGTTTTCAATATATCTGTAACAATAGCTAAAGTTAATTATCAAATCAACACCTTGTTAAAATACAAAGTTGATAAGTCACCATGTCATTACTAAATTTTGAACGACATTTTTATTCCTTGGCATTGGCCATCCCGTTAAGAAATTTATTACTGCTCTTGTACTGGGACCACAAGAATAAATTTAGTATATTTATTGTTGTGCTGGGGCTATCTAAAATCTAAATAAATGATTTAGCTTTGGGTAACAAAAATCTCTAAAGGAATTCCACCACCTAATTGATCTTATGTGTGAGTTCAATACTCTAAGAAGTGGTGGAGGACGCGGCTATAAAATGGCCAAACGCAAAAAAATCGCAGCTTCTTGTTTTTACAAATTCATGGAGTTGTTGTTGGTCTGCTGTCCGTTAAAATACTTTTAAGTTGGAATAAAAAAGCATCTTCTTTAAGTGCTCAAGATCCCAGTTTGATCAGTAAATTAAATAGTTTAAAAGAAGTTTAGTTTTTCCTGATTAAAGCCAAATTAATCATAAGTGTGCTAAAGCATTTTTGAAAAAGGGCACGTTTTCTATTCACAGTGTGTAAAAAGTCCCGGACCGGTCAATTATTTAGAAAATGGCGCACATTATAAGAAACTTCCGGTATAAAAGTTGTAGGCCTTAAAAAAATCTATAAAACTAGGACACCTGTACTTATACAGGGTGCCTCAAACAGTCATGGTAAACAAAACTTTGGTTTATTTAAATGGAATAACTCCCTTTTTAATCACGCTTTCTGATTCCTCTGAACATCCTAAAACAACAATTATGGAACATGTCATAATATGGCTAAACCCATTAGTTTAAGAAATAATTTGAGTTAAAGCGACATAAATACAACAGGTAAGATATTACCTACATCTTGCATTTTTACAAGCTGGTACCAGAAGGTTTTGCGTTTAAACTATAAAAAAACATAAAAATTGTACTAAATGTACCCACGCAAGTTTTGTCAAAAACTTAATAACAATTAAATTAAATACAAGCAGTAAAATTAATAACAAATTTACAAGAAAAAAAAATTTAAGTAAGTCGTTATTTAATTAAATGTGGAAAATGTCCCCCTCCCACAGTTTTACAATGGGCTAGGTTATAATAAAATTTGTCGATGACGTTTCGTAACATTTCTTGGTTAATAGATTTACATTCTTCTTCTCAATTTCTTCAGATCTGCAGGTTTTGTCACGTACACTTTATTTTTTAGTTGTCCCCAGAGAAAATAATCAAGGGGCTTTAAGTCTGGCGACCTAGCGGGCTATTCTATGGGACCCCTTCGCCCTATCCAGCGGTTAGGAAAAGTATTATTTAAGTAACCTCTTACAGTTCGCCCAAAATGAGGAGCTGAAACCACGTATGTTGCAATAGTGGTCCTACTGTATTGGTTATTGCTAGCACAATTTGATTTTGCAGCATGTGGAGATAATATTCTGCATTCAAATTCCCCTCTATAAAGAAAGGTCCCACTAATCTATTGCCAATAATACAGGCCCACACATTTACTTGGAGGTGTTGAGTGTGTGTTTCTCTCATCCAATGTGGGTTCTGATCAGCCCATGCAGTAACGACAATTATGTCGAAAAAACTATTTGATTAAAAAAATTGTCATTTTCTTCCTGTTTTTGCATCATTACTTCGCAAAATTCCATTCTACGTTCGAAATCGTCTTCTGATAATTCCTGGACTAAAGTTATTTTTTGGGGTAAAAATTACTGTTTTTTAAAATAATTTCAAGTGATTTAAAACATACATCTACCAGTGGCGGCTCGTCGTATAAAGCAACTGAGGCCGGGCCTCACATGTAAAATTAATAAATTATTTATTTAAATATAAAACGTTTTTTAACTAATTTCCAATCATTAAAAGTATCAAAACAATAGAACATTGAATTACCATCAAAGTTCAACATATTATCTTTTAAATTTAGCTCGCACCCCATCCAACATTAATTTTAAAAACTGAAATCGTTGCCCGACCGCATAAAAAGAAAATTGTAATCCCAAAAACTTGAGCTTCCTTTACGTCACAAATCGCTTATAAAACGCTATGCTCTCTAACCCGGCACCTCCACCGCTTTAATCGCGCACAAGAGGAAAAATAGCCAAATTTTGCAGGCGAGTGAGGCCCACTTATTTGGGCCTATATCGTATTATTTTTACAGTAGCTTGCAATGGTTTGCATGTTGCCAAATGTTGATTGAACAAGGGCACTTATTGACTTATTTACTTATTATTTAAATGTTTTATTTTTCAAAACATAAAAAAATAAGTTAAATGATTGATAAATGTTTTCATTGTTCTATAAGATATTATTAATAAATATGCAATTAAATCCCAATAACAAAAAAGTAAAAAACAGATAAAAATTAAAGATTACAGGTGGGTGCCTAGTACCTATTTGAAACTTGGCAATGTTTTATTGTTAACAGGCTCATCTATCTTTTCTTCTCGTAGGATCAGGTGTCCTATTAGATTTAATTAGATCGTTCGAAAATCCCTTTGCCGTTAGGTTACGAGAGTTACGACGCGTGCCATTCGTTTGTGATTGTTAACCTATCGTGATTTTAGATTTTCGAGGCGGGTCTGCGGGTTAAAGGACTGACTGGCATAAGACCATTAGTTTTTATGGTGTTAATGTAAACGTATAGATGCTTAGAATTTAAATAGGGCATAGTTTTAGAAGATATTTTGAAGGGTACCGTTAGAAACGGCAGTTTTTGTTAGACATTCGTCGGGTACGCCTTAAGAATTGTATTTGTCGATGTTTGAGCCTATTCGTACATAAATAAGTTGATTATAAAAATATAGAGACACAATAGCGGTTGCACTGAGAGAAATTGACCCTGACCTTGCAAATTGAATATTTTTCTCGTGAAACCTAGTATTTCAAAATAATTATATTGCTGGTTGAATTCCTATAACTATTCATTTTAAGCCAATGACCTTGAAATCGTGAAAAATTTTCGTCTGCGGCGCCTCACCCCCTTATACACCCACGAGCCGCCACTGACATCAACTTGGGTAGCAGCTTTTCTCAACGAGAAATGTGGATCCTGAACAAAATGACTTAATGTCTCTAATTTTTTTTCATCACTAGTTGCCGATTTTGGTCTTCCGGAACGAACTTTATCTCTGCAACACCCGGTTTCCTCGAATCTTTGAACTGTTCTCACAACTGTAGATCTTGATATACGCTGTCGGTTTGGAAAAGTTATATTGAAAAATTGCTTTGTTTCAGTAAATGATCTTTGTCGGTCTCCAAAACCTCTGATCATTAGGAAAGTTATACGTTCCCTTTCGTTGAGAGACATTTTCAGAAATTAATGTGACACTGCAGTGACGCAAATTAAAAAGGAGTCATTCCATTAAAATAATCCAAAGTTTTGTTTACCATGACTGTTTGAGGCACCCTGTATAATTACAGGTGCCCTAGTTCTATAGATTTTTTTAAGGCCTACAACTTTTATACCGGAAGTTTTTTTATATTGTGGGCCATTTTCTAAATAATTGACCGATCCGGGACCTTTTACACACTGAACCCTTTCGAGTAAGTAATTAACCTCCCAAAGATAAATACAATTAAGGGCTCGAAAGCCAGTCGACTGGCACCGTAGTCCACTGTGTCCTGTGTATAGAAAAGAGAGACTAAACTACCTGTCTGCTATTTGTTATGTAAGTTTTTATCGTTCTGAACATTGACTGGGAACTACCAACAGTCTTAAGTGTTTTAACATGAACCGTATGAGAATATAATTCGTAAAGAAAAGATGCAGAACAATTTAGAGACTATAAATTATAAAGGATTATTTTTGAAATTGTATTAGACATTTAAGTATGTTACTTCTTTTGGTGTGTTTTATTTGATTAACTATTCAACAGATTTACAGAACTCATAAGCAAAAATACGTATCCAGAATACATCGTCATGCACCTCAACTATTGCTCCCTTTCAAATCAGATATTTACGAAAACTAAATGAGATTACATTAATTAATTAAATTCACATAATTACTGGGGCGCCACATTACATCAAACGATCCATTTTAAAATGATATAATATTATCTAAGTTTTCGTGAATTAGGAATTTTAATATCTACAAAAGATAAGGTAGGACATAAATAAATAATATGGTTTAATAATATAAGACATTAAAATATTATTACGTTCTAATATCTTTCATCTATCATATAATGAATACCTAATTGTATTTTTAGTGTCTAGTTACTCAAATATTTGTTATTTGTATGTAGGTTACGTTGTAATTTAAAAGATTTTTTTATTTGCATGTTTTTAAGCTGTTTAGTTATTTTAATATTTTATCCTTTTTAAAACTATCAGTTTTTCTATGTGCGCATAAGAAAAAAATAAATTTACTTTCCATATGTACCTACCTAATTAGTAAAAGTCTTATATTTTTTTTTTAATATATTTCCTAAAATGTTGCTCTCTGTTGGGAAACCTATGATAGACATTATGGTGAAAGTGGATGCCAGTTTCCTGAATAAATATGGACTAAAACCAAATAACGCTATTAAAGCAACGCAAAGCCAAGCAGAAGTATTCAAAGAAGTGTTAACATTACAGCCAAAATTTATTTTGGGGGGTAGTGTTACCAATACCCTTAGAGTTTTCCAATGGGCTATGAGCAATAAAGAAAAAGTTTTTTATATAGGTAATTTTTTTATACTTAGATAATAATATGCATCAGTTACAAACAAAGAAGAAATCATGCATCAGTTAATCATGGTTATCCTAATAATGTATTGTTCTTGCAGGTGTGATAGGAAAAGATGGGTTCGGTCTACAAATCAAATCGCAACTAGAAAACGAAAAAATTGATTACAGCTTTTTGGAAAACAGCCTCGAAACTGTTCAATGTGCTGTATTAATTTCAAATAACGGGAAGGATAGATCACTTGTATCAAACAGCAATCTAAAATCAACAAAAATTGTTACAAAAGAAAGTATTGAAATTGAAAAATTTAGGGATAAAATTATGGGATGTAGCTGTTTTTACGTACCGGTAAGTAGGTATGTTTTATACAGGGTGTCTGTAAAAGGTCTTTACAAAAACCTACCACATATTCTTCAGACCAAAATTAGCCGATTTAAGTAAACTTACCTTAGTACAAAATTGCTTAGTTTGGGCGCTAGACGGCGCTGAAGTTACAATTTTTAAATCGTTTTTCTGCATTAATTCAAAAACTGCTCGTACTATTTTGCCGAAATTTGGTACGTTGGCATACCTTTATGGGGCGAAAAAACCCATGCCACAATTCTGATTAATATCAGTCCATGGGCGTAGAACCTGGGTTTTTTTACTAATTGCTTGTTTCAGATTTCTATGCCAATGGCACAAAATTCAGATGAACCAACTCATTTGCTACAAAAAAGGTACTCTTGATAAGACTCGATTCCTCTGACGGTGAAAGAAAAAATAACTAAATCATAAACAGAACTAAATAGAAATATAAAAGTTGCTCAAAATGTCCACCATTTTCATGAATACAAATATTTATACGTCGATGAAAATTAAAACTCTTTGCAGAACTTGTTCATCGCCCTTAAGAATATTTATTGCATCTTGAATACGTTGCCAAAGTTGCTCTGCGTTATCTGGAGTTGTTCGGTAAACCACTATCTTAAGATGCCTAGAAGTATAAGAAATAATCCAATGGATTTAAGCCCGGAGATCGTGGTGGCCAATTTACAGGGGTATTACCTCTACCAATCCATTTATTTGGGTACTGCTGATTCAAAAAGTTTCTAACAGTTTAATGCAAAATGTGGTGGAGCTCCATCGTGCATAAACCACATATCTCTCCGAAGTTGTAAAGGTAAATCTTCTAGCAAATCTGGCAGCGTATTTTGTAGATGTTGCAAATAAGTTTCCTCGGTTAATCTTTGTGGAATAATGACAGAACTAACAATGTGATTACCAATTATTTCAGTCCACACATTAATTCTAAACTCATTTTGAAAATGTTTTACCTTGATAGGATGTGGATTTTCATCCGCATAAACATGTTCATTATGAAAATTTATAATCCCTTTGTTCTCTTCTCTCTGCCTATGAACAAGCCGACTAAAAACCAGGCGCATTTCAGGATCATTAGGTAAAAGATCTTGAACTGGCATCTTATGGTATGGATATAGCAACTGTTCTTGAAGTACTTCATGAACAATATCTTTGGACACTCCTATTTCCCTACCTAGCCTCCTGGTGCTTATTTCTGGATTTTCTGCGACACGTTCTAAAATGTCTTCCTCGACTTCAGGAACCATTACAAAACGCTGTCTTTCATTATCAATGGCTTTAGGAGTAAATTGGCCGTTTTCCCGCAGGCGTCTCTCAACAGCAGCAAACGTCGGGTGGCTTGGTATACGACGATTTGGAAACCTTTCGGAGTAGACTTTGACACATTCTCGATCATTTCCTTGGCAATACCCAAATACCAATATCATATCGGTATATTCTGCATTAGTGGATTGCACCGCCATGATATTTCACGACAATTAAAGTTTTGTAATAATTAATGCAAACAGATAAAATGATTGAGCGTTAGCAACAATATTAAATGTTACAAATTTGACAATAATCTTATGTTGTCAGATGAAACTTATAATAACCAACAATAACAATCGTTTGTGAGGTGTAAGGTCGTGTTGTACATACCTGAAAAATACCGTGCGAACAAACAGCAGATGATAAGAAAACTGTGCAAGAGGTTTTTTGTAGTAAATAGGTTGATTAAATCTAAATTTTAAACTTAAACCTCTTATTTTCCATCGGCGTAGAAATCAAAAACAGAAAAATGCTATAAAACCCAAGTACTACGTGGTAAAAACTAATACGTATTAAGTAATAAAATGCAAATTTCTCGAAAACCGTCAGAGGAATCGAGTCTTATCAAGAGTACCTTTTTTGTAGCAAATGAGTTGGTTCATCTGAATCTTGTGCCCAAACCCCTCTTGTTCCATTGGCATAGAAATCTGAAACAAGCAATTAGTAAAAAACCCAGGTTCTACGCCCAGGGACTGATATTAATCAGAATTGTGGCATGGGTTTTTTTGTCCCATAAAGCTATGCTAATAGGGATCAGTTAGTCACTTTCTTATATCTCTGAACAGACTTTACCTACCTATCCGTCAAAAGCGGCGGCCAAATTTCCAAAATATTTCATCAATAAGGAAATGAAAAGAATTAATTTTTTACATTTTTCAAGAGTCCACTAATGAAGTTAAAAATATTTTTTAGACTTTTTCCCTAGTAATGTTTAGCAAATTAATCAAGGAAATTGTTGGGTACTTTAAATTAAATCTAAAGAAAATTGTGGTTAATTTGGGTGCATCATATATTATAGAGAATTACTCAGATGATGTCAAACATTTGATCAAATTTGCCAACGTGGTAATTGGAAATGATGAGGTAAGTTAAAGCCAAATTCGCACTAACCATTATTGTAACTTAATCAACTTCAATTTACCTGGTTATAATAAGTGTTTATTATAGTTTTTTTTTAGGAATATCGAACTTTAGCGAAATCATGTAATATCCAAACAATGGATCTTCCTGATCTTCTTTCGGAAATTAAATCATTTATCTCAGTTGAAGGCAAAGATACAATTCTCGTAGTAACAAGAGGAGATAAAGATATCCTTGTACTTAGCAACGAACCTCTTAAACACTTTAAAATTGATCCGGGACTGCAAATATTGGATACCACGGGAGCAGGTGATGCATTTGCAGGAGGATTTCTTACTCAATTCGTTAAAAACTTACCATTAGAAAATTGTATTTATTGTGGCATAGCTTGTGCTAATCATGTAATACAGCATCTGGGCTGTGATTTTGATACTGATTTTAATCGTGATAATTTATTTAAGAGTGAAATATAGACATTGGCAGAGTTTTTAGACTTAGTTTCATTTTTGGAGCATGCATTTCGCCGTATCAGGACCAGGGTTGGGTCCCTAGAAAACTTTAGGTAGCTCGAAAACAGTAGAAAACTGAAACGCTTCTTTCTTGATTTGATGGGATTCGACACGACTCTTTGCATGTATTTTTATAAAAGGTAAATTTACCATATTTGCTGATGATACAGGTTTCTCAAACGTTTGAGAAACCTGAACAAACCTGAGGGGGGCGCGTCAAACCTGAAACCGATTGCAAGGAGCACTAACCTTAGTACATGTAATCAAACCTGAGCTACCCTGAAAGATTATGATGAAACCCGACTCTCTACATGCAATCAAACCTGAGCTACCCTGAAAGATTATGATGAAACCCGACTCTCTGCATCGTAACCATTGGAGTGGAAAAAAAATTTTTCAACTCTTCATACGACGAAAAAACATCCGTTAATTAATATTGCTTGTTTTCTAAACCATACTAATAAGCCCTTTTTAATATACCAACCTGAAAGATAAGAATACGGGGTTTTCTGTGTGAATTTAACTCTAGAAGGAACAAAATTGCAGAGAAATTTGAGGATTTTTCAAGAAAGTCCTCTCTCAAGTACTTACAACGTAGTGGTGCATTATCCTACAAAAATATAAAAAAAAAAAAAGATCATCTCAGTATCGCGTTTGAACTCTATACGAAATCTGCAAGCCTTGCTACTTTGGTTATAACGAAACGATTTTGTGAATATTTCATAGTAATTTTAGAAAAGATTGATTTATTCTAAATATCATTGCGTATATGTCTTATATTCATTTTTAGTTATAAGTAACATTTTTCCATCGAAAATCAGTCTATTTCAGTTGAAAAAAAAAGTTATTTATTAAGTTTTCGTTTAATTTTCATCGGTAATCGCTATGTTTTATGAAAACCATAAAAACAGATAATGCTGGTAACAGGTGCTTTAAGATTATAATAATGTAATGGATGGGACAATGAGTCAATTATTGACAAGAAAAGTACGATGCGTTTCTGAATAGAGGTACTTTTGGGTTATGTCGCTAGAACACGATATGTTTCCATGAAATATTGGAGGTATAGAATTTTTATTTACTATAATACTATCTTAAAATTCTTCTTGGAGAAAATATTTAAATTTGAATGTATCTGACCCTCTACAGAATATAACCTTTTGACTTTTTTAAGATGACATAAACCATGGGAAAATTATTTTATTCTCATTTTGACAACCGAATTATAGCTTGAAATAAGATGGTATTAAATAGAAAGTCACGCTAAAAATGCATCCAGCATTTTTTTTTTCGTATTTTTATAAATTTTGTCCGACACATCCCAAATTTTGCCTGATCCAGGAAGGAAATATGAAATTTTAACTAAGTAGCTCATAGTGTAGGATTTTTGATTGCTTACATAAATTTTAACTGTCTCTCTTATAGAACTAGAAACGTATTCCCCTAACGATTCAGTACCGACAAAAAGAGCGAAATAATAATTTTATTTAACCTGCTAAACAATAGGAAAGCAAGCTAAATAGACAAGATGATGGGTTTTGTTAGGAAACACAATGATTTTTTAGTGTCAAGGATGTTTTAAGCTCCGATATTATTAATATTTTCTGAATACTAAGGCTATATTACTTTCAAAAGCAGACTCGTTTGAGACGATTGGCGAATAAAGATGAATTGATCGTAAATAAAAATATAAGATCTATGTGCTAAGACTGTGAAATTATCGAAAAGTGGGGGTGTGCTTTTGAAATCGAACTTAAGAGCGATAAAAAATGAAAATATACTTGCTTGATTTGAGTCTTCAGACAATGAAGTTCGTTGTAGTCGATATTCAAGGATTTAACATACCTGAATTTTACGCGAAAGAATTGGCTATTTATGATGGAAATAGTATGAAAAGTTACTTTTTTAAACCAGTTAAAGCATTCGACACCTTAAGTAAGGCTTGCAAGAAACAAGTCAAATATCTATTTGGAAATCATCATGGTATCCTTTATAATTATGGTGATACCGATTACAAGGAACTACATAATATCATATCCAACAATCTGATAGACGCAGACATTATTTACGTTAAAGGACGTGTTAAAGAGGAATTTTTAGTTAAAACATTTTTGGAATTAAACTGCAGGACGCCATATATTATGAACTTAGAAGACAGCATTGGTGTACCAAAATTATAGAAGGGAGAGAGAGTTGATGGTTTTAAATATCACATTTTAGATATTCATGTTTGTAGTATTAGAAATGCCAAAGTGTTGTATCGATATATTTATAGGCTTTTACCTTAATAAATATTAAAATTTTTCAACAAGCCAACTTTATTTATTCCCCACGTAGCTCAAACGGTTTTGTTTACTTTTCGACGAATGGAACTGTGACAACGCAACATGTTCACTATTGGAGTGATGTTAATCCTATGTTCAGAATCCTAACCCGATGTCAATATTTAAAAAAAGTGAATGTTTGGTACGCTGAAGAAACGTATAAAGCTTTACGAAGACCGAAAATCTTTGGTTAAGTTACTGGGATATCCTACATCTTATAATATTTTTGAATTTTGCATAAAGTAGTCATTATTTTTTAATAAGCGTATTATAAGTCTAAACCTAATAATTTCCGAGATATCAATTTTTGAAAACCACTAACATTTGTATATAAACGCTAATGGTACAAATAAGATTCAGATAAATAACTTCTTGCCTGCCTGATAACACCGACATTTAGTTAATTATACAACATTTTTAAAATAATTATTGTTCTTTGATCAAACCAATATTCCACTATCACTTTGTAAACCGACAAAAATAGGCAAATTTTTCAATTTCGTATCGGGATTTTTGATGAAAATAGCCCAACATTTTCGAGTAAACCTACCTAGAAATATAGAAGATATTTATTGCAAAATTAGTAGTTTACATGCTTGGTAAAGTGAATTAATCTACCACTGTAATCGTTTCATTTTTAGCTAAATAGAGGTATTCTTTTTTAATCGTGAAAAAAAATAGACGAAATCTCTAATTTTATTTCATACCTAACGAATTCAACAATCAATAATACGATCTCATTTTCGACTAAGATCAGCTGTTACTTTAGACAGAATATTCCTAATAACATAATATATTTAGTTATACAGCTTTTTAAAATAATTATTGTTCTGTAACCGTAAATTATTTAATTATTTTCGTGTGATAAAGAGCTACTTTAAATTTTGTTTCTTAATCTTGTTCTATTGCGTATTAATCGTGTTAGCATCACAAATTACGGTCTGTGAAGCTGGTTTATAGGATCATTTAGTTCGATGGGGGACATATTTTATGATATCCCATATTTCGTCAATTATTTGGCAGGTAGGTTTGATGCTTCAATACGGAACTCCTCAAGATGACATCAAATATTTCTAAACAAGAAGCGTTCAAGTCTATGGAATCCCATGTAAAAATAGCTGGTATGTCTGTTGCCTTCCGTAGACATTAATGACATCTCGCATGTATGCTGAAGTGTATCGTTAATAGAAATCTTGAATATTCTAGTACCTACCTATATCTTGCGTCATTATGTCAATGCTTACATTGATGTCGCCAGGTATCTTAAAATGATAGGTACATAATGTGCAAGCATTTGTGTAGAAAGCTATGTTTTTTACAAAATTTTCTCTAGGCAACCAAATTGTAATAGGGTTTTCATAGTTCCAGTATATGTCTGGCTGCTTTAGCCTAAATAAATTGAAGTGTATTTGTAAGCAAATTAATCCTTAAAATTTATTATATCGTCTGATATAGACACTGTTTCAACTACGCGTTTTGGTAAAAAATAATTGGAAAGTAAAATTACTAAAGCACTAACAATAAATGGGGCGTGGATAAACTAGTAGATCTAAGCCCCAAAAATATACGCCTCTTATGATAAATGTTAAAAAATTGTACCGTTGCCAACGTCAAATTATAAATCAGGATTTGGCAAACAGGACTCAACCCTCTCATTAATGGTTGATCTTCGGTATACCGAGTTTTATAAGTATTTTTAACACTCATCTGGAAATAAATGGATGCAAAAACCTCCTTTTTCCATTTTTTCAAGCCATTAAACAACAAAATTGTCATTTTTTTGAAGAAACCTTGCATACATAGGTATTAGCGAGCGAATTTCGACTATTGTAGATATTTAATATTAGAAAATCAATATAGAGGTAAATCGAAAAGTGTATTTTTACGGCGGCTTAAGAGGTAGTTTATGGTGATGTACATATTAGAGTTCATTTTAAAATGAACGATAATCTCCTAAACACAGACTTTTGACAATAGAACGAAATAAAAATATAGTTTGATGTGATAAGGCTATGCAGCTGCTCTTTATGGAATTTCATGTGAGCCTAGACTTAATAGATTTTTGTTATTTTTTTTTTTATCAGTAAAGTCATCCTATAGATATTGTTTGTTAATCCATTAAAATAGACAAAATCTTTGAATTTGTATATGATTATCCGCTGAAATACCCTTAATCTGCAGGGTACCTAACTCTACGGAGATATTTATTGCAAAGGGCGGCTTTTTCAGTTTTGAAAGTATTCAACATTTGCGAAATTCATCTAAATATATACTACGCTATACTTTAATCAAACTCACAATAGAGGGAAAGCGACAGATGAGTTTTAAACTAAAGTGGCTTAAAGGATAATTTGTGTTGTAAATATTAGAGTTCATTTTAAAAGAAACTATAATCTCGTGACCGACAAAAAAAAAGAATCCATTTCGATACATCATTTCCCCTATTTTAACGTTAAAATAGTAAATTATGTTATAAGCTCGAAAAATGTAGTATTTCAGACGTAATGCGGTCGCTAACCTAAATAGCCCGAAAAACATTTTTCGTCCATATGTCATAAGTTATTTTTTATTCGATCTTGTTTTTAATGCGATTGAGGGTTGTAAAATAATGTAGAAATGAAGTGAACCTATACATTTCATCTTGCACGCTAATTTTTTGGTCTTAATGTTTGTTAGTTAACGATGAAATCTGTAATAGCGTCCGAAAAAAAAATTTTTTTTTTGACTAACATAAAAAGTGTTGTCTAGCTAGCAGGGCAATAATCAATAGTTTATTGAGAAGGTTAGCTCTTCGTCTAAATATCTAATCTATAAATCGTCATTTTTTCCGACACAATCGGTTAAAAAGCATACAATTGTATGTGAACGTTTGTACAAAAACCATCGTGTTAAATCAGTTCTTATACCTGACTGACAACGCCGATCTTTAGCTTTTTTTTACTTTGTAAAATAAAAAGATTAGTTCTTACTATCAAAGAAATTAAATATGCAAGAGAAATAGGTCGAAAAGATTAATAATAATTTATTTATTCCTAAGTTATAAATCTTAACTACATCACTTTCTAAACCAAGAAAATAGATAATCTTCCTGCATTATTCCGTACTTAGATTTATTTTTCATGAAAATAGTCGAATCTATGATTTTCGTTCAAATCCATAAGGGACGCTTGTTTTGTATAGATGATTTATGATCTTATTTTCAACTAAAATACTAGTATAAAAAAGTATTTCTTCCGATAAACGTGGAAGGAATAGACATTTAAACAGTTAGCCATAACATACGCATACTGACTTGCATTATTTTCATGGATTGAATGGCTACATCTTTGTGTGTGAAGTGAATTTCTTTTTAAAAAATTACAATGCGCTCAATTATGAATTTTCTAACATAACTTTTATGGATAGTGGAGTCGGATATTGGAAGAAAATATTATCATAACGACAACTCGATTATTGATATAATTATTATGGTTTCACAGAAGTTTCTACAGAGTCAGCCATGCTGTAGCAGAGACTGTTGTAGGTCGTATTTTTTAAAAAACCTAACATTACCTTTACTTTATATTGATAGACATATTCTATTAGAACATTTTTCTAAAATTTAGAGCCTTTGGAAATGTGATAATGCTATGAGCATCAAATATATTCAAAATAACAAAAATCCTTTGGTAGTTAGTTATTGCGGTATATTTTAATAGAGGCATAATTTATACTGTACTCCTAAATTTACGGCATATCACTTTGTTTATGTTATTATATTCACAGAGACTATTAATCTAACCAACTTTTATTTACGAAAAATTAAAAACTGAAATACTCTATTTTATTGCCGATTGTTCGCAAAGACACTTGGAGTTGTTTTTTTCTTTTATTTTTTCTTTTCTGTTTTCTTTTTCGGTTCTTAAGAAATGCTAAAGAATCTGTACAAAACAAGTCACGAATTAACTAAATAGCCACCATTTCACTAAATACTTAACACTCAGTATACAATTTTCAGAAATGTCATGATTAAGAACGGTTCTAGTCATTTTATACAAGATTTCACATGATTTAACAAATTTAAATCATTTTTTTAATTTTTACTAAATTCTAAACACTCAGTATACACTTTTAAGAAAATAGGACGATTTGCGACTGTTTTAGTCATTTTTTACAAAGTTTCACAGGGCTTAATAACGTTAAAACATTTTTTTTTAATTTTTTACTAAATTCTAAACACTCAGTATACAATTTTCAGAAATGCCATGATTAAGAACGGTTCTGGTCATTTTATACAAGATTTCACATGATTTAACAAATTTAAAACATTTTTTTTTAATTTTTACTAAATTCTAAACACTCAGTATACACTTTTAAGAAAATAGGACGATTTGCGATTGTTTTAGTCATTTTTTACAAAGTTTCACAGGGCTTAATAACGTTAAAACATTTTTTTTAATTTTTTACTAAATTCTAAACACTCAGTATACAATTTTCAGAAATGCCATGATTAAGAACGGTTCTAGTCATTTTATACAAGATTTCACATGATTTAACAAATTTAAAACATTTTTTTTAATTTTTACTAAATTCTAAACACTCAGTATACACTTTTAAGAAAATAGGACGATTTGCGACTGTTTTAGTCATTTTTTACAAAGTTTCACAGGGCTTAATAACGTTAAAACATTTTTTTTAATTTTTTACTAAATTCTAAACACTCAGTATACAATTTTCAGAAATGACATGATTAAGAACGGTTCTAGTCATTTTATACAAGATTTCACATGATTTAACAAATTTAAAACATTTTTTTTAATTTTTACTAAATTCTAAACACTCAGTATACACTTTTAAGAAAATAGGACGATTTGCGACTGTTTTAGTCATTTTTTACAAAGTTTCACAGGGCTTAATAACGTTAAAACATTTTTTTTAATTTTTTACTAAATTCTAAACACTCAGTATACAATTTTCAGAAATGCCATGATTAAGAACGGTTCTAGTCATTTTATACAAGATTTCACATGATTTAACAAATTTAAAACATTTTTTTTAATTTTTTACTAAATTCTAAACACTCAGTATACAATTTTCAGAAATGACATGATTAAGAACGGTTCTAGTCATTTTATACAAGATTTCACATGATTTAACAAATTTAAAACATTTTTTTTAATTTTTACTAAATTCTAAACACTCAGTATATCATTTTCAGAAAATAATACAATTCTGTACAGTTTTAGTCATTTTTACAAAGTTTCACAGGGCTTAATAACGTTAAAACATTTTTTTAATTTTTTACTAAATTCTAAACACTCAGTATACAAGTTTCAGAAATGACAGGATTTAGAACAGTTTTTACAGATATTTACAAAGTCTTAATAACATTAAAATATTTTTTTTCTAATTATAATTGCTATTTTCATCTTTTTTTATTCCTTAATTATCTAACATAATGTATACAATTTCAAGAAATAGTAGATTTTTAATCCATGTACAAAATTCAAGAATCTAAAATACAATTAAATGTAGGCTTTTTTTAATTGGCATCTCAGGCAAATTATTTCCCCCAAAATTATCTAAAAAAGATATACCAAAAACATTCTAAAGCGGTTTTTTACCTCTATAAGCATGCAGGCCGATCCGACCCTTGTCGGTTTTATTACCCGCATAAATTAACACAGTAGAGAGATATTGACAGAGCCGCCTCACGAAAGCACCCGGGTTAGCTCATAAACAGCACCACCGAACCACCCGGGTTAGATCATAAAACGCACCACCGAACCACTTGGGTTAGATCATAAAACGCACCACCAGCACCACTGGTCTCGTAAAACAGCACCACCAGCACCACTGGTCTCGTAAAACAGCACCACCAGCACCACTGGTCTCGTAAAACAGCACCACCGAACCATCCGGGTTAGGTCATAAAACGCACCACCGAACCGCCCGGGTTAGATCATAAAACGCACCACCAGCACCACTGGTCTCGTAAAACAGCACCACCAGCACCACTGGTCTCGTAAAACAGCACCATCAGCACCACTGGTCTCGTAAAACAGCACCACCGAACCACCCGGGTTAGGTCATAAAACGCACCACCGAACCGCCCGGGTTAGATCATAAAACGCACCACCGAACCACCCGGGTTAGATCATAAAACGCACCACCGAACCACCCGGGTTAGTTGCACCACCAGCACCACCAGCACCACTGGTCTCGTAAAACAGCACTACCGAACCACCCGGGTTAGGTCATAAAACGCACCACCGAACCGCCCGGGTTAGATCATAAAACGCACCACCGAACCACCCGGGTTAGATCATAAAACGCACCACCGAACCACCCGGGTTAGTTGCACCACCAGCACCACCTGATCCAGAACTGTCCGTTTCTAGCTACTCACGCCCAAATTAATAAGCTGGTATTTTGTTAATAATGAACCAATTTTGAATTTTTTTTCTTAAATGATAGATATAAGATTTTAGAGTTTAAGGCAGACTAGTGTACGTGCTGATACGTCTTATTGTACGGGGTAGCGCATAAAATCTAGATGCATGTAAATTTCCTAAAATTTAAAACTGACATATCTTACATAAAAATTGAATTTTATTTATTTTTTAAACTAAACCAATTAGACATCTATCTGCGTTAGAGACTGGCCAAAAAGTTTCGCCATGCCACTAGAGGCAAAGAAAAAATTACCATTTCTTCCGAATAAATTATGTTGCTGATAAAATGTTTGGTAAACAATCAATGCGTCATTTTATATCTTTTGGCTTTTGCTAAATTTAGAATAAAAAACATGTCAACAAATAAAGTCTATAATACAGAGTGCAACACAAATATCTATCCATTTAATTCATTTACAGAAAATTTATACAAATACAAATTCAGATACAGGAATATCCAGTTCATTATTAGGTAACCTAGGATATGGTAAGTAAATGATATCTGTATGTTTGACATTAAAAGTTGTTAAAGTTTACCATACTAAGTAATTATGAACGCTAATCGATTTTTAACACCAGAACAATGTTCTTATGCTAGGGGGTTGTATGAACAGGGTCTTTCTCAAGCAGATATTGCTAGAATTTTAGCCAAAACTCAGGGAACAATATCCAAAATTTTAAGAAGATATCGAGAAACTGGCTCCAACCAAAGAAAGCAAGGACAAGGTCGACCAAGAAAAACCACCTATAACCAAGATAGGTTTGTTCGTCTGCAGTGTACAAGACAACGTTTCATTACCAGCACTCAATTACAGACGCAGTTTTCAAATACGTATGGTCCTATGCGAGTGTGCAAGCAAACGATCCGAAATCGCTTAAAAGAGGTTCAGCTTAGGCCATACGAGGCAGCGCAAGGCCCTAAATTGGAACCAGTACATCGACGTGCACGTTTAGGATATGCTAGGGAACATGTGGCTTGGGGTGAAGGTGAGTGGGGTAATGTTCTATTTAGCGATGAGTCCCGGTTTTGTCTGTATAGTAATGATAGGCGTCAAAAAGTGTTTCGAAGGCCTGGTGAAAGATTTGCACAGTGTAATTTTAAAAATACTATTAGTTATGGAGGGGGCTCAGTAATGCTTTGGGGGGGAATATCATTAGAAGAAAAAACGGACTTAACCTTTATAGAACGTTTAACGGCCGACCGATACATTACAGAAATTTTGCAGGAACACGTAATACCTTTTGCTCCTGCAATTGGAGAACATTTTATTTTTATGCATGACAACGCGCGTCCCCATACCGCTAGAATTGTCCAGGAGTATTTAGCTGACACTGGAATTTCTGTAATGAATTGGCCAGCTCGAAGCCCGGACCTAAACCCCATTGAGCATGTGTGGGCCCGTATGAAGAGGCAAGTCCGTGCGGAAGTTAACCCGCCGCAAACTCTTCTACAATTAAAACAAGCGCTGCATCGAAAATGGCAGAATATTGACCAAGATTTTATAAGAAATCTAATTTTAAGCATGCCACGACGGTGTCAAGAAGTGCTCAATGCTCGTGGAGGCAATACCCGATACTAAAAAATTTGTATTTCTATCGTTATTTTTGTATTTTTAATTTTCTGTAAATAAATAAATAAAGTATTTATTAAATGACGACAAATAACATCAGTATAAATATTTTAATGACGGCGAGATCTAGCATAGCTATTCATCTAACCGTCTGAATTAAATATTTAAGCAAATAAAATGCAGCAAGTAAATGAATTAAATGGATAGATATTTGCGTGGCACTCTGTATTATAGACTTAATTTGTTGACATGTTTTTTATTCTAAATTTAGCAAAAGCCAAAAGATATAAAATGACGCATTGATTGTTTACCAAACATTTTATCAGCAACATAATTTATTCGGAAGAAATGGTAATTTTTTCTTTGCCTCTAGTGGCATGGCGAAACTTTTTGGCCAGTCTCTAACGCAGATAGATGTCTAATTGGTTTAGTTTAAAAAATAAATAAAATTCAATTTTTATGTAAGATATGTCAGTTTTAAATTTTAGGAAATTTACATGCATCTAGATTTTATGCGCTACCCCGTACAATAAGACGTATCAGCACGTACACTAGTCTGCCTTAAACTCTAGAATCTTATATCTATCATTTAAGAAAAAAAAATTCAAAATTGGTTTAATATTAACAAAATAACAGCTTATTAATTTGAGCGTGCCTTTTTGAATATTCGATAATTAATGGGCGTAGTGTATGTGTATTTAAATATTTTATTTCTTATAATTTTAAGTGACAACTTGTCAAAAATCGAAAGTAAAAAGTCGTAGTTTCCAAAAACAAAGCATGGTTGCTAGGCAACACATTACAGTATCTGATACTGTAATGTTCCATTTACCGGCCGCATATGAGTACAGGGTAAGTAGATTTACTGGACAGGATGAAATAAACAATTTTTACAATTCTCCTTGGTCATCGGAGCACTACAAGAAGTTCTATCAATATTTTTCCGCAGGTGCCCCATGTTGTTGTTTTAAGTATACGTATAATATTTCGTGGAATGGCATTGCCATACAACCGAAAACTTCCTCAGACATCGGCTGCCAATGCAAATCTCTATCGGTAGCAAGAGCAGGTCTCACATCTCAACAAAGACTTGGAAGAAATTTTGTCTTGGGGTGACAGTACTCAAGTAGAATTTATTGCTGAAAAAACTCAGGCGGCAGTGTTTTTTAAAAAGTTAATGTTGAAGAACCGGATATAGTCATGGCGGGAGACTCGATTGTCTTGGCTTTGACAATTCATTTTTTGGGCGTCAATTTGGATAGTACATATTGTCTTGGCATAGTCACGTTGCGACCATTGCTAAGGCAGCCTCACAGAACCTTGGAATAATTTTCCGAACTATAAGAACCTCTATACACTCCAACAACTTTTAATGCTCTATAAAGTCAAAATTCAACCATCGCTGGAGTACTGTTCACATATTTAGAGCTCTGCTCCTAAACATGCGCTGGGATTGCTGGATTCCATTCAAAGAAGAGCCATTCGCTTGATCGGTGACCATAGTCTGACAAACAACCTCAAAAGCCTTGAACATCGAAGACAAGGTGGCGACGGTGTCCCCTAGATGGGAATTATTCTGAAAGGTGGATAGGCAGAGGTGGACCAGTAGCCTGCCCAGCGAGATCGTCGAACTTAAATCCACTTGATTATTATTGTTGGGGTCATATGTGCAACATAGCTTATACAACGAAGGTGGATAGCCTTGAACATCGACGGCAGGTTGGAGACTTCAGTCTATTTTACAAATATTTTCATGGCAAGTGCTCAACTCAGGTTGCCCGCTTGATCCCACCCAGAGCGGTGCATGGTAGAAATAGTATAATCTCCAAGGATTTAATACCAACGTAAATCATTTCCTGCGCACACGCAGAGCACCATAAAGGATTAATTCCTTAGTGCTGTGCCTTATTATAAAAAGAAAAATGTAAAAAAAGTATCTGATTAATTAACATTTATTATAACCCAGTTATAATATACATGCTAAAATTCTGTTGGTTGAGTATTAAAATTTAAAGATAGCTTTTGATATTTTTCCCGCTTTGAGGATATCCAATGCTTTCTTGTAATCCTTGAGGGCGAATACCTGTATTCCCAATTTCTCGTAGTCGATGTATCTGGAGCCCATTGCCTCAATAAAACCGATGGCTTTCACGAAGCTGTACGGGTTGACATTGACGGCAAATATTTTTAATTCCTTTGAGTACATTTCAAATGGGGATACACTAAAACAAAAATAAGAATCCATTGATAACTTTTTTAGTAGAGTATCCAGACAAATAACATTTTATTCCATCCTACAAATATTGAACCAACCTTATCCTGCCATGCGGTGAAGCAATACCGAAAGCACATAGTTTTCCTCCCTTGTCCAGAAGACTTATACCTTGTTCGATTGCGGGACAAAAACCACTACAATCAATAACCACATCAAAGAGGTAGGCTGGATCAGCTTCATTGTTACTCTTCAACTGGTTTGGACTAACGAGATTAAATCCAGTTTCTGAAATACAGAATATTTTAACTATATACAGGGTGTCCGGAAAATACATGTACAACGTTTGACGACAGACTCCTGACGTCAGAATAGGTCGATCTAAGCCGACTTAGTTATATCCAAAATTGTCTCGTTTAGCCGGTAAAGGGCGTCAAAAATTTGTAAAAATATTGGTTTTTCCTAAATTACGTGAAAACCTGTTAATCGATTTTAACGATTTTTAATAGGTATGTAGAATAATACTATAAAATGACGTTTTCTAGTAGTATAGTCACCGGTTGTAAATAAGTGGAAGTGTTATAAAAGTGATATAATACGTCAACATTTCTCCTGATTTTTTATATCAACGGCGTTATGACAACCCAGATATTTTTGTGGAGTGACTGGATGTATTTGGAAGCTATTTTACCTCCTCAATATTTTTCGTTGGATGAGCAATTTTGCCAGAAAAAAAATATTTACAATTACCTGCATACATGAATTATTAACAGTAATAATAAAACAAAGTACAACAAAGTTGGAAGTATGTATTAAAAATATTGTAAGAAACTGAATAAAACGAAAACATTACTTAAGCAAATGTATAAAATGACCGCCATCTTGCTGAATACACTTTTTAACACTCCTTAAAAAATGATATTGGACCCTATTTAATGTCTCGGGGTTATTAAAATGGTTGCCTGCATTTAAAATCCGCGTCTATAAATCATGGCGTGTGTTTACCGGAGTCTTGTAAACTTCTGTTTTAATAGCGTCCCACAAAAAGAAGTCACACATATTTAACTCCCGAGAACGTGGTGGCCATTTTACTGGTGCATCATTGCCCCTTCCAATCCATCGGTTGAGATATTGATGGTGTAAGTATTGCCAAAAAGCACCGAAAAAATGGGGCGGGGCACCATCATGCATATACCACATTTCCCTCCGAAGTAAAAGGGGCAAATTTTCCAGAAGAATTGGTAATGTGTCTTGCAAAAAATTTAAATAAATATTTCCATCTAACCTGTCTGGAATAACAATAGGACCAATAAGGTAGCGATCAATAATACCTGCCCAAATATTTAATTTAAATTGATGCTCATGATGTGCAACTTTAATGGCATGTGGATTTCCATCGGAATAAATATGTTCGTTGTGCAGATTGGTTACTCCAGATCTTGTAAAGCACGCCTCGTCAGTAAACAATATTTTTCTACAAAAATTTGGATCACGGATTCTTTTGTTTCTAATAAATTGACAAAATGTAAGCCGCATGGGGGGATCAGTCGGTAAAAGTTCCTGGACTTTTTGCACGTGATATGGATGTAACAACTGTTCTTTTAAAACCTCATTGACAATCGTTTTAGGAGCATGTAATTCACGTTCTAAGCGACTGGTACTTGGTTCTTCTTCAACTCTTTCCAGAGTGTTCTCTTCTGTTTCCACAGTTCGAGTTGTATGCATACGACCCCTGCCTTCAAATTTTTTCTCAAAGCTGCCCGTTTCCCGAAGATGACGCTCGATATTGGCAAATGTTTGGTGGTTTGGTATTCGACGGTTAGGAAATCTCTCCATGTAAACCCTAACACTCTGACGCCCATTTCCTTGACGAAACCCGTATACCAGGAGCATGTCAACCTTCTCAGAGTATAATTTTCCACGTTTAATGGTAAAATGAACTTGTGATTCAAGAGTGTTGATAGTATACTTTAGTCAGTTTCATAGACTGGTGACAATTTGTCAATAACCGTCAAATTATAAAATGCCTTAGCAACAAGGCCACTAAAAAAAATATTGTTACAGGTCAGCTTAGATCGACCTATTTTGACGTCAGGAGTTTGTCGGATTTCCGAACATCCTGTATAGTTGTATTCTGGAAACTGATCGTTTCCTGACTTTCCAGAGGACCATCAGTCATAGCAGAAATATATTTAACACTTATAATCATATACTTACCTAGTTTCTTTATGAAATTGAGTCTGTCTACATTAGGTTCAGAAACGGTGACTTTCCTATGTCCTTGAAGATGTAACAAGCAAACCCATAAGTTGCCTATTATACCAGCTCCAATGACGAGAATTCGTTTTCCTACGGGAACTGGACTGAGAAGATCCCATCCATGGGATAAACAGGACACAGGTTCAGTTAGAGCACCTGAAATAGAAAAGAATTGTAGACAAAGACAGCTACAAATTTATGTACTATATACGTAGTTACATTACATATTTCTACAATATTTTATTTTTAAAGTAAAAGCTCTCTTTCACCTCCATGGAAATAGTATTTAGGTACCTCTAGGAAATATACAAGACATGTGGGTTTTCTCTAAGTAAAGAATTTAAACATATTTCTACCTTGTTCCAATGATATTGTGTCTGGCAATTTGGAAATGGTGTTCATTGGAACTACAGAATAATTGGCCCAACCTCCGTTCCTGTAAAGACCAATTGTGTTGGCGATTGCTCCGGTTTTGCAATAGTTCGGGTTTCCTGAATGACAAAAGTCACAACAACGACAGCCACTGTAAATAAAATAAGTAAAGTTGATAACCTGTTCAGCAAAACAATAGGTAGTTATCTTAATGTTTATTTTTATACGTAGAGGAACGTATGCACTTGGGCATTGTATTTATTTATTTCAGTTGTTATCCAATTGGTTTTCGTTTGTTCCAGATAAATATTGACTAAAAATGGTGCTAGACTATCATAGGACCCTAGGGTCAAGAAATTACAGAAATTATTCGGAAGAAAATATCGAATATTAATGTCCCTCGTGCCACACCTCAGCAGAAGCTCCTTGGAAGAAATATGAACCCATCTTACCTAAGTTAGAAATGAGATCAGACCACATAAACCCTACATTTCGCTATGACATACCATTCAAAACCGTCATCGACGAACGGGATGCGTGGAACAATAAAACATCAGATACTCCTGGGGCAATAATCTGGTACACAGACGGCTCAAAAACCAAAGATGGTACCGGAGCAGGGATAAACGAGGTAAGACCGAAGAGAGATGCTTATTTCTTCGTGGGTAGGTCCCCCACGGTGTTCCAAGCGGAAATCTACGCCATTCTACAGTGTGCGTATGAAAACAATATGAGAACTTATCTTAATAAGCATATCCAGATATAGTCCGACAGTCAAGCAGCCCTTAGAGTTCGAAAATGTAACAAGTTGATATCAAGACTGGCATAGTGTTGAAGAGAATCTCGACGGTGTCACACTGTCACAATAAACAACGAAATTGTTGTTAGGAACTTATAGGTACTTCTCTCATCGACCTTCTCAAAAAGATCGAGGGATAGGCTCCAAGAATCAAAAGAGAAAGAGGGGTAAGAAATCCAACCGGGTAAAAATTTAGCTAAAGCTTCACCAACTCTTGAACCATAAGATTCACTAACTTTTTATTCAAACTTGGCACATGGGTTTACTATATCGGCCTCTTTAAAAAATTATGATGCAATTTTTCTCTAAAATGTACAGGGGAGCCAATATTAAGCCACCTCAAAATCTACTGGGATTTCCTATGTTTAACTAAGCCATGCATTACTCGAGCTAAACTGAAGTTTCCAACTCTGCTGTACAAAACCTTTTGACGAAACTTTCACTAATATGACATTTTGATTCTCTCGTAAACGACGACATATTAATTCATGAACCTTTGGGTGGATTTTAAACAAGCATTTGAGTAACAAGCGATTAATTTATTTCAGAATTTTTGTTAGTACAAAAATGTACGTATTTTATATTTTTTTAAATTATGAACAACTAAATATTATCATGAGTAACCAAATAATTGTGATAAATGTCACAGACCGGAATTGCATAATCATAGTAGATTAGTAACAATAATCAGTTTTCTATCTTTATACTGTCAACGAAGGTTAGTTTAATGATAGCTGAATAAAAGAGAAAAAGTTACATTGCATGGTTCAAAAATGCTGATTAAAATTCATATTTTTTCTACCACCCTTAACTAAAGATAAAAAACTTGATATACTCTTATCAGTAAGTGAAGATCCGCATTCTTCAACTATAATACCTTAGCGCGCTAGTAACGATGTTCCTAGAGCTTCCGTAAAGAGACTTTTAAAAGGCAAGGAGTATCAACCGTATACAGTGCATATTGTACAGGAACTTCTTTTTTGGTACCATGAGATCCGCTTTTTCAGACCTTTTACAAAAAACGTATTCTCTTTGAAAACGGCTAATTTTATAGAAACAAATGTAGAGTACCTTTTTTAAAGAGGAATGACTACACAGTAAAAAATATCCACCTGGTAAAAATCATTTCAGGAGTGGTAAAAAAAGTAGTGTTAATGTTAACACCCGGATCAACATAATTTACCACATTTTTACACACATATGGGACCAAAGTTGTTGTATTAAATTTGCCTATGAATTTAACTCTCTAAAAAGTTAATTTTGTTGAATGGGTGTTATTTATTTCATTTTACACTCTATCAGGAAATTTTAATACAAAGACAATTAATAACACCATATTAGCGTGTAAATAAACCCCGCTAGAAGGTTATTTTAACACTTTGAGTGTAAAACTTATTCTTTAATCGTTTTTTTACACGGCCCAGGGTAAAATTATCTAAACTCATGTTACCGAAAAGGCAGGCGGCAACAAGTGGTGCGAAATTCTAGGAATTGACAGATGCATGACGCCGACGCTACATGCAAATTCACCTTTCAAGTCAGTCTGATTGTGCTCTTTGAACGTGATATAGAATAATGTTATATTTAAATTAAAATATAGAAACAAAGCAAAGTTCTTTAAAGTGTCAAATGAGAGTGCCTCTTATGAGGATCTTGTTAAATTGGATAAGCATATTAACGAAATTTAATGGAAACCTTACTAATAAGTACGCCATTTTTAAGAAACTAAGTAGGTATTTACATTGCTACAGTTTTCCCTTTAGTTTTTAAATTATTCTGATATAAGCTTATAATATAAATGTATTCCTTTTTTATATAAATATTTAGGTACCTACCTACATACTTTACTTCATAGATCTCTTAATAAATATACGATTAATATAACACTCGTCATTTTCATTCTTTTATATTGTTCCAAAGCATACTTTTATTTAGTTGTTTAGTGTTCTAATTATACATATATTTATTATGTTATTTGTTTTATTAAGCTTAACAATGAGGTACATTAAACGTAGATATATATATATGTGGAATTCTCAAAATTTGGGAACCACTTGATGTAACAGTAATTTTTTTCGGAATATTCAGCTTGTTTCGACTAACTCCTGTCAAGATAATTTAATTAATGGAGTATATTATTAGAACTACTTAATACTAAAATGATTTAAATAATAATAACTAAGTTGTTGGCAGTACAAGGTTCCCAAAGTCAACTCCGAGGCTGTAACTTTAATGTTTTTCAAGGTATTCTCGATATTAGCCAATATAAAATTGGAATTAAAAAATCTGGAACAACTTAATATAAATAACAAAATATAGGAGGTTTATTCTATGATCACTTTATTAAAGTTTATCTTGAATCAATGTTTCGATATTTGAGGTTCAATTTTGTATCCAAGTTTTCGCATCAACACCGAGGTTGCATGCATTTCTCGAAAAATTATGGCCCGAATTGTAGTTTTAGAATACCTAAGTAGTGGGGATTCCAGCTGAATTTCAGTCATAGAAAAAAGAAACAAAGTTTGTTTCTTTTTTCTATGATTTCAGTTGAGACCAAGCAGCGAAAGTGGGTAGACGTTCGAGTTCTTTTGTGATCTTTGTGTAACCTTAAAGTGGCTGTAAGGTAAGCGTATGTTTTTATAGCGTCAACACCGTTCCAATCATAAAAATATTATTATTATTTTATTTCTTTAAATAACTGATATAAAAAGTGTGTTTTGGTGTATTTGTTGTACTATTTATCCTAAAAATTCAATTCTATAGTTATATATCGGTTTTTGTAGATAAAAACGTATAAACATCAACTCCGAGGCAATCACCTCCGAGGTATATAGTAGCCTCGGTGTTGATGTTGTGCCTCGGAGTTGATGTGACTTTACAAATAAGTTACTATAAAGTATAAATAAGTTAATAAAGCAATGGAAAAAAATAAACATAAATTTTCACAGACAATGGCCTCTAAGTCCGAACAAGAAAAGAAACGAAAACGAGAACGAAAAACAGAATTACAACGCTTAAGAAGGATAAAGTTGAAAAACAAACCGGAACTATATGAAAAAGAGAAATCCAAGGAATGAGAAAGATGGAAAAGGCGAGTAGAGTCGAACAAAATAAAAAAAATTCGAGAAATTGGGCAAACAGTTCACGCCAATATAGACAAAAGAAAAGAGAACTAAAGGCAGCGGAAGAAAGATTTCTTTTTGACATTACTCCTCCATCCACCCCAGTCCCAATAGAAGAACGGAGAGACTGGGCAGATATGATATTGGTAGAAGAAGATTTAGGAGAGATAGTGCAAGGGCCTACAGGGCCATTAAAAAATTAAAAAGAGCGGTTTATTCATTAAGGAAAAGGTACTCTAAGTATAAGACAAAATATTATAGATTAAAATCTACGCTAAAAAAGAAAACTTCTCCTATTACATCAGTAGAAGAAATTCTAAAACAGCAAAAAGTTTCAATTATAGTAAGAAATTAGCTGCTATTGCATGAAGCACGGAGCGCACAACTATGTAACAACTATAATTCGCTAAGGAACAAACGAGGTAAGCAAATAGCGCGAAAGCTATTAAGCGCAAACATTATCAAGAACTACAAGTTAAGAAGTCAAATAGCAAAAATTTTATTAAAAACGAAAGCTTCGTAAAAAAACATCAAAAGAAAAAAAGAAATTTTTAAAAATAAACATGGAATCTGATTCAAGGCTAGCTTCAAAAATAAAAGATTTCTTGGAACGAGATAGCAGCAGCAGATGAGCAGCAGACTATGCCCAGGAAAACTCGATACCATTACAAGAAAAGGCCAAAAGAAGCAAAAAAGACTAATGAACACATCTCTGAAGATATTGCATAAAGATTTTATAAATGAATTTAATATTATGATAAGCTATGCCCATTTCTGTAGAAATAGACCATTTTGGGTGGTTTCACGAGAAGTGAATAAAAGAGATACTTGTTTGTGTACAGCGTGCGAGAATATGGAGCTACTTGTAAAGAAAATGAAGAAGTTTTATGCTGGTCTTGTATTGAAAATATTAGATGAAAAAGAAGGATGTGAAGTAAAATATTTAAGAAAGTCAAAGGATGCGTATTTTGTCTTCCCTGATGTAGACGACATTGGCATTGTAGATAAAGGGGATATTGTAAAAAAAATGGAAATAGAAAAGATTGATAAACGAGGCCATCATTTCTTCGAAAGGTCAAACTTTTTAAAATACAATATTTCGTAATCGCTGTTATTTTAAGACTAAGAAAAAAGAATAATTTTTATATACCTCTTTCGTTGCAACCTATTATGTTAGTTTTAAGAATATATTTTTTGTTTATGCGTTTGTTACATATTAAACTGGTTGAGCGTTAGCATATTATTATGTTCAATATAAATAAAAGTTTTGCAGGATATTCACTATTTGTTGTTAATTTAGTTAGGTACTGCAACTAACACAATACGTTGTGGATATGTAGATCAACTCCGAAGCACAATTCTATCAACTCCTAGGCTTGGTGGTAATCAATGAGCTAGATAGATTTTGATAATATTTAAATCAGTAAAACAAAAGGTTATATTTTTTTTTTGGAATTCTACTCTTTTGATCGGTATGCAAATAATACGAAGCGAAAAACTGAAACATAAGTCAACTCCGTAGAAAAATAATCAACACCGAAGCCACAATGTATATTTTTTTCGAAAAATACTGAAAAATGATCTTTGCTGCATATCAGTGTTTATTAAGTTCAGTACTTTGAGTAACATATCTTTAAAAATATCATTTTGGAAACATATTTTTTTTCAGTTTTCCATTTACCAAATGGTTCCCAAATTTTGAGAATCACACATTGTTTAATTTACTAAATTGTAAACTATATAATAGGTGTGTCATTTTGTTCAACTAGTTATAATAATAAGTGTGAAAATAATCACAGGGTTTCCAGTTCTGTTGTGTTGTAACCATAATTTTGTTTATAAATAAACGATAAATAATACTCGATATTGTCATTCATTTAACAAACCTTTTCCAAGCGATCTGAAGATTTCCATATATTAGGGGCTACTACTTTCGGCTTTGATTAAGTCATTCAATTATGTATCAAACTAAGCAGAGGTTAATAATGTAAAACATCTTGAATGCATAATTTTTTACATTTTAATTATAAACGCCCGGTTAGTTTGATACGGGATTAAATGACTTAATCAAAGTGGAAAGTGTTCTAGATGGGTAGATTATTTTATTACACTCACTATAGTAAAGTCACACCCAAATAAAATACAATTTACACTACAATAATACGATATTTACCACTAATTAATCACAAATTACTATTAAAAAATGGTTTACTTACACCTCTCATTATTTCTTTTACACCCTAGAAGGATAGGTTTACAATCTGTGAGTTTAATTTACACTCGATAGTGTAAATGTACCTACCCATAAATAAGAAGACTTAACACTCATCAAAGAGTAAAAAAAACGTTCAAAAATATCTTTTTTACCAGATATGCTGATTGGTTAATATACCCTATTGAGTGTGGTCCTATGTACCACCATTGAGTGTACCACAACTATTCGCCTAAAACTGGGACACGCTTGCTACCCAACACATCTATGTAACATCCGTATTTTACCCTCTGACAGAAGTTAGATGCGATCTTGAACATATCTTTTTCGAATGCAGAAAATATTCTGCTTATATCAGCATATCTTACAACGACCTAATACGGGTGTGTAAAATTAAATGTTCCTTCAATATCCTTCACTTTTTGTCCTTACAAAATTAAAATTAGATAAGGTTCTTGTTGAGCACTTACATAAAGTTAAAATAGAATTATAAGGTAAAACATTAGAATTACTATTCATATATTTTCCTTATGTGTTTCTCCCCCTTTTAAGTGATCTTCTGGATTGTCTTTTAAAACAAAAGTCGCCTTGACAGACCCCAGTGTCGTAAAGCGTGTGTCCTTGTTTATGCGTTTACTTTTTCTGCATAGTAATATTATTTGAAATATTAAGAAATTTCACTGTGCTACTGGCTTTTCAGCCAAATGCCAATAAAAAATTCATTCTACCTAGCTCATAAAAATTATAGCTTTAATTCCATTGAATAATTATAATCTAATAAAGTGTGTTAGTAAAACTGGATTTTCTCGAACGTGTAGGCAGGTACATCATTATTACCTAATACCGAATCATGCTTTCAATAGCCGAAAATTAAAGTTTAAAGCTCGACTACCAAGATAACGTCCAGATAAATCCTATTTAATTACTTTAATCTCGACTTAGTATCATATTTTTTTTTTTATTGATATACAAGTTACGTAAGAAGTTAAAACTATATTTTTCACAGCTCACCAAACCAGATCACCTCTTAAGACGACCTGGCTGATAATTGAAGAGTTGGGTCAACTGATAAATATGAATAAATAATGATAAACACGCAAAAATAAAATGTTCCAACTAGCTTATCTTTTCACGTTTCTCATCCTTAGGGCTAGATAATAGTTTTAGTATGTAGGTATAGGTATAGTATATACACAGCACACTTTCTTTCAGAAATATCTCTGATATATTTCGAATGTCTCAAAAACACAACCTTTCATATCAGTATTGCTGAAACATTTCAGATTCATTACACCCAAAATAACAATTGACACACCCTGCCTTTGACACTTGAGGGGCCAGAAGCATAAAAATCAAAAACGGGTTCCTTTCATTTTTATGTTTTGTTTGTGACATTGTATCAATAATTATTACTAGATATTGTTATTTGTGGGTGAACTGTGCCACTACCGAATAATTTTGTTATGGATAATAAAACTGAGCTAAGTCTGCATTTTAACAATAGGTATATTAATAATTTTGAGTTAGGTTCATTTTATGATATTCCCCGCTTTAATTTATTTATTAAACTTGAGTTGTTACTGTTGTGAATTAGAATATTGGACAGTAAAGGGACAGAAGAACATTTTTTAAATTACAAAAACACTAATAGGATGGTAATAAAAGATGCAGTAAGGCATCATTTCCCTCAGGGACAGAACTAAGGTACAAAAAATTGTTGCACTGTGGCTGTCGCAGTGCAAAGCTCGTTTGTCCCGTGAATTGTAAGAACTTTCAATAGGTACCTATACATATAAGTTGATAACAAATTTTGGCTAAACTTTCCCCTCTTTATGTAGTTTTAATAGTGTGTATGTATCAAACATTGATATACGCAGCGTCCTTGATATATTAGACATACCCTATTTCGATATTCAGCTGTTTTCGATATATCACAATCTAATAGTTATTTTTGTATTAAGTGCGTGAAGTGAGTGTTTTTTTAATGGCATATGAGAGTGTCAATTTTTTGCCGAGACCGCAGGTCGAGGCGAAAAATTCTCTCGAATGTGCCATTAAAACACGAATTTCACAAACGAAATACAAACAACATTTTTTGTACAACTGAAAGTTTGAATTAATCGGTAAAATTGTATATTATAATAAAAATTTTACCATATAATTTCACATAATCAAGTTAACAGCCCTGTCGTTACTATAGAAATGGTTTGTTGGCACGTTGCTTGTTTTGTTGTCATACGTTGATAGCTGTTCATATTTATTGCAATTTTTTAAATAAATAGTATAAGTACTTAAAATGGATGTAGATTACGATAGTGATAGCGAGATTCCTTCAGATATAGCCGATATAGCAAATTCGGCTATAGCTAACATGTTACCGGCGAAATCAAAATTTATATACGAGAAAAATTATAACCAATTCCGTGAATGGTGCGGCAAGAAAAATATACAAAAAGTGTCTGAAAAGGTACTTATATGCTATTTTGAGGAGAAATCAAAAACTGTAAAACCTTCTACTTTATGGAGTGTCTACTCAATGTTGAAGAGTACATTGAATGTTAAAGAAAATATTGATATAAAGAAGTTTTCAAAATTGGTGCCTTTTATTAAGAACAAAAACGTCGGATACCGAGGGAAGAAATCTAAAGTTTTATCGAGAGACGATATTAATAAATTCATTCAAGGAGCTGATGATGAAACAAATTTACTTTATAAGGTACAGATGATCAAAATTTTGTATTATTTCAGTAATTTCAATATTTTTTTAATTGTAGGTTGCGTTAATTTTGGGAATCAGCGGTGCTTGTCGCCGTGAAGAATTATTGAAGGTAACTATTGATGACATTGAAGATACCGGGTCTATATTGATTGTTAAAATACCGGATACAAAGACCTATTGCCCAAGAATGTTTACCGTTTCAAATTCTGATTATATTGAGATATATCGCAAGTATAGAGTACTAAGGCCGTCCCATACACACAAAAAGAGATTATTTTTAAAATATTCAAGAGGAAAATGTGTTGACCAACATGTGGGAATAAATAAAATAGGGGAAATTCCTAGCTTGATTGCAAAATGGCTGGGAAAAGAATTGCATAAGAGCTACACAGGTCACTGTTTTAGGAGGAGTTCTGCAACTCTCTTAGCCAATGCAGGGGGTAACATGACATCTATAAAACGCCACGGTGGTTGGAAATCTGCCGCCATAGCAGAAGGATATATAGAAGATAGTTTGAGTAATAAAATTGATATTTCTAATAAATTAAATTGTTCCTCTACTTCCAAACAAATCAATATAACTGATACAATTGTGGACTCAACTTTTCAAGGAATATCTAGCGTTTCTGATCAGCAGCAAGGTGGACTAGCTTCGGGAATTAATATTGGAAGCAATTGTTCGAACTTCACCATCAATTATTATTGTAACAAATGAGATTTTTTGGTAGTTGGTAATTAATTAGTAAATTTGTACAAAAAAATTCAATACATTTTTTAAAAAGTAATGTTTTATCGTTTTTTTTGTAAATCATTTTTCCAGTTAAAAAAAGTCTTTTTTTCACTGTTAAAAAAACAAAAGGTTTACGTATCGATAGCGATGAAAAAATGTCAACTTTTTTTGACAGTTGTACAAAAACAATAATTATGGCAATTTTCATGGAATTAATGAATGGGAAGAAAATACGGAAACTTATTACCTTTATTGTAGTAACCCTGGTTACCAAGCACATTATTGTACTTTTTCGCCACTGTCATTTTATTCTAAGTGACAGTATTGCCAAAAAAAGTTACGTTGTATTGTTAGAACGACACGTTTTAAGTAAAATGCACTGAAGTGAAAGAGCGCGCATAGAAATCTTCATGATGGTTGGCTATGGCGATAGAAAGAGATCTACATTTGAAGTATGTGAATTTTTTAATAATGTTCATCGAGAGCGAACGCCGATATCAAGGTCTATAGTAAGTAAAATAGTTTTAAAATTTACAGAAACTGGATCTGTGCGCAATAAACTAAAAAGTGGCTGTCCCAAAATTTGTGATGAAACTAGATTAAATGTTTTACTGTCGTATCAAGACGATCCCCCCATTCCAGCACTCGTCAAGTGGATCGGATTCAAAATATTGGTTATAAATCTGTACAAAATATTTTTCATATGGAAAAATATCATCCTTACAAAATTTGTCTTGTCCACGAACTAAATGCGGATGATTTCGATCGACGCCTTCAGTTTTGCGAGAGTATGCAAAACATCTGCAATAATGAGGAAAATTTCGCGCAGAATATTTTATTTACTGATAAGGCTACATTCTGCCTTAATGAAACAATCAACCGACATAATTGTAGAAGAGAATCCTCACTGGATGCAAGAGGCCCATACACAGCATCCACAGAAGCTAAACGAATATATGGGCCGGAACCTTACGTAACAGAATATTAGGACCTTTCCTTTTCGAAAAAACGTTTAACGGAGAGAGGTATTTGGAGTTTTTGCAGTTTCAATTAGTTTCTGCTTTAGCTGGCCTATATCCAGATCACGATGAACAAGATAGTCCTGAAAGAATCATTTGGCTACAACAAGACGGTGCACCGCCCCATTTCGCCGCATGGGTACGAGAATACCTAAACGAGGTTTTCCAACATAGATGGATCGGTAAAAGGGGAGAAATAGAATGGCCAGCTCGCTCACCCGATTTAACACCCCTAGATTTATTTTTGTGGGGATATTTGAAAGAAAGAGTGTACAAGAACAAGCCATCGGATTTAGAGACATTAAAACTGATAATACAACATGAAACTCGACAAATTCCTGAACAGGTTATTGGGAACGTTCAAAACGAATTTGTTTTACGTTTAGGACACTGACAAATTTTCAATGGCCATCAATTTGAACATTTAATTAAGAACTCTACTTTTTATAATCAGATTTAAAAGCTGTTATTGTTTAGATTGTGATATATCAAAAACAGCTGAATATCGAAATAGGGTAAAATTGGGTGGCTTTGGGCCATTTTTTTTTTTAACTACTAGTAGTTTTGTAATTTGGATAGTTAAAAATATTAATCTTGTACTCAACTGTTAGTCTTGATCTATGTTTCCATTATTTCTATTAAAAATACTATTTTTTGAACGTATTGTATTTTTTTATTTTTAAAAACAGGGTGGCCAAAGTCAGCACAGCAAGTTATGTGAATTTGGCCACGTTTTGAAAACCGTGTTTAAGCAAAGAATAAGGACCTGTAATGCGTCTTTGGCCATTAAAAAGCATTTTTAAATATATGGTGCTATAAAAATCATAAGAATGGGGCAATAAATACGCACTATATGTGAAAATATGTATGGCGCCACTTGCTTCTACAAATCCAAAGTTTTGGGGGCTAAATTTTTCGCACATTTTTTTATAGTAATATAATTGTATGGCGTTAACAGAAGAACAGTCTTCTTGATAAAATTGCATGCAGAACCGGATATTTACATTTAGACCTTAAATATTTTGCATCAAAACATTACAACAAAAATGTTACTTTCTGATTACAGTCTTACCAAACAAAATATTTTTTTTGGCCAAAGTCACCGTAACGGCCAAAGTCACCCAATTTTACATGTTACATGAAAAATGTAGAATTCAAATATCGAATAAAATTTGGGGTATTTCATTTAAAAAATTAAAGTTGACGTGACTTCCTGAGCAATCCTGTATAATACTAAAAATTTTCAAAATTTGTAAAAATGAGAAATAATTTCGACGGGTCCGAGCGTTTTTCGAGAATATACATGGTTATGAAAATGTTGGGGGTGTTCCATTCTTTTTGCCCTCGCTGTATACATAGCTGCCAACTCTTATTGTCATATTTCGAAATTATTATTTGATAATACATTAAATGTAATTAGAATAATTTGTAATCATGATATGTAGGTATTTTTCAAATTTGTTAAGTTTTGTAAATTTATAATGCATGCTCGGTTAAGTAAACAGCTCTGCTGACCTTCGCCGAGGTTAAAATAAAGACGTTTCTATCTATCTATCTAGTTATGGTGTCTTGATATTTGTTTTACAAAAAAAAAGCGAGGATTCATTAATTAATTCTATTTTAAATGCTTTAATTTTGCAATGGGAAAACATATACTACAGGAACAAGTGTAAACTTGAATATTTGAACTGCGTCACCTTATTTTTTTAACAGATGCATGAAATATGGCATTTTCTTGCAGAAATCGGAAAAATACAATTTTTTTTGTTAAAGGAAACGTAGGGGGAATTGTTTTTAAAATATGAACAAAATTAATATAAAATCGATTTAAGACGTTTCTTTGCAAAAGTCGATCTTTATTGAGAAACAGTTTAATTTACATTGCGCCTTTTTTATAAGTTCTTTACGAAAAGTATGTTAAATGTCGACGCAAATGCCTGATAATCGAATAAAGCTTTCTGGGGGCCCAATACAGAAAAAGAAGAATTGGTAAAGAAGGCTAGTGGTTCACTAAAAACATTTTTAATCCCAGCAAGATCGCATGAGGCGCCATCAAGTTCCCGAAATGCAAATGTGACGGAGGCCGAAATCACAAACCCAAAGGAAGATACTTTAATAGCAGAACCAAGTCCTGAAACCAGTGAAACCGTGACCAAAAAGGCCTAAGAAGATCGGGATTGGCTGGAAGAAGTATGTTCTGAAGATATTCTTCATGTTTCTTATAAAGATAATGTTTCTAAGGATCCTAGCTCTTGCCTTTCGGTACTATCGAACAAAATTAAGTTAACTTTAGTAGAGTTAGGCCCTATCCAACTCTCAGAAGCGAATGTAAACTTTCCTTTAAATAAAGATAACAGAGGTTTCTTATATATTTATTAAAAAAAAAATTTTGTACCGGGAAATAATTCTAAATAAAAAGAGTGTGTATTTTGTGTTCCTTGCAAATTATTTAAAACGTCATGGGGGGGGGGGGGGCATACCCGCATTGAACTGACCGAAGACGATATTTTTCAAGAAACCTCGAAAATTCACTGAGAATTGAAAATTTTTGCAACTCGCTTTTTAATTTTGAGTAAATCATGTCAATAATAAATGGATGAAGTTTTGACATTTTCTATTAAAAAGTTATACCCAATTGTGATTGTTGAAATCCCAACTTTGACACTTAAACCCCTTTCAGATACTATGAAACTATATATTTGTGTTGTTCTTTTTTTTTTTTATTATATTTATATTTAAAAGTATTAATTAATGTATTTTTAATTAACATAATTTAAGATTTGCTTGCCCCCCCCCCTCCACCCCTAAAACCAAATCCTAAAGTCATCACTGAACATAAAAACTATAAAAAATATAAAAACAAAAATATAAAATATTACGATTATTAATAAATTATCATTATAAACTATATGTAAAATAAAACATAATTTCAATAATACTGGTTTCATTTTTAATTTTTAGTTAACTCTTCTGAAATAGTACATTCCGCTTCTGACCCAATATCCCACCAGCATTCACCAGAGATATCAATTAGTTTATAAAAGGATACAAGATACACCCTCATATTACATTATGCCTCTCTTCCTCAGGTACACGCTTGGGTACCTGGTAAAACATAGAACATTAAGACTTATGTGATTTATTATTTTACTCTCTTTGATGGATATTCCGTTTAATTTATTCTTCCTTTTGATTTGAATGAAAACAAGGAATACCCTTTATTGTAATAATCTTTATAATAATCTTTACTATAGATAGGAAAGCAGAATAGATGCGCTAAAAGCTCTTAAATATAATCTAACAAAAATATATGATGCTATTCTGATATTACTAGAGACTCTAAAACTAGAAAATGGCAAATTCATGACTTTTGAAAATTAACTCGTTTAAATTTATTTGTTCTATTATTACATGGTATAATGTGTTAACAAAAGTTAATATCGTAAGTGAAGCTATGCAGGAATCGGATGCTACACTACCAAATATTATTTTAATTTAAGAGCAAACCAAAACATATTTATCTAATATAAAGTCAGATGACGGTTTTAGTGATATTTTAGAAGAGGCAAAAAATATTGGAGAAGACATTGATTGCGACACTTCATTTCCTCCGGTTAATTTTGTTAGACCCCCCCAAAAAACGTTTATTTGACTACGAATGTAAAGATGATACTCCAAAAAATCCCGAAGACCATTTCAAAATTAATTTTTACATGGTAATATTGGACACTGCATTATCAAAAATAGAAGAAAGGCTCGAACAAATAAAACATGACACAGTTTTCAATTTTCGCAACGACCTAAATAATTTCCTTGAAACAAATACCCCATTACCCCCTCCCCCCCATAAACTCGCCCTTGAGAGACATGTATTGTAATTTTCTGATCTGAAATAAAGGTAGGCTGGATGAAAATGACTTTTATCACTTATAATTCGAATTTCGCGCGAGTTTAGCTCTATTTCTTACATTTGCTATCTTCTTTTACTTTCCAAGAACACATATATCAATATTTCTTATTATAAGTCGAACCTTACTTCTGTAAATTGGCGCGAAAAATTAGGTGTTAGTCATTGTGTCTCCAAAAACGGGAATTTTAAAGGTAAGTTAAACTAATTATAATATACTAGATCTGTTTACCGGAGTAAGATTTTTTGGATGAATATATGTTTAAATAACTAGTAACAAGCCCCAAACATATTAACTTTTATTTTTAGGTACAAAAACAATATGGCCGGTTACTGGCATTATATTATAATAAAGTTTCGAGTGGTCGGCCACACTATGAGAAATGGAGCTAAAATTCGAAAAACTTGCCGAAAGTATGGTATACCACGTGCAACTCTGCAGGACCGGCTCGCAAGCAATAAGCCTCGATTAATGGGCACCAGATCCATATATAAGCACATACGTAATCATCAATAATCTTACATGCAATAGAGCGGATGCCGACGTCCACCTCCCCAACCGATGCTTTTAAAACAAAACGTGCGAAAGCTGAACCCTTCCACAAGTGTCATTTCGTCCAATGTTTGGAGATCATATTTCATGGAGAAGGATAGAGTACAAAATGAGAAAGAAGAATCAAGGAAAAGAAAAAGGGATGAGTTAGAACGAAAAAAAAAAGCGAAATAGTCAATAATACTAATAAAAAAAAGAAAGACCCAACGAAGGAAACGAGATTTTAGAAAAATGCTTTGAAAGAAATGTTGTGCTGATGAACTAGATAGCGATGCAGAAGCAGAAGGTGATAAGAATGTGGGATGTGACTTGTGTCCCAGGCGCATGGTTTCTAGATTGTGTATCTAGATTATAACTGCGATTTTTGCGAATACTTTTTTAACTTTACCTATACTTTTAAAAATGTCTTTGCATATTTTATGTATTCTTAGTAGGTACATTTAAGTGTTTTTTTTTATATTTTTAAAAACATAATTTTTGTGTTTTTTTATAATACGTTTTCCTCTTTATATTGACCAAATAAAAAAATGCAAGCACGGGTCTATGCTATATATCCATTAATTTATGACGACCGATTTCTAGTATAGGCATGTCCGACTACTAAACAATAAGTGGCCGACTACTGAAAAAAACTGATATTCTTCAGAACAACTTAAGAATAAAATATTTACGTACTTTTTCGAGTTATTATATCTCTTTCAATCGCTTATTGAATTTCCATACTTGACAAGGACACATATATTATTATTTCAAGTATTAAATGAACAGATTTATTTAAAAAACAAAAATAGTATGATCAAAAAAGGCCGACTACTAGCGCAGTCATCCTATGTTATGTTAAATACACAAATTTAATAACTTACTCATTTGGATCAATAGCTACTTTATCCCCTTTCTTGACGTGTGTAACTTCGGACCCAACATCCACCACAGTACCGGAAAACTCGTGTCCCAATGTCACTGTGTCATCACTACACGGGTACTCTCCCTATAAAATAATTAACATTAATACTACTACAAAAAAGTTTATATAAATTTGTAAGTCCTATACAAAGCCTTCGAATCGAAAATCGAACTGCGGTTTCGAATAGAAAGGAAAATAGTCCCCTATCATAATAATTTTTCACCATTAATAAAACTAAACAACACCCTGTATATATTAACTTACCGCTATGATATGAAGATCTGTTCCACAAATACCAGCATATGCAACTTTTACTAACACCTGGTTGGGTTTCGTAATTTCTGGAATGGGAAGGTTAACATGTTCCAGCTTTTTATTTTTAAGAGTAAGTTGAACCGCCTCCATTTTTGCCTACAAAAGCTCCAACTGTATAGCGAACCAACAGTCAACTGATGTGTTGAATTGCTTAACACATTCGCGTGAATCTTTAATATAATAATTTTATTATAATCGGATGGTCGTGCATTTATCTACTCACTATATAAAGACAGAGTCGGCCTTTGTATACTTTTGAGGGCTTTAAAACGTTTTCATACACATTGCCTATTTTTTGAAGCCAAAAGTTCTGCAGAAGACCTCTATATACTGAAGCTAGGAAGTCTTCAGAGACTGGCCTGCTGAGGTATAACAGGGGAAATGAAATCGACCCCTTCAGCAGCGATGGAGCGCCTTCTTAACCTCCCTCCTCCTCACTTGACGATACAAGGAGAGGCGAGAATGGGCCTCCACCGCCTTTAGATGATGCTGCCGACCTCCAGAGTAAAGAAGGTAGGTCACGAACTTATAAAAGACATAGCACATATGCCGGAGATGAAGATGAGATCAGACCACATGACACCAAAATTTGTTTACGACACACCCTTTCAGATAAGCATTCAAGATCGAATCGTGTGGACTAACCACGAACCAGATGTTCTGTCTGGAGCTCTGGTATGGTTCACCGATGGATCCAAGACTGAAAAGGGTACAGGGACTGGGATACACGGATTAAGACCAAGAAAAGACTTGTTATTTTCCTTGGGAAAACTCCCAGTTCCAGGCAGAAACCTATGCCATACTACAATGTGCATGGGAAAACAATAGAAGGGCCTACCAAAATATGCTCAGACAGTCAAGCGATCCTCAAGGCTCGCATGAGCCTGAAGGTAACATCAAGGCTAGTCTCGGAATGCCAGAATGAATGAGAACCCTGGCGAACAGACCGGGTCACAGAGGCATCCTTGGCAACGAAAGAGCAGACGAGCTCGCAAGGCAAGCATCAGCTGCACCATACATTGGTCCTGAACCAGCCCTAGAAGTGCCTAAATGCACAGCGCGAGAAGCTATTAAGCGATGGACCAAAAATGAAAACAAAGTCTACTGAAACAGCAGACAGGGACTCAATTATAGCAATAGAGTTATGGGGAGTATTGGTCCTAAACTCTCAAAATAGTTGCCTAACCTTAGCAGGAATCAACTACGAATAACAACGGGAATACTATAGCAGGACATATGGCTGTCAAGGATCACCTGAACAAAATGAAGATCTTAGCTGTAGGCTTTGCGGCAAGGATGGGGAAACTGTATGTCATGTTGTCTGTCAATGCGAATCCTTGGATCGCAGGCTCTATGCCATATTCGGGAAAGTAAAACTGGAACTGAATGAAATAACCACTAAATCATCAGTTGACGTGTATAAACTAATGCACGAAACCAAGATAACCGAGTGGGAACAATAAAACGATGGTTTGCACAATAGGCCTACTTATGGCCGCAGTGCTCCGGTTGAGGACGGGCCTAAGGAAGAAAGAAAAAGGTCCCCCTCCCCACTCCTAACTGCCGATCAACCGAATTTGGGTGGTTGGTTAAGTACTACTACTACTACTTGTGGCATTGAGACGTCCTCAATTTTTTACTTACAATATTTGTGAGTAACTGAGCCACCACAGCATATCTATAAAAAATGTTGGGTGAAGAACAAAATGGAATGGAAGAAGCTGCACCATCCAAGGCTATACTCTATCTATCTATCCCAATGGTTGACAGCACCGAATAATTATTCCCCAGTGTTTTGTAGGGATTTCACTATGGAGATCCCAACATTGGATAAGATTTTTAATGGTATAAGGCAAAATGAAAATTTACCCAACTTAGGAAGAAAAAAATTGTGGCAAACCCTTTATTTTTTTAAATTAAATTTTTCTTGGGAAAAACAAGACCGATAGCCATTCTTAAAGCATAGACAAGATATTATTTTTTAGAGATGACAGTATTCAAATGACATTGGCAGATATAGAAATGAAAAAAATAACATTTCTTATTTGGATGGAACCTGGCTCAACGAAGTACATTCCGTACAAAAGATATGACAGAATAAAAATATTCAAAGCTCTCGTCAAGCATTTATACAGTAACTTGGAATAAATTCAGTAAGTCCAGTAGGTATGGTTTTTATTTTGGAAAAAGGTTCGGACACGGGCATTGGTGTATTTAAAGCAACACCTTTCGACATTTCTTGACAGAGTTAAATGGTTATTGGGCAGAATTTTCGGGCAGATGAATTGGCAGAAGGGAACCCGTTGAATGGCCACCCAGGTATCCAGACCTTCTTCCCTTAGACCACTTTTTATGGGGGTAATTGAAAGCAAAATTTCTAAGATAAAACCGGCAAATGTTGAGGAGTTGAAAGCACGAATAAGACCTGAGTGTAGGTTAAATTCTCCCGAAGCTATTAGAAATGTTCAAAACTAGTTTTTCTTCCGTTTAGGATGTATTGGCAAATAATAAATAGACGACATTAGTAGAGGAAAACGGAGAGAGCGAGGCCAGGTGGTGCTGGTGGTGCTGGTGGTGCAACTAACCCAGGTGGTGCAGGTGGTGCGTTTTACGATCTAACCCGGGTGGTTCGGTGGTGCGTTTTATGATCTAACCCGGGTGGTTCGGTGGTGCGTTTTATGACCTAACCCGGGTGGTTCGGTGGTGCTGTTTACAAAATAACCCGAAATTAAACCCGACTTTTTACGACCTAACCCGGATGCTTTCGCGAGGCGGCTTCTCATCTAACCCTAACTTGATCCTTAATATTTATGAACTGACCCGAGATAAAACCCGACTTTTTACGACCTAACCCGGATGCTTTCATGAGGCGGCTTCTTATCTAACCCTAACTTGAACCTGAATATTTATGAACTGACCCGAGATAAAACCCGACTTTTTACAACCTAACCCGGATGCTTTCGCGAGGCGGCTTCTCATCTAACCCTAATTTGAACCTGAATATTTATGATCTGACCCGAGATAAAACCCGACTTTTTATGATTTAACCTTAGTGAAACGCCGCTGTTAAAGCGATATAGTAAAAAAAACTCGATTAAAATTTTATCTTGTTCGCTAGACCAATTAATTTCCAAATATTATAATTAAAACATACAATCACTACACTGGCGCACCGTCAAAAATCGTGCTTGCACTATCCCAACGTACAGAGCGTCCGCTTCAGAAAATACGGTGCCGTATTTTTTGCGCCGAACGCTCTGGAGGAACACACTCCGATTTGCAAGTACATACACGCTTTGTCGCGGCAAAGCTCGCCGTCAAATTACGGCCACTCTTTTGCGGTACCGCTTTGTAGGAAACCAAAGCTTTAGTGAAACGCCGCTGCCCCAGAACTCTGTCCATATTCCTCTACTGTGTTAATTTATGCGGGTAATAAAACCGACAAGGGTCGGATCGGCCTGCATACTTATAGAGGTAAAAAAAACCGCTTTAGAATGTTTTTGGTATATCTTTTTTAGATAATTTTGGGGGAAATAATTTGCCTGAGATGCCAATTAAAAAAGCCTACATTTAATTGTATTTTAGATTCTTGAATTTTGTACATGGATTAAAAATCTACTATTTCTTGAAATTGTATACATTATGTTAGATAATTATTAATATAATGTTATTAAGACTTTGTAAATATCTGTAAAAACTGTTCTAAATCGTGTCATTTCTGAAAATTGTATACTGAGTGTTTAGAATTTAGTAAAAAATTAAAAAAATGTTTTAATGTTATTAAGACCTGTGAAAATTTGTAAAACTGTACAGAATTGTATTATTTTCTGAAAATGATATACTGAGTGTTTAGAATTTAGTAAAAATTAAAAAAATGTTTTAAATTTGTTAAATCATGTGAAATCTTGTATAAAATGACTAGAACCGTTCTTAATCATGTCATTTCTGAAAATTGTTTACTGAGTGTTTAGAATTTAGTAAAAAATTAAAAAAAATGTTTTAACGTTATTAAGCCCTGTGAAACTTTGTAAAAAATGACTAAAACAGTCGCAAATCGTCCTATTTTCTTAAAAGTGTATACTGAGTGTTTAGAATTTAGTAAAAATTAAAAAAAATGTTTTAAATTTGTTAAATCATGCGAAATCTTGTATAAAATGACTAGAACCGTTCTTAATCATGGCATTTCTGAAAATTGTATACTGAGTGTTTAGAATTTAGTAAAAAATTAAAAAAAATGTTTTAACGTTATTAAGCCCTGTGAAACTTTGTAAAAAATGACTAAAACAGTCGCAAATCGTCCTATTTTCTTAAAAGTGTATACTGAGTGTTTAGAATTTAGTAAAAATTAAAAAAAATGTTTTAAATTTGTTAAATCATGTGAAATCTTGTATAAAATGACTAGAACCGTTCTTAATCATGACATTTCTGAAAATTGTATACTGAGTGTTTAGAATTTAGTAAAAAATTAAAAAAAATGTTTTAACGTTATTAAGCCCTGTGAAACTTTGTAAAAAATGACTAAAACAGTCGCAAATCGTCCTATTTTCTTAAAAGTGTATACTGAGTGTTTGGAATTTAGTAAAAATTAAAAAAAATGTTTTAAATTTGTTAAATCATGCGAAATCTTGTATAAAATGACTAGAACCGTTCTTAATCATGGCATTTCTGAAAATTGTATACTGAGTGTTTAGAATTTAGTAAAAAATTAAAAAAAATGTTTTAACGTTATTAAGCCCTGTGAAACTTTGTAAAAAATGACTAAAACAGTCGCAAATCGTCCTATTTTCTTAAAAGTGTATACTGAGTGTTTAGAATTTAGTAAAAATTAAAAAAAAATGTTTTAAATTTGTTAAATCATGTGAAATCTTGTATAAAATGACTAGAACCGTTCTTAATCATGACATTTCTGAAAATTGTATACTGAGTGTTTAGAATTTAGTAAAAAATTAAAAAAAATGTTTTAACGTTATTAAGCCCTGTGAAACTTTGTAAAAAATGACTAAAACAGTCGCAAATCGTCCTATTTTCTTAAAAGTGTATACTGAGTGTTTAGAATTTAGTAAAAATTAAAAAAAATGTTTTAAATTTGTTAAATCATGCGAAATCTTGTATAAAATGACTAGAACCGTTCTTAATCATGGCATTTCTGAAAATTGTATACTGAGTGTTTAGAATTTAGTAAAAAATTAAAAAAAATGTTTTAACGTTATTAAGCCCTGTGAAACTTTGTAAAAAATGACTAAAACAGTCGCAAATCGTCATATTTTCTTAAAAGTGTATACTGAGTGTTTAGAATTTAGTAAAAATTAAAAAAAATGTTTTAAATTTGTTAAATCATGTGAAATCTTGTATAAAATGACTAGAACCGTTCTTAATCATGACATTTCTGAAAATTGTATACTGAGTGTTAAGTATTTTAGTTGAAAATAAGATCATAAATCATCTATACAAAACAAGCGCCCCTTATGGATTTGAACGAAAATCATAGATTCGACTATTTTCATGAAAAATAAATCTAAGTACGGAATAATGCAGGAAGATTATCTATTTTCTTGGTTTAGAAAGTGATGTAGTTAAGATTTATAACTTAGGAATAAATAAATTATTATTAATCTTTTCGACCTATTTCTCTTGCATATTTAATTTCTTTGATAGTAAGAACTAATCTTTTTATTTTACAAAGTAAAAAAAAAAAAGCTAAAGATCGGCGTTGTCAGTCAGGTATAAGAACTGATTTAACACGATGGTTTTTGTACAAACGTTCACATACAATTGTATGCTTTTTAACCGATTGTGTCGGAAAAAATGACGATTTATAGATTAGATATTTAGACGAAGAGCTAACCTTCTCAATAAAGTATTGATTATTGCCCTGCTAGCTAGACAACACTTTTTATGTTAGTCAAAAAAAATTTTTTTTTTCGGACGCTATTACAGATTTCATCGTTAACTAACAAACATTAAGACCAAAAAATTAGCGTGCAAGATGAAATGTATAGGTTCACTTCATTTCTACATTATTTTACAACTCTCAATCGCATTAAAAACAAGATCGAATAAAAAATAACTTATGACATATGGACGAAAAATGTTTTTCGGGCTATTTAGGTTAGCGACCGCATTACGTCTGAAATACTACATTTTTCGAGCTTATAACATAATTTACTATTTTAACGTTAAAATAGGGGAAATGATGTATCGAAGTGGGTACTTTTTTTTGTCGGTCACGAGATTATAGTTTCTTTTAAAATGAGCTCTAATATTTACAACACAAATTATCCTTTAAGCCACATTAGTTTAAAACTCGTCTGTCGCTTTCCCTCTATTGTGAGTTTGATTAAAGTATAGCGTAGTATATATTTAGATGAATTTCGTAAATGTTGAATACTTTCAAAACTGAAAAAGCCGCCCTTTGCAATAAATATCTCCGTAGAGTTAGGTACCCTGCAGATTAAGGGTATTTCAGCGGATAATCATATACAAATTCAAATACCTCATTTGTTTCGGAGCAGTAACCATCAACTTTTACACCATTTAAAACAGCTTCTTTACCATTAGCAGCATGTAAGATGTTGATTTTTCTGTGATTCTCGGTCCAAAGTAACCAATCTATGGCAATTTTGCTCTGCCTGTTTCTCCATCGGTATCCATTTTTTGGTATGATTCCTATAGTATTAGGCTTCAAAAAATGTCTTCTAAAAATTGTATTGCATGCTGAAGCAATAGTTGTAGCTTCAGTAAATGGACATACATTGGTAGTTTGTATAAGTTGTTCTCTAAACTTTAAACATGATTGCGCAAGGATTTCGACATCCGATACGCAGTAGTCTACCAGATCTCTTTGCATATCGAAACCATCATTTTCATGTTCTACAAACCATTTAAGAAATTTGGCTCTGTCTTCTTCTTTCATACTATCTGAGGAGTAATATTGAATTGATGGTAGAGGTCCTATATAGTTTTCATTTGCCTTTGTATTAAATAGGTGCGGGAAGTAGCCTTTTTTAAAAATATCCTCAAGTCCAAATGCCTTTGGTAGTTTGGCTTAAGGCATAGGGAAATAGTTAAGTGAGTCGATAAATTTTACATTTTCAAGTTGCATCGTAATTATTTTGGTACCTCTCATGATTAACTCAGGTGTAAAATCTGTCTTTGTCATAATATAGTTTAATATAAACTGGTGATCAAAAGCCTGACCATTATGGGCTATTACAATAATTTCTTTAAAGTTTTTCCTCATTTGTAACAAATGGTTAGTAAATGTTCCCGCTGGGTCTATACCTCTGACTTTTTGTAACTTTAGACCACATTTTTTTTTTTACAAGTATCTGCTTCAGAATCCATGCACTCATCGCAGTATTGTTTGAAAACACAGAGATTGACTTGATGTAAAAACGTTGAATTTTCCAATAGTTTGTCTTGGCTCGTCTCTAAATCGTAGAATACAAAAAAGATCATCTTTAATCTTAGGTTCTCCCTTATCAGGCCGAATATAACATAGATGATCCTCGGATGCATGTTTATTACAAATTTTACAATAAATTTCACCACATGCATGTGCTCTTTTGGCTTTAATGGTTTTTAAACAAATAGAACATAGTTTAATTTGTTCGCATACTGTAAATTTGCCTGACGAATAATCCTTTTTATGATTTTCGTAACAGTTTTGACTTCTAAAAAATCATAGACAGTCCTGGCATTTAATTTTTATTGCTATTTCGCAAGCAGAGGCTTGCTGACATGCCTGACAGCTTCCACCACATCGGTGCTCATTTTTGTGATCATATGGGACGTAACACTTTTCACAAAAATAGTTAGAACAAAAAGCTGCTGTCAGCGATGTAATTACATTAAAATGGCTTTTGTAATGTAATAAGTTCAGCCGTTTATTGCTTTCAGTTGAACCTTCAAATATAATATTTCGTCCTTTTGATCCATAGCTATAAACAACTAATTTATATTCTTTTAGATGATTTTGAAATTGTATTAACTCGGGAATTCCACCTCCTGCCTCAGGAATGCTAATTTTAGCTCTCTCCAACAATGATCTTGTTCTTTCGGTTTGAATTTTACTAATATCTCTTCTAACCTTACTGAATTCGGGATCTCTTTTATTATGGGCAATGGCGACTACCAAAGCACGTGGTAAACACAGGTTATCGGTATTTTTAATACTTATAATACCTCGTCGCTTGTCGCATTCCTCGTGAAAGCTGTTATAATTTTTTCCTCTTCCCCCACCAACAGGTAATCTAACAGTTGTCACACTAAGACAAAATGATTCTGTATTAAGACCTACTGAGTTTGACTGATAAATGCCACTTATAACACTCCAAACATCTTAAAAGGTTATGTCTTTAGCTGCTTTGAAGCGAATCTAACCTTCTCCTCGGTTGAAGTCTTTAGAGCAAAAACTAAAAGCCACACGATCTAAGGGTTGTAGGCCTTCTGTAGCGTTTTCCACCCAACCAACTGGTTCAACTCCCTGTGGAACAGGTTTTAACTTAAACTCTAGAGTGCGTCCTGTAAGGTTAAATTCTCGTAACTTTTTAACAACGTCTTTAACAATAATAAACTTCTCCATCTTTCTTTTTTTTTTGTTGTTTTATAGTCTACTATCTACCTACATAAAAAAAAAAAAAAAAAAAAAAAACAAGTATATTTTCATATTTTTATCGGTCTTAAGTTCGATTTCAAAAGCACACTCCCACTTTTTGATAATTTCACAGTCTAAGCACATAGATCTTATATTTTTTATTTACGATCAATTCATCTTTATTCGCCAATCGTCTCAAACGAGTCTGCTTTTGAAAGTAATATAGCCTTAGTATTCAGAAAATATTAATGATATCGGAGCCTAAAACATCCTTAACACTAAAAAATCATTGTGTTTCCTAACAAAACCCATCATCTTGTCTATTTAGCTTGCTTTCCTATTGTTTAGCAGGTTAAATAAAATTATTATTTCGCTCTTTTTGTCTGTACTGAATCGTTAGGGGAATACGATTCTAGTCCTATAAGAGAGACAGTTAAAATTTATGTAAGCAATCAGAAATCCTACACTATGAGCTACTTAGTTAAAATTTCATATTTCCTTCCTGGGTCAGGCAAAATTTGTGATGTGTCGGTCAAAATTTATAAAAATACGAAAAAAATGCTGGATGCATTTTTAGCGTGACTTTCTATTTAATACCATCCTATTTCAAGGTATAATTCGGTTGTCAAAATGAGAATAAAATAATCTTCCCATGGTTTATGTCATCTTAAAAAAGTCAAAAGGTTATATTCTGTAGAGGGTCAGATACATTCAAATTTAAAAATTTTCTCCAAGAAGAATTTTAAGATAGTATTATAGTAAATAAAAATTCTATACCTCCAATATTTCTTGGAAACATATCGTGTTCTAGCGACATAACCCAAAAGTACCTCTATTCAGAAACGCATCGTACTTTTCTTGTCAAACTTGACTTTGTTGTAATGTTGTATGCAGAGCACTTTGAAAACAAAAATTAGATTAGAAACCGCCGCCTCTTAAGGTATACTTTTTTAGGTCTTACATAGGGTACACTGGTATACAGAACAAATGTCATCTTTAATTGTCTCATTGTCCCATCCATTACATTATTATAATCTTAAAGCACCTGTTACCAGCATTATCTGTTTTTATGGTTTTCATAAAACATAGCGATTACCGATGAAAATTAAACGAAAACTTAATAAATAACTTTTTTTCAACTGAAATAGACTGATTTTCGATGGAAAAATGTTACTTATAACTAAAAATGAATATAAGACATATACGCAATGATATTTAGAATAAATCAATCTTTTCTAAAATTACTATGAAATATTCACAAAATCGTTTCGTTATAACCAAAGTAGCAAGGCTTGCAGATTTCATATAGAGTTCAAACGCGATACTGGGATGATCTTTTTTTTTTTATATTTTTGTAGGATAATGCACCACTACGTTGTAAGTACTTGAGAGAGGACTTTCTTGAAAAATCCTCAAATTTCTCTGCAATTTTGTTCCTTCTAGAGTTAAATTCACACAGAAAACCCCGTATTCTTATCTTTCAGGTTGGTATATTAAAAAGGGCTTATTAGTATGGTTTAGAAAACAAGCAATATTAATTAACGGATGTTTTTTCGTCATATGAAGAGTTGAAAAATTTTTTTTTTCCACTCCAATGGTTGCGATGCAGAGAGTCGGGTTTCATCATAATCTTTCAGGGTAGCTCAGGTTTGATTGCATGTAGAGAGTCGGGTTTCATCATAATCTTTCAGGGTAGCTCAGGTTTGATTGCATGTACTAAGGTTAGTGCTCCTTGCAATCGGTTTCAGGTTTGACGCACCCCCCTCAGGTTTGTTCAGGTTTCTCAAACACTTGAGAAACCTGAACAAACCTGAGGGGGGCGCGTCAAACCTGAAACCGATTGCAAGGAGCACTAACCTTAGTACATGCAATCAAACCTGAGCTACCCTGAAAGATTATGATGAAACCCGACTCTCTACATGCAATCAAACCTGAGCTACCCTGAAAGATTATGATGAAACCCGACTCTCTGCATCGCAACCATTGGAGTGGAAAAAAAAAATTTTTCAACTCTTCATATGACGAAAAAACATCCGTTAATTAATATTGCTTGTTTTCTAAACCATACTAATAAGCCCTTTTTAATATACCAACCTGAAAGATAAGAATACGGGGTTTTCTGTGTGAATTTAACTCTAGAAGGAACAAAATTGCAGAGAAATTTGAGGATTTTTCAAGAAAGTCCTCTCTCAAGTACTTACAACGTAGTGGTGCATTATCCTACAAAAATATAAAAAAAAAAAGATCATCCCAGTATCGCGTTTGAACTCTATATGAAATCTGCAAGCCTTGCTACTTTGGTTATAACGAAACGATTTTGTGAATATTTCATAGTAATTTTAGAAAAGATTGATTTATTCTAAATATCATTGCGTATATGTCTTATATTCATTTTTAGTTATAAGTAACATTTTTCCATCGAAAATCAGTCTATTTCAGTTGAAAAAAAGTTATTTATTAAGTTTTCGTTTAATTTTCATCGGTAATCGCTATGTTTTATGAAAACCATAAAAACAGATAATGCTGGTAACAGGTGCTTTAAGATTATAATAATGTAATGGATGGGACAATGAGACAATTAAAGATGACATTTGTTCTGTATACCAGTGTACCCTATGTAAGACCTAAAAAAGTATACCTTAAGAGGCGGCGGTTTCTAATCTAATTTTTGTTTTCAAAGTGCTCTGCATACAACATTACAACAAAGTCAAGTTTGACAAGAAAAGTACGATGCGTTTCTGAATAGAGGTACTTTTGGGTTATGTCGCTAGAACACGATATGTTTCCAAGAAATATTGGAGGTATAGAATTTTTATTTACTATAATACTATCTTAAAATTCTTCTTGGAGAAAATTTTTAAATTTGAATGTATCTGACCCTCTACAGAATATAACCTTTTGACTTTTTTAAGATGACATAAACCATGGGAAGATTATTTTATTCTCATTTTGACAACCGAATTATACCTTGAAATAGGATGGTATTAAATAGAAAGTCACGCTAAAAATGCATCCAGCATTTTTTTCGTATTTTTATAAATTTTGACCGACACATCACAAATTTTGCCTGACCCAGGAAGGAAATATGAAATTTTAACTAAGTAGCTCATAGTGTAGGATTTCTGATTGCTTACATAAATTTTAACTGTCTCTCTTATAGGACTAGAATCGTATTCCCCTAACGATTCAGTACAGACAAAAAGAGCGAAATAATAATTTTATTTAACCTGCTAAACAATAGGAAAGCAAGCTAAATAGACAAGATGATGGGTTTTGTTAGGAAACACAATGATTTTTTAGTGTTAAGGATGTTTTAGGCTCCGATATCATTAATATTTTCTGAATACTAAGGCTATATTACTTTCAAAAGCAGACTCGTTTGAGACGATTGGCGAATAAAGATGAATTGATCGTAAATAAAAAATATAAGATCTATGTGCTTAGACTGTGAAATTATCAAAAAGTGGGAGTGTGCTTTTGAAATCGAACTTAAGACCGATAAAAATATGAAAATATACTTGTTTTTTTTTTTTTTTTTTTTTTTTATGTAGGTAGATAGTAGACTATAAAACAACAAAAAAAAAAGAAAGATGGAGAAGTTTATTATTGTTAAAGACGTTGTTAAAAAGTTACGAGAATTTAACCTTACAGGACGCACTCTAGAGTTTAAGTTAAAACCTGTTCCACAGGGAGTTGAACCAGTTGGTTGGGTGGAAAACGCTACAGAAGGCCTACAACCCTTAGATCGTGTGGCTTTTAGTTTTTGCTCTAAAGACTTCAACCGAGGAGAAGGTTAGATTCGCTTCAAAGCAGCTAAAGACATAACCTTTTAAGATGTTTGGAGTGTTATAAGTGGCATTTATCAGTCAAACTCAGTAGGTCTTAATACAGAATCATTTTGTCTTAGTGTGACAACTGTTAGATTACCTGTTGGTGGGGGAAGAGGAAAAAATTATAACAGCTTTCACGAGGAATGCGACAAGCGACGAGGTATTATAAGTATTAAAAATACCGATAACCTGTGTTTACCACGTGCTTTGGTAGTCGCCATTGCCCATAATAAAAGAGATCCCGAATTCAGTAAGGTTAGAAGAGATATTAGTAAAATTCAAACCGAAAGAACAAGATCATTGTTGGAGAGAGCTAAAATTAGCATTCCTGAGGCAGGAGGTGGAATTCCCGAGTTAATACAATTTCAAAATCATCTAAAAGAATATAAATTAGTTGTTTATAGCTATGGATCAAAAGGACGAAATATTATATTTGAAGGTTCAACTGAAAGCAATAAACGGCTGAACTTATTACATTACAAAAGCCATTTTAATGTAATTACATCGCTGACAGCAGCTTTTTGTTCTAACTATTTTTGTGAAAAGTGTTACGTCCCATATGATCACAAAAATGAGCACCGATGTGGTGGAAGCTGTCAGGCATGTCAGCAAGCCTCTGCTTGCGAAATAGCAATAAAAATTAAATGCCAGGACTGTCTATGATTTTTTAGAAGTCAAAACTGTTACGAAAATCATAAAAAGGATTATTCGTCAGGCAAATTTACAGTATGCGAACAAATTAAACTATGTTCTATTTGTTTAAAAACCATTAAAGCCAAAAGAGCACATGCATGTGGTGAAATTTATTGTAAAATTTGTAATAAACATGCATCCGAGGATCATCTATGTTATATTCGGCCTGATAAGGGAAAACCTAAGATTAAAGATGATCTTTTTTGTATTCTACGATTTAGAGACGAGCCAAGACAAACTATTGGAAAATTCAACGTTTTTACATCAAGTCAATCTCTGTGTTTTCAAACAATACTGCGATGAGTGCATGGATTCTGAAGCAGATACTTGTAAAAAAAAAAATGTGGTCTAAAGTTACAAAAAGTCAGAGGTATAGACCCAGCGGGAACATTTACTAACCATTTGTTACAAATGAGGAAAAACTTTAAAGAAATTATTGTAATAGCCCATAATGGTCAGGCTTTTGATCACCAGTTTATATTAAACTATATTATGACAAAGACAGATTTTACACCTGAGTTAATCATGAGAGGTACCAAAATAATTACGATGCAACTTGAAAATGTAAAATTTATCGACTCACTTAACTATTTCCCTATGCCTTAAGCCAAACTACCAAAGGCATTTGGACTTGAGGATATTTTTAAAAAAGGCTACTTCCCGCACCTATTTAATACAAAGGCAAATGAAAACTATATAGGACCTCTACCATCAATTCAATATTACTCCTCAGATAGTATGAAAGAAGAAGACAGAGCCAAATTTCTTAAATGGTTTGTAGAACATGAAAATGATGGTTTCGATATGCAAAGAGATCTGGTAGACTACTGCGTATCGGATGTCGAAATCCTTGCGCAATCATGTTTAAAGTTTAGAGAACAACTTATACAAACTACCAATGTATGTCCATTTACTGAAGCTACAACTATTGCTTCAGCATGCAATACAATTTTTAGAAGACATTTTTTGAAGCCTAATACTATAGGAATCATACCAAAAAATGGATACCGATGGAGAAACAGGCAGAGCAAAATTGCCATAGATTGGTTACTTTGGACCGAGAATCACAGAAAAATCAACATCTTACATGCTGCTAATGGTAAAGAAGCTGTTTTAAATGGTGTAAAAGTTGATGGTTACTGCTCCGAAACAAATGAGGTATTTGAATTTGTATATGATTATCCGCTGAAATACCCTTAATCTGCAGGGTACCTAACTCTACGGAGATATTTATTGCAAAGGGCGGCTTTTTCAGTTTTGAAAGTATTCAACATTTACGAAATTCATCTAAATATATACTACGCTATACTTTAATCAAACTCACAATAGAGGGAAAGCGACAGACGAGTTTTAAACTAATGTGGCTTAAAGGATAATTTGTGTTGTAAATATTAGAGCTCATTTTAAAAGAAACTATAATCTCGTGACCGACAAAAAAAAGTACCCACTTCGATACATCATTTCCCCTATTTTAACGTTAAAATAGTAAATTATGTTATAAGCTCGAAAAATGTAGTATTTCAGACGTAATGCGGTCGCTAACCTAAATAGCCCGAAAAACATTTTTCGTCCATATGTCATAAGTTATTTTTTATTCGATCTTGTTTTTAATGCGATTGAGAGTTGTAAAATAATGTAGAAATGAAGTGAACCTATACATTTCATCTTGCACGCTAATTTTTTGGTCTTAATGTTTGTTAGTTAACGATGAAATCTGTAATAGCGTCCGAAAAAAAAAATTTTTTTTGACTAACATAAAAAGTGTTGTCTAGCTAGCAGGGCAATAATCAATACTTTATTGAGAAGGTTAGCTCTTCGTCTAAATATCTAATCTATAAATCGTCATTTTTTCCGACACAATCGGTTAAAAAGCATACAATTGTATGTGAACGTTTGTACAAAAACCATCGTGTTAAATCAGTTCTTATACCTGACTGACAACGCCGATCTTTACCTTTTTTTTTTTACTTTGTAAAATAAAAAGATTAGTTCTTACTATCAAAGAAATTAAATATGCAAGAGAAATAGGTCGAAAAGATTAATAATAATTTATTTATTCCTAAGTTATAAATCTTAACTACATCACTTTCTAAACCAAGAAAATAGATAATCTTCCTGCATTATTCCGTACTTAGATTTATTTTTCATGAAAATAGTCGAATCTATGATTTTCGTTCAAATCCATAAGGGGCGCTTGTTTTGTATAGATGATTTATGATCTTATTTTCAACTAAAATACTTAACACTCAGTATACAATTTTCAGAAATGTCATGATTAAGAACGGTTCTAGTCATTTTATACAAGATTTCACATGATTTAACAAATTTAAAACATTTTTTTTAATTTTTACTAAATTCTAAACACTCAGTATACACTTTTAAGAAAATATGACGATTTGCGACTGTTTTAGTCATTTTTTACAAAGTTTCACAGGGCTTAATAACGTTAAAACATTTTTTTTAATTTTTTACTAAATTCTAAACACTCAGTATACAATTTTCAGAAATGCCATGATTAAGAACGGTTCTAGTCATTTTATACAAGATTTCGCATGATTTAACAAATTTAAAACATTTTTTTTAATTTTTACTAAATTCTAAACACTCAGTATACACTTTTAAGAAAATAGGACGATTTGCGACTGTTTTAGTCATTTTTTACAAAGTTTCACAGGGCTTAATAACGTTAAAACATTTTTTTTAATTTTTTACTAAATTCTAAACACTCAGTATACAATTTTCAGAAATGTCATGATTAAGAACGGTTCTAGTCATTTTATACAAGATTTCACATGATTTAACAAATTTAAAACATTTTTTTTTAATTTTTACTAAATTCTAAACACTCAGTATACACTTTTAAGAAAATAGGACGATTTGCGACTGTTTTAGTCATTTTTTACAAAGTTTCACAGGGCTTAATAACGTTAAAACATTTTTTTTAATTTTTTACTAAATTCTAAACACTCAGTATACAATTTTCAGAAATGCCATGATTAAGAACGGTTCTAGTCATTTTATACAAGATTTCGCATGATTTAACAAATTTAAAACATTTTTTTTAATTTTTACTAAATTCTAAACACTCAGTATACACTTTTAAGAAAATAGGACGATTTGCGACTGTTTTAGTCATTTTTTACAAAGTTTCACAGGGCTTAATAACGTTAAAACATTTTTTTTAATTTTTTACTAAATTCTAAACACTCAGTATACAATTTTCAGAAATGTCATGATTAAGAACGGTTCTAGTCATTTTATACAAGATTTCACATGATTTAACAAATTTAAAACATTTTTTTTAATTTTTACTAAATTCTAAACACTCAGTATACACTTTTAAGAAAATAGGACGATTTGCGACTGTTTTAGTCATTTTTTACAAAGTTTCACAGGGCTTAATAACGTTAAAACATTTTTTTTAATTTTTTACTAAATTCTAAACACTCAGTATACAATTTTCAGAAATGCCATGATTAAGAACGGTTCTAGTCATTTTATACAAGATTTCGCATGATTTAACAAATTTAAAACATTTTTTTTAATTTTTACTAAATTCTAAACACTCAGTATACACTTTTAAGAAAATAGGACGATTTGCGACTGTTTTAGTCATTTTTTACAAAGTTTCACAGGGCTTAATAACGTTAAAACATTTTTTTTAATTTTTTACTAAATTCTAAACACTCAGTAAACAATTTTCAGAAATGACATGATTAAGAACGGTTCTAGTCATTTTATACAAGATTTCACATGATTTAACAAATTTAAAACATTTTTTTAATTTTTACTAAATTCTAAACACTCAGTATATCATTTTCAGAAAATAATACAATTCTGTACAGTTTTACAAATTTTCACAGGTCTTAATAACATTAAAACATTTTTTTAATTTTTTACTAAATTCTAAACACTCAGTATACAATTTTCAGAAATGACACGATTTAGAACAGTTTTTACAGATATTTACAAAGTCTTAATAACATTATATTAATAATTATCTAACATAATGTATACAATTTCAAGAAATAGTAGATTTTTAATCCATGTACAAAATTCAAGAATCTAAAATACAATTAAATGTAGGCTTTTTTAATTGGCATCTCAGGCAAATTATTTCCCCCAAAATTATCTAAAAAAGATATACCAAAAACATTCTAAAGCGGTTTTTTTTACCTCTATAAGTATGCAGGCCGATCCGACCCTTGTCGGTTTTATTACCCGCATAAATTAACACAGTAGAGGAATATGGACAGAGTTCTGGGGCAGCGGCGTTTCACTAAAGCTTTGGTTTCCTACAAAGCGGTACCGCAAAAGAGTGGCCGTAATTTGACGGCGAGCTTTGCCGCGACAAAGCGTGTATGTACTTGCAAATCGGAGTGTGTTCCTCCAGAGCGTTCGGCGCAAAAAATACGGCACCGTATTTTCTGAAGCGGACGCTCTGTACGTTGGGATAGTGCAAGCACGATTTTTGACGGTGCGCCAGTGTAGTGATTGTATGTTTTAATTATAATATTTGGAAATTAATTGGTCTAGCGAACAAGATAAAATTTTAATCGAGTTTTTTTTACTATATCGCTTTAACAGCGGCGTTTCACTAAGGTTAAATCATAAAAAGTCGGGTTTTATCTCGGGTCAGATCATAAATATTCAGGTTCAAATTAGGGTTAGATGAGAAGCCGCCTCGCGAAAGCATCCGGGTTAGGTTGTAAAAAGTCGGGTTTTATCTCGGGTCAGTTCATAAATATTCAGGTTCAAGTTAGGGTTAGATAAGAAGCCGCCTCATGAAAGCATCCGGGTTAGGTCGTAAAAAGTCGGGTTTTATCTCGGGTCAGTTCATAAATATTAAGGATCAAGTTAGGGTTAGATGAGAAGCCGCCTCGCGAAAGCATCCGGGTTAGGTCGTAAAAAGTCGGGTTTAATTTCGGGTTATTTTGTAAACAGCACCACCGAACCACCCGGGTTAGGTCATAAAACGCACCACCGAACCACCCGGGTTAGATCATAAAACGCACCACCGAACCACCCGGGTTAGATCGTAAAACGCACCACCTGCACCACCTGGGTTAGTTGCACCACCAGCACCACCAGCACCACCTGGCCTCGCTCTCTCCGTTTTCCTCTACTGACATTTTTTACTGAATGTTTTTTTTTTAGTTTAAAGTAAATAAAATTAATTTTCGTTTCATATCTTATAAATGACAAGGAAGAAAAATTTGAAATTTGTAGTCAAAATCAACAAAAGATTATTTATGAGGAGTATATTCTGTTATAATCTTAGATAACGCTAGCTATCTTTCAAGACCCTTAGAGAAACTACATTTTTGGAGAAAAGGGATATTACAAATAAAGAATATACCCTTTTTGGAGAACATGTTAAAAAATTAGCGTTTATAAATAGTGTGAGAAAATAAGTGTAATCGACGAAATAGGGCGTGGTATTGTTTTACTTCGTCTGCCATTGAGAATTAAGTCTAATTGAGTGGATATGGGCTCTAATGAAAGACTATGTAGCAAAAAATAACACTACATTAAAAAAAAAAAGATGTACGTAAGTAATTGAAATATTCATTAACAATTATCCCGAGTGAAAATTGGCAAGTTCCCCACCGAGTATAATCTCCAAAGGTTCAAGGCCAACGTGAATCGTTTCCTGCGCACACGCACCGCCCGCAAAGCGCCGTAAAGGATTATTCCTGTAGTGCTGTATATGTGCATATAAAAAAAGGAAAAAATTGGTGTATGTACCTATATTTCTTAAGGATTGTCCGGTCGGGTTTTACTGCCCCTAATGTAGGGTATTTTTAGCATTAATGTTTACTAAAAATTCCTATGATGAGTGCCCACGGTTGTTTAAGAGGTGGACGGTAAAGAGGAGTATAAAATAATGGGATTTCCATTTTTAAATATGAGGAATTCATAACCGGGGGCGGTATAGGCGGTAGCAAACAAAGGTTATACACTCAACTTGCCAAAAAAAAGTACTTGCATGAATGATTTATGCGTTGGGCCACTCAATTAGTAAGCAGGATCTGAAATTGTGAAATGCATGGTTTTTGGAAATAAAATCTGGAAGCTGCTCAACAAAAGAAAATAAAAAAAGAATAAATAAAAGCAGTTAAATTTTTTATTATAAAGATATAAATACACAATCTCTTTACAAAATTAACATTAAAAAATAAATTAAGTAAATGTCGTAAAAAAACTAGAATATATGGCAGTCACGAACAAATTCGACGATTAAATCAATTTACGATTCTAAAAAAATTTTGAATTATCTTCCAGCTAGATTTTATTAAGAAAACGTCAAATCAACAAAAAATGTTAAAAACTTATTATTGGAAAAAGCTTATTATACTCTGGATGGATATTTTGGTGATACTCTGTCATAATTATTTGCATTTTTTTTTTATTCCGATATTTTAAGTTTTACTATATTATTATATTTTAGAGTTAACTTAATTTAAAAAAAAAGGCTTTGTCGATAAAAATAATACTTTATGACAATAAAGCATGTTTTGATTTGATTTGATTTGATTTAGTCAGAGGTATCTTAGTAAAATCACATGTTTCACTCGCAGCAACACTAGCGTTAAGCAAAGAACTATAAACAATTTTTACAAGTCTCCTTGGTCATCGGAGCACTACAAGAAGTTCTATCAATATTTTTCCGCGGGTGCCCCATATTGTTGTTGAAATGACATCGCCATACAACCGAAGCTGCCAATGCAAATCTCTATCGGTAGCAAGAGGTCTCACATCTCAACAAAGACCTGGAAGAAATTCTGTATTGGGGTGACAGTACCCAAGTAGAATTTAATGGTGAAAAAACCCAGGCGGCAGTTTTTTCTAAAAAGTTAATGTTGAAGAACCGGATATAGTCATGGCGGGATACTCGATTCCCTTGGCTTCATCAATTCATTTATTGGGCGTCTATACAATACACCCCAACAACTTTTGATGCTCTATAAAGTCAAAATTCAACCATCGCTGGAGTATTGTTCACATGTTTAGAGCTCTGCTCCTAAACAAGCGCTGGGATTGCTAGATTCCATTCAAAGAAGAGCCATTCGCTTGATCGGTGACCATAGTCTGGCAAACAACCTGGAAAGCCTTGAACATCGAAGGCAGGTTGGAGACTTGAGTCTATTTTACAAATATTTTCATGGCAAGTGCTCAACTGAGGTTGCCCGCTTGATCCCACCCAGAGCGGTGCATGGTAGAAATACACGACGAGCCACTGCAGCCCACCCGTACACTGATAAAACTGTGCTCCCTTAATCAAATAATCTGATTTATTTGGTGAATAATTATTGGTAATAAATAAATGTGATTTTAATTAACTAAGTTTTATTTAATTGAAATAAATGAGAGTATTTCGTTTTATTTGCAAAATTATTTGACTGTTGGTGGATTTGTGTCAAATCATAGAACCCTTCAAACAAATATCGTACCAAAATCCACTAAAATAACAAAATCTAAATAACTAATTATTTAATCGAACTAATTTTTACGTTAATCGCTAGTTAAATCACCCAATAGAGAACTATTTAAATGTCTAGGTCATTTAAACTAAATAATTATGTATTTACATTAAATCCTTAATATAAAACAACCAAATATTTACAAATAACTAATTATTTAATCGTAAGTACATTTCAAGTTAAGAACTAAATACCTTTAAATTTAATTTAAATCATTCATTGCCGAACTATTCAAACAATTTGGTCATCCAAACTAATAATTAAGTATTTAAATGAACTCCTGTCGTCTACTTTGGGCTTTGAGTAATTTGATTGGTTATACAGAAGTGGCCTGATAAATCATCATTCCGTTTTTGGTTATTGGTGTTCGATTTTGTCTTGTAGAAATTTATGAGTGAGAGTGAAATCTTCTTGTTAGTGGGACAGAAGTTAGTGGTTCCATTAAAAACTAAAACTAAGATATGGGGAATAAACGTAATATGAATAATTATTTAGAAGATTGGGGTATATCCCATCTGTTAGATACTTTTCAAGGTAGGAAACTATATTTGAATATTTTAGTTACGCATGAAACGAGTTAAAAAAGTAAGATAAGAGGTAAAGAAAAGATACTTGTAATACCTAATTTGAAATTTCGAACACAAAATATTTTTAGAAAAATGTAGCCAGGTATTTATAAATCATGGCTACCTAGGTTATAAATAAGACAGTTTTTTCAATTTTCACCATAATTCAATACCTATCAAACCTCCTAACGTAAAAAATATAATATATTTAGTATAATATATTCTCTATATTGCTTTATTGACGTATATTTTAAGGGGAGCAACAACTAATGGTGGGATTATACAGCAAGATAACATAACATAAAAATAAAATAACAGTTTAATCTACAGATCTGCCATAAGACGTTTATAGAAACACATAACATAACATAAAAATAAGAAATAAAATAAGAGATGGTTATCTTTTAAATTTTATGTTATTTTTATGTAGGAATCGTTGTGCGCGTGCGCGTAATTTGTCATAACCTTTATTTTCGGCAAAAATGTATTTTTTCTGTTGGTTTGCCTTATTATTTGAACACTATAGACAATTTAATAAGGTTTGTGATTATTATGGTATAGGTACTGATTAAACCATATTCAATAGCAACATTTCAATATTTCTTATTTTTGTGTGACGTCTGGATAAACACGTACTTGGATAAAATAAGAACTGATTTGAATGAACATTTTGATCTATTGAAAATTAAAAAAAGGTATTTAAACCAAATAAATTTATACTTGGTCTAAATAAATATAAAAGACAAGTTAAACAATTATGTACTTGAATAAAAAAACAATCACTTAGATGGAAATTACCGGTTTATTTAAATCAAATTACTTAAATTGTTTAATTAAATAGGTAACATTGTTGTTACGGCAAATACATGTAAAACAAAAGTAAAATAAATATATACTTGATAAAATATATATAAATATCAATCAAATAAACATTTTGTTAACTTAACTTTTAACCTATTTACCGTAAGTCATTGAAACGGCTTATTTAAGTTAGGTTAGTGTTAAGGAAATAAATATTTGCTTGAATTTTGTATTTAGTGATTAATTCCAAATAAAAAGTAATTTGTATCAAATCAGATGATACTAATTGAGGCAAATAATCCCTTGGTATTTTTTAAATACATATTTGTTTGGCTCATAGGAAACAAATATTTATTTGAGTCAATAGAAAATTTTTTTAACTCAAATAATTAATTTTATTAGTGTACGTGGTTCAGCTTAGTGTCGCTCGAACGACACTGTTTAAAAATTCTTTAATCTAGAGAACGTCACCACTCTGGAACGACCTCCCTGAGGCCGTGTTCCGCAACGAGTATAATCTCCAAGGATTCAACACCAACGTGAATCATTTCCTGCGCACACGCACCGCTCGCAGAGCGCCATAAGGGATTAATTCCACAGTGCTGTGCCTTATCATAAAAAAAAACATGTAAAAAAAGTATCTGATTAATTAACATTTATTATAATCCAGTTATAATATACATGCTAAAATTCTGTTGGTTGACTATTACAATTTAAAGACAGCTTTTGATATTTTTCCCGCTTTGAGGATATCCAATGCTTTCTTGTAATCCTTGAGGGCGAAGACCTGTATCCCCAATTTCTCGTAGTCGATGTATCTGGAGCCCATTGCCTCAATAAAACCGATGGCTTTCACGAAGCTGTACGGGTTGACATTGACGGCAAATATTTTTAATTCCTTTGAGTACATTTCAAACGGGGATATACTAAAACAAAAATAAGAATCCATTGATAACTTTTTTAGTAGAGTATCCAGACAAATAACATTTTATTCCATCCTACAAATATTGAACCAACCTTATCCTGGCATTCGGTGGAGCAATACCGAAAGCACATAGTATTCCTCCCTTGTCCAGAAGACTAATACCTTGTTCGATTGCGGGACAAAAACCACTACAATCAATAACCACATCAAAGAGGTAGTCTGGATCAGTTTCATTGTTACTTTTCAATTGGTTTGGACTAACGAGATTAAATCCAGTTTCTGCAATACAGAATATTTTAACTATATACAGGGTGTCCGGAAAATACATGTACAACGTTTGACGAGAGACTCCTGACGGAGAAATGTTGACGTATTATATCACTTTTATAACACTTCCACTTATTTACAACCGGTGACAATACTACTAGAAAACATCATTTTATAGTATTACTCTACATACTAAAAATCATTAAAATCGATTAGCAAGTTTTCACTTAATTTAGGAAAAACCAATATTTTTACAAATATTTGACGCCCTTTACCGGCTAAACGAGACAATTTTGGATATAACTAAGTCGGCTTAGATCGACCTATTTTGACGTCAGGAGTTTGTCGGATTTCCGAACATCCTGTGTATAGTTGTATTCTGGAAACTGATCGTTTCCTGACTTTTCAGAGGACCATCAGTCATAGCAGAAATATATTTAACACTTATAATCATATACTTACCTAGTTTCTTTATGAAATTGAGTCTGTCTACATTAGGTTCAGAAACGGTGACTTTCCTATGTCCTTGAAGATGTAACAAGCAAACCCATAAGTTGCCTATTATACCAGCTCCAATGACGAGAATTCGTTTTCCTACGGGAACTGGACTGAGAAGATCCCATCCATGGGATAAACAGGACACAGGTTCAGTTAGAGCACCTGAAATAGAAAATAATTGTAGACAAGGACAGCTACAAATTTATGTACTATACATTACATATTTCTACCATATTTTATTTTTAAAGTAAAAGCTCTCTTTCACCTCCATGGAAATAGTATTTAGGTACCTCTAGGAAATATACAAGACATGTGGGTTTTCTCTAAGCAAAGAATTTAAACATATTTCTACCTTGTTCTAATGATATTGCGTCTGGCAATTTGGAAATGGCGTTCATTGGAACTACAGAATAATTGGCCCAACCTCCGTTCCTAAAAAGACCAATTGTGTTGGCGATTCCTCCGGTTTTGCAATAATGCGGGTTTCCTGAATGACAAAAGTCACAACAACGACAGCCACTGTAAATAAAATAAGTAAAGTTGATAACCTGTTCAGCAGAACAATAGGTAGTTATCGTAATGTTTATTTTTATACGTAGAGGAACGTATGCACTTGGGCATTGTATTTATTTATTTCAGTTGTTATCCAATTGGTTTTCGTTTGTTCCAGATAAATATTGACTAAAAATAGTGCTAGACTACCAAAGGACCCCAGGGTCAAGAAATTACAGAAATTATTCTGAAGAAAATTTCGAATATTAATGTCCCTCGTGCCACACATCAGCAGAAGCTCCTTGGAAGAAATATGAACCCAATTGGTCACACATCTAACCTAAGTTAGAAATGAGATCAGACCACATAAACCCTACATTTCGCTATGACATACCATTCAAAACCGTCATCGACGAACGGGATGCGTGGAACAATAAAACATCAGATACTCCTGGGGCAATGATCTGGTACACCGACGGCTCAAAAACCAAAGATGGTACCGGAGCAGGGATAGACGAGGTAAGGCCGAAGAGAGATGCTTATTTCTCCGTGTGTAAGTCCCCCACGGTGTTCCAAGCGAAAATCTACGCCATCCTACAGTGTGCGTATGAACACAATATGAGAACTTATCTTAATAAGCGGATCCAGATATAGTCCGACAGCCAAGCAGTCCTTAAAGCTTTAACATGCAACAAGTTTATATCAAGACTGGTATAGTGTTTAAGAGAATTCTCGACGGTGTCACAATAAACAACGAAATTGTTGTTAGGTACTTCTCTCATCGACCTTCTCAAAGAAGATCGAGGGATAGGCTCCAAGAATCAAAAGAGAAAGAGGGGTAAGAAATCCAACCGGGTAAAAATTTACCTAAAGCTTCACCAACTCTTAAACCATAAACCATAAGATTCACCAACTTACATAAAAATTTCGTAATTTTCCAATCACATTTAATTGAATAAGTTAAGATTGGCTTATTAAAATTTATTCAAACTTGGCACATGGGTTTATTATATCGGCCTCTTCAAAAAATTATAATGCAATTTTTCTCTAAAATGTACAGGGGAGCCAATATTTAGCCACCTCAAAATTTACATGGGATTTCCTATGTTAAACTAAGCCATGCATCATTCGAGCTGAACTAAAGTTTCCAACTCTACTGTACAAAACCTTCTGACGAAACTTTCACTAGAATGACATTTTGATTCTCTCGTAAACGACGACATAATAATTCATGAACCTTTGGGTGAATTTTAAACAAACATTTGAGTAACAAGCGATTAATTTATTTCAGAATTTTTGTTAGCACAAAAATGTACGTATTTTTTATTTTTTTAAATTATGACCAACTAAATATTATAATGAGTAACCAAATAATTGTGATAAATGTCAGAGACCGGAATTGAATAATCATAGTAATTTAGTAACAATAATCAGTTTTCTATCTTCATACTGTCAACGAAGGTTAGTTTAATGATAGCTGAATAAAAGAGAAAAAGTTACATTGCATGGTTCAAAAGTGCTGATTAAAATTCATATTTTTTCTACCACCCGCCTTAACTGAAGATAAAAAAAACTTGATATACTCCTATCAGTAAGTGAAGACCCGCATTCTTCAACTATAATACCTTATTTTATGGAAGTAGTCCATCTCACAGTGGAGTAATATTTTAAATAAGGAATGAAACACAAAGTCTGCTCCACTAATTTAATAAATAAGTTCAGATTAAAATCCCATACATGTTTCAAAGGTATAAACCTTCATCTTCAGTGGGTTATTATTAAGATGTTGTTATTTATGAAGAGACCAATGACATTGTTAAATTTTAAACTAATGTTGCAGAAAATTTTTTTAAGAAAACATATGTAACTTTAATTAGCTAATACATATTGATAATAAAAGTAAAATTACTAAATAAAATGAATTTAAAATGAATACCATTTTGGTACGACTCCACCATGATGGTCGTACCCTATTTCAATTTCCCAGTCAAATTTGGGTTTTTCAATAAATTTAAAATAAAACAAAATTCATTTTAAATTCATTTTATTTAGTAATTTTACTTTTATTATCAATATGTATTAGTTACCTAATTAAAGTTACATGTTTTCTTATAAAAAAATTTTCTGCAACATTAGTTTAAAATTTAACAATGTCATTGGTCTCTTCATTAATAACAACATCTTAATAATAACCCACTGAAGATGAAGGTTTATACCTTTGAAACATGTATGGGATTTTAATCTGAACTTATTTATTAAATTAGTGGAGCAGACTTTGTGTTTCATTCCTTATTTATAATACCTTAGCTTGATAGTAACGATGTTCCTAGAGCTTCCGTAAATAGACTTTTAAAAGGCCAGGAGTATCACCCGTATAAAGTGCATATTGTACAGGAACTTCTTTTTTTGGTACCGTGGGATCCGTTTTTCAGACCTTTTACAAAAAACGTATTCTCTTTGAAAACGGCTAATTTTATAGGAACAAAAATGTAGAGTACCTTTTTTAAAGAGGAATGACTACACAGTAAAAAATATCCACCTGGTAAAAAAAATAGTGTTAATGTTAACAGCCGGATCAACATAATTTACCACATCTTTACACTCATATGGGACCAAAGTTGTTGTATTAAATTTGCCTATGAATAAAACTCTCTAAAAAGTTAATTTTGTTGAATGGGTGTTATTTATTTCATTTTACACTCTATCAGGAAAATTAAATACAAAGACATAACACCATATTAGCGTGTAAATAAACCCCGCTAGAAGGTTATTTTAACACTTTGAGTGTAAAACTTATTCTTTAATCGTTTTTTTACACGGCCCCGGCGCCGACGCTACATGCAAATTCACCTTTCAAGTCAGTCTGATTGTGCTCTTTGAACGTGATATAGAATAATGTTATATTTAAATTAAAATATAGAAACAAAGCAAAGTTCTTTAAAGTGTCAAATGAGAGTGCCTCTTATGAGGATCTTGTTAAATTGGATAAGCATATTAACGAAATTTAATAGAAACCTTACTAATAAGTACGCCATTTTTAAGAAACTAAGTAGGTATTTACATTGCTACAGTTTTCCCTTTAGTTTTTAAATTATTCTGATATAAGCTTATAATATAAATGTATTCCTTTTTTATATAAATATTTAGGTACCTACCTACATATTTTACTTCATAGATCTCTAAATAAATATACAATGAATATATTACTCGTCATTTTCATTCTTTTATATTGTTACAAAGCATAATTTTATTTAGTTGTTTAGTGTTCTAAGTATACATATATTTATTATGTTATTTGTTTTATTAAGCTTAACAATGAGGTACATTAAACGTAGATATATATATGTTTAATTTACTAAATTGTAAACTATATAATAGGTGTGTCATTTTGTTCAACTAATTATAATAATAAGTGTGAAAAAAATCACAGGGCTTTCCAGTTCTGTTTTAATCATCATTTTGTTTATAAATGAACGATAAATAATACTCAATATTGTCATTCATTTAACAAACCTTTTCCAAGCGATCTGAAGATTTATATACAGTGTGTCCACGTAAGTTGGCGGCATATGGGAAACTTCTTTATTATTAATTTTACGAAAAAAAGTTATTCTTCATAAAAAGTTCTGCATGGCCCAAAACCTAAAATGCAACCATCAGATGTTAAATTTTTTCAGTCATATACGAGGTTTGTCAAAAAATGTGATTTTTGCTCTAGAGTAAAGTACCTTTCTTTTTGACAATATCGAAAATTGTTATAAAGAAAAGATGTTTAGAATTAAAAATAGCTTTCAAATATTCAACATTGTTTATTTACATTAAAAAAATATTTTTTTCTACATTTTCTCTGCGATTACGTTGGAAATTTAAGTTTGCACATTAATGCATAATTAATCTAGGATGCACTGGCATTTTTTAAAACTGATAATTAAAGTAGGCTTTGCGAACTGTCTAAATATCGAAAATTCGAAGAAACGTCAACAATCGTATTTCATGTATGTGCAAACTTAAATTTCCAACGTAATCGCAGAGAAAATGTAGAAAAAAATATTTTTTTAATGTAAATAAACAATGTTGAATATTTGAAAGCTATTTTTAATTCTAAACATCTTTTCTTTATAACAATTTTCGATATTGTCAAAAAGAAAGGTACTTTACTCTATAGAGCAAAAATCACATTTTTTGACAAACCTCGTATATGACTGAAAAAATTTAACATCTGATGGTTGCATTTAAGGTTTTGGACCATGCAGAAGTTTTTATGAAGAATAACTTTTTTTCGTAAAATTAATAATAAAGAAGTTTCCCATATGCCGCCAACTTACGTGGACACACAGTATATTAGGGGCTACTACTTTCGGCTTTGATTAGGTCATTCAATCATGTATCAAACTAAGCAGAGGTTAATAATATAAAACATCTTGAATGCATAATTTTTTACATTTTAATTATAAACGCCCGGTTAGTTTGATATGGGATTAAATGACTTAATCAAAGTAGAAAGTGTTCTAGCCCTGGGTAGATTATTTTATTACACTCACTATAGTAAAGTTACACTCAAATAAAATACAATTTACACTGCAATAATACGATATTTACACTAATTAATCACAAATTACTATTAAAAAATGGTTTACTTACACCTATCATTATTTCTTTAACACCCTAGAAGGATGGGTTTACAATCTGTGAGTTTAATTTACACTCGATAGTGTAAAGTAGCTACCCATAAATAAGAAGACTTAGCACTCATCAAAAAGTAAAGAAACCATTCAAACATATCTTTTTTACCACATATACTGATTGTTTAATATGCCTTATTGAGTGTGGTCCTATATGTACCACCATTGAGTGTACCACAATTATTTGCCTAAAACTGGGACACGCTTACTATTTATACCCAACACATCTATGTAACATCCGTATTTTACCCTCTGACAGAAGTTAGATGCGATCTAGAACATATCTTTTTCGAATGCAGAAAATATTCTGCTTATATCAGCATACCTTACAACGACCTAATACAAGTGTGTAAAATTAAATGTTCCTTCAATATCCTTCACCTTTTGTCCTTACAAAATAAAAAAGTAGATAAGGTTCTTGTTTAGCACTTACATAAAGTTAAAACAGAGTTATAAGGTAAAACATTAGAGTTACTATCCATATATTTTCCGTATGTGTTTCTCCCCCTTTTTAGTGATATTCTGGTTTGTCTTTTAAAACAAAAGTCGCCCTGACAGACCCCAGTGTCGTGAAGCGTGTGCCCTTGTTTATGTGTTTACTTTTTCTGCATATTAATATTATTTGAAATATTAAGAAATTTCACTGTGTTTTCAGCCAAATGCCAATAAAAAATTCATTCTACCTAGCTCATAAAAATTATAGCTTTAATTCCATTGAATAATAATAATAATCTAATAAAGTGTGTTAATAAAACTGGATTTTCTCGAACGTGTAGGCAGGTACATCATTATTACCTAATACCGAATCATGCTTTCAAGGTTAGTCTTGTTAAACTTAAACAAAACGCAAAATTCTTAAACAAATAGCCGAAAATTAAAGTTTAAAGCTCGACTACCAAGATAACGTCCAGATAAATCCTATTCAATTACTTTAATCTCTACTTAGTATCATATTTTTTTTTATTGATAACTTGTATATTATACAAGTTACGTAAGAAGTTAAAACTATATTTCTCACAGCTCACCAAAATATGATAAACACACAAAAATAAAATAGCTTATCTTTTCACGCTTTTCTAAACAGTATTATTGGCATCATCTCCTTTACGGACAGAACTAAAGGTACAAAAAATTGTTGCACTGTGGCTGTCGCAGTGCAAAGTTCGTTTGTCCCGTGAATTGTAAGAACTTTCAATACCTATATAAATTATAACAATTATTATATACAATATTATACGGTCCAACTAAGCTATCTCCAATAATTCCTGCCTAAATATTAAAAGAAAATGTATACTGGTGATGTCCTTCGATGACAGCATGAGGATTATCTTCCGCCCAAATATGGTTGTTGTGAAAATTTATGATGCCTTGTCTGGAAAAATTTGCTTCACGTTGTAAATAGTATTTTTGCCGAAAAATGTGGGACCCTTAGAGAATTTTCTTGAAACCAGTTACAAAAATTAACTCGAGCTGGAAAGTCTCTAGGCAAGAAAGCTTGCACTCTGTGTACGTGATAAGGATAAAGTAAATAGTCCTTTAAGATACTCCATACTGCTTTGTAACTCACATTCAACTCGTTCCCGATTTTCCTCGTACTAGTGCCTAGAGATTCTTCCACCATGTTTAAGACCTCTTCCTCAAGTTGTACGGTTCTAACTGTAAGTGGTCGGCAGCCTATTTTGCTTTTTGCAAAGCTATCTGTTTCCTCTAACCTGAGGTGCAATCTTGTAAATATTTCCGAGCACGGTACTCGTCTATTAGGAAAACGTTCTGCATATAAACGTCTCGCCTCTAGCGCATTTCCATTTGCCAAACCGTACATAAAATGAATTTGAGCCATTTCTTGATTGGTAAACTCAGCCATTATGAAAAGTATGTAACGTAGTACAAATAAATTCAAAAACAATTCAAAAGGATATTATTTGAAAGATGTTAAACAGGAGGCAAATGTTACGGAGAAAACAAATGTGGTTGCCATGGAACTAAGCAAAGCCTACTCGTATCATATGACGCAACATAATGATAAAAATGCGAAAAATAACTAAAAAATTAAGGTACTATTTTAATCAGATCCCCGCGAATGAACTAGTTGTAAAATTTAAAATTGACCCCAAGTAAAGTGCTCTAATCCCTTATGTTTAACAAATATTATTAGAATATCGGTTGGCATTAATTAATAAAATGAAAAAAAAAAAATACAAAATTTTTTTTTAACACCCTGTATTTCGAAAACGAAGCGACATAAACGGATATTTTTCAGAAAAAATTAAAAATAAAATATTTATGTGCTTTCTCGAGTATTTCTATCTTTTTCAATCGCTAATTTAAGGTTTATACTTGACAAGGACACATATATTATTATCTTAAGTATTAAATGAACAGATTTATATAAAAAACAAAAATAGAATGACCGAAAAAGGCCGACTACTGGCGCAGTAACCCTATCCCACTACCCCCCCATAAATATGCCCTTGAGAGATATGTATTGTGATTGTTTGATCTGAAATAAAGGTATATATATACGCAAATTTAATAACTTACTCATTTGGATCAATAGCTACTTTATCCCCTTTCTTGACGTGTGTAACTTCGGACCCAACATCCACCACAATACCGGAAAATTCGTGCCCCAATGTCACTGTGTCATCACTACACGGGAACTCTCCCTATAAAATAATTAGCATTAATACTACTACAGAAAAGTTTATATAAATTTGTAAGTCCTATACAAAGCCTTCGAATCGAAAATCGAACTGCGATTTCGAATAAAAAAAATAGTCCCCTGTCATAATGATTTTTCACCATTAATAAAACTAAACAACACCCTGTATATATTAACTTACCGCTATGATATGAAGATCTGTTCCACAAATACCAGCATATGCAACTTTTACTAACACCTGGTTGGGTTTCGTAATTTCTGGAATGGGAAGGTTAACATGTTCCAGCTTTTTCCCTTTAAGAGTAAATTGAAGTGCCTCCATTTTTGCCTACGAAAGCTCCAACTGTATAGCGAACCAACAGTAAACTGATGTGTTGAACTGCTTAACACATTCGCGTAGATTTTTAATATAATAATTTTTATATAGTCGGATGGTTGTGCGTATATCTCTTCACTATATAAAGACAGAGTCGGCTTCTGTATATTTTTGAGGGCTTTAACAGCAAAGCGAAAAAAAATACCGAATAATTATTCCCCAGTGTTTTTTAAGGATGTGCTTGACGTAAAAGCAAAGACAATAGTTAGACCTTTTAAGGACAACATGTTAAAGAAACAGCGTTTAAAAATAATGCGACAACATAAGTTAAAAAGGGATAAAACAGAGAATGAAGCCAGATGGCTCCATCTCGTGGTGCTGGTAAATAACACCAATTTCTAGAGAACCTATAGCCTCACTAATGAGCTGTTATACAGTGAAACGCGTCTGGGGATGGTTCTGGCAGAAGGAAAAAGCAAACCCTTGATATTTTGATAAGCTAAAAAGTCTTAAAAAGCGTGTAATCGATGATGGGTAAAAAGCGTGGTAATGTTTAGCTTCGACTGTCCCACTACCATCGAGAATTAAATCCAATTGAGCGGATACGGATATGGGCACTAATGAAAGGCTATGCAGCAAGAAATAACACCACATTTAAAATAAAAGATGTACGTGATTTACTGAAATATTCATTAACAATTATTAGGAGTGAAAATTGGCAAGAAGCTATAAAAGATGTAATTAAAGAGGAGGAAAAATGTGGGACTGAGACAACATGATGGGTGAAACGGTAGAACTACTTATAATGTCAGTTGATACCACAGACGAATCTTTCGAATTAAGGGAATTTTTAGAACTTATAGCCTGCATAACTGTCATAAGATTAATCCTAAATTGTCGGCTTGCTATGTTGTTATAATTTTTCGACCCTACTGTGAAATTTAAACTTACGGGTGTATCGATCTATACCTGTATTGTATCTGAAAATATATAGGGTGATTGTGCTAGTAGTCGGCCTTTTTTGATCATTCTATTTTTTTTTTCAAATAAATGTGTTCATTTAATACTTAAAATTATAATATATGTGTCTTTGTCAAGTATAAACATTAAATAAGCTATTAAAAAGATAGAAATACTCAAGGAAATAGGTAAATATTTTACTTTTAAGTTGTTCTGAAGAATATCAGTTTTTTTCAGTAGTCGGCCATGCCTATACCAGCAGTCGGCCGTCAAATATTAATGGTTATTCTGCACAGGCCCCCTTCTTGCATTTTATATTTTGTTAATAGTAAGGGGAAAACACATTATAAAAAAACACAAAAATTATATTTCTAAAAACATTAAAAAAACACTTAAATGTACCTACTAAATTACCTACATAAAATGTGCAAACACATTTTTTAAAACTATAGGTAGAGTTAAAAAGGTATTCGCAAAAATCGTAATTATAATCTAGAACTTGCACCCTCTTTATATGGCCTTCATGCAAGCTTTAAGCTTTTAAGTGGAACCACCTGGGACACCAGTCACATCTCACATTCTTATCACCTTCTGCTTTTGCATCGCTATCTAGTTTATCTTCACATTTAGCACAATATTTGTTTAAAAGAATTCTTCTAAAATCTCGCTTCTCTCGTTGGGGCTTTCTTTTTTTTATCAGTATTATTAACCATTTCGCTTTTATTTCGTTCTAACTCATCCCTTTTCCTTTTCTTTGCCTCTTTTTTCTCTCATTTTGTACTCTATCCTTCTTCATGTAATATGTTCTCCGAACATTGGGCGAAATGGCACTTGTGGAAGGAGAAGGATCCAGCTTTCGGACGTTTTGTTTTTGGAATTGGCATCGGCTATATTGCATGTAAGATTATTGATGACTACTTATGTGCTTATGTAAGGATATGTTGCCCATTCGTCGACGCTTATTGCTTGCGACACCACCTGCTAGCTGGTTCTGCAGAGTTGCAAGTGGTATACCATAGTTTCGGCAAATTTCTCGAATTTTAGCTCCATTTTTCAAATAATCTAATTCTGGCCGAGTACTAGCACATCAATTTAAGACTTTGACATTAGACGGCCACTAACTTTAATATCCCCTAGTGACTTTCTCATTCATTTTAGACCCGGCCGACTACTGATACGTACGTTTTTGATACATCATAGTACATGATGGTAAAGGAAGAATCTGTTTATATGTATTTGTAAGCCTAATATAGACAAAATATATTTTTTTTAAATTTTGCCAGTATTCGGCCATTTTTTAATTTTGCCATTAATCGGTCATGGTAGCCGATCACTGGCAACTTTATAATAATTTAATGCGAGTAATCGGCCATATTATTTTTTTACCTAAAAATAAAAATGAATATAGGTATTATATTCTTCCAAAAAATCTTACCCCGGTAAACATATCTAGTATAGAATTAGTTTAATTTACCTTTAAAATTGCCCTGTTTGATCTTTACTGGTTTTTGTAAACTGTTTTTGGAGACACAACTACCCCAGTAGCACAACAATATTGGTAAAATATTATATTAACATATTGGTCCAACGATGGAAACGTCAGATTTTTTTTTAATGGCCCAATGTATATTTTCAATATAAATCCGATATTGAAGATAAATATTGTCCCAATATTACGATTCAATAAATGCGTAATGTTTATTTTAGATATAGTGCCAATATTTGTTGTTCAGATTGTCACAATATATACTTTATATATAGCACCAATATACTTTTTTAACATTTATATATATATTATAAATATAAAATATAAATATATAATGTAAATCTATATTGGGCCGTTATAAGAGAATCTGACGTTTCCAACGTTTGACCAATATGTAAGCACAATATTCGATATGTAAACATATTGATTTGCTACTAAGGTTAGATATTGGCATAAAAAATTAAAGACAAAATTGTTTGGTAAGAATTTTTTAAATTATTTTACAATATAATTATTTGCACAGAAAATAAAACTAAAAAACTTTAACTCTACAAATGAACGAAAATAAAAATAAAAAAATATCAAAAGTAGGCTGTATATCATATTTTGTAAATAATAAAAGGTTTAAGGATGAGTCGGTCTAGTTTTCCGTCCGCCTTCTCTGTCCCCGGCACCCGCCAAATATGCTGAAATTGACCTCTCAATTTCCTTATCGGAGGCACTGTTGAATCGTTTTCGGATACCTCCTAAAAATCGCGCACACGTTTGTAGTCAAATTTATAAGGTAATTATACAGGGTGTTACGAAAAATGAGACTGATCATCTACCAAATTCTTTGGGCTAAAATATGTTAATTCACAAATATACAAAAGAATAATGTATAAAACTTGCGATGACGCCACGGCGAAGCTATAATCAAACATCGGCAAAACATATTTGACCAATATTGGTCCAATCCGTCTATTCCGAAATTCAAGACCTATCAACAAATACTATATGCTTTATGTTTAAAAAGTTAAGATTAATTTTGGAAATATTTATTTAAATGTACCCATTATAAGTGTAGGTGGATCAACCTTTACCCTTCACTTTAGAATTAGATATTAAAATGGTTGAAAACACCAGAAATGATTTGGTAATGTATTAGAGGTTATTTAACGTCAACAAACTGCTGCATGAATATGAATATATATGAATATCACACAATAATTAATAAAACAACTGAAATACTACAGTTACTTACCACTTCTTTTTGCTTTTCTGTATACACACTTGCAATTCGAGCTGCACTTATTTTCACTAATATTCATAGGCAACAAAAAATAATTTAAAAAAAAGCTCGAGACGCTTGTCGTGGCTCGAGCGATTCAAAATGTCTGCCAAGCTGACGGCGCGCTGCCGCCTTGCTTTTCGGATGACGGAGTATTTTTTATGAATATTGGGATAATATTGGATAAATATCATATATAGATATAAAAAAAGGTGCATTTGTTATAATAATATATAACCAATATTGGTTAAATATCACATGTAAATATAAATAAAAGTTTACTGACAAATATGTTTTATCAATATTGGATCAATATTGGACAAAACATTATATAAAAATACGGGAAAAAGTTACACCTCCTATATGTTACCAATATTGGCACATATTACATATAAATATAAATAAAAGTTTATTGCCAAATATGTTTTATCAATATTGGATCAATATTGGACAAACATTATATAAAAATATGGGAAAAAGTTACACCTTCTATATGTTACCAATATTGGCACAAATTATATATAAATATAAATAAAAGTTTATTGCCATAGCTGTTTTATCAATATTGGATTAATATTGGACAAACATTATATAAAAATATGGGAAAAAGGGACATCTCCTATATGTTACCAATATTGGCTAGAAATTGCCAATATTGGGCCAATATACAATATTTTACCAATCTAGAATCAATATTAGGCCAATGTGTTGTGCTACTGGGGTACTAACTCCTAATTTTTCGCGCGAATTTACGGAAGTAAGGTTCCTAAGGACCTATAATTAAGAATTATTGATATATGTGTTGGAAAGTAAAAGAAGATAGCAAATGTAAGAAATAGAGCTAAAGTCGATTGAAATTCAAATTACCTGTAAGTCATTTTTGGCCGACTACTGTATATATACAGGGTGTTATTTAATAGGTGTCCGAAATTTTACAGGACGATTCCTCAGTTATTTATAGGCTGAAAAATTCATATAAGCATGGGCCGTAAGCCCTTTATTTTTGAGATACAGGGTGTTACAATTTTAACCAGGAACAAAAAACATGTACGCCACTGCTGTTTTCTCTTTTGATAACACTGTCATGTAGGCACTTTATTGGCAAATGCAAAGTACATTTTCATAATTTTTTGATTTCGGCTTTGTTTAGGAAATAAATGCTATTTTATCAAACTCTGATATGGGCCTAGCGATATGCCAATAAATGCCATTTATTTCTTTATTATTTTTTTTTCCTAAAAACGATAGCTTGTAGCGACTTCTACCTATGCCCTTTGCATGTAAAGATGTTAAAGAAATCAATTTCTTTGCTAAAAAATTTAACATAAGGTTGTATAAAAAAGTTATGACTACTCAAAAGAGTAAAAGGACACGTAGGTGGCGCCCTCTACAGGTGGGAGCCATACTAATATCAAATTCGACTTTCGCATTTCAAAAAACCCCTAAATACCAATTTTCGTCCAAATGTAGACATTATTTTCAAAAGTTAATTACGAAAAACAATAATACAAATAAATTTCTAAAACCCTGTATCTCAAAAATGAAGGGCCTGCGGACCCAAGCTTATATGGACTTTCCACCTTACTAATAGCTAAGGAATCGTCCTGTAAAATATCGGACATTTATTAAGTAACACCCTGTATATAAAATATATTGTATATTGTTGGACTTTCTTTAGGTATCCTAATTCAGCCGAAAAAAAATGCATTAATATGCGAACCGTCTCTGTCAATATGGAACATTATTTAATAATTTTTGTAATAATGAGCGATAAGATATCAGTTAGGAACAGGATAAAGTCGATTAAATTTACATAATACAAGTAAAAATATCTCAGACGAACAAATGTATTTGTTCGTCTGAGAAAAATATAAACATGTTAATCTAGGTTTAATAAAAAATATTAAATTGATAGCAACGTTTTCAAAAATATGGTTTTTTTCCTTGGTATATCATACACGCTTTGTTAAACACATGATAATTGACATTATTTGCACATTAAGACATAAAAAAATTATAAATTTAAACATTAATTGTGGTGCGGTTTATTTATTTTTAAACATAAATAACTACACAACACAGCGTACCGCGCGATAAAAAATTATTATCATCAAAGTATGCTTTGCATCTAAGGCCGTACTGCTTAGCGGTAGAGCCTAATACCTGTTGGGTGTCAGTAAATATCAGCGTTATCAATCAAGCAGTTAGATAATTTATCAATAAAATTTTTTTCACAACTATAATTTCTATATAATACAAAATAAAACTTTTCCTTCATATGCTTTAAATTAATTAACTATCTCATTAAAATGCTTCCTTTTCTATTAAAATCTCACATTTCACTTAAATTTTTATCTTTACATTAACTTCAACACAACTAGCTAGTTCATACCAAGTCTTCAACTTTTACATATTACTGTATCACATTATAAGTTGTACTCATTAGTTTGAGACAACATACATCGCTTTTAAACTGGATGTTAGTATCCCCTGATGATGAATGCTTAAGCATTCGAAACATGTTGGGAACTTAAATTGACTTTAAAATTAAACTGTGGAGGAAGACTGCATTGTTTTATTTACATATCTATTTCTGCTTTAGAAGCTTTAGCGAAGGCAATAAATGTCTCTTTTGAAAATGGAATATTTCCACAATGCCTTAAATCAGCTATTGTTATTTCAGTTCATAAATAATTATGTAATTGTGAATCTGCTTTTAATTTCCGACCAATTTCTTTACGTCCAACACTTTCTAAAATTATTGAAAAACTTGTTAAAAATAATTTCTTTTTTAAATAAAAACAATATTTACAATACAAATAAAAATAAATAAATAATAAATAAATAAATAAATAACTGTTTATTATTTACCCATACATATACAGCATTACAATATTTTATAAAAAAAATTGGAAATAAATAAAATTATATTTATTCTATAAACACGAGCAAATAAATGGCCATCATTTCAGACTTCTGCACTCGGCAGATTCTGTTATTAACATGAGGCCAAAAGCTTAAATAATATAATACTTTATGTCATTAGTGAGCTGATACACACATACATCCCGAAGATACCCACTCCTACTAGATTTACTAGTGATAGGAAGAGAAAAGAAAAAAAAAAGAAGCAGAAAAGAGATAAATAAAAAATTTCCACTACTTATAATCTCTGACCATGACACTGGTTGTTAAACAAGATTTTATTCAATTTATTGTTAAAGGAATTACATGACATATTGACTTGAGCCAAATCCAGATCTAATGAATTAATTAATAAGGCAACATTATATGAAAAAGATCTTTTAAAAAACTCATGTTTATGTTTTGGAATGTTTATGTTTTTTCTACGTAAATTTAAGTGATGAACATCTGTACGAAAAGTAATTTTATTATAGAGGTAGGGAGGAGAACGAAATTTTAAAATTTTGTAATAGAGGCAAGTTGCATGCAGTTTACGCCTATTAACCATGTTAAGCCAATAGAGGTCTTTAAGCTTATGTGATATTCTGTTACGTCGGCGGATTCCAAATATTAAACGCAAACAATTATTTTGGACTTTCTGTATTCTGTGCACATCAGCAGCATCCAAACAAGGACCATAAACATTATCGCAATGGTTGAAATGCGATAAAACTAAAGAGTCACACAATAATTTTTTGATCTCCCTGTCGAGAAAGTGCCGAAGTGGGTACAACGCCTTTAAAGAAAAAATACTAGTGATGCTATTTTTTCATTTCTTAAACATCTTTATTTTAAATTAAATGACAGAGATTTTGCTGCAGCAATATTTTTTGATATTTCTAAAGCTTTTGATGGTGTTAACCATGATATATTATTAAAGAAGCTTGAGCTTTATGGCTTTAGAGGTATACCATTTAGATGGTGTTAAACGGTAAGAAATCAAAAAGTAATAAAATTGACTGATAGAGTACCTCAAGGTTCAGTTCTCGGTCCATTACTATTTTTAATATATATGACCTTGCGTCAATTTATATAAATGATAAACTTACCATATTTGCTGATGATACAACAATACTTTGGCATAGCAAATATTGTATTGAATTAATTAAAATAATTAATGAAGATTTAATAAATGTTAAAAATTGGTGTGACTATAATATACTCTCATTTAATATCACTGAAACAAACATATTAACTTTTAATTGTTCACTTAATAATATAATTTTTGACATCTCATAATTAATAACCCCAAACTTATAAAATTTTTAGGAATCTATATTACTCAAATCTTTCTTTTAATGAACATATATCAAAAAGTTATGTAGAAAATTAGCTTTTCTCATTAAATGAATATATATGAATGGCGGTTCTTCGAAATGTTTATTTTGCTATAATAGAATCTCTTTTGAGATATGGAATTTGTTTCTGGGGAAATTCAAGCCAATATCTTCTAAATTCAACTTTTATTTTACAAAAAAGAGCTATCAGATATTTGCGCAAAGCTAGATCTAGAGATTCTTGTAAAACTCCATTTATCTCACAAAAAAATTTAAAAGTAACTTCAATTCTTATATTGGAAACAGTTTGTTTGATTCATAAAAAGCATAGAAATAGTATTAATTCACATACTTATAACACAAGACAAACCTTTAATATATGTTTACCTATTCCATCTTCAAGTCCTGTAAAAAAATCCATAATCTATGATTTTAAAAAATTTTTAATTATCTTCCAGATTTAAGGCTTCCACACACCGACGCGGCCACGGCCACGGTAGCGGTGGCGGCCGCGGTGGCGATCATATTAGCGGTCGGGCGTATTCACACCAAAGCGGTGAGTGGTGCTGTAAGGTAGTTGCCGTTTACAGATTTTATGTATACGAAAATATATTTTTAAACGTCCAGGTTTCATTTTTATTTCTATTATTTGTTATTATGATAGACGATGTTGAAGAAGAGGCTCTGATTCTATTAGCTCTTTGTCCCACACTTTGTTTTTTAGCCCTTATATTTTTATAATTTGGATGGGATATAATTTAACATTTTCTATTATTAATTATATTATATTATTTACCATTATTACTGTCACTTCGCGCAGTCAAAGTTGACACGTTGTATTTGACCGTCACCGCGTTTCAGAACGCTGCACTAGGCCGCTTGATCTAGACCTGCCCGCGCTGGTATGATTTCATTCATTTATTTCTATGTGTTTAGATTGGCCGCCACCGCTACCGTGGCCGTGGCCGCGTCGGTGTGTGGAAGCCTTTTATTAAGAAAATATCAAATCTTAAAATGTTTTAAAAAAATGTTAAAAATTTATTATTGGAAAAAGCTTATTATACTCTGGATGAATATTTTGGTGATACTCTGTCATAATTATTTGCATTTTTTTTTTATTCCGATATTTTAAGTTTTACTATATTATTACATTTTATTGGTAATTTAATTTTAAAAAAAGCCCTACGTTTTTCGCTCCAAACCCTCTTAGATGAAAATAATTTTTACTCACACGGTAATTAGCCATAACGTTTTCTTTAAATTTAATTAGGTTGATCAAAAACACATCAATTAATATATCGAAGAGGAAGAATCAATACAGAATTTTCGGTTTAACTCCTTCAGCCCTAGCACAGAAAATATAGCTATACGAACTATATTTTCTGCACCTTCTATTTTCTAAACGGGTAGAGGGCATTTTACATAATCTCCCACCCCCTCAACTTTTTTATTTTTCCTCCTATGTTAAAATAAAAAAAAAATATAAGCATGTAGGGCATTTAAAATACTTTTGCCGTTATATTTTCCTAAATAGGATTATCCAATTTTTGGACTGTACCTAAAATTTTAAACATAACATCTCAAAAATATATATATTTTTTTTAAATACAGTAAAATCTCTGTTTGCGACCACCTAGCAAATTTCCCTTATAAGTTCCTGCCTATACAACATTTTTATTTTATAAACAGTGTTCAAAATTGTTGTATTAAGCTCTTCGTCACCACAATTTTGCTCTAGTAGCAAATTACCCACAGTTTCTGTTTGTAAGAACATAAAACGTTCTCAATAAATTTGCTTTTTAAGGGCTTCCCAAGAACATCTACAGAGTATTTGTTATAGAGCAAAAAAGCTTTGTCAGCATTTTTACTCTATTTATGTGCTCGTTAAGAGTATTTAGCAAAAGTGACAAGCTTTAAACCACTGTTATGAGATAAATACGAGAAAGTGTTATATGGGTAATATTGTGCAACGTTAGATCTAGATGTTATGTTTACAAACATTTTCCATTCTTAATAGTGCTTAGGTTTAAACTTATTTTTAAATAATGGGTAGTTTGATTATTTTTAAAGGGAATATTGGTTCCAATGCAGTAATTGAATGTAAATTTAGTGCATAATGAACTATGTTTTTCAACCCCATTTTTATTTTTTTTTTCTAGTTTGTTTTTTTATCTCTTGTCAGTTAAGGTTAATAATGCATATATATTTGTATTTTGTTCTCTCCCCTGTTACTAGGGGTACTACCACTACTACTGTTAGTATTTAAGTACAAAGCGGAGCATATTTTGCTTTGTGGCCGACCGGATAGAGGCATGCAAAATAGGGATATGCATTTCAGTTTCTCTCATTTTAACGTACGTTCTTTAACATCAACTTTTGCTCTTTTTTTGGATTTTGTCTCGGACGCGGATATAGATATCATTGGTATTTCGGAAACATGGTTACATTCTGGAGTTTCGAGTGATGCTGTAGCCATACCTGGCTATACATTGGTGAGGAGTGATAGAGATGGGCGGGGAGGCGGCGTTGCGATGTATGTAAAAAATTTATTTAAATTTAACCTCTTAATTGTTCCTCGTTGTGATAGTGGTCTTGAACAGGTTTGGATAAGCCTTAAAATGTATGGTAAGAAGTTATGTTTTGGGTCAATTTATCGTCCTCCCAATACAAATCTAAAACTTTGTTTGGATGAGTTTGAAAATAGTGTCATAGAGTTTTTCCCGCAGTTTGACCATATCTTTTTTGGGGGCGACTTTAATGTTAATCTTCTGGAAAACGCAAACGGTTGTACACTTTTTAGGGGTTTCTTGAACAAATATGGTCTATCTCAAATAATATCTCAACCCACTCGCGTGACAAATTTTTCTCAAACTCTCTTAGATTTAATAGTTACTACTTCTCCCTCTGCGGTAGCTGGTACCAATATTATAGATATGGATAATATATCTGATCACTGCCTTATTCTCTGCGACCTAAAACTGGAAAAGCCGCGCAAGGAAATTCGATTTAAAACTTACAGAGATTATAGCCACTTTGATTACAATAATTTTTTAAATGATCTTTCTATTGTCCATTGGGATGCTATATATGAATATGACGATGTGGATCATATGCTTGAATTCTTAAATTTTAATTTGGATAATATTTTTAATGTTCACGCCCCTATAAAAACGTCTCGGTTCACTAAGGCTCCGGCACCGTGGCTAACTGACAATCTTAAACTTATGATAAAGTTGAAACGGAAAGCGCTAACAAGGTATAAAAAAACGAAAACTGAGACTTCAAGGAATGAATATAAACAACTTAGAAATTTTGTGACGATGGCTGTTCGGAATGAGAAAAAAGGGTATTTGAACCATAAATTTAGGGTCGACCCAAAGGGTTTCTGGCAAACGTTAAAATATCTTAATATTAACTCTTCATCAACAAGCTTTCCGTCAAATATTGGCAGTGCGAATTCATTTAATACATTTTTTATTGATAGTGTACCCCGTCCGGTTGCGAACAGGGATAGTCTCATTAGTGATTTATATGACAATAAAACTCTACCATCTGTACAGAATCAATTTTCATTTTTTGAGGTCACAGAAGAGAAGGTTAGTAGAATTATCTCACAAATTAAAACACAAGCGAGAGGCATAGATAATATTGATATAAAAATAATTTCCTTAATAACTCCACATCTTACCCCTATTATCACCTTCTTAATTAACAAGTGCCTTATGTCTAGTAAATTTCCTTCCTTATGGAAAAATGCTAATGTAATCCCTATTCCTAAAAATAACAACCCTCTATCGCATTCAGATTTTCGTCCAATAAGTATATTATGTTGTATGTCTAAAATTTTAGAGAAAATAGCTAATGAACAATTGAATCAACATTTTTTACACAGTAAGGCATTACCTTCTACACAATCCGGCTTTCGAAAAGCTCATAGCACTACAACCGCGCTTCTTAATGTAACAGATGACCTTCTGAGAGCTCGGGATGAAGGAAAGAATTCCTGCTTAATTTTACTTGATTTCAGTAAGGCGTTTGATACTTTGAATCATTCTATTTTGCTGACGAAACTAAAATTCTATGGTCTAAGTAACTCATCATTAAAGTTTATAGAGAGCTATCTTGGTGGGAGGAGTCAGCGTGTGCTGTTACCTGGTGAAGCATCGCACTTTGTGACGACGCACAGAGGGGTACCACAGGGTAGTATATTGGGGCCATTGTTGTTTTCTATTTATACCGCTGATTTTTCCAATCATTTAAACAATTGCAAGTCTCATCAGTACGCCGATGATATGCAAATTTATTATTCTTTTTTTTATAATGATAATCCACCATCGGCGCACATTAACAATGACCTCGCAATTGTTTCTAAGTTAACAGCAGCCCATGAACTTATACTTAATAATAATAAAACCCAAATGATGATATTTGGGCGGGATAGAGATATTTTAGCCAATAATTTAAACATTACCTTAAATGAAGTCGCAATAAACCCATCCTCAGTATGTAAGAATCTTGGTGTTTTATTGGATGTTGACTTGCGATTTGAGCAACATGTCTCCCAACTTTTACAAAAATCGTTCATTAAATTAAAAACGTTATACATTCATAAAGATATTTTAGCTCAGGACATCAAACTTAGACTCTGTGATAGTTTGATTTTATCCCTACTCGATTATGCAAATGTTCTTTATTGGCCTGCACTGACCGTAGCAAGTAGGAGTAGTTTGCAAAAACTACAAAATTCATGTATTAGGTTTTGCTACGGTCTAAGAAAATTTGACCACATAACTCCATCATTTCTTGCTTCTGGGTGGTTTTCCTTGGCTGAAAGATATCGAATGCATCTGGGTACTTTGGTGTATAAAATAAACAAATTTAAAGAACCTGTATATCTCTATGAAAAACTTGTTAGAGGTCGCGATATTCACAACAGGGTTACGCGCTACAGTGAACTTTTCCAGATTCCCAGACACAGCACTGCCGCCTTCCAGCGCTCCTTTACGTATAACGCTATTAAAACATATAATAACTTACCACCTATAATTAAATCATGTTCATCTGTAAATAGCTTTAAGAATCATCTTAAAAAGTGTGTAATAAGTGAGAGAGGCTGAATTGTTTTCTAGCAAATTTTTACTTACGTTATATTTTTGTTTTTCTTCTCTATTTTAAAATAAATCCAATATTTGCGCTTTTTCGGCCAATTCCGGATCATGGATAGTTAAGTCGTTTTTTTTCTTTTTTTTACTTTTGAAATTACCTAAGGTAATTATTTTTTGGTTTTTCGACATTATTATTATTGTTAAACTTTGAAATGTAATTGTCTGGTGGTTAGATGAACAGCTATGCTGGATCTCGCCACCTTTGTATTTTTCTTTTGTTGTTGTTATTGTTATGTATTAATAAAAAGCCTTTATTATTATTATTATTATTATTATTATTATTATTATTAGTACCTACAGCCAAAATACTCTTTAAAAAAACATACCGCATTTTTAAAGCAACAAGATTTAATGGAGGCAAAGGGCTTTTTATCGAGCATTTCGGTTTAAAACGAAGCGACAACGCAGCTTTAAATTCTTATAATAAATCAAAAAATAAAATGGGTATTTTGTATGGTGCATGAGTTGTGCAACTACATAAAAATATGGATATATAAAAGTGCAAAAAATTTAAAAAATCAGGTGCATTTCGGAGGGAAGTGAAGAAGAGGTTTGAAGATATAAAAAACTATGCTTCGATTTTAAATAATCCCAATAACAATTTTGGTGTATAATTATCGCAGAAAAAGCTTATTTACCGTGTAAGGGCCGCAAGCAGAGTAATTTTAGATAATGTTCTTTAAATGTATCTCTTAAACACATTTTTGTTCTATAAACAGCTTTAATGCAGCAAATAGCTCTGTACTTGCTCTTTAATTGTTTTCTTTGCAGAAAGAAACACAGCAAAGTTGTTATTAGCGTTCTTTAAAGGTATCACGCAATTTTGTTCTGTAGAAAGCTTTTTAAGATGAAATGATTCCCTTCCTGTAGTTATTTTACACTGGAAAAATAGAATATTATACTCTATAAAAAATTTGGAATCCCTTTTTAATAATGCTAACTATATTGACAAGTCTACAGGTATTTCTCAATTCCTATTAAAATGTGAATCTGAAAATAAAATTAAAAAAATCATTAATTTCTGATTATTTTAAAAATAAGAAAATACATGTTAGTATCCACGTGCATTATACAGTGAGGACAAAAAGTCTGGAAAACTACCTTTTGCAAGTAAACGAAGCACCTGAATAAAAAACGCTCGGACACGTCGATTTTATTTAATTGTCTTCTATCTTCTAAGATTTCTGAGATATATACAGGGTACTTCAACAACAACTTCTTTTTTTTTTTAATGGAACACCCTGTATATTATTGCATTTTTGGATTCTACGGACAATTCTAAGTATATTTCATATAGGATATCCTATACCTAAATTCAATTGTTTTTAAAATAAAACACACCTTACTAGTTTACTGAATTTTTAATGACAATAACTTAAATGACACATTTTAACGTAACAAATGCTGAAACTGTTGTCCGTTAACTTCCTGGCAATATCCTAACCGATCAATGAACTCTTGTTGCACGTTTTGAATGAAAAAAGGTGGGATTTGTCGAATTTCATCTCTTATACGATTTTTCAGCGCATCGATATTAGGAGGTCTGTTGAAATAAACTTTGGTTTTTAAATATCCCCACAGAAAATAATCTAGGGGAGTCAAATCCGGAGACCTGGCCGGCCATTCTACGGGGCCACGACGTCCTATCCACCTGTTAGGAAATATCTCATTGAGATACTGCCGAACAGTAAGCGCGTAGTGAGGTGGTGCTCCATCTTGTTGAAACCACATAGTTGGAGTTGGTATATCAGGCTCATTACCTGGATACAGTTGAACTAAGGCAGGAATCAACTCTAGTTGCAGAAAGTCAAGATAAATTTCGCCGTTTAAGTTAACGTCGAGAAAATACGGACCTATAATCCTGTCTTGAAATATTCCAGCCCAAACATTGATTTTTTCGGGATGTTGCGTATAAGCCACTTGAGCCCAATGAGTATTCTCTGTGGACCAGTATCTACAATTTTGTCGGTTGACAGTACCATTAAGAAAAAAGGTAGCTTCATCGGAAAATAAAATATTTCTACAAAAAAATGGATCTATATTGCACCGCTCTTGCATATTTTCGCAAAACTGAATTCGGCGGTCATAGTCGTCTTCATTTAATTCATGTATTAATCTTATTTTGTATGGATGATACTTTGCCTTTTTTAAAATATTTTTTACCGATGTTTGACCAATGGACAAATCTGATGCTGCTTGACTTGTAGGTAAATGTGGATTTTCGTTATAACTGAGTTAAACATCTAATTTCTTATTATCATCTAGTTTCGGCCTACCTGTCCTGGAAAGATCTTTTACACAACCATGTTCAAGGAATTTATTGACAATTTTGCTGACTGTAGATATCGTAATTTCTTGTCCGCGCTCTGGATGTGTGTTATTAAAAAGTTCACAAACTTCGCCCAAATGTCTTTGGCGATCTCCCCAGCCAAACATCATCATTCTTTCTCGCTCTGAGAGCATTTTTAATAACTTGACAGTAACAGAACTGTCCTACAGTATGTTAAAATCATGGTGACAACGAGTCAAAGTGACATCAAGTTACTACATTTCTCCTAGATTTTACGTTGTATCATGGTTTTTCTCTTAATGAAAAAATGTATAATTTCAACTGGCAATATTTTAAAAACAATTGAATTTAGGTATAGGACATCCTATATGAAATATACTTAGAATTGTCCGTAGAATCCAAAAATGCAATAATATACAGGGTGTTCCATTAAAAAAAAAGAAGTTAACAGCTGCCCAGCTTTCTTGAAGCACCCTGTATATATCTCAGAAATCTTAGAAGATAGAAGATAAATTAATAAAATCGACGTGTCCGAGCGTTTTTTATTCAGGTGCTTCGTTTACTTGCAAAAGGTAGTTTTCCAGACTTTATGTCCCCACTCTATATACATATTGGTAAATTGGCTTCATTTCATTAATTTTAGTTCTGATAAATTTAAACAAAAATATTTAAAATTATTTACATACATGTAGATACTTATTACTTAATAAACAAACACTGTAAAATGCAGACCAGTTGTTTTAATTTTTCTCTATTAATCGACCAACATTTGATTCCCCGAGGGTGGTCGCTATTGAGAGAATTTTCTGTATTAGCATGAAGGGCATTTGAAATACTTTTGCAGTTATATTTTATTAAATGGAACATATTATCCAATTTTTGGATTGTATCTAAAATTCTAAACATAATTAATAACTATGTGGAGTCCGGGTCTGTCTCCTTCGATAGGAGTCGTTCGAAATAATATAATACATTAGCCAACTCATTCTAATAATATAATAGGATACAGGAATCAAAAAAAGTAAACCTTTGTTTCACTAAGTCCAGCTTTTTGATTCATCGGTTGGTTTACCGATCTGCACCGGTTGGTAGCCATCTTTTTCTAACTTAATAATTAATTTGTGATCGCATTAAGAAACGCGTATTTTCATGATTTTTCGGAGGATTTAAGCGATTTCTCATATTTTCTATATTATTTTATATTAGGTTAATAAATGAGTATTTTGCAAAATTTGGACCTAAATTGGTATACCTGCAAATGGCTAAATTAGTATCAAATTTCATGGAAGGGCTTTAATGTGATCATGTTAAAAACTTCTAGAGTAGATAGAACACAGGAAAAAAAATAAAGTTCATATGCACGTGGGCCAGGCAACGCTTCTTCGGGGAGCTAGAACCCTTCACAAACTAGTTTTCGTTTTGTAGCTCCGGAATTACTTCAGCTACGGCAACCAATTTTGGAACACAAATTACTGTTAGTACGTTAATCTATTTGAGCCTATTGGACAATGTTTACTTTAACTAGGGGCATCCGAACCAGGGCGGAATTAGAATATATTTTAGCCCATTCCTCTAAGGCAGCTATACTCTAAGTGTGTTCCGCGGAACCCTAGGGTTCCGCGATACCTCTGTAGGGGTTCCTCAAGAATTTTGAAAAAAAATCAAAGCACCTCTCTCTGGTCGAACGTTTTGACTCCGCGGCCGCGCGTAGGTATATTTATTTATTTATTTGTATTTGTATAAACATGTGTTACAATAGCTGGTACAATATCTCATAAGTTTGGTATCAACATGTATACTTGTATACTTGTGAGCGCGCAGTCCCTTTGATAAAAGCCGCCTCTGAATTGTTTACAACGCAATTTTTATATTTCTCTTTTTATTTTTGCTTTTTGTTTATCAAAGGCGCCGAGTCGAGTATTTTTGAGAATATTCGAGATCGAGTCTAGGACTAAGTATAAAAGCGGCGATCGCGCGTCGCGCCTCGTCAGTCAGTTGACGATTAGCGTTCGGAGCGATAAGTTCCTACCTACCTACTTACAAGCTCGCTAGCGAGAAACTAGTGTTCATTGTTCTACTGCCTGCTGTATTCTGTTGTCTCAGTTTTATACATTTCTTCATTGTACTAAACTTAGTCTCTTATACGCAGTAACGATTGTGCATTATTTAGACCCCAGCATCCTGACGTGTAACATTATAAATAAAGAAGAATGGAACGTTGGCTTAAAGGTGTTAAACGTGTTGCAACAACATCTTCTAATGACGCTGAATGTTCAAAAGCAGTACGCGCGGAGAATATAGCAATCACCGATCCAGACGATGATGCCACGACGTCAAGCTCGACGGTTTCAAAGACGAAAAAAAAGAAGTATGATGAATCATATATCAGTTTCGGATTTGTTGATTCCAACGGCTCACCTCTCTGCATGCTATGTAGTAAACTGCTTCCTAATAGTTCCATGGCACCTGCCAAATTGCGCCGACATTTACAAACTGTACACCCCGAGTCTAAAGACAAGAATAAAGAATTTTTTGTTCGTAAAAAAGATCAGTTATTGGAAAGTCAAAAAAATATGATGCATGTAACAAAAACTATCAACGAGAAGGCCACGGAGGCATCATATTTAGTTAGCTATCGCATTGCACAAGCAGGTGAAGCGCACACTATCGCTGAGAATTTAATAAAGCCATGTGTATTAGACATAGCAAAATGTATGCTCGATGAAAAATCTGCAAAGCATCTTTCTACTGTGCCGCTATCAAACGATACTGTTTCAGGGCGAATCCATGATCTGGCAAGCTACGTCAAACAAGAACTAGTTACACGTCTACAAAAAACACGATTCGCCTTGCAAATGGACGAGTCAACTGATGTCGCTAGTTTGGCTATCTTGCTGGTTATCGTGAGATATCCATATGAAAGTTCTTTTGAAGAAGACATGCTTATGTGTTCACCGCTGCTCACAAACACTACCGGGGAAGAAATTTTTAATAAAATAAATATATTTTTTGAAGAAAATAATCTCAGTTGGAACAATGATGGCGATGACAGGTAAAACAGCAGGAGCAGTGTCACGAATAAAAAATAAAGCGCCTAATTGTAGTTCCAGCCATTGTATTCTGCATAGACAAGCACTTGCGATGAAGCAAATGCCGTCAAATCTAAAATTAGTTATGGATGAAGCGGTAAAAATAATTAATTTTATCAAATCACGACCACTACAATCCCGATTGTTCTCATTATTGTGTGAAGATTATGGCAGCAAACATAAAACACTGCTGCTCCATACAGAAGTGCGATGGCTGTCTCGGGGTAAAACTTTAACAAGGCTATTTGAACTTAGAGCCGAGTTACAAATGTTTCTTTCAGCAGATACTTCTTTTAATTTGAAGGACCGTTTGTATGATAAAACTTGGTTGTTCCGATTGTCTTTTATGGCGGATATCTTTCAAAAACTGAACGAATTGAATTTATCATTGCAAGGTAAACAGACAACAGTGTTTCAGGCCAATAATAAAATAACTGCCTTCAAAAGAAAATTAGATTTTTGGATTATTTGCGTTGGTAAGAAAGAAATAGAAAGCTTTACGTCACTCAGTGAGTTTGTTAGCGATAACGACTCAGAAATGTTTCAAGATGATGTGTTTGAAGAATTGGTCCAATATCTCAGTTCGATGCGCGCATCTTTTGAAAAGTATTTTCCCGAAGAACAGAATACAAAAATGAAACTGAATTCATGGATTCATAATCCTTTTTTACCCAACTTGGAAAAGCCCGAAAGTATGTCAAACGAGATATATGAACCTCTTTTAGAAATGTCATCAGACACAAGTATGGAGTCACTGTTCAAAACGACGCCTCTCAACGATTTTTGGTGCAGAATCCGTGATGAATATCCAATGCTTGGCAAAATGGCTCTGAATATTCTTCTCCCGTTCCCAACAACATATTTGTGCGAAACAGGATTCTCAACCTATGCAGCCACGAAAACAAAATATCGCAATAGACTGGACGCCGAACCTGATATGAGACTTCAACTGTCTTCTATCAAACCTGATATCAACCAATTGATGAAAAATAAAAAACAGTTTCATACCTCCCATTAGTTAGATTTTTTCTTTTTAATATCTTCTATTATTGTACTTGCCATGTGGTAAAGTAAGTAATAATTAGTAACTGTTACATTGTACTTTTATTATGCTTATTAATAAAGAATACACTTTTAAAAACTATTGTTTTATTGTAGGGTTCCATCAAGTATTTTGCTTCCCAAAAGGGTTCCGTCACCAAAAAAGTTTGAGAACCGCTACTCTAAGGCTTCAATTTCTTGCCGCTTTGTCATCAGATTATGATTTTCCTATGTCGTTTACATAATAAGGGAAGTCGCTAAATGTCATCGTTTCTTCGGAAATTGGCTGCAAACAAGTTAAGATATAGAAATCAATTATTGAAGCCTTAAAGAAATTAGGTCAAAACCACACTGAGGTTCAGTACAGATATCAAGAGATAAATTAATCAGCCTTATTATTATGGTAATTAATACAAAAAGATAGTAGTTGCTGAAAATACCTCCCACCACGCTCGATACATTTAGTGCACCTACGCAGCTTAATAATAAAAATTTGCCTTATTTTATTTGTCAAGAATTTGTCATTAAATTAGTGTCACGCTTTTAGTCATGGAAAATTACACTTTCGCTGAATACGCCGACATGCTATTAATTTATGGGGAAGTTCGATGTAATGGCAGAGCCGCTTCTCGACTATATGAAGAGCGATTTCCTGAAAGGCGAATCCCAGCTCACATACCTACTGTTTGAAAGGACTAATCAACGGCTAAGGGAAACTGACTCCGTAAAAATTAAACGGTTGTATAATGGCGCGCAAAGGAGTATGCGAACCTCGGATTTTGAGGAAGAGGTGCTTCGGCGATTTGAAAATAATCCTTCTGTAAGTACCCGAGGAGTCGTAGATGCCACGCATGTGAATCATGTCATCAGTGTATGGGAGATTATTTATGAACAGCTTTTTCGCCCCTATTATCTTAAAAAAGTGCAAGCATGGGGACCAAATGATTTCATGCCCCGCGTAGAATTTTGCCAGTGGTTTCTTGACCTGTGTACAGAAGAACCTCAATTTCCCAAATATGTACTTTTTACTGACGAAGCTGTGTTTACAAAAGAATGAATTTTTAATTCGCGGAATAGCCATGTGTGGACTGAGGTAAACCCTCATGGTGTTCACTTAAGGGGTATCAACATACATAGGTTCTCGGCCAGGCATTGTTGGAGAACGATTAATTAGGCCGACCATGTTGCCTCCTCGTTTAACCGGTACTATTTATCTTAATCTTTTAAGAAATGTATTGCCAGAATTGCTACATGATCCTCCCCTAAATATACGACAGAACTTATGGTTCCAACATGATGGAGCACTAGGTCATTTTTCACTTTTTGTCCGCGAGCACCTAAATAAAAATTTTAGAAGACACTGGATTAACCGCGGAGGCCCTGTCACCTGGCCAGCGCGCTTCCCCGATCTAACACCTTTAGACTTTAGATTTTTTTCTTTGGGGGTACATGAAAAGTCTCGTTTATAAAACTCCAGTCAAGTCAGAAGATTTGGCGGCTAGAATTTCCGCTGTGGCTGAAGTAATCCAAACCATGCCTGAAGTTTTTAACCACGTCAACTTAAATATGCTGCGTAGGTGCAATAAATGTATCGACCGTGGTGGCAGGCATTTTAAGCAACTACTATTTTAAGTTTCTTTTTGTACTACCTACAATAATAATAACGCTGATTAATTTATCTCTTGATATCTGTACTGAACGTTATTGTCCTTTTGACCTAATTTCTTTAAGACTTCAATATACAATTTCTGTATCTTAATTTGTTTTCAACCAATTTCCGAAGAAGCGGTGACATTTAGCGACTTCTACAGAGAGTGCTCTTCTTATGTAAAAGGCATAGAAAAATCATAATCTGATGTCAAATCGGCAAGAAATGGACGTCTTAGAGGAATGGGGTAGAATTTACCCTAAAATCGTTAACATTGTTCAATAGCCTCAAATAGATGAACTTACTTACTTACTAACAGTAATTTATGTCCCAAAATTGGTTGCGGTAGCTGAAGCAGTTCCGGAGCTACAAAACGAAAGTTAGTTTATGAAGGCCAGATCATCGATTAGTACTGTCAGCTATTTATATCCTGGGTACGAGTTCCATCACCAATCTAGGCGCAATTTTGACCTTTGCCTCTTTGTCCGCAGTGATATTTCTTGTCAACACACACAGACACTCGAGCCTAATGACTTTGATGTAATGTGGTTTAAATATTAACGCAGTATGGATGGATTCCGTAAGTCTAGATCAACAGGAGACCTTCTCACTTATGTTACTAACGTTTGGAACAACGCAATAGAACATCACCGGAAGTCCCGGGCGGTAGCACTGGACATTTTCAAGGTCTTTGACCGAGTATGGCATGAGGGGCTCCTAACTAAAGTGAGAGCATACGGAATGCTGGTTCAATTTTGTTCATGGATATCAAGCTTTCTTAAAGACCGTTCTTTGCAAGTGACGATAGACGGACTTTTTTCAGACACATTTAACATCAACGCCGGAGTCCCTCAAGGTTCTATACTGTCGCCCACCCTCTTACTATTATACAATAACGATCTTTTGGAAAAAACTAAAACTCCTATATGTAGCTTCGCTGATGACAGCACACTTGTTTCATTTTTACTTTAGATGGTCGAACATCGGCTGCCAATGCACATTTCTATGGGCAGCAAGAGGTCTTACATCTCAACAAAGACCTGGAAGAAATTCTGTCTTAGAGTGATAGTAACCAAGTATAATTTAACGCTAAAAAAACCGAGGCGGCAGCTTTTTCTAACAAAGATAATGTTGAAGAACCGGATATAAGTAGTCATGGCGGGACACTCGATTCCCTTGGCTTCATCAATTCATTTATTGGGCGCCAATTTGGATAGTCATATGTCTTGGCAGTCACGTTGCGGCCATTACTAAGACAGCCTCGCAGAAGCTTGGACTATTTTCCCGAGCTAAGAACCTCTATACACCCCAACAACTTTTGATGCTCTATAAAGCCCAAATTCGACCATCACTGGAGTACTGTTCGCATATTTGGGGATCTGCTCCTAAACATACCCTAAGATTGCTAGATTCCACTCAAAGAAAAGCTATTCGCTTGATAGGTGACCATGATCTGACAAACAACCTAGAAAGCCTTGAACATCGAAGGCAGGTTAGTTGGCTAGGCTACTTGAGCCTATTTTACAAATATTTTTATGGCAAGTGCTCAACTGAGATTATCCGCTTGATTCTAGCCAGACCAGTGCATGGTAGAAATACACGACGAGTTGGTTCAGCTTAGTGTCCCCTGAACGACACTGTTAAAAATTCTTTCATTTGGAGAACGTCATCACTTTTTCTGAGGCCGTGTTCCCCAACGAGTATAATCTCCTAGGATTCAAGACCAACGTAAATCGTTTCCTGCGCACACGCACTGCTCACAGAGCGCTGTAAAGGATTGATCTTGCTGTGCTGTGCCTTATCATAAAAAAAGAAAAAAAATAGTGAATGTACCTACCTATATTTCTTAAGAATTGTCGGGTCGGGTTTTACTGCCCTTAATGAGGGTGCTCTTAGCATTAATGTTGACTAAAAATTTCGATGATGAGTGCCTGCGGTCGTTTAACAGATGGGTCGGTAAAGAGGAGTATAAAATAATGGGATTTCCGTTTTAAAATATGAGAAATTCATAACCGGTCGTTTAAAGCAGGTGGTCACTTTATAGGCGGTCGCAAACAGAGGGTTTACACTCAATTTGCCAAAAAAAAAGCACTTGCATGAATGGTTCATGCGGTGGGCCAATAAATTAGTAAGCAGGATCTGAAATTGTAAAATGCATGGTTTTCGGCAACAGATCTGGAAGCTGCTCAACGAAAGAAAATAAAAAAAAAGAATAAAAGCAGTTAAATTTTTTATTATAAAGATATAAATAAGTACACAATCTCTTTACAAAATTAACATTAAAAAATAAATTAAGTAAATGTCGTAAAAAAACTAGAATCTATGGCAGTCACGGACAAATTCGACGATTAAATCAATGTGATTTTACCAATTCTATTTGCGTTTTAATATAAAATACTTTATTCTAGGTTTCTTCGATTTTGTACCAATTCAAAAACAATTTTTTATTCAGTCTCAATTTTTGAAATACTTAGTGCCGGTATTTTTGGCACTGATTAACACATTTGATAGACGATTAAAATAATCAGGGTTTTGAATGTGCCAATGCCAATATAAATTTGAAGGTTTTGGCACATTGGAAACCATGATTATTTCAATCGTCTATCAAATGAGTTAATCAGTGCCAAAAGTACCGGCACCTAGTCACTAATTTGGTAAGTATTCTATTCGTTCCATACAAAATATGTCATGGTGTTATAAGGTTCGGACAGTTAAGGCTAGGAACAGAAAGGTGACTGCGGTCCTCCTCAGGAGTGACAATGGCGCCGCGCCACTAACTATAGGTCCACATAGAGCCGCCCTACTGCTTCTAGCTTTAGTAAACAATGACTGTAATTGACTGCCACGTCCAAATGACAGAAGTGATAGTACTAACTTGTCTTCGACAAGTGACGTTTACTTTAACTGTCAATACACACACAGCACTTTCTTTCAGAAATATCTCTGATATATTTGAAATGTCTCAAAAACATAACCTTTCATATCAATATTTCCGAAATATTTCAGATTCATTACACCCAAAAAACTGTTGCACTGTGGCTGTCGCAGTGCAAACTGCGTTTGTCCCGTGAATTCTAAGAACTGTGAAGACCTATATAAATCGATAGCAAATTTTGGCTAAACTTTCCTGTCTTTATAATAGAATATGTAGTTTTAACAGTGTATATGTATCAAAAGAGCCAAACAATATTAAAAACCGTTTAAATCTTGACTGGCTGCTATATCAGAATTATCCAATGTAATCGCTAGTTGTATACTTTACTTGAAAAAGTCACGGTAGGTACGTATTCATTTAAATACTAAATTCAATGTAGTATTTATAATGTTAGTGTTAAAAGTTTCATTTCATTTTGTGAGAAGAAACTTTTAACACACGCATCATACAATATTTTCTATACAACTGTTGATTTGACTCTTTGAAATGTCATAATAACCTTTATTACCGCACCAGTGCTTTTTTATAGTTATTTATGTACCAAGGACGTTAAGTAGACTATAATGCCCGGAAGGCAAAAGCAACTAGCCCGAGTGATAGTTTTCGCCTGATGGGCATTATAGTCTAGTAACGCCTGTGGTGTATACAATACTTTATTCTCCATTAATTTTAAAATATAAATAGTTAAACTCCTGCATTTCTTTTTAACTATTTTCGCCAATTTTTAGTATTTAGTGAGCTTTGATCGGTTGTCATAGAATAAGTTTGACGGTTGCTAAGGGTTGTTTATTTTCAGTGTCTTTTACGTTTTATAAACGAAAATATGGAAATTCCACAAAATATTTTAGAAAATGCTGACAAAGCTTGGAAAAACTTATTACCGGCAAAGTCTAAAGCCCTGTACGACAAGGAGTATGACAATTTTCTACAATGGAAAGTAAAAAAACAAATTACGGTGATTACTGAAACAGTAATGATGGCTTACTTTCAGGACTTGGTATGTAACCCTTTTGCTCATTGGTAATAACAATTTTTAATTATTTTAGTAGGAAAAATATACCCCAAATAGCCTTTGGACAAAATATTCCTAGGTGAAGTCAGAACTTATAGTAAAAGGAAACATTAATATTTCCAGATATTGTCAATTAATAGCATTTTTAACAGTTAAATCAAAGGGATATCTTCCTAAAAAGTCAAAAGTTTTGGAAGGTGAACAAGTTTTAACTTTTATCAAAAATGCGCCGAATGATACCTTCCTGCTGCAGATAAGTGGTACTCGTAATGGAAGTTTTTGGCGGCCTAAGACGGGATGAGATGGTAAAAATTACCATTGATGATATAGAGGATAAGGGGCCTGTTATGCTTGTCAAGGTACCAAAAACTAAAACTGCTACGCCAAAAAGTTTTCCTATAATCGAAGGAGACCAAACAGATGCCTTAAAATGGGTTAGACAGTACCTTGCATTAAGGCCAAAAGGAATTAAGGAACGCAGATTTTTCCTTACATACCGAAATGGTAAATGCATAGCTATATGCCTGTGGGTAAAAATACACTAGGACGTGTTCCTTTAATCATAGCAAAATTTCTTAATTTAGAAAACGCCAAGGAATATACAGGACATTGCCTACGTCGGACCTCGTCCACACTTCTGGTGGTGCTTCCCTTGCAACCCTTAAGCTACACGGAAAGTGGAAGAGTAATAGCGTAGCGAAGGGTTATATAGGGAAAGCATCACGTCGAAAAATTTCATAGTTGGTCTAGCTTCTTTCTCAGAAAAATTCAAAAATTGTACATTTAACATAGGAAAAACAGAATAATATTATGTAAAAAAATAAATATAAATTTTGTTCAATATTTTCTTTAATAATAATTACTGGGCATTACGAAAATCACCGGGCATTAGGAACTTTATCGCCCGCTAATATTTCCTATGATATTATGATGATAACAGCAACCGTTTCTAAGGTATAATAAGTAAATAATTGATAGATAAAAAATAAAATTAATTGCTGCCCTAGTGTGCGGTACCATCTTAAATGAAAAAGAAATTAAAACCTTCTTGGTATTTCTTCTGTAATTTATCTGGCACAAGATTCGAAACAAGATTGAAAGCTTCGCTTTTAATATCATATCGCATGGCTTGAACTATTTTAAAATGTGCAATTTTTTATCATAATTCTTTGACCCTAAAAAAATAGTTTATAGGATATTTAGGGCTTTTTGCGTAAATATTTAAATATTATTTCCCCGATAGGAAATAAATATAAATGACTAAATGTTCTTTACATAAACATAAAGACCCGCCAGTAGGCCTAAAAGATGTCTCACATCTCATCAGTTCCTTGGAAATTACCAACCGAAATAAAATGAAAAATAATTTACTCTTCACAAACAAGCCCAGAAATTTGTGAATCACCATCATACCAAATTTATCGGTAACGTGAATTTAACACAAGAATTAATTAAATAAATAATTGACAAAATTTATTGTCGTGAATATAAATTAACATTAAGTTCCTCCTACGTATTTCAAACCAGGAACTTTGCAGGATGTTCTGAACGTGGATTATTTTCATTATTATTAAAATAAGTAATGCTGCTAAATGTGCTTTCAAACATCTTTACTAATTTTTCACGTAATTGATGCTACGATTTTTAAAACTAAGAACCTGAAGGAATGCTCGGCAAATAGCAGTCTTTGGTTTTCTGGATATCTATCAACCCTTTACTTTAAGATATATACAGGGTGGTTCGGGACGAACCAAACTCCAGGACCAAATCTTCGCATAATCAGAGTATGCCATGTTCGAGACTCAAAAACATTTTATAACTTTGTTGTCTTGACAATGTGTCAGTGCACGGTGACCATAACGGGTGTCAGAAAATCAACACAACTTCACTAAACTCGTTCGTTCCCAGGACGTAACGCGTAAAAAATAAATATTCCCGGAGGTAATAACAGGTAAATCTAAAAATAAATAATTTGACATTGTAGTGAATTATATTCTAACTTTAGCTTTGGCATCGATTTACTAAAATTGTGCTGTAAGTATGGAATGATTCTCGCAAAAATAGCCGTGGGTTGATTTAGATTTCCAACAACGACCAGAATTTAGAAGGTCACCGATCGAATACAATAAGTACAATTTCTTAAGCGTTTATGATTTACACAGCCAATGGGTGATCAACGTAGTTGGCGCAGTATTAGACGTTTATGGACAACCAGTCAACGAGACGATCCAAAAATTTGTCTTCTTGCAAAAAATACCATGCTCTACTCAACAACTTTGATATTTTAAACGAGTCACTGTATATTAACTTATTTTTAAAACATGTAGTACTTGTTTAACATATTTCCCTATACCTATCTGTTACCACTTTCCAGATAGTAATTAATTTTGAGCAATACCCGGAGACTTTGTACGCTATCGCCAAAGCTTAGTTGCAATATACAGGGCGACCTATGATACAGTCATTTTGGTTACATGAAAAATATCTAAAAGTACATTTTCTTTTGTATATTGCATTTATGCTTTAGCCATAGCCTAAAAAGCCTAACTTTTAACCAAATTTCAGTGCCTTAGCATCTCAGAGTTTAAAAATATCAGCAAGTCATGTTTCTCGAAAACAACAAAAGAAATTAACTAATATCTCGAAAACGGTAACAAGTAGGTATAGGCAGTGGCGGCTCCTGACAGTTATGTTAGGGGTTTTGGTCCATAACTATAACACTTCATGTGACACAATCCGAACTACTAGCCATTATTAATTAAAACAACAAAAAACACCCACAACACCGTCAATAAACATGAAACTTCTCTAATCGCGTCAAAAAACTCTAAAACAATCATATTAAATTATTGAAGTGTGTATTCAGATAGCGCACGGCGACGTCCTCTCATCGGGCGATTAACCGAATATTCCCGATCAATCCGCACAGGGAAAATCCATTTAACGAGAGTGGCAGAGAGCGCTGAACGAATACACACGGCAGACCATTTCAATCAGGACAAGTACGCTGCGATCGCGCTTGAAGTCTTTCGCATTCGCCATTCTTATATACAAGTTTTCTTGATATCAGTTAAATATTTTTTTTTATATAAATTTTATTTTTGCTTGGTGCTTGGCTTTCTTAGGCAGTGCGCGCGCACGGCGCACTTATTGACGAGCCGCCCCTGGTATAGGGAAATAATAGCAAAAGTTGTTAGGAAACGTATAGAGATTGCAAACATAAGTTTAAACAGGGTGTTACTTAATGATAGGCCGTAATTCCAACGGTGCATTCTTGAACGAAATTCAAGTAGAAAAGTTAATATAAACATATATCTGGTTTTCAAGATACAGGGTGTCAAAATTAAAAAAGAAAATTGGTTTTTTATAATTATCTCCTTTTGCCGATTTTGGTGAAATTTGGCAGTGTTGTTCGTTGTGATGAGACGCTAAGTTAGCACTAACTAGATGATAATTTTGAGTTCCAGTGGCGTCCCTAGGGACAGCCTCACGAATAATATTGACAAAAAAGTGTACGCCCTTGACTTGTTTAAAAAATTTATTGTTTTCGGGTTAAGCAGCTAAAAATACAACTTTTTTGTATCTTGATATTTTTCCGTATCTTACTTCGTTTTCGAGAAAAAAAATAGAAGCCACTTCATTGCATGCCGAAATTTTTTTTTCCAAAAACGAAGTAAGGTACGAAAAAATATCACGAGATAAAAAAGTTTTTTTAGCTGCCTAACCCGAAAACAGTGTAAAATTTTAAAAAAAGTCAGTGGCGTACATTTCTTTTGTCAATATTATTCGTGAGACTGCCTCCCGGAACGCTACTGGAACTCATAATTATTATCTAGTTAGTGCTAACTTAACGTCTTGTCACAGCGAACAACACTGCCAACTTTTACCAAAATAGGCAAAAGGATTTTTGAAATATTAATAAAAAACCCATTTTTTTTTAAACTTATCTTAAAAACCAGCCTTTTTAGGACACATGTTTATATAAACTTTTCTACTTGAATTTGTTTCAGAAATGCGCCCTTGGAATTACGGCCTATCATTAAGTAACACCTTGTATACAGGGCGTTGCGTTTAAAACATCAAAGTGTCTACTATTTCCTGGTAGAAGCGGCAACACCGCATTGTTGGAAATATTTTAGCTGGGTAGAGCATATTCTTTTATGCAAAAAAACCAAACTTTTGGATGGTCCCGTTGACTCGTTCGTCACAAGCCTCTAATACGCTATCTACGTGACTCACCCTGTATACAGGGCGTTCCCTAATGGCATACCAATATTTTAGTGTGATACTTGTTACCATTTTAAGAAAAAAACTTCATATCAACCATAAGCCTCTTAATTTTCCAAATAGATTGCGTTAAAAGAAAGAAGTTTGTGTCCTTTCTCTTTTTGTCAGGTTCAACCCTTAGAAGTGTTTCGCCGTATTACGGCTCATCGGTAAGAGTCTGACGAAAAGGAAAGAGACCTTACAGTGCATTTCAACACTGGCTGGAACCTTCTACGTATCAAGAAGCATTTTCTGATGTGCAGAGATTTTATTTAAATTTTTTTGGTGAGAATATGGTACGCCACTGCTTTTTCTTGAAATGAAAATCACTTTCTGAATCCGTCTTTATTTCTGAGCAAATCTGGTCTCTTGACTTTCTTTTGTTGGACGTACGGTTTTCGTGTAAAATAATAAAGACCGTTTCTTTGCATGGCCATATCTCTAATATACAGGGTGATTTGTTAATATTGTGAAAAAATTGAGGACAAGTTTCCCTGCTAAAAATATGAAAAAAAGTTCCTATAAACTATGTTCGGAAGTGAGGCAAGGGCCTAGCGACACTTAAAGCACCGGTTCCCGTCATAAAATTAACTGGGTTTTTTGAAAGTTTTCCCAGAATGCTCTGCCATTGGAACACAGTTGCCACTGAAACAATTTCCTGAAATTTTAATATTAAGCTCCACGGAGCAACGTAAGCCTTGTAGAACACCGGTAAGGCACCGCCGGAACGTGTGTGTACAATTCTTGTAATTTAAATGTCCAAAATTATACCTAGGCCATTCCAACGGCCGCCGGGCTTCTGGCTCGGTTCTTTGGGCGTATTTCGGGCCGTATGCTTACGGTCCGTATACGCCCAAAACTGTTTTGATATATCTTAGGAAACCTTATGTGACTGTACGATTTTTTTAATTGTGTAGGGGCACTAGGCCCTAGGGTAATCTTAAGTATAAACTTGGCATCATAAAAGAATAGGCAAATAAACAAGTTTAAAAGTGGTTCCCGTCAGATCACCGAAGTTAAGCGGTGTCGAGCGCGGTTAGTACTTGGATGGGTGACCGCTTGGGAAACACCGCGCGCTCTTGTCTTAGGGAAGAGTGTTGTAAAATGAATCAACATCAAAACCATCCTATTCACGCCGGACAGGCCAGATGAGATCGGATATCTCGTAGGATGAAGGTGCCGTTTCACGCTTCCCTGTCGGTAGACCGCACGATTAAAAACCGTACGGTCGATGACCGGTTCAAGATGGCCTCTGATACGCCGACGACCGTAAAAAATAGTAAATAAAAATAAATAAAAATAAATAAATGTTCGGAAGTGCCTTGTTTCGGAGATACAGGGTGTTAAAGTCTAATTTTAATTTTTGTTTTTTATAAATAATTTTTGAAATAATGTTGATATTTGAACTAAAATTGATATCTAGGAAATACGTTCATACGAAGTTTTTTTCTTAAAATGGTCTCATGAGTCACCCCAAGATATTAGCATATCAGTAAGGAACACCCTGCAACTTATTCTTTGTAGTACCTAAATGAGTACACCCGCTCTACAGGGTGTTATTTAAGCACGTGGCCAAACTTCAAGGAATGATTCTTGGGGTGATTCTAAGACAAAAAGTTTCTATAAACATAGGTTTGGTAATGCTTCGTTTTCAAGATACAGGGTGTCAAACTTTAAGAAAAAAATAGTTTTCTCGTAAATATCTTAGTATATCTTTAGCCGATTTTGTTAAAATTTAGCAGTGTTATTTGGGGTAGTAAGGGGCTTATTTAGCCTTGAATAGATTTAAATTTTTAAGTCCAGTGGCATCCCGGAAGGGACTTTAACCAAGATTCTTGGCAAAAAAAATGTGCGCCACTGACTTTTTTTGCAATTTTTGAATTTTTCTCGCATTAGGTCACTAAAACTACAACTTTTTTATTTTTAGCATTTCTCTCGTATCTTGCTTCGTTTTTGAGAAAGGAACATAAAAATCACTTTATTGCAATCAATAAAAAAAATGTTGTGTTTTGTAAATAATTAAAAACTGTTTTTATTGTTGTCCATGGACATGGAATAAAGTGATTTTTATGTAAGCAATTAAAATTAAACGAAATTGCATCTTCTTGCTACTTAGGATTTTTTAAAAATATTTCAACACCCTGTAAAAAACAATCTTTTATTACGTTGTCCCAGAGACATACAATAAAGTGATTTTTGTGTTTTTTCTCAAAAACGAAGCAAGATACGAGAAAAATGCTAAAAATAAAAAAGTTGTAGTTAGTTTCCTAGTGCGAAAAAATACAAAAATTGCAGAAAAATTAGTGGCGCACATTTTTTTTGTCAAAAATCTTAGTAAATGTGTCTTCCGAGACGTCACTGGACTTAAACTTTTTTTTCTAGTTAGGACTAAATTTACCCCTTACTGCCCTAAATAGCACTGCCAAATGTCAACAAAATCGGCTAAAAGATTATTAAGATATTAACGAAAAGACGATTTTTTTCAAAAAGTTTGGCACCCTGTATCGTGAAAACGAAGTATTACCGGACCTATGATTATATAAACTTTTCGTCTTAAAATCACTCAAAGAATCACCCCTTGAAGTTTGGCTACGTACTTAAATAACACCCTGTATATTGACGACAAACAACGCATAAACATTTAGATGGTATAAAATACAGTAAGCATTTTTCTGCTTATTCTTCGTCATTGGAAATCTGAGTACTAGCGCTAGAAAACGATCCTCTAGCATCCCCCAGACAACTATCGGGCACCGTTATGAAATTACATTTCTTATAGCTCTGCCATCCAGAACCTACCCGTTTCAAAATACTCTTTCTCTCGTTTTCAATTTTACAAGTAACTATCACTTCTGGTACAATAACACTACTCGCAAGAAGCGGCTGAGAGTTATCCACAGTATCTCCGTAGATACCCTGAAAACTCCTATTTCTTACGATATTTGTTTGACGCCTGTACGCCTCAATATTGGGGAATGTTTGTGGGGAAGGCGGTACGAATCCGAGCATCCGCCCTATTTCCCTTTTGACTCGCTTATTTCTATAACCGAACAAAAAGGGCGATATAATATTTGAAAACACTAATAATACTAATGATAAATAGTTGAAAATTTGACCGGGACTGATTTGAATGCACCCCGAGGTCAGCACCAAGGTTAACCCGTACGGTACGTAACATATAAGTACCATGAGTATCACCAAGACGCTTATTTTGGCCGCTCTCGTCTCCTCTCTGTACCTAAACACAGACGCATTCGAAATTTTGTGTTTTAGGTTGGTTATAAAGTTATTTCTATCACTGCTAGTTCTTTTGACACGATTTGCTTCATTTTCAACACTGCTTTCTTCTAGCGCTGATAAATTTGGAGCCGAATGAACTTTCGGAAGACTGCACTGCTCCCTGGGTGGATGATCTACCGGTTCTTCCACTTGCATCGTGTCTAACGGCGCGTTAGAAGAAGCAGATGTGCTTTTCCGCATGCGCTCACTGTTTTGGTGCGCAGCAGCATATATGCACAGATATATGATGCAGATAGCCATAAAGGGAGCAAGAATCACAATGAAAAAATAAGTAAATGCATACACTGTGTTTAATGCTCTAGTAGCTGAGGTGTCAACGCTTCGCTTAGCACAGAAGTGCCACAAGCTGCTGTCTGAGTACGTCATAGTACTCAATACAGCACAAGTCAGCGCCGCCACCCAACTACTCAAAATAAAAATGGTGGCTCTGCATTTGTTGATGTAAAAGTGATATCTCAAGGAATGAATCACTCCGAAGTACTGGTTGATTCCTATTAGGAGTATGCTGAAGATTGACGCTGTACACACGAAGCTAGTGCTAGCTTGGGCGAAGTAACAGAGCAATTCTTCGTTGGTGCGGCTGACACTACTTGAATTGCTGACTGATTTCTCTTCTACACTTTGTTCGAGGAACTTTTCACTGGTTTCGATGATTTTGAGACTTTGATTTGAGCTACTGAATATTTCTTCTGTGAAGAAGATGCCTTCTTCCGTACGTTGAATGGTTTGGTCTTGTGATGTCGATGTGGTGTTCAGCACGGTGGAGATCGAACCTTGGTCCACGACCAGAAGGGGGATCAGAAGGAGACTGGAGAGAAGGTTGGTCACCAATAAATTGATGACAAATCTGAAAGTAGAAAAGAAAATTCATATTTTGAAAGTTCGGGACTTAGTATTTACAAAGTATGTTGACTTATTATTATTTATTAAACATTTTCCTAGTTTACACTGGGTGGTGCATCGTCAGACTGGCCATAGGGAATCCCATGTAAATTTTGCTACCCTCAAATATTGGCTCTCCTACAAATTGTACATCAAAATTGTATTAGACCTATTTAATTTTTGTTAGGTTTTAATAAGCCAACTTAAAGTTATTTATTTATTTCGTTTCAAGAACTTGCGTTTATTAAATTAGTACCGGGTGTTCCACTAAGAATGTCTATCGGCCGTATCGTATCTCAAAAAGTGTTAGTCGTATCGCTTGCAAAACATTTCTCTTTAGGAAAAGGGGCTATGAGAAATTGCTAGACTAGCGCTAGAGTAACGGTAAATCAGAAAAACACATTATTCTCAAATGCCGAAAATAACGATTTCGAATACTTTAAAGTTTTCTTAATTCACCCATCGAACGTCTTCGTAACTTTTCAAATAAAGTGGTGGGGGAAAGTTGAACATTCTCTGTAATAAATGGTGATAACCTCGGTTTGGCTCAACACAATTCAGTGAACTTAGTTTTGTTAAAAAGAGCACCACATAATAAACTATGGCAATTTGTAATACTACAATAGGCGTTAGAGGGCGCTATCTTACAACTTCACAAACACTGCGCGTTTTTCCAAAGTTGTAAACATAATCGAATATACAATTTCACCTCATTACAAGGATGATTAAACACCTAAAAAGTCAGCGGAAACCGCAACTTGATATCTTTTTTCAAACCGGAGATATTAACAAAAATAATTATCCTAAATACGGAAAAATATGATTATATTTGAGTTGGCCATGGTATAGGCTTTTTTTGCATAGTCAATATGAACAGAAATTTTTTCCGAAAAACTAACACTTTGTGAGATATGGCAAGAGTTATTCTTAGTGGAATACTCAGTACAATCATTACTTTTCTTGAATACCGTCAAACATAAAAAAATAAAACGTCTCGTAATATTTGACATTATCATTATTATTGGTGGTATTTAATTTTTAAGAATTTTACGAAGAGTTTTTCTATACTGGACGATGTTTGGCTCAGTTGAACATAGGAAATCCCCTGTAAATTTTGAGGTGGCTAAATATTGGCTCCCCTGTACATTTTAGAGAAAAATTGAATTATACTTTTTTGACGAGGCCCATATAATAAACTCATGTACCAAGTTTGAATAAATTTTAATAAGCCAATCCTAACTTATTCAATTAAATGTGTTGGCGAAATTACGAAATTTTCATAGTTTAGGTAACACAGCAAACACCAGCAAATAATTTCTATGTCGCTATTGTCAAAAATTGACGTAAAGCTGGACATAACGAATAAAGATTATTTCGCATCAGAAACACACTTTCGTTTTACCAATCCGGCAATCACGCATCCAAAATAAAATACACCATTTTGTTTTACTTACTAAGCCTTTAATTTACCATAACATACCTAAGATTACAGATTTTCATAAAAACATTAATTAATTAAATGTTCAAACAACCCTCCATTAACAGCTAAACAATATCCTAACCGATCATAAAATTCATTTCTAACATTAGTGAGTTGATATTGAGAAATTCTGTCACATTATTACGAAATACAGCTTTTTAGCTGGTCTAGATTTTCAAATTTTACATCTTTATTAATAAAAATTTTTAAGTGACCCCACAGAAAGGTCAGGAAACCTGGCTGGTCAAAGGATTAGATGCCGTGGGCCAACAATATTTCCTTTAAAAATATTTAGCAAGTATTACCCAACCATGAGAGAGGCAAAATTATGAAATTTTCATAGTTTAGGTAACACAGCAAGCACCAGCAAGTTATTATTTGGCAATGATAATGAAGGCGCTTTAATTATAGCTAAATATGAGCTATACCATTAAGGAAAAAGTAACTACGATTAAGTGGTATTATTATACAGGAAACAGTTTAAGAGCAGTGTCTGAAATGTTTGTTCAATTCCCTGTTAAGCCTATTAATTAAATTAAATTAAATAAAATCATTAATTAAACTTTTATCATTAGTAAATTTGAGTCCAAAAGCACGGTAATAAATAACTGTAAATGCTCAAATCAGAATGTCAATAGAGCTGAAGAAAGAACGGAGAATGGTATTCTGTTTTGAAGTAATGGAAAGAGCAAATAATAATAGGGATTTTTTGAGAAATATTTGTTTTTGGGCAGCCAGATCTCCTGACCTTTCGCCAAACACTTTTGTGGGGTCACTTAAAAAATTTTGTTTATAGAGATGTTAAATTTGAAAATCTAGACCAGCCAAAAAACTGTATTTCGTTAGAATGTGACAGAATTTCTCAATATCAACTCCGTAATGTTAGAAATGAATTTTATGATCGGTTAGGATTAGTGATGCCGCCGAGACGAGAAATTTTTGTGTCTCGTCTTGTCTCCTCTCGTCTCGACGAGACGAGAGTGAAATTTTTTTCTCGAGAGAAGTCACGAGACGAGACGAGAGAAGACCGTTTCTCGTCGAGAAATTTCTCGTTTTTTCTCGAATTTTCTCGTTTGTTAGAACACTGAATTTTAGGTATCTCCTAATATATAGACAGAAAAATACTGTGTTTAACGTTCTCACTCTATCGAATTGTGAAGGCATTTACCTTAAAAGAGATATTCAAGAGAACAGAATCAAATTGTCTAGCCTCTTTCTTCTGTCTATGGTTAGTAGTTGACATTTTTAAATAATTAACCAAATCTGAAAGAAAGCATTTTCGATTGAAAACCTTGTAGCGGCGGTGATCTTAAACCAATTACAGTTTACATTGTATAACTCATATGTAAAAGAAGGACACAATAATTATCTAATGTTACCGCGATTTAGTCCGAATATTTCATAAACTATGAGAGATTGATATGTCAAATAGAGCATTTTCGGAAATACTTCTTTAAGTTCTTTCTCTTGCACTTTCTATTAATGTAATAAAAAAATTAAGGTTTTTCCCCGGATGACATTCTGGGCTGATCCCTTTATTTAGTCGAATATTTTCCAAACTATTGCAGTTAATTATGCCCCGAATTATGCCAAAAAATAAATAATAAAAGAAGGGTAGTTCCATTATGAATCAATTATTATTATTATAAATCGTTCTCCATTCTGTATCTTTTACCACCCCGTATATTTTGGACTGAAAATACCTCGATGCCAAGCCTATTACATTACGTGAATTATGTCTTATGGCCGCTTGCAATATTTTGTTGATCTAAGAAAAATAGTTTCTAAGTCACATGCCTAACAAACCGACTTATATTAAACCCTTCTGCGAGACGACCAGATACTTTTAAATGTTTACCCCCTTTAAGATTCGTGTAAAAAAATATTTTTTATGATTCCCTACTCACGAGAAAAAACGAGACGAGACGAGACAATGGCACTCTCGAGCGAGAAAAACGCGTTTCTCGTCGAGACGAGATAAAAAAAAATTCTCGCCTCACGAGACGAGACGAGAATGGGCCAATTCTCGTCTCGTCTCGTCTCGCGGCATCACTAGTTAGGATATTGTTTAGCTGTTAATGGAGGGTTGTTTGAACATTTAATTAATTAATATTTTCGTGAAAATCTGTAGTCTTAGGTACGTTATGTTAAATTAAAGGCTTAGTAAGAAAAACATAACGGTGTCTTTTATTTTGGATGTGTGATTGCCGGATTCGTGAAACGAAAATGTGTTTTTAATGTGAAATAATCTTTACTCGTTATGTCCAGCTTTACGTCATTTTTGACAGTAGCGTCACAGAAATTATTTGCTGGTGTTTGCTGTATTACCTAAACTATTAAAATTTCGTACTTTTGCCATCACATTTAATTGAATAAGTAATAAGGATTGGCATATTAAAATTTATTGAAACTTGCTACATGGGTTTATTATATCGGTGTCTTCAAAAAATTATATTACAATTTTTCTCTAAAATGTACAGGGGAGCCAATATTTAGCCACCTCAAAATTTACATGGGATTTCCTATGTTCAACTAAGCCATGCATCACCCGGCATAACTTTTAATTGGCTTATTGGAAAATAATAAAACTTGGTGACTAAGTCCATCATTCAAGGACCTTCAAAAAAAGGAAGAGAAAAGTCCTCTACGAAGGCTGTGGGAGAGGGTTTTTGGATTTGTCATGGAGGGGTTTGTACCCCCTTCCCTCACCTACGACCCAGCTGATAATTACCACTAGACTTAAAATTATTTAAAACAAATTATTGACGTATTTTATTTTGAAAGTTGATTGCGAATTTTGTGACATTAGCCGTTTAACAAGTAAAAATGCAAAATAGAAAGAAATTGGCTCTTAATTTAAATATGAATAAAATCCATAAAAACACGATTAATTTGCAGGTAGTTCATATGGCTGATGACATTAATGTCATCGCATTGTATTGGCCTCTGCATTTTACTATAATGTAATTGTTGCCGTGTCAGATCAAAAGCCAATATTTAACCTGCCAAGGACTTTAATGCGTGAAATGATTTGCAAGTAATCAAATATGTATTTGGGTGAAAATATTCCAAAGCGTCGCCAACTAATGCTAAATTATTGAAAAAAACAACTGAAATGTCGCAATTTACAAGTCAGTACAGGGTTTTTCCTCATAAAATGTAATGTAACTATTTTTTTTTTTGTTGAAGAAATAGTCCATACTTTCAGTGGAGTTGATGTAATATAAATAAGTACTGTGTACCTACGTCCAGTGATGACAAATACTATTGATTGATCGATCCTGTATTGATTTTGTAAACTTAACATCGAGTCAGTTAAATCCTACACCTTCATTTCAACAATCATTTTGTATTTTAATATTTTAATATTTCTTATAATTGAACTTGGTTATATGTCGTTTAAGTTATTTCTCTTTTCAAAGTAACCTCACTTTAGCCTCCACGTTGCGACAGTTCCACGGTAGTGTCTGAAGAACAGGTTGTACTTTTTAATTTACTAAAAATTCTGAAAATTTTCTAAAATATAATTTATTTTTAAACAAATTAAATAATCATGATTATAAAAATGATTATCCTCTACAACTTCTCCAAAATATGGGACATAGCTCCATACTACCACATCAGCTAACTAAATAACGAACTTTTATGAAATAAAACAATCAATTTATCCCATAATCTTTTAAACCAAATTTAATTCTAAATGCACAAATATAATTTAAAAAATTTCTTCTCCTTAATAAATTTTAAACTGTTCCATTATCCACTCACAATGTTTTTTCTCAGATCTTAATCTCACATTTAACCAGAACTTCATTTATTTCTAAAGATAATTAAACATCTCACATAACAAGTCTTCAACTTTCAAGTTACTATGAGTTATACTCAATAATTTGAGACAACGTTTTTTCTACAAAACTCGATGTTAGGAAAGTCTTTAGAAAATTTTTTTTTTTTATATTAATTGGTCATTTTAACTTTGTACTTTCCTTTTATAGTATCCCTGATGATGAGTGCTTAAGCGCTCGAAACATGTAGGGAACCTTTTCATCTATCATCATTTCATTAAACTGTGGAGGAGGACTGCTTTGTTTTATTTAAATTTTTTTTTTATTTTGAATTTTTTTATTTCCTTTACTAATCACTCGCCAACCAGCGGGGCTAGCATGGCAGTAACTCCTTCATTATGGTTGGTTATGTTATAGCCGGAATACCATACTGCTCAATATGGCGCGCAAACATGCTAAAGACGAATTAAAAGATATTTTGAATGAATGGGATAAAGTTAATTACCTGTTAGGAATAGTTCGGAGGCTTCTTCTTCTAGCGAAAACATAGAGCAAGAAGGCATTTGCGGTTACTGCTATTACAGATGACGTAACAAGGCCGACAGTAACCAACCAATGGTAGTCTGACTCCATTTATGGCCTAAAAGAAAAGAGATAAATTAGTATTAAAAATATTTCTTTTAAAACTTTTAACGATAAATCAGTTTCTGAATTCAGAATTACAAGAATTTAGTCATAGGCGTCACATACCGGGGTGCGTATAAGGGTTAAAATAATCCCATTTTTTCAACCAGTTGTTTCTTATTATTAGTTTCTTAATAATTATGAAATTTCAAAGTATTTTGCGTAAAAAAGGTACCCTTAGTTCACCTTGATAGGACTTACAGTTTTTGAATAAAATCATTTTAAAGGAAACCACGTCCCTAAAGGAGATAATTAATAAGAATAATAATAATCAAAGTGAAATTTGTGAATAGAAGGCCATGGATTAAAATTGACATTTGTTTCCTTTGACATTTCAGTGTCACATATTATCTGCTGTTATTACTGTTGTAAAATTAGACATAATAAATAAGAAAATGTAAAATTTTTCAAACCACGAGCTTACTGATATCCATTTTGTATACGGATATTGTAATGGACGTTCCTTTGCTGCGGTATAGGAATATCGCAGACGTTTTCCGCAACGAAAACTTCCTGGACGCAAAGTATTTGAGAGGGTTCATAGAAATTTGATGGAGAATGGTTCGTTTGAACGCCTTCGTGGGCAAGGACGACCTAGGGGGGACTATGATTTGGAAAATGCACTTCTGCAATAGTAGATATTTCTCAAGTTGGACAAGACCATTGACTACAGAGGTCAAAATTCCGAAATCAATTGTAATGCGTTTTACTTTACCATATTGCTATATTTATTTTAGATAGGAAGAATGACTCAGATGCAAGGTTTTCACCCATATCATTACCAGAGGGTTCAAGAGCTGTTTCCTAGAGATTTCCCACCCAGAAATGAGTTATGTCGGTGGATGTTAGAACATCAAAATTTGCTAATCAAAATTTTGTGGTCTGATGAGGCAACATTTAGTAGAACTAAAGTGTTTAATACTCGTAACACTCACTTTTGGCACGATGAAAATCCAAGAGCAGTCCGAAGAGCTAATTCTCAATATGGGTTCTTCGTCAATTTCTGGGCGGGAATAATTGGAAATAACTTAATTGGTCCAATTGAAATGCCCAATAATTTAACCAGCGAGAGATATTTGGCCTTTCTACAAAATCAGTTAGCAGGACTGTTGCACGAAGAACTCCTAAGGTCCAGGTTGGGGATGTATTTCCAACACGACGGTGCCCCTGCCCATTTTGGACGGCCTGTTCGTAACTGATTAATGAGAAATTGAAAAAGTAGTTCATTCTTACAGTGGAGTTGATACGATAGGAAATAAAATACTTGAAGTCTTCCTCCACAAGATAGATTTATTGGTTTAAAGATTTATCCGTACATGTTTCGGATGTTTAAACATCCATCATCAGGGGATACAATAACGAGTTCATATAATGAAGTTCGTTACCCCAAATGAATGGGCATAACCACTTGAAATTTTGAAACGAAGTAACTTTCACATCAAGGAGAGTGTTGAAACGTCACATTAGGAGGAAAAAAAAAAGAAAAGAAATTTTTTTTGATTTAATTGATGTCATCCATTAATTAATAACTAAATTAAGATTTGAACAATTACTTTTGTTACATATTAACTGATTTTTGGGTAGTACTCATGAGTTGTGGGATCCGAGTCCCGTAACAAGTTACTGATAAACATCTTAGTTAATTTTTATTAAAAAAATTTTTTTGATAAACGAGGAAAATTAAATACTTATTTGACATCACACGTGGTACTACCCAAAAATCAGTTAATATGTAACAAAAGTAATTGTTCAAATCTTAATTTAGTTATTAATTAATGGATGACATGAATTAAATGAAAAAAAATTTCTTTTCTTTTTTTTTTCCTCCTAATGTGACATTTCAACACTCTCCTTGATGTGAAAGTTTCTTCGCTTCAAAATTTCAAGTGGTTATGCCCATTCATTTGGGGTAACGAACTTCATTATATGAACTCGATATTGTATCCCCTGATGATGCATGTTTAAACATCCGAAACATGTAGGGATAAATCTTTAAACCAATAAATCTATCTTGTGGAGGAAGACTTCAAGTATTTTATTTCCTTTCCTGATTAATGACAATTATCCTGAAAGGTGGATAGGCAGAGGTGGACCAGTATCCTGGCCAGCGAGATCACCGGACCTTAATCCACTCGATTATTATTTTTGGGATCATATCAAGTGCAACATAGTTTATGCAACGGAGGTGGATACCCGTGAGGATTTTCTTCAGCGAATTTTTTAAGCTGGAAATGAAATAAGAAGAAATCCTTTTTAGATACTTCGGGCATCTCACAACATTCGCCGTAGAGCTGGACTTTGTATCAGAGAAAATGGGGGTCTATTTGAACACCTTCTGAAGGAGTAGTTCTCGGTTTAAATTTAAATTGAATTCTTCAAAAAATTTTTTTTAAACAACCCTATTTCATGTCGCATTATTACTCTCTAAGTCAGGTATGGGCAACCTTTGCTTAGCTGAGGGCGTAATTTCGGGACTTAATCTTAAGAAATAAGTAGGTAGTACTGAATAAAAAAGCGACAAAAATTCACACAATTTTTTATTTAATAATTATAATAGCATAATCAAACATATAAAAAGCAAATTAATAAAAAAAGATAATAATATATAATATAATAATAATTTGCGCGTTATTTGAATTTTCTGAATCTCTCGCGGGCCTGATTGCAGCTGGTGGAGTGCCAGATCCGGCCCGGGGGCCGGGCGTGGCCCATATATGCTCTAAGTCATATTAATTTATTTCGCTTTCAACTTATTTAGTTTCGTAAGAGGCGTAAGAGCTGACTGCGTATATTTTAAAAACATTTACTTTCATTAATTTTATAGTTTTTAGTACATTTTTGATATAAAAGCTTTAAGAATAATTTTATTAATTAACTCCTTTATGAATGTGATTTTCTTTAAAACGATTTTACTCAAGAACTGTAAGTCCTATCAAGGTGATCTAAGGGTACCTTTATTACGCATAATACTTTGAAATTTTATAATAATTAAGAAAATAATAAAAAATCGACTGGTTGAAGAAATGGGATTATTTTAACCCTTAACCATGCCGGTATTAGACGCCTATGACTAAATTTTTGAAATTCTGAATTCAGAAACTGATTTATCGTTAAAAGTTTATAACCATACCCAATTTCAAAATTTAATTATGAAACGGTTCGAAAATATTAAAAAAAAAAAACGATTTTAGGATTCCCCATTCGAGAAGGGGTAGCTCACTTAACAAGCATTTCTGCACTTATTATGTCCATATGAAAAAATTTTATTATTTTTAGCTTTAGAATATGATGGTAAAGTATTGCCCCTTAATTTCGGAACACCCTGTATATTAACTTTTGGACTAAAGTAAGTCATAGTTTAGCATAGGAATTTGTGCTAGCATTTTATACAGACACCTTGTAATAAATTTTAAATTAAATTAAATTTAACTATTTTATATTTTAAACCAAAAAACGAGTTTTTTTAGTGTCCTGATATTTTAATTTTTTAATATTAATACGATTATAAAATCGTAAAAACGTTTAAAATTTAAAATTATTGCAATGTTTCTTGGCAGCTTTATGACGTCGACAGTTTAAATGGAAATCTACTATACGCGTACGAACACGCAAGATAATGGCAAAAATGCACGGGAACGTAAAAAACCGACATACAGACAAATTGACAAGTAATTTATCACTTAAAATTGTTTAAAAGTTTTTGCTAACTGATAAACAGTTCTGGGAATCGCTTTGGCATTTTACTAACGAATAGTTATTAGCCATAATGGGAGAACGACAAAAACGTAACTAGTTCTATAAACGCTTTCGTAATATTTTATTGGCATGTTACCAATGTACCTACAAGGTGATCCTTAAACAAGATGTAATAGTATGATATAATTACGGACAGTTTGAACATTGAGTTAAACAACTGATATCCATCATCAGGGATGTGTAAACTGATTTGGTAATTGTTTGGAAAAGTGAATTTCTCGCATATAGTCTAATTTGAGGTCGCTAATCACGAATGTAATGCGCTTTTCTCTGGAAGTAAAAAAAACAAATAAATAAAAAATTTAACCATGCAGCTTTTTTTAAGTTTTTCGGCTTTTCTTCAGGGTTTTTTGTTTTTTTTTCATGATAAGGTGAATCCTTTATGGCGCTCTGCGAGCGGTGCGTGCGCGCAGGAAACGATTCACGTTGGGTTTGAATCTTTGGAGATTATACTCGTTGGGGAACACGGCTTCAGGGAGGTCGTTCCAGAGTGATGACGTTCTCCAGATGAAAGAATTTTTAAACGGTGTCGTTCGAGGGACACTTAGCTGAACCACGTACGGGTGGGCTGCAGTGGCTCGTCGTATATTTCTACCATGCACCGCTATGGGTGGAATTAAGCGGGCAACCTCAGTTGAGCACTTGCCATGAAAATATTTGTTGCATTGGCAGCTGATGTCCGAGCATCCAAAGTAAAAGATGAATCAAGTGTGCTGTCATCATCGAATAGGATTTATGAGATATAGGATTTTCAGTTTTTTCAAAAAAATCGTTACTGTTAGCGGGTGGGCGACAATATAGAACCTTGAAAGACTCCTGCGTTGACGTTAAATGTGTCTGAAAAAAATAAGTCCATCGCCACTCGAAGAGAATGGTCTTTAAGGAAGCTCGACAGCCCAGATCAAAATTGAACCGGCATTCCGTATGCTCTTACTTTAGTTAGGAGCCCCTCATGCCATACTCAGTCAAAGGCCTTGATAATGTCCAGTACTACCGCCCGGGACTGCCCATGACGTTCTATTGCGTTGTTCCAAACGTGAGTAACATAAGCGAGAAGGTCCCTGTTGATCTAGACTTACGGAATCCATACTGGCGGTCACTACACTGACAAAAATGGATTTACCGATGTCGTGGGTTGCACAATTAGAGCTACTTTAACTGAGCCTACGAATTATCACAAATCATTTAAAAATGCTACAATAACTCAGCTTCTTTTGGTTCGCCTCAACACAGAAATATCAACATTTTAAACACATTTGGGATTACTACAATCCTTCATTTTGTAACCATTTTTTATGAGTTACCTGAACTCAGTTTTCGGATTGGAAAACTTATTAATTGATTTTAAAGTGCCGTTTTGACCCGAACGTGCATTATTTTAACTCATTAGCATGATTGGATCTTTTTTATTTTTGTACATAGTTTGTTTTCATACAGGTGCGTGAAAATGAGGATACTCCAACTATAGGACAGATTAAATCTATAGTCGTAAAGTAAGCTAGAACAACTAAAAGGTCCAGTTTTGATAGCTCGAATCATGAGTTAATCTAGCCCGAGTAGTAACGCATCACAATTCCCATATTGGTCTCTGGCAGCTTAAACAATGAACTGCTGCAGCCCACGTCGCATGTGTTCGTCAAACCCAGTTACGATTAGCTAAAACAACCCATCTTCAGGGCTATTCCAACTCATGAACAATGATTTGATGCAATTTCTTTGATTTAGTTGCCGTAACTCAGAGGTCTGAGCTGTCCACTATTAGCAACACGCGTCGGTCTAGGATAACTCATATTTGAGTTATATGAACTCGATATCTCGCTCAGTGTAATAATGTTGAAGCCTTCCAGGTACTTATTAATTTTCGTTGATAACCTTCTTCATAACTTCTGCTATAACCGAAAGTAATGCGACTGGACGATAGTTGTTTGGCAATGTCTTCTCGCCTTTTTTGGTTATGGGTTGGATTGCGCAGTTTTCCAGCAATAAGAAAATATTCCTTTTTGTAATATAAAGTTGAAAAGCCTACAAAATACCGGCGACCAGAAGATTTCTTGAGTCAAGAATCCTCAAGATTCGTTTAACATGGCGGTGCCGGAAAACAATCTCGGTTCTACAGGGTAGAGTTTTTCCCTGAAAATTAACAGTTGAATGTAAAGAGAATATTCCCGCCAGTAAATTGGCTTTTCCTGTGCTTTGGTCGCAATGATGCCATCAGAACGTGTTAAGAGGTAGAATGGTTGACTTGGTAAAGTTCTGACTGACGACCTTAGCCACCGACCAAAATGATCTTGAGCCGTTAGGACATTCAAGAAGTTTATTTTTGATCCTCTGGTTGTGTGCTTCTTTGCTTTGGTTTATCGTTTGCTTGCATTGGTTTCGAGCGTTAACAAGGATGGTACGATTTTCAGCGGTAGGGTTTTGACGCCATTGTCGGTAGAAATAATATTCGTTCGCAATTTTTGGTAAACCAAGGCTTGCCGTTAGGAGGGTACCTACTTTTTTGAGAAAGGGATGAAGGCTTTCATGCCAGTAAGGATAACCTCCGATATCTCTTTAGCACAGATGGATGGATTATCAGAGGTAAAACAAACGCTCTGTCAAGGAAAGGTTGGAAAATGGTCCTTTAGGTCATCCTACTTAGCTGATGTATAATGCCAGATCTTGCGTGGTTTGCGAGGCTGTTCGGCACTAATTGGTAGTTTGTTCAGTGCCGAAATAACGTTGTGGTCAGACGTTCCTAACGGAGGCTTCACGGTGACAGTGTACAACTCGGGGTTCGAAGTTAGGGAAAGATCCAACAAACTAGCAAAATCACCATCTTGTTCTGGAATCCGAGTTGGTTCACCTACGAGTTGGGTGAGGCCAGAGCCGATGGCAAGCATGGCAGCAAATGGCATCACCATCAATAATCACTTCAAGTAAATCCATCTTTAATTGTATAATAAATAAAAATTTACTTGTCAATTAACATGACATATCTACACAAGACATGTCAAGGAATTTAACCAAAAATTAAGATTACGTTTATATCCTAGGCTTAACTTAACTCGACTATAAAGACCACTTATTTGCCAAAACTAACCGGTGCAACTCAAATCTGCAAAACTAGCCTTAGATTAAGTACAACCTAAGATCGGCGGTAAGAACGGGTAATAATTAGAATAATTCCAATCATATTTGATTATAGTAATAAAGACCTCGAAGTGGATAGAACAAGTAGTAGCAATTTTCACAGCATATTCATGGCTAACATTGTTATTAGTTAGTAGGTAAAAACCAACTTAAACAACTGTATCATGCTATCAAAACGATTAAAAATGCCTTTAAAAAGCAATTACATGTAGTGGTTCGTTTCAAATTGTAAAACAATAATTGAATGGTTTAACCTTAGGGAAATTTCGCCGATTATGTTAATTATTATACAGTTAATAATGCGTGGCTGGGACTTTTGATTTTTCTATTATAACCCAAGATTATTTTTTTAATATTCTACATAAAGGGCGATATTCGAAATATAGTCAATCAAAAAGGTAGATTTAAATTAAGTACAGGGACATTCTTTTAAGTGTCTCACCCGATTGGCGATTTTCCTGCTGACTATAATAAAAAACAAATTACATATTTCTCAATGATTTTCGATAAGGAAGCCGAATTTCTGTCAAAAAATACATAGATTTACAAATTTGACAGATGAGACGCCATTCTGAATTTTCTTAAATGGCAACCCCCATAAATAACCACACAATTGCATTGCATTTGGCGATCCGATTCTAAAACTATATAGTTGTTGATAATTATTTTCAGCCGTTTCGGAAATACGGGGGTTCCTAATTTACCTCTATCGATTTTGTCTTTTAAGTGTCTCACCCCTTTAATAAATATACCTTCTAAGCTAAACACCCCAATTTTTTTTCACACTGACATAACTTCCCGTGGGCAAGCGATCTGCGCTATAGTCAAATCCGACAGATGTCAAAAAGTGACAGATACGACGCCATTTTGATTTTTTTTAAACGGCAACCCTCATAAATAACCACACGATTGAAATGCATTTGGCGATCCGATTCTAAAAGTATATAGTTGTTGATACTTATTTTCAGCCGTTTCGGAAATACGGGGGTTTCTAATTTGCCTCCATCGATTTTGTCTGTTAAGTGTCTCACCCCTTTAATAAGTAGACCTTCTAAGCTGAACAGCTTAATTTTTTTCACAGTGGCATAATTTCCCGTGAGCAAGCGATCTACACTATAGTCAAATCCGACAGATGTCAAAAAGTGACAGATAATAATAATATAATTAATCGGATCGCCAAATGCAATTCAATCGTATGGTTATTTATGAGGGTTGCCGTTTAAAAGAATTCAAAATGGCGTCATATCTGTGGCAAGTTAATATAATACAAATTTAATGTGATGGACACTAGTAAGGACCTCTTGAAATAGTGTCCTTGAAACATATTTAGCTTTTTTAGTTTACCAGAGGCGAACTAAGATTTACAACTTAATGCTTACATTTTTAACACCTTGTATGATATAGACTTAAAGAAAATAAATCTGGGTAGCTCGCACTTTAGACTAACAAAAAGGTACTCTTGTTTATTGTCGATAAAATTAACCGTTTTCGAAAAAAGGAATAATAAACGAATAGTTGTAGAAGACGTATGTTCTCAAAAAATGTGCGTTTTATTTATTTATCGGCACCAGAAAAACGTATTGTTGTTGCAAGCGTTACTATTAAATGAAATAAATAGAATATCCTGCATTTTAAAACTTGTCATCTTTCACATCGCTGACGCAGTGATCCTTTACTTCGATATTAATTTACTGATTTTTGGATTTCGTGGTGAATTAATGAACTATGGAATACACGTTTATTGAGTATACAGATATGCATCTGATCATCTGATGTATGGTCACGTGTCTTGCAATGCTTTAAAAGCCAGAAGGTTATATCACGAAAGATTTCCTAATCGTACTATGCCAAACCAGAAGACATTTCAGCGAGTTGACCAACGTCTAAGGCAGAATGGTTGGCGATTCGAGTTAATAAGGTAATACATATTATTGACTTTCTTTATAATTTTAGGAAAGTTTGGAAAAAATAGTACTGATGCCGATCTGAGAAGAACCGTACGTACGCCACAATTAGAGGAAAATATTTTAAATGCTGTAGATGACGACCCTCCTTCAACAAGCACTCGAAAATTATCAGCACAGTTTAATACATCGAAAACAATAGTACATGACGTTCTGCAAGAATAGCTGTCCATCCATACATATCATTTGCAAAAAGTACATGAATTGATTCCTGAAGATTTTCCTCGTAGAATGCAGTCAACGAAATAATGTAAACTTCATTAGCATTATTATTGTTTTCACGGTTGAAGCAAGGTTTACCAAAAATGGTATCACCAATTTACACCATACACATGTATGGGCTGATGGAAATCCTCATGCCACCATTGTTTTGCATCAGCAACATCTTCTTTCTTCTTCTTTCAGCTACCATTCACAGTCCGCTCCTGGTCTCCCCTATATTTTTCCATGTTTCTTTGTCCTGTGCAAGTTGATGCCATCTGTTCCCCACCTTGTTTTTAATATCGTCGAGCCAACGTAACTGTGGTCTGCCAACGTTGCGTTTGTGTAAGCGAAGCCTCCATTGAATGATGCGTCTTGACCATCTCAAGTCGTCCTGTCGGGCAACGTGCCCTACCCGGCTCCGTTTCAAGTGGGCTATGCGTGTTATGACGTCTTCGACTTTAGTTCTTTGTCTGATATTTTCGTTTATGATGTGGTCTCTAACACCTATGATCCGTTCTATGGCTCTTTGAGTGGTCCTAAGTTTGTTAGCCAATTTAACAGTGAGTGTCATGGATTCCATTCCGTATGGCATCACGGGCAATAAGCAGGTATTGAAGACCTTTCTTTTCAAACTAATTGGAATAGTTCGATTTCTCAACATCATATCCAATCAATTAATATGCCAGATGCGTAGATAATAATAGAAAAGGAAAGTCAGTCTACGACAGATATTATGTCAGTGTATGACAGAGATGCCTATTATTATAATTTCTACTGCGCACCCAAAGGTCCAAGCTCATGCTATATTGCTCGACCTGTATTGTCTGGTAATATTACTTGTATGTAGTGTCGATGCACTTAGTAGTAAACATAAAGAGGAAATGAACAAGTCTTAGTTCCGCATTACTATTTTTACTTCCTAACAAACTAACTTTTTACCAGGCATTGTACTCCGAGATGGAAATTATTGTTTGCCAGTCAAATCATTGAATTACCACATGCGTTTTCAATAACATCACAGAATATATCTATGAGGGTCAATGTCTTGAATTTGGTTTGAATTTCTTATAAGTTTACAATCCACAATTGAACCAATCGCAAATTATAAATATTACTTACGGTCGCCCACTGTTGACTCTTTCTTGTTTTGCTTAACAAAAATGTTTTTCCAGGTGGTCCTATAAACAACCTTCAAGTTGGTGTGATTTAAAATTGTTTAAAAGTTGTTGATCAGTTGTGTTTGGTATTTTAAAAACGTTTGATTTGATAATTGATTAATAATACAGTAAAATTTCTTAATAGCGACCACCCTCGGGGAATCAAATGTTTGTCGGTTAATAGAAAAAATTAAAACAACTGGTCTGCATTTTACAGTGTATTAATAAGTATCTACACACCTATATGTAAATAATTTGAAATATTTTTGTTTCAATTTATCAGAACTAAAATTAAATGAGATGAGGCCAATGTACCAATATACTGCACGTGCATACTAACATATATACAGGATTCACCATTTAAAACGAAACAGGCTAAATATCGGATTCCACGTTAATTTTTAAAAAAATCGCTCGTTTTTAAATAAAAATAATAATAATAGTTTAATAATAAAATTAGTTAAAATGTGCTTTTTAAATCCTTCTACGGCGGGAATCTCTTAACAAAAATGTGCATTTTTTGTTTTGTGTGTTTTGACAAAAGAACCAAAAGTATTTGTTGTTTTTGAACATTTTCAGTCTTGACTTAGTATAAGTTGTGTTTGAGAGTGTGAGATACTGTGATTAAAAATGGTTTACTCTTTAGAAGAAAGTAAAGAACTGCTAAAGCTGTATTATTGCAACAATGATTGCACTAGAGCTGCTGCTAGAATTTTCAACGCAAAGTTTCCTGACAAGAATGTTTAGACCAAATACCTTGTCAGAAATTTTGATGAAACTGATATTAAGGACTATTTCCCTCATATACTGTAACTACAATGCGCTTTTCACTTGATTTTCGGTGAAAATCAGCCCTCGGTCGCGATTGAGCTGAAAATTGCACTCTTCTGGTTTTTCATTGTTGGTTACCTACGAGAATAACCGTCACTGTCACAACAAGTTGAAATTTCTGCTTTGACAATTTCGCGTCAATTTATCAAAATGATTCGTTTCGGAGCATTTTCCTTGAACCACAATAGCAGCTTTGAATCCTGAAGGACTTCAATCAGCAACTACTGCTTCTGCAAATACCATCTATTATAATAATTGTGTTTTCAATTGTAATACTTTGTATTGCTCGAAATAAAAATGTTGTCTTATATTTCTGCACCTACTAGTTTTTCATTCAGGAAATAGTCTAAAAAATATATTTCGTGCATGTAAAATGGCTTGATAATCATGCACTCAGATTTGTTGCCCTAAAGAAACAGCTTTCATGCATTTTTATTGTTATTTACCTTAAAAAGTTGGTTGGAGAGTTTTTGGCAAATAACAATAAAAATGAATTCAAGCTGTTTCTAGGGCAACAAACCTTCATGCATGATTTTCAGCAATTTTACATGCACTTAACATATTACTATTGATAATTCACCTCACTTTTATTGAACCAATCAAAACGCTCATTTTCATAGCAACCACCTTGGTAACGGTCGTCTTACCCGATAAGACTACCGCTAGCTCGAAAAGACGCTTTCGAAAAGACGCTTGTAGCTTTTTTACTTAAATAAAAAATTAGTAACACCTCTAACTTGTATATTTACCTTTATCAGACGGCCTTCATTTTTATGTTCAGTAAATTATCCAATAAAATACACCTCTAGAGGCGGTTTCTTATCTTCATACCTTCGTTTTTCACTCGAAACTCGATTTTCCAAGAAAATTTTCACTCAATGTAATTTTTACTTATAATCAAAGATAAGACCCTCGAGCTAAAGCTCTCGGGATCATATCAGATTATAAGTAAAAATTACATTTCGTAAAAATTTGTCAGAAAATCGATTTCTTGTTAAAAACATCGGTATTACCGATAAGACGCCTCCTCTATCGGTGTATTACTGTTGATAATTCACCTCACTTTTATTGAACCAATCAAAACGCTCATATTCATAGCAACCACCTTGGTAACGGTCGTCTTACCCGATAAGACTACCGCTAGCTCGAAAAGACGCTTTCGAAAAGACGCTTGTAGCTTTTTTACTTAAATAAAAAATTAGTAACACCTCTAACTTGTATATTTACCTTTATCAGACGGCCTTCATTTTTATGTTCAGTAAATTATCCAATAAAATACACCTCTAGAGGCGGTTTCTTATCTTCATACCTTCGTTTTTCACTCGAAACTCGATTTTCCAAGAAAATTTTCACTTAATGTAATTTTTACTTATAATCAAAGATAAGACCCTCGAGCTAAAGCTCTCGGGATCATATCAGATTATAAGTAAAAATTACATTTCGTAAAAATTTGTCAGAAAATCGATTTCTTGTTAAAAACATCGGTATTACCGATAAGACGCCTCCTCTATCGGTATATTACTGTTGATAATTCACCTCACTTTTATTGAACCAATCAAAACGCTCATTTTCATAGCAACCACCTTGGTAACGGTCGTCTTACCCGATAAGACTACCGCTAGCTCGAAAAGACGCTTTCGAAAAGACGCTTGTAGCTTTTTTACTTAAATAAAAAATTAGTAACACCTCTGACTTGTATATTTACCTTTATCAGACGGCCTTCATTTTTATGTTCAGTAAATTATCCAATAAAATACACCTCTAGAGGCGGTTTCTTATCTTCATACCTTCGTTTTTCACTCGAAACTCGATTTTCCAAGAAAATTTTCACTCAATGTAATTTTTACTTATAATCAAAGATAAGACCCTCGAGCTAAAGCTCTCGGGATCATATCAGATTATAAGTAAAAATTACATTTCGTAAAAATTTGTCAGAAAATCGATTTCTTGTTAAAAACATCGGTATTACCGATATAAGACGCCTCCTCTATCGGTATATTACTGTTGATAATTCACCTCACTTTTATTGAACCAATCAAAACGCTCATTTTCATAGCAACCACCTTGGTAACGGTCGTCTTACCCGATAAGACTACCGCTAGCTCGAAAAGACGCTTTCGAAAAGACGCTTGTAGCTTTTTTACTTAAATAAAAAATTAGTAACACCTCTAACTTGTATATTTACCTTTATCAGACGGCCTTCATTTTTATGTTCAGTAAATTATCCAATAAAATACACCTCTAGAGGCGGTTTCTTATCTTCATACCTTCGTTTTTCACTCGAAACTCGATTTTGCAAGAAAATTTTCACTCAATGTAATTTTTACTTATAATCAAAGATAAGACCCTCGAGCTAAAGCTCTCGGGATCATATCAGATTATAAGTAAAAATTACATTTCGTAAAAATTTGTCAGAAAATCGATTTCTTGTTAAAAACATCGGTATTACCGATAAGACGCCTCCTCTATCGGTATATTACTGTTGATAATCCTTATAATGAACTTCAGGGACAGCTGTAGAGGGGTTTTTAAGTCAAAAGAACTATTAACTATATATGGCAGATATTTATTCGAATGCTCAATCTCACTCTTTAAAAACAAGAACTTAAAAAATATTAGAAACACAAAGTTCAAAAATGTCATTTTGGAAGAGTCGATATCTCAGAAACCATTAAGTTGCCTTTATTAGAAAAAACCTATAATTTTATGTAGAATCCAAAAATATTCTAAGATATAGTGTGTTCTAGCAAGTTTGAGGTAACTTCCGGTATAACAAGATGTCGCATAAGGTCGCCATTATTTCATCTCAAGAGAGCGTCTCTCCAAACCCCAACCAAATTTGCAGGATTCAAATCGCACTACTTCCCGAAATATTCTAATGGACGGTCACCGTGAGCCGGGTCTAGTACATTTAGCCGCGGCCCTTTGGCCGCGGTCGTTTCGCCGCGAGGACCATTTCGCCGCGGCCCTTTCGCCGCCAAATAAATGATATGTATAAGTTTACAATTATGTTGGTATTCCAGGGCGGAGAGGGAAAATCAGAAGTCCTCCATTATTTCCCGTAAGAATGTGGAATGTACAAAACAGAGTTATACAAGGAATTAACCGAACTAACAACAACGCAGAAGCTGCAAACAGAAGATTGCAAAATGAATTGGGAATGGACCATCCATCAATATGGAAGTTTATTGAAGCATTAAAAATAATACAAAAAGGCAGAGATATGTACTTAGAACAAATAGTCGCAGGACATGAACCGCAAAAAAAATTAAAAAAATATATTCAAGCAGATGAAAGAATTTTAAGATTGGTGAAGGAGTTTCACGCAAGAGATATGCTAGACTTCTTGAGGGGAATTGCACAAAATTTCGGAAAAAAAAATCAATAAAATGTTATTATGTTTTTATGTTACTTAAATGTTTCTAAATAATAAATAAAGAAAAAAAAATATATGTAAATTTGTTTAAATTTCATAACTATCATTTTATTATTTGGCGGCGAAATGGCCGCGGCGAAATGGTCCTCGCGGCAAAACGGCCGCGGCGAAATGTCCCTTCCCCCCGTGAGCCACCCTGTATACTTCTGTTTGATGTAAATTTATTGAACTGATTGGGCCCATTAGTTTAATAAATTAAACATTCTTGGTTAGAAATGCGCCAGGTAAATTTACAAAGGTTGTTGGGTAAATTTACTACTAAATTTTACAAAATTTATGTAAAAATACACATTAATGTTAAAAAATCTATATGTAATTTATACAGAATAGATTTGGTAAAATCACATTGAGAAAAAGTGAAAATGCAATTTTTATTTTGAGAATTTACAATACAAAATCTCTAAAATTAAAATACCCTTTACATAAAAAATAATAAGAACTTATTATGTAAAGCGCTTTTTACAATTTATTTGTAATTTTTCCAAATATGTTATGGCCACAAAATTACCCACGATATGTTAAGTAATTCTACAAATCCGTTTTACCCGTGCATACACAGGTTGTCTATGACCGAGAAAAATCCATCCTACATGTGCATAAGAATATTTAATAAATTGTCTAAAAATATAAAAATGCTTAAAAACTTAAATCAACGCAAAAGGAAAACAAAGCAACTATAAGTAAATCCAGAACCTTGCAGGCTGGAATTAATTATTTTAGTATGTAGGATAGATAATAGTAGAAGAATAATAATAAGAAGAAATAAAAGTTAAGGTTAGTTTCATGCTCTATCTAAAATAAAAATTTAAGTTATGGTATGTCATTTCCTTCACAAGCAGATAAAATGACGACAAAATCCTGATCAGTGGAAATGCAGAAGGAATTATTTATATTTCTGGTTGCTCAAATGCAAAATTTTAATGTTAATAATAAAACTTAAAAATATCCTTGTATTTAGTATTAATACTAGTGGTATAATTAATAAACTTTCAATACTACTGTCATAGAATGAGGTTTTAGACATATTGACAAGCATTACAAGTCTACTTTTAATAGTGTTTGTAAATAAATAATAAATTGTATATCTTTGTTTATTGTAGATACTAAATTATTGCTAGAAGAAGAAAGAAAAGCAATAGAAATTTATTAAAATTAATAAAATCTTTTAAATATTGTCAGTCTATAGATGCCGAACATTTGATGTTGGATGAAGTTAATAAAGGGCTCCCAAAACATCGAAACGCCTTCGCCAAAGAGGACACAGTCAATCCCACATCACTTTCTTGATGATCATTAACTACTCTGGCTAGAGAATAGTACTTTAATGAATTTCTTGACAGCAAAAAACTCTTTTTCGCGAGAATGCTTATCTTTTTCTCCTTGAAACTTTGTACTTAAGCATTTTTCTGATGAACAAACCTCGCACATTAACATTTTTTTTATTACGTCCTAAAACACAAAGTTTCAAAGCGTTGCCATTTCAGTTAATTTATTCCTGGCCTTAAATTATTTCTTGTCTTAATATTATGTATGCAAATGTATGTAATTCAAATTCATTTATTAGTCCTACAATAACTTGTTACTAGTACATGATACTTGTAATGAATACACGATATCTATTAGACTTAGTGGCTGTAACTACATTAAGGATAAAGACAATAGGGCCGCTATCTCGTAGAAAACATGTAAACATTAATATGTAACTAGACCTAGCCTTTGTCTTTTAAAAACATGTCGAATTATTTTAATAAATGTATCGAGGATATCTAATAAATAATATCGATTTAATAAACCATTAATAATAAAAAAAATAAATTCAGACATTGCTAATGCAGCGATCAGAGGGATATAGGTTGAAGCCACCCACGGAACACCCAAGTTTTAGCCAAAAATCTATTTGGACACGGTCGACTTTCAACCAAATTAACCGTAATAAATAGAACATAAAAATATATTTTTTATTTCATCACAAGTAAGATATCACTGAAGAATGTCTTTTTTATTTGGAAAATTTCTATTCAAACAATAAATATTGTTATTATTGTACAATTTTTTTTAATACAATAACAAATTTCTCCACCTTAAGTGGTATTATCATGTCATATTGTATTACCATCAAATGTTAAGTGGTAGTAAGAAATTCAATGTAAATGAGCATCTCAAAATCTTTAAATGTTTGTTGATTTTAAAATTTTTAAAAATGCGATCTTATAAACAATGATATTTGTAAACCTCCAGATAAAAAGCAAAAACAGGTGACAAATTATTTAGCAAGTAATTGCAACAAGGTGAAATTTGTTTACTACCACACACAACACAGTGTAAAATAGAAAAGCTAAAATATTTAATTTATGTTGCTTAATGCCAGAGAGTAATAAAATATAAATTTGCAACGACAGTTTTTAAAAATTCCGTATTATCGACCTACACACCCCGAATCGGACCTATATTAGGGTCACCCTAATTTGCATACAAAAGAAATACGAGTTTGGTAAATGAAAGTATTGTAACAGCGGCGTTACTACAGGTTAGTTCAGGTCAGTTTTACTAATCCGTTTCTCAGCAACAAATTCAGAAACACTAGCCATTTTCAAGAACGAAGTTTTCCAACAGCTGTCGGAAGGTAACTAAATATTTCAAATTTTTGACACAGTGAGGCACAGGTGTGCCTCTACTACCGGACCCCTGACAATAAGCATAATTAAATAATAATAATTGGACTACACCTATGGAATACGCCGGCGAAGATCACTGGGTATTATAGTTCAATAATGATTTATTACTCTCTCGCATTAAGCAACAGACTATAGTTCCCGACAAACTTCCCAGTAAAGTTACCAGCAGGACTATATATGTGCTGTTGCTTATAGCTAAAACTGTAGGTGATGTTCATTTACGGCTTTATAAGCATGAGATATTTTATTTACACTTTAAGTTATATGTTTCTGTATTTTTCTAAATACAGTTTATCTAATTTTAAAGTTCAGTGTTTGATTAGTCGCACGGATCCCTCTTTAATTTTTACTATAGAGTTTGTTATAGAGTGCAGTAAGGCAAGATCAGTATTCTTGCTTCCCTCTTTATGGATTGGAAGCTGATCAAATCAGTTCTAGAACACGATACTTGCATATACAATGAACATTATGAGTGCGATTTTAAGCTAATAACGTAGCTTATACCCATAACTTATAGTAAGTTATGGTTATATATAACTCACTAGTAAATCATTCCACATTTACTACACAAATAAATCTCAAGAAAATTAAGATAATAAAACTTTAATGCCCTAACATAAGAATAAATATTAAATATCATAAATATCTTTTGACTTCTGGGGAATATTAAATGAACAAGCTACCTCCGCTTCTTCTCAAATTTCGGCTGAACCTTTTTCCATAATTTCAGATTCACAAAAATATTTTTCTTTCTAGTTTTATTGAAGCACTATAATTTTCTATCATTTATTAATTTTAGTCAAGTGTTGAATAAAATTGTAAATGACAAAAGAGTGGTAATTGCATGCCACTTAAAAATACTACCACTCGGCCAAAGGCCTCGTGGTCTATTTTTTTTTTGGTGACTTATATGCCATATGTGGAAAACAGATTGTTTGGAAAAAAAATTGTTAGAACAGTCATGTTGACAATATCTTATGATTCTTCGGTCAGTCCACCCGTTACTAAAGTCTGTGCGTTTTAAGAAGTCCGATATCGGATTTAATCACCAAGGGATGTTATCGCTTTTAAAACAGTAAGTCGGTTAAGCTACAATATCTTCGCACCTTCGCTATACTTGATCACACCGAACATCCCACTGGTTTACTGTATTCTATTACTGGGCGAAATCAGAGGTTTCAAAACAAAATTATCTTCGAATTACGCGTTGCGCATAAATAATAATTAAATAGATAATTAAATTATTTTGCTATTATTATAGTTAAATCTATACAATAATCGCTATTTTCCAAGAACCAATTAAAATTTGCTCAAGTGCGGGATGGTTAAATATGTTAAAGATTTTGTCAGGTATATACTTTTCCGATAAAGACATTATGTTCTACTTTATTTTAAATAAGTAGTTGTGCTTTTCACTTTTAGTTTGTTTCTCATTGTGTGTGAATTAAAATCAGTTATTAAGCAAAGTTATGGAAAATGTTCAGCAAGGTGGCACATCGCCTAGAAGGCATTTATCTCCAGGTGAACGCCGTTTGGTATTACAAGTGGAACGTTATTTTACTTTAGAAAAAGATAACTCGGGCCCGTTAGAGTCTGTTTTGGCAGTGCAAAAACGAACGTCTGATGCTTGCGGCATTTCAGAGAAGACCTTAAGAAGACTTCGAAAAAAGAGTGAAGAGGATTTGGACAGACCATATAAAAGGGTTCGACTCCATTCAAAAACCTTGGATTTATCCCAAGGGATAAAACTCTCTATTAGGAATATTGTTTATGATATGTATAAAGCCAAGGAATATGTTACCCTCAATTTGTCTGAATACTACAAAAGCTAAAAAATTATTATTTTTCTTTACCTAAACTAATTTTTTATTTACTTTAAATTATTTTATTTAGAAAATGTAATTCATCAACATCCAAAATTACCTTCAATATAATTTATTGTTTGAGAGCTACCGACATAATGCTCAAGAGGTTTTATGGCTTAGCGGACTTCTTAAAACGCACAGACTTTTTTTTACCAACCAACTGCTATGCCTACGTAGGAAGAAATAACAACACATTTAAAATAAAAGATGTATGCTCCATTCCACAATAATTCGTTGATTTCCCGACCGCAATAAAATTTAAACCCAGCCATAAATAAGTGCCTTTTGAAAGGGTACAGGTCCTGATTACCTATTAATTTCAATAGTTTAGGTTAGCTATTTTCAACAAAACAACGAATATAAAATAATAGGTAACTAGTTCTGTTATAGAATTAATTAAAAAATGTGTAAATAATATCCCAGTAGAAAGTTGGAAAAATTCTGTGAGACACGTGATCCAAGTCGAAGATTCCTATAACATAATTAATAGAAACGTAAGGCCCTCAATAATTAGTTTAGGCATAGATGAAGACGATAGTGATAGTGAAACAGAGCTAAATATAGAGTAGGTTAAGTTAAATATTGTATTATTATAATATTGTAGATTAGTGTTTTTGTATAAATATTAATAGCTATTTAATTACATGATTAAAATTAAGATACTTACCTATTATTTTATATTTGTTGTTTTGTTGAAAATAGCTAATCTAAACTATTGAAATTAGTAGGTAATCAGGACCTGTACCCTTTCAAAAGGTCCGGTGCCTACACAATAGGCAACTTATTTATGGTTGGGATTACGACTGAGGGTTGTCATTTAAATTTTATTGCGGTCGAGAAATCAACGAATAATTGTGGAATGGAGCATATTATGTGAGTTATTGAAATATTCCTTAACAATTATTATTACGAGAGAAAATTGGCAAGAAGCTATAAAATATGTAATTAAATAGGAAGAGAAATGTGGGAGGAACTGAGACAACATGATGGAACTTATTATTTCAGTTGGTTCCACCAATGACGATAATTGCTTTGTCGTCATTGGGTTCCACAGACGAATCCTTCCAATTTAGTGATGGTGAAAACACCTTTTTATTCCTTTAATTTGTAAATTCTTATGCGATCTGTTCATTCTGATTTTATGTCAAAAAAATATAAGAAGTAGTCCATGTTCTGTGGCGAGATTGTAAATAGAAATAAAGGTCTGTCTTTACCACCAAATAACTTTATTTGCCCCTCTAGGGTAGAAAACAAGGGTTATAGAAAATACATAAAATGATGAAGAATTAAAATAAATTTCTTAACGTTGTACTAGTTTCGACTTTAGGGAAAGTCATCTTCAGCAACTAATCATTTAAGAAATTTTGTTATGAAAAGTAGTTAAAACAGTTGGGAGAACAATGGTTGATTCAACAATAAAATACAATGAAATGCAGATTATGCAACCATTGGAATAGACAGCAGCTTATTATAAGGACGATGTATCTCTATGCAATGGTAGGAGATGATTTAAACGCAAGTAGGATAAAAGACCCTAATCATAATACAGTGATTTAAGAATGTTGAAATTAGAACATGTTGTAAAAGAAGAAATTCATTCTTAATTTAAAATGAAACTGACTTAGTGAGGGGACATGTATATTGTTGTGGTTGATTAGATTATATGTAAATTAAATTAAATGAAATTGCTTCTCCTTAAAATTGTCAAAACGAAACTATGTCATTTCTGGTAAATTTTTTTTTTTTTTTTTTTCTATAACCCTTGTTTTCTACCCTAGAGGGGCAAATAAAGTTATTTGGTGGTAAAGACAGACCTATATTTCTGTTCAAAAAAAATAATTTTCTGTGACATCATTTCAGATATTATTTTCCTCGATAAAAAATAATTTCTAATGTTACGTATATGCTATAAATAATAAAGTATATTGTGACATCTATAATTGTTATAAAAACATAATATTTACTCAAATTTGAGCGTGTGAAACACATCATTCAGATTTGCGGCAATAAATATCGCTTCAAAAATATTTTGAATTTTTAAAAATAAATTTACTGACTTTTGGAAATGGGACAACGCGAAATTATTATGAATTTATATGAAGTCTGATAAAATTACTTTTCTGTGCTTCTATCTTTTCCTATGTGGGTCACAGTCGCAGGAATAGATAGGACGATAAAGGATGTTTGCGCTAATTCTCGGAATTATTTTCTCACTTTCAGGCGGTAATTCCGAAGGTCTTATCGGGTTATTCTGTAATGTTTTAAATCTTTAAATTATCTTTATAATATGTTAGTCGGAAATTTATTGAGAGAAAGAAACCAAGACCTGATTAAATTTTGTAAAACTATATCGAGTGACAACGAAATTACTACTCAGCTAAAACATTATTACAAAATTTTGGTGGGTTATATGGTTGCACCATGCGCATAATTTCAGTATTCAGACGCCTGACTGTCACTTCCGGTAGAACCGGAAGTGCACACAACTTAGTTATTTTAAATAGAACACCCTGTATATTTTTAAACATATGCATTCTACGAAGAACTCTAAGCACAAAACATGTATCATATCCTATACCTGTCTTAGACAGTTTTCGATAAAAAGGGGTTGGAAATTGTCAAATTAGCCACACACACACCAAAATTTATTATTTATTTATAAGAATGCGACAAGCTGGGTAGTAACTTCGTTGTCACCCGGTATAATAATATTGTATAGGTCAGGAGATATGCGACGCCCACAGAAAATTAATTACTTTAAAAAATGCCATACATTTGCCTCATCAATGCATTCTTTTTCGCAAGAATCTTGTAGTATAGTCTATCTTTAAATGGCACGAAATAATAAATGCTCATTAAATATGCAGAACGCATCATGGTCCGATTCGGAAGATGAACTTTTATTAACATCGCCACATTTTGGCTTCTTCTTCTATCACGTGATCGATGCACTTCCACATAGCTTCATTAAAGAGTATTTTTAAATCCACCATTTTAAAAGTCGTGATTCTTTTGGCGACATCTGTCTCTATTTGAGCCCATATAAGTTCGATCGGGTTTAATTTGCAGTGGTAAGGAGGGAATCTGAGCACAGATATTCCTCGTAACGTTGCCATTTCATCGACTACATATTTTTTGAATGCGTTTTTATGTAAATTGGCTAGTACCAATAGTTCTTTTTTTAAGGAATCTAATGGAAATTCTTTTTGTCCTAAACTTAGCCATTCTGTTATTTCACTTTTACGCCACGCACTTGTCGGTAATTTTTCCGTCAGCCTAGAGACTATAGGCAGTCCTGGAGTGATAACTTGCATTATCCAATACATATATGTATTGCGTCTTTTGGTATAAGATCCAACATTTGCTCGAACCATTCTTCAAAGACATTGGCATTCATATCTTCGTGATAGTCTCCCGTATTTTTAGATTGGAACATCAGTAGACCACCTTTAACGAAGCCTTCAGAACTTCCAATATGGGTTATGATAAGTCTATGTCCTTTTCCAGATAGCGATCTTAATTCCGAAAAAGCTTGCCTTGAACTTTTAATATTTTCATCCTGCCAACATTTAGTCACAGTGTGGCCTTCACTTAGCCATGTTTCGTCTAGGTAAAATATTTCTTTGTTTTCTTCTCTGGCTTTTCATATGCTTCTTAAGTAATCTCTTCTCCAACAGACGATATCGCTTCTGTCGATTAAAATCGATTGCCTATTATGTTTTCTCCACCGAAAACTCATTTCTTTTAATAATTTCCAAAGCGTATTTGTACACATAAATAAATAGTCCTGTCCTGGTCTTCTCGGATTGAGGACAAAATTTTGTCCAGCGTGGGAATTGACTATGAACTTCTCCCCTTATTCTCTGCATTAAAACATCATCCAGCTCAAGTTTTGGTCGTCCTGGAGAAGTTTTTGGAGATTTGATACCAACACTTTTTTCTTCTTTTAAAAGTTTATATATTGTTGTTTTCTCAACGTTAAGCATATCTGCTGTAAATTGCACTGCATTGTTAACACTCAAATCCGCATTACTACCTTGAATAGAATCGTAACAGTTAAGAATTAATTTTTTTTCATTTATTGTACATGGACCGACTCTAGGGCGTTTAGGCAATTGTTGAAAATTCTCCATATTTAATTAAGAAAAACACTGACACCTCACGCTTTCACTAGTTTCACTGAGAAACAAACACCCAAGGCAGGTCGGTGTAGCCGAGTTGCTAGACGTATGCAGGTAAAATAAATTGAGATAGCCGAATTCCTAGACCGACATACACTAATTGCTAGACGCGGGGATGGTCGAGTTCCTAGACGCGACCTTCATTACAGAGAGGTAATAAAAATCATTAGAGCCTGGAAAATTATATTTATGCTATTATTATGAGTAGATCGACTCAAAAAGGGCTGGTAAATAATTGGCCGGTGAACTTGAAAAAGGCGAATTGGAACCAAAAAGGTGGATTAGATGCCGTGTTAGCGCCTGTTTAACCAAGTCTATAATTATTAGTTACAGCATTATTTAGTTGAGTTAAGCAATATAATGTTCCAAGTGTATGTAATTTTTGCCGTCTAGGAACTCGACAATGTTTTTCTAGCAATTCGTACATCTTCGTCTAGCAACTCGACGATTCCAAATTCATAATTTTGTTACCTACTCTCCACCGTCTAGCAACTCGGATACGGCAGGTATGTACCTATAGATATAAATAGGTGTATTATTCCAATAGAGGCACCCATAAAGGCATAATCACCACATAATTAGCCAACAAGTAACCAGAAATTGGTACAAAAAAAGAAGGAATAAAATGATTAAAACGGAATAAGTACCTAGACTTTAATTAGTTTTGATAAAATTGGTTTCTAGAATTCCAGGTAAATGTACGGCTGTACAATTGTACATAATTTTAAGCTTAAAAAATTTAACATTAGACAAAACTTGAATTTAATGTCGATACTTGTACTAATTCTGCACAAATTTAAAAATACAGGCCTATTTAATTCTATACATGCCGAAAAATCTTGCACGCCCATGAAGAAGACGGTTTTGATTGATTTATTACGTCGCATCATTAAAGATAGTGCTGAGCTAGTTCAAAGTCACAAGTGGGTATAAACTCGAAAAAAAAAATCCGTTATTTTCTAGCTTAATTAATTCAAAAGCCGTGTAGCATGCTTCAATTAAAGCACCGTTTACAAAATGCCTATGAATAGGTTAGCAAGTTACTAACTGATGAGGAAATCATAAGACGGAATAATAATAACCGTATCAATGTTTAAAAAGAAGTAAAAAAAAGTAGATATTGATATTTAGTGCTTGGCAATCTAAACGGATTTGATTTTTACCTTGGCCTTCATGTTTATTGTTGATCATGATCAGTGACAATTTGATCATTAATCATTAACGCTTATTTTGTGAAATATGTATGAGCCAGTGCCATGTATGATGGCAATAAATACATTTGCTAACTTATACATACTGAAAAGGTTTGATTACGTCATAATATAAGTCTCCTACAATTTATGTAATAATAAAATGTATTTTTTCCATTATTATGGGCGTTGGTAAATTCCACACGTATGGGGGTTAAGCGCGAAAGGAGATCTTCTACATTTTTTTTTTTTATATGAATGTTCTGAATTCTTGACTGAATTGTTGTGCCAATTTTATCAAATGATTCCGGAATTTCGAACAAAATGGCCCAACCTCCAAAGGCAATTGCATTAGTTTGGTTATATTGAGCTCGTGCCATACCGGGTGATGCATGGCTTAGTTGAATATAGGAACTCCCATGTAAATTTTGAGGTGATTGAATATTGGCTCCCCTGTACATTTTAGAGAAAAATTGTATTATACACACATCGCCAAAATTCTTGGACCCCCTTAAGTTTGTCAAAATGAGACACTATTATTATAAGTTAAGAAGTGTATTACAAAGTACATTTAATTTGGTTATGTATCAAATGCAAATTGTCTGAATTAAAATTTATTTGAACAAGAAAAAAAAAATACAAAGGAAAAATAGTGCATAACAAAATCATTACGAGAATTTTAAATCTAGAAGAAAACCACTTTAGAGAGAAATCAAAATTAATTAATATTCGGTGTGTCCTCCCCTGTTCTGTAGTAAGGTGTTAACTCGTCTGTGCATGGAAACAATAAGCGCGTTAATGGTATCCATTGGGATGTTGTTCCATTCTTCTTGGGCCGCGAGTGTGAGTTCCTGGAGGGCGATAGGAGGATTAATTCTATTTGAGATTACTCGTCCAACGAAATCCCACATATGTTCAATGGGATTCATGTCTGGCGAATTGGCTGGCCACGGTAATCTTTCAATATTCTCAATCTCTAGTGCATTTTGTACTCCTCTCGTGCGATGGGGCCTAGCATTGTCATGCATGAAAATGAAATTGGCTCCAATTTCATTTCGGAGAGGATAAATAATAGGTTCAATAATGTTTCGAACATATCTATCCCCTGTCATAGTGCCTGGAATGGGAATAAGCTGCGTACGACGACCATGCCTTATGCCTCCCCAAAACATTACTGTTCCTCCTTGATATGGAACGACTTCTCTGGTAAAAGATAGTCTTTCTGGTCGCCCTGGCCCTCTCCAAACTCTGTGTCGCCGACTATCACTAACTAAACCAAATCTGGTTTCGTCCGAAAAAAACGACATTTCGCCACTGAGCTAAAAGCCAGTGTCTGTGTTCCTGTGCCCACTGTAGACGAGCGGCTATATGTCTAGGAAGTAACTTAGGTACTCTTAATGGTCTCCTAGATCGCAAATTGGCTCTAGTAAGTCTTCGCCGTATTGTGGTACTGGAAATGAATCGACCATACGTTCTTCTAAAATGTGTTCGAACAGCTGAGATTGGTATGGTTCGATTCCGACGTACATAACCTGCTACATACCGATCTTCTCTTGCATTAGTTACCCTAGGACGCCCAGTTCCACGTATCCAGTCAACGCTGTTAGTTTCCTGATACAAACGCACTATTCGGATAACTAAAGCGCGGGGAATCCCTAGTCTATCCGCGATTCGATGATTCGGCAGACCCTCATCATGCAAAGCCACTATTCTTCTTGCTCTATTGAATACTGAAATTCTATTGCCAGGCATAATTGCAAAGAAAAACTCAACAATTATTTCAACACGCTAAATCAATAAAGTCTGTGCGTTTTAAGAAGTCCGATATCGGATTAAATCACCAAGGGATGTTATCGCTTTTAAAACAGTAAGTCGGTTAAGTTACAATATCTTCGCACCTTCGCTATACTTGATCACACCGAACATCCCACTGGTTTACTGTATTCTATTACTGGGCGAAATCAGAGGTTTCAAAACAAAATTATCTTAGAATTAGCGTTGAGCATAAATAATAATTAAAGAGATAATTAAATTATTTTGCTATTATTATAGTTAAATCTATATAATAATCGCTATTTTCCAAGAACCAATTAAAATTTGCTCAAGTGCGGGATGGTTAAATATGTTAAAGATTTTGTCAGGTATATACTTTTCCGATAATGACATTATTTTGGGATTATTATAATTAAATCTTCATAATAATTACTATTTTCCAAGAAGTAATTAAAATTTCTTGAAAAGATAAGGCAGAAAAACTTTGCGATATTGGAACTAACAGTTTGTCCATCATCTTAAAACATATGGGTTTCAAATATAAAAAAACGAATAACAGAAAACTGCTTTGCGAGCTGTTCAATGTTTTTTCGAAAAGATGGCAATTTTTAAGGGATTATTTAAACAACAAAAAATCGGAATTGTCAAGACAAGTTGTTTTTCTTGACGAAACATGGGTATTTGCAAACGGAACTTCAACAAAAACGTCTTGGCAGGATGACTCAAAGCATTGTTATTCAAGTACCCGTGCAAGTAATGGAAAAAGGTATATTATATTACATGCTGGTAATGAAGAAGGTTTTGTTTTAAATGCCAGTTTGATATTTTCATCAACAAAAAAAACTGATGATTATCACGGCAATATGGATGCTGAAATTTTTGAGCATTGGTTCGAGGAAAAACTTTTAAAAAGTTTAGAAAAACCTTCCTTAATTGTTTTAGACAATGCCTCTTACCATACGAGACTCGAAGCGAAATTCCCTACAAGCAGCTGGAAAAAGGAAGAAATAAAAGAGTGGTTGTCAAAGAAAAACATAAACCATGAAAATTTATATTTAAAAAGTGAACTTTTAAGCAAGTGTAAAGAGCAGTCATTTAAAAAAAAGTATGTTGTTGACGAATTAGCCCTCAAATATGGACATCAAGTTTTGAGATTGCCGCCCTACCATTGTCATTACAACGCAATTGAATTGGTATGGGGTATTAGCAAGAACTATTATGACAAACATGCCTGTAAAAATATCGGTAAGCCTAGCGTTATAAAGTTATGGGAGGAGGCGCTTAGCCAAGCGGGCAAAGAAGAATGGCGGAACTGCATTGAACACACAGAATGTCTGAATACTACAAAAGCTAAAAAATTATTATTTTTCTTTACCTAAACTAATTTTTTATTTACTTTACATTATTTTATTTAGAAAACGTAATTCATCAACATCCAAAATTACCTTCAATATAATTTATTGTTTGAGAGCCACCGACATAATGCTCAAGAGGTTTTATGGCTTAGCGGACTTCTTAAAACGCACAGACTTTATGAACCACTTTTTAAACATTGGTATCTAAAATTGTGGGAAATTGTTCTTGTCAACATTTTTAGATGCCTAGCAACGGTGAAATAAATAAAGATTAAAAGTACAAAAAAGCAGCCATGATTAATATTTCATTTTGAAATTTACATGGGGGGTCCAAGAATTTTGGCGATGTGTGAATTTGTTTGAAGAGGCCGATATAATAAACCCAGGATAGGAAATCCCCTGTAAATTTTAAGGTGGCTAAATATTGGCTCCCCTGTACATTTTAGAGAAAAATTGAATTATACTTTTTTGAAGAGGCCCATATAATGAACCCATGTACCAAGTTTGAATAAATTTCAATAGGCCAATCCTAACTTATTCAATTAAATGTGATGGCAAAATTACGAAATTTTCATAGTTTAGGTAAAATAGCAAACACCAGCAAATCATGTCTATGACGCTGTTGTCAAAAATTGACGTAAAGCTAGACATAATGAATAAAGATTATTTCGCACTAAAAACACATTTTCGTTTCACCAATCCGCCAATCGCACATCCAAAATAAAAGACACCATTATGTTTGTCTTACTAAGCCTTTAATTTAACATGACATACCTATGACTACAGACTTTCACGAAATCATTAATTCAATGTTCAAACAGCTCTCCATTAACAGCTAAACAATATCCTAACAGATCATAAAATTCATTTCTAACATTACTGAGTTGATCTGGAGAAATTCGGTCACATTCTAACGAAATACAATTTTTTAGCTGGTTTAGATTTTCAAATTTTAGATCTTTATAATTAAAATTTTTTAAGTGCCACCACAGAAAGAAGTCGTTTGGCGAAAGGTCAGGAGACCTGGCTGGCCAAAGTATTATATTTCCGTTAAAAATATTTTGCAAGCATTCCCTAGCCATAAGAGAATTATGGGCCGGACAACCATCCATTTGGTACCAAATCTCATGATTCTTGCGTACAACTTTTTCTAGTGCGGGTTCAATTCGATTTTGTAGTAAGTCCAAATAGCTTACTGCTGTAAGGTTGCCTTACATAATAAATGGTCCAATAATGTGATGTCCTACAATTCCCGCCCAAACATTTATATTTTGTGGATATTGCGTCCGAGTATGAACAAGACATTCATCGGTAAAACAAATATTTCTCAAAAAATCCTTATTAATATTTGCTCCTTCCATTACCTCAAAACGAAATACCATTTTCCGTTCTTCATCACCTGCCGTAGCTCTTGATGTTTTTCATACTTGTAAGGAAAATATTTAGGTTTTTTTAAAGTGCGCAACACTGTGGCTTGATGTTTTCCTACGGCTTGCCCAAAAATCCTCGTGCTAATCATTTTATTTCCCTCCACGTACAGTAAAATATCAAGATCTCTATCACCCGTTTCTTAAGCTCTATTGACATTCTGAGTTGAGCATTTACAGTTATTTATTACAGTGCCCTTCGACTCAAATTTACTAATGATAAGTTTAATTAATGAAATGGAAGGGATATGTTTATCAGGGAATTGAACCGAAAACATTTCAGACACTACTCTTAAACTGTTTCCTGTATAATACCACTTAATCATCGTTACTTTTCCCTTAATGGAATAGCTCATATTAAGCTATAATTAAAGCGCCTTCAATGAAAATGTTGTCACTGACGCTACTTTTCGTTTTGTCAATGCCAAATAAAAAATGCCGCTTTAAAAGCTGTTAAAGAATTAGATCCAAATAGTGGTTTACTGCCACTCATAGTCAAGTTTCTTGCCAGATCAGAACCTTTCTCTGATATTATGTTTCATGATGATATTCTTCAGAATGTAAATCCCATAGGTTGGTGGAAGTCGCAACAAAATATACCCATTATTCAAAAAGATCTTCATAATTAGACAATTACTTTGTGCTGCTGCTTCTTCCGCATTAGTCGAGAGAATTTTCTTAACATTTGGTTAGTCCATTTCAGACTCACAAATCGATTAGAAACGGAAAAAGCTGCAAAATTAGTTTTTTGATATAATAAATCATTAATTAAAACTAGTTTTTATTTTCTCTTATCAGAAATTTTGATTTTATTCATGATTTAAATTGAAAAAAAATCAAGTGATTTAAATCAATTGTTTTAAATCCTTTCAAGCCTGACCAATCCTGATATGAAGATTGACGCGGAAAACTCACCCTCTTCCTGTCACGACTCAGTATGCAATTTATTACTTTTTTAGTCGTTGAAGGATTACTATGCATTGTTAGGCAAACAAAATAATAAATATCTCTAATTTTATTTATAGATTACTAACCTCAAATAATGGGTTTCCCGTTATTATTTATGCTATTTAATTACCAAATTATGATGAGGTTTTGGCAGATCTGTTTGATTAGTTTATGGTTGAGTCTTGACTTAAATCCAATATCCGGTTTGTTGGATGATTAATTACGTTTTAAAGAGTCGACTACTACAAATATTTTGTATGGATTCTATTTGCAATAATTTTTTTATGGTTTGAACTAAACCTTTTACTGTGCGTGGGAGTATTGGTATAGGATCGCGCTAATAACATGTTTTTTTTTTAATATATTAGAGTTAATTAGCATATCTATAAATTTAATGAAGTTGGTAAAGATCAGTTATCACGTATTTGCATAAATCATCGATAGCTTTGGAGAGACTAATAAAATATGACTTAAATAAAAATTTTAATCGTTAATTTTAATTTCTCGTTTTTGGGGAATTGTAAAATTAAACACATAATTAATTAACTATAAAAGATGTACGAGTGTGGTTCGTAAAGTAGGTGGATTCGCATAAGAGAAGATCATAGCGACACCTGCTGTATATGTGAATCTGTCTCCCTATGAATGAAAACTCTATACAGGATGTCTAGTAAGTATATGGCATACTTTCGAGAGTGTATGGAGGGAAAATAACCCTACTTTGTCATAGAAACAAAATTCTTAAATTGCCCTTTAACGGAGATACAAAGCTCCAAAGGGGTACCTAGCGACTTAACTTCTCGGCTCGAACTTTAGAACCGACATGTGTAATTTAATGAAATTTTAAAATTTTATGTAGGCCATAAAACTATACTACAGTAGTAACTCGTCAGCACTTATCAAATACTGTCGAGGTGGGCCTATTTTATGGCCGCCGAGGTCGCCCGACATGACTCCATTGGATTTTTTTTCATGGGGAAGTCCTGATAGAAAAAATACCACACCATTTCAATGAAATTCGAGACAATCTTGGAATGTTTCGAATTTCGAAATTCTGCTGAAGTAAATAAGAAGAAGCAAATCTTTCATATTTGTAACATTCTTGCGTGATTTCCGAAATTCGATTTGAGAATGTATTAGAATAAATTCTTCTTGCATCCAAGCCAGTTGCACAGGACCTTCACTCTACGTAATAAATGCTCATTAAATATGTAAAACGCGTATCGGGGTAGCAAGAACAATTTAGAAACTATCCCTAAAACTCTAGTGTCTACATCCACCCTGAATTTATCGCAAGCTATTGTTATATTTGAGGATTTACCATTGTTATTGCGAAAATTCCTTAGCCACGAGCGTGCATTGGGGGAGTTCTTAAATTAAAAATCTTAAACATGCCTATATTTTTCTGAAATTGTTTTAAGTATATTATATTCCTAGGAATTTATAACATATGAAAACAATTAAAAAATCGTATTAACTAATAAATAACCATGTGTTGGGGAAACGATTGCTCAAATTAATGCAATAAAAATAGTGAAATTAAATGCAACCAATGTTTTCAGAATCAATACTACTATTTGTCTAGATAAAATAACTGCTTTTCAAATATTCCATTACAACACAATTCCTCAACGGTCAGAGAAACAGAGAAACAAAATGCATCTAATATTTTCGGAACGAATAACACACGTCCAAACAAACGACAACTGAATTTGCAAATATTATCCTTAAACAGCGGCCTGTCGCTACGGTTAATGAAGCAAAAAATGTTGAAACGTATATCCCTTGATACGCCTTGTCGCTAGAAAATTAAATCCTAACGCGGTAGGCAAAGACGGGACAATAACAATTGATCCTAAGGAAACATGGCGGAACAGTAAATAGCCAATTAGAACACAACGCGCGAAATATGTTACCTTGTGATTGATCAGTCTGACAGGGGGGCGTGATTTTCTAGCGACAAAGCAAGCTGACAGTTCCTTGCGAGACACTGCGATTTAAACCTTTGAAAGGTAAATACATACGTCAAAATTAACCTGGGTCATCGTGCGTTGGACATGACAATTGCAAAGCTTAACAAAAAAGCACCAAGTAATAAGTGTAGTAATCTTATAAAAAGTTAGTAATTAAAGTTAGCAATTAATCATGTATTAAAGAGTTATCTTGTAAATAAGTGCCGAATTGTATGAATAAACGCCAAATTAAATGTGATCTAACTGTCTAATTCACTTAGCCAATATATAAAACGAACAAGTGAAATAACCTATTTCGAGGAATATACAAAGCCTCATCGTTTAATGTTGGAAGTTAAAAATGCAACTTGATTCCCACACCAAAGATGAACTTTTATTAACGTCGTTTATAATAAGCGGTTCAACCATTTCTTCGATTATTATATCTACCTGCTACATTTTGGCTTCTTCTTCTATCACATGATCGATACACTTTTCCACTTTTCGGCACTGATTTTACCCATAGCTTCAATTAAGAGTCTTTTTAGATCCACCATCTTATAAGTCGTGTTTTTTTCTGGCGACATCTGTCTTTATTTGAGCCCATATATGTTCGATCGGGCTAAACTTTTAATATTTTCATCCTGCCAAAATTAAATTACAGTGTGGCCTTCATTTAGCCATGTTTTCTCTAGGCAAAATATTTTTTTGTTTTCTTCTCTGGCTTTTCGGATGCTACTTAGGTAATATCTTCTCCAACAGACGATATCGCTTCTGTCTATTAAAATTGATTGCCTATTATGTTTTTTCCACCAAAAACCCATTTTTTTTTAAGAATTTTCAAAGCGTATTTCTTCACATAAATGGGTAGTCCTGGTCTTCTCGTATTAAGAACAGAATTTTGTCCAGCGTGGGAATTTCATTTTTTAAAATGAAACTATAAATTTTTCGCCTTATTCTCTGCATTAAAACGTCATCCAGCTCAAGTTTTGGTCGTCCTGGAAGTTTTTGGAGGTTTGATACCAACACTTTTTTCTTCTTTTAAAACTTTATATATTGTTGTTCTTCCAGCGTTAAGCATATCTGCTGTAAATTGCACTGCGTCAACACTCAAATCCGCATTCTTACTTTTTGATAGAATCGTAACAGTTAAGAATTAGTTTTTAGTTCCTTTACTGTACATGGACCGACTCCAGGGCGTTTAGGCAATTGTTGAAAATTCTCCATATTTAAGCTATTGGAGCAGAAACGGAATAGTACGGCTTGTACATAATTTTAAGCTTAAAAAATTTAATATTAAAATGTAGGAAATTTTCATAAAATTTCCCTCTACCTATTACAAATCAATAACAATACAGCTCTGCTTATTTACCATTACACAATATGACGCAAGGTTTTGCCGATATTGTTGAGGTGTCAGCAAAAACCAAACGACGAAAACGGGAATGCTTGAAAGATTAGGAGGTATGAGGTAAGACGACGACGTGAGAGTATCAAAGTACTGAGTACTCATAACGACGAAAAGACGTTAAGACGATAAAGATGTAGTTTATAACTAAAGTGTACCTAAAGTGTTATTTAACGTGTAATTGTTGTGTTGTTGAAGAAGCTGAGCTGTAGAAATGTATCTTTATTCCTTAACACCTATTCCAAGAGATCAATATAAGTTACCTGAAGTATCCTTGGCCTTTTCTTTACCCTAGAGACAGAAAAAGCCTACATTTTGATATATTTGAAGACAAAACTTAAATTTAATGTCAATACTAAACTTGTACTAATTCTGCACAAATTTACAAATTCAGGCCTATTTAAATCTATACGTGCCGAAAAATCTTTCACGACCATGGAGAAGGGTTTTGATTAATTTATTACTTTGCATTATTTAAAGGTAGACCATAAATATCATTGAAATCAGACCGAAACATTAAGTTCTGAATAATGAGCGTTCAACTTTCGTAACGTACCTTTTTCTGAAGACATAAGAGGCAACACCAACATAAATAATTAAAAGTTAAGGTTAGTTCATTGATTCGTTATAAGCAGACATGCAGAAAAAGACGCATTTTATTTTTGAATTTGTTTGGGTCTTCCATGCAAGAGTCTAAATATACATACGTCCTTAAATACGTTTCTTTCAAATCAATGTTCCCAATCTAAGAGTTTGTGCGGCTAAAATATCTGTAGCCATTGCATTTTCAAGGAACCTATTATATATAAATGCATTTTAGTGCGTGTCTATTTTCTCTCTGAATTACTCGAGCTATAATTATTTCTTCGAATTTAGGTTACACGGTTATTTGTGTAAAAGCTATATGAGATTTCGTTTGAAATAAAATAAAAAGCGAAGGCAAAATAGGATATTATTGAAATAGAAATAAGGCATCTGGTGGCCAGAAAAAAGAACTAATTTAAAAATCCAAAAACTGAAAATGGTGTAAATGTTTCTAATATGGGCAACAGTGAAAACGCGGAATATAAGGTCATCCTCCATTTAAGGTGGTGCAGGGGGCGGAATGTTCTTAATTCGCCACTTGTTTTCAGTTTTCAAAATTTTCCTAAAAAATATTGTTAGGTTACACAGGGTGTAAACATTGAAATACTGTTGATAGTCGGGTTTGGAGAAAGACAGCGAAGCCAAGAAGAAGTTTTTTCTTTTGATATTCTTAATTTGTCATCAAAATCATATACAGTATGACAAAGCAAAGTCAATAAAAAAGGTGCCACCAGGGGTAGCTAGACTAAATTATAACTTAGGGCTAAAGTGGAGATGCTTTGAATCTACACAATATCTAAAGCTAAATAATATCCGGGATTAGTAATGAATAGTGATAAACTGACCAATTTTCTGTTATGATTATTTAAAAATACTTAGTTTTTGTCTTGAATTTTTATTTGTTTTAGCCTGGCAACCAAACCAATTCCAAATACAAAGTTGAATAAAATTTGGCATACAGCTTGAGTTTCAACGCTTCTTCTTGCAATTTTGTTTATTTTGTTAGCTTTCCACAAAAGATATTTATGATTTCTCCGCAAAAGACAAGATGGCGCCAGAAAATTTTAAACGTTTTCCATGGAAAACCTGTTATCTTAAAAGGATTTTCTATCTAATTGCAAAAACCAAAAGATTAGACCGAAACTTTATCACTTGCTAAAAAACAATTTGTTAAATAAACAAATCCTGCACCTCATATGAACGATATGATATGTTTTGACTGGGTTTATTATTTGCATCTCGTAACTTAACACCTTCAAAATTGCTACTGACAAATTTCAACTATCTAAAATGTTAATTCGTCTCATATATTTGGTTTGTTGTTTATCGTATTGCATTGACGTGAACCGAATATATATTAATTTATTTTACAGGAGACTACGTACAAAAATCAACATTTGTTATAAATTTTGTGTATAAATAGCCAATGAGTTAGATCTTATACAGGGTATTCCATACTCGATGGCACGTTAGAAGTATCTGGAGAACGAAAAGAAAAACTATTTTGAAATTTTCACTACGGCCATAGGAGGCTGTGCTCTAGCTTTTAAAAATAATTTTGCGGTTGCAGTGGTGCCAGATCTATTGATAACTGACATCAACTTTGGAATTTTAAATGGGACACCCCGTAGTTTATTTTATTTTTAGATTCTACGAAGCAATCTAGGTTTTTTTTTGTAAAAGATATTTTTCTATTTCTCTTGCCGTTTCTTAAATACTAATTATTATGTGAATTAAAACTTCAATATTTTCGTCTCAAGATGTCAAATCAACGTAACATTTTAACATCATTTAGTCAACATGTGGTACTTTAATTTTGGCAACATAGGATCGCCGACTTCTATACAGAGTGTCCTAAAAATTAATTGCAATTCAGATTTTATAAATTTGATCAAAAGTCACTTTTTTTAAACGGAACACCCTGTATATTATTGAAGTGTTGAATAGAGTGGACCAATTGAATTTTTTTCATATATAGTGTTTCTCTACCTATTTTGAATCGCTTTCGATTTATAAGCCATTTTATGAATAATTACTATTCATATTCGAGAAATAGACATTAAAGATCTAAATCGATAAGTGTGCCATGATGTAACAACTGCAATACATAACGATGGCGACATGACATGTTTCACTTTTTAGTTTGGAGAATAATAGTTATTCAAATGCGGATATTTTAAATTGGTTTTATATTCACGGCGAGTGTCAAAGAATAGTTTCAAGGACCTGCAGAAGATTTAACGCTCTTTTTCCGAATTTGCTGTCAATGAACCCACGAAAATTTCTCAGATTTGAAGGTAATTTTTTAAATTTCGGAAATGTACAGGCTCCAAGATATCAATTTCACCCTGTTACTGAAAACGAAAAAAATGAAATTAACGTTTTGGCGTATTTTCATGCCTATCCCATGCTTCAATAACAAGTGCCAAAAATGATTTAGGAATAAATCGAACATCAATATGGATAATTTTACATAAACATAATATGCATGGCTACAAACCAATTACATTACAGGCTTTATAAGCAGGTGATCCTCCAAAATGTGTAGATTTTTGCGAAATGTTATTAATTCGAACACAGGATGATCCAGATTTTCTGAAAAGAATTATTTGGACGGATGAAGCAAAATTCTCACGCGAAGATTTAGTTTTAATGTATTTTGTTTGTTGATGGATAAACAATTATCAATCTATATTTATGATGAAAATTTAACTTCTGCAAAATATCTCGAAATTCTAAGAACGACCGTATCTGACTCTTTGGATAATCTACCACTTATCGATTTGAGAAATTGTTGGTATCAATTAGATGGAGCTCCTGCTCATTGTATCCATGAAGTTTCCGCGAAACTGTATGATATGTTTGAAGATAGGTGGATAAGACGTGGAGGAGCATGGAGTTGACCACCGCGATCTCCAGATCTTAATCCTTTAGCCTTGATCCTGTGGGGTAGGATTAAAGAAGTGGTTTATAAAACACCAGTAAATTCAAAAAAAGATCTAGAAAATCGGGTAAGGCGCGCTTTTGAAGAACTTGATCCATTAAAAATTCAAAGAGCTACTACCGGTCATGTGATGACATGTATTACCGATTGATATTTCAAAATTATTTTTCTTTTCGTTCTCCAGATACTTCTAACGTACCATCGAGTATGGAATACCCTGTATATAATAAAGTTTCTTTTAATGTTGATCTTTTGACTGCCATAAAACCCTAATTTTTCAAAAAAATGTCAAACCAAGGCTCCATTAAATAAAGGCAAAAGTAGGAAGCGACCGGTATCGGTATCGGTATATCGGCCTTCTTGGACGATATTGGTATCGGCCTATATCGGTCAAGAGTAAATCTGTATCGGCCGATATATTTTTTAAAGAAATTAAAACACAAATATACTAAATAAAAAGCGATATAGGTGTATTTTTATTTAAAAAATACCAAAAAAACATCTTAAATAGAAGACAGGATTAAATAAAAAAAAAAAAACCGTTATCTTATTTTAATACTTAAAGCGAAGTTATGGTAAGTTATAATGCAACCAAATTAAACTTTCTGCCCTTTCTGGGCTTAGGCGAATTCTTGCGCTTTCCATATACATTTCCAGCTTAAGAGAATAGCTGTTCTTTAGCCACACTACTTGGTGGGGGTGCTAAGTATATTATGGCACATTTATATAACAGTGAGAAAATGTCTTTTTTATTTGCCCACAAACTCAAAAGATCTTCATTTTTTGATATCTGGCCAAATCAATGTACATTTTAAGTTCACCTTCAATTTTTTATTAAATCATTGGTTCTATCTAATTTCGATTTACTTGCCGGCATACTGGTAAATTCCTCAAAGGTATTTCAAAACAAATTATGAGGAATTAAGTCAGGAACATTGTCTTGGTACTTTTGGTTTACTTCTTTTAATTTCTTAGCAATTTTTGCTAAAGGAGCATCATCATTGTCACTCACATCGGATATTATGTCCTTACTCTCTACCACCTCTGTTGTATTGGAATCTCGTCCATTAATTTTTAAGACTTCATTTTTTAAATCTGTATAGGTTCTTTGCGATAAGGCATCGTCGAAAAAACCTGTTTTGAACCTTGTGTCTAATAAAGTGGCAAAAAGAAGATTTCTGTCAGTCTTTGCATCTTTTATTTAAAGAATGTTTAAGCTCATTTTTAGTAGTCTGCACTCCAGAAAAATCAGCTCCTTCAGCTTTGTCGAGATAAATCAAAAGTGTCTTAAGTAATGGTATTACTTCTAATATAGATGCACTGTTCTTATTAAAAATCTTGGTAATCTCTTCAAATTGGTAGTCCCCACTGGTGATATGCTGGTGCCTTATCTTTTAACGCTGGATAATCCATTATAAATATATTTAAGGCATTTTTGTGTTCAACCAAACGTTCCATATCAAAAAACATAGCAGATTATTTTCTAGATTACCGCCAAGACACTGACACACAACTTTGTAAGATTGGCTTGAACATCGACTTTTCAAAAATATACCCAAAAATAGCGTTTTTGTAATGGACAATGTTAGTTATCATAGTGGTCAAGTAAACATGTTTCCTAGTTCTAACAATACAAAAACAGAAATCCAAAATTTTATGATAAATAGTAATATATATATTAAAGAAACTTACAAAAAACGGGATCCTTTAGAAGCATTACGGGCTTTAAAATTATTAAAGATAAACTTGCAAGCGAAAATGGACATATAGCGTTACGTCTTCCCCCCTACTATTGTGTATTTAATCCAATCAAACTAATTTGGCACCAAGTAAAATCCAATATAAGAAGGAATAATACTGCCCCCACATTGAACACACCTGTAGTAGAATTAACGAAAAACATAGTAAGTGACATTTCTGCAGTCAGTTGGAAAAACTGTATACAACATGTAATTAAGGTTATGTGTATGGGTACTAATGTTCAACCCTTAATAATAACTTTAGATGAAGATAGTGATAGTGACACAGAACTACATTTACATTAAAGTAGTATTAAGTTGCCAAAATTATAAAACTTTTCTGGTTACACACATTGTACTATAATTAAATGTAAAACTTAATTTTAATCTTGTATTAGTATGTAGCCTAAATCGTAACATTGTAACTTTTAATCATAATAACTTGTAAAAATTTTATCCATACTTTGTTGACGAATGTAAAAATTTATTCTCAAAGTAGGTATTATTATTATAATAATTGATCTTTAATTTCATTTGGTTTAAAATGTCTCTTTAATTCGAAATAAAAATGAACCAGTATATATTTTCAAGCCCACCCTTACGGATTGAAGATGTTGGGACCTACACCATTGGGTTTAATTAAGTAGTTGATTTATTGCAAAAAAGGTCAATGATATAATGTAAACTTTACTATACCTATAACAACTATTTTTTTAGTTTTTCCAGAAAGAAATTATTTAAATAATAAAAATACATTTGGCACACTGACACTTTCTCGTCTAGCATCTAGTGTACCATAGTATGTTCAAAAACAAGAACATGACAACCACACGTGTCAACAACATTTGTTAAGAAATGTTCAGTGTTCCAAAGTATTTTTAAAATAATGGAAATAAAATATGTTCTAATTTTAAAATTCACTTTAAAAAAGTTTTTTTTTCAAGTTGATGACGTTAATAAATTACTGGCATTTATCTAGAAAATTATATTATTCAAGTCTAAAAATATTGGTTCATTGGTAGCGTGTTAATAATAGTGATTAGACATACCTGCAATTTTAAAAATGCTGCCCAGTAACCTAATGAAAACATTTAAATTACCTATGTACATTGGGAATTAATTCGGCAAATAGAAGCTATAACAACATCTAATAACAAGATTGTTATAGAGGGAAATTACCGGACATTTTCATTAGCAGTAATGTATAATGTTTTTACTATCGATAAGAATTTCTGTGAATCCCTATGGTCATGGGACTTTTTTATTTAAAATTCAATAAAATCAACCAAGGAATTTATTTGATAAATTATAAATTTTTAATATGCTTTTCTGGAACGTATCTTTCCGTTTCTAAAGTAGGGTAAAATAATTATAGACAAGCAACATGTACTGCAATTCATAACTTCTATGAGAGGGCACTTGAGGCGATTTAGGGCGAGTACCCTTATCTAAATCAAGGCCACACTGTGACTAAATTTTGGCAGGATTAAAATATTAAAAGTTTAAGGCAAGCCTTTTTGAAAGGGTTGTCCACAGGATTAAGGCTGCCATCTGAAAAAGGACATCAACTTATCATAACCCATATTGCAAATTTTACGGGTTTGTTAAAGGTGGTCTACTGATGTTCTAATCTAAAAATACAGGAGACTATCACGAAGATTTGAAGAATGGTTCGAGCAAATGTTGGATCTTATACCAAAAGATGCAATAATTATATTGGATAATGCAAGTTATCACTCTAGGCTGACGGAAAACTTACTGATAAGTGCGTGGCGTAAAAGTAAAATAACAGAATGGCTAAGTTCAAGACAAATAGAATTTCCATTAGATTCCTTAAAAAAAGAACTATTGGTACTAGCCAATTTAAATAAAAATGCATTTAAAAAATATGTAGTCGGTGAAATGGTAAAGTTACGAGGAATATCTGTGCTCAGACCACTGCAAATTAAACCCGATCGAACTTATATAGGCTCAAATAAAGACAGATGTCGCCACGACTTTTAAAATGGTGAATTTAAAAAGACTCTTTAATGAAGCTATGGGTAAAATCAGTGCGGAAAAGTGGAAAAAGTATATCGATCATGTGATATAAGAAGAAGCCAAAATGTGGCAGGTAAATATACCTAATAATCGAAGAAATGAAATGCTTTGTTTGTAAGATTCTATATTATATTTCGTTTTTGTAATTATATTATGTAAAATAGTACCACCCACGGTACTTTGCGCCATTTAAAGATAGACTATAGTAAAAATCATTCCAAAATCTGATTTTATTGTTTTGATTTCAAAATGTTGCAACAAAAACCCACACGCGCTTTTAAGATAACCGCAGATAAGTGTGTAGTTGCCTTTAAAAGTACTTGTTTGCTTACATTCCTAAACTTTCCAATAAAAAATAGTACAAGTTCATGTGGTGTCACGTCGACGCGTTTAATATGTTAAATTGTTGGATTTTTCTTATCCATGTTGCTGAAATTATAAATAAAACCAAAGAAACTTATAGCTGTAGCTATAAGTTTCTTTGATAAAACTGATGAAAACAACACGCGGTATGGAATCCTCTATAAAATGTCTGGAAGACGACATTGATGAAATGATGAAAATAACACGCGGTCTATGACACTACTAAATAGGGTTGCCAAGAGTCCTCCTTTCGATAGGACAGTCTTTTTTTAAGACGTTGAACTCTTCTTTCTCCTTTTTCACCGAAATATCCTCGTTTTTCTAGTATTATTATTTGTGATAAAAAAAATCGTTGTTCAACCAATAAAAAAAAAAGCTGAAACTACGTTGCCACTTCAGCTAAACCATTATTTTTTGTAGAAATAAAGGTCTGTCTTTACCACCAAATAACTTTATTTGCCCCTCTAGGGTAGAAAACAAGGGTTATAAAAATACATAAAATGACGATGAATTAAATTAAATTTCTTAATGCACGTGTTGCACTAGTTTCGACTTTAGAGAAAGTCATCCTCAGCAACTAACCATTTAAGAAAATTTTCCCTTATATGAAAAGAAGTTAAAACAGTTGGGGGAGCAGAGAGGTGATTCAATAATACAATACAATATAATGCAGATTATGCAACCTTTGGAATCGACAGGAGTTTCGTATAAGAACGATGTATCTCCATGTGAAGGTAGGGGTTGATTTATACGCAAGTAGAATTAAGGACCGTAATCATAGTCGAGTGATTTAAGCAATGTTAAAGTAAAAACGTGTTGAAAAAGAATTTTTTGTGCTCAAATAGTATACTCTGGTGCTTAATGCGAGAGAGTAATAAAACGTAAATTTGCAATGACAGGACTCATTAAGCAGGGTGGACAACTTAAAGGTTGTATTGTAAATTTCAGATAAATTGCAATTAAAAATTGCGTATTTCAGACCTACATACCCCGAATCAGTCCTAAATTAGGGTCACCCCAATTTGCATACAATAGAAAGACGAGTTTGGTGAATGAAAGTAATGTGACAATGGAGTTACTACAGGTAGTTTATTAGAATAATGAATATAATAATAATTATACTGGATTATAATTATTATAGAGATAGGCAGATAACTGACGTAATAATTATTCTAATATTAAGTAGATAAAAACTCATATAGAAGTAAGAATAATATAAAAATAGATAAATTGGAATAAATATTAATATTGATAAAAAAAATTTTAGCTATCATATTCCGAGTTGTCCGATGAACTATCGTCGTCAGGGTCCAGGGAAATAATAAGGGACTCTACAGTGTTTTCTAGCATGTTATAAGCTTCCCACATTCTTTCTTCTATTTCAATCACATGTTCAACGCACTTACTCCATTTTTCACAATCCACTACCTTTATTCCCTCTTGCTAGAGGTTTCCAACATCTCTCATTTTAAAACTTGTGTTATGCATTGTTATACAAACCCTTTTACTTGCGCCTACACCAATCCTATGGGGTTTAATTCACAGTGATATAGCGGAAGGCGAAGTACCGTTATATTTCGTTTTGAAGCGATTTCGTCGACAACGAATCTCGTACAAAGAGGTTTATTCAACTTTACAATCTTCAGTAGCTCCTTTTTAGCATATCTTTATGAAATGGCTTCTTATTTACAGTAAGCCAATGAATGATGTAATTTTTTTCCAAGGAAACGTTGGCATTTTTTCGGATTTTCTTGAGTGGTAGCTGGCATTATCCATGACTATAACAGACCCAGGAGGAATAAGATTTAGCATCTGCCGGAAGTATTCTTCAAAGACATCAGCGTTCATGTCTTCATGATAGTCTCCAGTTCGTCTTGATTTAAATGCTAGTAAGCCGCAGTAGAGGAAAACGGAGAGTTCTGGACCAGGTGGTGCTGGTGGTGCTGGTGGTGCAACTAACCCGGGTGGTTCGGTGGTGCGTTTTATGATCTAACCCGGGTGGTTCGGTGGTGCGTTTTATGATCTAACCCGGGTGGTTCGGTGGTGCGTTTTATGACCTAACCCGGGTGGTTCGGTGGTGCTGTTTACAAAATAACCCGAAATTAAACCCGACTTTTTACGACCTAACCCGGATGCTTTCATGAGGCGGCTTCTTATCTAACCCTAACTTGAACCTGAATATTTATGAACTGACCCGAGATAAAACCCGACTTTTTACAACCTAACCCGGATGCTTTCGCGAGGCGGCTTCTCATCTAACCCTAATTTGAACCTGAATATTTATGATCTGACCCGAGATAAAACCCGACTTTTTATGATTTAACCTTAGTGAAACGCCGCTGTTAAAGCGATATAGTAAAAAAAACTCGATTAAAATTTTATCTTGTTCGCTAGACCAATTAATTTCCAAATATTATAATTAAAACATACAATCACTACACTGGCGCACCGTCAAAAATCGTGCTTGCACTATCCCAACGTACAGAGCGTCCGCTTCAGAAAATACGGTGCCGTATTTTTTGCGCCGAACGCTCTGGAGGAACACACTCCGATTTGCAAGTACATACACGCTTTGTCGCGGCAAAGCTCGCCGTCAAATTACGGCCACTCTTTTGCGGTACCGCTTTGTAGGAAACCAAAGCTTTAGTGAAACGCCGCTGCCCCAGAACTCTGTCCATATTCCTCTACTGTGTTAATTTATGCGGGTAATAAAACCGACAAGGGTCGGATCGGCCTGCATACTTATAGAGGTAAAAAAACCGCTTTAGAATGTTTTTGGTATATCTTTTTTAGATAATTTTGGGGGAAATAATTTGCCTGAGATGCCAATTAAAAAAGCCTACATTTAATTGTATTTTAGATTCTTGAATTTTGTACATGGATTAAAAATCTACTATTTCTTGAAATTGTATACATTATGTTAGATAATTATTAATATAATGTTATTAAGACTTTGTAAATATCTGTAAAAACTGTTCTAAATCGTGTCATTTCTGAAAATTGTATACTGAGTGTTTAGAATTTAGTAAAAAATTAAAAAAATGTTTTAATGTTATTAAGACCTGTGAAAATTTGTAAAACTGTACAGAATTGTATTATTTTCTGAAAATGATATACTGAGTGTTTAGAATTTAGTAAAAATTAAAAAAATGTTTTAAATTTGTTAAATCATGTGAAATCTTGTATAAAATGACTAGAACCGTTCTTAATCATGTCATTTCTGAAAATTGTTTACTGAGTGTTTAGAATTTAGTAAAAAATTAAAAAAAATGTTTTAACGTTATTAAGCCCTGTGAAACTTTGTAAAAAATGACTAAAACAGTCGCAAATCGTCCTATTTTCTTAAAAGTGTATACTGAGTGTTTAGAATTTAGTAAAAATTAAAAAAAATGTTTTAAATTTGTTAAATCATGCGAAATCTTGTATAAAATGACTAGAACCGTTCTTAATCATGGCATTTCTGAAAATTGTATACTGAGTGTTTAGAATTTAGTAAAAAATTAAAAAAAATGTTTTAACGTTATTAAGCCCTGTGAAACTTTGTAAAAAATGACTAAAACAGTCGCAAATCGTCCTATTTTCTTAAAAGTGTATACTGAGTGTTTAGAATTTAGTAAAAATTAAAAAAAATGTTTTAAATTTGTTAAATCATGTGAAATCTTGTATAAAATGACTAGAACCGTTCTTAATCATGACATTTCTGAAAATTGTATACTGAGTGTTTAGAATTTAGTAAAAAATTAAAAAAAATGTTTTAACGTTATTAAGCCCTGTGAAACTTTGTAAAAAATGACTAAAACAGTCGCAAATCGTCCTATTTTCTTAAAAGTGTATACTGAGTGTTTAGAATTTAGTAAAAATTAAAAAAAATGTTTTAAATTTGTTAAATCATGCGAAATCTTGTATAAAATGACTAGAACCGTTCTTAATCATGGCATTTCTGAAAATTGTATACTGAGTGTTTAGAATTTAGTAAAAAATTAAAAAAAATGTTTTAACGTTATTAAGCCCTGTGAAACTTTGTAAAAAATGAGTAAAACAGTCGCAAATCGTCCTATTTTCTTAAAAGTGTATACTGAGTGTTTAGAATTTAGTAAAAATTAAAAAAAAATGTTTTAAATTTGTTAAATCATGTGAAATCTTGTATAAAATGACTAGAACCGTTCTTAATCATGACATTTCTGAAAATTGTATACTAAGTGTTTAGAATTTAGTAAAAAATTAAAAAAAATGTTTTAACGTTATTAAGCCCTGTGAAACTTTGTAAAAAATGACTAAAACAGTCGCAAATCGTCCTATTTTCTTAAAAGTGTATACTGAGTGTTTAGAATTTAGTAAAAATTAAAAAAAATGTTTTAAATTTGTTAAATCATGCGAAATCTTGTATAAAATGACTAGAACCGTTCTTAATCATGGCATTTCTGAAAATTGTATACTGAGTGTTTAGAATTTAGTAAAAAATTAAAAAAAAATGTTTTAACGTTATTAAGCCCTGTGAAACTTTGTAAAAAATGACTAAAACAGTCGCAAATCGTCATATTTTCTTAAAAGTGTATACTGAGTGTTTAGAATTTAGTAAAAATTAAAAAAAATGTTTTAAATTTGTTAAATCATGTGAAATCTTGTATAAAATGACTAGAACCGTTCTTAATCATGACATTTCTGAAAATTGTATACTGAGTGTTAAGTATTTTAGTTGAAAATAAGATCATAAATCATCTATACAAAACAAGCGCCCCTTATGGATTTGAACGAAAATCATAGATTCGACTATTTTCATGAAAAATAAATCTAAGTACGGAATAATGCAGGAAGATTATCTATTTTCTTGGTTTAGAAAGTGATGTAGTTAAGATTTATAACTTAGGAATAAATAAATTATTATTAATCTTTTCGACCTATTTCTCTTGCATATTTAATTTCTTTGATAGTAAGAACTAATCTTTTTATTTTACAAAGTAAAAAAAAAAGCTAAAGATCGGCGTTGTCAGTCAGGTATAAGAACTGATTTAACACGATGGTTTTTGTACAAACGTTCACATACAATTGTATGCTTTTTAACCGATTGTGTCGGAAAAAATGACGATTTATAGATTAGATATTTAGACGAAGAGCTAACCTTCTCAATAAAGTATTGATTATTGCCCTGCTAGCTAGACAACACTTTTTATGTTAGTCAAAAAAAATTTTTTTTTTCGGACGCTATTACAGATTTCATCGTTAACTAACAAACATTAAGACCAAAAAATTAGCGTGCAAGATGAAATGTATAGGTTCACTTCATTTCTACATTATTTTACAACTCTCAATCGCATTAAAAACAAGATCGAATAAAAAATAACTTATGACATATGGACGAAAAATGTTTTTCGGGCTATTTAGGTTAGCGACCGCATTACGTCTGAAATACTACATTTTTCGAGCTTATAACATAATTTACTATTTTAACATTAAAATAGGGGGAAATGATGTATCGAAGTGGGTACTTTTTTTTGTCGGTCACGAGATTATAGTTTCTTTTAAAATGAGCTCTAATATTTACAACACAAATTATCCTTTAAGCCACATTAGTTTAAAACTCGTCTGTCGCTTTCCCTCTATTGTGAGTTTGATTAAAGTATAGCGTAGTATATATTTAGATGAATTTCGTAAATGTTGAATACTTTCAAAACTGAAAAAGCCGCCCTTTGCAATAAATATCTCCGTAGAGTTAGGTACCCTGCAGATTAAGGGTATTTCAGCGGATAATCATATACAAATTCAAATACCTCATTTGTTTCGGAGCAGTAACCATCAACTTTTACACCATTTAAAACAGCTTCTTTACCATTAGCAGCATGTAAGATGTTGATTTTTCTGTGATTCTCGGTCCAAAGTAACCAATCTATGGCAATTTTGCTCTGCCTGTTTCTCCATCGGTATCCATTTTTTGGTATGATTCCTATAGTATTAGGCTTCAAAAAATGTCTTCTAAAAATTGTATTGCATGCTGAAGCAATAGTTGTAGCTTCAGTAAATGGACATACATTGGTAGTTTGTATAAGTTGTTCTCTAAACTTTAAACATGATTGCGCAAGGATTTCGACATCCGATACGCAGTAGTCTACCAGATCTCTTTGCATATCGAAACCATCATTTTCATGTTCTACAAACCATTTAAGAAATTTGGCTCTGTCTTCTTCTTTCATACTATCTGAGGAGTAATATTAAATTGATGGTAGAGGTCCTATATAGTTTTCATTTGCCTTTGTATTAAATAGGTGCGGGAAGTAGCCTTTTTTAAAAATATCCTCAAGTCCAAATGCCTTTGGTAGTTTGGCTTAAGGCATAGGGAAATAGTTAAGTGAGTCGATAAATTTTACATTTTCAAGTTGCATCGTAATTATTTTGGTACCTCTCATGATTAACTCAGGTGTAAAATCTGTCTTTGTCATAATATAGTTTAATATAAACTGGTGATCAAAAGCCTGACCATTATGGGCTATTACAATAATTTCTTTAAAGTTTTTCCTCATTTGTAACAAATGGTTAGTAAATGTTCCCGCTGGGTCTATACCTCTGACTTTTTGTAACTTTAGACCACATTTTTTTTTTACAAGTATCTGCTTCAGAATCCATGCACTCATCGCAGTATTGTTTGAAAACACAGAGATTGACTTGATGTAAAAACGTTGAATTTTCCAATAGTTTGTCTTGGCTCGTCTCTAAATCGTAGAATACAAAAAAGATCATCTTTAATCTTAGGTTTTCCCTTATCAGGCCGAATATAACATAGATGATCCTCGGATGCATGTTTATTACAAATTTTACAATAAATTTCACCACATGCATGTGCTCTTTTGGCTTTAATGGTTTTTAAACAAATAGAACATAGTTTAATTTGTTCGCATACTGTAAATTTGCCTGACGAATAATCCTTTTTATGATTTTCGTAACAGTTTTGACTTCTAAAAAATCATAGACAGTCCTGGCATTTAATTTTTATTGCTATTTCGCAAGCAGAGGCTTGCTGACATGCCTGACAGCTTCCACCACATCGGTGCTCATTTTTGTGATCATATGGGACGTAACACTTTTCACAAAAATAGTTAGAACAAAAAGCTGCTGTCAGCGATGTAATTACATTAAAATGGCTTTTGTAATGTAATAAGTTCAGCCGTTTATTGCTTTCAGTTGAACCTTCAAATATAATATTTCGTCCTTTTGATCCATAGCTATAAACAACTAATTTATATTCTTTTAGATGATTTTGAAATTGTATTAACTCGGGAATTCCACCTCCTGCCTCAGGAATGCTAATTTTAGCTCTCTCCAACAATGATCTTGTTCTTTCGGTTTGAATTTTACTAATATCTCTTCTAACCTTACTGAATTCGGGATCTCTTTTATTATGGGCAATGGCGACTACCAAAGCACGTGGTAAACACAGGTTATCGGTATTTTTAATACTTATAATACCTCGTCGCTTGTCGCATTCCTCGTGAAAGCTGTTATAATTTTTTCCTCTTCCCCCACCAACAGGTAATCTAACAGTTGTCACACTAAGACAAAATGATTCTGTATTAAGACCTGCTGAGTTTGACTGATAAATGCCACTTATAACACTCCAAACATCTTAAAAGGTTATGTCTTTAGCTGCTTTGAAGCGAATCTAACCTTCTCCTCGGTTGAAGTCTTTAGAGCAAAAACTAAAAGCCACACGATCTAAGGGTTGTAGGCCTTCTGTAGCGTTTTCCACCCAACCAACTGGTTCAACTCCCTGTGGAACAGGTTTTAACTTAAACTCTAGAGTGCGTCCTGTAAGGTTAAATTCTCGTAACTTTTTAACAACGTCTTTAACAATAATAAACTTCTCCATCTTTCTTTTTTTTTTGTTGTTTTATAGTCTACTATCTACCTACATAAAAAAAAAAAAAAAAAAAAAAAAACAAGTATATTTTCATATTTTTATCGGTCTTAAGTTCGATTTCAAAAGCACACTCCCACTTTTTGATAATTTCACAGTCTAAGCACATAGATCTTATATTTTTTATTTACGATCAATTCATCTTTATTCGCCAATCGTCTCAAACGAGTCTGCTTTTGAAAGTAATATAGCCTTAGTATTCAGAAAATATTAATGATATCGGAGCCTAAAACATCCTTAACACTAAAAAATCATTGTGTTTCCTAACAAAACCCATCATCTTGTCTATTTAGCTTGCTTTCCTATTGTTTAGCAGGTTAAATAAAATTATTATTTCGCTCTTTTTGTCTGTACTGAATCGTTAGGGGAATACGATTCTAGTCCTATAAGAGAGACAGTTAAAATTTATGTAAGCAATCAGAAATCCTACACTATGAGCTACTTAGTTAAAATTTCATATTTCCTTCCTGGATCAGCTAAAATTTGTGTTGTGTCGGTCAAAATTGATAAAATACGAAAAAAATGCTAGATACATTTTATCATGACTTTCTATCTAATACCATCTTATTTCAAGGTATAATTCGGTTGTCAAAATGAGAATCTAAAAAATCCTCGTGTTTCCTCACAAAACCCATCATCTTGCCTATTTAGCTTGCTTTTCTATTGTTTAGCAGGTTAAATAAAATTATTATTTCGCTCTTTTTGTCTGTACTGAATCGTTAGGGGGATACGTTTCTAGTTCTATAAGAGAGACAGTTAAAATTTATGTAAGCAATCAGAAATCCTACACTATGAGCTACTTAGTTAAAATTTCATATTTCCTTCCTGGGTCAGGCAAAATTTGTGATGTGTCGGTCAAAATTTATAAAAATACGAAAAAAATGCTGGATGCATTTTTAGCGTGACTTTCTATTTAATACCATCCTATTTCAAGGTATAATTCGGTTGTCAAAATGAGAATAAAATAATCTTCCCATGGTTTATGTCATCTTAAAAAAGTCAAAAGGTTATATTCTGTAGAGGGTCAGATACATTCAAATTTAAAAATTTTCTCCAAGAAGAATTTTAAGATAGTATTATAGTAAATAAAAATTCTATACCTCCAATATTTCTTGGAAACATATCGTGTTCTAGCGACATAACCCAAAAGTACCTCTATTCAGAAACGCATCGTACTTTTCTTGTCAAACTTGACTTTGTTGTAATGTTGTATGCAGAGCACTTAGAAAACAAAAATTAGATTAGAAACCGCCGCCTCTTAAGGTATACTTTTTTAGGTCTTACATAGGGTACACTGGTATACAGAACAAATGTCATCTTTAATTGTCTCATTGTCCCATCCATTACATTATTATAATCTTAAAGCACCTGTTACCAGCATTATCTGTTTTTATGGTTTTCATAAAACATAGCGATTACCGATGAAAATTAAACGAAAACTTAATAAATAACTTTTTTTCAACTGAAATAGACTGATTTTCGATGGAAAAATGTTACTTATAACTAAAAATGAATATAAGACATATACGCAATGATATTTAGAATAAATCAATCTTTTCTAAAATTACTATGAAATATTCACAAAATCGTTTCGTTATAACCAAAGTAGCAAGGCTTGCAGATTTCATATAGAGTTCAAACGCGATACTGGGATGATCTTTTTTTTTTTATATTTTTTATGTAGGTAGATAGTAGACTATAAAACAACAAAAAAAAAAGAAAGATGGAGAAGTTTATTATTGTTAAAGACGTTGTTAAAAAGTTACGAGAATTTAACCTTACAGGACGCACTCTAGAGTTTAAGTTAAAACCTGTTCCACAGGGAGTTGAACCAGTTGGTTGGGTGGAAAACGCTACAGAAGGCCTACAACCCTTAGATCGTGTGGCTTTTAGTTTTTGCTCTAAAGACTTCAACCGAGGAGAAGGTTAGATTCGCTTCAAAGCAGCTAAAGACATAACCTTTTAAGATGTTTGGAGTGTTATAAGTGGCATTTATCAGTCAAACTCAGCAGGTCTTAATACAGAATCATTTTGTCTTAGTGTGACAACTGTTAGATTACCTGTTGGTGGGGGAAGAGGAAAAAATTATAACAGCTTTCACGAGGAATGCGACAAGCGACGAGGTATTATAAGTATTAAAAATACCGATAACCTGTGTTTACCACGTGCTTTGGTAGTCGCCATTGCCCATAATAAAAGAGATCCCGAATTCAGTAAGGTTAGAAGAGATATTAGTAAAATTCAAACCGAAAGAACAAGATCATTGTTGGAGAGAGCTAAAATTAGCATTCCTGAGGCAGGAGGTGGAATTCCCGAGTTAATACAATTTCAAAATCATCTAAAAGAATATAAATTAGTTGTTTATAGCTATGGATCAAAAGGACGAAATATTATATTTGAAGGTTCAACTGAAAGCAATAAACGGCTGAACTTATTACATTACAAAAGCCATTTTAATGTAATTACATCGCTGACAGCAGCTTTTTGTTCTAACTATTTTTGTGAAAAGTGTTACGTCCCATATGATCACAAAAATGAGCACCGATGTGGTGGAAGCTGTCAGGCATGTCAGCAAGCCTCTGCTTGCGAAATAGCAATAAAAATTAAATGCCAGGACTGTCTATGATTTTTTAGAAGTCAAAACTGTTACGAAAATCATAAAAAGGATTATTCGTCAGGCAAATTTACAGTATGCGAACAAATTAAACTATGTTCTATTTGTTTAAAAACCATTAAAGCCAAAAGAGCACATGCATGTGGTGAAATTTATTGTAAAATTTGTAATAAACATGCATCCGAGGATCATCTATGTTATATTCGGCCTGATAAGGGAAAACCTAAGATTAAAGATGATCTTTTTTGTATTCTACGATTTAGAGACGAGCCAAGACAAACTATTGGAAAATTCAACGTTTTTACATCAAGTCAATCTCTGTGTTTTCAAACAATACTGCGATGAGTGCATGGATTCTGAAGCAGATACTTGTAAAAAAAAAATGTGGTCTAAAGTTACAAAAAGTCAGAGGTATAGACCCAGCGGGAACATTTACTAACCATTTGTTACAAATGAGGAAAAACTTTAAAGAAATTATTGTAATAGCCCATAATGGTCAGGCTTTTGATCACCAGTTTATATTAAACTATATTATGACAAAGACAGATTTTACACCTGAGTTAATCATGAGAGGTACCAAAATAATTACGATGCAACTTGAAAATGTAAAATTTATCGACTCACTTAACTATTTCCCTATGCCTTAAGCCAAACTACCAAAGGCATTTGGACTTGAGGATATTTTTAAAAAAGGCTACTTCCCGCACCTATTTAATACAAAGGCAAATGAAAACTATATAGGACCTCTACCATCAATTCAATATTACTCCTCAGATAGTATGAAAGAAGAAGACAGAGCCAAATTTCTTAAATGGTTTGTAGAACATGAAAATGATGGTTTCGATATGCAAAGAGATCTGGTAGACTACTGCGTATCGGATGTCGAAATCCTTGCGCAATCATGTTTAAAGTTTAGAGAACAACTTATACAAACTACCAATGTATGTCCATTTACTGAAGCTACAACTATTGCTTCAGCATGCAATACAATTTTTAGAAGACATTTTTTGAAGCCTAATACTATAGGAATCATACCAAAAAATGGATACCGATGGAGAAACAGGCAGAGCAAAATTGCCATAGATTGGTTACTTTGGACCGAGAATCACAGAAAAATCAACATCTTACATGCTGCTAATGGTAAAGAAGCTGTTTTAAATGGTGTAAAAGTTGATGGTTACTGCTCCGAAACAAATGAGGTATTTGAATTTGTATATGATTATCCGCTGAAATACCCTTAATCTGCAGGGTACCTAACTCTACGGAGATATTTATTGCAAAGGGCGGCTTTTTCAGTTTTGAAAGTATTCAACATTTACGAAATTCATCTAAATATATACTACGCTATACTTTAATCAAACTCACAATAGAGGGAAAGCGACAGACGAGTTTTAAACTAATGTGGCTTAAAGGATAATTTGTGTTGTAAATATTAGAGCTCATTTTAAAAGAAACTATAATCTCGTGACCGACAAAAAAAAGTACCCACTTCGATACATCATTTCCCCCTATTTTAATGTTAAAATAGTAAATTATGTTATAAGCTCGAAAAATGTAGTATTTCAGACGTAATGCGGTCGCTAACCTAAATAGCCCGAAAAACATTTTTCGTCCATATGTCATAAGTTATTTTTTATTCGATCTTGTTTTTAATGCGATTGAGAGTTGTAAAATAATGTAGAAATGAAGTGAACCTATACATTTCATCTTGCACGCTAATTTTTTGGTCTTAATGTTTGTTAGTTAACGATGAAATCTGTAATAGCGTCCGAAAAAAAAAATTTTTTTTGACTAACATAAAAAGTGTTGTCTAGCTAGCAGGGCAATAATCAATACTTTATTGAGAAGGTTAGCTCTTCGTCTAAATATCTAATCTATAAATCGTCATTTTTTCCGACACAATCGGTTAAAAAGCATACAATTGTATGTGAACGTTTGTACAAAAACCATCGTGTTAAATCAGTTCTTATACCTGACTGACAACGCCGATCTTTAGCTTTTTTTTTTACTTTGTAAAATAAAAAGATTAGTTCTTACTATCAAAGAAATTAAATATGCAAGAGAAATAGGTCGAAAAGATTAATAATAATTTATTTATTCCTAAGTTATAAATCTTAACTACATCACTTTCTAAACCAAGAAAATAGATAATCTTCCTGCATTATTCCGTACTTAGATTTATTTTTCATGAAAATAGTCGAATCTATGATTTTCGTTCAAATCCATAAGGGGCGCTTGTTTTGTATAGATGATTTATGATCTTATTTTCAACTAAAATACTTAACACTCAGTATACAATTTTCAGAAATGTCATGATTAAGAACGGTTCTAGTCATTTTATACAAGATTTCACATGATTTAACAAATTTAAAACATTTTTTTTAATTTTTACTAAATTCTAAACACTCAGTATACACTTTTAAGAAAATATGACGATTTGCGACTGTTTTAGTCATTTTTTACAAAGTTTCACAGGGCTTAATAACGTTAAAACATTTTTTTTTAATTTTTTACTAAATTCTAAACACTCAGTATACAATTTTCAGAAATGCCATGATTAAGAACGGTTCTAGTCATTTTATACAAGATTTCGCATGATTTAACAAATTTAAAACATTTTTTTTAATTTTTACTAAATTCTAAACACTCAGTATACACTTTTAAGAAAATAGGACGATTTGCGACTGTTTTAGTCATTTTTTACAAAGTTTCACAGGGCTTAATAACGTTAAAACATTTTTTTTAATTTTTTACTAAATTCTAAACACTTAGTATACAATTTTCAGAAATGTCATGATTAAGAACGGTTCTAGTCATTTTATACAAGATTTCACATGATTTAACAAATTTAAAACATTTTTTTTTAATTTTTACTAAATTCTAAACACTCAGTATACACTTTTAAGAAAATAGGACGATTTGCGACTGTTTTACTCATTTTTTACAAAGTTTCACAGGGCTTAATAACGTTAAAACATTTTTTTAAATTTTTTACTAAATTCTAAACACTCAGTATACAATTTTCAGAAATGCCATGATTAAGAACGGTTCTAGTCATTTTATACAAGATTTCGCATGATTTAACAAATTTAAAACATTTTTTTTAATTTTTTACTAAATTCTAAACACTCAGTATACAATTTTCAGAAATGACATGATTAAGAACGGTTCTAGTCATTTTATACAAGATTTCACATGATTTAACAAATTTAAAACATTTTTTTAATTTTTACTAAATTCTAAACACACAGTATACACTTTTAAGAAAATAGGACGATTTGCGACTGTTTTAGTCATTTTTTACAAAGTTTCACAGGGCTTAATAACGTTAAAACATTTTTTTTAATTTTTTACTAAATTCTAAACACTCAGTATACAATTTTCAGAAATGCCATGATTAAGAACGGTTCTAGTCATTTTATACAAGATTTCGCATGATTTAACAAATTTAAAACATTTTTTTTAATTTTTACTAAATTCTAAACACTCAGTAAACACTTTTAAGAAAATAGGACGATTTGCGACTGTTTTAGTCATTTTTTACAAAGTTTCACAGGGCTTAATAACGTTAAAACATTTTTTTTAATTTTTTACTAAATTCTAAACACTCAGTATACAATTTTCAGAAATGTCATGATTAAGAACGGTTCTAGTCATTTTATACAAGATTTCACATGATTTAACAAATTTAAAACATTTTTTTTAATTTTTACTAAATTCTAAACACTCAGTATACACTTTTAAGAAAATAGGACGATTTGCGACTGTTTTAGTCATTTTTTACAAAGTTTCACAGGGCTTAATAACGTTAAAACATTTTTTTTTAATTTTTTACTAAATTCTAAACATTCAGTATACAATTTTCAGAAATGCCATGATTAAGAACGGTTCTAGTCATTTTATAGAAGATTTCGCATGATTTAACAAATTTAAAACATTTTTTTTAATTTTTACTAAATTCTAAACACTCAGTATACACTTTTAAGAAAATAGGACGATTTGCGACTGTTTTAGTCATTTTTTACAAAGTTTCACAGGGCTTAATAACGTTAAAACATTTTTTTTAATTTTTTACTAAATTCTAAACACTCAGTAAACAATTTTCAGAAATGACATGATTAAGAACGGTTCTAGTCATTTTATACAAGATTTCACATGATTTAACAAATTTAAAACATTTTTTTAATTTTTACTAAATTCTAAACATTCAGTATATCATTTTCAGAAAATAATACAATTCTGTACAGTTTTACAAATTTTCACAGGTCTTAATAACATTAAAACATTTTTTTAATTTTTTACTAAATTCTAAACACTCAGTATACAATTTTCAGAAATGACACGATTTAGAACAGTTTTTACAGATATTTACAAAGTCTTAATAACATTATATTAATAATTATCTAACATAATGTATACAATTTCAAGAAATAGTAGATTTTTAATCCATGTACAAAATTCAAGAATCTAAAATACAATTAAATGTAGGCTTTTTTAATTGGCATCTCAGGCAAATTATTTCCCCCAAAATTATCTAAAAAAGATATACCAAAAACATTCTAAAGTGGTTTTTTTACCTCTATAAGTATGCAGGCCGATCCGACCCTTGTCGGTTTTATTACCCGCATAAATTAACACAGTAGAGGAATATGGACAGAGTTCTGGGGCAGCGGCGTTTCACTAAAGCTTTGGTTTCCTACAAAGCGGTACCGCAAAAGAGTGGCCGTAATTTGACGGCGAGCTTTGCCGCGACAAAGCGTGTATGTACTTGCAAATCGGAGTGTGTTCCTCCAGAGCGTTCGGCGCAAAAAATACGGCACCGTATTTTCTGAAGCGGACGCTCTGTACGTTGGGATAGTGCAAGCATGATTTTTGACGGTGCGCCAGTGTAGTGATTGTATGTTTTAATTATAATATTTGGAAATTAATTGGTCTAGCGAACAAGATAAAATTTTAATCGAGTTTTTTTTTTTACTATATCGCTTTAACAGCGGCGTTTCACTAAGGTTAAATCATAAAAAGTCGGGTTTTATCTCGGGTCAGATCATAAATATTCAGGTTCAAATTAGGGTTAGATGAGAAGCCGCCTCGCGAAAGCATCCGGGTTAGGTTGTAAAAAGTCGGGTTTTATCTCGGGTCAGTTCATAAATATTCAGGTTCAAGTTAGGGTTAGATAAGAAGCCGCCTCATGAAAGCATCCGGGTTAGGTCGTAAAAAGTCGGGTTTTATCTCGGGTCAGTTCATAAATATTAAGGATCAAGTTAGGGTTAGATGAGAAGCCGCCTCGCGAAAGCATCCGGGTTAGGTCGTAAAAAGTCGGGTTTAATTTCGGGTTATTTTGTAAACAGCACCACCGAACCACCCGGGTTAGGTCATAAAACGCACCACCGAACCACCCGGGTTAGATCATAAAACGCACCACCGAACCACCCGGGTTAGATCATAAAACGCACCACCGAACCACCCGGGTTAGTTGCACCACCAGCACCACCAGCACCACCTGGTCCAGAACTCTCCGTTTTCCTCTACTAGCCGCCATCGACAAATCGATTTTTGCTACCAATGTGAGTAATTATTAATCTTTTACCTTTTCCCGAGGGTACCTTTATTCCAGTGGACCATCCTTCCATTAAAGCTTGCCTCGCGCATTTTATATGTTTATCCTGCCATATTTTACCAACAGTATATTCTTCATTTAACGAAGTTTCGTCCATATAATAAATATTCCTGATTTCCCTGTCTAACTGTCCTCAAATATCGTCGTCGCCAGCAGATGATTTGGTCTTTCTCTATTAAAAGTGATTTTCTGTTTTGAATTTTTTTATAACAAAAATTCATTTTATTCAAAGTTTTTCATAGTTTTTTCCATCCTTTTTCATTTCAGACATTATTTTGTCCACGGTAGGTATTTCTTTTTTTAAGTGAAACGAGTGTATGATTCTTCTGATGGCAGTCTTTTCATCTTCATTTATTACAGTTTCTTTTCTTCCTGTACTTCTCTTTGGTGACTATGACTGTGCGACTCCAGTCATATTCGAACATTTTTCAACTAGTTTTGCAACTTCGAATGTTGAATTTTGTTGGCGGAGAGCGCTGAACACATTGAGAATATTAATTTTCTCATTTTTAGAAAGCGCAGTTTTACTAATCCGTTTCTCAGCAACAAATTCAGAAACACTAGCCATTTTCAAGAACGAAGTTTTCCAACAACTGCCGGAAAGTAACTAAACATTTCAAATTTTTGAAACAGTGAGGCACAGGTAGTTTACCTATTACCTATTACTCTTTCGCATTAAGCAACATAGTATAATTGAAAAATTAAAAGCAATAATTCCTCCCCTTGACATAAAGTTTGGTGAAAATTTGCCTGCGTCTCAAGGAAACACCGCCATCGATAATGAATCCAAAAATGAGCTATACCTAACTTTTTCTCCTTTTATTTCGTTATGTTATAATAGTCTATAATTCTTGTACCCACCATTTATAACTAGTTTCGTGTAGGCTTTATTATTATTTTTTTAGTTACATACTATTATTTGCGTCAGTTTCCGAATGTATACCTAAAAATATAAGTCTTTTTCATTCACCATAGTTTAAATACTAATGTCCTAAATGTAGTATTAATAACTATTTACTAAGAACTAGTCCTATCCGCTGTTTTTCCTAAAAGCATAAATGTTTTTGGAATTAAAGTTTATTTTTCAATTTGTACTCAAATAATAAAAATTTGCCTAAAATTTTAATACTCTAATATTATTTGCTTGCATGGCATAAAGAAAAAACTAAAACCTTAAATATCTCGAAACTATCGAAATGCTAGATAGGACTCTTTTAATAAGTGGGGTAGTATAGATTATGTTAATCAACCCGAGAAATGTGTTAAATATATTTTTTGTTCATTTGTTTCGTCAGTTTTGCAATATATACCAGTTATTTTCTGAGTAACAAGATTTTTTACCTCCCTTCAATGGAGAAAAGTCCTCCCTTTGGTCTTAAAAGACTTGGCAACCCTACTATAGTAGAGATTATTTAGAAATACCGAAAGGGCAATTAAACCTGCAACAAAGAAAGCTACAGTTTTTAATCATCTTTCTTTCTTCTAAACAAATCATAGGCATGAAATTAGCAAGTACCAACCCTTAATTGTCTCTATTTGTCAGGTGTGAGAAATTAAAGCAGAACAAAGAACCTTTTCCCAGGTACCCAAAAATTCAGGTACGGGCGAGGAATTTTGGGGTTTATTCGACATTCGACTTAGAATATTTGGTGCAAAACGTTTAACGTTGAGACACGGAAAATTATTTTAAACGTTTTGGAGTATTTTCCCAATGAAAAAGAAAATAGCCCTCAGCCAATTTCAGTTGTGAAATGCACTTCAGCGGCCTGTAAGCTTAGTAAGAAAACTGTAGCCAGGATCCGAAAGGAATATACAACAGGAACCTCTCTCAGGGTAAGTGGTTTGAAAATTATTCACATATGAATACAGGGTGTTCCACAGTGGATGGCGTATTAGACGTTTATGAACCGAAAAATTATGCGATTTTTATATTATATAATTTATAAGGATTGTACTTTATTATAAGTATTTATATTCAATTATAAAGTAATAAAAGAACATGTGGTCATAATATTCAATTTCCTTTTTAGGCTAATAGAGAAAAGCGTGCCCCAAAAACAAGGGATTTAACTGAGGCACGGAAAACTCAAATAAGGAACGTAGTTTACCGAGTAGTTTACAATATGATTGCCACGCATAAGTATGTCACACGGTAAAAGCTAAAAGAGGAATTGCATGCCACACAAATTATTGTCCTAAGCAACTCCACATTAGGCCATTTGTTAAAGCATTTGGGATTTAAATTTAAAAGAAATAGTGGCCGTCGCTACATTATGGAGAAACCGGATATTGTTCCAAAACGTATAAAATTTTTGAGACAACACATAGACAACTTGTTATCAGAAACTCCATTAGATGTGGTTTTTATAGACGAAGCATGGATATTTCAAAATGGTAGCGACATTAGAACATGGCATGATGACAACATCAAATCAGTTTTAAATAAAAAATAATCAGACGGCAAACGATGTATAGTTTTGCATGCTGGCACCGAAGATGGCTTTACAGATGGGGCAAACTTAGTTTCTTCTACAAAAAATAAAAGCGCTGACCATCATGACAATATTAACTCTACATTGTTTGAAAAATGGCTGGAAGAACAGCTTTTACCTCGGCTCGAAAAACCCTCGCTTCTTGTTATGAACAATGCAAAGTACCATTCACGGCTCAGTGAAAATGTGCCAAATGCTTCAACGAGAAAAGCTGATATCATTTCCTGGCTACAAAGCAAAAATATCAATTTTATGGAAAACGCACTCAACCCCGAATTGCTACAAGTAGTAAAACAATACAAAGCAAAATTAGGATATGCCGTGGATAAATTAATTTGTACTATGGGTCATCAAGTTTTGATATTGCCGCCCTACCACTGCATTTTCAAAACTATTTAATTAATTTGGACCCGAAGCAAAACAGTTTTTAATAAACAAATTATTGGAAAAAATAGGAAATATGAAAATGCCGTTTTGGATATTCGGAAAGAGGCATTACAAACCATTACGCCCGAAAATTGGTCTAATTGTGTTTGCCATACAAATAATATTATAAGGGATTATTGGCAAAAAGAACATATTCTGGATGTTTTTAATTTTTTTCTTAACTTTTCTGAAATAATGCATTCCGGATCTGACCCAATATCCCACCAGCATTCACCACAGATATCAATCAGTTTATATAAAAGGATACAAAATACACCCTCATATTACATTATGCCTCTCTTTCTCAGGTACACGCTTGGGTACCTGGTAAAAGATAGAACACTAATACTTATGTAATTTACTATTTTACTCTCTTTGAAGGGCGTCAACTGGATATTCGCCTTAATTTATTCTTGCTTTTGATTTGTTTAAAAACAAACAATACCCTGTAGCGTTATTTGTTGCACGTTTTAATGGGGTTTCGGTCTTTTTTAATAATTTCTACTATACTAAATCAATTTTCCCATTACACCTGCATGGCAAACCAGCAGTTTTAACTTCGATGACACTTACAATCAAACTAAAGCGCAAAACTGTTTAGTGAATTAGCTAACATAAAGCATGCGTATGTAATTTAATATGTAGGTATGCCTATATACACGCACTAATCTATTGTGTGGAGTTATTGATGCAATACAATGCATTATTTAACAGAATCAATCAATTTCAATTGCGCTACTTTCTAAATTTTTTACTTATAAATGATATTAATATTTATTAACGTAATCAAGAACTCCTTAACCTATTATTAAGATTTTAATAAAGATCCTATCTGCTGCCACTCGTTATATGTAAAACCAATAAACCTATTTCATTGCGAATACGATTTAGCTTTTACTGAATGAACCGCCTACAAACAATTTTAATCAAAACAGTCTCAATGACTATAAAAACAATTAATAGTATGTGTTGATTATGTTAGTTTTCTTATTGGAAAATATCGCACACCTTAAAAATAAAACAGCAATTAAAACTGTGACATCATCATCAATGTTTCTCATTAATAATAAATTTAATAGTGCTTAGTTTAATCAGTGAACCATGAAATATGCTGCTAAAAGCTGGACAATCAGACACAAATGAGAGTGACACAGATAAGAATGGAATGAAAAGGTCTGTTCGGTATTAGATTGCGAGATTGAAAGGCCAAACACGATCTTTTAACAAAACTAAAGATCCTATATATAGCTTCGCTGATGACAGAGCACTTGTTTCATCCTTTACTTTGGATGCTCGAACATCGACTGCCAATGCACATCTCTATAGGCAGCAAGAGGTCGCATATCCCAACAAAGACAGAAGAAATTCTGTCTTGGGGTGACAGTAACCAAGTAGAATTTAACGCAGGAGAATATTAGCAATTCAGTTTTATTATTTTGGTGGTTATTCAAAACAGCAAATATTATAATGCAGGCGAGTACTTCAAGTGATAGTAACCAATAAGTTACAAAACGACGTCATTTAAAACCTGGGGAGCGTACAATTGTAAAAAATGTGTATGAGGGAATTGTAAGTACACACAGTGGAATATCATTCACTGATGCAGCAGAACTTTGTGCCACATTGACTAACACGTCTTGTCGTACTGTTTATAGAACTATCAAGGACATTAGGAATACTAAAGTGTCCGATCAGAAGGAAACAAGAGGACGGAAAAAGATTTTTGATCAGCAAACAAAGTTAGCCATTCGTCGGAAAGTGCACGTAACGCTTTATCAATGGACTGTCCACTGGATTAAAAGCTCCTTCAGGAAAAGGTCGTCGGTTAATTATAACCCACATCGGCAGTGATGCTGGTTTTCTTGAAGGTGGGTTAAACGTGTTTGAATCTCGTAAAACCGGTGATTATCATGAGGATATGAACTCAGGAGTGTTTGAAGATTGGTTTAAATCCATCTTACCGCGTATTGAACGTGGGTAGGTAATCGTGATGGATAATGCACCATACCACAGCCGTCGGGTGGAAGCTTTGCCAACTTCTGCGTGGCGAAAAGGAAAGATTGTTGACTGGCTCGAAGAAAAAAAAAATTGTATTTGGCGAAAAAATGCTAAAAGTGCAGTTGCTCGATCTTGCAAGACTTCACAAAAAAAATATACGAAACATGTAGTGGATGAAATGGCTCGTGAACGAGGTGTTACAATATTACATTTACCGCCTTACCATTGTGAACTAAATCCAATCGAGCTTATATGGGCACAGATAAAAGGCGAAGTGGCGCGTGAAAATAAAACTTTTAAATTAAAAGATGTTGAACTGTTAAAAACGGCAATAGAGAATGTACAAGCAGCAGGTTGGCATAAGTGCGTATTACATGCCGAGGGCGTAGAAAAAAAAATATGGGACTTAAATGTACGCGTTGAAGTCATGGTAAAACCTATTATTATAAATCCCGCAGATGACAGCAGTAGCGACAGTAATGAAATGTTTCCATCGTCAGATAGTGAATAATCGCTGTAATGGTAATAATGAATTTAAAATTGTAACGTATTGTCATTATAACACTTTTTAATGTTAATTCTCTCGACTGATGCGGAAGAAGCAGCAGCACAAAGTAATTGTCTAATTATGACGAACTCTTTTTGAACAATGGGTATATTTTGTTGCGACTACCACCAATATAGGGGTTTTACATTTTGAAGAATATCATCATTAAACATAATATCAGTGAAAGGTTATGATCTGGCAAGAAACTTAATATAAGTGGTAGTAAACCACTATTTGGAACTAATTCTTTAACAGCTTTTAAAGCAACATTTTTTCACTCTCTGTTAGTGTTTGCTGAGTTTTTGTTGAGTCAAGAAGATATGCCAACAAATGATATGGGGTTATACACTGTTCATAACGCCTATTAAATTTTTGCAGTTGATTTAAAGTTATGTCCGTTTTGTCAAAATGAGTTAGGGCGGACGCATCTTTATATAAACAGTGGAGGGTTTTCTTGTTCTAATAGGAATATGCAGTTCTAAGCGCTTTTCGACAGGAACTACCTTCATTATAATTTGAAGAACGGTGGGAATAAAATCAAAAACGTGTTGGAAATAGCAACTTATTTATAGGAGAAAATAGATAAAAATAAAAATAGAAAAAAAAATCGAAAAAATCAAAAAGATCTTGATTTCTTTCAAAAAAATCAAGATTTTCTCAACCCTGCCTCTGGATCATGCATTTTAATCTGAAAAACTTAGACGTATGAGTGAGAAGTATACGAAGAATGTAGTTAAACGATGTGTAAACATAACAAATTATTGTCAAACAACTTACACCCATGGAATTTCGTTAAATGATTTGTAGGTTAAATACACAACATCTGTTGTATTGTTTTAGTGTAGGCTTTATTGATACTATAGTCTTCGGAATTTAAAGATAATAAATATTATATAAATATTATAAAAATGAGGAAAACGGTACTACACACAATTAAAACAAAAAATCTAATCCGTATGATTAAGAAGGGGGTTTCCAATTAAATATGCCATATAAACAGTTTCCAAATAATAGTGATTGAATGATGATTGATGATAAACAAGTTTTCCCTTGATATGAGTCATTGTTTTCTAAAATCGTAAAATAAACAGACTGAAAGATAGACGTAGGCTAACAAAATGTAGAGAGTGCCAATTTATTGTATTTTAGTTTTAGTCATAAATGTAAATTTTGATAAAGTCCGTCTATCTATCTTACAAACTCATTTTTAAATGCTAATCCCTTACCGTCATAGTAACCTATTGTGTGAGGTGTAAAATTCGGCCACCTGATCTGGGGACTCCAGGTACGGATCTATTTAAAGACTATTATATTATTATATTTTCTCAGTAATCCTTTTAAAATAATTAGGGTAAAATAAAATAGGTTTATTTTAAATATTTAAATATGCCGATTTTTTTGGTTTAGACAAGAAGGTATTTTTTGCCAATTAAACGTAATATCTAAGAATGTTTCGTCCGTGGGAAGAAACCAGTACGCCAAGTGGATCTACGGGTCGTGATAAAAACCAATTAAAGCGTGATATTTATCAGCTGACACAAAAAAACAAAAAAAGTAATCTTCGACGTTTACACCACTCTTCTTGAACGTGTTTTTTTAAAAATTGGTGCAGTGAAGGAACGCAGGCCTGGGAGCACAGTGGAGAGAAGAAAGAGGAAAGACTCTTTTATTCGTAGAAAAATATATGCCATGTACAGGGAACAAATGATCCCCACTTTAAAAACCTTATGTTCAACCCAATTGAACATATTATGGCACCAGCTGAAAGCATCGGTAAGGAGGAAGAATGTTTTGCCAATCTTAAATTCTTCTGTGACGGCTTTAGTACAGTCAGGGATGCAAAATATTCCAAACAAAAGCCTGGGTAAATCGTGTAGCGCATGTTCAAAAAGTAGAAAAATTATACGTAAATATAGATCTGTTGCCCAGAGAAGAATTATTGTGAACTTGGATGATGACGACAGTGACAGTGAAACTGACTTGGGTTAAAATGTAATAATTATTTTTCTGACACGGCCTTTCTTTGTAGGTATATGTATATTTTCTTTTAATTAATAACCGTCCCTATATGTTATAATTTTAATTGTATTGTACCTTATATGGGTAGGTACTGTTATTTTATTATTTTATTACTATTACTTATTATTAAATTACGTTTAAAATATGTTTTTGCGTTTTCTCTCTAACATAAAAAATCAGTACGACACTTTTGTTGCATACAGATAGATAAAAAAAATGTTTTTTCCACGCTTTTATAAGTATTATTATCTTAAAGCAGCGCAGCCTTTTATTCTATCAGCAACGAGTGCGTCCCTGCTTTCATTCGATCACCCGTTGGGTCTTATCGGCATTAGGGATTAGTATTTCAAAAGTTTGTAAGATAGATAGACGGACTTTACCTTTGGGGCTCTGGATCTCCGTTAAGGGGCACTTAGGAATATGTATATGTAATATGATTTTAATTATTTGTCATTTAGTTAGAACAATCAACAAATTGACTATATATATACACGGGCTTTTGACTGAACTATAGTTATATCTCCCTTAATAAAAAGGGGACTAAGAGAAAATATCATATTACTTTGCCCATAAGGCCATTAGTTTTTATGGTGTTAATGTAAACATATAGATTCGGAAGAATTTAAATAGGGCATAGTGTGAGATATTTTGAAGGGTACCGTTAGAAATGGCAGTTTTTTGTTAGACATTCGTCGGGTACGCCTTAAGATTTGTATTTGTCGATGTTTTGAGCCTATTCGTCCATAAATAAGTTTATTATTAAAATATATCACTGATATTTCGTTTTTTTCTGTAGTAGTTCTTACAGTACCGTTAGAAATGGCAGTTTTTGTTAGATATTAGTCGGGTTAAGATTGGTATTTGTCGATGTTTGAGCCTATTCGTACATAAAAAAGTTGATTATTAAACTATATCACTGATATTTCGTTTTTCTGTAGTAGTTCTTACATATATACAAGTAAGGAATACCTTGAATTGCCTTGGGATGCAAATTGTATGAAGTGTCATGAACATAATATTATTACGCAAAAATCATAAATTTCGTGTTTTAGTGATTTCCTTGTTTATTTATATGGGGTGTGATATTATCTGTATTTGAACAGCATTCGTCATTAAACGCGGCTCAGTTCAAACTGGTATTTATCTGTTTATCTATTTAACTGACTTTTTTTGACTGTTAATGGCATTCCGCATGAATGATTTGCTTCGGGCTAAGTCACTTTTTATATTTAAACACAATTGAATTGCTTTATAAATAGTATTTGAATCAGTAAACTCAGCAGTTAATTGAATTATTTATATCCAAGTACTTATTCATCTCAAACGAATGAATTCTTCGCAACCCTGAAGCTGATGTAAAAATAAAATAGAAATAAAGAATGTCCTAAAAAAATATCTTTATACTGCATGGCTACAACAAAAAGAGTGTTAAGTAAAGTACTTCCCAACATATTTCGTTTGGCTTAATGACTGCTAATAAAACCCCTCATAAACTCGACTTTCGCTTTCGCAGAGACGTGTTAACCCACATTTATTTTTAATGCCAGTATATAATAACAATAGATAGGTACATTACTTGATTTGTTATCAACATTAATAAACTGTCTAATTAGCTTTTTCTAGAAACAACTTAATTATTAGGATATTTCTCAAAACTTTTTAGTTACAGGTACTTACCTGTTTATAAAGCTTATATAAATAGTAAACTTAATATTTCAAATAGATTAGTACCTATCTATTTTACTTTGAAACAGTGCGCAACAAGTTAATATTAAAAGTATGTGGAGACCTTGGGTATCTTCAGCTAATGCGATATCTAGCTACCCTAAACATTCTGGGAAGCATTTATCTTCTGACGCTAAAGTGATCGTGAAAAATGTATGTGAATCGTTATTAAAGAGCGGCCACTCTAAAGTAATTGCCATTAAGAATACCAGTGAAATGGCGAAAGTTCCATCATCGACGCTACGAGAAAAATGAAGTGCGTAGACGATTGTGACAAAGATGTTATTCGCAGGAAAATATTTAGCAGGACAAGTTTTCACCGCGCTTTGCAAGAGATGTGATTAAAGTATAAGACAATAAACACGAGACAAATTATTATGGAGTCCGAAAGATTAGGAAAGATGAGATTTCTGTACCTTAGTAAATATAAAAGAATAGATCCGGAAAACGTTTAATAGTTTATCTAGATGAAACGTGGTTTGACACACATGAGACTGTCAAAAAGGGATGGGTTGATTTAACTGAAAAATGCCAAAATATATAAACATAATAAACATTGCTACTATAAGGTGTTACTATGGCTTTTCATTTAACTACAAAATCCGTTCCTGTGCAAAGCAGTATCTCTTATTTCATTTCATTTCAGTAATATAAACAGTGATGCCAGCTGGGGCCAGGTAGATTTCGGTGGTTGGCACGCTCATCGACAGTTTTATATGGGTAATTTTATCAAGAAATTCTTTAAAAACGTAGGTTTGGCAATCGAACAGGTAACGGGGTTTCTTTGGGTGTTTACAATATAATAAAACTATTATTGCAGTTATTAGGTCAAACGAAATATGTTCGAATGGACTTTACCTATGCGAATTTAAAACTGCTGGTCAACAATTACAGGACGATGATAAATCTGTGGGTACTAGAGTACACCAAGTGCCTGGAGACCACAATGTTAATGTGGTATAGGATGAGTAAACAGTACTTGAGAAAGGCAAAAATTGATCGGCGACAAACTGGCTGGCAGGATGTTATTAAAGGAATCGGTTAACGGCAATAAAACTTAAATATTTATAATTTCCATTATTATTGAAATTGAAAATAAACACACCAGAATCAAATGAAAATAATTTAACACTTAATGTAGGTATTTTTCCAATACCGATGCATTTGCAAGCGGAAAGAACGATAATTTTTGTACCTTGCAAGCAAAAATTATTATTGCATTGTTTAGGCGAACACGACTGGTCTGATGATACGTTTTTCAGTTCAAGCCCCCTTGGGTGAAAATAATTTTAACTCGCGAGGTATAATTTAAAATGAAAAAATAGTGCAAAAATAAAAGAAGAAATAGACCTAGACCTGATAGACGAAAGATACGACGCGATTACTACAGGAATGTGTTATTGAACTAGATTTAAATGTAAAATTTACACTTAACCCAAAATAAATAATTGATAATATTATGGTTTAGGCTCATTCCCAAAAGTATTTCCTAAAAATAAGTTCATTGCATTCAACTTAAAGCTAAAAATAAACATTATGAACACAAAAGAACAACCTACACTGACTATACTTTAACCAACGTAAAATAAACTGCTTTGACATGCCTTGACGCAAAAGAAGAGAAGATAACTTTAAATATTATTTTTAAAAATAATAAGAGATGAATCGATTATGACTTAGGGTCCATAATTCATTATTTTCGCGTTTTACTAGTCCATATTTACATTTTATGTGATATTGGGAAACTTTCTTCATTACCTAATTTGTAAAGTTACTGATAAAATCGATAACAAACAAGTCTCATTTTAAAATCCATGTACGGCTTTTGTAATCATTAGTCACACTGTTACTGGAATTAAAAGTGGTCCTAAATTATGCTGACAAGAACGCAAAGATCAATAGGCCAAAACCGGTCGGTATTGAGTAACTTACAGTAAAATTTTGGGACTGTATGCTTGACAAACCTAAAACTTGTGTAAATAAGATTGCAGGGGAATATCAGAAATAAATGTCATTACGTTTGGAGAAAATCTGGTCGAAAACCAGGTATCATAATCGAATTCGAGTTGTGGGATATTTCTTTAGAGTTTGTCAAACTGGAGGATACAAAGAAAGATCAATTCAGTATTTGTATATTCGAAGACGAATTAAGAAAATAACGACAACTATTTAATTTGGGAATTAAATTATGCTGATTAGGTAAGAAGGTAATGAAACAAATAAAAATACTTTTAGATAAAAGAAGACCATTTTAATTATTATCTCATTTAATTCACTTTGGAAGTTACATTTTATCATTATCATTGAGAGAATTATTATAATCTGCAATATTTAAAACTGACTTGTCGGTTGCCTACATGGTTAAGTCTTTATTGTGCTGTACTAAACAAACAAAATCAAAAAAGGGTTTGCTAATTAACTAATTTGTAAATCACGGCAAAACACTTTAGAAAAGGTAGAAGAGTTGGTTTATTCAATAACAGTCATTTCGACCAGGTCCGCCAAGTTTTGACTAAATCTGTAGCCTTGTTTAGAGAAAGGAAGGCAGTGGAAGATGCACGCAAAGTAGAAGAATTAAGGTAAATTCTTAATTAACACCCACAAGCAAGTAAATGTGTTCTACGGAACCTGCATATGCACGCTTAACGTCCAATAACACTGGCTAACAAGATTATTGTCCCAATTATAAAAATGCTTGTTTCCTATATATTTTTGCAAGCTGAAATCAATTATAGTCTATTTCAGAAGGGTGTAGAGTAATAAAATGTGAAATTCCGTCCAGTTCGGCTCAATTTCGGTGTCGGCCATAGGCGCAGGTAAACTTTGTGCATTAAATTATTTATGATAACTAACCAAAAATGTTAGAGAATTAGGTTAACGGGTATTAAAATAAAATAGTATTGTTTGTAATATTAAAATTTCAAGTAATTGCGTAAGAGGATTAGGAAAGGTTTGTTTTCTGGCCTGAAGTGTCAAAATCGAAATATTGTGTAGGGATTAGTTAGGTAGTAGATAATAAAGTTACGTATTGCGTTTAACAGGTACCGAGTTTGGCTCTGGCCTCTTTGGCTGGATCATATAAATAGGTGGTAATTTGGAACAAACTTCATATATCGTGTGCGTGTATGACCTTAATAAGTATATTTGTTTAGTTTAACGCATCAGTATTTGCTGTTAAGTTGTAGTTACCTATACCTGTACATCCACAAAATTTTACATCAAACGACGACGAGTCTGCTGATGACAAAGCAGACAACGAAAATAATGTGTAAACGAAAAGATCGATTTGGATCCAACATTTGAACCAGGTTTGTCTTCCAGTGAACCTTATTTTTTGGAAAGCAGATCTCAACGGCCTTGTCCGTGATTTAAACTCGTCTAACAAACAAGCCGAACTTCTTAGTTCCAGGCTAAATGACTGAAATCTTCTTCAGAGTGGAACAAAAGTTGCTTTTCATCTTAGTCATTAACTCCGAAATGCAGAATTTTTTTTTTTTTTTATTATTGCATAATTACAAATATATACATTTTTCTTATGACCTAAACAGTGTAATTAAACATTGGTATCGATCATTTTACAAAATTAGTAAATTTGGCAACGGATCATGTCTTTATACAATTTATATATATACTAGCTTAAGTTTTCTTGTCAATTTAAAGGTTTCTTCTCTATCGAATATAGCCATGAATATGAGACACATGAGTGGCGTTTGTTTATTGACTCTTCTAAAGTAAGCTTGAATATTTGTGGTCATATTAAGGTTGTGGCACTTTTACTCGGCATGTAACTCGGCTACACAAAGTACTGTTGTTTCCTTTTTGAATAAGAGTGGTCAAAACGAACATCGCACTGACCCCAGGTGATAAGAACGTCATCAATCCTCCACTTGTTGACGCTCAGAAAAGTTATTTGTCTCCTCTGCATATCAAGTCTGGTTAATGAAAAATTTTGTCAAATGAATGAATAAAACTGGCCATGGACTTGCATACGGAAGGAATAGGTTCCCCAAAATCAGTGATGCTAAATTAAAGGAAGGTAAGTTTGTGGAAACCCAGAGACAACTGCTTCAAAATGGAAAACTCGATGAAGCTAAATGGAATTGGAAAAGCAGCGTCTGTTTTTTGCTTCTTGGGAAATCTCAAGCAGAAAATTACCAAAAAATCGATAACGCTTTATTGTCCTCATATAAAGCCATGGGATGCAAAAAATCTTGGTGCTGTCAGTGATGAGCATGGCGAAATATTTAACGATACCAAGGCAAATGGAGCCCAGCTATGTTGGCAGACTATTGCTGGATGCCGAAGAGAGATGTTTCTGATGCAAATTACAATAACTTATACATCATTTATTAATAAATAATATACAGTGTGTATCAGCCAAATGGAATAAATTCGATAATAAATACATGGGGGCGTGTCCGAAAAACGCTCGGACACGTCGATTGGTATTTTTAGTTGCGCATTTTTTTCAACAAAAACTTTTTATACAGGGTGTGTCATGTAGGTAACAGTGGCCAATACTAACTTTCTTATTTTAAATGCAATACCCTGTATATTATTCAATTTTTCGTTTCTTCAGAAAATTTTAGACATATTTCATGTAGGTACAATATCCTATAGGTACCTATCTTTAACTGTTTCGGAAATATTAAGTGTTTCCAGATTTATTGCAAAAATTAACAACACACTAAAAAACTAATAAGTTTTACTGTTTATTTCTTCATAATTTTCTTCTTCTTGATAATTTTTGCATTAAGTCTGAAAACACTTAATATCTCCGAAACAGTTTAAGATAGGTATAGGATACTGTACATGAAATATATCTAAAATTTTCTTAAGAATCCAAAAATTGAATAATATACAGGGTATTGCATTTAAAATAAGAAAGTTAGTATTGGCCACTGTTACATGACACACCCTGTATAAAAAGTTTTTTATTGAAAAAAATGCGCAACTAAAAATACCAATCGACGTATCCGAGCGTTTTTTCGGACACGCCCCCATGTATTTATTATCGAATTTATTCTATTTGGCTGATACACACTGTATACTCAAAATTTAAATGACTTCTCCCTTCTAAACCCTATATTTCGAGAAATTTGGCCTGTGGGCGACCATCTTGAAAACTCGGTTTTTAAAACCCCTTGCGGAAATTTACAAGACCTACGGCCAGATTTACAAATGAATTTCAGGAGATTAATATTGCTAACGAATGTTTTCGATTCTGTACCAAGAAGAATGAGAAGGTGAACACGTCTCGTCTCTCATTTAGTTTAGATTTATAATTTTCAGGTTCTTTGTTATATTCTGCCTATTTTTAAATTCTGTATTATGCAATGACAATGGCAATAACATAATTTTCTTGTAATCAAAACGTCAACTTTCAAAAGTAATTAAGGGCGTTTTCCTTTTCTTTTATCTTACGTTATTGTTTGTTTTACTTTGAGACTTTGATCAATTTTAGGTTTTTCTGTACATTTGGAAAATGGTTCAAGTGGCACATTTTGATAGAACAGACAAAACAAAATAAAAAATGATTTGCTATGGTCGAAGTAGTGCTCACACTATTGTTTATTGGAGATCATCAACGTATTTAAAGGAAAATTCTCTTAGTAACCTCGGAATTTGTGTACAGGAAAATGTAGAAGACCCGTATTATAGATATGCAAATAAAAATTATAATATGCTTAATAATAAGGTCGTTCATAAAAATTTAATAAAATATTTCCGTATTTATACCCAGTAAGAAAGACAAGTAAATCAAAGTCAGTCAATTAAGATAAACTTTCAACACTAAAATCATTATCCAGAAGTGGAAAATTTTAGGCTGACCTAATTAGCAGCAATCTTCCGTTTTCATTTAGCCACAGAAAATACAATTACGCTTTCTGTGCTTCAGCAAACGCAATAATTTTTAAAAATTTCATTCAAAATTGTAATTTTTTTCTATGTAAAAATTCTCACCTCAAGTTCTTTAGGTGTCTATTCCAGTCAGAATTTTGCAGTTGTATCCAAAAAAGCACAATGTCCACATAGTAAACATAAAGTTTATATTATAGAATAACACTGATCACTGCACCTCATAAGCTAGGTTAAGGTTTACGCTAATTCAAGTCATTCAACTGTGGACGCCTGCACTGTACTATCCAACCCAAGCGAGCGACAAAACAAAACTACTATAACAGAACACACTAAACATTAGAACTTCGGAGAATCACCATTCAAAAAGCACTTCTACGCGTAGAGAGTAGAGAGAGTGTTTTATTTTACTGATGGACTCGTCGGGTGTAAAGGCATCCTCCTCTAATTACATTGACTAAACAAGGATAGAATATCTACCGGTAAAGCCCGGTGTAACAAAGTTAATTGTCGTACCCCAGTCGCCGACTGGCTGAGGGGACTTTGCCAGGCCTGGTTTGAAAAGGTAGGTTAATCACAATAAATAATATGGGCGATGAAAAGGTCATGACGTGCGAAAGGAACTGATTCTTTTTTGGACGATGACACAAGACTAGTTTTGTTGTTAGTGGACAATATGAACAAACATTTTTCATTTTTGATATTTATCGATATTAGATGGTTCGTTTTTTGTTTGTCAATTGTTATAAAAGTCATAAAAAATTATTTTGATCATTTTAACAAATTTAAGAATTTGATTTAACTATTTTAAAGGAATCAAAACAATCAGGTTACTGTTTTTTTTGGACGATAACACAAGACTAGTTTTGTTGTCAGTGGACAATATGAACAATCATTTTTCATTTTTGATATTTGTCGATATTGTACGGTTCGTTTTTTGTTTATCAGTTGTTATAAAAGTAGAAAAAATTATTTTGATCATTTTTACGCATTTAAAATTTGATTTAACTATTTTAATGGGATCAAAACGATCAGGTTACTGTTTTTTTTGGACGATGACACAAGACTAGTTTTGTTGTCAGTGGACAATATGAACAAACATTTTTCATTTTTGATATTTGTCGATATTATACGGTTCGATTTTTGTTTATCAATTTGCTATAACAGTAATAAAAAATTATTTTGATCATTTTTACCAATTTAAGAATTTGATTTAACTATTTTAAAGGAATCAAAACAATCAGGTTGCTGTTTTTTTTGGACGATAACACAAGACTAGTTTTGTTGTCAGTGGACAATATGAACAATCATTTTTCATTTTTGATATTTGTCGATATTGTACGGTTCGTTTTTTGTTTATCAGTTGTTATAAAAGTAGAAAAAAATATTTTGATCAATTTTACGCATTTAAAATTTGATTTAACTATTTTAATGGGATCAAAACGATCAGGTTACTGTTTTTTTTTGGACGATGACACAAGACTAGTTTTGCTGTCGATGGACAATATGAACAAACATTTTTCATTTTTGATATTTGTCGATATTATACGGTTCGTTTTTTGTTTATCAATTGTTATAAAAGTAGAAAAAAATATTTTGATCATTTTTACGAATTTAAAATTTGATTTAACTATTTTAATGGGATCAAAACGATCAGGTTACTGTTTTTTTTTGGACGATGACACAAGACTAGTTTTGTTGTCAGTGGACAATATGAACAATCATTTTTCATTTTTGATATTTGTCGATATTGTACGGTTCGTTTTTTGTTTATCAATTGTTTTAAAAGTAGAAAAAATTATTTTGATCATTTTTACGAATTTAAAATTAGATTTAACTATTTTAATGGAAACAAAACGATCAGGTTACTGTTTTTCTTGGACGATGACACAAGACTAGTTTTGTTGTCAGTGGACAATATGAACAAACATTTTTCATTTTTGATATTTGTCGATATTATACGGTTCGTTTTTTGTTTATCAATTGTTATAACAGTAATAAAAAATGATTTTGATCATTTTTACGAATTTAAAATTTGATTTTACTATTTTAAATGAATCAAAACAATCAGGTTACTGTTTTTTTTTTTTTGGACGATAACACAAGACTAGTTTTGTTGTCAGTGGACAATATGAATACACATTTTTCATTTTTGATATTTGTCGATATTATACGGTTCGATTTTTGTTTATCAATTTGTTATAACAGTAATAAAAAATTATTTTGATCATTTTTACGAATTTAAGAATTTGATTTAACTATTTTAAAGGAATCAAAACAATCAGGTTGCTGTTTTTTTTGGACGATAACACAAGACTAGTTTTGTTGTCAGTGGACAATATGAACAATCATTTTTCATTTTTGATATTTGTCGATATTGTACGGTTCGTTTTTTGTTTATCAGTTGTTATAAAAGTAGAAAAAATTATTTTGATCATTTTTACGAATTTAAAATTTGATTTAACTATTTTAATGGAATCAAAACGATCGGGTTATTGTTTTTTTTCGGACGATGTCACAAGACTAGTTTTGTTATCAGTGGAAAAATACGTTTTTGCAGAATGACGCTACAAACTTGGGGGTTGGTCCCTCTGCCGTAATTAGATTCGCCACAACGTTACCAGAAGGAACACATATTTACATAGATAGAGATTTTACCACCATTCCGTTACTAGACTACATGTTAAGGAAAAATATTCTGTTTAGTGGCACAATTATGAAATCTAGAGTACCCAAGTACCCAGAGGTATTCACTTAACATCTGACAGAATATTGGCACGACTGGATCGGGGATCGTCAGAGCAAGACGTCAGATCTGACGGAAAGGTCAATATTGTGCGGTAGTATAACATGAAATCCGTTATTTTGGCATCTACTAGTTTACAAATTGAACCCCAGGATGAATGTAAACGATGGTCGAAGAAAGACTCCAAATATGTGCAGGTAATCTAGACCAAACATTGTAAGAAAGTACAACGAATGTATGGGTGGAATAGACTTGATTGACAGAATGATAACATATTATCGAATGGGAGCTATAAGTAAGAAGTTAAAACTATTTTTCATTCGTTTGATCTTAGAATTGCCAATTCCTGGATACTGTACAATAATGACAAAAAACAAATTGGTAAAAACAGGGTTATGAAGTTTCTGGATTTCAAAATTACCGTTGCAGAAGTATGGCTCAGGGATTCAAACACTGAGGATTTATCTGATCTTACTAACATTCCATCGTTAGTAACAAGAAGTACTGTCAGCCCAAGGCCATTGTCTCAAAATTCTACTTCCACTAGCAAGAAGCGGTAGCTTCCGATCTAAAGAACTCTGTGCGATGCAAAAATGCCGGGTTAGGGTTTATTGTGAATCTTGCAATTTATTTTTATGCCTAACGGGTACAAGTAATTGTTTTAAACATTTTCATTGTCGTTAAATTTTCTTGAAGAAGAACTGACGTCCATTTAATTGGAATTTTTTTTGCACTTTACAAAAAATATAAATTAAAACAAAATACGTCGTTTTCTTAGGTCAAAAACAAAGACAAATCTAAGGTTTCATGCAAATTGTTTTATTTTTGTATACTCGGGACTCAGGAGGATATTCTTACTTTGTTAATTTAGTAAACAACATAAATAAATTTGTATTTGTTCAGTTATTTTCGCAAAAATATTAAACCAAGCCAAACCATGTTAGTATGGAAGTACTATCTTGAATCACAAGCCTCCAACTTTAATTGATAAAAGGGAATTTATCATATTATGTAAAACCACAAGAGCTATTACCGTTTGTTCGAGTTTAAATTGCTAAACAGTGATTTAGTTTGAGTTTAAAAAATAAAAGTTTATCCGATCTTAAAAAAAAGATCGAGTGATTTTTAGCTAGAGAAATTAACGAATTTTGGCATGAATAGATACTAAAAAAAATAATACTTCACTAATAAAAATGTTTGACAGCATCAAATTAATTTGTAACAATATGTCAGGTTGTCGAGCAATGAAAAAGAAAAGCTACCCAATTTTGAGCTGGAGAGGTTTTTACCACAAGCAATACCATAAGAGCTCAGATTTAGCCGGATATTTTTTATGCTTGGTATCGAACACTTACTTTTAGAAAATTTAACGAGAGCTGTTCCGATAAAATCACGAGAGCGCAGCTCAAGTAAGTATGAGATAGCAGGCATAAAAAATATCAGGCTCATAATCTGAGCTCGAATGGTATTTAGTAAGGCAATTCCACGAATAGGTATAGAATTTTTTATTTCGTTATTTATTTCCTTTTCGTCAATTGTCCCAAACCGCTGCATGTTAAAAAATACTTTTTTGATTGAATTGATTCGGCTTTTACTTGGTGGAAATCCATTGTTAATTTAAATAGATGGTAAAATAAAAAATATAATTTTACACTTTCCACAGATTTGTGAATCTGTGGAAAGTGTAAAATTATATTTTTTATTTTACCATCTATTTAAATTAAATACTTTTTTATTTAAAAATCGACTTTAAAACAGCTTAAACAATTATTTAGTATTTGTGACAATTGCCTGACAGATGATTTAATAACTAGTTTAAAATGAAATTGTTACCACGGTAAGGATTGGAGGAGCAGAAAATATATCCGATTTTTTTATCCAGTTACATTTCCTCTTCCTTCCTTTTTATCCGACAGCAAACTACGATTTTTGACATTTTAAATGGGACTATTTATATATGAGTGGAATTGCCATTTAATTTTTAGTTGGAGGGGGTTTTATCGCGATAAAAGAGGATTTGATTTTTATCATATATAATATCACAAGAGAAAAAATTTTATCGGCAAAATTTTCGAAAGGTATGAAAGTTTGTTGCTTGGCAATTTCGCGAATGACATTTTTGACAAAATCACGAGCCGTGAGGCAGGGAGTTTGTGCATTATTTGATTTAAGTTTTCAATTAATTTTAAATGATGTTCAGAGTCTAACTGCAAATAAGGCTTCAAAGAATTGGCATGGGAATGTCCTGTTAATTTGATCATTTCTTGCTCACCAACGCAATTTTTTGCAAGGGCAGAAATAGTGAAAGCGCGATGTGAATGGTTTGTTACTTTAATTTTTTTGGTATTTACGTCGACTTTTTTTGCTGAGAGTTTACTTGACTCTTTGTAGTCCTCTCCGTTTAGTTTTTTCATGTTGTAAGCATCATCTTCCATAATTTTTGCTAATTCTTCGGCTGGAGTATGCTTTTCAAGCTTATAATCTCTTATCAATAAAAACTGCGAAAACTGTCGCCAAATGGAAGTTTTGGAGATACGCCTATTTGGAGGCCTATATTCTCCGACACTGCCTTTTTAATTTCTGTAATGGATTGTATTTCAAATCTGTTTTTTTCTTTAGAAACACTCATTTTTGAACTGAACTAATCTGACGTTTGTTAACAAGAAATAATACAATCATAATACAATGACATTTTAAATAATTAACAGAACCATGGTAAGAAAATTTCTTTCGATCAAATATTAAAATATTGTCGCTGTAAAAATCACATGTGAATTTTGTCCAGGTAAGTGTAGGTAGTAATTTTGTCGTATATAATACCACAAGAGAGAAAATTTTACCTAAAAAAATTTTTCTTGAGTGGTATTCGTCAAGACTATTTCACGAATACTATTACACATACTTTGGTAAAAATAAATAAATTTACGTGAGATTACAACCTTTCAAAAGTAACAGTGACAATCTACTGTCAGTCATTAATTACCAATCTTAAGAGTGAATGTAACTAAGGTAACAAAATTTTGCCGATTAAAAACTATGTTGCTAGCTATTTTCTGAAATTCTGATTGGTCAGTGGGGTCGGCAAAATTATGAAGGTAGTGGTTTTTCCGATTAAAAACAGGTAAATATCTAAAATTGCTACATTTTGATTGGTTCAAATTATGATGAGTGGAATAGTCAGTAGAAAACAGGCCGTTGCTATGACATTTTGCCAGTGTAAAACATCTAGTGAAATAGTCGATGTCAAAGTGATAAAAATGCAAATGTCAAATGGACATTTTATTGTAGGAGTGAATTTATCCATATTAAAACCATATCACCTTTTTTTCAAGGAAACCAACTTCACTGTTAGTCATTTTTGTTATTGACACCATTGATCGAAGTAAATACTTTGATTTGCCATCAGTCAGCTGCTTTTCTATCAATAAAATACAGCTAACAACGGCAATGACTCTTAATATTATTCCATTAAAACGTGTTTACCGCGATATATGTATATTTCCTGAATGTTTAAAAAAATGATTCCCATGACGTCTTGGGTCCTTAGTGAGACTATTTTGTAAATGTTTCTATACGCCACTAATTTGTTTTTAATTTTTTAGCAACAAAAAGAAATTATTCTTCATTTAAAATGGTGTGATTCTTCAACTTCCGGCAACAAGGACAAGCGATCGAAAATGATGTATTAATTGGGTTTGGTTAAATGACATATTAATAGTTTTGGATATTTATTTTTCCTTCAATTATCTAACCTCAGGAAAATCGTTGAACAGGTGAGAAATAATAATTGAATTTAGGCTTTATGGAGCGCCAATTTTAAGGTATACGTTTTTGGTAGGCTGCCTTAGCCCCCACCCTAGATTAAGGCTTTGGGGGCTGTAGCTTCCGGGCCCTGGAATGTAGGGGCCCCTTTTAAATATAACAAAAAATATTATATATATATCAATATCGATCGTTAATTGTAAGGCGGAACGTTCCTTTTCGAAGCTTGCCTATATAAAAACAAATATCGAACCACAATGGTAGAGGAACGTCAAGCTTCGTTATCCTTAATGGGCAAATTGTATACAGAGTGGCAAAAAGTCGCGCATAATGCCTGTAACTTTTGAATTACCGCGTATACGAAAAACTGACCTTTATGAAAGTTGTTCAGTAAATTATTTCCCACATTTCTACTTGCATAAATTTTCTGGTTTTGTTGTCATAGAGACTGACTTGCTTTTTTTAAATGGAGCACCTTGCATATGATTGCATATTTGGATTCTACTAGGAAAACTCTGAGTTTTTTGTATTTCAAATTTTTATTTATTTAAAATTGTAACAAACTTTATAATAACAAAATAAACAGTCTAGAAAATTGAACAACTTAACATCGGAATACTAAACAAGTGAAACCTTTTCAGTGGATCAGATGTTCAAAATGACTACCATTTTCTGCTAAGCAGAGCGCCAGTCTATCCCTGAACCTGTCTACAACGTTTAAAAGGAAGTCCTCTGGAATGGCGCGAATTTCAGCACTAATTCTGACTTTCAAAGATTCTAAGTCATTTGGACGGTTAACGTAGACTTCGTTCTTTAGGTGTCCCAACAAAAAAAAGTCGAGCGGGGTTAAGTCCGGGGATCACGCTGGCCAGTCAATAGCACAGCACCTCTTCTGCCTATTCAACGTCCTAAAAATTGTTCGCTTATATGTATTGTCTAACATTCACCGCATAATGCGCAGGTGCTCCATCTTGCTGGAACCATACCTATTGGTTTATGCCATTATTTACACCCGGTAAAAGCATTCTGCAAGAAGGAATTATGTGATTTCTGAGGAGGTTCAGATATTTTTCGCCATTCAAATTACCATCTATGAAAAAAGGTCCCACAATATGTCTACCAACTGTGCCCGCCCAAACATTAACTTTTTCGGGCCTCTGAATATGACCTTCCTAGAACCAGAGAGTATTCTCCGCAGACCAATAACGATAATTGTGTTTATTAACAATGCCATTTAAATGGAAAGTAGCTTTATACGAGAAAATGATATTTGTTGCGAAGTTATTATCATTATTGCATCTTTCCATTATCAGCCCACAAAATTCAGCTCTTCTATCAAAATCGTCCTCGTTTAACTCGTGCACCACGTGTTGTAGGGATGCAACTTCTCCTGCTTAAACAATTTTTTTACTGACTGATAAAATACATTAAAATCCATTGCCATTGGCCTGGATGATTGTGTTGGATTTTTATGTATTGAGAGCATGATATCTAAAGTTTTGTCTCCCCCGGTTGCTGTTTTAGGTCGACCTGATCTAGCGGCTTCACTAACACTGCCTGTTTCTCGAAATTTCTTTACCACTCGACACACCGTTGACTGATTTATTGGAGGCCTATTTGGATATAATTCAATGAAAAGTTGACAAACCTGATCTTGCGATCTCTTCATATTTCCGTAACCGCTCCTTATTCAAATTTAAACTCATTGTTTCTCATTCAGATGAACCATAGTGTAAACAAATTAGAAATCAGACAACAGGAAATTAAACAGGACCTAAAAATTGACACCTCTTAGGTCGCTGTTATGAAAATACCTAGACTCAACTGGTGAGTGTGCCATTATCTCGGAAACGCTTGCAGATAGATGAAAATTTGAAATACAAAAAATTCAGAGTTTTCCCAGTAGAATTGAAGTATGCAATCATCTGCAGGGTGTTCCATTTAAAAAAAGTAAGTTGGTCTCTATGGCAACCAAACCAGAAATGACAGAAAAACCTATGCAGGTAGAAATATGGGGAACAATTTACTGAACAACTTTTATAAAGGCCACTTTCCCGTATACGAGGTAATTCAAAAGTTACAGGCATTATGCGCGACTTCTTTACCACTCGGTATATAGCACAGGTATTTCGAAAAAATTAAATCTTGAAGAATTCATTAACGATTTTGTTAAAGATAAAATAAGAAAAAAGTGTTTCTGATTTCTCGTAATAAAAATGCTGGAATGTTTTTGCTCTTTATTTAGCACCCCTTCCTCCATCATACTTGAGTTGGGGGGTCAATAGTTCAATTTAGCCCGGGGCTCCGTAAAAGCTAAATCCGGCCCTGCTTAGCCAATAAAATTCATAAACTAATTATTAAACTAAAGAAATGGAGTATCTTGGCATAACTAATTGACCCTTCGGTTATTTAAAAGAAAAATCATGCCTGCGTGAGTTTCTTTATATAATATTATTTGTAACGTTATTGTTAAACCGAATTATTTTTAAATTGCGCAAAAAAACGGTGAATATTAATCGTTAGGACGCGTTTAGCCTAAATTATAAATTAACAGTTTGACACACTTGTGACAGAATTAGTAATTATTGTTGAATAAGCAGTCAAACATCGAATAATACATTGGCAAGTATTACGTAAATAAATGATTTGTGCAACCGAACTTAAAGAGTTTAAAAATGCACAATAATTGCACAATGATGCGGAAACTGTAAAACTTTTAAAATAACATATACAGGGTGTTATTGAATGTCACATTAAAAGAGCGATACAAACAAAAATATTGCAGATTTCTCAATGTTGTCAGAACAAAATTTCCCTAAAAATAAGGAAATATACGCCGCCGTAATTCTGACGTTACACGACAAACTAAAAAAAACTATAGGAACTGGCTAACAATGACCTCCTCTTGCTAATATACAGTAATCAACTCCTCGTCTCATAGACTGGCGGTATAATTCTGTTCCTCAAATCTTCCTCTATCTGGATAAAAGTCTGTTACACCAAAGATTTTAAATATCCCTAGAAAAAATAATCTAGACAATTTAAATCAAGTTCAAGTGGTATCTCTTCAAACAGCACCGGGAGTTCCTCTTCTAAAGAGAGTGGTGTCGTCAGCGAAGAGGGGAAACTTAGCTCGAATATTCAGCATTGTAAGGTTATTTATATGTAGTAAAAAAAGGACTGGTCCTAGCACGGATCCGTGCGGCACACCAGAGTGACATACCAGGGGTTTCGAACTCTCATCGCCAACTCTCACCACATGTACAGGGTGTTGCACTATAAATGGACCCCCTCTTTAACTTTTTTATCCGATAATATTAGAAAAAATGGTAAATACGAAAGTTCTAGGGTACAAAGTAAAATTTTTTATGAAATAGTTTAAATATATATAGGGTGTTGCAGAAAGACGTAGCAAACAAAAATATAGTTTCTTTTATGGAACACCCTGTATATGATACTCTTAAATGATAGGGCTGGTCTTCCTGATAAAAATGATATATAATTTGTTATACTTATTATTATGTTAAAGTCAAAAAACGCATATTTAAATTGTACTACTTGTAGTAGGCCATAGATTAATTGTACTTGTAGCAGGCCATGGATTAAGCATGGCGCTTTCAATTATTAATTGGATATTATGTTTGACAACTTGTCAGAATTATCTGATTATAATAGTAAACGTTTTAAAATGATTTATACAGTTCAAGAAAAATTTGTTTTTTTTTTATTATTTACTATTTTTTACGGTCGTCGGCGTATCAGAGGCCATCTTGAACCGGTCATCGACCGTACGGTTTTTAATCGTGCGGTCTAACGACTGGGGAGTGTGAAACGGCACCTTCGTCCTACGAGATATCCGATCTCATCCGGCCTGTCCGGCGTGAATAGGATGGTTTTGATGTCGATTCATTTTACACTCTTCCCTAAGACAAGAGCACGCGGTGTTTCCCAAGCGGTCACCCATCCAAGTACTAGCCGCGCTCGACACCGCTTAACTTCGGTGATCTGACGGGAACCGGTGCTTTAAGTGTCGCTAGGCCCTTGCCTAAGAAAAATTTGAAATATCGTGTTTATACATTAAAAATAATAAGAATAGACATGCTGTCAGACGAGAATATATGATTCTACATGACAACGGACGCGCGCCAGCTTTAAATACATTTAAGCGTGTATATGAACTACTAAGGAATACTAACGCTTTAAATAGAAGAAACAGGACTGTTACTATAAATGAAGATGAAGAATTAGAAGTCCTTTTATATATTCAAGGTATGTTTAATTATCGATTTATATAAAAAAAATTGTAAATGCACAACTATCAATAATAATTCTGCATTATTAATTCTAGAGTATCCTGCTAATTCAATAAGAGATGGTGCCAAAGATCTTGAGAAAAGTGTAGGGAAAATTTATAGAACTTTGAAAAAACACAAGTTCCACCCGTTTAAGCCGACAAAAGTCTTAACTGAAACTAACAAACAGAAACGTTTGGAATTCTGCAGAATGATGCTAGAAACTCTTGAAAGGTATCCAAATTTCTTTTACAAAATAATGTGGAGTGATGAATCATGCTTCAGCACGGCAGGAATTCCAAATAGAAAAAACATACATTATTGGTCTACCGACAATCCCGAAAAGTTTTTTGAAGTAAAACATTCTGGTCGCCGATCTGTAAATGTTTGGTGTGGGATAAAAGACTTTAGGATTTTGGGTCCGATCTTTTTTAACCATTCTCTGACTGGTATACGTTACCTTGGCATGCTTGAAAACGACATTGAAGATTTGTTTGATGATTTATCCCTTAATGAAGCGCAAGGTATTGTCTTTCAACAGGATGGGGCACCAGCCTATAATGTAGGCGGGGTAACAACTTTGCTAAATGAAAAAGATGAAACCTGGATTGGGAAATGGAACAATTAATTGGCCGCCGAACAGTCCAGACATAACTCCGCTTGATACCTTTTTATGGGGGTATTTAAAAAATAACATCTTCCTTAAAGGATATGACAATGTCAACTTATTGAAAGCACAATTTCGAAATCAAATCGATACTATGAATAGAAATCAACACTGGGTAGTCAAAGCCATCCGTAAATTAAAAAAAAGCATATCGTCTTTGTATAGAAATGAACGGCGGTCATTTCCAGCACCTTAAGGAATTTCAATAGAAATGTGTGTTTTTAGTTCTGCTATGTTTTAGTTTTTTTAATGTTTCTTATAAAAAAATTTTGTTTAAAAATTATGCATTATCAGTATGTTATGTATTAAAAAATCAATTTCTATTTCTTTTGTAGTAATTTTGTTTGCTACGTCTTTTTGCAATCCCTATATATATTTAAGCTATTTCATAGAAAACCTTACGTTGTGCCCTACAACTTTTGTATTTACCATTTTTTTTAATACCATCGGATAAAAAAAGTTAAAGGGGGGGGGGGTCCATTTATAGTGCAACACCCTGTACATACCCTCTCCGAAAGATATGTTTTGAACCGTCTATTAGCCGTTCCTCATACACCATAGTGGTGAAACTTTCGCAGCAGTACCCCCCGATCAACGCAGTCGAAAGATTTCGAAAAGGAGCGAAAAGATTGCAACACTAGTGTTTTTAGATTCCTGGAAACCAAATTGAGATGCGGATATAACATTAAATGTAGATAGCAAACTAAGAAGCCTTGATTTTACCAGTTTCTCAACCACCTTCGACAGGGTGATGAGAAGCGATATAGGACGGAAATTAGAAGGATCCTCGCAACTACCCCCCTTATACAAAGGGATCGCAATTGCTCGTTTCAAGCAGGAAGGAAATTCTCCGATCTTAAACGAGACGTTAATTGCATCTGCGAGTAAAAGCTAAGCAAATTCTGAAAGACTTTCAAATACTTCAATGAATACTTCATCGTACCCAGAAGAATACTTATTCTTAATCCTCGAATCCATCAATTCCACTAAATCGACGGGGTAAAAGTAGAAACTATCACTGGATTTGGAGAACAGTGTAAGCGAAATCGAAAGTGATTATGAAGAACAGCTATAAAGGCGTATCACCAAAATGTCTCTGACTTAAAGCAAAAATTAATTAAACTAAGGGATGAGAATAAGTCACTAGAAGAAACTTTGGAAAAATGCTGTAGGGACCTAGAAGAGGCAAACAATAAATTAAAGGATCTGGATAAAAGCGATAAGTGCATGTTAACAACAATATAAACGAAGGATGAAAAAAAAAGTAGTTTCTTCTGAAATCCTGGATCTAAAAACAGTTCTCGAAAATTCCCAAAATTTCCATACTTTAAAACAGGTGGTTGACAAATGCACTCTAACTGAAGTCCCTAACTGTACATTATTGACTAATCATTTTAGGACTAAGAAAAAAAGTTTGAATAATAATCATCAACAACTTGATGACGTATGCATTCAAAGAAAGACACTTACTTCTCCAATATCAAGGACGACAACAAGAGATAAATGCATTTCAAACAATGTGTTGGTGTTGACTGGTGGATATGAAAAATTCATGTATGATGACACTCAGGAAGGAAAGGGTTGAAATTGCTTCTGTACGTATAGTGTGTAAGCGGGAACATCCCAAAAAGAAATTTTCAGAGGTTGGGAGTGTTACATAAAAGATCTTTTAGAAAATGGCTTTGTCATTGTAATTGTTAATTCGGACAATCTCCCAGTCTCTTTGCATGATGTAACATACCTGGCGAATAAATGTTTTTATGTTCGTTTAATTTTATGTACTTTTCCTACTGGGTATAATATTTCCAAATCAGATGAAGATGGATTCAATGATCTAGTAGGAGGGAATAATGATGTAATTCGTTATGTTGCAAATTTGAAGAGATTAAACACAAATATTGACAAGTTTTGAGGGGCGCCATTCAGGGGGTGACAAATTTTTAGAAGTTAACAAGGCAATTAGTTGAAAATCGGAAATCAAAGTTTTCAAAATCGAAAAAAATGCAAAAAATGTAAATGAAAAAAAATTGAAATGTCTAGAACGAATATAATGATGTATTTCATGAATCGTCACTCGTTTAGCATTTGAATAAAAGCGCGAGTATTTTCAATACGTGAACTGTGTCCACAACTTAACGTGTAAAGGTTCGTACTCATGCTAGCGTTTGTCACTAGAATTCTCTAATTACAAATCTCTAGTTTATAATAGAGTTTATAATTGATTTCCATCCATCGTCTAAGATTTGTCGGGCATCCACATGTAATTGTAAATTTAAATAAAAAGCTTGCTATAAAAATTATTGGTTACGATTTCCTTGACTTTAATATACAGGGTGTTTCCTAACTACGGTACAAAACTTCAGAGGGTGATACGTAGGGTCGTTTTAAGAAAAAAAGTTCCTATGAACATATGTCCGGAGTTGCTTCGCTTCTGAGACACAGGGCGTTGAAGTTTAAAAAAAAACTGTCATAAATATTTGTCATTGATTGTCTGACACGTTTAAAAATACCTGGAGTATTCCTTATGACATTGCAATTGTCAATTATCCGATTTCTCAAGTTATCCACATCTAGTACAGGACTTTTATAAACAAGAGCCTTCAGATGACCCCATAAATAGAAATCTAGAGGATCAATATCAGGACTGCGAGCTGGCCAATTTTGAGGTCCTGCACGTCCAATCCAGCGATTAGGGTAGGTGATGTCGAGATGCTGACGAGCAAGAACACTAAAATGAGTTAGAGCCCCGTCGTGCATAAATCACATGTTGACTCTTACATGTAGGGGTACTTCTTCTAACAAAATGGGTAAATGATGTCGCAAAAAGGTCGTGTAGGATTCACCTGTTAATCTTGGCGGTAAAGAAAATGGACCAGTTAGGTAGTCACCAATAATTCCTACCCAAACGTTGAGCGAAAATTGTTGTTGAAAATGACTTTCTCTAATAACGTGGGGATTTTCGTCGGCCCAAAAATGGTCATTGTGAAAGTTCATAATAGGATCTTGTGAAAAATTGGCTTCGTCCCTAACTAAAATATTTGGTAAAAAATTATTATTGTGTGCCATCCTATGAATGAACCACCTGCAAAATATTAATCTTGGGTGAAATTCCCGAGGCAGTAGAGCTTGGACCCGCTGTATGTGATATGGGTACAGGAGGTTTCTTTTTAGAACTTTCCAAACGGTTTTTGGGCTGTCTTCAAGCTGCAGTGCAATCTTCCTGGTACTATTTGAAGGATCTTCTTCTATCGCATCAAGTATAACTTCCTCTAGTTCAGGCGTTGTTACAGTTTCTGGTCTTCCACCACCTGTATTTTTATTAAAACTCCCAGTTTCACATAATCTTGCATGTAGCGTTCTAAATGTTTTAGCACATGTGATTACTCTGTAAGGATATCTGTCCTGGTATATTCTCCGTGCTTCTTCCGCATTTCCATTTGCTAATCCATAAATAAAGTGCCATGCCAGCCATTTCAGCGTTAGTAAAATAGTTCATGATGCAATCACTGCTAATTGACAACTCTGAATTTTACTGATAATATGACAATACTATCACTGTCAGCTGCTCTTCAAAGCAGGTAGGTAGGTACTTCATTTGGCCTTGGAAATAATTTGTTATAAATAGCAGATGTGGTAAGCCAAAAATGTGATAATAAAATTAAACTTATTGAAACCAGTCGTGCATTTTATCAGAAAGTGGACAAAAATGCATCATTAAATAGCTCTAACTAACTGCGGAAACATCAACTAAGAAAATTATTTGACACTAAACGTTAAATATGTTAACAACCGAAAAATAAAATATGAGATGTCCCAAAAAAAATGTTGTTACTTGGATAATACTTGGCTTGCATCGACGGTTATTTCCGCCAATAACTAGAGAACGATGACAGATACGATGAAAATGTAAGGGATCAAAAAGAATGAGAAAGGAACGGTGTTATCAGTACTTATACAGGGTATCCCCAAAAAAAGTTCAGGAGAGTGAAATTGTTGCTACCGCAAAAAATGTAACACACTGTATACTGCCTCTGATGAGTTATTGTAGAGACTCCAAAAACCAAAAAAAAAGTAAACCTGTGACACCCTGTATATCAAAAATTCAACCTTTCTGGCCGCATGTTTAAAATAATTTTTTTCCTATTTTGACGAGCACATCACGCCCTTAAATATTTACATGACATTCATTAATAATAATACCCTGTATAACTAAGAATTTAACCTGCTTTTTTATGCAAACCACTAGATTCTTCTATTTTCTATTTTGATTTTATGATACGAATTTAAGAGCTTATATTTGCAAGCTTCCCAAGTTTTATTGCAAACACTTTACATATGTTCGGTATTTGTTGGAATGTTTAAATTAATTTCTGGCAGTCCGAGTAGCCAAAATTTTCCATTTTGAATTAAATACAACGAATAAAAACCAGATTACTAGAAATAGGAATACCTGTATCGTATATTGTATTACCGAACACAGTTACGCTAGCCTGAATAATCAAAACATAATACACTCAGTCACAGGCAAAATAATCGATCCACGCAAACTTTCGATGAAATTAAATCGCAAATATCTTTTTTATTTGATGTCGGATTTAAACGAATTTAAAAAATGTTGTAGATGAATAAATGGAGAATCTTGAATTTGAAGATAATTTGATAAAGAAGGAACTATTAGCTATAGCAAATTTACACAAACATCGTTTTATGAAATATGCCGTGGAAGACATAGCAAAAAAACATAGTGTAACTGTGCTGCGCTATAGAAATTATATAGGCGCAAGTGAAAGGATTTGTAGCAAGACACAACACGACATTCAAAATGAAAGACGTGAAGCTACTGTTTCATCAAGCCATTGAGGAAGTGACACCAGAGAACTGGCGAAAAGCAGTCCATCATGTCATTAAAGAAGAGGAGAAAATGTGGGGTCTTGACCACCTGATCGATCGGACCGTCGACCTGTTAATTATATCGTCAAGAGGAGATGTCAGTTCCTTAGATGACGAAGAATATTATGATTTTTTATAATTTAATTTCTGTATAATGTATTTTTTGTATTTTTTTTATAATGTTTAATAAAAAATAAGTGTACCTAAATACTATGTACATAATGCCTAAATTTTATTTTGTTAAAATAAAATTCTTTCCTTTCTACGAGTATAATTTAATTTATTATAATTTTTACGAGTATAATTTAATTCCTGTATAATGTATTGTTTTAAAAATGTTTAATAAAAAATAAGTGTAGCTAGTACTATGTACATAATGCCTAATTTTTATTTTGTTAAAATAAAATTCTTTCCTTTTTACGAATATCCTACTGGCACGCCTTTGTCACACCATTTTCAGTGTTTGTGAATGAATAACAATAGGCAAAACCCATAAATTGACCCAAACCCGGGTGGTACTACCTGCACTTGATGAAAATAAAGAGTTTTGCAATGAAATCAATGCCAAATTATGAAAGTCGCTTAAATATTCGTCGGGTCACTCTGTAGTCCCTTTGCATACCGAATGAGCTTTTATTACTCTACACCTTTCTGAAATAGACTATAAGTCTTAATGATTAAGTCACATATATTCTAACATTTTTGTTTTCAGTTCGCCACGATATTTTTGTTTTTTTGTGGAAAGTATGAATTCTTTAAAGAATCATTGCAATTTTCAATAATTTTTCTGTACGAAGAACTAAGGTTGCTATGGAGGATGACAGTGACAGTTTTTATATTTGCAACAAATACGATTTTTTTTTAAGAAACAGTACAAACTTGTTTAACAAAATTTAATTATAAAACTTGAAACTCAAAGCACGAAAGTGGCACACGCGAGTTAAATAAAAACACTTAAAAAAATAACAATGACAATAAACAATAACAGTAACAAATAACTTAGTAATGAGTGTTTCTTCCGCATGCTCGAATGACAGCCTCCATACGCCTTGGCATCACTTCCATGAGGTTCCGTATACAATGATATTAATTTGATCAACTTGCTGCCATTCTTCAATGAGTACTTCTATAACCTCCTGTAAGTCGGCTGGACCAGGTTCCCCCGACCGTACTATTCTGCCCAATGTGTCCCAGACATGTTCGATCGGGTTTAAGTCGGGGCTGCGGGGGGCCGATTCATTTTTGAGATTTCCTGATGGATTCTTTGACGACCGTCTGGTGATTTCAAACAAAACCTAGTTTGTAAATAGGATATTTTTCCACAATGTCCCAATTTTAATGTTTCCCAGCAAATCTAAGGCGTTTAACCCTGTGGTTTCTTAGCAACTCGGGAGCGGTTGCAGGTCTCCTTGCGTGTAATCCAATGTCAGATAACCTACTTCTTACCGTTCACTCGCTTACTTGGACCTGCCCTACGTCCTTCAATCTGTTTTTTACCTCCACAGAAGTTACTCTTCGGTCACGTAAAACATTTAGTGCAATAAAGCGATCATTTCGTTCATTCGTACACCTCTTCCTACCACATTGACTCCTTCTACTCTACTCGCGATGCTGATTAAACCGATTTACAGCTCTTTGTACTTTACTTCTTGTGACGTTTAAAACTCTTGCCACGTAATACTGTGACCGTCCATCCTGGACTAAAGCAATGGCTTTGGCAACATCAGTCGGAGACATATCCATTTTTAAAAGTAAGACACCTCCGAAGTAACACACATTCATTTACAAAAAATAATTTAATAGCTTTTGAAAGCCGTAAATGACATGTCCAAGTATGGAATGATTCAACAAAACTGTCACTGTCATCCTCCCTAGCAACCTTAGTTCTTCGTACAGAAAAAAAAATTGGAAATTGCAATGTTTTCTTAAAAAATCCATATTTTCCATAAAAATAAAGATATCGAGGTGAACCAAAAACAAGAATGTTAAGAATATATGTGACATGATTATTAAAATCTAATTTAGAACAATATACTGTCTCGCCACTCTACAGAGTGTCTTAAACTTATGGTAAAAAATATATTTTTGTGTAAACCTGTATTATTATAAACGTACGTTTATTTTTTAGTAAATTTTTAAAATGTGAGCGATTCTCCATTAATTTATCTACGATATTCTTTGAAATTTGTTTAAATCCGACATCAAATAAATAATAAATAGTAATAGAATACTAGTATTCTATTACTATTTATTGTGTTATAGAACCATACGGTATCTTCCACATCAGATTGCTAGAAACTGCTGGAGGATGGCGCCACCTGTATTGTAATGCCTAGGCAGAACAATATTGTGGCTATAGGGTGTTTCAATTTTCCAATGGTAGGTGTGCTCACTTGTCATGCTTGCCCTGTACTGACGAGAACCAAAGAGTTCGAAACCGGTCTACAGGTAGCAGCAGCGTAGCAACCTATCATTGGAAATAAAGATTCATTCTTTTCTTTCCCGGTAGTTTCTGCAATCTGAGTCTGTATTTTAGTACTAACAGTGTTAGTCAAAATACGCCAAATTGTGCTATTTAATTCAGCGCTCGTTGGGGCATGTAGCCCAGAGAATAGCTGTTTTAGCATAATTTGGTTAATCCTTATTGTATAAGGCTCAGCAAGTGGCTTGAGAACAAAGTTCTCACATGTATACATATTTATATGTCATATCAAATAAATAAGTTATTTGCGATTTAAATTCATCGAAAATTTGGGTGGGTCGATGATTTTGCCTGTGAGTGTATAAAATATACGGTGAAGAAATAGCACTTATCTTACCGACAACTCGTGTTTCTAAATATCACCGAGAAGGTAGTGGGTTTAGCGTAACTATGACTTGTAGTAACGGCTTTTGTAAATTTTGTCAATGTACTATTGAATCACACGGTCCTATATCAGTATAGAAAAATTTATTTCTATTATATAGAAATTTTTTAATAATAATGTAGATATACACACGTGAATCACCTCTTTAAATCTGACGTCTACCAAATCCTAGGTTTTAATAATTGCTTTGCTTGGTTTACATTCCACCAAAATTATACAATGATAACGTATTTTTTATTGTAATTTTAGACCACTGTAGTTTGATTGCGCGTTCAGGAAATCCAATAAAATTAATACCTAATTAAAAATAGTTAAGACGGTCTTAATTTTCGATTCAATTAAAATTTTTTAGTTACTTATGCATTAAAATGCCGAAGCAAAGATGCCTGAAAATTAATTAATCTTAAAATCCCACTTATTGTGATGGATCGTTTGCTGATCGATTAATTTATTTATTTGATTTGCAATAGGTTTATTTGATTAATGCTTTTTTTGGTTTTAGGATTAATTGAGTTTTTCGATTAACCTATATTATATGGAATTGATCGCTGTAATTGAAAATGCCTATGAAAATGTGCTTTGCACGATTTACCAATACAAACGTCCCACGTGGTTATTTTAAGCCTTTCAAACGGTGAACCAAATGGCGCAATAAAATTTACAGGTTTTTATACCAAATGAAATAAATCTACACCCAGATTTTTTTGCATCCCTTAAGCAGGTTAACTTAAGACATCTTGTACAGTAGGGTGGCCCATCTTTATACAGGGTGTCCCAAAAGTAATGGGACACAGAGCAACAGCAGATTCCTTAAGGCGAAATAATGTATTCAAACTTGCCTTATCCCAAAATTGATAACAACCAATATACAGGGTGTGAAAGTTTTAATTTTGTTTTCGTTTTTTTGCGATTATTTTTTAACGAAGCGACATAGCAGCACATTAAGGGTTTGGATTTCTTGAGGTGAGGAATTCAAAATTATCCATAGTTTTTGTGTAACCAGTAGAGTAACTGAAACCTATCTACGGCATGCCCTACTCATTTTAGCTGGCATAACTTCGTTTAGGCTTCTTATATCGATCCAACTAATAAAAAATAAGTTACTTTACTTCTTTTACATCAAAAACGTAGAACTTATTAAAGTCGCTAGGAGCAACCATTTTCGAGATAATGGCATTTCATATTTTTAATGCAAGAATGCTAAAATATTTAAAATAATTATTGTGTATTCGTATTAGTGTTATTTATCACAGACGGCCTTGATTAAAAACAACGACGTTTCTAAGACAACAACATGTTACACAAAGCATCATCTGTCAAAGTTATTAATTTTCTAACTACAATACGCAGATATTATTCAATTTTCTAGTAATGCCTCGTCATAATTTATTTTTCAATGCGGAAATGCGTGATATGCTTTGTATTTACGCAGAAGAAAATTTTAACGGTCGGAGTGCAGGGCGCAGGTAGATACCAATAAATGTTCCCGAATAGAAGGCAACCACACCGCAAATTATTTCAAAATATTTATGAGCGACTAGGAGAGACTGGTTCGTTTCGACAAAAAAAGAGGTTTCGGGCCGTCCAAAAAATATAACACCGAAACAGGAAGAAGAGATTTTAGTTCGTGTAGCACAAAATCCAGAAGTGAGTTCCAGGAGTAAGTAAATTTTCAATTGTTAGAATATTTCACGATGAAGGCCTGTACCCATACCACTTTACACCCGTACAGTGTTTACTACCGCCTGATCTTCCAGCCAGACTTCAGTTTTCTCATTTCTTCCAAAATCTGCAAAATACGGATTCAATGTTTTTGAATCGCGTGTTGTTTACGGACGAGGCGACATTTACTCGACGGGGTGTATTTAATTACCAAAACAGACATGCGTGGGAAAATGAAAACCCGCATTTAGTTGTTGAACGTCACTTCCAACACGAGTTTAAGGTCAACATTTGGTGTGGAATTGTCGAAAATCATCTTATAGGCCCCTTTAAGTTACCGCCAACTCTAAACGAAGATTCATATTTGAATTTTTTACAAAATGATTTTAAAGGGCTTTTAGAAGATGTACCACTAAACGTCTAACGAAATATGTATTTCATGCAAGACGGGGCGCCGGCACACTTCTCCAGACAAGTACGAAATTATTGAAATGAACACTTCCCTGAACGTTGGATAGGCCGTGGTGGCCCCTTGACTTGGCCGGCGCGAAGTCCGGATTTTAATCCAATGGACTTCTGCATTTGAGGTAATTTGAAAACCATTGTTTATACCAGTTCAATAAACAACCGTAATGAGTTAAATCAAAAAATTATAAATCCTGTTAATCTGCTCAGAAATGATGAAGATCTCTTGTTTAAAGTCCGACAGTCTTTTGTAAAACGTATAGCGAAATGTATTGAGTCAAATTGTCATTTTTATTTCTAACTATCTTGTTACTTTTAAATGTTATTAAACTAAGTATTAAATAAAAATTTTGATTAAAATAAAATTAGTAATTCCGTATATGAAAAAGCGTGTTTATTAGAAAAAAATAATCAACCTTAAGTATCTACATTAACTTTTACACATGTAGCTGATTTACAATAATTTTAAGTCAGAAATTCACCGTTGCTCGATTTTCTGTTGCTTTTGGACCACGTACTTAGTTTAATTGGACATATTATGAAATGCCATTATCTCGAAAATGGTTGCTCCTAGCGAATTCAATAAGTTATACGTTCTTGATATAAAAGAAGTAAAGTAACTTATATTTTTTTAAACAAATTTATGCCAGCTAAAATGAGTGGGGCATGCCGTAGCTAGCGCCCTCTACTGGTTATATAAAAACTATGGATAATTTTGAATTCCTCACCTCAAGAAAGCCCTAGAGCTGTCATTGCTCCTCAGTTTCGAATCATATGTCAAAGCAAGGTTCAGTTTTAATCTATTTTTCAAAAAGAGATCGTTAAATTTGTGATTTAAAGTGATTTGTGTAAGCTGTGTTTTTCTCTTTCGTCATGTCGACGACTCGAAGTTTAAGAAAAGATACTTGGGTGTACTTGATTGGTAGTTACACGTCACAAATTATTGGAAGTGAACTTCAATTCTTTTCGCGTTTGGCGTGGCAGTGGTGAGCACTATAACCTAATTTTATTAATACAAACTTTCAAAAATACTTTTAATTTTCTAAATGATTATTTATTATTTAACACAACAGGGGCTTAGCCCCCTGTCCCAATTTAAAAAATTAAAAAATCAAATTCCTCTATGATCAATTCCCTTTAAATTTTGACGTACCTACTTAAGAACAATTTTTATGATAGACTTTTTTTAAGATTCCTTTTTAAGGAAAACATCTTTAATCTGTTAAGATGAAAAACTTTTTTCTTTTCTTTTTTGATTTCTCCACACTTTACTAAGTATCTATTTGTATAACTTTCATTGTAACAACTTAAAACCCAAATTAAATTCATGCTACATATAATCATATTTTATTACTTTGATACAATAATAAAATGAATATTTTCTAAACTGTGCTCATCTTCTTATCCATCACGTTCAGCCAAACTAGTCTTCAACTAACAAATTTCATTTTGCTTATAATCTTAAAAGAGTTGTACTCATTTATTTGAGGCAACTACTAAAACCGAGACCAAACTCGATTTAGTTCCCCTGAAGATGACTGTTTGTACAGTCGAAACATGTAGGGACAATGACTTTTAAAGAAATTAATTTTTGAAATAAATACTATTTGTAGAGGAAGACAGAAGTTTTGTTTTTATCTCAATTGAGGAAGTACTTGTTTTCTGGAACAAAGCCCGTATTCCAACTCGAGACCTACAGCATTGTTTAAAAAAATTACAACACTTATATGACGAACTAAGAGGTGAAAAGTTCTCTTGGTTTGATATCGCTCACGCAAACGCATTTAAAATGTTAAAGAAGATATACAGTTTTTGGTCAGTCAACGAAAAAATATTGTTCTGGATTTATGAATGGTGTAGACAAGAAGCTGACTGAAAAAGAGCTAAGGTGCGAGGAGAGAGATCCGAGAGCTCGTAAAAAAATTGTAAAAAGTACTGGGGAGATCGATGAGACTATGGGAGCCCTTGTAGCGTCGTCTAGTAGCTCGCATATAAGTTCTTCTTACAACGAAGACGTAGATCTTGAGAAACCAGGACCCTCAGAACCAAAAAGACAACGGTTGGTTGGAAGAAGAAATATAATAACCATAAAAGTAGTTGCAGCTCTCGACAAATGTAAAGTAAGTGACCGAGATTCCGTACATATTTTAAGTGCTGCCGCCGAAGCCTTGGGATATGACGTACTTTCTTTGTCCATAAGTCGAAAAACAATTCAACGATATAGACAACTAAGAAAAGAAAGGGAGGAGAAACTAAAATTGGCTTTTAAAGATCATAAATTTGTGGCTCCTATAGTTCACTGGGATGGAAAATTATTTGCAGATTAGCAGTTGTAATTACAAGTGGCGATACAGAACAAATTCTAAGGATACCAGTTTTACACACTTCAACAGGAGAGAGCAAGCAACTGCAGTTTATGAAGCGCTATTGAACTGGAATCTCCAAGATACAGTAGTTGCGCCACTACTGCCACCAACTTGGTTAGTCTAAATGGTGCAAGTGTTTTAATAGAACAATGGTTAGAACGATGTTTAATTTATTTACCTTGTGGGCACCATATTTGTGAACTTATTTTAAAAAGTCTTTTTGTTTAAACGTTTTAGAGAATCCTGGTCTCAAATCAATAATATAAATTATAAATCACCATTAGAAGATGAAAATATAGATACATTATTGCAGCTTGAAGATTTCGAATTAGTTGGTATTCTTAATTTTGCGGAACAAGCCTTAGATTCCCAGTTGTTTTTAGGAAAGGACAATGTAGAATTTACCATTCGTGCTCCTGGAGTGTTCCATCATGGACGATGGACGGCGAAAGCTATTTAGGTATTGCTTAAAAATATATCTTTATAGCGATGATTTTACACTAACCGTCAGGGAAAGTAAGAGTATCAGAGATGTATGCATTTTTATTCGTCAAAGTTTATGTTAACACTTGGTTCACCGCTCCCTGTCCGTATAAAGCTCCATATTAAGATCTTCAATTTGCCAAACATCTTATTAAATATAAAACTATTGATCTACAGATACCTGAAGCTGCTCTTAAAAAAATTAAAAATCACCTGTGGTACTTGTCTTCTGATATTTGCGCAGTATCATTCTTTGATAACGAAATCCTTGTTGAAATTAAAAGAAATATGATAAAAGCTCTAGAAACACAAGAAAGAGGTGAAAAACGAATGAAATTAAGTTATATATACGAAATAGAACATAAAAACTTTGGGAATCTATATGTAAAAATACTCTTAGGTTTTTTGAAAGGTTAGGTTTATCCACAAATTTTTTAAAGGAGAATCCAGAAGACTGGGAAAGTAATGATGAGTACCTAAATAATTTTAATGTAGTAAAAAAGCTTAAAGTAGTGAATTATACAGCAGGAAGGGGTATTGAACTCATAGACGAATATAATAAAATATTAATAAAAGATGAAGAACAACGTCAATGTATAGGTACTGCAAATTCTAAGCGAATATAGAAAACAATTTAAAGATGTCAGTAAGACGACACTTGCGGAAACTTTTTAAAAGTGATTAAAACAAGCTATTTGTGTAAATACATAATAGGGTTAGTTCTTAGGTACAATTTATTAATATTAAATACCTACAATACCTATATAATATATACAGGGTGTTTCCTAACCTCTCTGAAAAAATGAAGTAGGTGAATCCTCACCTTATTCTAAGACGAAAAGGTCGTATAAAAGATTTTCGCATGTCGCTTCGTTTTCGAAATACAGGGTGTTAAAAAAAATTTTGTATTTTTTTTTCATTTTATTAATTAATGCCAAACGATATTCTAATGATATTTGTTAATTAGATTAGAGCACTTTACTTTGGGTCTATTTTAAATTTTACAATTAGTTCATTGGCGGGGATCTGGGTAAAAGAGTACCTTAATTTTTTAGTTATTTCTCGTATTTTTATCATTATGTTGCGTCAAATGATACGAGTAGGCTTTGCTTCGTTCCATGGCAACCACATTTGTTTTCTCCGTAATATTTGCCTCATGTTTAACACTTTCAAATAATATCCTTTTGAATTGTTTTTGAATTTATTTGTACTACATTACATACTTTTCATAATGGCTGAGTTTACCAATCAAGAAATGGCTCAAATTGATTTTATGTACGGTTTGGCAAATGGAAATGCGCTAGAGGCAAGACGTTTATATGAGAACGTTTTCCTAATAGACGATTACCGTGTTCGGAAATATTTACAAGATTGAACCTCAGGTTAGAGGAAACAAGTAGCTTTGCAAAAAGCAAAATAGGCGGCCGAGAACCGTACAACTTGAGGAAGAGGTCTTAAACATGGTGGAAGAGTTTCCAGGCACTAGTACGAGGAAAATCGGGAACGAGTTAAATGTGAGTTACAAAACAGTTATGGACTATCTTAAAGGACAATCTAGTTTATCCTTATCACGTACAAAGAGTGCAAGCTTTGTTGCCTAGAGACTTTCCAGCTCGAGTTAATTTTTGTAACTGGTCTCAAGAAAATTATTTAATTCTTTAAGGGTCCCACATTTTTCGGCAAAAATACTATTTACAGATGAAGCGAATTTTTCCAGTAAAGGCATCATAAATTTTCACAACAACCACATTTGGGCTGAAGATAATCCTCATGCTATCATCGAAGGACATCACCAGTATACATTTTCTTTTAATATTTGGGCAGGGATTATTGGAGATAGCTTAGTTGGACCGTATTTTTTTCCAAATCGACTAACTGGTGATGTCTATTACAACTTCCTTAGAGATGAATTGTCAGAATTGATGGAAGCAGTGCCATTAAGAACGAGAACTTTAATGTCGTTCATGCATGACGGCCCTCCCCCTCACTTTGCAGTACGTGTTAGAAACTATTTAGATCAACAATATCCTGCTTGTTGGATAGGTAGAGGAGAACCTAACCCATGGCCACCTCGTTCGCCGGATCTGAATCCATTGGATATTTATTTCTGGGGTCACCTTAAACAACTCCTTTATACTTCTCCTATTAAAACTGAAGAAGACCTTCGACTGCGTATTATGGATGGTTTTAATACGATTCGCGCCTGTCCCGAAATTTTCCAACACGTAAGAGACAATTTAGTCCGTCGTGTACATGGGTGTTTACTGGCTCATGAAGGACATTTTCAGCAATTTATTTGACTTTTGTTCATGTGAGTTCATTATTAAAAGTTTTTAAATCAATTAATAAAATTATTATTATTGCTTTACACATTTTTTAACACACTGTATTTCGAAAAATAAGCGACATGCGAAAAACTTTTATACCATTTCTTCGTCTTAAAATAAGGTGAGGATTCACCCTCTTTATTTTTTCAGAGAGGTTAGGAAACACCCTGTATATATACTCTGTTTCTATGTAGTCAGTGGTAGTTATGATAATAAAAGTTTTAGAATTTGAAAACCTTTGTATTTCATTTCATCGGCGGACCATTTTCGATTAATTAAAAGACTTGAAATTTTGCACACGTCACTTTCTTCACATTTACAATATTCTAAGAGGGTGAGACCAAAGAAAAAAAAAAGTCGCAAAATGTGGGCCACCCTAATACTTATATATCAACATAATAAACATACCATACTTATATACATATATTTGGAGGGCTTCATTAAGACTTAATTCCTTTAAATATTAACACATTTTAAAATTAATCAGAATCCATTAGGTCCCTATTGCAGTATAAGACAATTGACACGTATTTCACATTAATAAAATAAATTAATAAAACTAATGAGATTCTAATATCGCCTTTAAAATGGCCTATCCTATCCAAATTATCATAAAATCAATATGTACACGATATTTCGTAAAAAGACCAGTTTATTATCATTATGTAAAAAAGAAAACACCCTGTATATGCTAAGGAGCGCCGTGAAATATTAACCTTGTGTACACGCAGGAATCTTTTTTCAAAATCGGTCCTTTATTGAAAACGTTTAAATATTGCAAAAGCCGGATGCTTATCTTTTTAAAACAAACAATAGTCTGTCGTTCTAATTTTGGTTCATTGAAATCACTTATAAACTTCCCCTTTATAAGTGTTTTGTTTCTTATTGTAAGGAATGTAATTCAATTTTCAAGTGTCCAAACCGAAGGCCCTGTATTTAAAAGTATTTTGGATTATTCCCAAATTTTGAAGATTTAAATTAGTTTCAAAGTTTAAAGTGTTTATTTTTTAAAATCGAAATTGCACACAATATTACAGACCGATTGACCGCAAAGGTTGACCTAGTCTTTTCAAGTCGTATGTATAGGCTGTTCCAACGAGGCTTATTTTTGACTTTCAAAAAACACAAAATAATAACAAACCTTTGAAGAAAATAAATTTTAACACGACAGAAAAAAAATTCGCAAATACTAATAATAATAACAATAAACTAATAAAACAAAACTAACTATAGTATATCTCTTAATGCGAGAGAGTAATAAATCATTATTGAACTATAAAACCTAGGGGTCCCGAGATCGGGACTCACTGTTCAAAAATTTGTTTAAATGTTTAGTTGCTTTCTGACAGTTGCTGAAAACTTCGTTCTTGAAAATTGCTAGTGTTTTTGAATTTGTTGCTAATAAACGAATTAGTAAAACTGCGCTTTTTAAAAATAGGAAAATTATTATTCTCAATGTGTTCAACGCTCTTCGCCACCAAAATTCAACGCTCGGAGTTGCAAAAATAGTTAAAGTGTGTTCGAATATGACTGGAGTCGGACAATTAACAATATACCGACTTTTGCACGAGGATAAACGCGGGCCCATCAGATCACCAAAGAGAAGTACAGGAAGAAAAGAAACTGTAATAAATGAGGATGAAAAGACTGCCATCAGAAGAATCATACACTCGTTTTACTTAACAAAAGAAATACCTACCTTGGACAAAATAATGTCTAAATCGAAAAAGGATGATTTCATCCCACCTACGGGTAAGAAGAAAGTATGGAAAACTTTAGAGGAAATGCATTTTTGTTATGAAAAAATTCAAAACAGAAAATCACTTTTAATAGAAAAAGACGAAATCATTTGCTGGCGATGACGATATTTGAGGGCAGTTAGACAGTTTCGAAGGGAAAACAGAAATATCTATTATATGGAGGAAACTTGGTTAAATAAAGGATATACCGTTGGTAATATATGGCAGGATAAACATATAAGAAGCGCAAAGCAAGCTTTCATGGAAGGAAGGTCCACTGGAAGAAAAGCACCCTCGGAAAAAGGTAAAAATTAATAATTACTCACATTCGTAGCAAAGAAAAGCAAAATCAAAGACTGATGTCTTTGAAGAATACTTCCAGCAAATGCTAGATATTACTCCTCCTGGGTCTGTTATAGTCATGGATAATGCCAGCTACCATTCAAGAAAATCATAATATAATCAAATATACATCCGAATAGCGTAATTGTAATGGACAATGCAAGCTACCATAGAAGGCAATTGACCAAGACTCCCTCCTTAAATGACACAAAAACAACAATCCGAAACTACATGTATGATAATGACATTTATTTTCAGGAAGATTACACCAAAAGGCAATTAATTGATGTTTTACAAAGTTTAAAACTACAAAAGGAATAATTTTGTGATAATTATGCAAAAAATCTAGGGCATACAGTTTTAAGGCTTCCACCATACCATTGTATATTTAATCCCATCGAACATGTTTGGCACCAACTGAAATCTGCCATTCTTCGTAACAATATTTGTCCTACTATTAACTCCAGTGTACCTACTTGAGCTTTGAGCTTATAGAAACTGAAGTTTTTAACATCCCTTCACAAAGTTGGGCAAATTCTGTTACACATGTTGAAAAAGTAAAAAAATCCTATATCCATATAAACAATATAGCACAAATACTAATTAGAACAGATGATGATAGTGATATTGATATATTAAGTGAATAATTATTATAATTACCGAATAATTTGTATATTTTTGTAGTCATAAATATAATTTTTAATAATAAAATATCTTGCAATTTCACATTTAAACATAAATAAAATATTATATAATATCTTACTTATTTTTATTACAAACCATGATAAAATTCTAAGCAAAATACGAACCTGTTCGGCCAGTGGCGGATTCAGAAAAAATTGACAGGGAGGGCAAATTCTGTTACACATGTTGAAAAAGTAAAAAAATCCTATATCCATATAAACAATATAGCACAAATACTAATTAGAACAGATGATGATAGTGATATTGATATATTAAGTGAATAATTATTATAAGTACCGAATAATTTGTATATTTTTGTAATCATAAATATAATTTTTAATAATAAAATATCTTGCAATTTCACATTTAAACATAAATAAAATATTATATAATATCTTACTTATTTTTATTACAAACCATGATAAAATTCTAAGCAAAATACGAACCTGTTCGGCCAGTGGCGGATTCAGAAAAAATTGACAGGGAGGGCAAATTCTGTTACACATGTTGAAAAAGTAAAAAAATCCTATATCCATATAAACAATATAGCACAAATACTAATTAGAACAGATGATGATAGTGATATTGATATATTAAGTGAATAATTATTATAAGTACCGAATAATTTGTATATTTTTGTAATCATAAATATAATTTTTAATAATAAAATATCTTGCAATTTCACATTTAAACATAAATAAAATATTATATAATATCTTACTTATTTTTATTACAAACCATGATAAAATTCTAAGCAAAATACGAACCTGCTCGGCCAGTGGCGGATTCAGAAAAAATCGACAGGGAGGGCAAATTCTGTTACACATGTTGAAAAAGTAAAAAAATCCTATATCCATATAAACAATATAGCACAAATACTAATTAGAACAGATGATGATAGTGATATTGATATATTAAGTGAATAATTATTATAAGTACCGAATAATTTGTATATTTTTGTAATCATAAATATAATTTTTAATAATAAAATAACTTGCAATTTCACATTTAAACATAAATAAAATATTATATAATATCTTACTTATTTTTATTATAAACCATGATAAAATTCTAAGCAAAATACGAACCTGTTCGGCCAGTGGCGGATCCAGAAAAAATCGACAGGGAGGGCACACACAGAGGCGTAAGTAGTCTGACTTATTATCTTTCTTTCTTTCTGTCTTTCTCAAAAAAATGCGCCGCAGGGAATTTTTTTTTTTTTGGATGCCACGCCCTTTTTTGGTTTATTAAACAAAATCTAGAAAGTCTACTTTTAATTTTTTGATGGCCTAAAAAATTGTAGAAATAATAATAATTACCTAATCGATTAGTGCGCTACGATTCTTCTTATATTTAACGTACCTACCTAAAACAATTTTTTAACACTTTTATTATTGTTACACATACTTTGCATAAATATTTTTAATCTTCCTTCCTTAGAAATAAATTGATTTTTCAACAATATTAAATTTAGGGGGTGAAATTTTGTCGTCGCAATGTCGTCGGCGATGATGGAAAGAAATAAAATAATGCAAATATTGTAATTTTGTTTGGGGGAGCTAATGAGCAAATTGGGGGGCTAAGCCCCCCTAGCCCCCCCCCCTAGTTGCGCCTCTGGGCACACATTTCATTTTTAAAGGGGTTATTTGCTAAATTATTATAAACCTAGAATAAAGAGTTTAAATAAATTCTAATTGTAGTCTTCGAGGATGCTTCTTTATAAATATATTTAAAACCTCTTCAGGATCTACTCCAATATCTCTGTTAATATGCAGCATACTCAGTTCATTTAACCTCTCCTGCCCCATAGTTCACCTCAAAAATGTCTTTATTCTTTTTAAAGCGCTAAAATAAAAAAAACGTCCATTTTTTGAGCAATACTTTTCGTTTCATCAAAATTTTCTCGAATTCTGTTTAACGCAGATTTCACTGCATCAATCATTAACATGCCTTTGCTGTAGTCAAGGCTGGAGCTCTGCAATTGGATTGAAAGTGGACGTGTAATGGACAAAAATTTCCTTAAAATTTGAAGGCTTAACAAAAATTCAAATTTACAAATTGCGGCGGATAGTGACTGGACTTTCCTTAAGGCATGTGAACTGCTACTACTTATCTCATCCAGTGCGCATACTACTGCAGGGAATATTTCTAAAAAATGTAGAATTCCATCGTGCCTCTCAACCCATCATGAACTTAGAAGTTGTGTTCTTAAGGCGGATTCTCTTAAAAAATTATTGACACTTGTACTGTACAATTTTTTGTCGCTGTGTTTGAAATTTTGGGTGTTGCGCTTAGGTTGGTTCGTGAAATTATTATGACAGGGGGGCACGTGCCCCCGTGCCCCCTCTAAATCCGCCACTGTGTTCGGCCATATTTCAATTTTACAGCTGGCCAGGGTCTTTCCTAATAGGGATCAGTTAGTCACTTTCTTATATCCCTGAACAGACTTTAATAGTTTTTTTGTGCTTACTACTACTTATTCCGCTTGTGGCATATAAGGTTCTTAGCTTCAGCAAGACAAATAACAAATAAGAAATTAATAAAACCATTGTTCGTGGTTATGACAATGACATCAGCTAAAAGATAATACATATTATATTATGCAACTATACCATTCTAATCTTAGCTAACGCTATAAAGCAGTTATTATTTAATATGCATTTGTGCTGCACCAACACATTGATAAAGGCGGGACTCCGGTATTAATTCCCCCATTATTTCCTTATCATTTTATCAAAACATATTGGGTTACTGTTGAATAGATAAAATAAAAGAGCTGCTTTCCATTTTTCAAAAACATGAAGGTCATAGGATTGCAAACATTTCAATGTCGCCTATCGACAATTCGATAGTTTTGAATAATTAAACGGATTTTTCGTAACATGTTCACCCACATGCTGTTAGTCAGCATGCATCGCCAAAAACATAAAAATATACCTAGGTATTCATATTTATTTAAAATTAATTGTGCTTCTTCATTTCTCAAGAGGTTTAAAACAATATCAGGCGATTTTTTGTGTTTATTTTGTATGCCCTTAGAAATTGGAAATCAGATGTGGTATATGCACGAAGGTGGGGTTGGGAATTCAGTTCGTCAGCACTTTTGGTAATCGATGGATAGGTCGAGGTGGAGTATGGCCACCGAGGTCGCCCGACATGACTCCATTGGATTTCTTTTTATGGGAAAATTTCAAGAGGCTTATATATTCGACGCCAGTTCACACCAGGGAAGATCTGATAGAAAGAATAACACACAATTTCAGCGAAATTCGAGACAATCCTGGAATGTTGTTTTAAGTACAACGAGAAAACATCCGTCAGCTAAGGAAATGTATAGAGGTCGAAAGTAAGTAAACAAGAAGAAGATAACCTTTCATACTTTTACCATTTTTGCGTTTAAGTGATTTCCGAAATGTCAACCCTCTCCTTTATGCAGGCACACTTCGATTTGGAAATGTATCCGAATAAATTCTTTTTACATCCACACAATTGCCGAGTGCTTGCCCATAAATTAGATATTTTTGTATTTATATTACAATCCTGATCTGTGGCGTAGTACTGAATTCTGCTCCCCTTTCCGCCGCCAATGATTGGCTGCCATTGACGCTTAGCCATGAATTTTTCTCAATACGCAATACCTGAAGATCTACAGTTAAATACACAATTTTATTTTACAACAATTAAACTAGTTTGACCCAATTACCGTCAGTTCTTTGTTTATGTTCAGACAATTGACATTCAGAAAAATAATACAAAATAGTAATGGAGACAATTAGATGATAAAATATTATTAAAAATAGATTTCTGCAATGACAACGTAAATAAATATTTTGGAGTGTGACGAGTAAAGTCCATGGCAATGTACAGTGTATTTTTTTAACTCAAGTTAGTTTAGTTTTAAACCCCTATACATTTCAAAACCAGCCACAATAAATATCTCTTAATTTTGAGTTAAACAAAAATTGATTTAAAAATGAATAAATTCTTCCCTTACAAAGTAATAATTTTACCCGAACTTAACTACGATAGAAGGATCGAATTTTGTAATTTGAATGTGCCAAAGGACTAACAAAGACCGCACCTTAATCAAAGATATTTTCTTTAGCAACGAGTTTTAGCAACTTTTTTCTTAAATGGGTTTGTTAACAAACGCGAGTTTTTGGGGAAGGACACACCCAATTCCCCCAGAAAATCAACGTTTTGACAAGCATTCTTAGAGACGAAATTATTGGGCAAATATTTCAAGAAGAAAATTTAAACGGCTGATTGTATTTTGATAGATCCTCCTATTGCGCAATCTTTTGAAAATCAAGTGGATGAAATGGCACCCTAGAACTCAATGAAGAAAATTTCAGCAAATTGGAGCTCCTCCTCACTACACATTACCAGTTAGAAAGTGGCTTAACCAGACGTTCCCTGGCAAATGACTTGGCAGACGAGGTGCAATAGAGTGGCCAGCAAAATCTCCCGATCTGACTCCTCTTGATTTTTTTTTGGCCAGTTGAAATAAATTTCTATTTGTTCACTTATAATATAAATTTGACACAATTTTAACCTAGATTTGGTTAGGTATATCATCCCATTATAATTGTGATCTAAACCAAGACCTACATTTCTCAGTCCAAGCCCTCTCGGATGAAAATAATTTTTGCTCGCAAGGCAGTAGCGGAACATCCAGGATCTTTGCTTGCAAAGGAGTGCCATAAGAATTGTCGCCAAACCTGCCCGAGCTTCTATGAAGGTCAGGACGTCATTTTGAGTAAGGGTTCTGACTTTCTCCGGTTGAATAGCCACTTTACAAGCGCACAAGAAGTGTCCTCCAAGCATCCCGAACAAATCGGATCCTCCTTCACATCCATCATATGCAAGTGGTTCCTTAACTTATGTATCCTAGTCTTTTTAGAATTCACTTAACCAATCAAGCCAAGTTATAAGATCTTCAGCCTGTCTACAGCCCGGGGTCTGTTGCCATTCCTCCTTGGAGAAGTTGAGAGCCCATTTTCTCAGGGCTGCACTGAGCAAAATATCGAGTTAACATAACTCAAACATGAGTTATCCTAGACCGACGCGTGTTGCTAATAGGGGACAGCTGAGACCTCTGAGTTACGGCAACTAAATCGAAGAAATTGCATCAAATCACTGTTCATGAGTTATAATAGCCCTCCTATCAAACCACTATTTTAAACTCATTTTCCAGCTGTCTTCCTGTTTGGGGTATCAGATATGCCGACATTTTGAAGAGTATTCAGACCTCTTTTTACAAATCGCTGATAATGCTACCACGAAATACTTCTTCAGCGCTGATTAGACTTGAAACGGGCTCTATCCATCTTTCCTATTTTATGTTCAGATTGACCTTGAATTTTAATCCTGGTCTGAAGTACAACTGGGTTTTCCAAATTAAATCGCTCTTCGAATCTAATGGACTTTCTAGCTTCTGGTCCCTGAACCTCCATATCTTACAAACTAACCTGAAAATCATCTTAAAAAACATATCGAGATCGGTGTTTTCAGACAGATTTGAGAATAGCTAAAAATTCCGCTTACACTCTCTTTTATAACTCCTTTAACTTGTCCTGCACTGCAGCAAAATACCTTCACGCGCATGTGCACCAGATTTTACTGTAAACTTATTTGCAAAGGAATATCCTACCGGATAAACCAAGAAGAAGTTTGTTCTGTTTGCAATATGTACGAGTTTGAAACTTTCGAACATGTGTTAAATATTATTATATATTATTAAATGCCCACTTTACAGCCACCTACGCCTACCTAATTGGCAAAATAATATTCTTGTTTACGCTCAAGTTCTTGATGGATTGACGCTGACTTAGCCAAAGATACTTTTAATGCCATGTTTAGTATACTTAGGTTACGCGCTTTCCTGAGAAACGAATAAAATTATCCTATTTTCCTATAATTATCTTAATAGAATTTTATTTATAATTATATACATTTATTTCCAGTACGCGCCTTTTTCCAACACACGCATTTCTTTTTTCTTTTTTTTTTATTTATTGTATATTTCCTTTTATTTAGTATTATTAGGTACCTACTAACACTTAGCCTAGACAGATCTTCATTGTTATGGAATTGTATTATTTCTGGAAACAATAAAGAAGCAAGTAAGTAATAGCCCTGAAGATGGGTTGTTTCAGCTTGCAAGCTTAGCTAATCGTAACTGGGTTTGACGAACACATGCGACGTGGGCTGCAGCAATTCATTGATTAAGCTGCCAGAGACCAATATGGGAGTTGTGATGCGTTACTACTCGGGCTAGATTAACTCATGATTCGAGCAATCAAAACTGGACCTTTTAGTTGTTCTAGCTTACTTAATGACTATAGATTTATTCTGCCCTAAATGTTGGCGGGGAATCTCAATAGAGCCAAGAAACACAAGGAATATTTAATAATATGTATGTACTTTAATTACCAAACACTTGTTACAGAAAACACATGCTAGGTTAACTGACATTATTGACATATCTAACAACATATGATAAACGTCAAGTGCAAAAGAACTACTCTATGAACGAAGCTAGACACAATAATGTTTGCCACTTTAAATATATTCCAACACTAAAATTGGATTATTCTCATTTTTACGCACCTGCATGAGAACAAACTCTGAACAAAATAAAAAAAGATCCCTCCGATCAACGATTGCGCGGATAGCAAGTCCAGTTATGTGGTCCTTGGCGACGCGACGTGCACGAGTTACTAATAAGTACTAATAACAATGGGATGAAGTTACCGCGCCAAATCGGCACGAGCGTGAATTCGGAACTTTCCGTGACCTTTCGATCGGTGATTTACCCTTGACATGGGTTTTTAGAGTACTCTTTATGACTTATTTCAACTCAAAACAATTTACACGTGGTATAATGAGTTAAAATAATGCACGGCACTTTAAAATCAGTTAGTAAGTTTTCCAAATCCAAAAACTGAGTTCAGGTAATTCATAAAATGCTTACAAATTGAAGGATTGTGGTAATCCCAATCCCAACTCCCAAACCGATTACCGAGGGAAATTCCTTTACTTGGCACGGTTGCATATAGGCTGTTCAATACCAACTTGAGATTTCAAAGAGGTTGGCTGAAGGTCAATAATAAAATTCTATCAAATAAATTTTTCTGTAAGTAGTTACCGAGAGCTATTGGCAAAGCGAATAGAGTGTCAGTTGGAAATACAATATTTAAAATTAAAGTCGATATACCACTTAGAAGTCCCAGAAATTAGGAAACTTACAGAAATAATTACTATTAACAAGGATTTGATTTGTTTTTAATATTAATTATTAAAAACTATGACGTTTGATATGCATATGAATGCTTCCCAAGTAGAAGAGCTAGATGGTATTACAGCAGTGAGTACTAAATGAATAATACAATGATTACGAATATAATAAGCAGAGGTTACTAAATAACTATGCACTTATTACTACATGATCATGGATGTATTACTTAACGACCAGGCAATATTTATTAAACGATAATACGAGCAATCACGCTATGAGCACTTGTCAGTCATATTTTCCATTATGCTGGGACAGCTAAGTTTTCTATGTAGTAATCGGTATCATCATGCAATTTCTGCCATACTGACTGTCTAGCAGTGACAAAAAGAAGCTTTAGATTTGGATTTGTAATACCACTAATACCATCAGCGAGTTTACATTGATCATATTACACAGGGTTGTTTTAAAGTCTTGCATAAAATTCATATGAAACGCGAAAATTTATATAAATTTTTGTTCATCTTTCTGTAATATTTTCAGCCCCCTCCCCTTTATACAGAGCGTTTCTTAATGATACGCTAATATTTCTGAGTGTGATTCTTATGAAGAAATTTCCTCGGTGTGCAGGTAGCTGAGGTATCAAGATGAATGTCAGGTTGTCTGACATTTATACCAGGATTATAAAATCTAAAGGTCGATTTAAAAACTTCTTATGCCCACGGCAAAATATTTAAAAAAACGTGATATTTGTTTTTAATATTCCAACTTCGGTAAACGCCGAACTCGAACTTGAACTTATACCAGCGCGGGCGTAAAGAATTTATTAATCTTTCTATAAAAACTTTCTTCGACTTTTTTATTCTACCTATTTTATTTTTTCGAAAGCATTAAGAAATAAGCAACTGTTTTTCTGCATTGTTTTAAATTCAAAGGTCGCGTACAGAAAATTGCATATAAACTTGCAGATGATTTTGATAAGTTAATTTAATACTAAATATTGGGCCATGGTCCGAGGAGTCACAAATTTTACCAAGTTTAAGGTCATATTAAGGCGTAACAATGTAACAATGCCAATTTTAGATCCATATGCGTTATCCTGTGCATTATTTAAGCTTATTAAGTAGCTATGTAAGGTCAATGCTACAAGTTTGGTATACACCTAATGTATATTTATGTTTATAGCATTATTTATGAATAATTATTATTTTCTACAAACTGGTTACCTAGTTAATAGTTAATTAAATAAAATTATAGGAATGTTTTACTTTTATTCATTTTTGGATTTGCGGTTCCTGCATATTTTTCATAGGTGTACACTAGTCTACAGGGGGTTTGCGAAACGTGTGTCAATAAAATTCTATTATTTAACAACGTTAAATATTCTACTTACTTAAACAAAACCTAGACAGTATTTTATGTAAAGTTGCAAAACCAACAAAGCAAATCACCGTATAGAATCCCATTTTTAGGATACTAAAAACATGTCTACCCTTTCAATTCTAGGAAATATTCATTTATCAGTCAGACAAAAAGGTATAATACCCAACAGCGAATCTATAAATAAACTTAAGAACGTTTGCAGTACCGCGACATCAAGTAAAAATATACAAATTAGTTCCTTTGATACAACGCCGACGCACCGCCAGGTTACTATTTTATCTCATTATTTGTACTAACCTCTTATTGACAAAGAAAAACTATGGCTACCGTTGCCATAGCGATATAGCGTCACGGCGCAAAGTAGAGTGAAGCGACGTGACGAAAAGGGCTCACTCATTGTACTTTGAGGGGGGCAGTTCGTTTCGCGACGGCTCATACACGTTTTCTAACAGAAAAAGTGTGTTGTTCTTTTCCCGCTTTAAAATTAGTGATTTCCTTTCCGCCAAAGGGTTGCAAATATTCGCGTGTCTGTATACAACTCAAGTACGCGTTAAAATTCCATAGGGCCTCCCTAAGAAAGTAAAGCATTCTTTTTCCGTCGGCAAGCGACGTTTTAGTATAGTATCGCAAGAGAAGATATATTTTTCTGTCGTAATAAATAGTAATAAATCCCACAGGTGCTTAATTACAATTCAGAGTGTTATGCAATATTACGCATCCGTAATTCACCAAGTTAAATGAATGTACACCCTTGTGTACAATGTTGTAATTTTAGTTTGTACCACTTTTAAAAGCCTGCAACTTTTTTGTTTTTTGAGTGGCGCGTCAATTCAAAAAACAGAATGTAGAATTGTTAGCCTAAGGGCACTATTTCTAATAAACCGGTTAAGTTTTGTTGCAAGAATTGCAAATACATGGCAGTTAGAAATGGTCCAACGAGATTATTCCCAATAATCCCCGCCCACATGTTAACCATGAACCTTTTGTGCTTTGTCTGTACTGTTGCATGAAGATTTTCTTTATGCCAGATATGCAAATTATGGCGATTCATTACTCCGTCTCGGCTAAAACCTGCCTCGTCCGTGAACAAAACAATACTAGTAAAACTATGATTTTGTTTAAATCGTTGCAAAAACCGATTTTCGCAGTTGACTCTTGCAGGATAATCAGCGAGAGACGTGTCATGTACCTTCTGGACGTGATAAAGATGTAGCACTCGAAGGGTCTCATGAACAACCCACTTTATCGCATGAACTTGAACCGACGGTTTTCTTACATTATTAGAGGGTGACAAAAACTCTTGTCAATAGGATTTGAAAGAACCTCTTAAAAACCGTAGACGTCTATCGCTGTTAATATTATAAATACTTCAAAATTTGTAGTATTCGCTAGCAGTGTAGTTAGGAATCTGATGAAGCTCGTTTATTTCAATGGAAATAAATTAAAGCTATTACCAGAAATATCGATATTAATATCAAATCTACTTGAAAGTAAAAAAAGAAATGCATCAAAACTGCTTCAAGATTGTGTCGTTTTGTCTACTGTCATAAAATTTTGTCCATGTTGATTCCAATAACAATTGCGGAGTGCGATTATATTATTATAATCATATACTCACTAGAAATTTTACTCGGATTCACAAATTCTACTGTATTATTGGTTCTAATTTGTCGCGGCCAACATGTATTTTGGTGTAGCCGGCTTTGGAGCCTTGTCGTTGACGCGGAATGTCAGATTATCCTTATTTCCTAGTTAAGGTGGATACGCTTTAAAATAAGTTTTCTCTACGTAATTTGTTTATAACTACGTTAACTTAGTTATTCACACAGGTCTAATATAATTTACAGCAGTATTTAATTTGAATTACTTTGAAGTTAAATAAAAAAAATACAAAATATCAATTAGAAATTTAGAAAACGGGAGGTAGTTAGACGAAACCCTTAAGGAGAACTGGCCACGTCGCACTATCTATCAATATTGCCAATCGACAGATTTATTTGCGCCTTAATGTAAAAATATAGTGCATTTGTTTATGTGTATCGTGGTGCATTAGTGGTTTAAATAGTGCAATAAATCATTTTAAAATGCCAAATAAATGTTGTGTTGTCGGTTGCAAAGGTAACTATGGAACTACCTAAATAACCCAAGAGTGCGCAAGGATTTTATCTGTCAGATTTCCCAACAGGGCACGAAAGCGGGTGAGGTAAGCAATCTGTGTACGAAATTACCAAGTTGGTCGAGCCAATTGCATTCAGTTATCTTATGCGAAATGTGCACCTTCTGCACTTTGTATCTGTCCTCCTCGCAGTGACAGCTTTCACAAAGAGTTTTCTTTAGTTAAGTAGGTAGTATGTGCCGTATGCCACAAATTTTGCAGAAAATAAAGTTTTAAGATCTGCATGAAATGTTAATTTAAGAAATAGTAAGACGAGAAGCAACAACCTAGGCATTGATTATTAACAATGAGCGAGGCAACAACACAATTGCGTCAACCGCATTGCCCATGACATTGAATTTTCATGGCCAAAGTAAATTTTCAATCCCATTTTTGGGAAATTATAAATAAAAAGCTAAAACTTGAAACAGATAACACTTAAGGTACTAAGAGCATCTTAAGATAGATGCTAATAATTTTAACAGTAAGGCTAGAAAAAATACTAAAAAAAAAAGATTTATGCACATGACATTCCTTTCTCTTCCCCTTTCGCGTTTCTATGACACTTAATACAATTAAATATTTGTTAACATTTATAATTTTACAATTTAATGCAAAAAAATGTCTATTAGTGAATGAATTGAAATGGCTTGACATATGTTTCTGATGCCATTTACTCCTGTAACTATCGGAGATACATGTTAGTTGAGGAAAATAATCCATCACTGCTCACTTGCTCAGCTTACTGAAAACTCCACAGGATCTAGGCTATGAGATATTACAAAACAACAAAGATTTTGGTCAGCTCTTTCAAATACTCATGAGCCAATATGCTAAAGTGGGCTGGAGCACCATCATGCATAAACCAATGTTGTTGCCGTAACTGAAAAGGAACATCTTCAAAAAGTAAAGGCAACTCATATTCTAGATAATTACTGTAAGATTGTTCGTTAAGGCGTTCTGGTAAAAAGCAATGGTCCAATCAAATAGTCACCTATGATACCGATCCAATGGTTGATAGAAAACTGTTCCTGAAAATGTGTCTCTGTAATGGCATGAGGATTTTCATAGGCCCAGTTATGATTATAATGGAAATTCAATATTGCATTTCTGGAAAAATGTGCTTCGTCTGTAAACATAATGATGAAATCAAAGTGAGGATTATCTGCAAGTCTTTGAAGATACCATCTACAAAATTACGAACGCGGTTCAAAATCTCATGGAAGAAGTGCCTGAACTCTTTGTACATGGTAAGGATACAACAAAGATTCTTTTAAAATTTTCCATACCATTTTATAGCAAATATTTAGTTCCCTACCAATTTTTCTCGTACTAGTTGCTGGATTCTCTTCGACGGCATGTAGGACAGCCTCCTCAACTACCGGAGTTCGAATTACTTTACATTACTCACATTATTAACTTTTGCATTCGTAACTCGGAATTTCCTGAAGTATGGAAACAGGCTTCAGTGACACCACTTCCTAAGGTCTCGTCGCCAAAGGAATTTAAGGACCTCCGGCCTATCAGTGTTCTGCCTTGTATGGCGAAAGTTTTGGAGAAGGTGGTAAACGCTCAACTGACTAAACATATTGAAAGTAATAATATCCTGCCCCAAACACAATCGGGATTCCGCGAACATCATAGCTGCGCTACAGCATTGCTTAATGTTAGTGACGATGTTTTTCAGGCTATTGACAATAGTAAAATAACCGTTTTGGCATTGTTGGACTTCTCCAAGGCTTTCGACACTATAAATCATCCCTTATTGTTAGCTATTCTGCACCATGTGGGACTGTCTGATGAGGCAGTTGGATTTTTTACCAATTTCTTGTCAAATAGATCTCAATCAGTGCGTGTCGGAGGTATGATATCAAATCCTCTCATAATTAAAAATGGGGTGCCACAGGGCTCGACTCTGTCTCCCCTTTTATATGCTATCTATACATCATCTCTCCCAAACTCATTAAAACAATGTTCAGTTCAATACTATGCTGACGACACGCAGGTATATAAATCATTTAGTAGAACCAATACTGTTGAAAGCTGTAAAATAATAAGTTCTGAACTAAACTCCCTAAATAAATTGTCTTTACAACACTCCCTTACATTAAACCCTAAGAAGTGCTGTGTAATGGTTTTTGGGCGCAAGGCCGACTTGGACTCAGTTAAAAGTGAAATTAAAATTCAGATTGATGACATTATTTTGCCAGTGAAGGAGAATGTGCGTAACTTGGGAGTGATTTTTGACAGTTCTCTAAGATTTAGTGCGCATGTGTCAGGTTGTATACAAAAAGCTTTCATTAGATTAAAATTCTTATACCATATGCGGCACTTCCTATCTCAAAAGGTTAAATCACTTTTGTGCGATTCCCTCGTGCTCTCATTATTTAACCATGGCGACGTTGTCTACGGAAATTGTCTCACTGTAGTCGATAAACGACGAATACAACTTGTTCAGAATTCTTGTTTGAGACTTATTCATGGAGTAAGGAAATATGAACATATCTCCCACAAGCTGGACGAGTCGCACTGGTTGAGTATGGCGGAGAGGAGGGAGCTGCATCAAGCATGCTTTTATCATAAAATTATATCTTTGAAATGTCCTGCATACTTGTATAACCGTATTGTTTTTCGAACTGACGTACATACTTTAAATACCAGATTTAAAGGCAGAATAACGCCCCCGCATCACCACACTGCAATCTTTGAGCGAAGCTTTTCACACAATATTGCTAAGTTCTATAACTCGTTGCCAGATAACTTAAAAATACTTCCGCTCTCTTCCTTTAGGCTGAATTATATTAAACATATATTGAATAGACATTTATGATGAACATACACCCACTGCATCGTGATTGTCACGTTAAATTAAATAAAAAGTTAATTACCAATACACCGCTAGGTTAGGTTAAGATATTTAAGATTAGCTATAGGTTAAGTAGATCAGGGAGGTATTTTAGGATGCCTCATCTGGACTTCGCCTATTTCAGAATAACATAATATGTCTCCCTTCTTTTTGTACTTTTGTAACAGAAAATTTAATATTCTGAAATAAAGACATTTATTATTATTATTATTATTGTACGAGGTCTTCCCCCGGAGGTATTACGTTTGAAACTGCCAGATTCAGTCAGACGACGATGAATGTTTATGAATGTTTTTCTTCCTGGAAGGACATGATCAGGATACCTTTCTTGATACAGTCGCCGGGCCTCTGCGGAATTACCATTGGCAAGACAATAAAGGAAATACATTTGTGTCATCTCCAAATTAGAATAATATATCGCATTGACTTTTGTGAGTACTGAGTGGACAAAGTTAATAATAATGGCAATATTCTCTTTAACGATAAAAGTACCTTTTGTGTAAACGTAAACAATTTTAAACTTGTACTTGTTTAAGAAAGTATAGGTACTTTACCTCATAAATGTAAATACGCGTGCATGGCCCATGAAAAAACGTGATAAGTACCTATAACATAATTATAAAGGAATGTTGACAACAAAAATGTGGAGGTTGGGAATCCCGTAAAAATGCATAGATTGCTATCAAATGAAAATACGTTCTTAATGACTTACCATTTAATGAAGCACACAATATCCGGCACTAAAGGAAAACCCAATGAATCTGAAACAAGAGAAAAGAAGGAGGTAATTTAAAAAATATTAAAACTCGTTTAAAAATAGATACGAATAAATTATAATATTATGGCAGAAAAATTTTCCAAACGGACGGGTACTACCTTCATTATTTTCGAATTGAGACCGATGAAGGCACGGAACTTTATATAAAATTATGTCTTACCTATGAAATTTTATTAAACCTATTTATTTTGTATCAATATCATAACTCCTCTTCAGTAGGGGCATACCTAATTATAATAAAACTCGGGGGTGTCCGTCAGCCTTCTTTATTGATAACATAGTGTACGCGATTTGGTCTCAATAGACCATCATCATGGGGTTAGAAACAACATGAATCAACTGGGATAATTAAGGTGACACAAATTAAAATATCAGTCGAGACCAAACACATTTAAAACTTATATTAGGACGTATTATATACACAAGATAACCGTAGAGGGGGTAACTCCTCTTGATAATTTGCCCTATCATCAGTTAATAATGTTTGTTTTCAATTCTGTAATACGTATAAAAAAGTTGTGTTTGATCTGACCTGATATTTTAATTTCTGTCGCCTTGACTGTCCCAGTTGCATCATTTAGTTCTGCTAACCCTGATGATGGTCAATTGAGACCGAAACGCGTTGACTATTGCATTAATAAAGAAAGCAGAAGGACACCCCTGATTTTTATTATAGTTATTTATTTTGTATATATTGAATATGTTATCGAGCGTAACAATTACAATTATTGAATTCAACAATTAAAAGCAAAATGATAGGGGAGCAAACTTGACGCCCCCGTTACGTTAATTAGGTACAATTTCGTCTAAATTCTCATGGCATAAAAGTACCTGTACCTGTATCATTTTGAAGGTGAATAAATAATCTATTTTTTTTTTATCGGAAGTAAGAAGATATAAATAGAAATGATATAATAATTATAATTATAATATTAAAATTACAAGTCGCTGTAGTATAACTACTGTAATTCGGACACCTATCGACTTGTTTTCTTGCTTGCTAGCATACTTTGAAATAATTTTTTTCTTACCTAAATTGATTCGTTTTGATCATTTTCTGAAAAAAATTTTTTATGGATTTTCTCACACATTTCTTTTTCAATATATCCAGATCGGGTTAAATAATTTTCCCTTTTCATCCCAAACCAGGGGGCCCCGGAGCATTTTACTTTAAAAAATTTTGATCATCAAAGGCGACGTTGTCAAGATATGAATTTTTTAATGGATTTTTGGCTAAAAACGATTTTACATAAAAATCGTTGGATTTTAACTATCTTCACAAATTCTTTTACTAAAATTTAGGAAAGAACAGTTAAAACACGTAAAATCACCTAACGTACTACATACAGAGTGTTTAACATGTTGGTCCAAACTTAATGAATTTAAAACCAAGTTTTCGTTTTCTTTTTTTTTACATTTTTTTCGAAAAGATATTTTAATTCCCTTTAATTTGATACCTTATTTCAAAAAGTTGTTGAAGGAAACATGATTTCAAAAAATTGTGTCTTAAAAGCAAGCGTAATTTCCTGATGCTTTAAATTTAATAACTAGTTGGCCATGCATTTCTATCAAATTCAACTTTTCTGCAAATGACAGACATAACAATTTTATCAATTATTTGACGTTTTACAGTGGCCTTGTCGACGTTTATTTTCAAAAATAATTTTAATTACACTCGAGTAGAATTAGTAAATATAATTTTCGCAATTGGAGAAGGAAAGTGATGGAAATTGTTTAATGGCATCATGTTTATATGCTCAGAAGTTTCCAGAAGCTTGATGTCCGGACGAAAGATCAGTGGTAGAGAATCCAGGAATAAGTGTCAGAAAAATTAGTTCTAATTTGGAAATAAAAAAATCTTCAGTGAATAATTGTTTAGTGGCAAACGAATTTTATCCCTATAAGGTTCAATTACATCAAGAATTAAGCGACAATGATTTTGAAAGAAGAGCATTATTTTGTCAATGGGCCCAAAATACCACTGCTGAAGATGAAGATTTTTTTAAATATGTCATGTTCGCCGACGAATTGACATTTCATAGAAATGGGTTCGTCAATAGACATAATTGTCATTTTTATGATACCCAAATTCCACATGCCCTGCTAGTACATAAGGAATTTTTGCAACATGACCTTGTTAGGCTGACTGATAATCTCCCGGAGTTCATAACGAACAGGATGTAGGTTTAGCTCGATGGGGCCCCCCTCACTACAGCAGATATATATTTGGGAACATTTAAATGCACAGTTTCCAGAGCGGTGGATAGGAAGGAATATTTGTTGAAAACCCAATAATATGAAATTTCTTTTTTACCTAATATTTTTATTATTTTAAGGTCCGATCAGTTGGCCAGCAAGGTCATCTGACCTAACGGCCATGGATTTCTTTTTGTGGGGCACCGTCAAGGTCGATGTTTACATTTACAGCACACCAGCAACAACAAGGGAGGACATGATGGAACGAATCCGACAATCATTTGGTAGAATTACCCCTTTAATGTTGAGAAATGTGAGGTACTCGTTCTTCAAACGAATTGACGATTGCATTTTGCAAAATGGTAGACACTTTGAACACTTAATGTGTTAATATGTATTCGTTTTAAATTGGTGAAAGATACTTTCAAATTTTCGATAGGTAATAATTTAAGTTTCTTCTGTAAAATTGTTCATAACTACTTAGATATGAATTACACCCTAATTTATTAAGTTCTCAATTTTTTTTGGAAGTAAATTTAAGAAAACAAACATTAAAATTGTCCATAATATTAAGGTTTTTTAAGACAATATTTTTTGAAATCATGTTTCCTTCAACAACTTTTTAAAATAAGGTATTAGATGTTGGTATCAAATTAAAGGAAATTAGAATATCTTTTAGAAACAAATATCAAATACAGGGTGTTTCATTAAAAAAAAAAACGAAAGCTTGGTTTTAAATTCATTAAGTTTGGACCAAAATGTTGAACACTCTGTAGTACTTAAACCAATTCTAATAACAGTTAGGTGATTTTACATGCTATAGCTTTTCTTTCCTAAATTTTAGTAAAAGAATTTGTAAAGATAGTTAAAATCCAACGATTTTTTGTTTTTAGCCAAAAATCCATTGAAAAATTTATATCTTGACAACGTCGCATTTGATAATCAAAATTTTTTAAAATAGAATAGAGGACTACTAAAGGCTTCAATATAATAAAAAAAATATATGGTGTTCCATATAAAAAAAGAGATGTTTGGCCCACCCTGGATTTTTGAGCCAATCTGTATATTTAAAATTATTTTTAAAAGGTGCGCGGCGTTAATGAGATATCGTCCACAGGCACACTAAATGGACACCCTGTATATTTTTCTCTTTTTTAAAAATTAATGAAGTTTCGGCAGAAAACTGAACCACCTCCGAGAGCTCATTTGCATAGATTATGTACAACAGTGGGCTAAGTATGGAGCCCTGAGAAACTCTCCACTTAACCAAAGGAAAAAGAACAAAACCAGACACCAGAAATATCCCTATATACTTTCCCATTACAATTGCGAAATAAAGTCAGCCTATTTATACTTGTTATATTGTTATTACTACTGATTGTACTTTTATAAAAATAACAGAAGTTAAAAACCTAATTTTTAGCAGAAAGTGGCCAGTCGGCTTACAACATGCCCATATCCCGGTTAATTTTATTATGTTACAATTTAACTTGTCCGGCTTCCTGATTTAGCAATAATTATACTGTCTCCGCGAGACGTCTCATAAATAATGTTCTTTGTTTTTCGCAGTTTCCGCTTTGTAACAATTTTTGAACCTTACGTTAAACATTTCGATCTAGGTACTTTGTTAAAATACTACGGAATGCACCTAAACAATTTTTTATAATTACTCTACATGGCATTTCTAGGCCATAAAACTATCTGGTTAGGATGTATATTTTTACATGTGGATATAACTACTGCTTATTGTTAACAACATTTATTATTTGATGCCTAAATCTGTGAAATGCAAAGTGTATATATACAGTGTGTATCAGCCAAATCAAATAAATTCGATAATAAATACATGGGGGTGTGTCCGATAAAACGCTCGGACACATCGATTGGTATTTCTAGTTGCGCATTTTCTCCAATAAAAACTTTTTATACAGGGTGTGTCATGTAACAGTGGCCAATACTAACTTTCTTATTTTAAATGCATATTATTTAATTTTTGGATTCTTCAGAAAATTTTAGACATATTTCATGTACAATATCCTATAACTATTTTCAACTATTTCGGAAATATTAAGTGTTTTCAGATTGATTGCAAAAATTAACAACACACTAAAAAACTAATAAGTAATACTGTTTATTTCTTGATAATGTAAAAAACAAAAAAATTGATGTTAAAATGTTTTTACTGATATAAAATAAAAAAAGGTATAAATAGTTTTGTTTACTTTTGTTTAAAATGCCTGACCTTAGCAAATTGTTGTCTGTCTGCATGACAAAATAATGTCTGCCAACTTTGACAAACTCATATCCTGATCCAGCAAACCCACAACTTCCAGCGAATATGATATGGTTTCAGCAGGATGAAGCACCGCCTCATTACCAAATCAATCTCCGGCAGTACCTCAACCGAGTATTTCCAAATCGGCGGATAGGGAGGCGTGGATCGATGGAATAGCCAGCACGATCCCCTGATCTGACGCCATTAGACTTCTTCTTGTGGGGTTATGTCAAAAATATTGTATACAAAACTGAACCCCTCGACTTAGCTGACTTAAGAAGACGAATAACGCTTGCGATTAGATCGGTCACGCCTGAGATGTTCAGTAACGCTAGAAGAAATTCCTATTTAAGATTAGGATGTTGCTAAGACGTTCGCGGCGAGCATTTTCAACATCTTCTACATTAATGTTTTTTTTTTTGTTTTTTACATTATCAAGAAATAAACAGTATTACTTATTATTTTTTAGTGTGTTGTTAATGTTTGCAATAAATCTGAAAACACTTAATATTTCCGAAACAGTTGAAGATAGGTATAGGATATTGTACATGAAATAACGAGTGATTATTAATTATTTTGCTCAAGGGCGGCTGTAACCCAGTGTAGCAGTAGCGCGTAGATTAAATCATAGGGCGAATTTACAAGAAAGCAGCGTTGTCACGTTGAAAACCTAAAATAATGTTTTTTGACGGTAATATGTAATATAAAATCCTGAGCTATCTTACTTTGAAAGCCTACTTTATATGGCCGCCTCCTACTTCTAGACACCTTCTGATGTTTCTTCTTACCCTCAGAGACACATTAACCAATACGTTTGGAGAATTATTAATTTCGGCATCTTTTTCTGAAATCCTTCGTTTAAGATCATTTATATCCTCAATTGGTGTTCGATAAATGGAGTTTTTTATAAAAGGCCACAAGAAGAAATCGCAGGGTGTTAAATCGCAGGAACGAGGTGGCCATATTTGTTGCGTATTTCGGCTTATAACTCTGTTTTCAAAAAATTCACTTAAAAAATTTAAATTTTCTCTGGTTACATGAGGTGTAGCGCCATCTTGTTGGAAGTAACCTTCCCGCAATTCATCATCGTGAAGCTCATTAATAAATGTTGTCAGAATTTCGATCCGATATCTCTCAGCTGTAATTGTGCCATCAAAGTAAATTGGGCCTACTATTCTTCTAGAACTAATTGCTGCCCACACACCAACTTTTTGAGGATGAAGAGGTCTTTCTACAAAAACATGCGGATTTTGCGTATTCCACATTCGCATATTTTGTGAATTAACATAGCCTGATAAATAAAAATAAGCCTCATCGGTAAAAAATGTTTTTTCAAAAGCACCACTATTTTCTTCTTGAAAATTGTTTAAAAACCATTCACAAATATTAAGTCTTTGGGGAACGTCATTGGGAAGGAGTTCATGAATAGCCGTAACACGATAAGGGTATAGATGCAGATCCTTTTTCAAAAGTGTTTGACATGTACTGTAGCATAAATCCGTTTGCTGAATTTGTTGAGATAAATGCCTAATAGAAGTTGAAGGATTATTTTCCATAATTTGTCGCGCTTCTTCAATAACCTCATTCGATCGTTTCGTTGGTCTTCCAGCCCCTTTTTCCCCTTTTTTATGTTGAACAGAACCAGTCTGACGAAATTTATCAATTAGGTATTGTGACCCAGTACGAAAATTATGAAAGGTCACCGCAACATCAGGAAACTCGGTTCGAAATTCATCAAAGCAGTCATGCATAGAGTAATTCCACACACCGCCTATTTTGTTTCCATTTCTAAAAAAACTTTCAACAATAAAAATTTTTTGTGCTTCACTAAACATTTTTACTGTAGAACTTTCAATCCGGCAACAAAGCTTCACCAAAACTTGATACGCTGAAAAATAAAAAAAAAATAAAAAATTAAATCATATTCTGCAAATAGCACTTTATAATAGTCAAAAGACGACTCCCCGGAGAAATATTAGTTAAAGCAATAGTAACCTACTTTCAAATAACTGCAAAAATTACAAAATTTCTCCAATTTTTAAACTTTACAAATACACAAATTCAAATAAGACGTAAATGTCATAAAACAATCATGTCATCTTATCTACGCAGTACGGCCATGATGCTTTTAAAATGCATGGCCTCCCTTGAGCAAAATAATTAAAAATCACTCGTTATGTCTAAAATTTTCTGAAGAATCCAAAAATTGAATAATATGCAGGGTGTTGCATTTAACATAAGAAAGTTACTATTAGCCACTGTTACATGACACACCCTGTATAAAAAGTTTTAATTGAAAAAAATGCGCAACTAGAAATACCAATCGACGTGTCCGAGTGTCTTTTCGGACACACCCCCCATGTATTTATTATCGAATTTATTCCATTTGGCTGATACACACTGTATAGGGTGGTTCTAAAATATGTGGAACGTTAACGTGTACAACATTTGATAAGCTCAAAATAGATCGATATAATAAACCAACTTACTTTATACAGTGTGATTTTGTAACTTGGAATAAATTTAGGTTAGTCCAGTATGGTTTTTCTTTTTACTTATCCATTATTTTATACCTTATACCTTGCGTTCTAAATCATTTTATACTTCGTGTGACACTGTGATTTTAAATTTGATCTTACTTGAGTCTTCCCAAAACATCTTCTGATATGTAATTAAGTTCCAACCTGTTACACCTTTATGAATGAGAGTTGCAGCACGTGGCTACATCTCGTGGCCAACCACACGTATCAACCCAACCAGGGCAGCGAGAATCCATATAGGTTCAAACGCTGGCAAGGCGGCCCTTTGCGGGCAAACTACGTTCGGTGTCGCTGGAAGCTAATGTATCGGTTCAGCCTACCGAAAGCATCTATATTGAAAAACACAAACCTAAAATAAGTTCGTGTATAGAGTTGTCCCTTATCCTTTCTGTCAGACCCAATCCTATCATCGTCAGACCCGGAACCTTGCTGAGTAGCCGTAAACGGCAAAACGCGTCCAAGGATTGGGTCTGACGGAAAGGATAAGGGACAACTCTATACACGAACTTATTTTAAGTTTGTGACGTTTGTGGTTTTCAAAATTCTGTTACACATTACACCTTGTTGATTTGTTTTGTGTTTTAGTATTATGTGCTTGTGCTTGCATTGTGGAAATTGCTTTTATATTTATGACTATTATTTTACATTTTATTCTTAACGTGCATAACAACACTTTATAAATTAGATCAACTTTGCTAAGTTTGTTGAAGAGAACCACAACATTCTTTCAACAATAAAGTATACTTGAATTTGAATTATTTATATATAAATGACTTAATTTAATAATTAATAATGTACTTATGTGCTGCATCTTCCTGTTCCTGTTTTACATAATTAACTACTTGGCTTGACTGGGCTTGTGCCATTTTTAATGTTGTATGTTCATGTTCTAATATACAGGGTTATGATAAAGAAACGGATCAGCCTTTTATATGGAAAACCGCCCACTGAATCAAAAATAGCTCGGACCCGTCAAATTTATTTTTTTGAAGTGCATTTTTTTTTTTAAGATGTTGTACAGGGTAGATCATAAAAGTGCTATATGTGTCAACTTTAATTTCTTTAATGAACATATTGTATATTTTTACTTTTTTATAGTCTACAATCAATTCTAGACATTTTTCATTAATCATGCCCTATACTTATCTTCAGCCGTTCACGAAATATTAACACTTTAATGCTGGTATGCACCATTGGTATGTTTCTCGACATAGCAACGTTCTGAACTTAAGTCACAATCTTTTGACTATGACAATTTCTTATTTAAGTTTGAGACGTCAAAAAATGACAGTGAATGTTAATCAAATGTGAATTTTGCTCTGTTGATATTTCATCAAAATGCGCCTCGCCGAAGATGAGCGCATTGAAATTTTGATTACGTTAATTATTGTGTGGAGATAAAAGTAGAAGTCATAGGGAAGTCCGTGATATGTTTAATAAAAAATACCCAAATCGCCCGCCTATTGGCCAATCAACAGTGTCTAGGGAGCAAGTAAGTGGAGAACTTCCCGTACTATTAAAGATAGTGTTAAAAGTGGTCGTCCTGGTATATCCGAGGAGAAAAAAATAAACATATTATTATCACTACAGGAAGATTCTCATAGCTCAAACACACAACTTGGACGGGACTACGATATTCACCAAACCACCGTATCTAAATTTTTACAAAAAGAGAAGTTTCATCCATACAAACCAGTATTTGTACAATAAGAGTTATTGGACGATGATCCTGATAGGCGAGACCAATTTTGTGAAATAATTACTGAGCTAACAGATAATAACGCAAGATTTGTCCAAAGAATTTGTTTTTCAGATGAAGCTACGTTTTGTTTAAATGGACAGGTTAATAGACAAAACTATAGATACTTTGATGAGAGTCTCACTGGAGAAAGGTATCTAAATTTCCCTCAAAATGATCTGGTTCCAGCTCTTGTCACTCTGTTTCCAGATGATAATGATCCTGATTTACCAAGTTTAACCTTATGGTTTTAACAGGATGGTGCTCCCCCGCATTATGCTGTTCATGTAAGGGAGTACTTAAATACAATTTTTTCGGGGCGGTAGATAGGTAGACGGGGGTCAATAGAGTGGCCACCCAGATCGCCTGATGTTAATCCACTGGACTTTTTTTTTATGGGGCTACGTCAAAAATTTAGTTTATAAATCTAAACCCATCTTGATAGATACACTGAAGGAGTCTATTCGACGAGTAATAAGAGAAATATCTCCACAAGTAGTACTAAATGTACAACAGGAATTTCTAGATCGATTGATCTACTGCAGAACAGTTGCTGGAGGACATTTTCAACATCTTATAAAATAGTTTATTTTCATTCCTTGTTGATTGTTTATTTTGTTTTAAAATTGTTAAAAAATTTAAAATTGTTAATATTTCGTAAACGGCTGTAGATAAGTATAGGGCATGATTAATGAAAACTGTCTAGAATTGATTGTAGAATATAAAAATGTAAAAATGTACAATATGTTTCATTAAAAAAATTAAAGTTGACACATGTAGCACTTTTATGATCTACCCTGTACAATATCTTTCTTCAAAAAAAAAAACGCATTTCAAAAAAATAAATTTGACGGGTTGAGCGATTTTTGATTAAGTGGGCGGTTTTCCATATAAAAGGCTGATCCGTTCCTTTATCATAACCCTGTATATTTTAATTGTCTCATCCGTTTCATTTTGTAATTTTCCAATAATCATATTTTTGATTTACCTAGGTATTTACAAGATACTGTGATTTTAATTGTAATTTAATATTATTTGTATTGCTTTGTCAATAAGTCTTTGGATCTTCTGACAATAAAGCTTATTTAAATTTGAAAATGGGCATGTTAGAAGGAGAGATATTCATCGATAGAGTGCGTTCAATGAAAAGATCAAAGTAAATATATTATTAGGTATTCAAGAAACCCCTAATTATTCACACCAGGCAGGTAGCTACCGAACATGAAATAAGTCAATCGACAGTAGTAAAAATTCTTCATGCGCATAAATTTCATCCTTACAAAATGGCCATTCTCCAAGAATTGACAGAAGATGATCCTGATAGGAGACTTCACTTTTGCGAGCTAACGATAGACCTACTAGAGAGGAATAATCTAAACGCAGAAAACATTATTTTTCGGATGTAGATGAGAAAATCTCAATGAGGCAAGATATTTGAAATTCTTGCAGGCAGAACTAGTTCCGAATATGGGCTCTTCTGTTTCCTGATCCTGTCGACATCAAGTCCCGAATAGAAACATCTGGTTGCAACAAGTTGGTGCGCCTTCCAATTTTGCAAGAGCTATCCATGAATATCTGGATGCAGAATTTCCATGCAGAGGGATTGGTAGAAGGGGACCCATTGAATGGCCACACCACACCTAACTCCCTTGGACTACTTTTTATGGGGGTAATTGAAAGCAAAATATTTAAGATAAAACCGGCAAATGTTGAGGAGTTGAAAGCACGAATAAGACATAAGCGTAGGTTAATTTCTCCCGAAGTTATTAGAAATGTTCAAAACGATTTTTTCTTCCGTTTAGGATATTGCCAAATAATGAATGGATGACATTTTGAGCATTTATTACCCAAGAAATTTTAAAAACGAACACAAGTATCATATCTTATAAATGACAAGGAATACAAATTTGAAATAAAAGTTACATACTCCCAATGTGTAGCCTACCTATGCAATCAATACCAAAAACAGTTTTATTTTTAACGGGTTAATCATAAAAACCATGATTCCTCAACTGTTCGAGGTCAGGAAAACTTCCGTACGGTAATAGAACTATTTCTAAATCATTGAACAATAGTTTATACCTTTTAATACTGTATTTATTATGGATACTACGAAATAACAAAAAAAATTTAATGATATAGGAAATCGTAAATAATTTACAGTAATACTGGTAATGCTATTAACAAAAGCTTAACACCTAGAAGAAATTGACTGTATAGAGTGTCAGTAGTGAGAAACGGACAGTTCTGGCTCAGGTGGTGCTGGTGGTGCTGGTGGTGCAACTAACCCAGGTGGTGCGGTGGTGCGTTTTACGATCTAACCCAAGTGGTGCGGTGGTGCGTTTTATGATCTAACCCGGGTGGTTCGGTGGTGCGTTTTATGATCTAACCCGGGTGGTTCGGTGGTGCGTTTTATGACCTAACCCGGGTGGTTCGGTGGTGCTGTTTTACGAGACCAGTGATGCTGGTGGTGCTGTTTTACGAGATCAGTGGTGCTGGTGGTGCTGTTTTATGATCTAACCCGGGCGGTTCGGTGGTGCGTTTTATGACCTAACCCGGGTGGTTCGGTGGTGCTGTTTTACGAGACCAGTGTTGCTGGTGGTGCTGTTTTACGAGATCAGTGGTGCTGGTGGTGCTGTTTTATGATCTAACCCGGGCGGTTCGGTGGTGCGTTTTATGACCTAACCCGGGTGGTTCGGTGGTGCTGTTTTACGAGACCAGTGGTGCTGGTGGTGCTGTTTTACGAGACCAGTGGTGCTGGTGGTGCTGTTTTACGAGACCAGTGGTGCTGGTGGTGCGTTTTATGATCTAACCCAAGTGGTTCGGTGGTGCGTTTTATGATCTAACCCGGATGGTTCGGTGGTGCTGTTTATGAGCTAACCCGGGTGCTTTCGTGAGGCGGCTCTGTCAATATCTCTCTACTGTGTTAATTTATGCGGGTAATAAAACCGACAAGGGTCGGATCGGCCTGCATGCTTATAGAGGTAAAAAACCGCTTTAGAATGTTTTTGGTATATCTTTTTTAGATAATTTTGGGGGAAATAATTTGCCTGAGATGCCAATTAAAAAAAGCCTACATTTAATTGTATTTTAGATTCTTGAATTTTGTACATGGATTAAAAATCTACTATTTCTTGAAATTGTATACATTATGTTAGATAATTAAGGAATAAAAAAGATGAAAATAGCAATTATAATTAGAAAAAAAATATTTTAATGTTATTAAGACTTTGTAAATATCTGTAAAAACTGTTCTAAATCCTGTCATTTCTGAAACTTGTATACTGAGTGTTTAGAATTTAGTAAAAAATTAAAAAAATGTTTTAACGTTATTAAGCCCTGTGAAACTTTGTAAAAATGACTAAAACTGTACAGAATTGTATTATTTTCTGAAAATGATATACTGAGTGTTTAGAATTTAGTAAAAATTAAAAAAAATGATTTAAATTTGTTAAATCATGTGAAATCTTGTATAAAATGACTAGAACCGTTCTTAATCATGTCATTTCTGAAAATTGTATACTGAGTGTTTAGAATTTAGTAAAAAATTAAAAAAAAATGTTTTAACGTTATTAAGCTCTGTGAAACTTTGTAAAAAATGACTAAAACAGTCGCAAATCGTCCTATTTTCTTAAAAGTGTATACTGAGTGTTTAGAATTTAGTAAAAATTAAAAAAAATGTTTTAAATTTGTTAAATCATGTGAAATCTTGTATAAAATGACTAGAACCGTTCTTAATCATGGCATTTCTGAAAATTGTATACTGAGTGTTTAGAATTTAGTAAAAAATTAAAAAAAATGTTTTAACGTTATTAAGCCCTGTGAAACTTTGTAAAAAATGACTAAAACAGTCGCAAATCGTCCTATTTTCTTAAAAGTGTATACTGAGTGTTTAGAATTTAGTAAAAATTAAAAAAAATGTTTTAAATTTGTTAAATCATGCGAAATCTTGTATAAAATGACTAGAACCGTTCTTAATCATGTCATTTCTGAAAATTGTATACTGAGTGTTTAGAATTTAGTAAAAAATTAAAAAAAAATGTTTTAACGTTATTAAGCTCTGTGAAACTTTGTAAAAAATGACTAAAACAGTCGCAAATCGTCCTATTTTCTTAAAAGTGTATACTGAGTGTTTAGAATTTAGTAAAAATTAAAAAAAATGTTTTAAATTTGTTAAATCATGTGAAATCTTGTATAAAATGACTAGAACCGTTCTTAATCATGGCATTTCTGAAAATTGTATACTGAGTGTTTAGAATTTAGTAAAAAATTAAAAAAAATGTTTTAACGTTATTAAGCCCTGTGAAACTTTGTAAAAAATGACTAAAACAGTCGCAAATCGTCCTATTTTCTTAAAAGTGTATACTGAGTGTTTAGAATTTAGTAAAAATTAAAAAAAATGTTTTAAATTTGTTAAATCATGCGAAATCTTGTATAAAATGACTAGAACCGTTCTTAATCATGGCATTTCTGAAAATTGTATACTGAGTGTTTAGAATTTAGTAAAAAATTAAAAAAAATGTTTTAACGTTATTAAGCCCTGTGAAACTTTGTAAAAAATGACTAAAACAGTCGCAAATCGTCCTATTTTCTTAAAAGTGTATACTGAGTGTTTAGAATTTAGTAAAAATTAAAAAAAATGTTTTAAATTTGTTAAATCATGCGAAATCTTGTATAAAATGACTAGAACCGTTCTTAATCATGGCATTTCTGAAAATTGTATACTGAGTGTTTAGAATTTAGTAAAAAATTAAAAAAAATGTTTTAACGTTATTAAGCCCTGTGAAACTTTGTAAAAAATGACTAAAACAGTCGCAAATCGTCATATTTTCTTAAAAGTGTATACTGAGTGTTTAGAATTTAATAAAAATTAAAAAAAATGTTTTAAATTTGTTAAATCATGTGAAATCTTGTATAAAATGACTAGAACCGTTCTTAATCATGACATTTCTGAAAATTGTATACTGAGTGTTAAGTATTTTAGTTGAAAATAAGATCATAAATCATCTATACAAAACAAGCGCCCCTTATGGATTTGAACGAAAATCATAGATTCGACTATTTTCATGAAAAATAAATCTAAGTACGGAATAATGCAGGAAGATTATCTATTTTCTTGGTTTAGAAAGTGATGTAGTTAAGATTTATAACTTAGGAATAAATAAATTATTATTAATCTTTTCGAGCTATTTCTCTTGCATATTTAATTTCTTTGATAGTAAGAACTAATCTTTTTATTTTACAAAGTAAAAAAAAAAGCTAAAGCTCGGCGTTGTCAGTCAGGTATAAGAACTGATTTAACACGATGGTTTTTGTACAAACGTTCACATACAATTGTATGCTTTTTAACCGATTGTGTCGGAAAAAATGACGATTTATAGATTAGATATTTAGACGAAGAGCTAACCTTCTCAATAAAGTATTGATTATTGCCCTGCTAGCTAGACAACACTTTTTATGTTAGTCAAAAAAAAATTTTTTTTTTCGGACGCTATTACAGATTTCATCGTTAACTAACAAACATTAAGACCAAAAAATTAGCGTGCAAGATGAAATGTATAGGTTCACTTCATTTCTACATTATTTTACAACTCTCAATCGCATTAAAAACAAGATCGAATAAAAAATAACTTATGACATATGGACGAAAAATGTTTTTCAGGCTATTTAGGTTAGCGACCGCATTACGTCTGAAATACTACATTTTTCGAGCTTATAACATAATTTACTATTTTAACGTTAAAATAGGGGAAATGATGTATCGAAGTGGGTACTTTTTTTTGTCGGTCACGAGATTATAGTTTCTTTTAAAATGAGCTCTAATATTTACAACACAAATTATCCTTTAAGCCACATTAGTTTAAAACTCGTCTGTCGCTTTCCCTCTATTGTGAGTTTGATTAAAGTATAGCGTAGTATATATTTAGATGAATTTCGTAAATGTTGAATACTTTCAAAACTGAAAAAGCCGCCCTTTGCAATAAATATCTCCGTAGAGTTAGGTACCCTGCAGATTAAGGGTATTTCAGCGGATAATCATATACAAATTCAAATACCTCATTTGTTTCGGAGCAGTAACCATCAACTTTTACACCATTTAAAACAGCTTCTTTACCATTAGCAGCATGTAAGATGTTGATTTTTCTGTGATTCTCGGTCCAAAGTAACCAATCTATGGCAATTTTGCTCTGCCTGTTTCTCCATCGGTAACCATTTTTTGGTATGATTCCTATAGTATTAAGCTTCAAAAAATTTCTTCTAAAAATTGTATTGCATGCTGAAGCAATAGTTGTAGCTTCAGTAAATGGACATACATTGCTAGTTTGTATAAGTTGTTCTCTAAACTTTAAACATGATTGCGCAAGGATTTCGACATCCGATACGCAGTAGTCTACCAGATCTCTTTGCATATCGAAACCATCATTTTCATGTTCTACAAACCATTTAAGAAATTTGGCTCTGTCTTCTTCTTTCATACTATCTGAGGAGTAATATTCAATTGATGGTAGAGGTCCTATATAGTTTTCATTTGCCTTTGTATTAAATAGGTGCGGGAAGTAGCCTTTTTTAAAAATATCCTCAAGTCCAAATGCCTTTGGTAGTTTGACTTAAGGCATAGGGAAATAGTTAAGTGAGTCGATAAATTTTACATTTTCAAGTTGCATCGTAATTATTTTGATACCTCTCATGATTAACTCAGGTGTAAAATCTGTCTTTGTCATAATGTAGTTTAATATAAACTGGTGATCAAAAGCCTGACCATTATGGGCTATTACAATAATTTCATTAAAGTTTTTCCTCATTTGTAACAAATGGTTAGTAAATGTTCCCGCTGGGTCTATACCTCTGACTTTTTGTAACTTTAGACCACATTTTTTTACAAGTATCTGCTTCAGAATCCATGCACTAATCGCAGTATTGTTTGAAAACACAGAGATTGACTTGATGTAAAAACGCTGAATTTTCCAATAGTTTGTCTTGGCTCGTCTCTAAATCGTAGAATACAAAAAAGATCATCTTTAATCTTAGGTTTTCCCTTATCAGGCCGAATATAACATAGATGATCCTCGGATGCATGTTTATTACAAATTTTACAATAAATTTCACCACATGCATGTGCTCTTTTGGCTTTAATGGTTTTTAAACAAATAGAACATAGTTTAATTTGTTTGCATACTGTAAATTTGCCTGACGAATAATCCTTTTTATGATTTTCGTAACAGTTTTGACTTCTAAAAAATCATAGACAGTCCTGGCATTTAATTTTTATTGCTATTTCACAAGCAGAGGCTTGCTGTCATGCCTGACAACTTCCACCACATCGGTGCTCATTTTTGTGATCACATGGGATGTAACACTTTTCACAAAAATAGTTAGAACAAAAAGCTGCTGTCAGCGATGTAATTACATTAAAAATGGCTTTTGTAATGTAATAAGTTCAGCCGTTTATTGCTTTCAGTTGAACCTTCAAATATAATATTTCGTCCTTTTGATCCATAGCTATAAACAACTAATTTATATTCTTTTAGATGATTTTGAAATTGTATTAACTCGGGAATTCCACCTCCTGCCTCAGGAATGCTAATTTTAGCTCTCTCCAACAATGATCTTGTTCTTTCGGTTTGAATTTTACTAATATCTCTTCTAACCTTACTGAATTCGGGATCTCTTTTATTATGGGCAATGGCGACTACCAAAGCACGTGGTAAACACAGGTTATCGGTATTTTTAATACTTATAATACCTCGTCGCTTGTCGCATTCCTCGTGAAAGCTGTTATAATTTTTCCTCTTTCCCCACCAACAGGTAATCTAACAGTTGTCACACTAAGACAAAATGATTCTGTATTAAGACCTGCTGAGTTTGACTGATAAATGCCACTTATAACACTCCAAACATCTTAAAAGGTTATGTCTTTAGCTGCTTTGAAGCGAATCCAACCTTCTCCTCGGTTGAAGTCTTTAGAGCAAAAACTAAAAGCCACACGTTCTAAGGGTTGTAGGCCTTCTGTAGCGTTTTGAATAATTTGATTAATTCCTTTTTCCACCCAACCAACTGGTTCAACTCCCTGTGGAACAGGTTTTAACTTAAACTCTAGAGTGCGTCCTGTAAGGTTAAATTCTCGTAACTTTTTAACAACGTCTTTAACAATAATAAACTTCTCCATCTTTCTTTTTTTTTTTTTGTTGCTTTATAGTCTACTATCTACCTACATAAAAAAAAAAAAAAAAACAAGTATATTTTCATATTTTTATCGGTCTTAAGTTCGATTTCAAAAGCACACTCCCACTTTTTGATAATTTCACAGTCTAAGCACATAGATCTTATATTTTTTATTTACGATCAGTTCATCTTTATTCGCCAATCGTCTCAAACGAGTCTGCTTTTGAAAGTAATATAGCCTTAGTATTCAGAAAATATTAATGATATCGGAGTCTAAAACATCCTTAACACTAAAAAATCATTGTGTTTCCTAACAAAACCCATCATCTTGTCTATTTAGCTTGCTTTCCTATTGTTTAGCAGGTTAAATAAAATTATTATTTCCCTCTTTTTGTCTATACTGAATCGTTAGGGGAATACGATTCTAGTCCTATAAGAGAGACAGTTAAAATTTATGTAAGCAATCAGAAATCCTACACTATGAGCTACTTAGTTAAAATTTCATATTTCCTTCCTGGATCAGCTAAAATTTGTGTTGTGTCGGTCAAAATTTATAAAATACGAAAAAAATGCTAGATACATTTTTATCATGACTTTCTATCTAATACCATCTTATTTCAAGGTATAATTCGGTTGTCAAAATGAGAATCTAAAAAATCCTCGTGTTTCCTCACAAAACCCATCATCTTGCCTATTTAGCTTGCTTTTCTATTGTTTAGCAGGTTAAATAAAATTATTATTTCGCTCTTTTTGTCTGTACTGAATCGTTAGGGGGATACGTTTCTAGTTCTATAAGAGAGACAGTTAAAATTTATGTAAGCAATCAGAAATCCTACACTATGAGCTACTTAGTTAAAATTTCATATTTCCTTCCTGGGTCAGGCAAAATTTGTGATGTGTCGATCAAAATTTATAAAAATACGAAAAAAATGCTGGATGCATTTTTAGCGTGACTTTCTATTTAATACCATCTTATTTCAAGGTATAATTCGGTTGTCAAAATGAGAATAAAATAATTTTCCCATGGTTTATATCATCTTAAAAAAGTCAAAAGGTTATATTCTGTAGAGGGTCAGATACATTCAAATTTAAAAATTTTCTCCAAGAAGAATTTTAAGATAGTATTATAGTAAATAAAAATTCTATACCTCCAATATTTCTTGGAAACATATCGTGTTCTAGCGACATAACCCAAAAGTACCTCTATTCAGAAACGCATCGTACTTTTCTTGTCAAACTTGACTTTGTTGTAATGTTGTATGCAGAGCACTTTGAAAACAAAAATTAGATTAGAAACCGCCGCCTCTTAAGGTATACTTTTTTAGGTCTTACATAGGGTACACTGGTATACAGAACAAATGTCATCTTTAATTGTCTCATTGCCCCATCCATTACATTATTATAATCTTAAAGCACCTGTTACCAGCATTATCTGTTTTTATGGTTTTCATAAAACATAGCGATTACCGATGAAAATTAAACGAAAACTTAATAAATAACTTTTTTTTCAACTGAAATAGACTGATTTTCGATGGAAAAATGTTACTTATAACTAAAAATGAATATAAGACATATACGCAATGATATTTAGAATAAATCAATCTTTTCTAAAATTACTATGAAATATTCACAAAATCGTTTCGTTATAACCAAAGTAGCAAGGCTTGCAGATTTCGTATAGAGTTCAAACGCGATACTGAGATAATCTTTTTTTTTTTATATTTTTGTAGGATAATGCACCACTACGTTGTAAGTACTTGAGAGAGGACTTTCTTGAAAAATCCTCAAATTTCTCTGCAATTTTGTTCCTTCTAGAGTTAAATTCACACAGAAAACCCCGTATTCTTATCTTTCAGGTTGGTATATTAAAAAGGGCTTATTAGTATGGTTTAGAAAACAAGCAATATTAATTAACGGATGTTTTTTCGTCGTATGAAGAGTTGAAAAATTTTTTTTTCCACTCCAATGGTTGCGATGCAGAGAGTCGGGTTTCATCATAATCTTTCAGGGTAGCTCAGGTTTGATTGCATGTAGAGAGTCGGGTTTCATCATAATCTTTCAGGGTAGCTCAGGTTTGATTGCATGTACTAAGGTTAGTGCTCCTTGCAATCGGTTTCAGGTTTGACGCGCCCCCCTCAGGTTTGTTCAGGTTTCTCAAACACTTGAGAAACCTGAACAAACCTGAGGGGGGCGCGTCAAACCTGAAACCGATTGCAAGGAGCACTAACCTTAGTACATGCAATCAAACCTGAGCTACCCTGAAAGATTATGATGAAACCCGACTCTCTACATGCAATCAAACCTGAGCTACCCTGAAAGATTATGATGAAACCCGACTCTCTGCATCGCAACCATTGGAGTGGAAAAAAAAATTTTTCAACTCTTCATACGACGAAAAAACATCCGTTAATTAATATTGCTTGTTTTCTAAACCATACTAATAAGCCCTTTTTAATATACCAACCTGAAAGATAAGAATACGGGGTTTTCTGTGTGAATTTAACTCTAGAAGGAACAAAATTGCAGAGAAATTTGAGGATTTTTCAAGAAAGTCCTCTCTCAAGTACTTACAACGTAGTGGTGCATTATCCTACAAAAATATAAAAAAAAAAAGATTATCTCAGTATCGCGTTTGAACTCTATACGAAATCTGCAAGCCTTGCTACTTTGGTTATAACGAAACGATTTTGTGAATATTTCATAGTAATTTTAGAAAAGATTGATTTATTCTAAATATCATTGCGTATATGTCTTATATTCATTTTTAGTTATAAGTAACATTTTTCCATCGAAAATCAGTCTATTTCAGTTGAAAAAAAAGTTATTTATTAAGTTTTCGTTTAATTTTCATCGGTAATCGCTATGTTTTATGAAAACCATAAAAACAGATAATGCTGGTAACAGGTGCTTTAAGATTATAATAATGTAATGGATGGGGCAATGAGACAATTAAAGATGACATTTGTTCTGTATACCAGTGTACCCTATGTAAGACCTAAAAAAGTATACCTTAAGAGGCGGCGGTTTCTAATCTAATTTTTGTTTTCAAAGTGCTCTGCATACAACATTACAACAAAGTCAAGTTTGACAAGAAAAGTACGATGCGTTTCTGAATAGAGGTACTTTTGGGTTATGTCGCTAGAACACGATATGTTTCCAAGAAATATTGGAGGTATAGAATTTTTATTTACTATAATACTATCTTAAAATTCTTCTTGGAGAAAATTTTTAAATTTGAATGTATCTGACCCTCTACAGAATATAACCTTTTGACTTTTTTAAGATGATATAAACCATGGGAAAATTATTTTATTCTCATTTTGACAACCGAATTATACCTTGAAATAAGATGGTATTAAATAGAAAGTCACGCTAAAAATGCATCCAGCATTTTTTTCGTATTTTTATAAATTTTGATCGACACATCACAAATTTTGCCTGACCCAGGAAGGAAATATGAAATTTTAACTAAGTAGCTCATAGTGTAGGATTTCTGATTGCTTACATAAATTTTAACTGTCTCTCTTATAGAACTAGAAACGTATCCCCCTAACGATTCAGTACAGACAAAAAAGAGCGAAATAATAATTTTATTTAACCTGCTAAACAATAGAAAAGCAAGCTAAATAGGCAAGATGATGGGTTTTGTGAGGAAACACGAGGATTTTTTAGATTCTCATTTTGACAACCGAATTATACCTTGAAATAAGATGGTATTAGATAGAAAGTCATGATAAAAATGTATCTAGCATTTTTTTCGTATTTTATAAATTTTGACCGACACAACACAAATTTTAGCTGATCCAGGAAGGAAATATGAAATTTTAACTAAGTAGCTCATAGTGTAGGATTTCTGATTGCTTACATAAATTTTAACTGTCTCTCTTATAGGACTAGAATCGTATTCCCCTAACGATTCAGTATAGACAAAAAGAGGGAAATAATAATTTTATTTAACCTGCTAAACAATAGGAAAGCAAGCTAAATAGACAAGATGATGGGTTTTGTTAGGAAACACAATGATTTTTTAGTGTTAAGGATGTTTTAGCCTCCGATATCATTAATATTTTCTGAATACTAAGGCTATATTACTTTCAAAAGCAGACTCGTTTGAGACGATTGGCGAATAAAGATGAACTGATCGTAAATAAAAAATATAAGATCTATGTGCTTAGACTGTGAAATTATCAAAAAGTGGGAGTGTGCTTTTGAAATCGAACTTAAGACCGATAAAAATATGAAAATATACTTGTTTTTTTTTTTTTTTTATGTAGGTAGATAGTAGACTATAAAGCAACAAAAAAAAAAAAAAGAAAGATGGAGAAGTTTATTATTGTTAAAGACGTTGTTAAAAAGTTACGAGAATTTAACCTTACAGGACGCACTCTAGAGTTTAAGTTAAAACCTGTTCCACAGGGAGTTGAACCAGTTGGTTGGGTGGAAAAAGGAATTAATCAAATTATTCAAAACGCTACAGAAGGCCTACAACCCTTAGAACGTGTGGCTTTTAGTTTTTGCTCTAAAGACTTCAACCGAGGAGAAGGTTGGATTCGCTTCAAAGCAGCTAAAGACATAACCTTTTAAGATGTTTGGAGTGTTATAAGTGGCATTTATCAGTCAAACTCAGCAGGTCTTAATACAGAATCATTTTGTCTTAGTGTGACAACTGTTAGATTACCTGTTGGTGGGGAAAGAGGAAAAATTATAACAGCTTTCACGAGGAATGCGACAAGCGACGAGGTATTATAAGTATTAAAAATACCGATAACCTGTGTTTACCACGTGCTTTGGTAGTCGCCATTGCCCATAATAAAAGAGATCCCGAATTCAGTAAGGTTAGAAGAGATATTAGTAAAATTCAAACCGAAAGAACAAGATCATTGTTGGAGAGAGCTAAAATTAGCATTCCTGAGGCAGGAGGTGGAATTCCCGAGTTAATACAATTTCAAAATCATCTAAAAGAATATAAATTAGTTGTTTATAGCTATGGATCAAAAGGACGAAATATTATATTTGAAGGTTCAACTGAAAGCAATAAACGGCTGAACTTATTACATTACAAAAGCCATTTTTAATGTAATTACATCGCTGACAGCAGCTTTTTGTTCTAACTATTTTTGTGAAAAGTGTTACATCCCATGTGATCACAAAAATGAGCACCGATGTGGTGGAAGTTGTCAGGCATGACAGCAAGCCTCTGCTTGTGAAATAGCAATAAAAATTAAATGCCAGGACTGTCTATGATTTTTTAGAAGTCAAAACTGTTACGAAAATCATAAAAAGGATTATTCGTCAGGCAAATTTACAGTATGCAAACAAATTAAACTATGTTCTATTTGTTTAAAAACCATTAAAGCCAAAAGAGCACATGCATGTGGTGAAATTTATTGTAAAATTTGTAATAAACATGCATCCGAGGATCATCTATGTTATATTCGGCCTGATAAGGGAAAACCTAAGATTAAAGATGATCTTTTTTGTATTCTACGATTTAGAGACGAGCCAAGACAAACTATTGGAAAATTCAGCGTTTTTACATCAAGTCAATCTCTGTGTTTTCAAACAATACTGCGATTAGTGCATGGATTCTGAAGCAGATACTTGTAAAAAAATGTGGTCTAAAGTTACAAAAAGTCAGAGGTATAGACCCAGCGGGAACATTTACTAACCATTTGTTACAAATGAGGAAAAACTTTAATGAAATTATTGTAATAGCCCATAATGGTCAGGCTTTTGATCACCAGTTTATATTAAACTACATTATGACAAAGACAGATTTTACACCTGAGTTAATCATGAGAGGTATCAAAATAATTACGATGCAACTTGAAAATGTAAAATTTATCGACTCACTTAACTATTTCCCTATGCCTTAAGTCAAACTACCAAAGGCATTTGGACTTGAGGATATTTTTAAAAAAGGCTACTTCCCGCACCTATTTAATACAAAGGCAAATGAAAACTATATAGGACCTCTACCATCAATTGAATATTACTCCTCAGATAGTATGAAAGAAGAAGACAGAGCCAAATTTCTTAAATGGTTTGTAGAACATGAAAATGATGGTTTCGATATGCAAAGAGATCTGGTAGACTACTGCGTATCGGATGTCGAAATCCTTGCGCAATCATGTTTAAAGTTTAGAGAACAACTTATACAAACTAGCAATGTATGTCCATTTACTGAAGCTACAACTATTGCTTCAGCATGCAATACAATTTTTAGAAGAAATTTTTTGAAGCTTAATACTATAGGAATCATACCAAAAAATGGTTACCGATGGAGAAACAGGCAGAGCAAAATTGCCATAGATTGGTTACTTTGGACCGAGAATCACAGAAAAATCAACATCTTACATGCTGCTAATGGTAAAGAAGCTGTTTTAAATGGTGTAAAAGTTGATGGTTACTGCTCCGAAACAAATGAGGTATTTGAATTTGTATATGATTATCCGCTGAAATACCCTTAATCTGCAGGGTACCTAACTCTACGGAGATATTTATTGCAAAGGGCGGCTTTTTCAGTTTTGAAAGTATTCAACATTTACGAAATTCATCTAAATATATACTACGCTATACTTTAATCAAACTCACAATAGAGGGAAAGCGACAGACGAGTTTTAAACTAATGTGGCTTAAAGGATAATTTGTGTTGTAAATATTAGAGCTCATTTTAAAAGAAACTATAATCTCGTGACCGACAAAAAAAAGTACCCACTTCGATACATCATTTCCCCTATTTTAACGTTAAAATAGTAAATTATGTTATAAGCTCGAAAAATGTAGTATTTCAGACGTAATGCGGTCGCTAACCTAAATAGCCTGAAAAACATTTTTCGTCCATATGTCATAAGTTATTTTTTATTCGATCTTGTTTTTAATGCGATTGAGAGTTGTAAAATAATGTAGAAATGAAGTGAACCTATACATTTCATCTTGCACGCTAATTTTTTGGTCTTAATGTTTGTTAGTTAACGATGAAATCTGTAATAGCGTCCGAAAAAAAAAATTTTTTTTTGACTAACATAAAAAGTGTTGTCTAGCTAGCAGGGCAATAATCAATACTTTATTGAGAAGGTTAGCTCTTCGTCTAAATATCTAATCTATAAATCGTCATTTTTTCCGACACAATCGGTTAAAAAGCATACAATTGTATGTGAACGTTTGTACAAAAACCATCGTGTTAAATCAGTTCTTATACCTGACTGACAACGCCGAGCTTTAGCTTTTTTTTTTACTTTGTAAAATAAAAAGATTAGTTCTTACTATCAAAGAAATTAAATATGCAAGAGAAATAGCTCGAAAAGATTAATAATAATTTATTTATTCCTAAGTTATAAATCTTAACTACATCACTTTCTAAACCAAGAAAATAGATAATCTTCCTGCATTATTCCGTACTTAGATTTATTTTTCATGAAAATAGTCGAATCTATGATTTTCGTTCAAATCCATAAGGGGCGCTTGTTTTGTATAGATGATTTATGATCTTATTTTCAACTAAAATACTTAACACTCAGTATACAATTTTCAGAAATGTCATGATTAAGAACGGTTCTAGTCATTTTATACAAGATTTCACATGATTTAACAAATTTAAAACATTTTTTTTAATTTTTATTAAATTCTAAACACTCAGTATACACTTTTAAGAAAATATGACGATTTGCGACTGTTTTAGTCATTTTTTACAAAGTTTCACAGGGCTTAATAACGTTAAAACATTTTTTTTAATTTTTTACTAAATTCTAAACACTCAGTATACAATTTTCAGAAATGCCATGATTAAGAACGGTTCTAGTCATTTTATACAAGATTTCGCATGATTTAACAAATTTAAAACATTTTTTTTAATTTTTACTAAATTCTAAACACTCAGTATACACTTTTAAGAAAATAGGACGATTTGCGACTGTTTTAGTCATTTTTTACAAAGTTTCACAGGGCTTAATAACGTTAAAACATTTTTTTTAATTTTTTACTAAATTCTAAACACTCAGTATACAATTTTCAGAAATGCCATGATTAAGAACGGTTCTAGTCATTTTATACAAGATTTCGCATGATTTAACAAATTTAAAACATTTTTTTTAATTTTTACTAAATTCTAAACACTCAGTATACACTTTTAAGAAAATAGGACGATTTGCGACTGTTTTAGTCATTTTTTACAAAGTTTCACAGGGCTTAATAACGTTAAAACATTTTTTTTAATTTTTTACTAAATTCTAAACACTCAGTATACAATTTTCAGAAATGCCATGATTAAGAACGGTTCTAGTCATTTTATACAAGATTTCACATGATTTAACAAATTTAAAACATTTTTTTTAATTTTTACTAAATTCTAAACACTCAGTATACACTTTTAAGAAAATAGGACGATTTGCGACTGTTTTAGTCATTTTTTACAAAGTTTCACAGAGCTTAATAACGTTAAAACATTTTTTTTTAATTTTTTACTAAATTCTAAACACTCAGTATACAATTTTCAGAAATGACATGATTAAGAACGGTTCTAGTCATTTTATACAAGATTTCGCATGATTTAACAAATTTAAAACATTTTTTTTAATTTTTACTAAATTCTAAACACTCAGTATACACTTTTAAGAAAATAGGACGATTTGCGACTGTTTTAGTCATTTTTTACAAAGTTTCACAGGGCTTAATAACGTTAAAACATTTTTTTTAATTTTTTACTAAATTCTAAACACTCAGTATACAATTTTCAGAAATGCCATGATTAAGAACGGTTCTAGTCATTTTATACAAGATTTCACATGATTTAACAAATTTAAAACATTTTTTTTAATTTTTACTAAATTCTAAACACTCAGTATACACTTTTAAGAAAATAGGACGATTTGCGACTGTTTTAGTCATTTTTTACAAAGTTTCACAGAGCTTAATAACGTTAAAACATTTTTTTTTAATTTTTTACTAAATTCTAAACACTCAGTATACAATTTTCAGAAATGACATGATTAAGAACGGTTCTAGTCATTTTATACAAGATTTCACATGATTTAACAAATTTAAATCATTTTTTTTAATTTTTACTAAATTCTAAACACTCAGTATATCATTTTCAGAAAATAATACAATTCTGTACAGTTTTAGTCATTTTTACAAAGTTTCACAGGGCTTAATAACGTTAAAACATTTTTTTAATTTTTTACTAAATTCTAAACACTCAGTATACAAGTTTCAGAAATGACAGGATTTAGAACAGTTTTTACAGATATTTACAAAGTCTTAATAACATTAAAATATTTTTTTTCTAATTATAATTGCTATTTTCATCTTTTTTATTCCTTAATTATCTAACATAATGTATACAATTTCAAGAAATAGTAGATTTTTAATCCATGTACAAAATTCAAGAATCTAAAATACAATTAAATGTAGGCTTTTTTTAATTGGCATCTCAGGCAAATTATTTCCCCCAAAATTATCTAAAAAAGATATACCAAAAACATTCTAAAGCGGTTTTTTACCTCTATAAGCATGCAGGCCGATCCGACCCTTGTCGGTTTTATTACCCGCATAAATTAACACAGTAGAGAGATATTGACAGAGCCGCCTCACGAAAGCACCCGGGTTAGCTCATAAACAGCACCACCGAACCATCCGGGTTAGATCATAAAACGCACCACCGAACCACTTGGGTTAGATCATAAAACGCACCACCAGCACCACTGGTCTCGTAAAACAGCACCACCAGCACCACTGGTCTCGTAAAACAGCACCACCAGCACCACTGGTCTCGTAAAACAGCACCACCGAACCACCCGGGTTAGGTCATAAAACGCACCACCGAACCGCCCGGGTTAGATCATAAAACAGCACCACCAGCACCACTGATCTCGTAAAACAGCACCACCAGCAACACTGGTCTCGTAAAACAGCACCACCGAACCACCCGGGTTAGGTCATAAAACGCACCACCGAACCGCCCGGGTTAGATCATAAAACAGCACCACCAGCACCACTGATCTCGTAAAACAGCACCACCAGCATCACTGGTCTCGTAAAACAGCACCACCGAACCACCCGGGTTAGGTCATAAAACGCACCACCGAACCACCCGGGTTAGATCATAAAACGCACCACCGAACCACCCGGGTTAGATCATAAAACGCACCACCGCACCACTTGGGTTAGATCGTAAAACGCACCACCGCACCACCTGGGTTAGTTGCACCACCAGCACCACCAGCACCACCTGAGCCAGAACTGTCCGTTTCTCACTACTAGTGTCTCAGAAATTTATTTGATAAATTTAGGGGTGGATTCTGCAGTCATAATTATACAATACAATCACTACCACAATATCTTTTATCTGGCATGACTTATGGAGACACAGGTTTTTTTAAGATGACTATCCCATTTGTTTACAGCTTATTTTTCTTCTTAAAAATGTTCGGAAAAACTCTAAAGAACAAATTTATTATCGTTCTTATACCTTTAAAAATAGGCTGGACATATATTATATTATATATATTTTAAATGCTTTTCTAACACACTCTGTATTGAACAAGTTTAGTGGAACGAAAGGGGGACAAGTATTTTGGATAAACTCGATTATAACTTTAAAGCTGCTAAACTATAAATAATTGGATTGGTTTTGCAATTAAGATATGACATTGACTGGGCATACCTTTTGTTAAAAATATGCATTTTTGTCTCTAATTGCAATGTATGAAAGAAAGTGGTAATGTCGTAAATTCCCTTCTTCTTCCGCATAAAAACTACCCAAGATCATTTCTGTATTAAATAAAATCTGGACCAATAAATCCATCACACTATTATTTTATGAATATATTAGTACGACAAGAATCAGCAGAAAGACAGTTGGTTAAAGGGGTCAGACGCAAAAGGGTTTAAGAGCAAAATTTGAAAAGTGGAGAAATTAGAGCTCAAAGTTTTTTGCATTTTGTAAAATTTAAGTAAAATATAATTTGAAGCTGCTTTCTAAAAGTGATTACATGTAGAGGAGTGTTTTATTGTATTTTAGCAAAATACTGTCTAGCCCCATATTTCTTGAAAAAAATGCGCTTGAATTGCAAAAAAAAATCACTTAAATAAATAGTTTATTAAAAATACTTAAAACAAAATTAAAACTAAATCCATAAAAGAAAAACTTAAAATATGCAATCACAACAACTAATCATATTGTTTTCATATGGCATCGATTTATAGTACGTATGGTAGATAGGAGACATAAAATGGTGGTTAAGATTTTCCCACACTGAGAGAATTTTCTAATAACCACTAATAGAAATTGCATAGCCTTTACTCAGATTTCTGCATAAAATAGGCTCCAATACAAGTGTCTAATAGTGGTTATAAGTTCTGTCTAATAGAAACCATCTAATAGCTACTATCAGATTTTCTAATAGATTTTTTTATATTGTTTTTTATTAATCAGTATACATTTGTCTAATAAAGGCTATTAGATTTCCGAATAGGGTATTAAGAATAACAAATAGCCAATATAAAAGTGTTTTGTTGCCTTTATGCAGACTTCTAATAACGGCTATATTGTAAACAACTAGCCATAACACAAGTGTCCCAATACCTTTATACAGATTTCCAATAGGGGCTATACAATATTTTTATTGTGAGTATTCATAAAAAGAATAACCACCATACAAGTTTCTTATAGTCTTTATTAATATTCTGTATTGCTCTTATTAATGTACTTTATTGTCCTTATTTGCTTTTCTAATTGCCCTTATTAATGCACTTTATAGTCCCTGTTTGCTTTTCTTATTGCCCTTATTTGCTTTTTTCATTGCCTTAATACTTTATTGTCGTTGTTTAAGGTAAAAAAAAACACTTCTTAAAGTTAAAACCTATTTATTATGTTAACAACGTAGTAAAAGAAATAAAAAAAGAGAACACAAGCTTTAACCAAAATATATAACTTAACATAAAATATTTCAAACAAAACAATAGTAGTTTCACGATGGATGGCGTATTAGACGCTTATGACAAAGCAGTCAACGGAATACCAGGATGAAATTGATCAAAATTATAAGTTCTGTATATGAATTTCATAGTTTGCCGAGTGTTACTTTAAAATTAAGTGAAAAAGCTGGTGAAAAAATAACACTTTTGTTTATAATCTTGATCAATTTCATGGTAGTATTTATTGAGGCACCTTTTATGTCGTCTTAGGTCACGATTTCTTAAGGTCTGCCAAGGCACTTCAATGTTTATAGGCAACTAAAAATATAAATTCTGTCTAGGCTGGGTTTTGTGTCGTGGACGTGAACTCTCACTTGATTACAATGTATTTCTTACCTTCAAATTTTTCAATGAATGCCTGCAAACCCCATTCTATCAGTTTAAACTTATACTCTGTCATAATGGGATTCCTATAAAAGTAGCTAAATGAATACGTAAATAAATAAATATTCCTTTGCTTGCAGGAAATTTCAGAAATCGAAACATTTTTTTTAAGGGCCTCTTAAAAATTTACAGAAAAGTATTTCAGTAACTCCATAGATAATCTCACAAAAAATAATCAGCAAATGTTTTCCCAATCCCACAGATAATTAATTTCATTTTAAAATTTTTGGGCATCGCTTCGGTTACAACTGTTTAAAGGTTAAACATGGCGGCATAGCGGTAAAGGAAAGGCAAGGAATATCCCAATTATTAGTTATGATGATCATTAGGTATAGCGAAAATATGATACATTAATTCTACGAAACAGAATAAATGTTGTAATACCTACCTTCTATTTTTGGAGGATTCTTCCTATGATAACAAGATATCACTTTAAACCGAGAAGCTTTAACCACACACTAGATTCGCGATTAGCGAAATTCAAATGGTGCTAAGAATCGCTGCGGACTGCATTGAATCGCGTCAAATTATCTTGAGTACCTGCTTCTCGGGGTAGGTCGGAGAGAAACATACGCTTTCGGCAATGGTCGGAGGTTTCAAAAAATCAAATGGCTCTCTGGCTATTCCGAATTTAGATAAGAGTTATACAGCAATCTAATGGGCATTATATGTTATCTTATTAATATTTTTTCTAATACCTACAATAAGGTATAGTTATAGGGATAATATGATTATCTAATAAAGGAATTTCTATTGTGATAGCATATTATTCCTATTAAAGTATCTAATAGTTACAGTATAAATTATGATAATGACAGCAAAATTATCTGCATAACGCTCTATTAGATGAGATCTTTAGCAGCAATTAGGTCAACTAATAGTGTGTATTGACATATCGTATTACTGCTATTAAAGTTAATTCTATTCGAAAATCTAATAGCATGAATTTTCTCAGTGCACTTCGCATAAAAGGCAGAAATGAACTTCTCGAGGTTTAAAACAAAAAGAAGTAAGAAATCCCGCCTTTTTTATAGGAAAACCACACAGAATCACGCCACACACCAGATTTCTTTTCCTTATCCTTTTTTAGATCAAAGTGGTCAAAACTTACAAAGTCATAACCTGTCATATTGACTACATGAAAGTTTCTTGATATGTTTGAAATCACATCTGATGAATTATCACAAATAAAGACGCTTATGGATTTTTTCTTTTGCTTCTCAATTAGACCAAACAAGCGCTCGCATATACAAGTGGCCTAGCTCGAAAAATTTGTGACAAATGATTTTCACATGAGTGCACCAAAAACATAACCAAATAGACCTTAGATCACGATAACATACTATTGCTCAAATAATCGAAACAAACAAACAAACAAACGAACTTAATTGCAGCAAATAGGTTTAAGTGCACTAGTAGTTTTAAATATTGAAATATGCACATACCTTATTTTGAACCCTTTTGGTTCTAACCCCTTCAGTTGTTATCTACTCCAACAACCAAATAGAAATCAAAGCAGATTATAAACTAGTATGGGAGTGATAGTGTAACTGTATTACCACAAGAAATACTGTGACAATGGCTACACGGACATAATGTCTCTAAAATGCTCATCGATGCCTTTGACAAGGCCGGAACCATTTTGTGAGGTGTCCAGACCTCTAAACTAGGATGAAGGAGAAGTATCAACAGAAGGATGACGGGGAGAGAGTTAAACATATTATATTAAATGCGTCCCATTACACGGGACCTATAGACCTCTTGTTAGGTATTCCGCTCATTTTAGTCCTGTGCAGCACGAAGCCAGGTCGGTTGGATGTTCTTAATGTCGTCCTAGACTTCTCAATATCTCGGGTCCCTGTCTTCACTTAAGACTTCTCTTTGTCCATCTGTGGATCTATGACAGAGTAATCTATCCATCAGTCCCTTTTTAAAGTTACTTTTGTTTCAACCACTTCACCAACACGGCAAATTAATTCAAGTTTTTTGCTTAAGGCACCCATAAAATCTTTTGAAAATCTCGCATTGTCCCAACCTTAAAGTAATGGGACTTAGGGGAAACCAATCTAGAAGCTCATACAAAGGAGATCCGGTAGATATTATGGAGTGTCATCAAAAAGAAGGCTTCACATCATCTTATATGAAGAGGGTTACAACAGATCTTGCACGTCATATGATCTTCGACTGTTCAGCCACAACAGAGCAGCGAGAACATCTGAAAAATATAATGCGAGAAGCCAAGAAGAAGCGGAAGTCAAAGTTAAAGTCAAAGTATTTATTGGTGCCACTGCAAAGATGCTTACACCAGTCAACAGTAAATAAAAATGAATTGATTAAACAGCGTTAATACTTATAACTATCTATATAAAACAATAAACCAGAATACTAATTACTAATTTCAATATAGGTACAGCCGACATATTAACAGTACACATCAATATACAGAGTGGCAAAAAAATCGCGCATAATGCCTGTAACTTTCGAATTACCTAGTATACGAAAAAGTGATTTGATGAAAGTTGTTCAGTAAATTATTCCCCACATTTCTACTTGCATAAATTTTTTCTGTCATTTCTGGTTTGGTTGCCACATAGAGACTAACTTACTTCTTTTTCAATGGAACACCCTGCATATGATTGCATATTTGGATTCTACTAGGAAAACTCTGAATTTTTTGTATTTCAAATTTTTATTTATTTAAAATTGTAACAAACGTTATACTAACAAAATAAATTGCCTTGAAAATTGAACAACTTAACATCGGAATAATAAACAAGTGAAACCTTTTTAGTAGTTCAACTATGCCCGCCCAAACATTAACTTTTTCAGACCTTTGAGTATGACCTTCCTGAAACCAGTGAGTATTCTTAGCAGACCAATAACGATAATTGTGTCTATTAACAATGACATTTAAATAGAAAGTAGCTTCATCCGAGAAAATGATATTTGTTGTAAAGTTATTATCGTTATTGCATCTATCCATCATCAGCTCCCAAAATTCAGCTTTTCTATCAAAATCGTCCTTGTTTAACTCGTGCACCAACCTTATCTTGTAGGGATGCAACTTCTCCTGCTTCAACAAATTTTTTACTGACTGATGAGATACATGAAAATCCAATGCCATTGGCCTGGATGATTGTGTTGGATTGCATGTATTGAGAGCATGATATCCAAAGCTTTGTCTCCCCCGGTTGCTGTTTCAGGTCGACCTGATCTAGCGGCTTCCCTAACATTGACTGTTTCTCGAAATTTCTTTACCACTCGACACACCGTTGACTGATTTATTGGAGGCCTATTTGGATATAATTCATTGAAAAGTTGACAAACCTGATCTTGCGATCTCTTCATATTTTCGTAAGCGCTCATTATTAAAATTTCAACTCGTTGTTTCTCATTCAGATGAACCATAGTGTAAACAAATTAGGAATCAGACAAGAGAAAATTAAACAGGAACTCAAAATTGACACCTCTTAGGTAGCTGTCATGAAAACACCTTAACTGAAATGGTGGGTATTAGGTAGGAATAATTATAGGTAATTAGGAAGTTTTTCATTTTTGAGCTGTCATTATCTCGGAAACGCTTGCAGATAGGTGAAAATTTGAAACACAAAAAATTCAGAGAGTTTTTCCAGTTGAATCCAAATATGCAATCATATGCAGGGTGTTCCATTTAAAAAAGTAAGTTGGTCGCTATGGCAACCAAACCAGAAATGACAGAAAAAATTCATGCAGGTAGAAATGTGGGGAATAATGTACTGAACAACTTTAATAAAGGTAATATTTTTGTATACGAGGTAATTCAAAAGTTACAGGCATTATGCGCGACTTTTGGGCCACTCTGTATATGCATCAGATCAATACAAAAGAAACATTTCGAACTTTTTACTACTATTGAATCAAAAATCAGTACTGTTGCAATTACAACAGAACATACATAACATCCATTACAAATAAAAAAAGACAGTTATAAGTAAAGCTATTTTCCTCAAAACTACAATTTTGCAGACAGGACCTTTGATTTAAAGAATGCAGGTCAGATGAACCTTCGATGAACCAGTAGGTATTCAAAGATGACGCCACAACATCATTGTCTCATAACACTTAATTTTTTACTTATTTAGAAGAATATTCCAAACATCCCACTCAACGCCAGGCCCGCTCATTTTAAAATGACCGAGGTTCTCGATGTGGTATTTCATTTATATCGATACCCGCATAGTTACATAAACAGTTTTTTTAATCGTTAACCTTAATGAGTACTTTTTATAGTTCATTTGGTAAGCAAATTAGGCAATGACAAGGGAAAACTACTGAATAAGTCTGACTACTCATTGACGACAGGTTACTGTTTTTAATTAGGTATTTTAATTTACTAGTACTGGTTGGAACCTGATAGGAAGCGAAATAACTTCTAGGATTTTTTATTTGAAATCTTAGAGGGGTTATTGCATTAATTCTGCTAGACCATCTTGTATCTGACAAAGGCTTTAAAGTGGAATATCTTTTTGAGATCTATTAATATGTGCAGACATGACTGGATAAAATTTTGCTATCATTTCTATACATTTTAAAAAAATTCCATTATTTCTTTCAAATAATTTGTTACTACGCCCACGAAAAGCCAAGTTTTGTACAGCCAAAACTTGAATAGTATAAATTATTCTTTCAATGGCACTGCGCCAATGTTTAGTTTAATTTTTTAATAAATTTTGCATTTCCGAATCAACGGTTCGATAAATTTTTAATTTTTCTAGTAAATCTGACCAGACACGTAAATTTTGAAAATGAGATTTACTTTTTTCGTGGATCTTCAAATGCTCGCTTAAATGATGCCAATCCTTGAAAGCGTCTTGGTTACTTAATATAGTGTTTTTAAAAGTCAATGGATTGTTGGGGTTGGGGTCCATGAATATTTTACAGCAGAAGCAGAAAACTGCATTTTTTTCAATTAAATATAGCAACCAATGACGCTGAACCTTTTCATCATTTAACAAAATTCGAGTAAAATATATATCGGAAAACTTAAGTCCACTTTTGCCTTTAGGATACATAGTTTTATTTTTATAATGCATTGGACCTTTTTCGACAAGTTCTTATACCTAGATTGGAGACAATATACACTCGGCCAAAGACCTGGATCGTTAGAAAGGGGCGCTTCATCGGATAATTTGTCTTGCTTACTCGTATATGATGGTAGCGACACTGACTGAAACGAATCAGAATCTAATTTTTTTGGATCTTCATCCTCATTAGCTTGCTTTTGTAATTCTGATGGCAAGTGTGATTTTGTTGAATATAGAAAATCACTGTTATCATAAGTAGTGTCTTGTGTGGTCTTTCGAAAAATGTTACTAATGTTGAAATTGGTTTTTTCCAAGTCCTCCTCTGTTAAGCAAGTTTTGGTAACCAGACAATTTCTTTTTTTCTTCTCTGGCGATCTAAATAAAATAAATAAAAAATATTAAACACCAAGCCTAATTTGTTTCATAAACAAAAGTTAATTAAAAGAAAAACAATTATTTGCATCACTGTAAGTTAATTTACTTAATCACTTACTTACCTTATTCGTAATTAGTTTTCACAATTGCGGCAGATACGTAATACGCATTCTATACGTCTTATGCGGCTATCAAGACAATAATGAAAAATTAACTGCTATATCGATTACGAACACGCAAAATTTTACAAGTTTAAACAAGCGCGCCGAACGCAGGCGGATTTTCGCGCCCCCACAGGAAGAGGGGTAGTAAAATTTCACCCCTGGTACTGGTCGCCGACCGGCGGTCGGTGTTGGTGGATAATGCATTTTCATCGCCGGTATTCATAGATACTTTTTCTAGTTTTATGATAATTTGTGTTGAAGGCCTGACGCCTTTAAGGCCTTGACGCCGTCGTGCGCCGCACGATTGTGCACATATAGACGTCCCTGCATATACATGGCTAAAAAACTTGCAAAATGATTTTTTCGATAAATATTAAATAACAAGAAAACCTTACATATTACAACTTTTTTTTTGCCATTTTCGTACTCTGATACTTTTAAATTCGTTTATTTCCTATTAATTACAATGCTACCCTTAATTCTAACCTAATCTATCTTAACCTAGTTTCCTATGCTAATTTAGACTATTTACAGATTTGGGCGCATATGGACCGTAAGCATACGGCACAGAATGCGCCCAGAGTACCTGGCAGAGCCAAGCGGCCGATGTTATGGCCTATTGGAATGGGTGCAGCACTTAGGTCATGATTTGCGCACTCGCGTTCCGGCTGGTGCCTTAACGGGTGTTATTGTGCATGTGTCGCCTCAGCGCATACCATTTGTTTGTGAGTTTATTGAGTAAATCGAAATACCAATAGCAGAGCATTCTGGGAAAAATACTAAAAAACCCAGTCAAATTATATCAGGTACGATGTTTTATATCCGCCCATAGCAGATAATTTGATGGTAGCAGCGGATGACCCCTGCCCAACCATCAGGACGGTGGAAAGCAGCCATCATTCAGGGGGTGTTCCTTGTGAGTATGTCAGTCAGAGTCTTCTTCCACTGGCGTGCCCAAGTCCGTTGGCATGCATTTCGGGCTGGTCCGTTCAGTTTTCCGTAGAGTACGTCACAGATTCAGCCCTTGTGCATGCTTGTCTTGTTTTATTTTAATTTATATTTATTTTAATTTACTTGACTGTCTAATGTACGTTTGTTCGTCCGTCCGTACATTTAGAAAAATTACTCTGATAGGTTCATTCTACTTCAATATGCTATTCAGTGTTATTAGTTACAATCCAGGATGATTATCAGTGCTATGATAGCTTTAAATATTATAATTATAGCTTTATAACAGTCATTTCGTTAAATAATATTGCACCGAAACGCAACTTGTGAAATTGTTACACTTTCACCAGACTTATGGTGTACTAGGAATAATGAACTCCTTTGTCTGCATTTAAACCCAGAAACAATTTCCTAATGCATTATGTATGTATGCCAACTTAAAAGTAGGTACCTAATATTATGTAGCAGGTATGCAGATACGTTATATTTTATTCAATTTTTTAAGCTTTACGCAAAGATTGAGGCATACCTACGTAATAAAACGATCCGATAAACAGCGGGTTAATTTATTATTATAGTCTATTTCAGAAAGGTGTAGAGTAATAAAATGGGAAATTCCGTCCAGTTCGGCTCAATTTCGGTGTCGGCCATAGGCGCAGGTAAACTTTGTGCATTAAATTATTTATGATAACTAACCAAAAATTTTAGAGAATTAGGTTAACGGGTATTAAGATATAATAGTATTGTTTGTAATATTAAAATTTCAAGTAATTGCGAAAGGTATGTTTTCTGGCCTGAAGTGTCAAAATCGAAATATTGTGTAGGGATTAGTTAGGTAGTAGATTATAAAGTTACGTTTTGCGTTTAACAGGTACCATTTAACAGGTACCGAGTTTGGCTCTGGCCTCTTTGGTTGGATCATATAAATAGGTGGTAATTTGGAATAAACTTTATATATCGTGTGTGTATGACCTTAATAAGTATATTATTTGTTTAGTTTAACGCATCAGTATTCGCTGTTAAGCCGTATATAGTGTTCACAGTACTATAAGATTAGTAATAAAATGGCGACATTCACACCAACAAAAAGATGTTCCAATAATTCTCCACTATCAGTGAGTGAAAAAGTTATTATTTTAAAAAGTATCTACATGATTGCATAAAATCCGATTATCCGAATTTTACTGTACAAGAAACTGTCGACCGATGTTCCCGATTGACTGGAGTTGGAAAGTCCACCGTTTTTAAATCATTGCGGGAGAGAAAGACAGCAGGTCAAGTGGAACCTCCCAAGAGAAGTCCAGGCAGACCAGTAAAAGTCCTTGATGAAGACACCAAAAGTGTAGTTCGAAGAAAAGTTCACTCTTTTTATTTTAAAGAAGAAATACCCACCCTAGATAAGACTTTAATGGAGCTTGGCCAGGATGACAGTATTCCGTTTATAACTAGAAAACTTTTATGGATCACTTTAAAAAATATGGATTTTGTCTGGAAAAGCATAACCGTAAATCACTTTTACTGAAAAGCGATGAAATTGTTTGCTGGCGACGAAAATACTTGAGAAGTATAAAGCAGTATAGAAGAGAGCAGAAGAAAATCTTTCATCTTGTTGAGACGTGGATTAATGAAGGTTATATAGTACCAAAATTGTGGCAAGACAAAAATATAGAGCTCGCCAAGCTTTCATGGAAGGCCTGTCAACGGGTATTAAGGTGCCTTTAGATAAAGGGAAGAGACTAATAATCGTTCATACTGGAAGCGAAGAGGGTTTTTTAAAAGAAGGTTTGCTAACCTTTCAGTCTTTCAATACAGGAGATTACCACGAGGACATGAATTTGAATGTTTTTCAGGACTATTTTGGTGAAATGATAAAATATCTTCCAGCTGATTCAGTAGTAGTTATGGATAACGCAAGCTATTATTCACGACGCACAGAGAAGACTCCAATTTGAATTTCAAGATAATTTGATAAAGAAGGAACTATTAGCTATAGCAAATTTACACAAACATCGTTTTATGAAATATGCCGTGGAAGATATAGCAGAAAAACATAGTGTAACTGTACTGCGCACACCGCCATATCATTGCGAGCTAAATCCTATAGAACTTATATGGGCGCACGTTAAAGGATTTGCAGCAAGACACAACACGACATTCAAAATGAAAGACGTTAAGCTACTGTTTAATCAAGCCATTAAGAAAGTGACACCAGAGAACTGGCGAAAAGCAATTCATCATGTCATTAAAGAAGAGGAGAAAATGTGGGATTTGAACCACCTGATCGATCGAACCGTCGATCCGTTAATTATAACGTCAAGAGGAGATGACAGTTCCTCAGATGACGAAGAATATTATGATTTTTTATAATTTAATTTCTGTATAATGTATTTTTTGTATTTCGTATTTTTTTTATAATGTTTAATAAAAAATAGGTGTACCTAATACTATGTACATAATGCCTAATTTTTATTCTGTTAAATTAAAATTATTTCCTTTTTACGAGTATAATTTAATTTATTATAATTTTTACGAGTATAATTTAATTTCTGTGTAATGTATTTTTTGTATTTTGTATTTTTTTTACAATGTTTAATAAAAAATAAGTGTAGCTAATACTATGTACATAATGCCCAATTTTTATTCTGTTAAAATAAAATTCTTTCTTTTTTACGAATATCCTACCGGCACGCCTTTGTCACACCATTTTCAGTGTTTGTGAATGGATAACAATAGGCAAAACCCATAAATTGACCCAAACCCGGGTGGTACTACCTGCACTTGATGAAAATAAAGAATTTTGCAATGAAATCAATGTCAAATTATGAAAGTGGCTTAAATATTCGTTGGGTCACTCTGTAGTCCCTTTGCATACCTAAGGAGCTTTTACTGCTCTACACCTTTTGGAAATAGACTATAACTACACTCATTTTCAAAAATCTTGCACCAGTTTAAAATCACATCTAGAAGTAAACAAAATTTTCATTATAAAAATATATCCTTACTATTAGGTATTTAATTGTTTTTTTGCAGGATTTTAGAGTATGTTGACACTTACCTAATTAAAGGTTATTAGGGCAAAAAGGAGAAATACCCAAAAATTTCATTGCCAAGTAACTTTATTTGTGAAGAAAATTAGATTAATCACAAGTCACTATTTTCAGTACCTTGTATTGCTAACCATACTTTTTAGCAAGGCATAAACAGGTCTGTGCATGCCTCGTATGAGGTTATTTAGGTATTCTTTAGGAATGTTATTCTATTCCTCAGAAGCGGCTACAATGAGATCCCGAGCGTTCACAGGTGGGTTTAAACGATGACGAATCGATCTAGACAAGTAGTCTCAGACATGCTCGATGGGATTCATGTCCGGAGAAAGGGGTGGCCACTCCAATCTGTCAATTTCACCCTCCGGAAGAAACTATTGAACGGCTTGGGACCTGCTTCGTCTCGAATTGGTTGCTCAATAGGCCGAAAGATGAGATCCATATAAATTTGGCCGGTCATAGTGCCAGGAACATAAACCAAAGGGGTTCCTTTTCCATACATGATTTCACCCCAAAACATAACACTCCCGCCTTCAAATGGTACCACTTCTCTGGCAAAAGCAAGTCGGTGTTATGCTCCTCGTTCTCTCCAGACTCGACATCGACGATCGTCACTAACCAATCCAATCCTTGTCTCGTCTGAGAACATAACAATTGACCATTATGGCAAAAGCCAGTTTTGGTGACCACGAGCCCATTCTAACCGCGACCATCTATGTCTAGGTAACAACCTTGGAACTCGTAGAGGTCTTCTAGACAGCAAACCCGAGGCAATGACGCGTCTTCTGATGGTGGCATTAGAAACGACTTGGTGGTATGATGGAATTGTCTTTGAAGACTGCTGACTGTCACAAAACTATTTCTCCGAGTCACTTGAGCTACATATAGGTCTTGTCTTTCGTTTGTAACCCTTGAACGCCCACTTCGAGGTCTACTTTCCACAGAACCAGTCTCAATGCGCCTTTGAATGGTTCGAGTAACCGTACTGTGGTTACAGCCTAATCTATCGGCTATTTGTCGATGTGATAGGCCTTCTTCATGAAGGAAGATTATTCGCAAACGAATTTCATTACTAAGCGGATTTCGAGGCATTGTTAAGTCGATTCTTCAACACTGTTTATCTTAAACGACACGTACAAAACTGCATGGAATGCTTTACGATTGCGATAAGAATTAATGTGCTCCGTTTTTTGGGATGTTTTTTAATTTTTTGTAACAAAAACGTTACCAAGTAAATATCTACACTGCTAAAATTCAATACAAATAAATATGGTGCACGACTTTCGAAAATTAGTATAATAATAATAATAAAAATATTTCAAAATGAAATGAATGAGTAATTTGAGCAATAAGCGTACCCACAGGTATAAGAAGCTGTTTAAGATATTTAATAGGTATACCAGTTTTGCTACGGAACCTGATTTTTTGAAATACATATTGTGTGCTTTTAATTAGGGTTTTTAAAATGCCATTTTGCTTATATCCTATTCCTATACGATTCCGATGTTTAATTGCCTTTTAATTTATTGCCACATCATTATCAAAAATTTTAGTCAATTTAAGTAATACCTCTACATTACTTGAATACTACGTAAATACTCTTAAATTTCCACTATTTGTTGTCGGGGCATGATTATAATGATTTCTAGGTAAAGGAAAATTTTAAATGATTTTAATGTTTATAGAGTAGAAATTCCCCCATAGCAGGTAAAAATTCATTTTGTGTTATCAATTATTGTTTTTCTTATTTTGAAAAATTGAATGTCAGTCTTTATTTCTCACGTTCAGTTGCATTGCGATATCAATTTACGAAATATTATACGTATAAAACAGTATTATGTGGCGTCCCTGGGAAAACATTGCATTGAAGAATCAGCAATTATTTCTCGATGCTAGGAAAATACTGTAAAAACTGTTTAAAGTTCTTTCCTTAACAAAGGACTTAACGTTATAAGTCTATCATTAAATGATGCGAAGTAGTAAATCAATCAGAACCGTCTTCTCCATGGGCGTGCAAGATATTTCGTCATGTAGAGATTTAAATAGGCCCGAATTTTTAAATTTGTGCAGAATTATTACAAGTATCGACATTAAATTCAAGTTTTGTCTTCAAATATATTAAATTTTTTAAGCTTAAAATTATGTACAGCCGTACGATTTACCTGGAATATTAGAAAGTAATTTTATCAAAACTAATTAAGAGTCTAGGTACTGATTCCGTTTCTGCTCTAATCATTTTATTCTTTTTTCTTTGTGCCTAATCCTGATTACTTGTTTGCTAATTATGTGGTTATTATGCCTCCATTGGTTAGGTTAGGGTTAGGTTGAAAGCGAGTGGGTTACAATTAATCCTCCACTGCGACCGAATGATCTATTGTGGCTCACACCTTATTTATATTTCTCCAAATAGATCTATCTTCTTAATACAGCTAATAATTGTATTGGGGGAGACATTCTTCATGTCTTCCGGCAGTAGTGTCACCTCGCCAAATAGGGCGAATCTGGTTCTTGCTGCTGCAGGGCAGGCGCACAGTACGTGCTCCGCTGTTTCTGCATCTTTCATGCAGAGTCGGCACTCCTCATCTTGCGCCAGTCCAATTTTGTGCATATGGTGTCGCAGTCTGCAGTGGCCGGTATCTATACAGTCCCACTAGGGCTTTAAGATGCGTCCTATTAAGCTCTAGTACTCTAGTAGTTTGTCAGTTAGCTGTTGATTTCTATGGCTGTTTATGAGTGCCTTTGATTGCCTTAGGCCTGGTAAGCTCAACCAATGCCTTCTCCACCTGTCTGTTGCTTCGGCCAGGATCTTTATCTTGGCGGTAGCATATTGCTGGTTCGGGTCCCGTGAATTTCGTTGCCGCTCCACTCTTAGCGAGCTTGTCAGCAGCCTCGTTGCCCTCTAGACCCATGTGTCCCGGAATCCATACTAGGGTAATTCTATTATTGAGACTTAGTTCGAATAGTGCTTCGCCTGTCTTTGTAGTCCGGCTAATTTTGCTTGGGTCAATCGTTGTTGGCCCTTATTCCACCAGGCTACAGAGCCGTACGTTATCATTGGTCGTATGACAGTTGCGTATAGCCAGTATCACTGCTTTGGTGCCATACCCCAGGATTTACCACAAATCCTGCGACATGTCCATAGAGACAGACTGGCCTTGCGGATAATCTTCTCCATATGGGAGTTCCAACTTAGCGTTTTGTCCAGTGTCACCCCTAGGTACTTTGCCTCGTTGCCAAATGGTATGCTCTCTCCTTGTGAGGAAGGCGGTCTTAGATTATATCCAGCCTTCTTTTCCTGGTGAATGGCACAATTACCGTTTGGTGAAATTTCCTCTCCCAGGCACCATTAATATATAATATTGAGAATTTCTTGAAGAATGTTAGATATTCGGTCCTCAGACGTTCCTTTAATTAATATGACCAGATCATCTACATATGCCTGCAGATTGATCCCCCACAGGGAGGGTATGGCTAGCAGGTCATCCACCAGAAGTGACCACAGAATAAGGGGCGATAGAACGCCTCCCTGCGGGCACCCCTTGGCGGCCCTAAATCTGACCTCCATTGGAAATAATACACCTATTTATATCTATACATACCTACCTTGGGTGTTTGTTTCTTAGTGAAACTAGTCAAAGTGTGAAGTGTCAGTGCTTTTTTAATTAAATATAGAGAATTTTCAACAATTGCCTAAACGCCCTAGAGTCGGTCCATGTACAGTAAATGAAGAATAAATAATTCTTAACTGTTACAGCTCTTAACAGCTATTAAAAGTAAAAATGTGGATTTGAGTGTTGACAATGCAGCGCAATTTACAGCAGATATGCTTAACGATGGGAAAGCAACAATATATAAACTTTTAAAAGAAGAAAAAAGTGTTGGCGTCAAACCTTAAAAAACATCTCCAGGACGACCAAAACGTGAACTGGATGACATTTTCATTCAGTTATGTGTAGAAATACGCTTTGGAAATTATTAAAAAGAAAATGGATTTTCGGTTGAAAAAACAATTTTGGCAGGATGAAAATGTTAAAAGTTCAAGGCAAGCTTTTTTGGAAGGATTGTCCACAGGATTAAGACCGCCATCTGGAAAAGGACATCGACTTGTATTGGATAATGCAAGTTATCACTTTAGGCTGACGAAAAAATTCCCGACAAGTGCGTGGCGTAAAAGTGAAATAACAGAATGGCTAAGTTTAAGACAAATAGAATTTCCATTAGATTCCTTAAAAAAAGATCTATTGGTACAAGCCAATTTACATAAAAATGCATTTAAAAGATATGTAATCGATGAAATGGCAAAAATACGAGGAATATCTGTGCTCAGACTCCCTCCTTACCACTGCGAATTAAACCCGATCGAACTTATATGGGCTCAAATAAAGACAGATATCGCCAGAAAAACACGACGAAAATGGTGGATTTAAAAAGACTCTTTAGTGAAGCTATAGGTAAAATCAGTGCAGAAAAGTGGAAAAAGTGTATCGATCATGTGATAGAAGAAGAAGCCAAAATGTGGCGGGTGGACTATGTTTAAGCCATAACGATGAAGTATTGTAAGATTCTATATTATATCTTGTTTTTAAAATTGTAATATGTAAAATAGTACCACCCATTGTTATTTATTAGTTAATACAATTTTTTCATATGTTATAAATACCTGCGAATACAACACAATATAATTTTAGGAGAATAGGCATGTTGAAGATTTTTAATTTAGAAACGTCCCCAATACACGCTTCTGACTAAGGGATTTTCCCAATAACAATGGAAAATCCTTAAATATAACAATAGCCTGCGATAAATTCAGGATGGACCTACCTAAAGAATGCTCATTATTTCGATCCTTCCTATTACTTCGCGCCATTCAAAGATAGTAAACTTTGTAAAATTCCTAAAAATTAAATACGGCTCTGATACATACATCAATGAAACCACCAGTAATAATTATGATAACATCCAACGTTACTAAACGTTTTATATTTGCAGTTTCAACATGTTGTACAGTATTCAAGAAAAAATAATGATTGTACTAATTTCACAAATCCAACGAATTAAATACATAACTTTTAATTGGCATAATAGAAAATAATAAAATTTGGTGTGCAAGTCCATCATACAACGACCTTAAAAAAAGTCTTATAAGTACAATTTTGATGAAAAAATAATAGGACAGCCAACATTTGAGGGCATCAAATGGCCGATCTGGCGGTATAATATTTCTATTGAAATTTTACCAAAAAAAACAATTTTTCAACACCAACGAAAAAAGAGGCGCCAGCGCCAAATCTCATGTTACAAGTAAAAGGAAAGCCGGCTAGAATGGGTGTTTTAATATATTGACCCACATTTACATTTTTAATAACATATTTGCCAAACTAAAATAACATCGCGTCATTGTTGTAACAATGATAAACTTGAATTAAATTAATGGTTATAATATGTAGTTTAAAATTGAACCCAATATACTTCATATCATCAGTAGGTACCTACGACGATTTTTTATGTATTATTTTTTGTTTAATATTAAGTGACAATAAAGAATAATGATACATATATACATACAGGCTCATTTAAAGGCTTCTATTGCATCCCACAGACTTTTATTCGTTGATATTTTGCATCCAATTCTTCTCACAACACTGCACTAATACTAAATACGTTAATTTCAGCACTGCTAACACCTTTCATTTAACGTTAACCTATTTTTATGCAGTATTGTACGGTTCTGAACAAAGAACAATTACTTTTTTGCTAAGAAATAAAAGGATATCTTGAAAACTGTGGAAATTCTTTCGGGGAAACCGCAAAAAAAGCGAATTCGCGTAAAACGTGTCGGATTTCTCGTATTATTTAGTCTGTTTGAAGTACCGTTTCAGTACTTCAACACTACTAAACTTTAACTGAACTGAAACGCCATGCAGAATCGTAAAACGTTTATAGCATAGCACGACCTCAGCATGTCTTGAGAAAGAGGTAGAGGAACTGGCAATAAGAGTTCAGCGCGATTAAATTGCGTTTTGTTGCATCTAATTTTTTTAAACATATTTCTTTTCAGGAAAAATGGTTCCGATTTCCGACTGCAATAAAATGGGTGCCAAGTGCGACCACAAGTACCAGTAATGAATAACGGTACCAAATTTCAGCAAAATCGGGCGAAGGATATTTAAAATATTAAAAAAAAAAGATTTTTTTTTAAAACTTTAACACTCAGTATATCTAAAATGTAGCAACTCTGGACACATGTTCATATGAACTTTTTCTCTTAGAATATAAGGAATCACCCCTTTAAGTTACGTACCGTACTTCTGAAACACGCTGTACACAGGGTGTACCAAATTAAGTGAGCACCATTTCTAACTTTTTTATTATTGGAGATTTACTTTACCGATATTGCTAATACTGAAGGAATTAAAAAGGTAATGCCATTTTACACCCTGTGAAGCTGCGGCAAATAATAACGTTGGTCTTAATCTTTTTTTAACAGTTTGGTTTTTAATTGGGAATTTGATATTTTATTGTTGTTGAACATACAATCACTGCATAATAAGATGAATGAATTATTTTTATTTGTAGAAGGCTGTAATTATCCCGACATTATCCTGTTGACTGAACATTGATTAAAGGAGGGTGAACCTATTAACTTACCCTGCTATACCTGCATCGTGTTTCTGTAGAAAATACTCTCTCCATGGGGGCTCATTGATTCTTGTTCATGATGATTTTTTGCAACAATTTAACTGCATAAATGTTGCAAAATTTAAATCTCTAAACGTAGAGGGAGAATTTAAATTGACTGTTTGTTTGTTCGATAAATTAAATATTATCATTGTTTGTATTTAGGGTCCCCCACAGTGTAGTGATAGTGTATTTTTAGAAAGGCTGGAGGTATTACTGTCGGAACTGAGTCCACGGTATAATGTAATATTGTCTAGGGACTTCAACATTAACTTTAAAAATAGTGACTCGTCTTGCACACTGGCGCTAAAACATTTGTTAAATTCATTCAACCTTAAAATGCATGTAAATACTCCTACTAGAATCACAAAACCCTCTTCAACTACTTTGGACTATGTCTGTACCAGTGCTGAGGGGGTTTCTTGCAGGACTGTGAATGCGGGCCTTTCTGACCATGAGGCAGTACTATGTAGAATTTCGGTTGACGAGGGTAAGGCCCCTAAACCAACAAGACGTGGCAGTGTTCTCGCGAAAAAAATTTCAGAGGTTTTATCGTAACTGTTTGACTGTTGACTGGATGAGCGCGAGTTTGACTGGGGATCCCCTGGTCTTAATTACAAAGGTTTTTGGGCAATCATTTCCAGTAGCTAATATAAAACAGAAGAAAAAAAACCATGGGTATCCAAAGGAATTAACATTTCTGGTAAAAACCTCCGTTTCCTTCATTGCATACGCTAGCATTTTATTGATAATCTATTCTTTATTACCTACTTTTAATAAGTATAGCTCAATTTATAGAAGCACAATTCAAATAGCAAAGAGATCCTATTTCGAAAAACAAATAGCAGAAAGATAGTTGGCAAATTGTCAACCAGCTTAGGGGAAAAAATGGTAAAATGACTGTTCAAACGGGCCCTCAGCCGAACGATTTCAACAAATCTTATTGTTAAATTGCACAAGACCTAGCAAACAATATTGTCTCGGGGTACAATCCACTAGATTACTTAAGACCAATATCTTTTTCACGTTCTTTTTTTCTTACTACTTACCTTGAGGAAATTAATCAAACACTTCGTGACATAAAAAATAAAAGCGCGGCAGGATGGGATGGAATTTCCATCAAAATTTTGCAGGGTTTACCAGAGCCCTGCACTGGTTGAGTTTGTAAATGTTATAAATAACTCATTTTCCACAGGAACCTTTTTTGACTCGCTTTAGGAGGCGGTCATCATCCCAATTCATAAAGGTGGGGAACCCATCAAATTTTAGGGCCATTTCTCTAATTACTACAATTGCCAAGATTATTGAAAAACTAGTCAAAAAAAAAGTTGCGTCCTTCTCGCAGAAGTCTTATTGAGTCGTCAGTTTGGATTTCGGAGTGGTAAGAGCACTGTCGATGCTGTGTTTCCATTCTTGGATACTTTATATCTTCACCTTAATGATGGAGAGGCGGCCGCGGCAGTGTTCTGTGATCTTTCTAAAACCTTCGACTGTGTGGATCACGGAATACTGTTGCGGAAGTTTGAACATTATGGCTTTAGGGGAAACGCATTGGGGTGGTTTCAATCGTACCTTTCAGGTAGAAGACAGAGCGTTAGTCTTAACGGAACGACCTCGGATAAGGGTAGGATAGAGGCAGGGGTGCCACAGGGTTCGGTGCTGGGCCCCACATTATTTTTAATTTACATTAACGACATGGCCTCCTTGGAGATAAGAGGTAAATTTACGGTATTTGCTGATGATACCACCATCCTTTGGCACGCCAAAGACTCTGCACAATTAACTGAAGTTGTTTCTGAGGATATCAAAAAAGTCAAAGGCATGGCGTGATTCGAATTACCTTACTCTCAATGTGTCTTAAGACTAACATAATGAGCTGTCTCCCTTGGCAATGGTTATATTTCCAACAGTACAGATGCTAAGTTTTTAGGGATAAGAATAGACAGTAAATTGACGTTTAGGGCCCACATTGCAAATTAATGCAATAAATTGGCATCGGGGTGCTTCGCTTTAAGGGTTGTTTCGAGGGAACTAGGCATGAACATCGCTCGATCTGTATACTTAGCCCTTATAGAATCCCATTTACGATATGGGGTCTGCTTCTGGGGTAACTCCAGTCAATACTTGATACGCTCAGTTTTTATCTTACAAAAACGAGCAGTGAGATATTTACACAATATAGAATATTAACTTTAAAAGTAGCATATATATATATTAGAAACGGTTAGCCTGATGCATAAAAAACTACGACATCAACCTAGGGAAAATAGTTACAACACAAGACAAGTTGCTGTTGTGCCTTTGCCTATACCGCATTCGGCATTAACAAATAATTCGATATTTTATAATGGTAGGAAAATGTTTAATCACCTGCCAGTTCATGTAAGATCGTTAGATACGCTAGAGAAGTTTAAATCACCAGTAAAGAAAATATTAATTTCAAAGGCCTACTATAGCATAACGGATTATTTTGATGACCCTATTTTATAATTCAACAATATTTTAACCCTCAGTTTTCTCCTATGTATTTCATTTTATGTTATTTCTTTTGTTTTTATAGTTTGTGTTTGGATGGTCCTTTTACTGTTTATTTCAAGAATGCATAATATATTGTGTTATTGTATTTTAGTATATAACTCTGATTAATTAATCGTTATTTAATTATTTTTTATATTTTTTTATTTAATTATTTTATTAATTAATATCGTTAGTTGACAATTTATTTTAACTTTTGTGTGCAAGTTTGTTTGTGTTATATTACCATTCATAATTGTTCATTTACGCCATTTATCTTATTTGTATTTCTTGCCTCTCTATTTTTTTTTTCTTTTGTGTCTTTAATTACCAGTTTAGTATGTAGGTGCTTTGTCAACGAAATTACCTAATTTTCATGACAATAAAGCTATTTTTGATTTGATTTGATTTGATTATACTTATCTATCTTTTTCAGTGGAGATAGTTGTGACTTATTATTTGCATAAGTAAAGCGAAGAGAATAATTTTTCATCATTTATTTATAACAAACTCTGCAGAACGTGTCTAAATAAATAGAATGACCCTGCATTTTTTATTCTTTGTGGTTTAATAAATATTATCCTTGAAATCCTTATTAAAATGAGTATAATTTTTACATTTAATTTTGAATTAATCTTTAATACTGTTATATCAAAAAAATCTTTAAATACACAATTATTATTATTCATAATCTTTTGTAAATGGTTTTTGTAATTTCGTAAGCCTGTTATTGACTACTGGATGTACGCAATCCAAAATGTTTGGCCCCTCTAGCATTTTGCCGCGGTATAAGGAAAACCAAGTTATAATGGGATATTAGTAGTTAATTCGGTAATGGGGATTTAATGCATAAAAAATGTAAATTAATTCACAAATATTATAACATCCTTTTAACTCCTAGGTACTATTATTTTATTCTTAAGTAACTAAAGTTTATTTATTTGAATAATAACGCACAGATGCGTATCACCTACATGCGTTGTGTTGCGGCAAGCGGAAGGCTAGACCACTCCGAAATTTAAGGTTTAATGAACAGATTATATCACTGATTATATGCCTCAAATGTAAATAAACCAATAAAATGTAACTTTTATGAAAATTTTCTCTAATAATACCAGTATTAGTGGATAAAGGTAAAGTATACGCGGCATATTCACATTATGTCCTTGATAATAACCACCAGTAATGATTCAACCTATTACCTATCTTAGATACACTTTAGAGTGTAGAGCAAACAATATTGGAGCATACCTTGCTCTAAAAATATCCATTTTATTTTTTGTTTACTCTACTGCCATTTATTGAAACTTGATAAGTCCTCCTTGGATTTTATTAAATTTAATTGTTGAAACAATAGGACCTCGAATAGGACATATCTGGACCAATTTTCGGATGAGGTAAATAAGGAAGATGGTTAGCTAATAGTAAAGAACCAAGTCTGCTTGTAATAATACTATAATTAATTTATCTAAAGTTTCAAAGGCTTATTACTTATTACAAATTCACTACTTTTGCAAAATGAAAAATAAAGGTATCATTGACTACCTTGTATTCGACTTGTATTGGACTATCTAGTTTAGTAATACATATTCAATAATACAACCTAACCCAATATATCATGAAAAGTAGTCCCATTGTAGCCTACATCGCTACTTGCTGCAGTCTGGAAGGTAATGTACATTCTACAATAGAAATAAAAAGTGTATTGTAATAGCAAATTAATTTGGATCCTTTGATGGTCCCACAGTAGAACCAGTTGTATTTATTCAAATATATAGGTACCACAATTATTAGGTATATTATCACTCCAAAATTACGATAAAAGGTGAGAAAATATGTTAAATGTGTTAATTTATAACACATTTACCTAATTTTAGCCATAAAAAATTCCTAAACATCTTGGCTCTTTATATTCATATGAGACATATTAAATACAAAACCTTACCTTGATGAGGGTACTCCAATAGCTTGCTCAATAGCTTCTGACAATGCCTTGGAATGCTTTTTGTTTTCGTTGACACCAAGGGCCCCTATACTCATAAGGGTGGCCTGGGCGGCAGGCTCATTGGTTCCTCCCCAAGACATGTTGACTCCACCAATTACCGTTGCCACACAGTACTAAAATATCAGAATTCTTAAAGAGTAGATTCGAATCATGGATCGATTTGATCAAAACTGTGTTTGGGAATGTTGAAAAAATTTCCCAAATTGTGAAGTTATTTTAAAGATTACATAATCACAATATTATACCAAAATACAATAAGACTTACATTAATTGGTTTGCCTAAAGATTGTGCTACAATCTTGCATAGGTTTGCTGGTAAATCCTTTGGGATTTTCTCTTGTTGAACATTTGTTTCCAAGCGAAAATGTGGCATTGTCAAGCCTGTAAAAAACAATTTTTATTTTTTAATTACTTACATAGTTTGACTCAATATCAGCTTATTTTTATAACCCTTTATATAAGTATTATCTTACTATCTACTTAACATTTATATTGTCTTAGGTATCTACTATCTACCTTATTTGGATATTACACCAAAGTTAATAACCCAATAAAAAAATTATACTTGTATTATTGTTATTATAGAAATGGATATATTAAAGTAGGGTATCACTTCTTTTTGTGGTTTGATTTTTGTCTACGTACTATACGTACCTGTACTTAATTACAGGATATTAAAATAAAATAAATCGCAGAATAACACAAAAAAACTGAGGTTAGGTTAAAAGATCTTGAGTTAAGGACTCATGACATATAGGGCACATATTCTTGATAGTAGAAAAAAATAAACCCGAAAAAAGTACGCCTGTGATTGGTCGGATTCACAAGGGATTTACAATGGTCAGCGGTGTATTCACTTTCAGAACAAACTCTACGGCCCTGTTGCACCAAAGTTTTCCTAAGTATATGAAAACTTAATTAAAATATTATGCTATAAGACCATCCAAATAAAACAGAGCGCTCTCAGACTCTCGGAGCTTCAAAAAAAAAAACACAAGGAGAAAAGGAAGATGCTCTTTGTACTGAGTTATTCTGTAAACAGTGACTGGCAACATTGCTGATGCTGAGGCCACTCAAATCGAATGGAACAAGTGTTACAACATAACCAATAACCATTAACGTAAACAAACATGGGAGTTAAATATTTATGGACAATTTTGACCCCTTTTTGTGATAGAAAGCCTCTTTATGAACTGCAGGGTAAAACGGTGGCTGTGGACTTATCTTGCTGGATATGTGAGGCGCAAAATATCGCTGAATACCAAGTACAACCCAGGATGTACTTAAGGTAAGCCAATTTTTTAAAGGAAAACTTTTGTTTCCAATCTTTGTTTCCTTGTTTTGGGGGCCCAAATTGTGAATAAAGTATTGTTTTGCAATTTTCAGTTTTACACAGGTTATACTAATACTGCGGTGTCAGTTTTCTATTCATTTATAATACTCGTAAGGAACTGAACAATTTTAATTTGTACTGTTCATTTTAGAAATCTGTACTTTCGTACATGTTATTTATTGCTTATGGATGTGAACCCCGTTTTTGTGTTGGAAGGTAAAGCTCCAGAACTCAAGTACGACACCATTTCAGCTAGAAACGCCATTCAGTTCAAAGGAGCCAAGCCAAAAACTGATGGTATAAAAACTGGCAAAGATAGAACAAGGTATTCCTTACACTAAATAATTGAAATTGTGTGATTGTTGTCTGGCAGCGTAAACTAGTATTACAGGTGTTACGAGTAGTACCATGTAACCCTTTTAGTTACTAGGTAGAGCAGGTTGTAGGACTAAATAATGAAATAATTATTATAATGTTCTTGTTAGAAGTTCAGTAGTAAATAGCTTTCTTGCTTTTAGGTTTCATTTTGTTCTGAGACAGTGTGAAGAGATGCTAGGATATATGGGGATAGCTTGCATTAAAGGTAAAGGAGAGGCGGAAAGTTTATGTGCATATTTAAATGAAGATGGGGTAATTAATGGTTTATTAATACATTTAAAGTAGATAGAAATTCAAAAAGCTTCTTAGGACCATTACAATTTAACAATATTATAAACATTAGGGTTTGTAAATAATTAATTTTGGCTGTGTTTAATAGCTGGTAGATGGATGTATAAGTCAAGACTCTGATTGCTTTGCTTATGGGGCTCAAGTAGTTTACCGAAATTTCTCAATTTCAACACAGGGAACCCAGGCAGCCAGTGGAGGAGCTGTTGATGTGTATGATATAAAGAAAGCTAATCAAAGCCTAAGTAAGTAATTTGATATTACCTGGTTTTATGTTTAAAATCCATCCTAAAATTTGTCGCATTCAATTTCAAGTCGATTGTTTATTCCCAACTAATATAATACAAACTTAGAATACTATTAACTGAAATAATAGATAAAATAATAATTTCACAATGAAGTATCTATTTCACAAACTTTTAACAAAATCATTCTTCTAGAATTGTTTTTATACTTAGTTTATTTTTAAATTTTTTATTATTTAGATATTTTTAAGAAAGGTTGGTAAAATTCGATCTGATTTGGGTAATTTGGAAATCATTACATTGCCTTGTATAATGTTAATGAACGCTAATTGATTTTATAATAATTTTTTTTTTATGTTTGTTCTTTGTACCTATAATATTATAATTTTTAATTTATACAAATTATATCTTCTTGGTCGACATAAATTTAATATTGGTTCTAAAAAAGGTAGGTTCTGTATACATTTCATTACTTTATTTTCTAATTTTTGTAGTGGTTTTAAATTAGTTCTACATGCAAAGCCTCAGATTAATATTAAATGTTGCATTTTTGAATAAATAAGACAAAATCGGACCATGAATCCATATTATGTGAATTTAAGGGTGAGATAGGGAAAATAGATAAAAATAAACATATGGGACGTATTTAGGCACAGTAAAAATAATTTCAACAAATTTAATAATGCTATAAAAAATTATCATTCTTCATAAAGAGCCTCTAAGTAATTTTCATGCCACAATTTTAGACATATTTACTAAAGCTTTTCCAATTACAATTAATATTAAAGAAAAGAATAGAAAATGTTGGATTTCAAAGGGTATAAAAATAAGTTCTAAGAATTTACGTTCACTTCATTATATTAAAAAAATTTTTCCATCAAACAATTCATTCTTTTCATATTTTAATATTAATAAAAACATTTATAGAAAACTTATTAAAAAAGCCAAGGAAAATTATTGTGAAAATCGTATTAGTAAATCATTAAAGGCTTCCACACACCGACGCGGCCACGGCCACGGTAGCGGTGGCGATCATATTAGCGGTCGGGCGTATTCACACCAAAGCGGTGAGTGGAGCTGTAAGGTAGTTGTCGTTTACAGATTTTATGTATACGAAAATATATTTTTAAACGTCCAGGTTTCATTTTTATTTCTATTATTTGTTATTATGATAGACGATGTGGAAGAAGAGACTTTGTTACTATTTGCTCTTTGTCCCACACTTTGTTTTTAGCCCTTAAATTTTTATAATTTGGATGGCTAAATCAAAAAGTATGGTATATAATTTAACATTTTCTGTTAATAATTCTATTATATTATTTGCCATTACTACTGTCACTTCTCGCAGTCAAAGTTGACACGTTGTATTTGACTGTCACCGCATATCAGAACGCTGCCCTAGGCCGCTTGATCTAGACCTGCCCGCGCTGGTATGATTTCATTAATTTATTTCTATGTGTTTAGATTGGCCGCCACCGCTACCGTGGTCGTGGCCGCGTCGGTGTGTGTAAGCCTTAAATCCACGAAAAGAATGTTGAAAAATTATTAATGATTTAAGAGGGAAGACAACATAATACCTATAAATACTATATTATCTTCGAGCTGAACCATTTTTACTGTTCGATTGCTTTAAATCTTTCTGAAAATATTTATCCATGCATTGATCCACTTTCGTACATGAAGAATTTTAAAATTAAGGATACATTTTTCTTTAGTCCAACCGATGTTCAAGAAATAAAATTAATCATTTTGGAGATAAAAAATTAAAATTCTGCTGGATGGGATAATTTATCAATAAAAATTTTTTCACAACTACCTATCTATTCCTGCTTTAGAAGCTTTAGCGAAGGCAATACATTTTTCTTTTGAAAATGGAATATTTCCACAGTGCCTTAAATCAGCTATTGTTATTCCAATTCATAAAGGAGGTGATTGTGAATCGACTTCTAATTTTCGACCAATTTCTTTACTTCCAACACTTTCTAAAATATTGTGTTAACCATGGTATATTATTAAAGAAGCTTGAGCTTTATGGCTTTATAGGTATATCATTTAAATGGTTTAAATCATATTTATCTGAAAGATCTCAGGTAGTTTTGTTAAATGGTAAGAAATCAAAAAGTAATAAAATTGATTGTGTAGTACCTCAAGGTTCAGTTCTCGGTCCATTACTATTTTCAATATATATAAATGACCTTGCGTCAATTTTTATAAATGGCAAATTTACCATATTTCCTGATGATATGACAATACTTTGGCATAGTAAATATTGTATTGAATTAATTAAAATAATTAATGAAAATTTAATAAATGTTAAAAAGTGGTGTGACTCTAATCTACTCTCATTTAATATCACAAAAAGTTATGTGGAAAATTAGCTTCAGGATGTTATGCCCTGAGAGTACTTTCTCATGAAATGAATATGGCGGTTCTTCGAAATGTTTATTTTGCTTTAATAGAATCTCTTTTGAGATATGGAATTTGTTTCTGGGGAAATTCAAGCCAATATCTTCTCACTTTAATTTTTATTTTACAAAAAGGAGCTATCAGATATTTGTGCAAAGCTAGAAATAGAGATTCTTGTAAAACTCTATCTCACAAAAATTTTAACACTAACTTCAATTTTTATATTGGAAACAGTTTGTTTGATTCATTAAAATCATAGAAATAGTATTAATTCACATACTTATAATACAAGACAAACATTTAATATATGTTTACGTATTCCTTCTTCAAGTCTTGTAAACAAATCCATAATTAATGATTCTAAAAAAATTTTTAATTATCTTCCAGATTTTATTAAGAAAATGTCAAATTTTAAAATGTAAAAAAAAAAATGTTAAAAATTTATTATTGGAAAAAGCTTATTATACTCTAGATGAATATTTTGGTAATACTCTGTCATAATTATTTGCATTTTTTTTTATTCCGATATTTTAAGTTTTACTATATTATTATATTTTATTGTTAATTTAATTTTAAAAAAAGGCTTGGTCGATAAAATAATACTTTATGACTATAAAGCATATTTTGATTTGATTTGGTTTGATTTGAAAAAATATTTTTTAAATATTTTGGGGGACCAAATGTCTTATGTTATATAAAATTTCTATTAATGGAGATATATATATTAGTTTTTAGGGTTTGAGTGTGGTACTTCCAACTCAGATTTTCATCTAAGTATAATCCAAAAGATTTAATTGTTTTTGTACACTTGATAATTTCGTGCTTAAATGTTAATTTTGAAATAAGTATTTCTTATTTAAATTGTTCTTACGCATGAGCATGTAATATTTTATCATATGTCATAAATGCGCCGCAGGCAAACATTTTTTTATGCCACGCCCTTTTTTGAAATATCAAAACCTCTACGTCTCGATAGCCCGGCCCGAGAATACCTAGAGATAAAGAAATTTTTAAACATAAACGCCAGTATTTATATTTTAAATATTAGTTTTTTAAAGGTATGTATAACGTATATTATTTTACCCCCTGACTGAGAAAACACGGAACAAACAATAAAATTTAACAATTGCAACAATTGCGGGAATCCCCAAACATCTTATATATGCCACAGTCCAGGATCAATAGTTCAGTAATGCCATACCTACCTATTTCATTCTTTTTGGGTTTATGTTGAATTGAAATTAAATCGATCTGGAAAACTTGAAATAATGTTTCATGTTGTTTATTGCAAATGATTGAATGTGATTTTAAGTTTTTTCTACTATCGAGCCCACGTGGGGGTCCAGAACCTCTCTGAAAAAATGAAGGAGGCGAATCCTCACTTTATTTTAAGGCGAAAATGTGGTATAAAAGTTTTTCGCATGTCGCTTCTTTTTCGAAACACAGGGTGTTAAAGAAGAATTAGTAAAGCAATAATAATAATTTTGATAATTGATTTAAAAACTTTTAATAATGAACTCACATGAACAAAAGTCAAATAAATTGCTAAAAATGTCCTCCATGATGGAATGAAATACAAAGGTTTTCAAATTCTAAAACTTTTATTATCATAACTACCACTGACTTCATAGAAACAGAGTATATATACAGGGTGTTTCCTAACCTCTCTGAAAAAATAAAGAGGGTGAATCCTCACCTTATTTTAAGACGAAGAAATGGTATAAAAGTTTTTCGCATGTCGCTTCTTTTTCGAAATACAGTGTGTTAAAAAATGAGTAAAGCAATAATAATAATTTTAATAATTGATTTAAAAACTTTTAATAATGAACTCACATGAACAAAAGTCAAATAAATTGCTAAAAATGTCCTCCATGAGCCAGTAAACACCCATGTACACGACGTGCTAAATTGTCTCTTACGTGTTGGAAAATTTCGGGACTGGCGCGAATCGTATTAAAACCATCAATAATACGCAGTCGAAGGTCTTCTTCAATTTCAATAGGAGTAGTATAAACGAGTTGTTTAAGGTGACCCCAGAAATAATAGTCCAATGAATTCAGATCCGGCGAACCAGGTGGCCATGGGTAAGGTCCTCCTCTACCTATCCAACGAGCAGGATATTGTTGATCTAAATAGTTTCTAACACGTACTGCAAAGTGAGGGGGAGCGCCGTCATGCATGAACCACATTAAAGTTCTCGTTCTTAATGGCACTGCTTCCATCAATTCTGGCAATTCATCTCTAAGGAAGTTGTAATAGACATCACCAGTAAGTCGATTTGGAAAAAAATACGGCCCAACTAAGCTATCTCCAATAATCCCTGCCCAGATATTAAAAAAAATGTATACTGGTGATGTCCTTCGATGATAGCATGAGGATTATCTTCCGCCCAAATATGGTTGTTGTGAAAATTTATGATGCCTTGTCTGGAAAAATTCGCTTCATCTGTAAATAGTATTTTTGCCGAAAAATGTGGGACCCTTAAAGAATTTTCTTGAAACCAGTTACAAAAATTAACTCGAGTTGGAAAGTCTCTAGGCAACAAAGCTTGCACTCTTTGTACGTGATAAGGATAAGGTAAATAGTCCTTTAAGAGACTCCATACTGTTTTGTAACTCACATTCAACTCGTTCCCGATTTTCCTCGTACTAGTGCCTGGAGATTCTTCCACCATGTTTAAGACCTCTTCCTCAAGTTGTACGGTTCTAACTGTAAGTGGTCGGCCGCCTATTTTGCTTTTTGCGAAGCTACCTGTTTCCTCTAACCTGAGGTGCAATCTTGTAAATGTTTCCGAACACGGTACTCGTCTATTTGGAAAACGTTCTGCATATAAACGTATCGCCTCTAGCGCATTTCCATTTGCCAAACCGTACATAAAATGAATTTGAGCCATTTCTTGATTGGTAAACTCAGCCATTATGAAAAGTATGCAATGTAGTACAAATAAATTCAAAAACAATTCAAAAGGATATTATTTGAAAGATGTTAAGCAGGAGACAAATTTTACGGAGAAAACAAATGTGGTTGCAATGGAACGGAGCAAAGCCTACTCGTATCATTTGACGCAACATAATGATAAAAATACGAAAAATAACTAAAAAATTGATGAAAATGAAAAAAAAAATACAATTTTTTTTTAACACCCTGTATTTTGAAAACGAAGCGACATGCGAAAAACTTTTATACCACATTTTCGTCTTAAAATAAGGTGAGGATTCACCTCCTTCATTTTTTCAGAGAGGTTAGGAAACACCCTATATAGATTTACTTTACGAAGCAAAAAAAAAGTATTTTTGTATACAGGGCGTTACTTAATGATAGGGCGCATTCCTGAACCAAATTCAAGTGGAAAAGTTCATATAAACATGTGTCCTAAAGAGTCTGGTTTTCAAGATACAGGGGAGGGTCAAAGTTTAAAGAAAATTCGTTTTTTTATTAACATCTCAAAGATCCTTTTGCTGATTTTGGTGAAGTTTGACAGTGTTGTTCGTTGTGATAAGACCCTAAGTTATCACTAACTAGATGATAATTATGAGTTCCAGTGGCGTCCCGGGGGCAGTCTACGAATAATATTGAGAAAAAAATGTACGCCACTTACTTGTTTAAAAATTTTATATTGTTTTCGGGTTAAGCAGTTAAAAATACAACTTTTTTGTCTCTTGATATTTTTTTGTATCTTACTTCGTTTCTGAGAAAAAAGAAATCTTGACATGCAATGAAGTGGCTGGTATTTACTGACACCCAACAAGTATTAAGCTCTACCGCTAAGCAGTACGGTTTTAGATGCAGAGCACATTTCGATCATAATTAATAAAACTCCTTATTAAGTATTTTTTCCTGTTTATATTATAAAATATGATTTGAACATCTTTTTAGGTTTTGGTAGAAACAAAATAGTAGCAATGGCTTTACTGATAGGGTGTGACTACTCTGATGGAGTTCATGGTATCGGAAAGGACTCTGTCCTGAAATTTTTCGAAACTGTTTCTGACGATAAAGTGTTGGATAAATTGAGGTATTTACCGGGTGATGCATGGCTTAGTTAAACATAGGAAACCCCATGTAAATTTTGAGGTGGCTAAATATTGGCTTCCCTGTACATTTTAGAGAAAAATTTTATAATAATTTTTTGAAGAGGCCGATATAATAAAGTCAAAGTCAAAGTTTTTATTGGTGCTATCGCAAGGATGCTTACACAAGTCAAACATACACTAGATGAAGATAATTATACAGCGCTATTACTTATACCTATCCATACAACAAACAACAATAAAACAGAAATACTAATTATACCAAAACTGACATATGCACAGATCGATACAAAGGAACATTGGAAATTTTAAAACTTTTTAATATCTATCTCTAAGGGTGTAACAGACTCTTATACTAACCACGACAATTAAAATTCAATACTGTTGCAATTAAAATCATAATATTCATTAACCGAGTAGAATGCATTTGTATTAAGAAAACGTTTTATTTTTGTGAGGAATACTCTTGATGGTAGCTCCCTCACATGGATCGAAAGCTTATTAAACATTTTTGGTGCATGATAGTTAAGAGCAAATCTAGATCTAGCAATTCTATGAAAATCTCCCTGAATGCCCCTCTGCAATCCGCTCTATAGTTAATGCCCATTATCACTCTCACGGCTCTATGCTGCAGGCCAAATATTCGATCGACTCCCGCGGCGTGTCCCCAAGCCAGAAGACCATAGGATATATTCGCCTGGATGAGAGCGTAATACGTCAGTACCAGCACATCCCTGGTGACATTTCGCACGAGGCCGCGCAACACGAAAACATTGGTGGAGAGTTTATTCGCTAGAGAGTCAACATGTGGCTGCCACGAGAGCTTCTGATCCAACCCGATACCGAGAAACCGCAGAGAAGAAGGATTCCCCACGGTGGTGCTGAGACTAAAGAGGAACCTCTCGGTCTTGGCGACGTTCAGACTCAGGCCGTTTGCACGAAACCAATCGGTAACGGTAGACTGCGTGTCGTTGAGACAGCCAGAGGCATTAACTACATCCCTACCCGCACGAAACACAGTCGTGTCATCAGCAAACAGTATGAAGTTAGCCAAAGGATCACTAACTGTTAGATCATTCATATATATGATGAATAGTAGTGGTGCCAGGACCGATCCTTGCGGCACTCCACAGGTTACCGCCCTCAACGCACATCGCTGTTTATTGTAATCGACCAATTGGAACCGGTCATTAATATAGGAGGCCAATAGTTCAAGTGCTGTCGTTGAGAGGTTTTAATATTTTAGCTTATCCAGAAGTATCGCTGGCGACACACAGTCGAATGCCCTTGTCAGGTCACAGAATAGGGCTGCAGTATGGTCCCCCACATCGAAAGCACTTGTTATTTTAGAAATTAAGCTATTAATTGCTGTACCAGTAGACATACCATTCCGAAAACCAAATTGGCTTTTATTAAAAAGATTGTTGACCTCAAAATGGTCAGCTATTCCTGTTTTGATGGCCTTCTCAAAAATTTTTGAGAGGAGGGGGATTATGGAAATAGGTCGATAATTTGATACTTCCGTTCGATTTCCCTTCTTGAATACGGGAACAACACGCGATATTTTAAAGGCAGAGGGAAATGTTCCGGATCTTAAACAGTGATTCATTAATTTAGTAAGAGGGTACACTATTATATTTACAATTGATATGATAATTTTAGTATTGATACCGTAGTAATCCTTGCTTTGCTTATTTTTTAAATTAATAATGATGTCTCTGGTTTCATTAAACGACACGTCACGAAGGTTGAGCACAGGAACATTGTCAATTTCTAACTTTTTTAAATAATAATCGCTATTGTTATTGGAGACTGGCAGTTCATTAGCCAAGTTTCGTGCAATGTTAACAAAAAAATCGTTTAACTGATCCGAACCTAGCCCAGCCTCAGCGAATTGACGCGATTTTCCGGCACTGTATTTATTAATAATCTGCCATGAAGCTTTAGAGGGATTACCAGAATGTCTTATGAAAGAATCATTTTCTCTAATTTTTGCTTTATCGATTTCGGCACGATATTCATGTTGGAAGATTCTTATACTGTTCTTAAGAATGGGCGTATTAGTTCGTTCAAACACTTCTCGCATTAAAGCAAGTGTATCTCTTTTAGAACGTAACGAATTGTTAAACCAGTTTAAATTATAGTTTAGATTATTTGGTTTACGCATTAGTCGCTCAGCAAATGCCAACGCCATAGAGCCAGTCAAGAGACTCAATAATAAATTAGTTTTTACTTCGAAATCCTCGTCAGAGTCCAAGAAATTCCAGCTAATACCGCTGACGAGGCTGTGAAGCACAATAAGGCCTTCCGAGGTAATTGGGCGGTGTATGACCGGAGCCACACTTGTAATCTCATCACCTATAATATGAAAATATATGGTAACACCATAATGATAAAATATGCCCATGTGCCAAGTTTGAATAAATTTTAATAGGCCAATCCTAACTAATTCAATTAAATGTGATGGCAAAATTACGTACGAAATTTTCATAGTTTAGGTAATACAGCAAACACCAGCAAATTATTATTTGGCATTGGCAAAACGAAAAGTAGCGTCAGTGACAACATTTTCATTGAATGCGCTTTAATTATAGCTAAATATGAGCTATTCTATTAAGGAAAAAGTAACTATGATTAAGTGGTATTATACAGGAAACAGTTTAAGAGCAGTGTCTGAAATGTTTTCAGTTCAATTCCCTGATAAGCCTATCCCTTTCATTTCATTAATTAAACTTATCATTAGTAAATTTGAGTCCAAAGGCACTTTAATAAATAACTGTAAATGCTCAACTCAGAATGTCAATAGACCTTAAGAAAGGGATAATAGAGATCTTGATATTTTACTGCACGTGGAGAAAAATAAAATTATTTGCTGGTGTTTGCTGTATTACCTAAACTATGAAAATTTCGTAATTTTGCCATCACATTTAATTGAATAAGTTAGGATTGGCTTATTAAAATTTTTCTCAAACTTGGCACATGGGGTTATTACACAGGATTGTAAACTCAATTTTGTGGTTATTATATCGGCCTCTTCAAAAAATTATAATATAATTTTTCTCTAAAATTTACAGGGGAGCCAATATTTAGCCACCTCAAAATTTAAATGGGATTCCCCATGTTCAACTAAGCCATGCATCACCCCGTATAACACAAGATTTATAGGAATTATGGCAGTGCTAATTGGTCATTTTTCAGATCGTGGCGAAGTAATAAGGATATGTATGAAAATTATGAAAAACAGTTAGCTGATAAAAATATATGCAGTTCTTGTGGACACGATGGAAAAATACAGGGACACACAAAGCACGGTAATATTCGCTATCACATGAAATTTTAGGATAATTAGCAGGGTGTCTGTGTTACCCATGTTTTAAATTCATGTTTCTTTTAGGTTGTGCATCTTGCAAAACCACCACAGGTTGCGACCCTTTCAAATATAAGAACGAACGCTTGAAGATGAGAAACGAGTTAAATATGAGAAATAAAGCAATCAAAGATCCAAAATTTCCTGATGAAATTTTAATAAAGGAATTTTTGGATAGGAAAGATGATGTTAAAGAATTAGATCTTAAATGGAAGCAACCGGATATTGTTAAATTTCTGGTGAGTCACGCATGTACAGCTAAAATAACTTAGGTACCTAAAGAAAAAATATTTTTGATAATCAATTATTCGCAAACAGTGAATTTTTCGCTCATTTTTTGGGTGTATGCACCCTAGTTTGAGGTCGTTGATCATAAATCCAAACTGGTTTTTGAGATAAAATATTATTACATTAGTTTTAAATTTTTTCTTAAAATGTTCCCTTTTACACTAAAATATACCGGGTCCGCCAACGAACCTGGGACGGAAGATTACATCCATATCGAAGAACTTATCAAAAATGCCGAAACAGCATGAGGTCTGGAATTAAAAGTGGCATATTTTAGAAATATTTTACATTATATAGGGCTCCAAAAAGTGAGGCGAGTAAAACTTGTATTTTTTTAAATGTAACACCCTGTATATTGTAGGCCCAAAAGATGGTCATAGAGCTGCTGATTATTTTAATATATTATGTGGATTTATTTTTAGTAGTTTAAAAAATAATTACGATTTTATCTAAAACATTGCCTAAGTATACCTAGTAACCATTTCCAAATTACTAAAAGCAACTGAATGAAATAGTACACTCAAAAATAGTATTTAAGAATGTTGCCCATCTTTACAATAAAAAATATTTGCGTTCAGTACATTTATTATACAGGGTGATCACATTATGCAAAATATGGGACACCCTGTATATTTTTTGATTTTTAGAAAGCTGTTTTGACATCCTTTCTATTGATACAATATTGGTTACCTCTTAGAGTTTGCCGTATTTTAGATATTTGGATATTAACTTTAAAAGCGAACATTTCTGCTGCTTTTTGGAAAATTTAGCGGTAACCTATTAAAGCAGGGATGCACAGACTTATAGGGAACAGGGGCCACTCGGGAAAAATATAAGCCAAGGACGGGCCACTACAAACAATAGTTATTACCACAAACATTTTTATTTTCAAATAGTATGAAATAGAATGATAAAAATAAAAGAACCTTCAAAAATGTTTGTTGTAATTATGTAATCGTAAGGTAATCTAATCATACAATGTAATATTTCATGTTTTATTATTTTGATGCATGACATTGCATTGAACTAACAAGTTTTTTTTATATTTGGCTGCACATTACTTGTTGCCACACGTAAAATTGCTTCCAAATTTTCATTTGCCAGACAGTTTCGGTTTTTCGTTTTGTTTAGTTTCATCACTGAAAACGTTTGTTCACAAATATTCGTCGATCCAAATAAGCTTGCGCATTTCAATGCATTTATTCGCAACTCTTTATAAGCGTTTTTATTAACGCAACGGTAGAAGTTGAGTAAATTACCTTTATTAAATTTGTTTCGTAAACTATCATCATTTTGCATGTCTATTAATTCCAGCTGCATTGATTCCGGCGCATTTTCGGGTGAAATGTTGAAAGGATTGCTGAAAATGTCCAATAGAGGTTTAACTTTTTTGAAGTCTACAAAACGATTTTGAAAAGCTTGTATCAAAATATCAATTTTTTCAACATGAGCGAAATTGACGTCAGTTTTATTGACTTTCTCCATAAATTTTTTGTAGTTCGGAAAATGGCTGTAATTGGCTGAATTGATTTGTGTCCTGAAAATACTCAATTTGCATTGAAAGGACGAAACATGAGAGTATAACTGCGAAATCAATTGATCTTTGCCTTGGAGTCGCGTATTTAAGACATTCAAGTGATTTGTGATGTCTACAAGAAACGCTAAGTCACACAGCCAATCAGGGTTGTCGAGTTCGGGGACGGCGTTATCCTTTTCCGCCAGAAATAATTGGATTTCTTCAATCAAGTTAAGAAACCGCTGTAGTGTCAACCCACGACTTAGCCACCTTACTTCAGTGTAAAACAGGAGATCACCATATTCGCTTTCAATATCCTCGAGAAATTGTTTGAATTGTCGGTGATTGAGACCTCGTGATTTTATAAAGTTTACAGTAGGTACTACAACTTTCATCACATTTTCAAATCCCAATAATTTTGAACAGAGCCCTCTTGATGTATAATGCAATGAAACTGCATTAATTCCTTGGTATTTGTGTTTTTAGTTTGTAAATATTTTTTTAACATAGTTACTATCCCAGATGTACTTCCAACCATTAAAGGTGCTCCGTCAATCGTAATTCCAGATATTTTCGTTAAATCCAAATCCATTATAGAACATTTTTCTAGAAGAGCTGTGAGCATGTCACTCCCCTTGGTTTGACTTGTCAAAGAACTCATACCAATCAGTTCTTCACTCACTTCAAAATTTTGCGTTACACCTCGTAAAAATATTAAGAGTTGAGCAGTGGAACTTATATCTGTAGATTCGTCGAGTGCTATAGAAAAATACTCAAAACTTCTCGATTTCGTAGCTAATTGCTCTTCTATATTAGCTGCTAATGCGGTAATTCTTCTTTGAACAGTCATCCGATTTAACTGAATTTTTTCAAACTTCTTTACATTTTCCGGACAAATTTTTTTTGCGGCGATATCTAAACATTTCTTAACAAACTCACCATCTCTAAAAGGCCGACAAGTTGTCGCTATTATTCGAGATATTTCAAAGCTAACTTCAGTAGCTGTTTCAGCATCTCGAATTGGTTTTGTAAACATAGCTTGCTGGCCTATTAGTTCCCGTTGTAAAGTGGAAATTCTTTGCGTTCGATTTTCGCCAGTTAATTTGGTAAAAGTAGGATGCTGGGTTTCATAGTGCCTTTTCACATTATATTCCTTCGGAATAGAAACACTACTCTTGCATATTAAACAGACAATTTTGTTATGCGATGAAATAACAAAGTATTTTTCGGTCAAAATATCTTGAAACTGTTGATTTTCATCTTTAACCTTACAACTACTGTTTCTTACTGGGGCCTGGTTTATCCATGTCAAAATTGATATTATATTGTTACGTAGGTAGAAGCCAAGTTCAAACGACGAAATATTTACTCGTCACATATTACAGTTCTCAATCAGTATAACGTCCGCTTGTCCGTAGTTAAAACTTAACTGCCCCGGTAGCTGGCGATGCGTCGTATTTATACGAGTTACCAAACATCGAGAACCTTCCACTTTGTTCGGGGATACTACCGACGTGTTTCGCGAATCTTAAAGTAATCTAGTTGATGCGACAGATTTCTGTAGAATACTTTTAAAATTCGTTGGCGGGCTGCATAAATAGCGGCCCGCGGGCTGCGGTATGTGCATCCCCGAATTAGAGAATGTAATTCTTCCTTCATCTGGTGTAATTCTATGTGATAAGGATGATATTTATACTTTTTCAAAATCCATCGCACGCTTGTTTCCTTAACACCGGTTTCCTGATAAATGCGAGTTTGACTTACGTTATGAGTCTCCTGTACTGCCAATATGACCCTTAATTCATTTTCTTCGTTAACAACAGGTTTTGTTGATTACTACCCTTTTTTTGTACGCGATGTTTCCTGTTTCTAAAAATCTATGCAACAGCTTCTCGAAGGCCCCTGGTCTCGACTTTCTCTCAATATCTGGATATCTTTCAGCATACAACCGACTCGTTAAAAGGCAATTTCTTGCACATTCTCCCAATATAACATTTTGTGAAAGTTAGTAACTAATTTTCGCAACTACACAAATATTAAATAATTGTGTTCGACTGTCATAGTGACAACCTAAACAAATAAAAATCATAGCAACTCGATTATGAACAAATATAAAATGAAACAAATAAAAAATAGCAAAATTGTAGACTTTTACAGTTAATATCGAAATATCTGAAATACGGTAAACTCTAAGAGGTATCAAATAAAGTATCAGTAGAAAGGATATCAAAAGGGCTTTCTAAAAATCAAAAAATATACAGGGTGTTTCATTTGAAAAAATACAAGTTTTGTTCGCCTCACTTTTTTAAGCCACCCTGTATAATATAAAATATTTTTAAAATATGCCACTTTTAATTCCAGACCTCATGCTGTTTCAGTATTTTTGATAAATTCTTCGATGAGGATGTAATCTTCTGTCCCCGCTTCGTTGGCGGACCCGGCATACACAGTCACAAAAAAAACTGAAAAAATTTAAATTATATTTACAAAAATTACAAAATATTCTGTTGGGTTAGGTGTGGTCAGGAACAATTTTTTTTAGAAATTTACAACAAAATTTTTACAATGGGATGAGCTATACTCCTTTGAAAAAATTCTACCTATCTTGGCTAGGTGGCAGTGTAGAAACCCCGAACTACTTAAAAACGAAGACAAATTAAAGGGTGTTCTTATACCTCACAGAATTAAAAAAGTGAGAAATCCAAAAGGTAAGTCAGATTATAGCGATATGGCATTGTCCTTGTTTGAACGGTACCAGAACAAGTATAGTAAAGCTTACATTATGTCGTTGACCTTCAATGCAATAAATCAACTGCTTGATTAAACCTAGTGTTAGTAAAGTGTTTATTTATTAATAAGTATCTTCATATATGTAAATAATTTTAAATATTTTTGTTCAAGTTTATTAGAACTAAAATTAAATGAGACGAAGTCAGTTTACCACGATGTATATTTATATAATGCACGTGCATACTAACATATACAGGGTGGCCAATTAGTACGACAAAGGTCAATATCTCCTGTACCATTCAAGATATCGGAAAACTTTTGACAAAACTTATTAATGGTTAAGAGATGCATCTTTTAAAATTATTTTCGTCTATACAGGGTGCTCCAAAATAGCGGCACGGTAGAAATTTTATATTTTTTAAATGGAACACCCTGTATATATTTACATATTTTAATTTGCCGTAAATTACTGTACATAGCACCGTAATTATTTATACACATTTTTGCAACGTTGCCGAATAGATGGGAAAATCCCTTAAATTTGTGAAAAAACATCGTTCAATAAAATGTGTAGTATTTTTTAACTTATTATAATTGGAAATAAAATATTTTTATAATGGAAAGAGAAGTGTTGACAGAACTTGCCTAGGGTAAAATAAATTAATATTTTTGTACAGGGTGATTTCTACGGACATGCCAACTTTACGAACTTTAAACCTAATTTTCTCATTTTTTTCAAATGAAACACCCTATATTTGATTACTTTGACTTGTAGGGATTTTCATCCTCTTTAACTTTTGTTAAGGTCTTTTCATGCCTATCTCTACAAATATTGGTCGTATTTCAGTTTTTGTCTAAAACTCTAGCAAAAAACTGAATGTATTTTACCATTGTCGTTTTTCTAGTTACCTATGACATAGAAAATAAAAACAAACGTTCTTGTTTAAAATGAAACGTCAGTTTCTTTGTAATATAATGACAATTATAGTGATTTGGTAAGCTATTCTTCAAAAATTAATAAAAATGGATTTTTCAAATGTCGAAATGGTGGATATGGTTTTTGTATTAGGAGTTAGCGACAAAAATTGCTTGTTAGCTATGAGGATATATCAAGAAAGATATCCAAACCGAAGACAACCCAGTAGAAGGGCGTTTGAAAAAGTAAAGGAGCGTTTTCAAACAACGGGGAGTGCAGCCTATAAAAAACAAGAAAGAATAAAACGTGTTTTAACGGAAGAAAATCAATTAAATGTTCTTTTAACAGTCACTGAAAATCTACACATTGGCCAACGAAATATTTCCGACCAATTAGATATTCGCCGTTCATCGATTCAGAACATACTGAAAACAAACAAAATGCATCCTTACCATATCCAGTTACTGCAGGAACTAAATGAAGGAGATTTTCAAAAGAGAATAGATTTTTGTGAATGGACGCGGGAAAAAATGAGACAACAACAAAATTTTGCACATTTAGTATTCTTTTGTGATGAAGCAACATTTCATAAAAATGGAAACGTGAATAGGCATAATTTTCACTATTATGCTACAAGCAATCCCTATTTTATAAGAACCCATTCACAAAACAGATGGCCCTTAAACGTTTGGGGAGGAGTTGTAGGAGACTATGTTATTGGATCGCATTTTTTTGAGGAAAAAGTAACTGGACAAGTATATTTGGACTTCTTACAAAACGATTTACCACAATTCATGGCTCAGATACCGAATGAAATTCGTGAACGTCTTTGGTTTTTACATGATGGAGCCCCCGTGCATTATACAGGACCTGTTACTAACTTTTTAAATAAAACATATGGGCAGCAGTGGATTGAAAGAGGAGCGCCCGTACCATGGCCGGCTAGATCACCAGATCTAACAAAAATGGATTTCAGTATATGGGGATTTGTAAAGGATCAGGTATATAAAATACCCCCACTACAAGAGATGATATGAAAATTCGTATTAGAAACTGTTATCAAACTGTAACTCGGGAAATGTGTAGAAACATGACTCAATTCTTTTGAAAAACGTATAGAATTGTGTATTCAAGTTAATGGGAGCCAGTTTGAACAATTAATTAGGTAATTTTAAATCAATTAATTTAAATTTTAAAAATTGTCCTCAAGCTTAAATCGGTAAAAAACTTAAATCTAAAAATTGTTTCGAGTTAATTATTTATGTAAATTAATAGAAAAACTACAAAACTGACGTTTGTTTTTATTTTCTATGTCATAGGCAACTAGAAAAACGACAACGGTAAAATACATTCAGTTTTTTGCTAGAGTTTAGACAAAAACTGAAATACGACCAATATTTGTAGAGATAGGCATAAAAAGACCTTAACAAAAGTTAAAGAGGATGAAAATCCCTACAAGTCAAAGTAATCAAATACAGGGTGTTTCATTTGAAAAAAATGAGAAAACTAGGTTTAAAGTTCGTAAAGTTGGCATGTCCGTAGAAATCACCCTGTACAAAAATATGAATTTATTTTACCCTAGGCGAGTTCTGTCAACACTTCTCTTTCCATTATAAAAATATTTTGTTTCCAATTATAATAAGTTAAGAAATACTACACATTTTATTGAACGATGTTTTTTCACAAATTTAAGGGATTTTCCCATCTATTCGGCAACGTTGCAAAAATGTGTATAAATAATTATGGTGCTATGTACAGTAATTTACGGCAAATTAAAATATGGAAATATGTACAGGGTGTTCCATTTAAAAAATATAAAATTTCTACCGTGCCGCTTTTTTGGAGCACCCTGTATAGACGAAAATAATTTTAAAAGATGCACCTTTTAACCCTTAATAAGCTTCGTCAAAAGTTTTCCGCTATCTTTAATGGTACAGGAGATATTTACCTTTGTCGTACTAATTGGCCACCCTGTATATACGATTCAGATTCACATTTAAATAGCAATTGAGAAATATTTGTAGACTTGTCAAAATTGTTAATATTATTAAAAAGGTTTTCTAAGTCTCTAAAACTTGCACAGGCTTTAGATAGGCTTGATATTTTCAATAAAGATGCAAGTTCAGGTTTCTCTTCCTCGGTCTCAGAGTTTCATCCGTTTCTTGGATCTCTTCAATACACTCGATGATAGTCAATTCTGGCAAATCATTATCAATAGAGGCAAATTGTTTCAAGTTCACAATTAATGTGTCTTTAATGTTAGAAACAGTTGTGCGAGCGGAATATTATCTTCTTCTTCGGAGTCGTCAATATTATCTGTATTACACATAAATCCGGCTTTCATAAAGCATTTTTTTATTGTCACTGGGGACAAATTGCGCCATGCTACCGAAACCTGTTGGTTATGGTAATATTATTTTCTTGAAGAGGACAACCACTTAAAAGCCTCTGAATAAGGTAGCTTCTGAAGAGCATTTTAAAATTCTGAATAATGCCTTGGTAAAAGGGTTGGCAATGTGAGGTAGTATTGGGTGGAAGAAAAATAAGTTTGACATTATCCAGTGTACAGAATTGTTTTTGGAAAAATAAAGCATCAAAAACTCGAATTTGAGTTGATGTTTATTCCAAAGATTTGTGAGACTACGGGAAATCCAGACACTGTCACAAACTTTGTGCCTTTTGGAAAATTTGAACAAACTTTGTTCTCTCATATGTAGAATCACTTCTCGAACTACTAAAATAATAAATTAAATAAATTAGCAGCTCTAGGACTACTTCGTCCGAAAGCTCCACGAGTCACCCCCATAGACCAAAACTTGTTTTGGGAAACCGGATTTAGTTCGCCAATGCGTTTTCCGATACTTGTTATAAATAGGCCCAGTTTTGACTAAGGCGTTCTCAGGTTCGTTTCGTCTTTAATTCGACTCTTCAGTAGTGGAAATTACCACTAGACACTTTTGTAGATTTTCTTCTGAGAAGTTGAAATTCACAGAATTGTTTTTGGAAAAATTAGGCTTCAAAAACTCGAATTTGAGTTGATGTTTATTCCAAAGATTTGTGAGACTACGGGAAACGGGGCCTATTTTCAACAAGTATCGGAAAACGCATTGGCGAACCAAATCCGGTTTCTCAAAACAAGTTTTGGTCTCTGGGGTTGACTCATGGAGCTTTCGATCTTTTTCGGATCTCATCAGTAGGACGAAGTAGTCCTAGAGCTGTTAATTTATTTAATTTATCTAGTGTAATTTTGGGATGAGACGTTGCATTATCCAGAAACACTACCACTCTTCTATTCTGCTTCTTCATCTTGGTATCAAATTTGTGGTGAAGCCATGTTGTCATGATGTGTGCTGTCATCCACGCTTTTTTGTTCGAGACCCATTAGAGAGGTAACTTATCGATATATGCGCCCTTAAAACATCGAGGATCTTTGCTTTTGCCTATTATAAGTGGTTCTTCCTGCTCACCTTCCACATTTGCACAGAACAGAATTGTAAATCGTTGTTCTTCTGTTTTTTTCTAGTACGCTTGCTCATGCTCATGCTCATGCTCATTCAATGCATATGTTTCTGTTGGCAATGCACGATAGATGAGACCTGTCTCATCTGCATTAAACACGTCCCTTGGGGCATAATCCTTTAAAATGGTCAATAGCCTTTCTTTCCAAGTAGTTACTTCTTCGATGTTGATATCGGCTGATTCGCCAGATATTTTCTTGAAGGTAATATCGTGCCGACGACGGAATTTTTCTAACCATCCATTTGATGCCTGGAAGATATCTAGTCCTAGACATTGAGCAGATTCGAGGGCATTTGCTTCAATCATGGGCCCGGATATTGGTAAGTGCTTGTTTCGCGCCTTACAAAACCAGTTGCAAACAACTTTGTGCATTGCCAATCCTTCGGTTTTGGGAAATTTTTTTTTTTTGTTCACCGTTGCTACCTTTTTGAAACAAATTTCTAACTTCTGCTTTATGTTGAAGCAACCTAGTCACTTGGGTCTTACCCACTTTAAATTTTTTAGCCAATTTCCTGGTACTTAAACCAGTTTTTTTACTCTCCTCTATTATTTCAATCTTTTCGCTTAAAGAAAGACATTTCCTTTTCCCCGCCATCTTCAAATACTCACGTTAGTCCCAAATCACACAAGAACTGTTCAAAACAAAAGTAGTGTTAACAACCGATTTATCAGCCTTTAAAGCAAATTGAATGGATCTGCCTGCAATAAAGTAATTAGTGTATGTACCTATATTTCTTAAGAACTGTCGGGTTGGATTTTACTGCCCTTAATGGAGGGTGTTTTAAGCATTATTGTTTACTAAAAATTCCGATGATGAGTGCCTGCGGTCGTTCAACAGATGGGTCGGTAAAGAGGAGTATAAAATAATCGGATTTCCATTTTTAAATATGGGGAATTCATAACCGTTCGTTTGACGCATGTGGTTACTTTCTAGAGACGGTCGTTGTTAGAACTAGAAAACATTTTTACTTGACGACTATGATAATTAGCATTAATACAATAATGCTATTTTTAAGAAGTCGATGTTCGAACCAACCTTTAAAAAGTTGTACGTCAGTATCTTGGTGGTAATCTATAGAAGAATCTGCTACGTTTTTAGCTAAAAGAACAGACAGTTCGGAACAAATGCATTTTGTGAACCTGCCTGTATTATTGTTATTCTAGTGCCTTTATTTGACGGAGCCTTGGTTTGACATTTTTTTGAATAACCATTCCATCCTTTTCCTGCTGTGTCATGTGTATCAAACCATGTTTCGTCAAAGTAGATAATTGGGTAATTTTCTGCTCTATATGGTTTAATAGCCGTTAAATATTTACGACGCCATTCCCGTAAAAGTAAAATTTTTCCTAGGCTACAAGAAATGTTTGTGTCATCGCTGGCAAGCCGCTTTTTTAGGGAAGCCAAGGTAGGTACAAATTGTTCTTCATGCATTTGGTACATTTTTCTTCTTAATAAATTCAAATCATCCTCGTCAATACTTCTAAATGTGCTACAGTCACTTCGCTTCTTTCTGGGAATGATAGGTTTCAGTATTATATCCTTTACCGAAGGTAAAAAAGTACTGGTTATAGCAGACGTCTTGGCTAAAGCATCACTTGAATTAAAATCTCTTTTCAGCAATACAAGAGGCCCGACTCTCAGCACAAGCCCATGGGCGCCACATTCTAACACTAATACAAGAAATATCACGCGCCGGTAAACCAAACACTATAACAAATGTCACTCTTCGGAAAAATGATTGCGTATTTGTATTCTACTGGGAAACTCTGAATTTTTGTATTTCAAATTTTCATCTATCTGTAAGCGTTTCCGAGATAATGACAGCTCAAAAATGAAAAACTTCCTAATTATAATTATTCCTACCTAATACCCACCAGTTGAGTCAAGGTGTTTCCATGACAGCGACCTAAGAGGTGTCAATTTTGAATTCCTGTTTAATTTTCTGTTGTCTGATTTCTAATTTGCTTACACTATGGTTCATCTGAATGAGAAACAACGAGTTGAAATTTTATTAATGAGCGGTTACGGAAATATGAAGAGATCGCAAGATCAGGTTTGTCAACTTTTCAATGAATCATATCCAAATAGGCCTCCAATAAATCAGTCAACGGTGTGTCGAGTGGTGTAAAGAAATTTCGAGAAACAGGCAGTGTTAGGGAAGTCGCTAGATCAGGTCGACCTAAAACAGCAACCGGGGGAGACAAAGCTTTACAGCATGATATGCTCTCAATACATGAAAATCCAACACAATCATCCAGGCCAATGAAAAATTTGTTTAAGCAGGAGAAGTTGCATCCCTACAAGATAAAGTTGGTGCACGAGTTAAACGAGGACGATTTTGATAGAAGAGTTAAATTTTGGGAGCTGATGATGGAAAGATGCAATAACGATAATAACTTCGCAACAAATATCATTTTCTTCGATGAAGTTACTTTCCATTTAAATGGCATTGTTAATAGACACAATTATCGTAATTGGCCTGCTGAGAATACTCACTGATTCCAGGAAGGTCATACTCAGAGGCCCGAAAAAGTTAATGTTTGGGCGGGCATAGTTGGTAGACATATTGTGGGACCTTTTTTCATAGATGGTAATCTGAATGGCGATAAATATCTGGACCTCCTCAGGAATCACATAATTTCTTCTTGCAGAATGGTTTTACTGGGTGTAAATAATGGCATAAACGAACAGATGGAGCACCTGCGCATTATGCGGCAAATGTTAGACAATACATAAGCGAACGATTTTGGATAGGCAGAAGAGGTGCTATTGACTGGCCAGCGCGATCCCCGGACTTAACCCCGCTCAACTTCTTTTTGTGGGGACACTTAAAAACAAAGTCTACGTTAACCGTCCAAATGACTTAGAATCTTTAAAAGTCACAATTAGTGCTGAAATTTGGGCCATTCCAGAGGACTTTCTTTTAAACGTTGTAGACGGGTTCGGGGATCGACTGGCACTCTGCTTAGCAGAAAATGGTAGTCATTTTGAACACCTGATCCACTGAAAAGGTTTCACTTGTTTATTATTCCGATGTTAAGTTGTTCAATTTCCTAGACTATTTATTTTGTTATTATAAAGTTTGTTACAATTTTAAATAACTAAAAGTTTAAAATACAAAAAAATCAGAGTTTTCCCAGTAGAATCCAAATATGCAATCATATGCAGGGTGTTCCATTCAAAAAAGTAAGTTGGTCTCTATTACAACCAAACCAGAAATGACAGAAAAAATTCACGCATGAAAAAATTTGCTAGGTATTTAATTCAGCGCTCGTAGCAGGCATGTAGCCCAGAGAATAGCTGTTTTAGCATAATTTGCTTAAACCTTATTGTATAAGGTCTCAGCAAGTGGCTAGAGAACAAAGTTCTCACATATATACATATTTATCGAGAGGGTAGTCGTTGCTGACTAGTTGAGAAATACACTAGTAAATATTGGGGACTGCAGCAAATGAAAGAGTACTCTTTAAAGTTATTCCAAGCTTTCGGAAATCGTAAATTTTATTTCCATCTTCAGGGAGACTACAAATTTACATAAAATGATATTAGGAGATTTGCTCAAATTAATAATTAAATGTTTTTACTTACAACTTTGGTGAGATTGTTCATGGAGATGTTAATATAATAATCATTAATAAATGGAAATAAAATTTACGATTTCCGAAAGCTTGGAATAACTTTAAAGAGTACTCTTTCATTTGCTGCAGTCCCCAATATTTACTAGTGTATACATATTTATATGTCATATAGAAATGTGGGGAATAATTTACTGAACAACTTTCATACAGGTCACTTTTTCGTATACGAGGTAATTCAAAAGTTACAGGCATTATGCGCATCTTTTTTGCCACTCTGTATAATATTAGGTATAAGATAACAAAGATGTATATTTGGGGCATTTTATGGTCAGAATTAGGGTTTTATGGCAGTCAAAAGATCAACGCTATATTGTAAACTTTACTATACATAGTTCATTAGCTTGGTGGTTATGATTTAAGGTGTCTCCAGTTATGAAATCATCTGGTCTGACCCCAGCGGGTATTTCAAAGGCCTCATCCCGGAGGGTCAAATTTTGGAAAACAACGTCGACCTGGACAAACTTTGGTCTACCATAGAACCCCAGAACTTAGTGGAATACGCTTATCCTCAGTTAGTGGAAAATTTTAAGCAATCTAAAATTAAACCCAAGAAGATTGGTAAAAGGAAAAAGAACAAACCTGGAAATATCGATGAGATTACGGATAAATTGGACAATGTATCCATAACAGAGCCCAAATCGAAAAAGCCTAGAAAGCCCAAAACGAAAACGATAAAAACAACTGATTCCAACCTGACTAATCTAGATTTTGGTTTAAAGCAATTGACAATCGAGAATCCTGAAATAGCACCATTGAAACTGGTGGAAGATAATGTTTGCGATGGCAATTCAAAAGAGACCATTGACAAACAAAAGAAAACTTCAAAAAGTAAAGCGAAAACCCTTGATGGATTTGTTAAGAAGGCTATGGCAGGTTCTTATAAACAAGGCAGTACTGACACAAGGCAACACAATGCCAAAGAGTATCCAAAAATGACTGTAGATGGCTCTTTATATACTATGTCATCAACTCCAGCTAAGGCTGTTAAGACTGACTTGTGGTTTGATCTTGACGTCTCGTCGTTTGGTGATGAAAGCGAACTTGAGCTGTCAGATATCATTGATGATATCATCTTTAAAAAATACTTTAAAGATGATTTACAATCTATTGCTGACAAATACGTACAAGGTCATTATGGAGATGAGAGTGTGAAGGTTGTTTGTGTAGATGATTGTTCTGAGAGTCAGCAGTTTGATGTGGATCAGCGCAGTCAAAGTGATAATGCTGAAGAATCTTTACCAAAAATGGATAAATGTGATACTAGATATGACGATAATTATCAGGGAAATCTTGAAGGTGATCAAAGTCATTTTGCAAGTTTTTTCATGAGTAATCCTGCTGAAGAGAATGATCTATTCGAAAAAACATTTAATGGCACCTTCAAGAATTTTAAGGATAGTAGTGGCAGTGATACAGAAGACTATGAGTATAAGGCCTGTGATAATATCGCTATCGATAAGGAAAATAAAGATTTAAGGGACTGTGACGGCCAATGTCAGAAAAGTGTTGCCGAGGAAGATGATGTTAATGTGATATGTCTGAGTAGCGATGATGACAGTAGTTTTAATGGCAAGTATGTGCCTTTGTATGAAAGACTTAAACGGTAAGTCGTAGTATGTTATAGTATCTATGCTATTGATGAACTTACCTGAACTGAAACTTTTATACTTTTGTATTTTTCTATATTTTGAAAATGTTCTATTTTTACATTTAGATATTTTTATTAATAAATCCATTTCTTTTCATTAAAAGGTTGTTTTTTATTTTATCATACATTTTTACGAATTCGAAGATTCGGTAGGTAATCGTTTAGAAAGGTGGAAAACATATACTTGTCACAAATATTTTTAAAATTTTTCCTTCTACTTTTCTGGATTTCACTGTTTTCTCTTAAAAATAACTCACGCAAAACTATCACTGCAAAGATAATTACAAGATTTTATCAAAAAAATTACGAGAAAATTTTAATTAAAATCTGAAAATTGTAAGGAAATCACCTTATTATTAAGTTGTGGTGTTGCCACGTTTATTTATTTTACTGAACTGTAGGCTATTTAGGTTAGTTCAGGTTAATCAACTACATATTTTAGGAAACCATTGATAGGTATAGCTCGACACATTTATCTGTAGCCTGTAGCTGACGAAGGAATGCAAAAAAAAAACATTGAGTGGTTTACGACATTTACTTAATTATAATTTAATATTTATTAGCAAGACAACCTGGAATTAAATATATCCATTGTGAATAAATGCCTAATAATATATTCAAGAAAGTAGGAGTATTTTAATATAATTTCAACATTGTTTAAAATTTTTTTGGGTTTCTTTTGCTTTTAATTTTAATTTAATTTAATGGAATTTAAATTTTTTATGTAGGCCATTAATAATTATAAAACCATACTACAGTAGATGTTTTACATCGTCTGGGAAGTCTGGAACGGATTTGCCACCGCACTCGTTGGGCGAAAATTTTTACAGGTTTCATTTTACAGAGGTGGCAACAGATTTTTTAAATACTCTGGTCATTCCTCTTTAGAAAAGGTACTCTACATTTGTTTCGATAAAATTAGCCGTTTTCGAAGAAAATAAATGGTTTGTACAGGGTGATCCCTAAGTACATGAAGAAAATCTAGGATATAATTGAATCGGTTATTTGGAAAAGGGAACATATCCAATTTTGCGCTAATTCAAGATTTTGCCGCCAACGTAATTTTTAAAGGTAAATACATGAATTTACGCGAGAACGGAACATATCCGATTATTACCATATTGGTAGTTTATTTATTTATTTTATTTATTTCCTTTAAGATTTACAACAGTAAATATAGGATATTGTCATTGATAATAAAAAATATACAATATATATATATATAAAACAATACACAAGTAATAAAACCCACAATGGAGCAATCCAATAAACATAAACAATTTAAAAATTTAAGGTCCTTAAAATTAAAAATGGGAGTTCAGGTACTCCGATACAGAATAATATGCCTTATTGGTCAAAATACCTTTAACTGTTTTATTGAATATTTTAAAAGAATTTATCTGTTTAATTTGCAAGGGTAACTTGTTATATAATTTGATCGGTAGAACCAATGGGCTGGTTGCCACCGTCGACAGTCTATGACGAGGAATATCAATATTTAAGTTTTTCCTAAAGCGATACTGCTCATTCAACTCACGAGTCTGAACAAATGCATCAATGTTTGACTTAACATAAGTTAGGGAGTTATAAATAAACAAAGAATGAAATATCAGGATTCCAAGCTGAGGAAACAATTCACGACATGAAAAAGATCGATTCTTAAACATCATCGTTCTAATAATTCTTTTTTGTTGAATAAAAATTTCATTTACTCTGGAACTGCAACCCCAAGCTAAAACTCCGTAATTCAAACAGGATTGAACATATGAAAAGTAATACAATTTTAGAAGGTCAAGATCAATTTTATTACGCAGCTGCCAGACAACAAAACAATACGTAGCTAGTTTTCTCAGTACAAAGTCTACATATTGATTCCACGATAGTTTTGAATCTATGAAAATTCCGAGAAATTTAACAACATATGCCTGTTTAATAGTTTTATTATTTAATTTAACCAATAAACTTTTATTTAGATCACGAAGACAGAAACAAATTAATTCAGTCTTATCTTCATTCAGAATCAACCCATTTTCCTCGCAGTAGTTCTGCATGGAGGACACCGCATTGCCTGCACCCCTGCTAAGAGCCTCAGCATCTGAACCAGCACACGTGACAGCGGTGTCATCCGCAAAGAGAGAAATATAATGGTCTTTAAAGTTATTTGAGTCAATGATTATTTCCATTTTGAATGCCACCTCTCCGATCCGGGAGTTCTTCTTCTTCGGCCATATATCGATAACGCTGTTAGTGAAAAATTTTCCCTTGCAAAACCACAACACTTTCGTCGAGACTTGCCTACTGTACTAACTTATAGGGCATATGCTGATAATCTTCCTATTAATAAAAAGAAAATGGATAATATTAAAAGTCTTTTGCAGTACCTACATACTTGATGACAAAATCGAGTTTTACAACGAAGTGATGAAGTGGCCAGTAACAGATTCAGAGGAACGTCCTGAAGAAGATTTTTAAAGTTTCATTAGCATTAATAATGTTATATATAATATATAATAAACCGATTATAATCAAATTTAGAGTATTTTTATTTTGTTTAGTTCGAAAAAGTAATGTCCAAGAATTTAAAAAATAAATAAAAAAATTTCAAGAAAATATAATTTATGTTTTAGCTCACAAAAGTATCATTAATACAAAGTACTAAAAGATAAAAAAAAATTGTATTATTGAAACCTTAACGTGGATTCGTTAAATTAGTTTTTTGCTGCTCCTGTAAAATTACCATTTCTGGACATGTTCCCTTTTCCAAATAACCGATTCAATTACTGACATCATTTTAAGACGAAAAGTTCATATGGACATATGCCCTAAAATACTTACCCTCTAAGATACAGGGTGTTAAAACAATTATAAGAAAAAAATTATTTTTTTTTAATTTCGAAAGTCCTTGAAGATACGGTATTAAAAATTGGTGTTAACTGATTTTGTATTAAACTGCACTTTTTCGTTAAAAAAGGTTTTGCCAGTGGTGTGCGTATAGATACCATCAATATTTTTTTTGTGAAAATATTTGATACATCACTGTGTTTTTTTAACTCTGATGCATTTTTATGCATAAGTTGTCTCTACTATGTTTTGAAAAAAAACAGTAGTTTTAACGAAATGGAAAAAATTGTAAAATTGTAAAAAAAAATTTGTTAAGACATTGCTGATTCGACTTTTTTTCAAAGTAGGCTAATGTCACAGATTGTGTAAATAATTGTGGAAATGTCACAAAATTAAATCACAGAAAAATCATTTAAAGTTTTAGTCCGTCGTTTTTGTGAATTGTTTATTATTATTTATTCATTAGTTTTTGACGATCTGAACCATTTTTACTGTCTGATTGCTGTAAATCTTTCTGAAACTATTCATCCATGCATTGATACACTTTCGTACAAGAATTTTAAAATTAAGGATAAATTTTTCTTTAGTCCAACCGATGTTCAAGAAATAAAATTAATCATTTTGGAGATAAAAAATAAAAATTCTGCTGGAAGGGATAATTTACCAATAAAAATGTTTTCACAACTATCAATTCCTGCTTTAGAAGCTTTAGCGAAGGCAATAAATGTTTCTTTTGAAAATGGAATATTTCCACAATGCCTTAAATCAGCGATTGTGAATCTGCTTCTAATTTTCGACCAATTTCTTTACTTCCAACACTTTCTAAAATTAATGAAAAACTTATTAAAAATAAAATGATTTCTTTTTTAAATAAAAACAATATTTTAAATACAAACCAAGTTGCATTTCAACAAAATAAAAATACTAGTGATGCTATTTTTTCATTTCTTGGACATCTTTGTTTTAAATTAAATGAAGGAGATTTTGCTGCAGCAATATTTTGTGATATTTCTGAAGCTTTTGATTGTGTTAACCATGATATATTATTAAAGAAGCTTGAGCTTTATGGCTTTAGAGGTATATCATTTAAATGGTTTAAATCATATTTATCTGAAAGATCTCTAGTACTATTGTTAAATGGTAAGAAATCAAAAAGTAATAAAATTGATTGTGGAGTTCCTCAAGGTTCAGTTCTGGGTCCATTACTATTTTCAATATATATAAATGACCTTGCGTCAATTTTTATAAATGGCAAATTTACCATATTTCCTGATGATATAACAATACTTTGGCATAGTAAATATTGTATTGAATTAATTAAAATAATTAATGAAAATTTAATAAATGTTAAAAAGTGGTGTGACTCTAATCTACTCTCATTTAATATCACTAAAACAAATATATTAACTTTTAAATGTTCACTTAATAATATAATTTTTGACAATCTCATATTTAATAACCCCAAATTAAATTTAAAAAATTTTTAGGAATCTATATTACTCAAAATTTTTCTTTTAATGAACATATCAAAAAGTTATGTGGAAAATTAGCTTCAGGATGTTATGCCCTGAGAGTACTTTCTCATGAAATGAATATGGCGGTTCTTCGAAATATTTATTTTGCTTTAATAGAATCTCTTTTGAGATATGGAATTTGTTACTGTGGAAATTCAAGCCAATATCTTCTAACTTCAATTTTCATTTTACAAAAAAGAGCTATCAGATATTTGTGCAAAGCTAGATCTAGAGATTCTTGTAAAAGTCTATTTATCTCACAAAAGATTTTTACACTAACTTAACAATTTTTATATTGGAAACAGTTTGTTTGATTCATAAAAGGCATAGAAATAGTATTAATTCACATACTTATAATACAAGACAAACCATTAATATATGTTGACCTATTCCTTCTTCAAGTCTTGTAAAAAAATCCATAATTTATGATTCTAAAAAAAATTTTAATTATCTTCCAGATTTTATTAAGAAAATGTCAAATTTTAAAATGTTTAAAAAAAATGTAAAAAATTTATTATTGGAAAAAGCTTATTATACTCTAGATGAATATTTTGGTAATACTCTGTCATAATTATTTGCGTTTTTTTTCCCGATATTTTAAGTTTTACTATATTATTATATTTTATTGTTAATTTAATTTAAGAAAAAGACTTTGTCGATAAAATAAATACTTTATGACAATAAAGCATATTTTAATTTGATTTGATTTGGCAGATATGCATTTTGTTTATGGTCTTGCTGATGAAAATGCATACGAAGCAAGACGCATTTACCAGGCGAGATATCCGAATCATGTTGCACCGTGTGCTCAGACCTTTGTAAGTCTCTATTGCCGTTTATTAGAAACAGGAAATCAAGCAGCAAACCGTTTTGAGTGATTTTCCTCAACGCGTTAGTTTTTGTTAATGGTTTTTGGAAAGGTTGGCCAGGAATCCACAACTTTTAGATAATTTCTTTTTTACCGACGAAGCTAATTTTTCTAAGAATGTCGTAACACACTTTCATAACAATCACGTTTGGAGTCGAGAAAACCCGCACGCTATTAGCGAAAGACATTTTCAGTACCAATTTTCGTTAAATGTATGGACAGGAATAGTTGGCAACAGACTAATAGGTCCTTTCTTTCTTCCCCAGCGGTTAGCTAAGCCTATCGCAATTTTCTAGAATATGAGCTGCCAATATTATTGGAAGACTTGCCATTAGCTCAGCGAAACCAGTTGTTTTTATGCATGACGGAGCTCCCGCCCATTTTAGTACCACAGCCAGAGAATATCTAAATGCTGTATACGAAAATCGATGGATCGGTAGAGGCGTTGCACTACCTAATTAACGGTGACCGCCAAGGTCCCCAGATTTAAATGTATTGAATTTTTATTTCTGGGGCCATTTAAAATCTCTAGTTTACAAAACTCCAGTTGAAGACCAGGAAGATCTTAGAAACAGGATAATGGCTTGCAAAAATATTAAAAACAGCACAGAAATTTTTGGACATGTTAGAAATTCAATGAGAAGACGGCTTAGATGCTTGTATTTAAGCAGAAGGTGACTACTTACAACAGTTTCTCTAAATCCAGTTTGTTTTATGTTTAAATTTAGATTAACAAATAAATTATTTATATTAGAAAAAATTTTAAATAAATTATTTGTCGTATAAATAATTCATAACATGTTTTGTACTTATTAACTAGTAAATTAATTTTGTTCAGTTTATATCCGTACTGCATCAGAGTTATCTTTAAAACTACTGTTTTTTTTCAAAAACATAGTTGAGACAACTTTTATTCAGCTTGTATCAATAATGCATCGGAGTTAAAAAAAATCAGTATCAGTATGGAGGGTTGTCATTGAAAATAAAACACCGTTTTAAATACAGAGAAAAATTTTAATTTAGAAATTTTCAATGTTGATATGGTATAATTATGTACACTGGTAAAAATTATCAATAAAAACAAGACATTTTACAGACTTAAAAAAATTCTCTACATCAGTAGTATGAAACAACTTTAACATATAGATATAGAAAAAATGATCACCCTAGTAATTCTTCAGTTCACACCGAAAATTGTGTACCAAACCATAAAACAATTTTTTTACAAAACAAAACAACTTTTAGGCCTTAACGAATATTAAAAAATAACTTTTTTAAGTTACGTATTTGATCAGTTTTATTTGCTGTACACAATTTCAGGAATTTAAACAAAATTTCACGCGCGTGTTTCGCTGAAATAACCATGCAAAAAACGATTTTTAACAGAAACTTTTTTTTGATGGATATTTCACTTCGTAAATAAAAATTAAGCAACGAAGATTTCATCTTTCTAAAAAAGGAAAAACTATATTTAGCTAAAATTTCTACATGCATTTTTTTAAAAATGTGCATTTTTATACATTTTTTGCTAAATATTTTATGTCTCAAATAAGACAAATTTACGTATCTTGAATTTTTTACAATTTATTTGGTACATCCAGTACTAATTTAATTTTTTGAAGTATTGCTTAAGGCGCACACTTTAAAAATACATTGTTTCAAACCTATTTAATCGGAAATTCGAATTTGTAATTTACATTTTACTAAATTATAAAGAAGAAGTAATGCTTTATAAAACATTAATATTTTTATTCTATTTTGAAAATTCCGTACTAAAAAAGTGTGCTCCAATATTAAAGCGGAGAAATTTACATAAATTTAAAAAATAATACTAACAACATTGCACATATTTTTTAAATAACATTTTTCGTGCTATTTTTGAACTGAAATAAACATTGAGATAAACTGAAAACATTATGTTCATTTGTGGTCTTTTAATTATTAGTAGGTCTGTAACATTTTAATAAATTCTTTCACATGGGTGGATTGGGAGAATAATGTATATATATATTCTTTTTTGTTAAGGTAGTTACTTGCATACTTATTGGATATAAAAAATTAGTTTACTTTGAGAAACGAGTCAAAGATATAAAAAATTAGTTTACTTTGAGAAACGAGTCAAATTGTATAAATGAAGTTTAGCGCTATTCTTAAATACAGTAAAATAAATGTTGTTAAAACTAATTTGTTATATCCCGAGTGTATTTCAAGGTGGACCTTTCAAAGTCACTTAAATATAACGATATGTTCAAGAAAAGTTATATAATATTCTATTTTACAATATTTGGGAAAATTAAAGCTATTTTTATTCAAGTTTATATAAAAAATGAGATCTACTTTACCGATTTCAGACAAATTAGATCGGGAGAATAAATATCCGGAGAAAAATAGTGTTTGGTTTACTGGCCTTTTTGTCGATTAAAATTATGGTTAAAACTTAAGGGTTTTGTTTCATTCTGTATGCCCATGTGGGGGAAATGTTTGCGATAAATGCGAATTTTCAATTTAGCAAACAGGGTGTATTATTCTCGGTGCAACTGAATGAAATACTACATTGTCATTTCTAAACTTATAAAATCAACAACTGGATAAAATTAACACAACTTCATAAATTTGCCAGAACTGAAACCTTGATGTCATCGTTTTCGTTATTTTTGACAAAAGATCATAATTTTATACCCGGGGTAATAAAAGAAGGTAGACTGCAGCTCCATCTTTCCTTAATATTCCCATTTTTGGTTTACTTCATTATATCTTAGGATTAGAGAAAATACCCCGGTTAAAAACTTAAGGTGGTAAATGTTTTGCAGAATGGGAGAATATTCCAGAGAATACTTGTGCATTCACGGCCTATTAGAATGTCTTGGGAACTATACAAGATATGATTTTGAAATTTTGTTACTGAATATAAGGGGAACTTTGTTATTTTAAATGAGATGCTATATGTATACAAGGCAGCGTGACCGCTGAGGTATACGAGATACTTTGTATATGAATTCTATGGCTCATTTGAAGCGAAAATGATTCTATTCACTTTTCCTGAATTCCTAACGGTTTCTTAAATATCGGGTTTGAAGTTTCCAGGTCATATGGATAGGTGCTAAAGAGTAAATTACATTGCGACTGGAGGGCTAGGTAATTTAATAACACCACTTTACAGCCAATTTGTAACTGTAATGTAAAAGGCAGTTTTTTGTTAATTTTTGGTCTCTAAATGCGATAATGATGGTAAAAACTTCCTAACACGTAAGATTGTTGAGTTATATTTTTTGTTCAGCGAATATTAATTAGTATTTTAATCACATTATTTTAAAAATTAATTTGTAATATACCGGAGCGCGACGTTGCCAAATTCAGGTTTTTCCCTAAGTTAGGGAAATTGTGCACAATTTGGCAACACCGCGTGGGGGTGTCTAGAATGACACCTCAACCACGAAGCATCAACCCTCTAGCTAGGGCTTAAAATAACGGAAGTACCCATTTAAACCCAATGCCAAATTTCACTCTGCCCCGTAGCCGAATCTACTTATAGATCTATATATAGATATGTATACGAGAATTATGCCGTCGCTTCTGGAATCTGTGATAGCCGATACTTCTAGGCCGGCCACCGGATCATCAGTATTGGTTTAGCACGAGTAGTGGTCATTATTAGATAGAGAAGCGACGTACGCGAACAAGCCAATAGTAAGAGCCTTATATAGCATTACATGGGTGAACCGACGTACGCGACAGTACAAGAATGTCTAACGTACAGGAACGCGGCTGTGTTAACCCAGCGGATAGTTTTTGCTATATATGTGGTCAGTTTACCCCTAAATCGCAAAAAAGGACAATTAACAAAATTACCAAAGTAGCTTATCCTAAGTACCTATTTTGGATGTGTTGTTGGCGATCAAGATCTGGACTGGGCTCCTCACATATGTTGTTAAAGCTGTGCAGTAAACCTAAGTAACTGGATAAATGGCAAACGCTCTTGTACGCCTTTTGCAGTTCCGATGATTTGGCGAGAACCAACAAATAATTTTAACGACTGTTACTTTGCGTGACAAAAGTGTCTGGTTTTTTTGGGAAAGAGCAAACATTATAAGTATTGAATATCCGGATATTCCCTCAGCGATAAAACCGGTTCTTCATGGAGAAGGTTTACCAGTTTTCGAGCCCCCGGCAACTTGGGAGGAAGAAGATAAGGATGATTCTTATTTTCCTGAAAGTGAAGAAAAAGCACCTCATTTAATCGACCAAGCTAAATTAAATGATCTAGTTCGGGACCTCCACTCCAAAGAGCACGCTGAAGTATTAGGTTCTAGATTACAACAATGGAAGTTACTAGCCACTGGAACCAGAGTTACAATATTTGGGAACCGTAACAAGGAGCTATCCTCGTTTTTTACTATGCGTGATAAATGTGTGGTTGTGTTAATCCAAATAGTGTTATGGAAAACTTAGGATTTGCACATAACCCGAATGAATGGCGCTTGTTTATAGATTCTTTTAGAATAAGTTTAAAATAGGGTGACCAGACGTCCCCGATTTCCGGGGACCGTCCCCTGATCAAAAGTTTGGTCCCCGATTGCTAAACGTCCCCGGAATGTCCCCGGAGTTCCATAATCCCTCACTAACTCTTTAGATGGTCCGGCAACGGAATTATGGTTACTGCTCATTCATGGAACTCTATGTTTGTTTCAACACACAATAAGATTGTTGGAGGTGGATCAGAGGAATTTTATCTAATCTGCCCAAGTTATGTTCGATCTTCGTCAGAAGTTGCAAGCGCGAAACGACGAACAATTTATTTCAGTCATGGTAAAACCATTGCTGACAGAAATTGAAGAACAAGGGCTTTTAACTTGGTCATCATTTTTTAATATAAGCGATGCTTTATATTCTAGAGCAGTCGACTATTTAAATTCGTGGTGTGAGTACTCTGACGATCTTCGAATACTAAAATGCTGGCTTTTAAAACAGATTCCACAAAGAGACGAGATTGAGAGGTCAAATTACTTTATTAAAAATAAATGTAGCAATTTTCATATATTCAAGAGGTTATCTTTCAAATAAGCAAGAAGAAAATGAAATTTAAAAAATATAGCCGAATTTGTAATGTGTCTTCCTGGAACAAACGCGTCTGTGGAAACAATTTTTTCAAACATGAATCTTATCCGGACAGATGAAAAATCAAGGATAAAAGTCGAAACGGTAAAAGCTGAGCTACAGGTCAAAACGAATTCAGGAGTGTCATGTAAGGATTTTAAATATTATTTGGAAAAATGAAAATATTTTAAAAAGAATACATTCTTGTGAAAAATATATTCCACAGATTTAGTTAGTATATCATAATATCATTAATAAAAGTTTACTATGTTATTTTCAAACTTTTATTTATTATCCTTCCCTTAACCAGGAAAGGCTCAAAAAACGGCCAGTTTTGACAAAATGGTGAATTTTTTGCCTGCGGCGCATTTTTACCTCCAAGGCATATCATCTCTTTTGTCCCCTGAATAAATCCTGGAGATCTGGTCACCCTAGTTTAAAAGCAGTTCTGCTCCATTATTGTAACAAAAGATATATGTCACTTATTCTAAATGCAATAAGCTATGAACGTATAAGTGGCAAATATGTGGTGACCTAAAAGTCATAGGACTATTACTAGGGCTTCAGGGTGGATTTACGAAGTATTGCTGTTTTCTTTGTCTTTGGGATAGTAGAGCAACACAGACTCATTTCCAAGTAAAAGAATGGTTTCCAAGAAATCAATATATTCCAGGGCAAGCTAAAGTAAAGAATAATCTCTTGTTGACACCTAAAAAGTTCTCTTCCTTCTTTTACACATTAAACTGGGATTGATGAAAAATTTCGTTAAAGCATTAAATAAAGAAGGAGATGCATTCAAATACCTTATAACTAAGTGATGCTCAGCTGAAGAAAGGAATATTTGTTGGATCACAAATTAGAAAAATACTAAGGGATCAACAGTTTGATCAATAATTAGGTGATGTGGAATTAGCTGCGTGGAGTTCTTTCAAAAGAATTGTTTCGGGGTTTTTAGGGAACAAAAAAGTAGAAAACTACGAAAAACTTGTAGAAGAACTACTTAAAAGCTACTGCAAAATGGGCTGTCGCACGTCTCTTAAAATATACTTCTTGCACTCCCATTTAAATTTTTTCCCAGAAAATTTGGGTGCGGTTAATGACGAGCAAGGAGAAAGGTTCGACCAGGACATACTAACAATGGAGTAACGCTACCAAGGCATATGGGATTCAGCAATGCTGGGGGATCATTGTTGGTTTCTTATGAGCGAAAGCGATCAGGAATATAAACGAAAGTCAGTATTTGCAAAAAAGTATTGTACAAAAGACTTACTATAAATGTATTTTCCTAAATAAATCCTGTTATCCTAAAAATATATTTTTTTTTCTTGGTTTGAACTTATGTATAAATATTATATACAAATGTTTGTATGAAATAAAAATATCTGATACATTCTATAACTCAAACTCTATACGTGGTGGAAAATTCTGGTTGTTGAATTTGCAATCAGGATGCATGCTTTAAACTCCCCCGTACAGCCATTATAGCTTCAGTCGCAATTTTTTTTTTGTATTTGTTGACTAGTGTAATTATCAAAATATACAAAGTCTGCTAAAATAGGCCCATTTCTACAAAGTAACAGGAAAAATCAATACTTATTTTCGGTCTGTCTGCAAACGTCACTTTTGACATAAAATTTGAAATGTGTAAAAAAAGGTTAAAATGACTTGGGTGTAAAACATATATTATAGGTACATGAAATGTGATTAGAATTTTACGTAGAATCCAAAAATTAAATAATATATAACGCGTCCTATTTAAAATAAGCAAGTTGCCCTCTACTTCCGGTATAACCGGAAGTGCCAGTTCTTGAAAATATTTTAGACGAATGTCCTCCGTCGAAGTTAGTACGCTATCAAATTTTCAGATTTTCCATAATCGATCGATGGAGTCCCCAGTGTGTGGCAAAATTGTGTTGTTGCTTTAATTTCGGGAAGTGGTTTATTTATTAATTTTTTAATGCATTAAAATAATTCGTATTTATTGCAAACTATGTTCCATTTGTAAAACTAGACTATGCAAACAAAAAAATTTCAAAATTAAAATTTTTAAACCTATTATTAAGACTTAATATAGTGCTATTATTTATTCATATTTTGATTGCGACATTTATATACAAAACTTTGGGAAAAACAGTAAAAATGAAGTTTTTACATCTAGAAAATAACTTATATGATTTAGTTTAGTACGTATTTATAAATAACTTCTTATTTAGTTTTTGTTTTATCTTATAATTGGGTACTGTGATTTAAAAAGGAAAATTAGTTCAACCTAATTTTCAGCGAACTCTAGGTGAACTCTCTTTGATTTTTTTCTCATTTTAGTACCACAAAAATTGCTACTTTTTGGCCTTCAGTTGTTTTTACGCGAAATTTAAACCTCGAAAAGCACGAAAACTTTACAAAAAAAAAATAATAAAATGAACCAAAACTTTAGCTTATATCACAAAATGTTCAAAACATTTTTTATACTTAGCCTTATTTTTTAAAAGTACGGACTAAAGTATCTTTAATATAACAAGGTAACAGTCTTTTTTTAACTACTAAAATTTCTATGTATAATACAGTAAAAATGAGAACAAGATTTGTCCTTCTTACAGTTTTTTTACAGTAATTTAACCAATGTGTGAGAAAAACCGAAAGTAAATTAAAATCAAACTAATATTGACGCAAATTCATATTTTTGCGTCAACAAACGTGGCAATCAATATCAGTTATATTTGGAGACGTGAAACGTTTTGGCATCAGGATTATATAATTTTTGGATGTAAGATAAAGACGCAACTGTGTCACACCTTTTTAAAATATACAGGGTACACCACTGTACTGCGTGACCCACCAAGAGAGGACGTCAGCTGTATCTCGTGTCGGGAAAACAATTTTTAGGAGAAATTGCCATTGCCAAGAGAAATCGCTGCAAAGTTGTTAAGTTTCTAGGTTGGCCGCTAGAGGGCGTAATGCTAAGAACCAATTAGAAAAGCGGAGGCACCATAGGCTAACTATAGATCCGACACGCCATTCATAAATGCTATAAAATTGTGATGCCAAAATCGTTTGGTGGCGAGACGCTGTGAGGAGCTAGGTGGGGCCGGGAGTGGGGATTACGCTGCCTTTACATATGCATGCGACAAAACTCCAGGAAAACAACATCCGCTATGCCGAGTATTGCCGAGTCGATGCGGATGGCCACGAAAATGATGGAATCTGGGCGTATCCGTTATTGCTGCGTTGCCATACTACAGATTTTTTACAAGGTTTTAGGCAATGTTATATATTTCCCACATCATGTTAATCTAGTTAATCATAGAAGTTAATACTTTCAACAGAGTAAGCCCAGAAAACTACGTTTTCTGTGGCGTAAGTCTGGCAAACCAAATGGAAGGAATACATTGATGACAACACGTTTATTTGTTATTGCTCGGTCTAATAGTTACGATGTCTATAGGGGGCACCATAATTTGCCTATACTAAAATTAATTTACAGATTCTATAACGATAAAACTTGGCAATCGATTTCTGCACTGGCAAATAATAAAAGTTGCCATAATTATAATGCCCCTTGTGACAATATATCGGTAGGTACATCAAATTCCTATCCATCGATGTTGGACAAACATCAGACTGAAAAGCATCGAAATACATGGTGTTAAATAAATATATGGTCAAACTCAAGGGTGTTATTCTTTGAATATGAATATGATGAGATACAGGGTGTTACAATTTCTAAACGGAACAAAAATACGAATGCCTCTCCCTATTTTCTTTTTGACAGTACAGGTATGTAGACAGTTCAATGTCCAATGCAAAGTGTATTTTGATATTTTTTTGACTTTGGCTTTGTTTAGGAGATAAATCCACTTTTATCAAACTCTGATATACAGGGTGTTACTTAATGATAGGCCGTAATTCCGAGGGAGAATTCCTAAACCAAATTCAAGTAGAAAAGTTCAAATAAACATGTGTCTTAAGAAGTATGGTTTTCAAGATATAGGGTGTCAAAGTTTAAAAAAAAATCGTTTTTTTATTAACATCTCAAAGATCCTTTTGCCCATTTTGGTGAAATTTGGCAGTGTTGTTTGTTGTGATAAGATGCTAAGTTAGCACTAACTAGATGATAATTATGAGTTCTAGTGGCGTCCCGGGGGGCACTCTCACCAATAATATTGACAAAAAAAATGTACGCCACTGACTTGTTTAAAATTTTTATATTGTTATCGGGTTAAGCATCTAAAAATACAACTTTTTTGTTTCTTGACATTTTTTCATATCTTACTTCGTTTTCGAGAAAAAAAGGTTTCGACATGCAATGAAGTGACTTTTATTTTTTTTCTTGAAAACGAAGTAAGATACGAAAAAATATTAAGAGACAAAAAAGTTGTATTTTTAGCTGCTTAACCCGAAAACAATATAAAATTTTTAAACAAGTCAGTGGCGTACATTTTTCTGGTCAATATTGTGCGTGAGACTGCCTCGCGGGACGCCACTGGAACTCATAATTATCATGTAGTTAGTGCTAACTTAGCATCTTATTACAACGAACAACACTGCCAAATTTCACGAAAATCGACGAAAGGATCCTTGAAATATTAATAAAACCCGATATGAACTAACTGGAAATTGAAAATAATTAGCAGCGATTTCTCTTGGCTGGTTTTCTTGTTTTATATTTTTGTCCTTAAGTTGTGCAATTCACTGTTTCTGAGATTCAGCGGGCCTAGTCTTTTAGCGTGCCACCGGGTACATAATATTATATGAGGTACTTATCCCTGAACTACTATATAAAAAAACTGTAAGACTATTTCTTATGTCAATAATAAAAACCGAACAGTGTAGGTACAGTATTATAAAAAAATCGAAAAAACATTGGCAAGACGTTCGATTATTTTTGCATAAATATCATTATGCGACTTATTTCAACAAAAACCTTACGATCTAAATAATTAAATTAAAGAACATCACATTTTTATTCATAAATATTTATATTCGTTTTCTATAATAATACCTAGCCGTAAATTTAAAACTCATCTTTAAGTTTTTTTACCTTCTATGTTTGGATGATTGCACTTCTTTAAAATATATCTTACAACAGATTTTTTTAACAACTGACATTTTTTCCTTTGTATTATACAAAGAAAAGTCTTTTACTGGGTCCGCCAGTTCAGAATGTTAATCACTGAAAAAGGCTAAAAATACGAATTGCATTTTCCCCCTTACCGTTTCTAAAACTTTTGTGAGCCCCCTCGTACGTCTTCGAGTTCCAACCAGGCCGTTCAAAAAGTTCAGAACTTTCAATGCAAAGTCGTCGCTTGCTCTTGATTTATCACACTTTTACAAGTCCTTTTATTCTTTATGCGATTCTATTTTTGGCTTAAAATTCACTGGATTATGATGATCACAACGAAATACTTCTTTCACGGAGACAGTTTTTTTTTTATTAATTTGGAATACGAAAAACACCGGGAAAATGTAAATTTGTTGATAGGCTAAGTCATTTTCCCAATAATCACTTCACACAACACATCTTCCATTTCTTTGTCGACTATCATACTTACTATATTACAAAACATAAGGTACTTATTCTGTACATTAATTTTTTGGTTTGATCCGTGTATAGATGATGTAGTCCAGCTAAATTTATATTCAACAGATATACAACAACACTTTATATCTTGCACCGTAGGCGATACTTTCTGGAATACAATGATTTTGTTTTTAACTGGACTGGAGCTGCACCCATCATTTCGAATAGATCCATCTACAATGATCGGACCTGTACGTATAATAATCACATTTATTTCTATCCTCCTTGTACCTTAAAAATCCCATCGTTCGTCTTCGTTTTCTGTCTTTACCTCCTGTCTCCCGCTCTCACCGTCTCGCTCTCGTTCGTTGTCCTCGCCAGGACTTTCTCGTTCCTCGCCTTCTGCTTCAAGCCTATTACCGTCTCGTTCGTCCTCGTGTCTTTGATCGTGGTGATCGTCGTTGCTCACACTGCTCGTATCGCTTCGGTCATCTTCAAATCGATCCAGAACCGCCTGCGGTTCGATTCTGATCGTTTCTTCGGTGGAGGGGCGGCGGGGAGCAAAATTGTCGTCGGTCTGCATTACACATACCTGTAAACGAAAAAAACCGGGTTAGTATTTCTTGTTCTCAAATTCCAGATCATTGTCTAGTTGAAAGATGCTTACTCACCCCATTGATGATGACCTCATCTTGATTACTTTGATTTTTATCTTGATTTTGTGAGTTCTTCTCCTCTTCCCAATGCGGATTTACCCACATTGGCGCCGCTGGTTTTCTTCTGGAAGATCGACCTTGATTTTGATTCACGCTGCAACAAGAGATGTCTTTAGTTAAAGCATACCTAATGTACCATGCTCCATCCAAGTGTTCCTGTCTGCCGCAGACATACTTACCTAGAAACGTTGGCTTCTTTGCTGACATCATTTTTCGCATCGTCTTGTATACTTCCCGAAATATTCGAGTCTTCCGACCCCACGTTTGAAACCTCGTCATCGTCATCCTCGAATTCCGTTGGTTCGCGTTTCAGTGAGGTCATGCTGAGATCCAGCCCGCTCATCTGTTCCTTGACGGCGTTGTTGAGAGCTGCGAGATCGTTTAAGTCGCCTGTAGGCAAAAGTCCTCGCGATATCAGCGCTGCCAGACTGGTATTAGCGGCTAGATAAGGTGGATAAGGAAGGGGAACCCCTGACAGTCCCATTCTCTCCTTACTAAGCTCCATAAGTCTTTGGTTTAATAGAAGTCTGAATTGCACGGGGTCGAATGGTTGCTGAGAAGCGTTTTGGTCTCTGGGAGGCAAGTCTGAGGGCATACCATGTGGAACTTGTTGTTTAAGTCGCATACGGTGATTGTGGAACCTGGAAATAAGCACAAAGATTAAGTATAACTAGGTTTAACAACAACACAGAACAATTTAGCATCACCAACATTGAAACTTACCAATTCGTAATAGTTCGACTGCTCAGACTTAACTCCTGTGCCAAAAACTCTATAGTCGCAACATTCGGGTACGGATCCAGAGCGAAGGCGAGTCTAAGCGCCTCCTTCTGTTCCTCGCTGAACAGTACCCGTTGTTTCTTGGCATTGGGGGGTCCCTGAGGTCCCGGACTGTTTGAATGATAGAATTCCGACGTATCATTACTGGAGGTGTCACTAGAATTATCGTGGCCTGGTCCGGAGCTTCGCCGTCGCTTGTTCGCTTCGCGGCGTTCGTTTTTCAAAGCTTGCAGTCTAGAATAATATATCATTAGTCAAATAAGAACCTGTTTGTTCCATGACGCCAGTTGATTCGTAAAGCACAGCACTTACCGGTCGATATTATGAGCATCCTGTAACCAGAGTTGCATTCTAATAAAGGGCTCTCGTCCTTTGATTGAGAGCATATGCCATGGCTTTGGTTTTGACAGGAGTTCACTAACAGAGCCTTGTGAGAGGCCGAGAACCGCTTCTCCAAAGATCTACAAAAAAGTAAAGCATTTGTATTATTTAAAAAAAAATTAGTGCAAAAATATTCCTGAACAAAATCAATAGTTGTTGTTAAACAAACCTGAAATAATCTAGATTTTTCACTTCCATTTCCTACCTTTTGTCCAATGTTATTTGCCAGTAGAGCTTCTTTAATTTTGGTCGTGATAACTTGAGTGTCCAAGTCTTGAGTTAGAGCCGCCATTTCATAAACACTTGGGCTGATGTGTTGGTGCAGACTCCGCATCCCTTGGTGTCCCATTGGAGAATGAGATGGAATACCATGACCTGAAATACAAGCAACATGTTGTTGAGAGAATATTTACTCTAATGGATGTTTACTGTCGTACCTCCTTGCATGCTTTGCTGTTGTTTCTTTAGCATCTCTTGGTTTTGTTGCAAAGCCATTGCATGATGAGGAGGAAGGCCTAGATGGTTCAGCAGCTGGCTTTGAGGCATTTGCACCCCACCTGGGGGACCTAGAGGAGGAGCCTGAGGTTGGCCTCCTTGAGGTGGACCTATAAAGTAAACATTTTATTAGTGGATGTTATTGAGGTGACAGATATAGTACGTACCTAACTGCAGTGAGGACGGTAGAAGACTTTGTGAATCTTGTTGAATTTTAGTCAGTAAACCAGCAGCTTCTGATAACATTTTCGGGTTTGGAGGCAAGCCTGGTTTAGAAATCGGGGTTGGACATGCTGAAATATAGAACTTTTTAATCCTTTTTAATTCCGATAGATTGAATATTTTAAACATTTGGGTAAAAATCTAAAGCTTTATCGAAGTTGTGTATTAATGTGTATGTGTATTACATAATAAATACTACTTACATCCTCCGTATCCTCCAGTTCTCATCAACTTTTCTGGTGCGATTTTGTATTGGCTGGCTACCAACTTGTGAACGGCGTTGTCGTCTTCCAGAAACATCTTCATCCTTATAAAAGGCTCCCGTCCTTTCTGAGTCAGCATATGCCAGGGTTTGGGTCTGGCTAAGAGGTCGCTCACAGAGCCTTGGCTAAGCCCAAGTACGCTTTCACCAAACAAACGCTGCGATATCGAATATTGACTCAGTTGTTCCTTGACCTTAAAGGAAATCTATTTCTTATAATTATGTCCATTTAGATAGTTTAACTTGTTTTAAAATTACCATTGAAAGTTTTAAGAATAGAGACAACTGTATCAGAAATGTATGATGTGTGTGAAAGAAACCTATTAGAAAAACAATCACTTACCCTTTTTACGATGTCCTCAGTATTAAGGTTGTTATACATATCAAATTGTTGCTGAGTGATTGGCGGTAGAACAGCCTTAAGAGGGCGCTGAGAACTGCTGTGGTGAGGCTGGGAGGGCGGTTGTGAGATTAGGGAGTTGGTAATTGATGCCATGCGTTGCAGAGGCGATGCTGCAGCTGAAGCTAGAAGTAAGAACAAATAATAACATTTTTGTTAAAGTCAATTAATCAGAAATCTTACAGGTAAAGTCTTCGCTCGTAGGAGTCATCGGAGGCAGTATAGCATTGCCTAAAGGGCTAGAAGCAGTGCTATTTCCACTAGCTCCTGTTCCAGGCTCAATTTTTGGTCTTACTAGACTGAATGCACTGCCAGAGTGTCGGGACATAGCGTCGTCGTCTTTCTCCTTGCCATCCTCGATGCCATTCATCATTTTTATTTTTTCCTTGGGTAGGGAGAGGTCTTGGACGCCACCATTGGAACTCTGACCCAAGTGCTGACCTCCCTGCACACCTGGCATGGACTGTTGGTGGTTCTGCTGTTGATTTTGTTGATGTTGAGCTAACGCTTGCTGTTGAAGAGCTAGCAGACCCAGTGGCACCTGCGCCGACGGCTGGTTCTGGTTAAGTTTGGCAAGTTCCCGATGGTACGCGTCTAGAGCCATCCGAATCTCGTCCGAACGGTCCATGGGAGGGTTACTAAAAAATTGGGGGAGAAACATACTGGATATTAGTTTAGCACTGCTCTGCGAGCCAAGTTAATAGATTTTTAACCATGCATTTTGAATATAAAGCCCATTGATAATGACAAACGCTGTTGAGACTCACCCCTGAGGGAATCCTTCCCTAGGGCTTCTCATGTCTTCCATTCGTCTCCCCATGAGCTTTGCCAACTCTTCCTGATAGATTCTAACAACCTTATCTTGCGATATGTCGTCGTTTTCGTACTTCTTCAGTCTCTTGTTCATGGACGAGTCTTTCGAGAACGGACTGCTACATCCATGAGGCGATTTCGAGTCTTCATTGCTGTGAGTATCGGACTCGGTCTTGATGTGAGTGAATTGATTGGCTTCGTTTAAAATGTGAGCCAATCGGTCTTCGGTGAGGTCAGAGTCTGGACGTCCGAACGGTAACGTCCCGTCTTTTCCTGAGGATGAAAAATTATCTGTAAGGATAATTTTGGAAAAAAGATAGCCTTAGATGAGTTGTTCTTGGTTGGTTTATTCTTAAAATTAGATTTTAGGTGGGACGCATTTTATTCAAGATTGTTTTGGTGTTTGAAGGCTTGAATAGGATGCGTCCATGTTTTTAGATAGTTTATTAGTGTGCTAAAACCGTCATTTACCCGCTTTACAGGGGGCTGTCTCTAAAAGGTCTGTACAAAATGGCAGCACAACCTCCTAAAGCTAAAATATGATGATCGAGTCCTACTTATGTTAGAATGTTGAAACTGATGCCTCAGATTTTGCCATAGCAGCTACTTTAAGTCAATCAGACCCGTCACCTTTTTTTCAAGAACTGTATCAGACACTGAATAATACACTGAGTTGTAGGAAAATAACCGTATACTTGTGTTGAGGCTTGGAAGACATTTCAACATCATTACTGACCAAAAGTCCGTTTCTTTTATGTCAAAACAACATTAGAAATTAATAGATTATGCCCTGGCGTCTAGAAATGTCATGCTATGATATGGTTTACAGACCAGGAAAATCAAATGCAGTAGCTGATGCTTTTTCAAGGATTTGTAGTTCTTTATCTCATCCTGAAGTCTTGTTAAAATACGAAATTTGCCTTACTCTGTCAAAGAAATAAGACATAACATTATGATATCTGAATCTGTGCAAAAATAAAACCTAAATTTTATAAATTTTCAGGGACGCATTTAATTAAAGCAACAGCGCCGTTTGAGAGGCTCAACGTTGATTTTAAAGGTCCACTGCCATCTTCAACTGTTATAAAAGACTTATATAATTTATTCTGTTTGTTTGGAATACCAGCTTACATTTATTCGGATCATGGAGCATCATTTACCTCAAGAGAATTTAAAACTTATCTGCAATCTAGGGGAATAGCTTCCAGCCGAACTACGTCTTATAATCCGGAAGAAAATGGACAGGTAGAACGATATAATAGCAGTCAATCTTGCACTTAAAACACGACAATTAGGAACTAGGCAATGAGAAATTATTCTACCAGATGCCTTAACACTCTATCAGAATGCTTAAGGTGTTGACTGACCCCTTGGATAACAATATAACATCTTTTCAACCACCTAGGTATATAGGACTAACTTTTTTGGGCTCTATTTCTCTGAGGGTGGGTAATGTATTGAAGTCCTTAAACAACAATTTTAATATAGCTTACAAATCAGTAAGCAATTTACGTAGCTTATTCTCGAGAGTAAAGGATTCAATTAACGTACTTGACAAGAGTGGGGTATATTTGTTGTCCTGTAACTCATGCTCAACTAAATATGCTGGACAGACAGGACGTAGTTTTAATATACCTAAGAATAAAAGAACATGTAAACTCTCAGAAATCGCCTAAGGATAAGAGATCAGCTTTTGGCCTACATTTAAGAGAGAATTTACATAATTTCAATACTAAAGACAACTTTAAAATGCTACATAATGCTGAATTTTTTAGAAAATATAGAAATAGCCAAATTAGAGATTAATAATCAGATTGAGTGTTTAAACAATCCTGTCAACGCCCACTACAGAGAAGCAGCGAAAATTGTGAATGAGTTCAAGTAGTGAATGTTTGTTTAAATAATTGTACCCCTTCTTGTGCTCTGAATCGGTATATTTTGTTTTATTTTTTCTTTAATGTTTTTTGGGTTTATCCCGTTGATCAATTTTATATAGTTAGCTAATCTGTGTTCGCCATGGTAAACTTGTTTGTGTCCTTAATGTAAAGTTTGTGATTATATTATGTAAGTAATGCCTAATAATTTTGAATTGAGATTATTATATAAATGAACTTTTTAGACAGCTCTTGAAAATGGTTTAAGAAACCGAAACGCGTAGAGCAAAGTATTAAATATTTGTGAAGAATTTTGAATTTTTCTTTCCTCTTTAATACTCTATCAGAAGCTTAATATATACCGTTACAAACTGCACTCTCCATAAAAGACTATTTAGTTATCAGCTAGTTGAACCTCTGTCCCTTCATGGCTGAAACAATCGGACACTTTTGTTAAGGAAATTCGTACGTCAATGTAAATTCGATCCTTTGGTGGAAGAGGTTGAGCTTTTAGAGGTTAATCCTGATTATTCGACGTGCAAATGACAGGGAAAGCACATTCTCCGTTAAACTTTTGGCTCCTAGAGAAAATTATGATTTGTTAAGTAATAATAAAAATAATGAATCTGAAATTATTAAAGCAGAGATGCGATTCGATAATATTGAAAACAGTGACTCTGGCAATGGTAAAGTTAATATATCTGATCATGATACCGAGGAAGATAGGACTGAGTAACCCTTACGTTAATCCTCTATAATGTGCGAATTTATGCCTAAAGCCCAGAAAACGAAAGGACCTAAAGTCTAGGTCTCTTAATCATTACACATTTCGAAGGGTAGGAAAGTTTCAGTACGCAAATAATTTTTTTGTGGCCGATGGAAAAAGAATTTAAAGACCTTTTAAATTATGTGCGACACGACGCCTAGAAATGTGGTTTGCTCCCGCGCATGAGCTTGAATTATGGGGTTGAATATTGGCTATTAAAACTGCCCATTAAAAACAAAATTGAGTCCGAGCTATTTTTTTTTATAAATTATGTAATAATGTAGGTGTCAAAAATGGCGCTGCTTTGCTTTCAAGTTTAAATAGCATTGATATCTGGGTATCTATACGAACTAGAGGAATTATTGTTAAATGGAGGAAAAGTTGTCTGTTTTAGGGTGCTACTGGTACCAAAGAGTTAAACCATTAGTTCCGGCTAGTGAACCTATTTTTTTTTTTTGATGCAGGATGTATTTTTGTTAATTATTATTATATTGTATGTAACCTGTATGCCAATAGACAAATAAACAATGTTGAATGATTTATTCAAAAAAAATTTTAAAATTTCTATTATAATTAAATAGGACAATAATACACCATTTGAAAATTTTGATTAAAATTAGTTAAAAACTCAAATCATTTTTGAAACTTTATTTCGAACACCCTGTATAAAATAGATAAAATCTATTTTCTTGGAATACTTGCACTTTATAAGGAAACACATTTCTCTATTTTTTTCAAAAATAGTCCTGCATGTTAGATATGCAATAGATAAAATCTATTTTATTCGTACACCCATAGCCATAACTCTGATATAATGCAGCGTGTTGGCGGTGGCGCCCTCTACAAGGTGTATCAAAACTGTTTTTCCCTTGACACCAAATTTTTTAGTAATTCTGCTATTATTAAGACAAATATTTAGACTAGGGTAAGTTGGGTAAAATCGTCATATTTTAGCCTTGGGGATTTCTTGGATGTTTTGTGCAGACCTTTTAGAGATACCCTGTATATTTATAAACTTGGTGATTAGTTGATTTTCCCAAGACCTGTCCTTAATTTCGCAATTTTCTTTGTGTATAGATTTTCTCGGTTAAACTTCTTTACAAAACATTTTAATGGGTTACATTATAGAGCTTTTTCGATTTTTATCGCCCAAATTTTATAAAAACTTTTTACGGGGTTTTTACTCATGCAAGAAAATTTAAGACACGCAAGAAATAAGTGGCTAAATCATGATTCCCTTTGATTATTATTCGGCTTTCGATAGTGTCGGTTTGATGTGGGAGTTCTTAGAATTTTCTTCTCTCTTTGTTATAACTAATTAGTTTGGGGTTTCTTAGTCTATAGTAGGTATTTTGCTATTACCGTGCCAGAAAAAATGATTGTCATCAAAGTGTGCTTTGCATCTAAGGTCGTACTGCTTACCGGTAGAGCTTAATATCTGTTGGGTGTCAGTAAATACCAGCTTCATCAATCGATTAGTTATTCCGTCATCTTTAACAAGTAGTTTCATTTATCGCGAATTTATCCAATTTCTTGAGTAATTCAGCCAATGGGTTTTACGAAACAGCACAAAAAGGGCAGCGGGGTTAAAATGGTGAGTGGCAATACAATCAAGGGACGATTTTCGCAAAAATTTTCCTAACGTCGCCGTCGCTTGTACTTCTGGGGATTTTTATCAGTGCCTGAGAAGAACCCTGGCTCTGTTTAGGGAAACAGGTTTTGTACCAGTAGCGTAACTAGGGGGGGGGCTGGCCCCTCTCAATTGTATTTGCCCCCCTATAATCTACAGGGTGTGTCAACAAGGTGTTCGCCTTCGATAGCGCTTAAACTGCAAGAGATATGAGAAAATGTTTTATATAAGAGTTATAGGGTTTGCAATGGAGCATAACGTAAAAATATTTTGCGTTATACAGGATGACTCAAAAAATTGGTACTACACAAAAATTATTTTTTTTAAATGAAACACCCTATATATTTTGTCTCTTTCTGATTCTGCTAAAAAGAATCTCTAGTCATATTTACTTTTTTGAATTTGATCGCGACGTTGTCAAGTAAATAATTATTTCCTGGTATATTATGATTTTTATTTGACTTATTAAAAAAAACCATAGTTGCCTATGGAATCAATAGAATTAAACAAAATTTTTACCATAAGTACCTTAAAGTACTTGATACGTAACCATATCATCATTTGTTTTATTTATTATACGGGGTGTTCTTGATTAAAATAATAAAATTACTAATTTTCGTGTAGCTTTTTATAAAATATACAATATTTCGAAAACTAGAAGATTTAGGAAGATGACATATTTAATAAAAAATAAAGGCATTTGAAAAATACACCTTATCAGTTAAAGAAATACAGGGTGTTCCATTTAAAAAAATTGACATAATGCATATTTAAGTTAGCGAAACTTGCCAAGTCAACACGAACACCCCGTATAATAAATAAAACAAATGGTGATATGGTCTCGTACCAAGTACCTTGTACTTATGGTAAACATTTTGTTTAATTCTATTGATTCCATAGGCAACTATGATTTTTTTAATAAGTCAAATAAAAATCATAATATACCAGAAAATAATTATTTACTTGACAACGTCGCAATCAAATTCAAAAAAGTAAATATGACTGTAGAGATTCTTTCTAGCGAAATCAGAAAGAGAAGAAATATAAAGGGTGTTTTATTTAAAAAAAAAAAAAAATTATGTAGTACCAATTTTTTGAGCCATCCTGAAGAACGCAAAATATTTTTACTTTATGCTCCATTGCAAACCCTATAACTCTTATATAAAACTTTTTCTTATATCTCTTACAGTTTAGGCGCTATCAAAGGCGAACACCTTGTTGGCTCACCCTGTATATTATAGTTATTAATGATACTAGTTCGATATGAATACTATAATGAAACGTGTGCAACGTTAAACCACGAGGCGTCAGCCGAGTGGTTTAATTGCACAAGTTTCATTAACAAAGTTCATATCGAACGTGTATCACTCAAAATTTAATCTACGACAGTGCAAATAGATTTTATTCGTCTAAATTTCATTGATATCAGATAACGTTTTCGTAATTTTTAAAATTTTCAGGTGTTCATGATAGTCGTTGTCATGGTAACCGCATTTTTGATTGTTTCAATTTCGATTTTGACAACGTCATTATTGCCGTCTAATTTTTTATTGTATGCAAAGTGTTGGCCAAAAATAATTTAAATATGGGAGATTCTGAATCCGAAAGTGTCCCTTCGGATGTCGAAAATATCGCGCAAAGCGTAATAGTTTGCACCGACTTTCTTTTTGTTTTTGTATCTTAACATTTGGATGTTATTATGAATTCATAATGGCACTGAGTGCTATTATGAAGGTCATAATGACATCCAAATGATAATGCTAAATACGTCATAATGGCACTGTCGTAGATTATAGCTATTAATGTAACGAGATTATTATGCGATTTATAATAGTCGATGACATTGCTAGGTGACGAGGCGACAGCCGAGTCACCCGCAATGTCCGAGACGGTGTTAAATCGCTAATAATCGAGTTATATTCAAAGCTTTATCGTATCATTGACAACGGCGATGCGAAAATAAAAACAAGGTGTTTTGTCATTTCATTTTGGCATTTCAAAAAGTCATCATTAAAATCATGCAAGATTTTGATATTCCTGACGATATATTAGCTGCAGCCAACATTATAAGGTTGAACTTGCTTCCGTTCAAATCTAAAATCCATTATGAAAAAGAATATCGGCAGTTTTGTGAGTGGCGAAACAAAGTACATGTTCAAGGTGCAGAAGAAACGGTATTGCTGGCGTATTTCGCAAAACTCTCTGAGGAATACTCTGCTTCATCCTTATGGCCGAAATATTCCATGTTACGAGCGACTTTAGAACTGAAGGAAAGAGTGGAAATCGACAAATACGGCGCCTTAATACGTTTCATCAAGAAGAAAAATGTTGGATATAGAGCAAAAAAATCAAAAGTATTTACAAGAGAACAAGTCAACGAATTTGTGTGTTCTGCCTCAGACGAGAAGTTTTTAATGATGAAAGTGGCTTTTTTAATTGGAATTGGAGGAGCCTGTCGAACTAATGAATTAGCGAAGATGACCACGGAAGATGTTGACGTTTTAGAGGACAAGCTGATTGTTACTATTCCCGACTCAAAAACCCACAAGAAACGTATTTTCGCTGTGATATTTGACGGCGAAGTCAATCCTGTGCTTTTATTTAAAAAGTACGCAATGTTAAGGCCAGACCATGTCACTCACCAAAGATTGTTTGTATCATATAGAAGAGGGAAATGTACGGTACAGCCCTGCGGCATTCATTTCTTCTCTAAAATACCTCAAAAAATAGCTGAGTATCTCTCACTTGAAAATCCTAATTTGTATACTGGTCACTGCGTTAGAAGATCTTCGGCAAATTTTCTTGTTAATGCTGGAGGAGATATATTAGACCTACAAGAACTTGGTGGATGGGAATCGGCGAAGGTTGCTAGAGGGTATTTAGAAGAAAGTGTGACCAAGAAAGTTTCCATTGCTCGCAAAATTCAAATCGGCAATGTTTCCGGCAGTGGATTAGGCACTGGGGAACCGCACGAAATCGAAAGGAGTGCTTTCTCGATTATTAATCAGTCTTCAGAGGGCATACCTAAGATCGTGGACGTTAAAGACAAAGGTGTATCCATCAAATTTGAAAACTGTCAAAATATTGTTTTACATGTTCATGAAAAATAGTTCTAATATTATTTGGTATCTAACGTATTATGCTTTCGTAACTAACGTATTAAATTATGGTAACTAATGTATTATGAGTAACTAAGGTTTTATGTAGGTTTTAGTACGTTTATGATGTTAATAATTATTAATAAAGATATCATATAAAAATGACTTAATCTTCAATGATACGATAAAAACTTTAAAACAATAGTTATTAGGTAGGTACCTATGCAACATTAGAGTGTTGGAAGCGCCGCTTCCCCTGATTTAATGAGGAACATCTTTTGGACGAAGGACAAACTTATATTAATAGTTTTTACTATAAATTATTGACCAAATATCTGAAAATTTGAACGTGGTCTGAAAACAAATTTCGCCTTCCTGTTCTATACAGCATAAAAAGGGAGCTGAAAGACCATCTGTAAGAACAGAAGAACTTGTTGCAAACGTTCGTAAAATAATGCAAAATATGCCAAGAAAATGTGTAAGACGCCTGTCTCAAGAAATGGAAAGATGTTATGGAACATTCAGGACTATTTTTGAAAAAAATAGTCAAATGTGTTTTCTTATATAGTGCAAGTATTCCAAGAAATACGAAGTGCAGATTTTGAACGACGCAGGAATTACTGTCAGTGGTTTACCAACAACGAACCAAATGTTCAAAATTGCCGGTATTGGAGCCAAGAAAATGAACATCGTCTTGTTTATACTCGGACGCAATATCTACAAAAAATAACTGTTTGGGCGGGAATTGTAGGACATCACATTATTTAGGGAATACATACTTGTAAAATTTTTTTAACGGAAATATTGTTGGCCCACGGCATCTAACCTTTTGGCCGGCCAGATCTCCTGACCTATCCCTAGTAGCACACCAATATTGAAAAAATATTTCAACAAATATTTTCACAACATTTCGTTTGACAGATTTTTTTTTATATTACAAATATTTATTAATATATTTATAATACATAAGAGTACTATATTGTATAAATGTTTATTTTATATATTTTAACAACATTCAACATTGCCCTAAAATATGTAGGCATGTAGGTACTAGGTACCTACCTATAAAATAAACTGATAATTAAATTACATACTTTGCTCTCTAGTAAATACTAGTATACTAGTAATCTCTAGCTAGCTACTGCCACCAGACTAGATGATATCTTTATCCTTAACGCCTTTCACTATATAATAAGGAAGGATGAAGGATCAAGTTATCAAAGATGAAATAAATGATGCTTTAAGCCTGCAGTATCGAACTCTAACTCCATAGTTCTGGTCATTATTACAGGGCAAGCAAATTTGCATATGTTCGGTGAAATAAACTCCTTATACCGATGACATTTGGCCACGTAGGCAATGCAATAGATGCAGCGCCATCTGCTAGCAGTTTCAAGCAACCATTATGTTGTGGCAATAAAAAATAAATATGTCAAATCAATATATTCTAAAAATATTTGTATAAAATATAATATTGGACATTTACTTTTTCCTCAATTCGCACAAACAAGGGACCGTTATATGTTATTATAAATATTGTTGAAATATATCTATTAAGCATTGTGGTTCAATAAAGCACAACATTTATAAAATATTGCAAATATTATATTCAAATTATATATCTCCAGTACTGCAAATAACTTTAAATATAAAAGTTGTACTGAAATATTAAATAAATGTTTTTAAAATATTTATTTTTTATATTGCAATTTTACAAAACCACAATATTTTATGAATATTGCAAGTATGTTGACAATATTGCCACAATAACCAACATTGCATAGATGTTGCCTAAATATTTTGGAAATATTGGGTGCTACTAGGGTTCGCTAAACGACTTCTTTCTGTGGGGCTCCTTAAGAAATTTTATTGATAAAGATGTAAAATTTGAAAATCTAGACTAGCGAAAAAACTGTATTTCGTTAGAATGTGACAGAATTTCAACTCAGTAATGTTAGAAATTAATTTTATGATCGGTTAGGACATTGTTAATGGAGGGTTGTTTGGACATTTACTTAATTAATGTTTCTGTAAAGATCTGTAGTCTTAGATATGTTATGTTAAATTAAAGGCTTAGTAAGAAAAACATAATGGTGTCTTTTATTTTGGATGTGTGAAACAAAAATGTGTTTATTTCTGACCGGTATATTATTAGCTTATAATGTCTTAGTTACGCGGGAATTATAAGGGTCATAGCTCCCTTGGGATATTAAGAAAAATTTGACATAAAATCAAACGATTGACATCTAATGTCCATTTGATTGTCATCTATTGAAACATTTATTCCACTTTAAAAATGAACAAAATGTTACTAAAATCGGTCAGAAATAAAATTATCTATGTATCACTGGAATTATAAGGGTCTCAATCTCAATTACCTCGGGAAATTGCTGTCCCTCGGGCCAAAGGCCCTCGGGACGTAAACTTTGACCTCGGTAATTAAGACCATTATAATTCCCTAGATACATAAATAACTATTTCAATGTGAAATAATCTTTATTCGTTATATCCAGCTTTAAGTCAATTTTTGACAATAGCGTCATAGAAATTATTTGCTGGTGTTTGCTGTATAACCTAAACTATGAAGATTCCGTAATTTTGCCATCACATTTAATTGAATAAGTTAGGATAAGCTTATTAAAATTTGTTCAAACTTAGCACATGGGTTTATTATATCGGCCTCTTCAAAAAATTGCAATTCAATTTTTCTCTAAAATGTACAGGGGAGTCAATATTTAGCCACCTCAAGATTTACATTGGATTTCCTATGTTCAACTAAGCCATGCATCACTCGGTATATCGTCCCCCTATAATTGTGATCTAAACCAAGCCCTACGTTTTTCAGTCCAAGCTCTCTTGCATGAAAATAATTTTAGCTCGCACTAACAGACTAAGCAGTTCAAGTCTCCAAAATAACGCTTTTTTTCGCTTGATTTTAAAATAATATACTAATTGACGACTGATATTTGTTCCCGGGTTATTTTTAACATTTAATATCTTCATTGGCAATCCGAAAATCAAAAATATCGTTCGAAAACACTCGAAATACGATGTCTCATCTTTTGGGAGACAATGAATCAAGCGTTGAACCCGCGCCAAGATATTTTGTTCATTAAAATTGTTTCGATGATTGTTTTTGTTGGGCGTAAGTGTATCTTTTTGATTTGTCTCATTAATTTTCTCTCCACATAAATTGCACCGAACGACAGTTCTAATTCTAATAAACTACATATTTTTGCGGCGATCCGGTGTCGTTCTGTTAATAGGTCTTGCATTCGTAGACTTGGAAAAAGCGGTTTGCAACAATATTAGTAGCATTAACAGCTGAACTTGGCATCTTGAACCAGAGCATATTTGAAGTAATAAGAGGATAAAAAGTGGCAACGAGAATGTAAAATTTATTTTGACATATCTCTTCAAATAGAAATGATATCGCAAAAATTCGGATTTTCTCGAATATGTTAGAGTGCATTCTTATCCAGGATAGTCTGTATATAATACAAATAGCAGATTAGTTTATGGTCTATCTTTAAATGATGGGAATTCAATCAAAACCGTCTTCTCCATGGGCGTGCAAGATTTCTCGGCACGTATAGATTTAAATAGGCCTATATTTGTGCAGAATTAGTACAGTTGACGACATTTAATTTCGTACACTAAACTGTGACACTGTAAATGCAAGTTTTTTACCTTTATTACCTTTGTAACGTGTTAATTGTTATCATGATATCTGTCAAAGTATTGTCATCATCTTGCCCCTCGTTAATGTTATTTCGCAACATAATTAGAAAGTCACTGCTGGAGAAGCAGGCGAATCCTAACGCTGAGGGATAGTTTGCACGATTTTCTATAATTGTCAGTGTCAGTATTTCATCTCGTGCGACAATTTTTTGTTACTAAAACTTATACACTATAACTAGTTTAATTTTATTTAAAAAAAGGGTTAATGTTGAGTAGCTGAGGCTTATCAGCTAGACTTCGCCCTCTAAGAATTGTAATTATTTTTTTAAATTTACATTCTTAATAAAGACTATTATTATTATTATTATTATCTTATTTGATTGAAGAAATTCCTAATTTAAGTATTATTGAGAAAGCAAGAATTATATGTTTAGAAGAAATAGGGTGGTCTTATGGAAGAATAGCTAATCATTTTAGAGTAGCTTGAAGTAATCATCATAATGATCAAACACTTGAAAGGTCTGTTGGGTCAGGTTTAAATAATAGAAAATCATCAAATGAAGAAGACCGAAATTTGGTAGAGTATTTAAGGCACAATCCATTTAAAACTGCAGTATCCGCTGTGCACAGAACAGGGTTCCCGGCTTCATCTAGAACTGCGCAACGCCGAGTAAGACAATGTTCCGAATTAAGAAATCGAGCTGATGCATCCAAACCGTTTTAAAAAAATAGTGATAAGGAACAAAGAATTGGTTTTGCTTTGCAATATTTACCAGAAAATGATTTTTTTTGGCAAAATGTTATCTTTTCCGATGAGAAAACTTTTCCGTCTACATATAATGGAAGGATTCGAGTATATAGACCACCAAATTCCTGATATGATGAGAAGTATACTCAAAAAAAGCAAACCAGTGGACGTCTCTCGGTTAATGTGTGGGCATGGATAAGTGTTCACGGTGCAGGTGTATGCTGGAATATTGGTGGAACATTAAACAGTAATATATATCTTCAGATTTTGGAAAATGTTTTTCTTCCTTCTGCCGCGATAGTTTTTGAAGGAAACAACTTTATATTTCAGCAGGATAACTGCATACTGCAAGAAATGTAGGTAACTGGTTTAGAGAAAACAACGTAACATGCCTTGGTGCTCAAGAAGTCCTGATTTATATCCAATTGAAAATGTTTGGGGATTGATGGTAAAAGAAATGTATAAAATAAATTTTAAACCACAGAATGAAAGAGTTATTTGATAAAATAGAAGAAATTTGGGAAGGGCTAACTCCGGATTACACCAGAAGTATTATTTTGTCAATGCCAAGAAGATTACGATTAGTGTTAGAATCCAATGGCGCAGCAATTAAATATTAGTATTTTGTTTGTTGTTTGTTAATAAATGTACCCTTTTTGGCTTTCTACTTTTGTAGTTTTCCTGGTATTGTTTTATAATTTTATAATTTCGCGGCTGTTATTTAAAGACAAAAATATTTAGAAATATCTATTATTAGTTATGGTAAAAAATCGTTCATACAATTATTTACAGCTATGTATAATAGCTGGTGTTCTATCAAGGTATAAGCAGCAAGGTGAGAAACCCGTTTTACCCAATTTTGTTGTAATTGGGTTATGTATGGGTGGAGTGTATGAATTTATATGTCGCTAACTGTACAAGTATCGACAATAAATTTAAGTTTTTTCTTCAAATATATATTTTAATATTAAATTTTTTGAGCTTAAAATATATACAGGCGTACCATTTACCAGAAAGCAATTTTATCAAAACTAATTAGAGCCTAGGTAATTATTCCGTTTCTGCTCTAACAATAATTTTCTTCCTTTATTTTTGTACCTAATCCTGGTTACCTGTTTGCTAATTATGTGGTTATTATGTCTTTATGGATGCCTCTATTGGAATAATTCACCTCTTTATATCTATACATACCTACCTTGGGTGTTTGTTTCTCAGTGCAACTCAGCGTTGCCACATCTAGTAGATTTCTACTTTTTTGGTAGATTTTCACCCTTTTTTAGAAAATTTTAGTAGGAACATTTTCTTTAGTAGATTTTGGTAGATTTTAATATATAACTTTCAATAATGTAAAAATGCCATTAGCAATATAATTATTGTAAAAATTATTTTAATCGAGCATTTACTTTAATTTCTATGTTGGTAGACGTGTAACTAATTTGGTATTTTTATTCATTTGGTTGCTTCGCCTGCTTTTTTGTCGGTGATTCCCCCTTATGCCTTATGGGGGTTCACCGTTGTATTTCCCCGACAACTGACTGTCGAATTTATTCAAATCGCTACACTGTTTTCGCTTTATACTGAATAGTGAATACGCAGTGTAAAATTGCTTTTAAGTGCTTTTTTAAACGATGTCAGCTTTTTTTTATTCATTTGAGTAATCAATTAAAATCTAGATTTCCTTTAGATAAAGAATTGTTTAAAGAACTACAATTTTTAGATCCTCAGGTAGTTGTATACCAAGAGTTTTCTAGTCTCATAAATCTCCTTTCAAGGTTTCCGAATATAGTACCAGAGTTATTCAAGACATTGATAATGAATACAGAGAAATGAAACTAGATTTAGATGTATCTAACTTGCTTTCTAGCGGTAGCAGCAATATGAATAATTCCTTTAATGTTGAAGAATTTTGGCATAAAATAAGCTGTTTAAAGGACAATAATAATAAACTTAAATACGAAAATATTTGCAAATTCGCAAAAGAAATGCTTTCTTTGCCAGTTTCGAACGTAAAATGTGAAAGGATATTTTCCGAATTTAATCGAGTTAAAACCGACGATCGAAACAAATTTTTTAATAAAAACGTTTCTGCTTTAATACATGCCGAAGAGGGTCTGAGGGATGTTGGGTCTTGCACAAATTTTCAACCTGATGTAACAATGATTAAGTTAATGGACGATAAAACTTTGTATAAAAATGTAAAGTATAAGGATGACGAAATTTAAGATCTTTTTTCTTTTAAGTCTAGTTTTAAGAAAAAAATATTTGTTTAAAAATTAGAATAAGAGTCAGTTCCGTTTTCTTTGTTGTGCTACTTTTAAGATTTACATGTTTAGGTTTAGTCAATAAATAAATAATTATACCAATTAACCATGGCAATTCATTAATCCCCAACCTCCAACTCCCTTCTTATTTTCAGCTTTTTTGTAAAGTAAATTTTTGGTATTTTTTAAAATTTTTTTAGTAGATTTTAGTAGATTCAAGCAAAAATAAAAGTAGATTCGCAAAAATAAATGTGGCAACGCTGGCAACTAGTCAAAGTGTGAAGCGTCAATGTTTTTTTTTTATTTAAATATGGAGAATTTTTAACAACATTTCATGTGCAGTTAATGAAAAAAAAATGATTCTGAACTGTTACGATTTTATTAAAAGTAAGAATGCGGATTTGAGTGTTGACAATGCAGTGCAATTTACACCAGATACGCTTTACGTTGGGAAAACAACAATATATAAACTTTTAAAAGAAGAAAAAAGTGTTGGCGTTAAACCTCCAAAAACTTTTCCAGAACGACCAAAACCTGAGCTGGATGACGTTTTAATGCAGAGAATAAGGCGAAAAGTTCATAGTTTCTTTTTAAAAAAACAAATTTCCACGCTGGACAAAACTTTGTCCTCAATCCGAGAAGAACAGGACTACCCATTTATGTGTACAAATACGCTTTGGAAATTATTCAAAACAATGGGTTTTCGGTGAGAAAAACATAACAGGCAATCGATTTTAATAGACAGAAGCGACATCGTCTGTTGGAGAAGAAATTGATTAAGAAGCATCCGAAAAGCCAGAGAAGAAAACAAAAAAATATTTTACCTCGACGAAACATGGCTAAATGAAGGCCACACTGTGACTAAATTTAATATGTGCTCAGACTCTCTCCTTACCACTGACGCGAATTAAACCCGATCGAACTGATATGGGCTCAAATAAAGACAGATGTCGCCAGAAAAGACACGACTTATAAAATGGCGGATTTAAAAAGACTCTTTAATGAAGCTATGGGTAAAATCAGTGCGGAAAAGTGGATCGATCATGTGATAGAAGAAGAAGAAGCCGAAATGTGGCAGGTACATATAATAATCGAAGAAATGGTTGAACCGCTTATTATAAACGATGTTAATGAAAGTTCATCTTTCGAATCGGAATATGGTTAAGAGTATTATTCGATTTTTGTAAAATTCTATATTATATCTTGTTTTTGTAATTATATTATGTAAAACAGTACCACCCATTGTTATTTATTAGTTAATACGATTTTTTAAATGTCAAAATTTCTTACCTCGCGCCATTTAAAGATAGACTATAGTGCCGTCTAGTGCAAATCCCTTACAATATGCTCTTCCTTGAGCTACTAGGTGTGTACATTACAGGGTGATGATTTAGCATGTAAAATCCCATTACACTTATAAAAAAAACGCGGAAATAATATCGCTGTTTAACCTACAAATCTACCTCCAAACTCTTAAAACAAATTTCTAAAAAACCAACTGTAATTTAACGACAGACCGATTTAAAAACATAGAAAATTAATTACATATAAGTTAGGGTCCGTTGTAAAATCTTTTGCTTATTTTCCCATGACCGCGTAATTGTCGGTACCCTGTATGAGACTCTGTCATTGTACGAAGATAACTACAGATCGCAGGGACATAAAATAATAATTGTTTAGTGGTTTGTTAGTACAAACTCAATATTAAAATGTCATCTAGATTCTGGGAAACAATGCGAAAGATTTAGTTAGTATTACTATTTTTGCATCTAACGGTTAGTTGTGTGTAATTTCTTTTTTAGTATTGTTTGTAATTTTTTTAGTAATGACAGAGTTTAAAAGGTAATTTGGCTACTTATTTGCGTTTGGTTCGTGTTTAACACTAGGTATTTTCCTTTTAACGTTCTTTTATTAACAATTCAAATATTTATTACCGTTATGTCCTGCCAAGAGATAAATCATCAATTTTATTGAATGCTGAAAAATCTAATAGGAGTAGGTGTATTATAATAATTATTTTTAAACATGCGAGCTGTGGTATTTACAATTCACGCAATATGGTTAAAAGTGGTGGTCTGTATGTTTGAATGTAAATATGAACATAATACTGTCTAAAACCCAAAATTTATCCTCTACTGACTATCCCCTACGTGCACCAGGATAAACCCGGCCCCATCAGGTCACCAAGGAGAAGTACAGGATGAAAAGAAACTGTTATAAATGAAGATGAAAAAACTGCCATCAGAAGAATCATATACTCGTTTTACTTAAAAAAAGAAATACCTACCGTGGACAAAACAATGTCTGAAATGAAAAAGGATGATTTCATTCCACCCATGGGTAAGAAGAAACTATGGAAAACTTTAAAGAAAATTAATTTTTCTTATGAAAAAATTCAAAACATCAAAATCACTTTTAATAGAGAAAGACGAAACCATCTGCTGGCGACGACGATATTTGAGGGTAGTTTGACAGTTTTGAAGGGAAAACAGGAATATCTACTATATGGACGAAACGTGGTTAAATGAAGGTTATGCCGTTGGTAAAATATGGCAGGATAAACATATAAAAAGCGCGAGGCAAGCTTTCATGGAACGAAAAGGTAAAAGGTTAATAATTACTCACATTGGTAGCAAAAATGGATTTGTCGATGGCGGCTTACTAGCATTTTAATCAAGACGAACTGGAGACTATCATGAAGACATGAACGCTGATGAGCCATTTCATAAAGATATGCTGAAAAAGGAGCTACTGGAGATTGTGAAGTTGAATAAACCTCTTTGTACGAAATTTGTTGTCGACGAAATCGCTTCAAAACGAAATATAACGGTACTTCGCCTTCCGCCATATCACTATGAAATAAAGCTCATAGAATTGCTGTGGGCGCAAGCAAAAGAGTTTGTAGCAAGGCATAATACCACTTTTAAAATGAGAGACGTTAAAAACCTCTTGCAAGAGGGAATAAAGACAGTGGATTGTGAAAAATGGAGTAAGTGCGTCGAACATGTAACTAAAATAGAAGAAAGAATGTGGGAAGCTGATAACATGCTAGAAAACACTGTAGAGCTCCTTATTATTTCTCTGTACCCCAACGACGATCAGGGGCGGTCATATCAACATTTTGAGGGGGGGGCCATGCAGTGGCGGCTCATGCCAATTTAGAGAAGCGGTGGCAGGAAAAGTCTTAGCGCCGCAGGCGAAAAATTTTTGGGTGCCACGCCCTTTTTTGTTGATGATTCTTGGTTTTCAAGTAGGAAAAATACGCAAAAAACGGCTAAGTAAATTGTAAGAAAATTATACATACCTATATTATGTATATTATCCCTACTTACTTAATTATTTTTATTAATATTTTTAAAAAATTAAGGGTTTGACACGATTTTAATTTATGGAGGCAGGGCTTTTATAATGTAAATCGACGCCAAGGGGGGGCCATGGCCCCCATGGCCCACCCCGTATGACCGCGCCTGACGACGATAGATCATCGGACTACTCGGAATATGATGATTAAAATTTAAAAATAAAGTTGTTGTATTGTACATAGTAGATTTTTTTTATAAATTATATTCAAATTTATCTATTTTCATATTATTCTTACTTCTATAAATGTTCTTAGTAGATTTTGACTATCCTCTACATCATATACACGAAGTAATTCAGACTATTTGTTTTTTTCAATTTAATTATTTATGGGTGAAATGCATTTAAATTTCAGGGCAAGCAAGCTTTACATCAAACAACAAAGAATTCAGAAATGTTTCAAAAATATCGGGAATTGAAAATAAAACGTGACTTCTAGAGTTCAATATCGGTTAAATCGTAAATGGAATTGCATTTTTCTGGCTCTTTAAACCGCCTTTTGAGTAAGAAACGACTTGAAACAAAGAAATAAGGAAGCAGAAATAGCACGAGTTGTTGGAATTTTCTTTATTCTTCCCAACAAATAATAAATTCAATGCAAAAATGCTAAAATAATATTAGAGTCCGTCTATCTATCTTACAAACTCATTATAAATGCTAATCCCTCACCGTCATAATAACCTATTGTGCGAGGTGTCAAATTCGGCCACCTGATCTTGGGACTCCAGGTACCCATCTATTTAAAGACTATTATATTATTATATTCTCTCAGTAATACTCTTTAAATAACTAGGGTAAAATAAAATAGGTTTATTTTAGTTACTTAAATATGCTGATTTTAAGTTTTAAAATTCAGTTAGATGTTTGCATTGGTTTAGACAAGAAGTTATTTGTTGCCAATTAAACGTGATATTTAAGAATGTTTCGTCTGTGGGAAGAAACCAGTACGCCAAGTGGATCTACGGGTCGTGACAAAAACCAATTAAAGCGTGATATTTTATCAGTTGACACAAAAAAAAATCTTCGACGTTTACACCACCCTTCTTAAACGTGGTTTTTTAAAATTCGGTGCAGTGAAGGAAGCGGCAGCTTTGACACGCAGGCGAGTGAGCAGAATGTGGTTTGTTGTAAATAAACCTATAGTGGAGAGAAGAAAAAGGAATGACTCCTTTACTTTTAGGAAATTGGACGCGACGGATGTTGATATAATTCGTAGAAAAATATAGGCCATGTGCAGGGAAAAAATGATCCCCACTTTAAAAATCCTATTGTAAAGATTAAAAAAAGATGATACAGGAATAGAGTGTTGTCGTGAGCAATAATAAATCTGTATACCGTTGATTTTACATAAGGAATTTAAAAAATGTTGCCATCAGTGCTGCCACAATTTACTTCTACTGTATGTGTATGTAACTGGTCTCCGTGGGGGAATTCTGGGGGGGGGAGGGGGGTTCTGGTCATTTGGGCTCAACTGGAGAAGATGCCAAACAAACTTTCCAAACTACACAGCTTCTGTGCCTTGACACGCATGCAGACTTCGAGGGGTCCCTGTACAGCCTTAGACTGTTTGACTTTATCTCTGTGCAATCTGAGATTGCACAGTCTACAGTCTACGCCAGCTAAGACTTTAATGGCGGCCGACGCCACTTGTCATTTCTAGTAACAGAACTTAAATTTGGTCAGGACCAAAACCCATTTCTAGGGCTACACCAAACTTTTAAGAACTACTTAAGTCGCTCTTAACAATTAAGAAGTAAAATTGTCTTGCATCAGCATTTTAGACAGACTTAACATCGCTAAAGATTTCCTAAGTGTAAGTTGCCGTTTTCGAGTCCTTAAATGATTTTTAGCTTGTTCCTAACTAACCTCAATCTAACTGTAATAAATACTAACTTTTGATATTTGGGAAAGATTAAGATATTTAATGACGACAGAATTTTTAAAATGAATTGAAAATGGATTCGAAGATACAGGGTCCGAAAATTTTTCGATAAAACCAATTGTATCGAGTTGGCTGAGACTGACTATCGCTTTGTTGTTTGACGTGTATTTTCTGTCTTTATTGGTTAAACTTTTGTTAGTGTTGATGGCAATTCATTACAAGCTAGGCTAGTACATTGAACGATTTTCCTGACCGTAATGTTCCTGATAGAAAAACCTTCCAAAGCATTCATCAACGTCTTTATGAAACAGGCACATTGAAACGAAGTAGAATTGGAAAAGAATGTGCTGGACATGATGGAGGAAGATCCAGCTACTTCTACTCGCAACATTGCAAATACTTTGAATGTAAGTAATGGGATTGTTTGGAAAATCCTTAGTGACTATTTGTTGTACCCATACCACATACAACGCGTTCAGACACTTCTTTCTGCTCATTTTCCTTTACGGATTGCATTCTGTCAGTAGTATATTGTTGGGGAAAGAGGAGTGAATGAGGAGTAAAATATAGCAAGGGGAACACAATGAGGACCTTCAAATAGGACGGGGAAAAATCCTCCTCCGCCTCATTTTAAAATTTAAGCAAATACCACATCTTAAACGTACTGAAAGAGCACACAGCAACTATACTCAACTAACAAGGACAGAAATTCCCACTAGACAGTGGTAAAGATGTATAAAAGATATTACAAATCTTTCATTGAATTGAACAAGATTTTTATGATCTAGTTAATGAATGTGTGGAAAATGCGATGCAGTGCAATCCAGAGTCCTGTCATATGTACGAAAGTGATGCCGATTATTTTAGACGTGGTGTGGAAATGATACACAACTACTATGAAACAAAAGATATGCTCAAGCTCGTTGAAGATTGTAGGACTAATGGTTTTATTGACGAGTTGTTCGAATTTAAAGAATTTGTGTCACCAAATGATACATCTGCATATAAACTTGTGGAAGAGGTGCGTCTTGCTGAGATAGTTCCCACCCAGTCCGTTATTTCGCTATGTGTGATTAGTGAAGTGAAAATATTAAACATGGAGACACATAACCATACCATAACCCTCGTCAACATCTCATCCAGACAACTGGACACCACAGAAGAATCTCTACTCGCAAAGAACCTTAACTTTACGATTGCCCCAAAAGAAACTCCCCTCTTGGACATTAAAATTATGTGCAACAGACTCAGTAGCCTGAAGCGACCCAAGCAGAAGAATTCCGGTGGAAAGTCAGAGAAATTTTACAGAAATCTAAACCTCCGAAGCCAAATATTCAAAGAGAAGAATCAGTTGCCCTCTCCAAATTACGCAAAAATACGACCATTAAGATTCTACCTGCAGATAAGGGAAATGCGACAGTCGTGATGGACGTTGACACCTACAACAAAAAAATTGAAGAAGTCTTACAAAGAGGAAACTACCGGAACATACCAAAAGACCCTACCACCACGATTGAAGGGAGAATATCCCGGACACTTAAGAAGCATGAACGATATATTCCAGACAGAACACGTACACGTTCAACACCTCATCACAGTAAACCCCCACATCTATGCGCTTTACCAAAAATACACAACCCCAACATGCCTCTACGACCTATTACAAGCTCCAGAAACTCTCCAACATACGAACTGTCCAGATTTATGCTTCCAATACTACAGCCGCTCCAAGGACACAGCACATCGTTTGTAAAAAATTCGCAACACTTCGTTAAAATAATAAAAATAAAGGAAATAAAACCGGAGGATCGATTAGTCAGCTTCGATGTCGAGAGCCTTTATACAAATGTCCCAGAGAAAAACAAACAAACCCTCGAGGAACGAACAGCGCTACCCATCACGCCATAATGGACCTATTAGAATGCTGTCTAAATAATTCTTATTTTGCGTAGAATCACATGAACAGACAGATAGATGACGTCGAAACTGGACCCACCATAAAGGTACCATATGTCAAGGGAATCTCCGAGAAAATTCGAAGATTAGGACAGCAATACAAAATTCGAACAGTATTCAGCTCCAAAGATTCCTTAAGAAGCCACCTGACGAAGACGAAGCCAACCAGCCAAAGGGGCACGAAGAACTGCGTATATAGAATACCTTGCGAGTGCGGACAATCCTATGTTGGTGAAACTCTACGCTCCCTTGAAACAAGAATCAAGGAACGCCGAAACCACATAAAGAAGGGAGAAACAAACAGATCCGGTGCGGCAGAACATGCTTGGACACATGGCCATTACTTGCAATGGTCAGAGGAAAAAATAATACTCAAAGAAGAACACTGGCGAAAGAGGAAATTCAAAGAAGCGGCCGTCATAACCCAAAATCCAGACTGCTTTAGTAAGCCCTCTTTAGACATAAGAAATATTTGGAAACCCTTGTTAAGTAGATGTAAGCTTAGTTTAGAACTATACAGTAATGCATGACTGCACCAATCTCGGCCATGCGCTGCTAACCAGGAGGCAGTATAAATACCCTCGTAGTTTCGTAGCTTGTCCATTATTCACCTGAAGACGACTGGAGATACTCACCAGTTGAAACGTTGTGATATTAATAAATAATGACAATGGAAGTCCAAAACACATCTATCATTCACGATACATCATTATCTCAAACCTTCAAACAAACATGGAGACAATAGTTACTGAAATGTATGAAAACGTTATTATGTCAGAATCTCATAAAATGTTCCGTGGTACATAGACTATATGGAGCACGTTGCCCTGTGTAAAGAAGCTGCCAAGGCGTGCTTAAACTTTTTAAAGACAAAGAATTTAATAAAATTAATTGCCCCGTCCTAACTGAAGGACCTCATTGTGTCCCCTTTGCTATATTTTACTCCTTATTCCCTCCTCCTTCCCCAACTATCTACTACTTTTGTCAATGGCTTTTGCACACATTGATTCAAATCTACTTATGATGAATCGAATTTCTCAAGAAATGGAATAACGAATTTTCAAAACAACCATGTGTGGGCTGCGGAAAATCCACATGAGGTACTTGAATATCATTTTCAATATCAGTTCTCGTTGATCGTTTGGGTTGGAATTATGGGTGATTGAATAATTGAACCGGTATTTCTACTAAGAAGACTTGTCGGCGAGGTGTATCCCAACTTTTTGGAACAAATGCTACCTCAGTTTCTGGAGCATGTACAATTGGCAACAAGAAATGCAATGTGGGTAATGCACGATGATGCACCAGCGCATTTTAGTGCTCGTGAGTTTCTACCAGTAACATTCGAAGATCGCTGGATTGGTCGAGGTGGACCTCACTTATGACCTGCTTGATCCCCGGACTTAAACCCCCAGAATTATTTCCATTTAAAGCCACTAGTTTATACTATTCCAGTGGAGAATGTGGAAGATTTCAGAAAGAAGAGATAAGCGACCCTGGGTTTTTGAAAGAGTTCGGCAGCCATGAGGAGAAGTTTGGATTCTTGCATCCTAGCTGGATGCAGTCATTTTCAACAGTTCTCGTAGATTAAGAAACTTAATTTTTGGTAATAAATTTACTATCCTTTGAATGAATTACCGACGTTTTAGTTAAATTTAGAAGATAAGGTATTCAAAGCAATATCTCAAAAACCGATCGGAATTTCTCAAAGAAATTTAAAAAGATATCAGAAAATGCCACGATTGTACGGGAGAAACAGACGGACAGACATACGTGGGTATTTACGACGTATCGTAATTTCAGAATCCACACAATTAAAATCTCGTAAACATCCGAATCGGTCCCTAACGAGCTTATAATTGGCTTTAAAAATCATCGCCCGTATTACCTATAATCAATTTTATAACGCAAAAACGCAACGTCGAGCTTGTAATTTATATCTCATCATTGTTAAAACCGTAACGAGTTTCAATGTTTAGAAAAACCTTACGTTGTGCCCTTTTTGCTCTCCCACACAAAATATGAATGTCCTAACAGGTTCTCGTCCTTAAAAAGTCATATCATAAAATATATCAAAGTTAGGCAAATTATAATTTAATTACAAATTAACAATTACAATAATTACAATGTGGTTGTAATAGAAATTCATGCGATGTAGAATTAATTACAATTACATAATCTAAAAAGTACCTAATTGGGTGCAACATCGATAATTGCAAGTGTTTTAATGTAAAGTACGAAAACAATTGTAATTATAATCTATATTTAAATGGTGCGAAGTAAAAAATGCTCATTAAATATATGCAAAACCCATACCGGGGTATAAAGAACAATATAAACATCATCTCTTAAAATCTATTGTGTTTACATTAAAGGATCCAAACAATGAGCATTCCTAAGGTAGGTCCACCCTGAATTTATCTCAAGCTATTGTTATATTTAAGGATTTACCATTGGTATTGGGAAAGTCTCTTAGTATTGGGGAAAGCTTTTAAATTAAAAATCTTAAACATGCCTATTCTCCTAAAATTGTATTATATTATATTCGTAGGTATTTATACCATATGAAAACATTTAAAAAATCGTATTAACTAATAAATAACAATTGGTGGTACTATCTTACATAATATAATTACAAAAACAAGATATACTATAGAATCTTACAAACGAAGCATTTTCAAAAATCGCATAATACTTTGTCGCTATGACTTAATCATAGTCCGATTCGGAAGATGAACTTTTATTAACATCGTTTATAATAAGTGGTTCAACCATTTCTTCGATTATTATATCTACCTGCCACATTTTGGCTTCTTCTATCACACGATCGATACACTTTTCCACACTGATTTTACCCATAGTTTCATTAAAGAGTCTTTTTAAATCTAGCATTGTATAAGTCGTGTTTTTTCTGGCGACATCTGTCTTTATTTGAGCCCATATCAGTTCGATCGGTTTAATTCGCAGTGGTAAGGAGGGAGTCTGAGCCCAGATATTCCTTGTAACGTTACCATTTTATCGACTACATATTTTTCGAACGCATTTTTATGTAAATTGGCTAGTACAATAGTTCTTTTTTTTTAAGGAATCTAATGGAAATTCTATGTGTCTTAAACTTAGCCATTCTGTTATTTCACTTTTACGCCACGCACTTGTCGGTAATTTTTCCGTCAGCCTAGAGTGATAACTTGCATTATCCAATACAATTATTGCATATTTTGGTATAAGATCCAACATTTGCTCGAACCATTCTTCAAAGACATCGGTATTCATATCTTGGTGATAGTCTCCTGTATTTTTAGATTGGAACATCAGTAGACCATCTTTAATAAAGCCTTCAGAACTTCCAATATGGGGTATGATAAGTCGATGTCCTTTTCCAGATGGCGGTCTTAATGCTGTGGACAATCCTTCCAAAAAAGCTTGCCTTGAATTATCCTGCCAAAATTTAGTCACAGTGTGGCCTTCATTTAGCCATGTTTCGTCTAGGTAAAATATTTTTGTGTTTTTTCTCTGGCTTTTCGAATGCTTCTTAAGTAATTTCTTCTCCAACAGTCGATATCGCTTCTGTCTTTATTAATATAGATTGCCTATTATGTTCTTTCCACCGAACACCCATTTTTTAATAATTTCCAAAGCGTATTTCTACATACAAATGGGTGGTCCTGGTCTTCTCGGATTGAGGACAAAGTTTTGTCCAGCGTGGAAATTTGTTTTTTTTAAAAAGAAACTATGAACTTTTCGCCTTATTCTCTGCATTAAAACGTCATCCAGCTCAGGTTTTGGTCGTTCTGGAAAAGTTTTTGGAGGTTTAACGCCAACACTTTTTTCTTTTTTTAAAAGTTTATATATTGTTGTTTTCCCAACGTAAAGCGTATCTGGTGTAAATTGCACTGCTTCTTACTTTTAATATAATCGTAACAGTTAAGAATATAAATAGGTGTATTATTCCAATAGAGGCACACATAAAGACACAATAACCACATAATTAGCAAACAGGTAATCAGGATTAGGTACAAAAAAAGGAATAAAATGATTAGAGCACGAACGAAATAAGTACTTAGACTATTATTACTTCGCATTATTTAAAGATAGATTATAGGTTAATAATAAACTACCAAGAAATTCAATATTCCCAGCTCCGTCATAATATGTAAATGTTTTTCTTTCACAAATCTTCATAAGGGCTAGGCGGAACGATAGATCACGTGATGTAAGTAGGTTCATGCTACCAATAGCATCTCTGCCTCTTAAACCTTGTTCGTTTTCAGTCATCATTGTTAGTTGATTAGACGGTCACATGCGATTAGCCTTTTGTCTGGGATTACTTTCTGTTGTAAAATCACTTTTTATTATTAGTTTAATTCTGCCTTTAAGGGCACAATTTAAACATTTACTTTCTTGTTGATGGCCGTTAAATTCTTTGGAATAATAATTACCCACTTCCTGCTGGCAGTTCTCATAGATTTTTTTCTACTTTTACGATATATATATATAGGGTGTTTAATTAATATTGCAAAAAAATTCCATGCTTAAAAAAAGTTCCTATAAACCTAGGTCCGGAAATGCCTCGTTTCGGAGATACAGGGTGTCAAAATGTCATTTTCATTTTTGTTTCCTCTAAATTGGTATCTAGGGGTTTCTTAAAATGCGAAATTCGAATTTGATGCTAGTATGGCTCTTACTTGTAGAGGGCGTTACCAACATCTGACATGCTACTCTTCTGAGGAGTCATAACTCTTTTATGTATTGTTGTATTACATTTATAAGCAAAGAAATATATTTCTCTGTAATTTTTACGTGAAAAAAGCATACTTGGTTAATTAGTAAGGTGCTTAGTTGTCAAGTTGTCAAGCATTTCAAAATGTATTACACGAGTAGTGAAATGTGCGATTCGTTTATGGTCTGGCTAACAGTAAATCATTAGCAGCCAGGCGTCTTTATGAGAAAAAATGCCCTAATCGTGTTATCCCGCATCATACGATGTTTGCCCCTCTCCATCAACGTCTTAGTGTAACTGGAAGTAGAAGAATATGTGCTCCATGAAATCGAGGAAACTTCTATAACTAGTACCAAAAAGATTGCTTTAAACATAAATGTAAGGTCTTCTACAGTTTTCAGAATTTTAAAGAACAATCTCCTCTAGGTACTGAAAAACAACAAAGCTAAAATAAGTTCGTGTATCCTTCCGTCAGATCCAATCCATGGACGCGTTTCGCCGTTTACGGCTCATTAGCAAGATTCCCGGGGCTGACGAAAAGGTAAGGGAGCTCAAAGTGCTCTTAACACAGAAATGCAATAAAAAAAAAACAAAAAATTCTGGGTCTGATGAGGATAAGGGACAACTCTGTACACGAAGTTATTTTAAGCTTGTTTTTTTTTTAATATTTAGCTTTCGGTTGCCAAACCGACATATTGGCTATTAGCGCCACCCAACGCCTTGCCAGTGTTTGAACCTATATGGATTCTCGCTGTCCTGGTTGGGTTCATGCTTGTTGTTGCCACGAGCTGCAACTTTCGCCTGTTTTCCTATAGGTACCCAGCGGTAGGTACATCCAGCGGGTACAGGCACTCTTACCGACTGATTTCGCATTAAGAGTAGATTTATGTCAATGGACGCAACAGAAAATTGGCGAAAATCCACAGTTTTTAGAACAAATATTATACACCGATAAGGCAAACTTTCCCGAGATGCCATAATGAAGTTCCACAACAATCATATATGAGCGGATGAAAACCCACATGTAATTTTAGTCATCAACACCAGTTTTCACTTAACCTATGGGTCGGAATTGTTGCAGACCATTTGTTGGAGAAGTTTATCGTCGATTTCTTGAAGATGAATTGTCCATACATTGCCATTGAGGTTGCCAATGTACTTTATGTACGATGGTGCTCCACCTCATTTTAGTTTAGTTGCTCGTGAATATTTGAATACAGTGTATTCAAATCGTTGGATAGGTCGAGAAGGAACACAACCCCGGCCCCCACATGTCCAGACTTAATTCATTGGATTATTTCTGTTGGGGCCACCTCAATCATTTAGTTTATACAACCCCAATAGAAACTGTGGAAGAATTGAGGAATCGCAGTATCGCATCCTGTGAAACAATTAGACACACACCCGGAATATTTGAACGCGTTCACCAATTAATGGGTCGTAGGATAGATGCCTGTATTACAGTTGGGGGTGCACATTTTTAACAACTGTTGTAATTTAAGTGAAGTATTTCTTTTCTTTCTGTTTTCTGCTTCCTTAAGAAATGTGCACCGAAAATGTTATTATTCTTTATCTCGAGAACACTTGCTCCTAGTGACTTCTATCGGACACTTTAGTATTCCTATTGTCCTTGATAGTTCTATAAACAGTACGGCAAGATGTCTTAGTCAATGTGGCACAAAGTTCTGCTGCATCAGTTAATGATATTCCACTGTGTGTACTTAGAATTCCCTCATACACATTTTTTACCAATGTACGCTCCCCAAGTTTTAAATGACGTCGCTTTGTAACTTGTTGGTTACTATCACTTAAAGAACTCGCCTGCATTATAATATTTTCTGTTCTGAATAACCACCAAAATAGCATCAAAACAATAAAACTGAATTGCTAATATCCTCTTGATTGAAACTTGTCTACGACACTGAACGTTGGTTAGAGGCGATAAGAAAGCGTGCGAGCGCCTTTAGACATGGGTTTTTCCTACCTGCGTTGCCAAATTAAGTAAAACAGGTACCGTAGGGTGATAATTCACCTCACTTTTATTGAACCAATCAAAACGCTCATTTTCATAGCAACCACCTTGGTAACGGTCGTCTTACCCGATAAGACTACCGCTAGCTCGAAAAGACGCTTTCGAAAAGACGCTTGTAGCTTTTTTACTTAAATAAAAAATTAGTAACACCTCTAACTTGTATATTTACCTTTATCAGACGGCCTTCATTTTTATGTTCAGTAAATTATCCAATAAAATACACCTCTAGAGGCGGTTTCTTATCTTCATACCTTCGTTTTTCACTCGAAACTCGATTTTCCAAGAAAATTTTCACTCAATGTAATTTTTACTTATAATCAAAGATAAGACCCTCGAGCTAAAGCTCTCGGGATCATATCAGATTATAAGTAAAAATTACATTTCGTAAAAATTTGTCAGAAAATCGATTTCTTGTTAAAATCATCGGTATTACCGATAAGACGCCTCCTCTATCGGTATATTACCGTTGAAAAGGCCCTTAATGACATGCCGATTTTGGTACATTTTATGAGAATTTAATTTTAAAACCTGGCAACATGTAACGACTTATTAATGCACAATCTTCCCAAGCGGTGTTGAATGCTTTTATTTTAGTTAAAAGTGTGTGAATCGATGTTAATTATTTTCTCCGCACACCGTCAATGGTGATAAGAACAGTTTTGCCAATTATTTTGGGATCGTAGTATAGCAAGTATGCCTTTTTCACCTGGTTTACATATTTTTGTAGGTTTAAATCCGAGGACACAAGAAAGTAGTACTTGGTTCGCAGAAACTTTGACATTTTGATAAAGAAACAGAAATAATAACAAACCAGAATAAACCAGCAATAAATAAATTAAGTAGGTACCTACAGTCCCGTTCTGATTTAAAAGGTACGTTCAGAAAGTAGGGCGAATACATACGCTTTCGTGCATACACATGTCAAATTAACACCAAAATGATGGTCCGTGCTGTTAGAAATCAATAGAAAACCATTTCAATTAAAACAAAACCTGTTTGGTAACAAAGATTTTATCTTGGTGCTAATTAACTGGATTCTAACAAAATCTCAGTCATTGTTTATAACGATATTTAGTTTAAATGAAACTCAGATGTTTACAAATTCACCACAAAATGGTGTCAATTGCCAAACATAATTCATTAATTTCAAAACTAGTCATTGTTGTACCAAATTTTTAGTGCTATTTCCTCTTTTTTCAGAAAAGCATTTAAAATCCTGACGCGTGAGTCAATTTAGGATTTCAATTGAACCGAAATAACCATATCCGTTTTCGTCTAACCCATGAATTTTCATTATTCTTCGTCCCTCTTTAAACATTGATATTTTATTTGGTGTTTAGCTTGATTTTATTATGATATTTCACTGCGGTTCGCCAACTTTGCTTCCTGCGAAAATCCTAATTATGAGCAAAACGTGTGGTATCTCCACTATTTAATCAGAAATTTATTGATAGAAATCGCTTGAACCCGAATTAAAATTTTGTAAATCAGATACGAATAAACCTGAACAAAGGACAAAAGTATAAAGACGGGTGTGTATTATTATATACCTGTAATAACTTAATTTTGCTTAAACAGTGGCCTCTAGGGGTACTTCGAGGTACCCACAAGGTTAGCAACAGACTGTCCATTAAAGTTGTTAGGGGCTCCAACTTAAAATGCCTTTTGAACATTCTGACAGAACCCTTTATGTTCAGGAATACCTATCATATGCTGTTAAAAGTAACTAGGAGATAACTGCCAAGGACACAGTACCTTTATGGAACGGTGAACGACAACATGGCGTGTCGCGCAGTTCTTGAAATAAATTGAAAAATCGACCTAATGAAAATAATTATTGACAAAAAAGTGCCGCACGTGTGGAACTAGGAGATGAAGCAATTACATTTATAGAAAGTAACAATTTTTTCGATGCAAGCAGTGAAGCATGATCTAGAATCAGAAAATGTGAAGTCGAAGCGTCAGTAAGGGCTTTTAAAAGAGTTAGAGCGGACGATCTCAAACCAGGCAACAATAATTAGTCTATTAAAAACAATTATACAGATAACGAGACACGCCAAAAGAGCGACGTTGAGCGACTTCGATGAGTGATGTAAAAGAAACAATCTGATTCTGAACGTTCAAAAGACAGTGTTGGTTAATTTTAGATGCAGGACTATTCACCAACTATATCTGTGAACTCAATAAGTGCTGTGGAAAGCTGCAAACTTTTGGGCTTGCATGTGGACTAATTCCTAGCATGGGAATCCCGTGTGAACCATGTTGCAAATAATTACAGCACTGCATATTTTGTCATTCTTTAACTAAGGCGCTTACTTGTGGAAGGGGTACTGTTGCAGTTATATTATTCTCTGGCTGGTTTATAGTCATCTCAGCTATAACGTTATACTATGAGGAAACTCGGTTGGCTCTAGCAGAATATTTTTAATACGAAAGCGGGTGATTCATCTTATTTATGGATTGAGAATGACACAGAGCTGTAGGCCAGGCCTTTGTTTCCAGATAACAAGATTATGCCATTTCCATGTATATATTTGTTTAAGTTACTAACTCCTTTTTCCATAAGTACCCAACTAGAAATGCAAGTAATTTATCTATAATGAAACATAACCGAACAAAATGTGAAAAATCACCAGATTATGCTGGCCCCATTTTATATAATAAATTACCAAACGGAATTAAATTTCTAAATGAAAATAAAATTAAGAAGAGAATTAAGCAACTTATCGGAATTTTTAACCTCAAAACTCAAGCTTAATTAAGTGATCGTGGTCGTGACTTGGACCTTCCGAAGACAAAAGCATAACTTCTTGGCTCCCGTCTGAAGTAATGGAATATTTTAGAAAAAGGAGCTAAGGTATCCCTGGGAAAAGACAAGCAACATTAACAATATTTTTTGCATTGGAAGATAGATTCAGCAGACCAAAATACATAGTAACCAGACAAAAATATTCCAGGGAGGAAAAAAAAATGTTCAAAAGCTAACGAGATATTCACAAAAAAGTGAAAAACGGGCGTAACTCTTTAAATATCGTTTTAACAGAAAATCGTTTCAAGTAAAAACGATAAAAGCCGTTACGGTCTGCAAAATTGTAACAAAAATTTTAACCGTAGGACCAACTGTTTACGAGATATTCGCAAAAAAGTGAAAAACGGGCGTAACTCTTTAAATACCGTTTTAACAGAAAATCGTTTCAAGTAAAAACGATAAAAGCCGTTACGGTCTGCAAAATTGCAACAAAAATTTTAACTGTAGGACCAACCGCTTACCAGATATTCGCAAAAAGTGAAAAACGGGCGTAACTCCTTAAACACCGATTATACAGAAAATCGTTTCAAGTAAAAACGATAGAGGCTACCACGCTCTAGAGAATTGCAGCAAGAATGTTAACCTTAGGACTAACCGTTTACGAGATATTGGCAAAAAAGTGGAAAATGGGCGTAACTCTTTAAATACCGATTTGACTGAAAATTGTTTCAAGTAAAAATGATCAAGGCCGCTAGTTCTACAAAATTGCAATAAGAATTTTAACTGTAGGACCAACCGTTTACGAGATATTCGCAAAAAAGTGAAAAACAGGCGTAACTTTTTAAATACTGATTTGACAGGACATCGTTTCAAATAAAAACGATAGAGGCCTCCAGTGTGATAGGACTATCCAAGTGATTGGTTACCTTTTGCCACAATTGCTTACAATAGCTAATTAGGACTTATTATCGGTTGAGTTTATGATGGCTTTAATAGTAATATCTTTTCTACAACGGTTTATCTGTATAGTAAATCATTGCGAGTAAAGAATTGATCTGCTCTGAAAATTTTGTACCATTAAAAAGTTAAACGTTCGATTTGTAACAGAAAAATCCGCAAACAATAGGCAATTAAACTATTTACCATTAAGAATTATCAAGAATATTCGAAATTAATAATAAAGAACAAAAATTATTAGATTTGCTGTTAAGTACAGTTAAAACGTATGTGTGTTCTACTTTTTTCCTAATAACACCTTTTTATTACTTGAGGCGTTCTGGCATTTAATTGTTTTGTAACATGAAACTCCGATATATATTTTGTCAATTAATCTGTAAAAAAAAAATCTATGGGAATATTTTTTTTAGAGGAAAGATACAATCACTTTGTGATCGTGCTGAAACTAGCGACTGTTTTTTGTTTGCTTCAGGCTCTCTGTTATTTATTTTTATAAATAACTCTATAATTAAATTAACTGTAACAAGGTGGGTGTACTACTACTAAGGCCATATTAAGGTAAAAGTTTTAATAGACGACACCCCATTTTAAAGCTCAGGAAAAGTGTGTGTGAAAAGGTTTACGTACTTATTAAACAATTCCAGATTTTCCGATGTCTCTTTTTTGCATATTAATCCGCTATTTTGTTGTGTCTGTACCGAAATAAGTCGGTCTTTAATACGACAAACGACGCCGACGATAAACTGCGAGGCAAGTGAATCACGCGGTCCACCCGCCGTCAATCCGTTTTTTCCTGGTTTTATTTCGAAGTCGATCGGTGGAAAATCGCCGGGAAAATATTGCGAAAATATGGAAAATGAGTCCGTCATTTGCAAATATACGGATTCATTGATACTAATTCGAAACGGATATTGTTTTTGCGGAAGAATGGCCGTTACACAAAAACGCATTCTTTCGATTCAATTGGGAATTGTGCATTTTAGATGGATCCATCTGTCCGATGAAATTGGAAATATTGATATGACATGTGTCAATTTCAATTAAAAGGCGAATTTGTCTGCAAAATATTTACGCGATGGAGAAGGTCTGATTGTGGTACCTATAGAACTAAACAGACGTTTTGTTATATTTGTGGAGAATTTCTGGTGAAGTCACAAGCCGGACCATTCTCTGGAAAAGGGAATAAAGCCTATTTCATATATTTTTGTGTTTTAATTGGAGATCAGGACAAGCAGTGGGCTTCCCATGTGTGCGAGGTGCCCAGGTCATAGAAAAAACAGTTTATAATAGGATTATAAAATTTCTAAACAGATATAGGGTTCTGACATCATGACAACATGGATTTGGACTAGGATAATGACACTTCCATCATGTTATGTTTACCGAACTTTGATGTCTCTACACAGGAACAAACGAAAATTTACATCTGCTTCCGATGTTCATACATACAGGGTGTAATTTAATTGAGTGCCGATACTTAAGGGTGATAATCTATGAATGATTCTAAGATAAAAAGTTCATATGGACATATGTCCTAAACCTCTTCATTTTTGAGCTACAGGGTGTTAACATTTTAAGAAAAATATAACCTTTTTATATAAATCACTCTTAGATATTTTTATGAAATTTTGTACATACCTTTTAATCAATAAGGAGCATTTTTTGACCTAACAGATTTATAAAAATTTTTACCAGTGACGTCCGTACGGGGTTTGAACTGAATATTTTTAAAGAAAAAATGGATACGCCACTGCTTTTTCTAAAAACGAAACTTACTTTTGAAATTCCCATTTATTTTAAAGCAAATTTCGTTTATGGACTTACTTTTGTACGACGCACCGTTTTCGCGTAAAAAAATAAAAACAAAAAAAACATTTTTTTCTTCGGTTCATTGAGACTGCTTTTATTTATTTTGTTGAATTTGGTTGGCACCCACCATGAGTGGAAACACTTTTTTTGGGACAACAATTTATTTTCTACTCACCAGTGACATTCAACTGAACGTTTGAAAAGAAAAAAACGGTAACGATACTAAATGCCCTCTTAAAGCAAATCAAATAAAAATCAGTAGGCTGGGTAAAGCTACATCAATTTTGACGTTTCTTTTCATAAAGACAAAAGGCCTGGCATTGATTTTGCATTATTAAATAATTATTATTACAGTAAGACGTTAAATTATAATAAAAGAATGGTAAATTTTACAAACAGTGAATTAACTGACATGCATTTTATTTATGGGCTTGCAGACGGTAATGCATACGAAGCCAGGCGGATATACCAAGAGCGGTATCCAAATCGCGTAGTACCCGATCCGAGAACATTTTCTAGGATTCATAGACGTCTCCACGAGACCGGAACTTTAAGAGTAGACCACAGTGCTAAAGGAGTCCATCAAACAGTAAGAACACCGGAACTTGAAGAAGGAATTTTACACGAAATTGAGGAGAACCCCGAAAGTAGCACGAGGAAAATCGCGGCAACATTTAATGTTTCACATTTTCTTGTTTGGAAAATTCTCATCGAAAATTTATTATACCCATATCACATTCAAAGAGTCCAGGCATTACTCCCTAGAGATTTCCCGATGCGCATTAATTTCTGTGTGTGGTTTCTTCAAAACCTGATGGAAAATCCGTTATTTGACAGGCACATTCTTTTTACCGACGAAGCTAATTTTTCTCGAAACTCAATAAGAAATTTCCATAATAACCATTTATGGGCGGATGAAAACCCTTATGCAATTGTAGAATCAAATCATCAAGAACAGTTCTCAATAAATGTTTGGGCTGGCATTATTGATGATTATTTGATAGGCCCATTTTTTCTCCCAAGAAGACTTGATGGACAATCATATTTACACTTTCTTGAAGAAGATCTGCCGCCAATGCTTGAAGACCTTCCATTATTATTAAGAAACCAGATGTGGCTAATGCACGATGGTGCGCCTCCACATTTTAGCTTACGAGTGCGTGAATTTTTAAATCACACCTATCGCAATCGGTGGATAGGTCGCGGAGGAACGCAGCCATGGCCACCTAGATCTCCGGACCTTAACAGTTTAGACTATTTTTTCTGGGGGCATCTGAAAAGCTTAGTGTACCAAGTGCCGATTCATACCGAAGAAGAGTTACGAAATCGTATATTAGTATGCTGCCAAACCATAAGAAACACCCCGGAAATCTTCGAAAATGTGCGTCAGTCTATGGGAAGAAGAGTCCATGCTTGCATACGTGTGGGTGGACGACACTTCGAACAACTACTGTAAATAATGTGGGTTCTTTATTCTGTTTATCTTCTCTTGTCATTTCGCTTTCGATTTAAGGTTTGGAATTTTTCCTTTTAAATTAATCGCGATTTTTGAAATAAAATTTTTTATTTTTTTTTGTTTTTATTTTTTACGCGAAAACGGTGCGTCGTACAAAAGTAAGTCTATAAACGAAATTTGCTTTAAAATAAATGAGAATTTCAAAAGTAAGTTTCGTTTTTAGAAAAAGCAGTGGCGTATCCATTTTTTCTTTAAAAATATTCAGTTCAAACCCCGTACGGACGTCACTGGTAAAAATTTTTATAAATCTGTTAGGTCAAAAAATGCTCCTTATTGATTAAAAGGTATGTACAAAATTTCATAAAAATATCTAAGAGTGATTTATATAAAAAGGTTATATTTTTCTTAAAATGTTAACACCCTGTAGCTCAAAAATGAAGAGGTTTAGGACATATGTCCATATGAACTTTTTATCTTAGAATCATTCATAGATTATCACCCTTAAGTATCGGCACTCAATTAAATTACACCCTGTATAGTGTCCGAAAAGATCTGCTAAGGCCTAATTTTCCGGGTTTGACTAAATTTTTAAACAGCCCTTTTTACCAAGGAATGCAACTATATAACCTGTTACCTACAGAATTAAAAAATCAAAACATAAATATGTTCAAGAGAAAACTAAAGAAAATCTTGAAGGATAATATATTTTATAGCGCGCTAGAGACTTTTTCAACCATAATCGGATTTGCTGATGGTACCTGCAATTTTATGAGTATTGTTTTTTTCGTTCGAATACATTGTCTATTTACCTATTTATTTTTATTTATATTTGTTTTTCTCTCTGTCCTTTTCTCTTAGTGTGTATTGGAATAAAATTAATGTATTACTGTTATTCTATTTATATTGTATCGCTGTAATGTCTAAAGCCTATTGGCAAAAAAATGACAATAAACACATTTGATTTGATTAAAAGTTATAGCAATTTTAATAGATCTTCAGAGATGATTTACAAAATATTGCTGTTTTTTTCTATTTGTCGTGCAGTGAATAAACATTATGGAACGAAACTTTTTCCGGAAAGAAGTGAATTTCAACCGGGTTCTCAAAATGTTAAGTACGTGCCAGTTGTATAGACCAGAAAATGTCCTTTGTGAATGTTATGAATGAGGAGGGTGAAGGATTTAAATACCTCCCTGCTCCTTATCAAAATTGGACAACTCTTAAGCTTATACAGTGTATGTATAAAGTATGGAAACGGCTTAATAACATCACAATTTATTGGCCGATTTAAACCAAATTCGGTACAGTTGTGTAAGAGGAGCTAACGCACCGAATGACGATATTGGCGTTGTTGCCAGCTTTTTAGTTTGTCTGGAATTCGAACGAATTTTTTATTTTTAAATGTAACACCCTGTATATTTTTTCATTTATAGTTTTTACTTTAAATTTGTTACACTTTTGGTATAACATACTTTGTTCCTAATATCAGTAGTTTTAGAAATAACGACGTGTTTTGAAAATATCAACAAATTGTGTTTTATTTATTAATAAATAAAACAGCAGTTCAGTTTTGATGTAAAGTCATAAAAGCTGTCATTTTTACATGCAAAAATGTCTTTAACTGCAAGGGAAAGAATTACAGTTCTTATGATGAGAGGATGTGGCGATAGGGTCAGGTCTTACGAAGAGGTTAAAAATCTATTTAATGACGCATTTCCAAACTGAAATTCAATTTCAAAAGCAACTGTTCTAAAAACTATCTGACGGTTAGAAGAAACTGGAAATTGTAGAGATAGGCGACGATCAGGACGACCAGCAGTAGTAGATGAAGAGAAAAGTTTAGAAATTTTACAACATGTTGTTGAAACCCCTGTTTCTTCATTGAGAAAAATTTCTCAAGTGACGTCTGCTTCAAATCCGTCCATAATGTTTTAATAAAACATAAATATCATCCTTCCGAAATACATGTAGTTCAAGAGTTATCAGAAGATGATTATGAGCGAAGAATTGAATTTTGTGAAATTATGATGTCAAGGTTTGACCAAAATAACCAGTTTTTCAAATTTATAGTATTTTCGGACGAAGCAACATTTATGTTAAATGATAAAGTCAATAGACACAACTGTAGGTTTTGGGCAAATGAAAATCCCCACTGGATGAGAGAAGGTCATACACAACGCCCCGGAAAATTGAACGTGTGGGCTGGGCTTCTGGGTAACCACAAGATCGGTCCATTTTTTATTGATGGAAATTTGACATCACAACTTTACCTTGAGCTTTTGGAAACGCAAATAGTGCCTACTATACGAAATGTGATGGGTTCAAATTATGCAAGTACATTCTTTCAACGGAGCCCCTCCCCATTTTGGTAGAAACGTGCGCGAATTTTTGAACAACACTTTTCCGAATAGGTGGATCGGTAGAGAGGGTACAATCGAGTGGCCACCTAGGTCCCCTGATGTGTCGCCTAACGACTACTTTTTATGGAGACACTTGAAGAACAGAGTTTATACTACAAAACCTCAAGATTTGGCCGATTTGCAGCGTCGAATTTTTGACGAATTTAAATTAATAACGCCATAAATGATTTACAACACAACTGAAAAATTTTATTTTCAATTAACACAATAAACAGTTTAAACATTTAATATAAAAAATATATTTTTTCTAAATTGTACTCGTTATTTCGAAAACTACTGATATTAGGAACAAAGAATGTTATACCAAAAGTGTAACAAATTTAAAGCAAAAACTATAAACGAGAAAATATACAGGGTGTTACATTTAAAAATATAAAATTCGTTCGAATTCCAGACAAACTAAAAAGCTGGCAACAACGCCAATATCGTCATTCGGTGCGTCAGATCCTCCTACACAACTGTACCAAATTTTGTTTAAATTAGCCAATAAAGTGTGATGATATTAAGCCGTTTCCAGACTTTTTACACACTGTATATAAAGAAAATGTGTATAAGAAGGCTCATAATATAAGAACTCTAGAACCTTTTAAACTTAGTATTGAAGACCAAAGATTTCATCATATTATATTTAATAAATTAAGTTTCTTTAAAGTTTAAAATAATTTAAAACAATAATCAGTCGATATCAGGCTGTGAACTTCAATAGAATCACATCGACAGGAAACATGATTCACCATCAGAAATTATATTTAACATGAAAAAAGAAATCCACGGTCTACTAGTCACTTGATTGCTATTTAATTGAATTTATTAGTTTTAATTTTACATAGAAAAAACCCACTCTCAAAAACAATAAAATTTGTTTATTATAAAAATTAATAGTGATTGATGTTTTTATTATGTGATTTTCTGCTTCCTTTAGTGGTTAACAAATCTATGTTGCATAAATATAGCAATAGTATTACGCTGGCCTCCGCTTCGCCCCGATTTAGTATCGCCTAATTTGCCACCCTTTTAACTAAACACCTCGAAGCCTGGGGCACACACGCTTTTGAATCATATTAAGAATAAATTCGATTCTTTCTTATTGCGACAATCGATACACAATCCTGTCTTTAATGACAAATGGTAGATTAAAAATCTTTTGTTCACGAATTCTCACAATTTTCTCTCCATTGCAAATATCCTGCATGACAATATTTTTTCTTAATTATTTTTTTATGTTTGTATTTTTTATTGCTCATGTCATAACCGAGGTATAATTAGTTTGAATTTATGTAGGTAACCTTACATCAGATTAGAATTGGATTATTAAATTTATAACTATCATAAAATGCGTGATTATGCAGATAATAGATGAAACAGGCAAGGATTCATGTCGTGTTACTCTAGATTCTAATATCACTTCTACCGAAATTCTGGCCACTCTATGTAACTTGACACTATCAACATATCAACTTCACTATAAGCTAAAAGCAAAGCAACTAATCTAAATCTACAAAACCCCAACCCTAAGCAAATTGCAGAAAGTATAAGTAGATGATCATCTGAACTCTATTGCCTTGTATCAGATGATCATATATGTATGATAAGTATGACACATAGAATGGAGTAGACCTACCTTTCTTTGGTATGAGGCTTTTCAGTAGCATTATCGAGTTCTCGTCGCATGCCCAGGCATGCATCTTTCGGTAACTGTCTCGACCTTTCTCGGTTAACTTATCCCAAGGCTTAGGTTTTGATAGAAGTTCCGACACTGTGCCTTGCGACAACCCCAGGACGTACTTGGCAAATAATCTTTGGCCTATGTTGTGAATTGACAATAGTTCTCTCACTCTTCGAGCTATGTGTAGTGTGTCTGAAAAGGATGAAACATTGTAGTATAATAACAACAACAACAATCAATATGTGCCTTCGTCTAATCTGATTCTTATGGATACCAATCACATGCAAATCACTCACCTAAATTTTGAGACGCATACTTGTCCATGTTATATCTTAACATCTCCTGCAGTCTCGCCTCCATGGGGTCTCCTTTTGGAATGAGACTTTCCCCCAGCCTCCCCACCATCGAACCGGGTGCCATCCCCAAGTCTTCAGCGAACTTAAACGGTGATCTGTGTTCCTCGAATCGGTACGGACTCTTCAATGAATCTTCCGATCTTAAAAAGTTATTTACGAACGTCGCTGCTAAGGGAATGTTGTTGTTGTGGTTGTTGTGATTGTTGTTGTCTTCATGGGGGCTTTTAGGGTTGCCGTTCACTAACGCTTGTTGATCGTTGGGACTATGCTGCCCGGTAGCCTCCAAGGGTTGGGGAGTAGACGCCGTACTACTTTTTTCAGCATTAGTTTCGGTGAATGGAGTGGTGCTTTTCACTATCCCATCTGAAGAAGGTAAAGCAGGTGATTTTTGATGGGATTCAATCGTTTTCCTCCAAGAGGAAACGATTTCTTCGCCCAAGAGACTCCCGAACGTGTCTACGTTTTGAAAGGGATGCGGGAGGGTGGTGGGGGGAGTGACGGGAAGAGTGGGGGGTTGAAGTGTCGATTGAAGGTCCGTCACCCCTGGAAACAAGGCACGTAAAAGTTGGAGACAAAGAATGTCAGGCTATATTAGTTACAAAACACACAGATTAAGAGAAAGATGGTGGGTTTGTGAGTAAGTATAAGCGGTGTTGGTGTAGATTGTTAGTAGTTAGTTATTGGTGATAATTTGGGGCAGCAAATTGGGCGGCGACTCATTAAATTTCTCACCATATCGAATTAAAAATTGACAAAGTACATCATTATCTGATGGTATCAGTAAGACTTATCATGAAATACGATAATAATAACGTTCTATGCGGTAATTTATTTTTTTAGGCGCCAATGATGTTCTTAAATCGATTCTCTGTTTTATTGGCTCTTTATTTTCCAAATGACTTAAATTTAACTTTTTCAAGTCGCATTAAAACGTTTGCAACAATTCGCAGTCACGCAACGTAAAAAAATCAATAGAAACCACGTCGGGTCAACCCGGTGACCTCCACTTTCAGTTTCTAGTCCAATTTATATTTTTTTCAATGCAAACTGTCGTTGGGCAACAATTTTATTATTTTTATTGCTTTAATTTTATGAAACAAGTGACTTTATATTGTTTCTAGTTTCAAGAATGATTGTTCTTCGGTACTGTTTCGCCATACGTGGGAACTAGTTTGGATATTTTTATGAAATTTGTTCCCATTTTGACGGCTTGATGAATTTATATGTGTTGCGATTTAAATTTGAACAAGCAAACTTATTTAATTACGTCTATTTTTTTATAGACGTGATAAAAATTAATGGGTTTTCGGATATGACTATTTGGGTTGCGTCATTTAAACGACTTTTGGTTTTTGTGCACAGGCTTTGGTGTCAATCTCTGACAGTGACAAGATAATTAGGTGCAGAAGGGAACGTATCATTGCGGCCAAAAAGTACTGGGACAATGAAATTTGCTTTAATCTTTTGGACTAATTTAGGCAACATATCATTTTGTAATCAATATCTGCTATATACAACAAAAACATATAAGTAATTCAGATTCAGATTGAAGGACAGGGTAACACCTGTAAGAGATATTACTGCGGAATTGAAAGTTATCAAGAATACAGTGATATCATGCAAGGAAAAAATTGAAGAATACGGGAAAATTATGAGAAAACCAGGTTCCGGTGGGAAAAAGATCTCGACGGAGGATAAAGATACTGAGCTTGCCAACTTTCTAAGAGAAACCAATATCCACGGATCCTACAAAGCGTCAGGTATAATGTACATGGAATAATTTATGAAAAAGAGTAATATTTGTTGATGAAAACCATTGCAATCGTGCAACAACGACAAAATTCGTGTATATAGACCCAGAAACATGCGGTATAATGAGAGACAACCCATAAAGCTAATCTACGTGGACGTTTCTCAATTAATATTTGGGGCTGTATTAGTGCTAGACTGCTGTTTATCGAGATATTATTCTTTGAGTCATGATTCCATCGGCTGGAGTGGTATATGGAGAGGATTACATCTTTTAGCTTGACAATGCACCAATTCATACACGGCAAGAATTGTGAAAATATTTACCCATTGAACAACGTTTACGTCTTACAGTTGAGTTCAAAGGGTCCAGACGACGGTCCAGACCTTTATCCTATTGACAACGTTTGGGGAGAAAAATGTATGGGCATGATTTCAGACCGAGAAGGCAACAAGAACTCCGATAAAGATACTTGAAGCATGAAATGCAATAACTCCGGAATTTACAAAAAATTTGATGTTAAGCATGCTACGTCATCTACAAGCCGTCATCGACAGCAACGCTGCAATATCGAAATACTAATTATTATCTATTGTTCTTTTTATTTATGTTCCCCATGTTTACTAATGATCTATAATAAAAATACTTAAAAATCAGAAAGGCTTTTCAAAAACAGAATACTGCAGACCATTCATCTTTACCTCGTATACTAACGTGGTAGCAAGGTGGAATAGATACCACTTACCTTCTCGAAAGGTTTTCATAATAGTCTTGTCAATATTTTGATTTTTTTCTTGTACCAGTATTTTCTGGCCGCAATAGTATAGGTATATTTAATAATTAAAACTTCAGGGTCCTTAATATTTAAACAAATTCACCGTGTTGCTTTGGTATAGTATAGTCCCACAAAGCTGAACCAAAGTACCTGGCTAGACACCAACCAAACTATATTTTCAAAGGTTTATTGATAAAGCTTAGATATTATTACCCGAGTTTCTTACAGGTCAGGTCTATGGTCTATTTTTAATAAATAATATATTACATGCCGAGGTAGGAAGTATTTTATACTGCCGAGAGATTTATATAGTTAACTGAGGCAGAGGTTTCTATACGATTTTATTTACAACCATCAATATTTTGTAACAGCAATAAAATTTACGTTTCAATTGGACAGATTAGTTTTTGAAAAATATAAATGGTTGCTATGAGATCAACAATTAGACATAAATAAGTCATAAGTGAGCATCACGAGTTGTCAAATTTTGTGGTGAAAACTTAAAGAAAATATGTCCAGCGATAGTGAAGAAAACATGATTTGCACTTCACCAGATGTTAGAGAAAATGCTGGGAAAACGGAGGAATATTTAATTCCCGAAAAAAGCCGTAAACATTACGAAAAGTATTTTAAAATATATGAATCAAATCAAATCAAAATATACTTAATTGTCATAAAGTATTATTTTTAACAATAAAATATAATAATATAGTAAAACTTAAAATATCTGAATAAAAAAAATGCAAATAATTATGACAGGGTATCACCAAAATATTCATCTAGAGTATTATAAGCTTTTTCCAATAACAAATTTTTAAGAATTTTTTCAAACTTTTTAAAATTTGACATTTTTTAAATAAAATCTGGAAGATAATTAAAAATTTTTTTAGAATCATAAATATGGATTTTTTTACAAGACTTGAAGAAGGAATAGGTAAACATATATTAAAGGTTTGTCTTGTATTATAAGTATGTGAATTAATACTATTTCTATGCTTTTTATGAATCAAACAAACTGTTTCCAATATATAAATGGAAGTTAGTGTTAAAATTTTTTGTGAGATAAATAGAGTTTTACAAGAATCTCTAGATCTAGCTTTGCACAAATATCTGATAGCTCTTTTTTGTAAAACAAAAATTGAATTTAGAAGATATTGGCTTGAATTTCCCCAGAAACAAATTCCATATCTCAAAAGAGATTCTATTAAAGCATAATGAACATTTTGAAGAACCGCCATATTCATTTCATGAGAAAGTACTCTCAGGGCATAACATCCTGAAGCTAATTTTCTACATAACTTTTTGATATGTTCATTATAAGAAAGATTTTGAGTAATATAGATTCCTAAACATTTTATAAATTTGGGGTTATTAATGAAGTGAGTGAATAAGTGAACATTTAAAAGTTAATATATTTGTTTCAGTGATACTAAATGAGAGTAGATTAGAGTCACTTTCAGTCATTTTTTAACATTTATTAAATCTTCGTTAATTATTTTAATTAATTCAATACAATATTTACTATGCCAAAGTATTGTTGTATCATCAGCAAATATGGTAAATTTACCATTTATAAAAATTGACACAAGGTCATTTATATATATTAAAAATAGTAATGGACCGAGAAGTGAACCTTGAGGTACTCCACAATTAATTTTATTACTTTTTGATTTCTTACCATTTAACAATACTACTTGAGATTTTTCAGATAAATATGATTTAAACCATTTAAATGATATACCTCTAAAGCCATAAAGCTCAAGCTTCTTTAATAATATATCACGGTTAACACAACCAAAAGCTTTAGAAATATCACAAAATATTGCTGCAGCAAAATCTCCTTCATTTAGTTTAAAATAAAGATGTCCAAGAAATGAAAAAATAGCATCACTAGTATTTTTATTTTTTTGAAATGCAAATTGGTTTGTATTTAAAATATTGTTTTTATTTAAAAATGAAATCATTCTATTTTGAACAAGTTTTTCAATAATTTTAGAATGTGTTGGAAGTTGGAAGTAAATAAATTGGTCGAAAATTAGAAGCAGATTCACAATCACCTCCTTTATGAATTGGAATAACAATAGCTGATTTAAGGCTTTGTTGAAATATTCCATTTTCAAAAGAAACATTTATTGCTTTCGCTAAAGCTTCTAAAGCAGGAATGGATAGTTGTGAAAAATTTTTTATTGGTGTACGCAGAAAAATAGTCTCAGAGAGTCTTGTTGCCATATTTCGCCAATATGAGCGAAAATAAGTAACCGTCTACACCTTGGCCAATGTTAAGCATGATAAAATCCCTGTTAGCTCGCGGGGAGAGAGTTGACATTTCAAAATTTGGGAAGCTTATTACATTCCCAAAAACGCAAAATAAGGGTTATAGAGCAATCAAGTCTATCACAGTTTCAAAGAAAAATATAGAAGATTTTCTTCAAAAGGCATCGCAGGAAGTTCTTCCAAGGCCAAAATTTTTTTTTAACAATTTTGAAAAAAAAGTTAATTTCTTTTTTCGTATGCCTATTTCAGAAATATCGTCTCTTAGTATTATATGTTGTATTGTTTTAGGTTGGGCGCTTGTAATCGGTGTATGCGGGGCTTGCAGAAGTGATGAATTGGTGAAAATGGGAATAAAATACATCAACTTATTAGGAGAAAAGGTTTCAATTGAATTTCCAAATACAAAGACTTGATCTTTTTTGATAACAGATCCGAGTCGGGTTAAAATTGTGCAACAATTTCTACATTTCCGGGAACATATTATAAATGATAGATTTCTTATTTAATGTCGTTTTGAAACAGTAACTAGCCAACATTTTGAACATAATTCAATCTCACAATCTCCAAAGAAAATTGCGACGTTCTTGGAACTTCTACAACCAGAAACATTTAGGCGGGTGGAAGTCAAGCACTGTTGCTGAAGGATACGTCGATTCGTCTTTGGACAACCAACTCAAAACAGCAAAATGCTCTTTAATCCATTGACGCGACGTCTTATATCAGTCTCAGTCCTAAATTTACTTCAGTAAACAGCAATCACAACACGAAAGGAGAAATCAAGAAATCAGCGTTTCAACTACTGAGACACGTCAGCAAGTTGATCTATCCATATCTATTAAGGCATACAATAAGTCAAGTTTAACTATTAATTTTAATAAATAATGATTTGTTATTTAATTTCTCAATTCTAAAATTTTAATGTTGGTAGATTAATTTTTATTTAAATAAAAACAGCAGCACCAGAAAATATTGAACGAGTTAGAATTGCGTTTACGAATATCGAAGGGAAGCTTAGATCGAATTCTTCAAAGGGATTTAAAATTTCATCCCTATAAATACCAAATGGCGCAGCACCTTAGCAATCAAGATAAAGAAGCAAGGTTAGCATTTTGTCAAGAATTTTTGGATTTACATCAAGGAGCAATTCACAGTCTCCTAATGACCGAAGAAGCAAATTTTTATTTGAACGGCATGGTCAATAAACAGAATTTTAGATAGTGGTAAAATGAAAATCCTCGTGAAATCTTTACACAGAACCTCCATAATCCAAAAGTTGTTGTGTGGAGTAGGATCTTTTGGTATTATTGGCCCTTATTTTTTTGAGGATGAAAATAACCGCGCTGTAACAGTAACATCCGAGCGCTACGTTAATATGCTAGAGACATTTCTGATTCTAGAATTAAATAGACGAGGATTACTAAACAATGCCTTACTATTCCAACAAGATGGGGCAACAGCTCATACCGCCAGAAACTCAATGAGGGTCCTGCGAGAAATGTTTAATGGCCGACTCATTTCTCGATTCGGAGATTTGCCTTGGCCTTCGAGGTCCCCCGACTTAACGGCACCCGATTTTTTCCTGTGGCGATATTTAAAAGCCAAAGTGTTTGCGAGTCGTCCAGGTACAATCGAGGAACTGAAAGTCAAAATTCGGGAAGAAGTTGAAGGAATAGACGAAGCTTTGCTACGCCCTGTAATGAACCACTTTTTATCTAATATTGAAAAATGTGTTGAAGTTGGTGGAGGTCATTTAGAAGACGTGATTTTTAAAAGTTAAAATTGAATTAGCCAAAAAGTTATCATAAATCCCAAAGAGCTATAAAACTAGGACAGCTGTACTTATACAGGGTGCCTGAAACAGTCATGGTAAACAAGACTTTGGTTTATTTAAATGGAATGACCTCTTTTTAATCACGTTTTCTGATTCCTCTAAACTTTCTAAACAACAATTATTATGAAACATCTTATATGGCTAAACCCACTGGTTTAAGAAATAATTTGAGTTGGGTTTGTTTGTTTGTTTATTCCAATAGATATTACATAGTACATACAAAGGACATAAATACAACAGGTAAGATATTAACTACATTTTGCATTTTTAGAAGCTGGTACCAGAATTTTTCGGGTCACTGTCATTAATTTCTGAAAATGTCTCTCAACAAACGGGAACGTGTAACTTTACTAATGATCAGAGGTTTTGGAGACCGACAAAGATCATTTTTCAATATAACTTTTCCAAACCGACAGCCTATATCAAAATCTACAGTTGTGAGCAGGGACCCGGACCGGAAAGAAATATCGGTTCCGTTTCGGTTTCGGTTCCAGATAAAATAGAGAATTTAGGTTCCGTTCCAGTTCCGGTTCCGTAACAATTATTTCGATTCGGTTTCTACCAATTTTTAACGGTTCCGATCCGGTTCCCTTCAAAATATGAAATTTCGATTCAGATTCGGTTCCGATCCGAAATCGACCGTTTTGGATAAACTTTGAATTTCCAATCCCGTTTCATACAAAAAAATTAAGAAAACCTTGTCGCCACAAATGCGACCACTATATAATTGGCAATAGTTTCGTTCAGTCTTGTTATTTTGCATAAAGACAAAGAGGGAAAGAAAAACGACTAGAATATTCTAAAGCAAGATCTCAAATTTATTTGCCAAAAGGGGAGTAAATTCGCCAATACCTCTTATCTGTTTTGTGGTCGAAAGTGTCTTCACCGAAAAAAATTTATAGAGAAACTTAAAATTAGGTTAGGTTTAATTATTCCAAATGCATGTGGCAAAGTATCACCCTGAAAACCGACAAAAACCCAAAAAAACCGTATTATTTTTTGAGGTTCGGGTTCTGCAACTAAAATGTTCTATCAAGTAAAATATGTGTTCCGTTTCGATTCCGGTCCACAAAAAGTATCTGTTCCGGTCCGGTTCTTACCAGTTAGCGGTTCCGGTCCGGGTCCCTGGTTGTGAGAATAGTTTAAAGATTTGAGGAAACCGGGTGTTGCAGAGATAAAGTTCGTTCCGGAAGACCATAATCGGCAACCAGTGATGAAAAAAAATTAGAGACATTACTTCATTTTGTTCAGGATCCACATTTGTCGTTGAGAAAAGCTGCTACCCAAGTTGATGTATGTTTTAAATCAGTTGAAATTATTTTAAAAAACAGTAATTTTTACCCCTATAAAATAACTTTTGTCCAGGAATTATCAGAAGACGATTTCGACCGTAGAATGGAATTTTGTGCAGTAATGATACAAAAACAGGAAGAAAATAACAATTTTTTTAATCAAATAGTTTTTTCGGATGAGACAACATTCATGTGATTCATGTTAAACGGGAATGTCAATCGACATAATTGTCGTTACTGGACTGATCAGAACCCACATTGGATGAGAGAAACACATACTCAACACCCCCAGAAAGTAAATGTGTGGGCCGGTATTATTGGCAATAGATTAGTGGGGCCTTTCTTTATAGAGGGGAATTTCAATGCAGAATATTATCTTCACATGCTGCAAAATCAAATTGTGCCAGCAATAACCAATACAGTAGGACCACGACATACGTGGTTTCAGCAGGACGGAGCTCCTTCTCAGTTTGGGCGAGCTGTAAGAGTTTACTTAAATAATACTTTTCCTAACCGCTGGATAGGGCGAAGGGGCCCAATAGAATGGCCCGCTTGGTCGCCAGACTTAACGCCCCTTGATTACTTTCTCTGGGGACAACTAAAAAATAAAGTGTATGTGACAAAACCTGCAGATCTGAATAAATTGAGAAGAAGAATTATTGAAGAATGTGAATCTATTAACCAAGAAATGTTACAAAACGTCATCGACAAATTTTATTATAACCTAGCCCATTGTCAAACTGTGGGAGGGGGACATTTTCAACATTTAATTAAATAACGACTTACTTAAATTTATTTTTGTTCTGGTACCAGCTTGTAAAAATGCACAATGTAGGTAATATCTTACCTGTTGTATTTATGTCCCTTAACTCAAATTATTTCTTAAACTAATGAGTTTAGACATATGACATGTTTCATAATTGTTGTTAAGAATGTTTAAAGGAATCAGAAAACGTGATTTAAAAGGGGTCATTCCATTTAAATAAACCAAAGTTTTGTTTACCATGACTGTTTGAGGCACCCTGTATAATTACAGGTGTCCTAGTTTTATACCGGAAGTTTTTTTTATATTGTGCGCCATTTTCTAAATAATTTACCGGTCCGGGACTTTTTACACACTGTGTATATATTCAAGAGTCGCATTCTGTACTTTTAATGTTGCCAACTTGAGATAAATGCTAGATGGTATACGAAATTACAAACATCACTGTTTAAACTTTGCTTCAGTATGTGTACTGTTCAGAGTTCTACAACCTGCGGTTATTAGTATTTTTAGAAAATATGTTGATAACATATCGAAAATGTAATTTATTTAGTATAAATCCGGAAGTACGAAAATACCTGCTAATACAAATGAATTTGAAATTTTAATTTTTTCGACCCATACACTATCTAACTTCAAATCTCTTCACATGATTTTGACTAATAGTTTCCGTTTTTCACGCGCGACCGCTTCTAATTTATAGAGTTTTTATTTCTCTAATTAGAACCCGAAAATAAATTTAATATAATTGTTTTCGAGCTCATGAATACCAGATAACGCTGGCTTATTTTATTTCGGCTGTTTAATTAACTACTTATTGTTTGCGCTCAGGCGGATTATTAGGTATATTTCTCACGTAATTATCGTTCTTAGAACATCGAGAACGTTTCTAAATAAATAAATATCCGGACTGAAAAATGTTAATTTAAAGAAAACGGTGGTTTTGATTTCAAATCTCGGTTAATTAGAACGAGGCAGCATGAGTTGATGTGTCGCATCATATATTTTCAACCACGTATAAGGCGAGCAAAACATAAATATTGAGATTTAACTTAACCATGGAAAGTTTCCGGTCCCAAGTGTGGCACGTCAAGCCATACTGCTTTTGTCTAACTAGACTGTTAACACTATTCCTATTATTGCAGGAGCCCTAACAATTTTTGGACGAGCTATTTATATACCTATATAGATATAAATAAAATGTTTTAAACAATATTCCACCAATATCATTATTATCTGATGGTTTTGAAAAATATCATGTTTATTTAACTTGGTCCATTTTTCATAATCCACTGTTTTATTCCCTCTTGCAAGAGGTTTCCAACGTCTCTCATTTTAAAATTGGTGTTATGGCTTGCTACAAACCCTTTTACTTGCGCCCACACCAATTCCATGGGGTTTAATTCACAGTGATATGGCGGAAGGCGAAGTACCGTAATATTTCGTTTTAAAGCGATTTAGTCAACAACAAATTTCGTACAAAGGGGTTTATTTAAGTTTACAATCTCCAGTAGCTCCTTTTTTAGCTTATCGTTATGAAATGGCTTTTTATTTACAGTAAGCCAATGAATGTCATTTTTTTCCAAGAAGACGTTGGTATTTTTTTGGATTTTCTTAATTGGTAGCTGGCGTTATCCATGACTATAACATACCCAGGAGGAATAAGATCTAGCATTCGCTGGAAGTATTCTTCAGAGACATCAGTGTTCATGTCTTCATGATAGTCTCCAGTCCGTTTTGATTTAAATGCTAGTAAGCCGCCTTCGACAAATCAATTTTTGGTACCAATGTGAGTAATTACTAATCTTTTACCTATTGCCGAGTATGCTTTAATTCTATATTTTACCAACGGTATATCCTTCATTTAACCAAGCTTCGTCCATATAATAGATATTCCTGTTTTCCCTTCGAAATTGTCTAAGTGCCATCAAATATCGTCATCGCCAGCAGATGATTTCGTCTTTCTCTATTAAAAGTAATTTTCTGTCTTGAATTTTTTCATACAATTAATCAACTCTACCTAAAAGTCTAAACTCACATTTAAAAGAGCAAATATTTCCATTAATTTGATATGCACCTGGTAAAATTTACCTGCACTTTAATTGTGACGTTTTATATTAAATTACAACATTAGTTCAAATGCCATATTATTCGGAAAGATGACAATAGATTATTTTAATTTCATTACAATGCAAAAGCAGCTCAGCGAGATCTTAGAAGAGATAATCCGCATATACACGTTGCTAATAGAAAATCCCTCAGAAGATTATTGTCTAAGTTTCAAGAGACATCAAATTTACATCGAAGGAAAAGACAAGTAAATAGAGACGAAAACATTCTTCATTCTTTTGAAGAAAACCCTATCAAATCTAAAAGAACTGCTTCCAAAGAATTACGGGAAACCGGAGGCAACCGAACATTCCAAAATGCAGAAAACCCTAAAAAAGGAGGAATATTATTCATTTAAAATAAGATATTGTCGTTTTGGCATATTGACATCACCTGCTGTTTTTCCATTGGAACATACCTGATCCGCGAATTTTGTTAAATAAACATTATAATTATGTGAAACCATCTGTTTAATAAATTATCAAATATGGGATGGAATATTGTTTAAAACATTTTACTCAATAATTATTATGTTTATGTGGATTTTTTGAAATGCAGGTGCATTACTAAAAATAATTTTAGTCTGATATAAAGAGTACATCCTAACATTTAGTTGTTAGGGCCCGTATAAATAGAGAGCACCCCAAAAAAAAAGATGTTAATATAAAGAAGGGGGTGGTTTTGATTTAAAATCTCATCTAATTGGAACAAGGCAGCCTGAGTTGATGTGTCGCTTCATATATTTTTAACAAGGCATAACGCAAGCAATATATCCATATTAACTTTACAACATAAACTTTCCGGTACCAAGTGTGGCACATCAAGTCATACTGCTTTTGCCTAACTAGATGGTTAACAATATACCTTATTTTATTGTCCAAATAAAGTGCAATAAAAATATCCGGGATGCTCATTTAAATAAAAGGGTGGTTTTGATTTCGAATCTCAGTTAATTAGAATGAGGCAGCGTAAATTGATGTGTCGCATCATATATTTTAACATACTTATAGGGTAAAACATAGACAGTTTCCGGTAGCAAGTGTGGCACATCAAGTAGTAATACTGCCTGTATAACTAGAAGGTTTACACTATAGTAAACGTAATAATTGTAAACAAACTGTTCACGATATAGGAACTATACAGAGCTTTCATTTCAATAGGAACTACCCTAAATATCTCTTGATTTTGAAGGAAATAAGAGACACAACAGATATTTAGGGTGGCTCGTTTTGAAATGAAATCCCGTTGTAGTTGCTGCTATAAGTAAAAACGCTTGATTTGGGAACTAAAAAATATGTAAAAAAATCACGCGACATACCTTCACTGTTCCTCAAAGGACTCTTATCCCTCTCCTGAACGTGGATTTTCGTTTTTTCCAGTAACAATTCGATGTCCTTCCCTTGCGGATTGTTCACCAAATCCGATTTTAGTATCGTCACCTGTCTTTTCAGTTCTTCATAGTCTTTTTGAGTGTCTAATTTGTTTTCTAGCCTCGCTATGTGTTGTCTTTTTTGCTCTAATTGATCTTCTAGCCTGGTGATTTGAGATATTGACGATTCTTGGATTTTGCTGATGCAGCCTTGCAGTCTTTGGACTTCTTCGAGAAGTTGGTTTATCTGGAACAAACAGAAACATTATTATATCTGTACGTTTTTTTGCATGGAAAAATATCACGCTTCTAGCATTACGCAATACATAACTCACTATAGTCAATTTTGGTAAGATAGACTGGTGTAACTTTGAAACGCATAATCTCGCCCGAGGGTATAGATATCAAGTAATGCCCGTGGTACATATCTACAATATTTTATGTCCTACTTCAGATAATTCCAAGTTAAATTAAAAGAAAATTCAAAATCACGATAGGTTCTTACCCATATAGTTGCTAAATAAACAAAGGGAATAAGTGTTCATTGTTGTTCTGTGTCAAAGTCAAAACTGAAATTCATATAAAATAATGGATTTTCCGTTAATTCCGGATAGAATTGCTGTGAATGCTGTCAAAGCTTTGGATAATCTTGTCCCAAAGAAGTCTAAAGACGCCTATGATAAGGAATATCAAAGGTTTGGGGATTGGAAGAAAAATAATGATGTAAAAATTATCAACGAGACGGTGCTACTCGGATATTTCCAGGAATTGGTATGTTAAAATTGCTATTGTAGCGGTTGGAAAAGTTCAGCTGTGGTTGAGGGATATTTGGAAGACAGTATGTCTTCTAAAACCAAAATTGCGAAATTGATAGCTGGAGTACCATCAACGAGACCATCAACATCAAAAAACGTTTAATCATCGTCAATTTCTGTTAGTGAAAATCACGAAATAATAGAAAACATTGACTTATCAAAAGTCGGTAAATTCGTTTTTACTGGGTCTTTTCATAACTGTTCATTTAATATAAACGATAAATGAGTTTTTTCGTTAATAAAAAGTTGTTAAGTACTTTGATTTTTCCTATTTATTTCTCTTAGAAACATTAGTTAGGGCATTAGAAACTTCCTTAATGCCCTAGGGCCCTAGGGTATTATATACCATTTAAAGTGTCTGGTAACTATGGTATTATGAAGCAATAATATTCGAGTAGGACATAAAGAAAATTTTTAACCCACATTTCAAATTAAATATCTCAGGAATATTAAAGATATTTGAACGCGCTTTGAAGCATATTAGAGTTTACTGTTTGGGCTTAGGGTTGATCAGCCTTGGTTTGTATGTATTTTAATTTCACAATACATGATGGTAAATGAAACAGTGCAAATCTAACAATATTTCACGGGGACGCCATTTCTTTGCAAAAATACGTTTTCCTTATTTCTGGCTTTTAGAGCAATCACTGGCCCCTATGTGTTATTTGCTCAAAAATGTTGGTAGCAGACAGCATGAAACATAATAAATTTTTGGAAAGGTTTCATAGTGAGTACGTTGGCAAACCCCACCCCGAGAATTCTTTGAATTAAAATCGAAATCATATGAAAAGTAAAAATCATTTTTTAAAAAAACTATGTCTTTGAATGAAAAAGCTTTACTTGCTTCTTACAAAGTTTCATATCAGATGTACAGAAGTAAAAAGCCTCACACCATTGACGAAGAGCTTATTCTGTCAGCTGCAATTGAGATTGTACAAACTATGTTTGGAGATAATTTTGCTAAACAATCCCAGTTCATACCTCTGTCAAATGATACTGTTGCTCGTCGAATTGGTGATATAGCTGAAGATGTACAGCATCAGCTTTTCGGGAAGTTGCGCAACAAATAGCAACAAAGATGGTAATTTAATTGCCTATGTTCGATTTTGTGATGGTATGTCAGCAGTAGAAGAACTACTCTTCTGCAAACCAATAGAACTCAAAGCAAAAGCATCGATGGTGCTCGTACAATGTCTGGAAGATTCCAAAGTGTGAAACAAGAATCTCTACAGTGTACCTGAACACATTGCATGATCCACAGAAAAGCTCTGGCTTGAATAAAATCGCCAATCTTCTAGCAGAGGAAAACCGACCGGAAGCCGAGAAGTGTCGAGATGATTTATTTGTGATGAAATTGAGCTACTTGGTCGACATATTTGAGAAATTAAATACATTAGATCTTCGACTCCAAGGGGCAAACACACATATGTTGGATATGAGTGATAAAGTTGATGCTTTTTGTAGAGAACTGGAATTGTGGAGCAGAAATGTAAAGCAGAAAAACCTACAAGGGTTTGCCAATGTTGGTGAATGCGATAAAACTTACAAGGCTAAAGAACAATATGTGAAAGTTGTTTTTGTAACCATTAAAAATCATTTAACCATGCTGGTAAAGAATTTAAAAAGTATTTACTTGCTGGCTTCAACTTAATAGCAAGTTACGAGTGGGGTAGGGACCCATTTCAAAATACTCCCAAAGGTCTCTCAACTGCCGAAAAAGAAATCTTTATAGGCGTCACGGCAAGTGGCGAAATCAAAAGACAATTTAGTAAGAAATCACTCTTTGCATTTTGGGCAGGGTTAGATGATGAGTTTTCTGCTCTGAATACAAGAGCATTACCATTTTCAACGTCCTACCTTTGCGAAACCGGATTTTCTGCAGTGGCTGCTTTGAAGGCCAAATATAGATCTCAGCTAAATATATAGAATAAGAGCTTAGAGTGTCAATTTCCAATATTAAACCTTCTGTCGAAAAACATAGCTCTGCTAGACAGGCGCAAGGGAGTTACTAATAAGCTAATTATTAAATAAATGCATTGTGAGGTACTGATACAATTCTTTCAGCAAATTAAATACATTTTTTAATAATATTTTCTCGATATGATGCTCGCACCCCCCATTTAGTTTTAGCACGCCCGCCTAAGGGGGCGCCCCCACAGGTTGGGAAACACTGATCCACCCTAATACCAAATAATAAGCTCTAATATGCTTCAAACCGCGTTCAAATATCTATAATATTTTCTGTGATATTTAATTTCAAATATAGACTAAAAATTTTCCTAATGCGTTTCTAAGTTCCAGCAGTTTGGCTTGATTATGTTTTATAGCTGATATGTGCGCAAAAGGTATTAATTCTAGGGCTTCATCTAATCCGTTATTTACGATTCAGGTGCTCAATAAAATAATAAAGTTAATCTTCTTTTTGAAATTAATATTTGGATTTTTGATGCAATCAATTTTTATTTTGCTTGTGACTGGCTTTTTTACAACTTGTTATTACCCCGTAATTAAATACTTAGTAGTCTAAATTGCCTATATAAAATAATTTGTATGTCAATTCATGAATCATTGACATTTGACGCGTGTTACTTAACCAACACTCGACTGACAGTAGGAATTACAAAAGAAAAATAAATAGAAGAATCACGACACCTTCCTAAAGCAGGACCAATCCATAAGCTCGGGGGTACAATTCAAATAAAAACAATAAAATAAAAATGACAAAATATCATTAAAAATTCCCTCAAAACAAACTTTTTCTGTCATTCAATCAAAGCAAACAAAAACTAAATCCCAGAGGCAGCATCGTTTTTGTGCTTTCTCGTTTGTCGTTTCGGGAAACTTCTTAATGAGCCAATCGATGAGCAAAATCAAGACATACGTTTGTTAGGTCCCCCGATGGCATCTAATAACCCGGGCGTGGCGGAAGTAATAATTCAGGTCGTTTGCTGGTTCGGATGAAGCAAAAACCGAACCCCGATCGCTGAGGTTGATTTTGAATTATCGTTTTAGATATTTCATGGTTAAGTATTCGATTCTGCTTTAGTTTTTCCTGTTTTGAGAGACTTTTTGCACGCTTATACCGTGAAACGGTTTAAAATTATGAAACATTTTTTTGCCAGAAATAAAAATGACTCGAGAAACAACGTTTCTTGTTGATGTGGGAATTTTTAAAAAATTACAAAGCTTTCGTTAAAAATTGGCTTAGTGCATGTCATCAAAAATTGACGCACTAGAGCGACAAAATAAGAGCCTTATAACTAAAGAACGGATTTTATGCATTTTTTGCATATTTTGTAAATTAGGAAAAAATGCATATTTTAAGAACTATTGCATAATATCTAAGAATGTTTTGGGATATCTGTGTTCCTTTCTTACGTTTTATGGTCGCACGCCGCCGTGTGGCCTGTGCTGTCGGGATCTGAAGATAAGAGGGCAATAAATAGGCTAATTAATAAAGTAATAAACTAATAAAATAAACTATTATTCTTCTATTGAGAAATTCCATTAGTGGGTGGGTATTTCTGACCAGATGTTTTAACTAGAATTTCTTTATCTACACCTTCTATAATTATTTATTTGCTCACATTTGTTACAGTTTGTCAGTATAATTGAGGTTGTAAACGCAAACAAAGTGAAAGTGAGAGCGGTGATTATGTCGAAAATACGATGTATTTCGTGGATTAAGCCTTACCCAGAACTTGGTTTGGACGGCGATCATGTTTTTTGCAAGTCTTATTTAAAAATTGTTTCCTGCTCAAAGAAATTTCAAATAGACTAACACATTAAGACGCCGTCTCACATTGCTAAGGTTAGCAAGATGAAGTCTGGTCCCATACAGTCAACTCTAAAGCAGTCATTTGAGATTTTTAAAAACGGAAACCATGACCAGTCAGAATTTAACAAAGATCTATGTAAAACGTTCTTGGCTGCTAATATTCCTTTAAACAAGTTAACCAACCCGCAAGTTAAGGCCTTCTGCAAAAATATACAAAATGTAATGCTCCAGATAAATTAACATTAAGAAAAAATGTCGTTGGAAAGGTATTTGGTACCGTGCTAGATGAAATAAAGAAAGAAATTGGAGGTGACTATATATATATTGCGTCGACGAAACAACTGATTCATGTGGTCGTTGTATAGTTAATTTAATGATCGGAAAACTCACAGAAGAAGAACATGGAAAAGCTTACCTTATAGCCATAAAAGAAGTGGAAAAAACAAACAATCTCACAGTTACTTTATTCAAGAAACCTTAACACATTTCTTTTTGCCGAATTCAGTTCCTATAGATAAAATTCTTGTCCTGTATATGATAAAGGCAGGACAGAATTTAAAAATATTTTTTGAAAATTTGATTCATGTAACTTGCCTAGCTCACGGATTAAATAGGGTTGCGGAAACTATTAGAGTTTCCTTTCCGTTGGTCAATAATCTAATAGCAAATGTAAAAAGATATTCATAAAGTCCCCATTAAGAGTACAATTTTACAAGGAGAATCTTCCCGGAGTACCATTGCCACCTAAGCCTGTCGTGACCAGATGGGGCACCTGGATTCGTGCGGCAATATTTTATGCAGATAATTTCCAAAAATTGAAAGACTTAATTTCACAAATGTCTGGTGATGATTCACAGTGCATCCTAAAGTCTAAAGGAATATTTCAAAGTGCTAAAGTGGAACAACAGTTAATGTATATTAAGTGTAACTATGCATTTATAGCAGACAGTATTTTGCAACTAGAGGAATCGTGTACAAGTCTACCAGAGTCGACGGATATAATAGAAACATGTGTACAAAATTGCAAACAAATACGAGGTGAGGTAGGAAAAACAGTAGTGGCAAAATTAAAATATTTAATAGAAAAAAACACAGATTTCAAGATATTAAGGCAGATCGTAAACATAATGTCAGGAAAAACTGTAAATAATTTAGCTATTGAACCTGCCTTAGTTCCGAAATTAAAATTTTGCCCTATAACTTTAGTAGATGTAGAAAGATCGTTTTCTTTTTACAAACATGTCCTTAGTGATAGACGCCACAATTTTTTAGTTCAAAACCTTGAAGCACACATAATAACTGGTACGTTTTATAATTTTTCAAATTAATATCAGTATAAGTTTGATATAAAAAACTGTATTAGAAGTTAACTGATTTAATAAAGTATATTTTAACTTGAATTTATCTTTATTTAATACTCAATCCCCTAATTATATGAAAATTTAATTTAAAATATCAAAACTTAGTTGTTTTATTACCGCATATTCATTGCATATTTACGTCTTTTTTGCATATATCCTGCATAAATTTTAAAAAATATATGCGCATATTCTTAAGGTTTTTGGTTGCATATAATAATCCGGTCTTTACCTATAACGATGGTCCAAACCCTTCTGGAGATATACTCCCTTTGGAGCTTTAAACATCCGCTCTGTAACAACCATTGCAAACATCACAAATTGTCAAACAAAAAACAAACCCCATTTTTCCCCATCACAACAGTTGACGAGACATTTATAATCAACCGACCCACCTCCAACCCCCAATTAGGGAGGGGGGGAGACAGTTCGATTTCCCATCCCTCAAATTAATCAATGCCTTCAAAATAGGGTTAAAGGAAGATTACTAAATGTCTTTATTTTCGATATATAAGTAATTGATTGATTCATCTTTCCGTCACGTAATTCGCATTAGTCCATCCTTGTCTAGTTCGTGTGGATCCCTCGCGAAAGGGGTCTATTTCGATGGGAGGGGAAGGGGGTAAGGGAAATCGAAGGAAATTTGATTGTGTGCTGGGGGATATCCTGATGGCGAAATTTAAAGATATTGATTGGATTTTGGCGTGATGATGCCCGTTTATTAATATTTGCAATTTATATACTGAGGCTACAAAAGACACGGAAACATTGATGTAATATTAATCGAATTTGGCATACAGTTAGATGAGAATTGACTCAGGAGCTTGGGTCTTATTGACATGATGGAGAATGTTCTCTTAGCTAATTGTTAAAAGTTTCCTCAAGTTAATAAGAAACAAAATACCACTGAACTGCCACAAGTAGAAAAAAAAGCTAATGGCCGAGCAATTTAAAAATGTCCCAGGTATGCACCTTGATAATTCCTTTCGCGGAAGCTTTACTCATGCGCACTACGTCGGATTTCTACGATTTTTTTATATTCTCCTAATATTGACATTTTTCTTATTCAGGGCCGGTGGTCTCTTTATTCTTTATTTACAGAATGTTCGGCGTGTGTTTAAGAACTGGTTACCTACTAGTTTAGACTTATAATTTAGGTTATATATTGCAGTGTCTTTAAGTGCATGGTGTTTTTTTTTTAATTTTTAAGTTGCTGATTGTTGTGTTAGGTATACTCACAATAACGTTCAAGTACTTTATAAAAATTTACCGAATTTAAAACTCAACATAGAGTTTGAACTAGGTATAGTAAATATGTTATTTGTGTCCAACTGATTTTTGACAAATTTAACATAGGACACAAACCTGTTATATTACTTTTAGTGGTAAATGTTAGTTCAGATAATGTTGTAAGAGATTTGATCCACTGACTGAGAGGAACAATTATTGTATTATCTAAGTCTTGCCTGGGTTATCGTGTTATAGCAAAAAATGCGTCCTAAACATTATAGCTAGCCAAAGCTGAATAATCCTAATTTATCCTACATATGTACCTATCTGTACCCATATAAAGACATATTTGTAGATTGACGGTAGCATAGTTAAGAGCTCTAGGAAGAAACCCTAATATAAAACATCTCTTAGTACTGTCTGTTTGTTTAAAGATCACATACTATTTTTATTACCGCTGTGCTGAACATTAACATTTTTTCTGAGTACTACACCTTAACTGTAGTTTATTAAATATTAGTAATTGTTTTATAGTTTTTATAATTATATTTGAGGCGTTTTACAATTATATGCTCTCTAACATACTCATTTACTTTCCTACAAAGTGCCAAGGCAAGACAAATGCCGTCTTAAGTCTACCATATACATTTGAAACCTCCGTTCTGACTTGCTTTTAATCTAAATAAAATAAATTTTTGTGAAACTTTCGTCTTATGTTGTATAGAAAATGATAGAAGAAAACCAGGCGACCAAGGAACCGGAATATCTACACCCCAAAATACGCAAGTCCTGAAATGTTCATCAATTTTTGCGGCATATAGCTTCTTCGAGAAAATTATTTCCTTGCATCTTCTTATATTTCATATTATACCAAGATTTACTATAATTGCTTTTTTTTTATTGAAACCAACTAAGTTAAATAAGCTTATAGCCGGACCTGACGTTCACGTGAACTGCGCAGACGCAAAGCTTCCACAAATGCCGCATACTAAAGACATTTCTGTAAAACGGTATTAGCAATATATTGACTACATACAGGTTGTTTCAGAAGTACGGTACGTAACTTAACGGGGTGATTCCTTACGATATTTTAAGAGAAAAAGTTCATATGAATATGTGTCCGGAGTCGCCCCATTTTTGATATACAGGGTGCTAAAGTTTTTTTAAAAAATCTGTTTTTTATAATTTTTTTAAATATTCATTCCCCGATTTTAAAAAAATTTGGTACCGTTATTCATAATGATAAGCAGCTTAATTAGCCCTAACTTGATTAAATTTATGAAGTCCAGTGGCGTCCGGGGGAGCACCTTAACGAATATTATTAACAAAACAATTTACGCCACTGACTTTTTTGTTATCTGAATGGTTTTCGTATCTTGCTTCGTTTTCGAAAGAAAAAATAAAAACGTACAAAAAAAAAATATGCATTTCAAAGTTAATTAAAACATTTAAACTAAAAATAAAATTATTTTTTTAAATATGAGTATGATAACGGTACCTACCAAATTTCAATAAAATCAGAAAAAGGATATTTTTTAAAAAAATTATAAAAAACCACACAATAACATCCTGTATATCAAAAACGGGGCAACTCCGGAGACATGTTCATATGAACTTTTTCCCTTAGAATATTATAAGAAATCACCCCCTTAAGTTACGTGCCGTACTTCTAAAACACCCTGTATATAATATGCGCAAAATACCCTGTTGGATGGCAACGTAGTAAAATTAAAGGTTAGAATATATTGTAGGCTTACATGATTAAAGCTAGAACATTATGATGTACAACATTAATTATTCAGAAAATTAAAATCAACAAAAAATACTAATTATAGAGGTTAGTAAATTGTGAATAGACTGCACACCGTTTTACTCTGGCTCTATTACTGCTCTATAAAAAACTACTTCTGTGCTTGTACGAGAAACAAATATTTTTATTTACACTGTTAAAAAGCGCATTAATTAAGTAATGAAATAATTTCAAAACACGAAAAATTTAAAACTTCTAATATTGTAGAGAAAATAAAGGTCCCATAATGGAATATGCATTAATAATTTAAAATAAAGGGAACATGGGCTTACAATACGTTTTCTATACTCTACTTCTCTTTCTTTATTGCATATAGTTAGTACCGTAAAACGGGGTTACTTTGGCACCCGGGGTAACTTTGGCATATACGCCATTATGATACTTTTTTTTTCTGGTCTGTTTGTTTAATTCTTTTTTAAACACTCTTACAACAGTGAGCAATTGGGGGGTTCCGTTAACGCAGGCGGATATACGCGAGGTTCTCTACAAGTACCTAGAAAAACAGGGTCGCAATGTGAAGGAATTTACCAACCATATACCTGGACCTGATTTTGTTAACCATTTTATATCCCGAAATAATTTAAGTGTCCGCTTAGCTTCAAATATAAAACGTACACGCGCAGCTGTGGGACCACAACAGATTAACGAGTTTCTCGCCAATATAGAAAATGTGCTAATAAGAGCAGATCCTGCTTGACTGTTCAATTATGACGAGACAAACATTCAGGATGATCCCGGCTCAAAAAAGTTATTGTCTCCAGAGGCACCAGACGAGTGCAAAGAGTGGTGGTTTATAAGTCTGGGAATCTATATGAAAATTGGAAACTATTTATGCCCATAGTAAAAGCGGGTGGGTGGTTCGATATGTCACTTTTTAAGAAGTGGTGTTTTACTGCCACATCTGAATCAAATCAATCGTCCACGCCAAAAAATCATTATAGGAGACAATTTGGCTTTGCATTTTTCCCCTAGAGTGATCCAAGAATGCGAAGCTAACAACATCTATCTTACACCACTACCGCCTAATAGCACGCATTTGATGCAGCCACTGGACGTGGCTGTCTTTGCGCCAATAAAAAAATGACGAGACATTTTGGACAATTGGCGCAAAGAGAGCAGAGCTAGTGGGTCTGTCCCAAAAGAACTATTCCCTACCCTTTTGGCAAAGCTATGGGGTGGAATAAAACCTAACGCTGCCAAAAATCTCGTCTCGGGTTTACGCGCAACTGGTCCTTGTCCGTTTAAGCCCAATGAAGTTAAAAAAAAAATCCAAATCGTGAAGTTGAATTAGTTAACCATGAACTGCTAAGTAATAGCGTTGTTGATCTTTTACAAGAAATGCGTGGCGCGAACACATTCTTTTTGATGAAAAAATGCGTCTACTAGGCTAAAAAAAAGTGTGGAAAAAAGTAAACCCGATTTTTAGTCGTTTAGGTGCCAAAGAAAGCACAAACTTTGGCACCCCAAAAGAAATTTTTTTTCTCGGTTATCTTTTAACATTTTTAAATAAATTTTGGAACATTTATAGCTTTGAGGACGTTTGTTATGATGGCAAGTTTAGTTGCTAAACATGAGCGACTGTTTTATAGTTATTTGCCAAAATATTCCAAAATCTGGCAAAGTAACTCCGTTTTACGGTACCCAACAACCATATATTTACTCAGAAGCGTCATTTCAGGTAAAGTAGGATTGTTAAAATTTACATAGTCGTAGGAAAATTTTTTAATTAATCAAAACCCTGCGTATGCCAAGCATACACAACTACACATGTCTGCATTATAATTTTTTAAAATATTTCTCAGTTTTAATGACAATAACATATTTATTTAACCGTCTCCTATCTGAGTTAACAAGCTGCTCCCAAAACAATATGTTAATAAGAAATCCTTGATCCGAATTAAAATTGAAACAATAAATTTTTACACTGCTATCCTAGAAACCATAAGATATATAGATGTGTAGAGATAATATACCGAGCAGCTTTTCGTAAAATTAAAATTTTCGAAATTAACATAAATTCTGAACAAATAAATGGCGGATTCGTAACAATTTCGTTTTTACAGATGGAAAGATTATATTTCTTAATTGTTTATTGTTATAGTTTTGGTAATATGCGCAATAAATTTATATGATAATTATACCAAAAAAAAAACTATTCATTTCGGGTCCATTAATGCAAATGGCGTTTACTAATAGGAAATTGTATCGTTAAAATGGAAATTTATCGTTGAGTTGCCTTATAACAGAAGATTGTGTTGAGTAAGACAGTTTAGATTCAATTTTACCACAGTACATATTATTTTTGCTACAAGCGTCGGACAAGTCCAATTTTCTGCACTGACTTTAGTCCGGAAAATGTATAGGCTTTAACAGCTAAAATTCTTAACGCTTTAAAGTCTTAGGTAAATTAAAACTTTTAAAAACTAATATCTTTAATCAAAATTTAAATACCGTAAATAAACTGCTGACGTCAGCATTCACAATAAGCCTAAAACCAGTCATAACAAAAAAATTATGTCCAGGACAAACGTATACAGCAATATTTACACAGAACCTCACGAAAAATACGCTAAACACCAAGAAAAAACAAGTAAAAAGCCACTTACTCGATATTTCCCGTCGGCCATTTTGAATCGATGTTTTCCGTTAAACAATATTTAAATGACTGTCTTGATAACTGATAATTATTAATATTAAAACAATCTCGTGTATCTGAGATAAATGATATTATAAATAAATTAAAAAGGCTTAATAAATTTATTGTATTAGAGTCAACAAAATATTATAAATCCCCTGATAATGATAAAGGAACGTAAAAATGGAAAAAATAAGATGTATGTATGCGAAGGCAAACATTGATTTAACCTGGTATGAACAGATGAGGCATTTTCATCCAGTGACAGCAGTCATACTCAAATCGTGCGTAATAAATAATATAGATACTACTGTTTAACATCGGAATAATAAACAAGTGAAACCTTTTAGTGGATGAGGTGTTCAAAATTACCACGATTTTCTGCTAAACAGAGCGCCAGTCGATTCCTGAACCCGCCTACAACGTTTAAAAGGAAGTCCTCTAGAATGGCCCAAATTTCAGCACTATTTCTGACTTTTAAGGATTCTAAGTCATTTGGACGGTTAACGTAGACTTTGTTCTTTAAGTGTCCCCACAAAAAGAAGTCGAGCGGGGTTAAGTCCGGGGATCGCGCTGGCCAGTCAATAGCACCTCTTCTGCCTATCCAACGTCCTGGAAGTTGTTCGCTTATGTATTGTCTAACATTTGCCGCATAATGCGTATGTGCTCCATCTATCTGGAACCATACCTGTTCGTTTATGCCATTATTTACACCCACTAAAACCATTGATTGCTGAGGAGGTTGAGATATTTTTCACCATTCAAATTACCATCTATGAAAAAAGGTCCCACAATATGTCTACCAACTATGCCCCCAAACATTAACTTTTTTAGGCCTCTGAGTATGACCTTTCTTGAACCAGTGAGTATTCTCAGCAGACCAATAACGATAATTGTGTCTATTAACAATGCCATTTAAATGAAAAGTAGCTTCATCCGAGAAAATGATATTTGTTGCGAAGTTATTATCGTTATTGCATCTTTCCATCATCAGCCCACAAAAGTCAGCTCTTCTATCAAAATCGTCCTCGTTTAACTCGTGCATCAACTTTATCTTGTCGGGATGCAACTTCTCCTGCCTATACAAGTTTTTTACTGACTGATGTGACACATTAAAATCCATTGCCATTGGCCTGGATGTTTGTGTTGGATTTTCATGTATTGAGAGCATGATATCCAAAGCTTTATTGTCTCCCCCGGTTGCTGTTTTAGGTCGACCTGATCTATCGGCTACCCTAACACTGCCTGTTTCTCGAAATTTCTTTACCACTCGACACACCGTTAACTGATTCATTGGATATAGTTCATTGAAAAGTTGACAAACCTGATCTTGTGATCTCTTCATATTTCCGTAACCGCTCATTATTAAAATTTCAACTCGTTGCTTCTCATCAACAGATGAACCACAGTGTAAACAAATTAGAAATCAGACAACAGAAAATTAAACAGGAATTCAAAATTGACACCTCTTAGGTAGCTGTCATGAAAACACCTTGACTCAACTGGTGGGTATTATTTAGGAATAATTATAATTAGGAAGTTTTTCATTTTTGAGCTGTCATTATCTCGGAAGCGCTTGCAGATTTTGCAAAATTTGAAATAAAAAAAAATCCAAATATGCAATCATGTTCCATTTAAAAAAAGTAAGTTAGTCTCTATGGCAACCAAACCAGAAATGACAGGAAAAATTCATGCAGGTAGAAATGTGGGGAAAAAATTTAATTTATTTAATAATAACTTTCATAAAGGTCACTTTGTCGTATACGAGGTAATTGAAAAGTTACCGGCATTATGCGCGACTTTTTTGCAACTCTGTATATAACCCTGGAGAAATAAACCTTTATTTCCGTTCTAGAACATGGTTTTTGCAAACGTGTGTGGTTTAGCCAGTAAATTGAGAATATACTGCTTCTTATGCCGAAACTCCCCTTTTCATCTCATGCAATCTTTCGCTCGCCATAATTACCAATTTTATTTTGTCCTTGACGCGGAGGTTGCGGGTGACATGCACCAAGAAATGTGTACATCAGTAGAAAATTTAAAGAGTGTTATCCGCACCAACACAATATAATTATGTTGTAGTAAAGGCTTTATTGTTGGTTTTATCCTACGTAAAACTACAAGAGCTTTTTTTTTTATCGGGTAAACTTTTATTTTTTACGAAAACTAGATTGCTTAGAAATTTAACGAGAACAAAAAAAACGATAAAATCTATTACCGTTTGTTCGAGTTTAAATTGCTAAAAAGTAATCTAGTTTGAGTTTAAAAAATAAAAGTTTATCCGATCTTAAAAAAAAGATCGAGTGATTTTTAGCTAGAGAAATTCACGAATTTTAGCATGAATAGATATTAAAAAAAAATAATACTTCACTAAAAAAATGTTTGACAGCATCAAATTAATTTGTAACAATATGTCAGGTTGCCGGGCAACGAAGAAGAAAAGCTACTCGATTTTCAGCTGGAGATGTTTTTACCATTTAATTTTTAGCTGGAGAGGGTTTTATCGCGATAATAAAGGATGCACCTTTTTTATCGATGTCAAAGTGATAAAAATGCAAATATCAAATGGGCATTTTATTGTAGGAGTGAATTTATCATGTATAATATAATAAGAGAGAAAATTTTGCCGGCAAAATTTTTGATTGTTATGAAAGTTTTTGTTAGGCAATTTGCCAGACACAATTTTCTCTCTAATGATGATATTCGACATATCACGAAAAAAACGAACAATAAACATGAAGGCACAATATATTTTTTTTAATGTATGGTTTGACAGTGATTCATTACCTAACCCAACCAAATTTTGTCGCTGGAAACCATCAGGTTCACTTGGTGGTCGATAGAGGCGCTCTCTTCGTTAGTGAGTCTCGTTTTTCATAGAAAGTGTGACGGCTTTTTTGTTTTCTTTATCGAAATTACTTTGTTATTCATTTTGTTCTTAATATTGATAATGAGTAACGGTAATTCATAAAAGTAGAGTTTGCTTTGTGTCGGGGCATAAAACAGGATATTCTTCCGATAAGAAGTCCAAGAAAGAACTCGATGAAAACAACCAAAGCTTCTTCCGAGTTCCAAAGATAAATTAAAATTAGCTTATAAACCATAATAATTAGGTAAGTTATATCACACGCATGAAAATATTATGATATCGATTTTTTACGTTTATATTACTGTACAGGCAAATAAATGTTGCACAAAGCATAACCTAAAAAATATATTAAATTAAAAAAGCCTACATGTATGTTATTATTAATTTTACCCTGTGAGAAAAGTACAAACGCCGCTACTGATCTAGGACATTGATTTAACCTGGTATACGAAAGATACAACATTTTATGTACACAATTCTGCAATAAATCATTTAAAAATTGAGGAATCATATTATTATCTAAGATAACAACAATTAAAACACCCGGGCGATAAAAACCCATATAAAATATGGCGCCTCTCATCTAACGCCCTTATTGGCGGAATAAATATATCATTGCGCAAATAAGGAGGCTTAACTTTTACAGCTTTTCATTTGAAATCCTTTTGTAATTGTAAATAAGATTGTTGACAAACGGTGATGGTTTTACTGTTTCACACACCTTTGTATGCATTTGTAGCCAATCGTAAAGCTTCTGGTATAAAGACAAGACCTGTTCATCGACCAGATTTATACCCCATGAATAATTATTAGTATTAGTAAATTCGCTGGAATTTTGCTTTGTTTCATTCTGGGAAATATTTTAATTTATTGTCTTAAAACTATTGGCCCAGAAAACTGAAAGAAACAGAAGGGATACAAGCCGTCGGCCCCTTAGTTGTTTGTGTCGCCAGATTTTTACCGACGTATTGATGGCATTGACGTTTCTCCTGATTGGTACACTGAAAGAAAGTTAGAAAATATCGAATAATATTAATAATTATTTAGAACGTACACTGGAAAAAAGTTCTAATCAAAACAACATTTCAAATTAAATAAGTGGGCAACCCAACAGAAAATATATGTACCGAAAGATAAAAGGTTATAAAGGTTTATAAAGATGTAAAATTTAATTATCTAGATCAGCTAAAAAAGTGTATTTCGTTAGAATGTGACAATATTTCTCAATATCAACTCAGTAATAGTAGGTTAGAAATGAATTTTATGATGAATATTTCGCTGTTAATGGAGGGTTGTCTGTAGTCTTAGGTATGTTATGTTAAATTAAAGGCTTAGTAAGAAAAACATAATGGTGTCTTTTATTTTGGAGGTGTGATTCCGGAATTGGTGAAACGAAAATGTGTTTTAACGTGAAATAATCTTTATGCGTTATGTCCAGCTTTACGTCAATTTTTGACAATATGTTCAACTAAACCATGCATCACCCGGTATAAGCTTCTGAGCTTTTCCGTGCAGCTTCTAACTATTGGGCTTGGTTTGCCATTTAAGTTATCCCAGCCTACTTTAATGCAAATGCCAAATGAAAAACGACAGGGACGAATCAAAACCAAAAACCAGGAAATAAGCGTCAGTTTGTCAGCTGTATCGATTGACAGTAATACTAATTGGAAAATAGCAACCCCAATAGGCGAAAAATTGATTCAATCGATGCTATTGTTGTATGTGATCGTGTGGAACAATAAGTTGTTAACCTAGTGACAATAGCTCCCTTGCTTAAGAGAGCTTTTCATTAAAACCTCATTTTCCGTTATTTCACATCAAAGGAATCATAAATCAAAACAAAAATCATAAAAAACAACGGTAAAATGTAGAATATTTCGCGTGCTTAAAACCACTACTTTACGCCGATTCCGATAAAGTACTGAAACTTTAATTTTAATGGCTTATAATTATAAGAAAAATATTTCGTTTTGGTTCAATAAAGTTTTTATGACATCCAGTAAATTTTCAAAGCTGTATTATGTATATTTGTGGTTGGTATGGCGTATGCGCCCTCAAGCATTGCGTGGCAACAGCGAGAGCATTAATTTTTATTGCCGGGAGTTAAATAAAAAGAGAAAACTGAAATATTATCGCTCTTGAAGGAGATGCCGTAATTTAACAGGTTTAGTTGGCTTGATTGGATCTAATCAGTTGACTTTGAGGTGCCACAAGACAGGGTTTAATTAATTTTTTTGTAATTTCTATCGAGTGACCACTCGAAATCATGTGCCGCACAAATAGCATTTATTCATCTCGAGATATTTATTAATTTTCAAAACTCTCCGTCGAAAGGGCACTTTAAAACGTCAAGAAACAATTAAAAGCACACCGATCGAAATGGAAATAACATGTCGGGTTTGAGGAGGCGAGATATATGAAAAATTCAGTATACCGATTGAAAAAACACCCTTCCAGTCCGAGACTGCAATCAATCAAGGGGCGAGAAGTCGGAGATCGGAAATTTTTACTAATTAAGGGCGTTCGGATGGAGGGGAAAGGGTTAAAAGGGGTGGAAAAGGTAAAAACGAATACACACGGGCACACGCATCACGGCAGCCGATTCAAATAAGGGTTGCCACGGGGAAAGAAGAGCCTACGTCTAATTTAAATATTAGATCTCTGCTCGTATTTTGGTCCCCGGTCGACACTGGCGTGCGTCTGAAAGGGTTCTCGTAGAGGTGGTAATTGGAAAAACTCTTAAAGAAATAGGGAAAGGAAAGAAAGTCAAAAAGTCTTTCTCCACTAATTTAATAAGAGCAATCAGAGGCTTAGTTTTATGAAAGCGGGTCTACATGTTTCGAAGGTAGTAACCTTCATCTTCAGGAGACGAAAAATAGTGCTGCAGTTAATATTAACAGTATAGAGAAAATTGTAGGTGGAAGGTGACGTTGATGGAGCTTTTAAAAAAAAAATTTGAAAATGTGTCACGTAGTGAATGCAATCAACATACTGAGAAGAAATTTTGTTAATCGAGGTAATAAATTTAAAGATAATTGTAAAATTTAGAAGGTCATAAAGAAATATATTATGTTCTTATTCAGGTTCAAGTAAGGATACATAAAGAAGACTTTCGAAGTTCTTATTCATATTATTTTTGTATTAAAAGAAAGGGAGAAAGAGAGAAAGCATCTGTTATCTTTCTTTCTTTCTCTGGGAGGGTTCAAAAATTGCATTTAGCAGCTAATAATTCTGCTAAACTACTCAGAGTACATATGTTAATCATAATGTCCTCAACTATTATACTATTTGATTATTTCAATCATAAGCTTAAACTTAGTTCAATAAAAAAAAGTCCAGACATTGGCCCTTAGAATAATTTTAAAATGTTGCATAACAGCCAATGTCACAATGGATATTGTCATTTTTCTGCCACGCTCCAGAGATATCACCAATTTTAAGATGTTTTTTTCCCTCTAGTGGTATGGTTTTAGACTGTTGGAAAATATTTCATAAACTGAAATATTTAGACTAAATTTAAAATAACCGCTAAAGAAATAATTTTAGCAGTTTCTCCTTTTTGCTTTTAGATCTAGACCGGTAAAGTGATATTCTCCGGTTAAGAAATGATCTAGAAAGTGCTTTCTTTCGGATCGATTTTAAAAAACAACATATTTTCGGGAAATTTGTCAGAAATGTCGTGTTGATACAGGTTTAGGATGTAGCGTATTCTAATTTTCCCTTTTTCTAATTATACAGGGTGTAACTTAATGACAGGCCGTAATTCCAACACCCTGTATCTTGAAAATCAGACTTTTTAGGACACTTATTTATTTGAACTTTTCTACTTGAATTTGGTTCACGAATGCGCCCTTGGAATTACGGTCTATTATTAAGGAACACCCTGTATTCACGGTCATTTTACTTTTTTATTGTTGCTTCTTTCCCGTCTTATAATATACGTACTTATTTTTTTTTTAATTTGACGAATATTTTTTCTTTATTTTTCAAGCTTTTGATCTGAATTGAAATATTAGGGGCGTAGTAAACAGGTTCGAGAACTCAGAAGTTGGTACCATCGGTAATGCTAATTAATAAAATTATAGCGATTTTTCGGGAAGATTGTGCGTTGGACACTACACAAGCTCTAGAAAAATAGAAAACAAAATTACTGCCGACAAATAATTGATTCTCCCATAAAAATCCAAAATAGCACGCCTCTTCCCAATCACTCAGTCTTTTAGATAACGGAAGGGGTGAAATTTCCATATAGCTTAATCAATGCCCCCCGCGCGTCCCCTTACCCTCCTGCCGCATATATATCCAGATAGGCTCGATAATCAATAATTATACCCTCGCAAATATAAAGAGAAATGAGAAATGCTTGAATCAAGTCTTTAATGAATGAGACAAAGGGGGGGGGGGAGGGGCGCCGCGACATGAAGTACGGGAGGAGGGCTCGACGATTCCCAGGGGTGGATGAGGGCAAGAATGATATGTACGTTGTTTGGTGTGATCGGAGGCATTTGATGTAGCATATTTACATGTGTAGTATGTGATGTATAATCAAGTATTTATTTAATAACTATTATAAATTAACAACTACGTTTACATTCTAATCATGGAGTTGGAGCAGTTACAATTATAGTCTATCTTTAAATGATACGAAGTAATAAATCAATTAAAACCATCTTCTCCATGGGCGTGCAAGATTTTTCGGCATGTATAGATTTAAATAGGCCTGAATATTTAAATTTGTGCAGAATTAGTACAAGTATCGACATTAAATTCAAGTTCTGTCTTCAAATATATATTTCAATATTAAATTTTTTAAGCTTAAAATTATGTACAGCCGCATCATTTATTTACCTGGAATTTTAGGAAGCAATTTTCCGTTTCTGCTTTAATCATTTTGTTCCTTTTTTTGTACCTAATCCTGGTTACCTGTTTGCTAATTATGTGGTTATTATGCCTTTATGGGTACTTCTATTAGAATACCACACCTATTTATATCTATACATACCTACCTTGGGTGTTTGTTTCTCAGTGAAACTAGTCAAAGTGTAAAGTGTCAGTGTTTTTTTAATTAAATATGGCGAATTTTCAACAATTGCCTAAACGCCCTAGTGTCGGTCCATGTACAGGGTCTTCCAACGAGGACTGAACAGGGGCTCATATTTGAGCTTCCTTGTATTTAAAGAAAGATCCAAAATAGCCAATCGATGTACTTTTTCCTGCAGAATTCAAAAATGAAACCGAAAATTTATTTGAACCAGAAACAAAAGAGTTACGCTATGGATAAGGTGTTTTTTAAATGGAACATAGCTTTTTTTATACGATTTTTGGAACGAGTGATTTTTTTTTGTCCGTTCTGATTAAAATATTTAATATTGTGACAGCTATTTTTATTAAATTTTAATGTTTTATCCAGTATAATTTAACTTTAACCTGTTTGAAACATACACTAGGTAATAAAGGTATAATCACCTTTGAATCCTTCAAAGTCAAAAAATTTGACAAATTTACTATAATATTGCCGAAATGAAATATTCATTAGATGAGAGATTGCAGATTGTTATCTTGTTCTACAAATGCCAAGAAAATGCAAGAGAAGCAAGAAGAAGATTTGTTGCAAATTTTCACAGAAATATATCCGTCAATACTATTCTAAGAATAAAGAACCTATTTGAGGAAAATAAAACATTACATGACAGAAAAAGAAATCCAACTCTATACTAAATTAAAAAAAAAACATTAATAATTTAATTGTTCAATGTGACCTCCGTTGTTCTCGAAACATGTGCGATAACCTTTTTGTAGCCTTTCCAAACTTGCTGTTATACTGTGATTTTCCTGGTTAAGGCGATTTGTTTCATTCACAATTTTCTGCATGATCTCTTCAATATCGTGGTTTCGCTGCTTGTATACCACGTTCTTTAAATGGCCCCAAAGAAATGTGTCTAATATTGACAAATCGGGACTATTGGGTGGCCAAGCATAGGCTCCATTTCTACCAATCCATTCTTCATGGCGTCCGTTTAAATATTGAGTAACCTCACGCACGGCATGCTGAGGGGCCCCATCATGTTGCCAAATTAAATTTTGATATTCTTCCAATGGTAAATCTTCCAAAAAGTTCTCAATTTCGTTTTCTAAGAACTCGTAGTATCTCTGTCCATTTAAAGTCCCAAAATTCTATTATTTTTTATGCCACACCAAACATGGATTGAAGTCCTTCCTTGAAATTTAATTGTCTGAAATTTTCTTGGATTTCCAACGGCCCAGTGATGATTATTATGTCTATTGAAAACCCCCGATGTTGTGAATGTGGCTTCGTCAGTCCATAAGATATTTCTGAATAAATTAGGGTCTTCGTTTTCTTTCCGAATCACAATTTGGGAAACAAATTGGAAGCGAAGTTCTTTTTGTGCCGGTGTTAGATGTTGAAGTGGAAGGATATGATAAGACTTAAATTTATGATTTCTTAAAGTCCTGTGAACAGTTTCTTGGGTAACTCTTCTGCGTCTTACACCGCCGCCGTACTGAACGTCCCGAACTGCGTCCGAAATTGATTTGGTTGGATTCAGTCGAAAATAATTCACAATGGCACGGTCTCGATTTCTATTCCTTTCTGGATTTCTTTTTCTGTCATGTAATGTTTTATTTTCCTCAAATAGGTTCTTTATCCTTAGAATAGTATTGACGGATATATTTCTGTGAAAATTTGCAATAAATCTTCTCCTTGCTTCTCTTGCATTTTCTTGGCATTTGTAGAACAAGATAACAATCTGCAATCTCTCATCTAATGAATATTCCATTTCGGCAATATTATAGTAAATTTGTCAAATTTTTTGACTTTGAAGGATTCAAAGGTGATTATACCTTTATTACCTAGTGTATGTTTCAAACAGGTTAAAGTTAAATTATACTGGATAAAACATTAAAATTTAATAAAAATAGCTGTCACAATATTAAATATTTTAATCAGAACGGACAAAAAAAAATCACTCGTTCCAAAAATCGTATATCGTATGTTCCATTTAAAAAACACCTTATCCATAGCTTAACTCTTTTGTTTCTGGTTCAAATAAATTTTTGGTTTCATTTTTGAATTCTGCAGGAAAAAGTACATCGATTGGCTATTTTGGATTTTTCTTTAAATACAAGGAAGCTCAAAAATGAGCCCCTGTTCAGTCCTTGTTGGATGACCCTGTACAGTAAATGAAAAAAAAAATTCTTAACTGTTACGATTCTATTAAAAGTAAGAATGCGGATTTGAGTGTTGACAATGCAGTGCAATTTACACCATATATGCTTAACGTTGGGAAAACAACAATATATAAATTTAATTAAGAAGAAAAAAGTGTTGGTGTGAAACCTCCAAAAACTTCTATGACGTTTCAATGCAGAGAATAAGGCGAGAAGTTCATAGTTCTTTAAAAAAAAAATTCCACGCTGGACAACATTTTCTCCTCAATCCGAGAAGACCAGGACTACCCATTTACGTGTAGAAATACGCTTTGGAGATTATTAAAAGAAATGGGGTTTAAATTACATAAGAAGCATCCGAAAAGCTAGAGACGAAAACAAAAAAATATTTTTCATAGACGAAACATGGCTGAATGAAGGTCACACTGTGACTAAATTTTGGCAGGATGAAAATATTAAAATTTCAAGGCAAGCCTTTTTGGAAGGACTGTCCACAGGATTGAGACCGCCACCTGGAAAAGGACATCGACTTATCATAACCCATATATTAAAAATACAGGAGACTATCACGAAGATATGAATGCCGATGTCTTTAGACAATGGTTCGAGCAAATGTTGGATCCTATACAAAAAGATGCAATAATTGTATTGGATAATGCTAGTAATCACTCTAGGCTGACGGAAAAATTACCGACAAGAGCGTGGCGTCAAGGTGAAATAACAGAATAGCTAAGTTTAAGACAAAAATAATTTTCATTAGATTCCTTAAAAAAAAACTATTGGTACTAGCCAATTTACATAAAAATGCATTCAAAAAATATGTAGTCGATGAAATGGCAAAGTTACGAGGAATATCTGTACTCAGACTCCCTCCTTACCAATGCGAATTAAACCCGATCGAACTTATATGAGCTCAAATAAAGACAGATGTCGCCAGAAAAAACACGACTTATAAAATAGTGGATTTAAAAAGACCCTTTACTGAAGCTATGGGTAAAATTAGTGCGGAAAAGTCAGAAAAGTGTATGGATCATGTGATAGAAGAAGAATTCAAAATGTGGCAGGTAGGTATATTAATAATCGAAGAAATGGTTGAACCGCTTATTAGAAACGATGTTAATAAAAGTTCATCTTCCGAATCGGACTATGATTAAGCCATAACGACAAAGTATTATTCGATTTTTGGAAATGCTTTGTTTGGAAGATTCTATATTATATTTTGTTTTTGTAATTATATTATGTAAAGAAGTACCACCCATTGCTATTTATTAGTTGATACAATTTTTTAACTGTTTTCATATGTTATAAATACCTACGAATATAGTATAATACAATTTAAGGAGAATAGGGGAGTTTCCCAATGACAATGGTAAATCCTCAAATATAACAATAGCTTGCGATAAATTCAGGGTGGACCAACCTAAAGAATGCTCATTATTTGGATCCTTTAATGTAAACACAATAGATTTTAAGGGATGGTGTTTAAATTGTTCTTGATACCCTGTAATTACCTAATTTTGCCTGTAATCATACTAAAGCAACTGTGATGCTACTATAAAAATAGTATGATTTCTCAAAGAGAAGAATCCTTCTACAGAGGGTGAATAAAATTTTTGAAGTTTGGAAAACTGTGCAAAAATATACAAGATAATTAGCTGGTTTCTACTTCTTAAACCTTTGAAAGTGTATCGCACAAATTCGCGATTTTCCGACTGCTTTTTATAATAGATAGACTGACCTCGAGTTGGGATGTAGTAATCACATTACCACACCTTCGGGATGTACCTCCGCGAATTTACCAACTTATTTTATGGCTTGTATACCATAAAATCAACTAAACCCGCGCAAACTGCCGCGAGGAGACCGTGTGCTTACTACAAAAAGGCTTGATACGGAACTCTACTTATTTCATGGCTTAAATGCCACAAAATCCACGAACCTCTAACCCAGGGTGATAGATAACTTCAACAATTTTGTTTAGGTCTTTGATAGAGCTGATATATTGAAGATAAGATTTTTTGCGATTTCTGTGTTAGTTATTGATGCCAAATTTAAAAAGAAAAATCCCGGGCGTTCTATTATTTATCAAATTTGTCAAAATTTGGGCGTAGTCCTGAAAAATTTTCGTCTGCGGCGCCTTTTCACAAAGCACGAGCAGCTACTAACTGCTGGTTGGACCCCGTACTACACTTGGGCTTAACCTGTGTCACTAAACAAATGATCCCGGCAGCCGAACGGAGCCGAATGCAGTCACTCGATACGCTGGCTTTTATTCTACGGTTACTAGATTAACCAAAGTCTGTAAGCAATTCAGTGGAGCTGTGGATATAGCATCTGGGTTTGGTGCCATAGGTCCCGGGATCGATTCCCGTTCCGGGCACTTTTTCTTTATGACTTTTTTTTAGTTTTTTTTATCTCTTTTATTTTTTTTTTAAGTAGATCCACTCAAAAAGGGCTGGTAAATAATTGGCCGGTGAACTTGAAAAAGGCGAATTGAAACAAAAAAGGTGGATTAGATGCCGTGTTAGCGCTGTTTAACCAATATAAGTCTATAATTATTACAATTTTTTTATATCTACCATATACCGAATTGCAACCAAAAAGGTGGATTAGATGCCGTGTTAGCGCCTGTTTAACCAATAAAGTCTATAATTATTAGTTACAGCATTATGTGCGCATGCGGAAGCCAGGAAGCCAAACTGATATTCCTGTCTGTAGACGCGAGTGACTGCATTCGGCTCCGTTCGGCTGCCGGGATCATTTGTTTAGTGACACAGGTTAAGCCCAAGTCCGTACTATTTGTCCTATCCTCTTTGCTACTACTCAGCCGCTGTACGTTAATATAACCTAAACTAAAATAATAACGAGTTAAGCAATACTGATTTTTACCATTTAAAAGGCAATTACAACACATAGAAGCAGCTCGAGATTCTAGATGCAATCTAGACGATCATTGAGTATAAAATTACTCTACATATTTATTTGTTCGTCGAAGTAGCAAAAGGAGATTAAAAAATTCATTCGCATAATTTATACAGGTTGTTTCTTCCCCTCAAAGTGATTAACAATGTTTTCGTACGCATCGATGCGCATCAATGACCCACTGAGTGTTTTATTTTTTCTTTTATTGCCCATTGTTCCCGCGTATGTGTGTATGTGTGTGTTCGTCTTAACCGAAATCCTCCGTTTGACTATAATTAGAATCGGCTTTTCAACGTTACATGTTGATTTTATATGCTTTTATTGTTCGTTTTTGACGAATTCAAGGTCTGACTGGAAAATTATGTTGTCAGCTTGGATTTTTATTTGTTTTTGTTCATAAAAACTCACGCTAAGCCAATTGGAAAGATGCTTTTATTCAATTTCTTAGCCTTTGTCTTTATATTTAGGACAAACATGAATTAACTACCCCTGAAAAAATTTGATATACTGGGTAACAACTAAAATACCTGCCAGGCCACCATTTTAAAATGGCGTCGGATAGGAATTTGAAATTTTGGTCATAACAATAAGTCATTACCGGTTTATTATTTCATTTTATAATTCTTTAAAAAAACTACCCTAAAATAAATAGCAATAGAAATTAAAGAAAACCTGAATCCGAGAAAAGCTTCAGGATTTGACCTTATTAGGGGAGAGTTTCCTTGAATCGGACAATTTTATTTTTTTTGCTCTGAAATATTGTTTAAAAGGAAAATGGTTGAAACTGTTCGATCATAATATGAGCATAAGGTTTGTGGATTCACTTTTTCATAAAAAGCTGAAGAAAAAAGTGGTAATCATATCGAAAAATAATTATAAGTTTATTATGTAAAATGTCCATTTCATGGGATGTTGCCCTTGTTATGGACAGCTATGTCCATGAAGTGGACAGTAGTACAAAACTCATGAAAACAATTAAAACAAAAATAAATAATAATTCAAAAACAGTTTTTGCAGAAAAAATTTAAATGTCCAACTATGCCACAAGATTCGTGGGCCCATTTATCACACAAACGACACTGAATAAATTCTTCGTTACTCAGTCGATATTCTTTACCACAAGCTACGCATGTAGAATTATCTTCCTTAGAATCTTCTTTCTCTTCTCCATTTGAAGAATCATATTCTTGATCTAGTTGACTCAAATATTCTTTAAGATTCCGTGGAGGTGGAGATTCATCGTGGAGGGAGATGTGACCGTCTGTATCTGAGCCACTAGAGACATGTTTTTGTTCAACTTTCTTAACTTTTTTAGCCTTGACACTTTTCTTCTTACTTTTATTATGTCTTTCTTCTTCCGCTTTCATTAGCTCATCTTTCTCAGGTGTGTCGGTAATAATAGAGCATTTTCCTTTTTTTCGACCACCCGTTCTAATTTTTTTTCTTAAAGGTGCTGTAGGATATGGTCTTAACATTTCGGGAGAGACTATTCCTAACTCTTCTCGTGCTTCCTCCGTGGTATTTCTCTTTACAATACCGCTTGTAGAAGGTCGGGTTGGATCGGCAGAAGTCGATGGCTGATCTAAAATATTGTCGTTCTGTGGTAGGTCGCCTTTCGATTCTGAGACGACTAGTGTAGTATCCTGGTTCATCACAGATGTAGGATCAGGTCTGTCAGTTATAGTTGAAGGGAGAAAATCGTCGTCGGTGAAGATGTTCGAATTGAAAGGATATATCCCAGTTTTTTCAAAACTCTTACAAATATTGCTGATTGTAAATGACTCACTGAAAGCTGGATTCACGAACTCAGCAACCTCGTATATTGTTACGGTTTTCCCTGGATTGCTTGTTAACCAATTATTCATAGCTTGCTTGTACCTAAAACAAGGAAAACATTATCAATATATTAATAATAAAACTAATTGCTAATAATATTACCTTGCCTTAAACGGGCCATAAACTGCCACATCTAGAGGTTGCATTCGGTGGCTGCAATGCGGAGGCAACGTTAAAATAATTATGTTGTTTTCTCTAGCAAAATCAACAACTTGCAGATTTACATGAGTTGAATGATTGTCCATGATAATTAATGCTTTTTTATCAGCGGTTGGTTGAACATGATTCACAAAATGTTTCAGGGATTCAACAAATATTTCTTCGGTCATCCAACCAGATGGATTTGCCATACCTTTGGCACCAACAGGAGCTCCCTTGAGCATGTTATCCTTAAAATAAACTCGTGGAAATATGAATACAGGCGGAATGGTCCCCCCCGAAGCACTAATAAAAAAAAGAGCGGTTGTCAGAGTTCCTCTTTCTGCTGAAGCAACTTGGCCTACTTGTTTCGTTCCTCGTACAGCTATTACCTTTGGTGGCTTTGTAACAGTCATGCACCCTGTTTCGTCGAGGTTCCATATCATGTTTGGTGCAAAATTGTGTTTCTGGTACAATTTTTCCAAATTTGAATAAAAAGTTGCGGTATTCGTTTTATTGAAACTGGAAGTTCTGCTTAATGATGTGCTTTCGGGTTGACGTAGTGACAGTTCTTTGTAGCGACTCATAAATCCATGAAGCCAATGTATGCCTGCTTTATTATTCTTGTTCCATTCTGCTGGTGTATTTACTTTATTGACAACAGCAAATTGGTAAGCCAAATTTCTGGTCTGCGTTGTTGTCAAACCATGACACATTTTGGAGGTTGTTCTAAGGTAGGAAACTAACAACTTTTCCTGGTCTTCCGTAAACGTTTTTCTATTTCCAATATTCCTTATATATTTAAAATTGCCTTCTGGAGAGTTCTTATGTTTCTTTGCCAAATCGGCCAATAAAGATTTCGATATACCTGTGCTCTTGGCAACACTTCTTATCGAAAGATTTTGATTTATTACAGCCTCCACAGCATCTTGAATTTCTTCATCAGACTTTCTAACTCTCTTGGCCATCATAGAAAACAACCTATACAAAAAATAAATTAAAAGTTACCTAAGCTTCTATAAAAATAATAAAAAAATAATAGGCGAGTAATATATTATTTTCTATTTGAAAATTCATCTTTATGTAAAAATATCGTCATATCATTTGAGGAAAATCAATAAAATAAATTCGGAGTACCGAAATAGAGAAAATATACAGCATTTTCCATGGTAAATATTAAGTGACATATCATACTTTTACATTTCCCTTGAATCGGACACATTGAAGCCCATGAATTGGACGTCCAGTTCTTAGGCGACGAGGTGTCCGGTTCATGGGATATGTGGTTTTTCAATATAACCTCAAAATATTATTTCTACGTATCGTTATATCAATTATTTTACATACCTGTCTGTTGAGGGATAATCACCTAATATTTCTATAAAAAAATCGGCCGATATTTGTCACTAGAATCGTAGTTATTTACTTCGCACAATCACCCAAATATTTACTTTACCGGCAACGTATTTTTCAATGTACGCCTTGTGAACGTGAGTCAGGCCACAGTTTCGACCGTTGTCCACGAGGGGTCGCTTGATGTTGCGGATATGAGACTTACGTAGACGATGCCTAATTACTGTTGGGTGTAGTAGAAAACTGTAGTGTCCGGTTCATGGGCTGTCCAATTCAAAGGAACTCTCCCCTACAGGAGAAATTCTAAAACAACTTCCACATACAGCAATAGTAAAACTTAGCCATGTGCATCATGAAGATTAAAATATGCACCCAAGGTCTAGAAAGTAACAGACATGACAGTGATCCCTAAACCTGGAAAACCACCAAACAGAGTCTCGTCTTACAGGCCAATCTCTTTGCTCCCTGTAGTTTCAAAACTGTTCGAAAAGCAACTTCCTAAAAGATTTAAACCAGATTTTGAAGACCAAAAGATAATTCTACCGTCAGTTTGGCTTCAAAGAGAGCCACTCTGATCACAGATATAATTGAAAAAGCGTCGGATGTGGCTGATGTATCACAGGCTTTTAATAAAGTATAGCACGAAGGACTTCACTATAAATTAAGCAAGTTCTTGCCTAAATAGTTCTCACAAATATTAAAGTCCTTTATATCAGATCGAGCTTTTCGAATTAGCCAGTAAGATGCTTACTCTGAACTTAAAGGAATTAAAGCAGGAGTACCACAAGGCCGTGTATTAGGGCTAGTCCTTTACCTACTATACGCTAGTGATATTCGTAAATTACAGCATGATACGATAGCCACCCTTGCTGATGACACTGCTATGATGGATGTAGGCAAAGATCACGAAGATATCCGCAAACATCCGTTAACAAAATTAACAATTGGACTTAGAAATGGAGAATCAAATTAAATGAGGCTACACCTGCCCATGCCAATTTTTCAAATAAAAGAGACCAGCTATGCCGGAGAGTTCATGTAAAAAAAAAGAACTAGATACCAAATTCAGAAAAATGTATAGGCTGCGTGGACGAAACTCCACCCTATCAATATATAACAAAGTACTACTGTATAAACAAGTCCTCAAACCAGTATGGAAATATGATATCCAGCTATGGAGTTAGTTCAGGTCGACAATACGAACCAGATCAGAAGCTCAAGAGGATAAAACCTTTATAGCTAGTATGACTTGTGTTAGTGCAAAAGCAGAGAATAGTACTTGTGTACACATTAATATTAGTGGAATTAATATTGATAGAAAAAATAAGGAACCCTATTATATATTATTAGTTTCGTAGTTTTTGTAAATTAGGTTTGAAAAATATTACTCATTGATCTAAGTCATGATCAGATTGTAATATCAGAAAACGCTGTATATCCTATTCCTAAACTCATTAGTTGTTGACTTTTGACCCTCCCAGAGTTCACCTATTTTGACATTAATTTGGATTTGATGTAGGCTAGGGCCAAAACAACTGGTGCTGTCTGTACTTAATTTTAATAATTAATATATATATATAATATAATTAATAAAATAATTAAAGCACACTTGAAAAAAATTATCTTTTAAATATTCGAATTTTCAATCAATGACTGTATGAACTCACTACTCAAGCCTACTTTTTTCCTATATCCACTCATATCCTTATTTAAACATTTCAAACGACTCTAAATATTAATATAATCCACCTTTTTTTCATTGGTTCAAAAGGTGTTTTATTTTTATTAAACAAATCAATCAACAAATCAACCCCTAGTAACCCGTGCCATGGAATTGTAAATAAATAATCCCTGTATATTATTACTGATTTGAAACACTATTAAAATTTGTTCTTTATCTATAACACTTATTAGACAGGTTTCTGACTTAGGAGCGTTTATTTTAAAAAGTTATTCTTGTTCTGTTTAAGTCACTGTACGTTAGGCAGTGTAATGGGTCAAGCCATTGTTGTTGTCGCGATTAGCCTCCCAGATCAGCCGATCTTAAGTCACTCGATTTGTATCTATGGGGTATCTTCAAAAAAATTAAAATTAATTCATACGTATATTGTAAACGGTAACAGATAGAAATAGGAAAATAATAAGGAAAGTTGTTAATAAACTAATAGAAAGATTTTAAAAATAAAATAATATGCAGAAAAATCATTGTTTGAAGCGTATTTTCGAATCAAGGTTAGATTAAATGGTGAGTGGCAATGCAATCAGCGTTTGTGCATGGACAATTTTTGCGAAAACATCGCTTCTACTGCTGGGGATTTTTACCATTGTCTCAGAAGAACCGTGGCTCTTTTTAGGGAAACAAGTTCTATAGATAAAAAAAGGAGCTGGAAGGCCATCTGTAAGAACAGAAGAACTTGTTGCGTGAAATAATGCAAAATACGCCAACAAAACGTGTAAGAAATGAGAAGATCTTATGGATCATGCAGGACTATTTTTAATAAACAGTTACATTTGTTTCCTTATTAAGTGCAAGTATTCCAAGAAATACGAGTTGCAGATTTTGATTTCATTTGAGGAACAATATTTTTCGTCCCATTATAATAGTGATCTAAAGCAAGCCCTACGTTTTTTAGTCCAAGTCCTCTTATGTAGTCCAGGTACAGGTATAAAACCAAAATTTCACTTCTTAAATCAAATAATGTGACATTTCTATTACTATACTATTAATGCTAATCTTAATTTAAGGAATATTTTCTTGAATTCGAAACTGTATGCGTTTGCGTATACCCCTCTAAGTATTATCCCATAAATTCTCTAACAATAACTATCACTAAAAATGCAAACAAGACCGAAACCAATTCCCAACACCATCCCCTCACTACAATAAATGCTACAAGAGCAAAAAAATAATTAAATTACATTTTAAATGTGTGTTTTTCTACACGGGAAGATTTTTTAATCAGGGGTGTATCGAGAAGAGCAATCGTTTAAGAAAAACGACACATTAGGGAGACATTGTAATTAGTAAAATTGGTCGAGAGCGGGGCTTAATGTAAAAGTCAATCGCATTGGAGTTGGGAGGGGTAAAGGGGGTCGCTGAGAGATTGTCTTAGGGGTAGCGATGCAAATATTAGGTTGTTTTGTGGAAATGTAAGGTGTAGTGTATACACAATTTAATAATTATTACTTAATGTACAGGTTGTAATAAGTTGGATTTAAAATATTTAAACACGTGACCAATTTAAACAAAACCAAAATATATAAGGTGTTTATTAAATATACAGGATGTCTCACGGTCGATGGTAGGTTAGACGTTTACGGAAAACGGGACATAGAAAATTACTGAAAACTTGGCAACTTGGGTAATTGGCTTTGCTCTACCGATCTAAAATATTTTCAACAACGCAGCGTTGCCGCTAATACAAAAAAGTAGCAACATATTTGATATTTTAAACTGAGCACCCTGTATATAATTGCATTTTCCGCTTCATTATTCATTTCTAATTATTTTTGTATAATATGTTCCTATACCTATCTATAGCGGTTTTAGAGAAATTAATTAATTTCCATATTTTTTGTTCAAAACATAGCTCTAATTAAATGTTTATTACTGCGGTATTTGGATTCGTAGACAGTTGAAATTGTGGATGTAGTTTACCTTGTCCTGTGTATTAGTTATGCATAAAGAAATGTGTTCTGTGTTATACAGGGTCGTTCAAAATTCGTCATTTTTCAGCTTGATACATAAATGGTGAAAAGTGCATTTTTTCAAATAGAACACCCTGTATATTATTAAATATCCTGCAAGAAAATTAATGTCCCTTCCAAATGATATATCATGTTCCTATACCTAAATAGTTAAGATGTCGAAATAAAAGCAAGTTTTTGTAAAAATCGGATTATTTTGGCATATTTCTCTTAGATAGCCATGAAATCCCAAGATGGAACATATCTTTATGAAAATTTGACACTTAGTGCATCAATAATAAAAAATAAAATTTTATCAATAGAAGGAACGAGCATTTCTGGGCTGACCAAAATCCACATGTTGTTAAGGAAATGGGATTTCAGAAAAGGTTCAGTTTTAACGTCTTTTGCCTCCTAAAAGATGACAAAATAGAGTATCACATTTACGAGGAATCTCTAAAATCCGAAAGATACCTTCAAATTCAGGTATGAACGAGTTTCTGGACAATCTATCATTAGAAGAGTATCGTACCTGTTGGTTTCAACTGGACGGGGCACCAGCCCATTGCACTGGGACAGTAGTAACAAGAGAGTTGTTTCAAATTTTCGACGATCGTTGGCTAAGACATTTGGGACCGTGGGATGCTAGATCGCCCGATCTCACGCCACTTGATTTCTACTTGTGGGGTGATTTTAAAAGAAAAGTATACAGGACACCAGTACAGAGCAAACAAGACCTTCGCCAACGAGTAATCACTTATATTGAACAGCTTGATGCCAGTGAAATAAGGAAGGCCACAACTGCACAAAATTTGCTAGTTTTTAACTTTTAGTAAAGAAAGCGACCTAAAAAGAATTAAAGTGGAGGGAAATAACTATTCAAATGAAATTTTGATGAAATTGTTTATTCTTCATGGACAAATAACATGAATACAGTGAAATAGCAAATAACAATACAAGACAAAAGCATATCATAAAAAGGTTTAAGATTTTTTTAATAAATGTTCAAAATGATGACCGATGACTTCCAAACATTTTTCAATCCGTATACTCGGAGATTCAGTTGTGGCCTTCCTTATTTCACTGGCATCAAGCTGTTCAATATAAGTGATCACTCGTTGGCGAAGGTCTTGTTTGCTCTGTACTGGTGTCCTGTATACTTTTCTTTTAAAATCACCCCACAAGTAGAAATCAAGTGGCGTGAGATCGGGCGATCTAGCATCCCACGGTCCCAAATGTCTTAGCCAACGATCGTCGAAAATTTGAAACAACTCTCTTGTTACTACTGTCCCAGTGCAATGGGCTGGTGCCCCGTCCAGTTGAAACCAACAGGTACGATACTCTTCTAATGATAGATTGTCCAGAAACTCGTTCACACCTGAATTTGAAGGTATCTTTCGGATTTTAGAGATTCCTCGTAAATGTGATACTCTATTTTGTCATCTTTTAGGAGGCAAAAGACGTTAAAACTGAACCTTTTCTGAAATCCCATTTCCTTAACAACATGTGGATTTTGGTCAGCCCAGAAATGCTCGTTCCTTCTATTGATAAAATTTTATTTTTTATTATTGATGCACTAACTGTCAAATTTTCATAAAGATATGTTCCATCTTGGGATTTCATGGCTATCTAAGAGAAATATGCCAAAATAATCCGATTTTTACAAAAACTTGCTTTTATTTCGGCATCTTGACTATTTAGGTATAGGAACATGGTATATCATTTGGAAGGGGCATTAATTTTCTTGCAGGATATTTAATAATTACGCGTTCTATTTGAAAAAATGCACTTTTCACCATTTATGTATCAAGCGGTAAAATGACGAATTTTGAACGACCCTGTATAACACAGAACACATTTATTATGCGTAACTAATACACAGGACAAGGTAAACTACATCCAAAATTTCAACTGTCTACGAATCCAAATACCGCAGTAATAAACATTTAATTAGAGCTATGTTTTGAACAAAAAATATGGAAATTAATTAATTTCTCGAAAACCACTAAAGATAGGTATAGGAACGTATTATACAAAAATAATTAGAAATCAATAATAAAGCGAAAAATGCAATTATATACAGGGTGTTCTATTTAAAATATCAAATATGTTGCTACTTTTTTGTATAAGCGGCAACGCTGTGTTGTTGAAAATATTTTAGATCGATAGTGGAAAGCCAATTACCCAAGTTGCCAAATTTTCAGTAATTTTCTATGTCCCGTTTTCCGTAAACGTCTAACCTACCATCGACCGTGAGACACCCTGTATGGCAAAAATTGAATGATTTTTAAAAAGTCGTGTGTGTCGAAGATAATGCACAATCTATAAAACAAATATGATCTCCTAAATGGAGGACATGTTTCGACCTTAGTGGTGAAGCTCATCTTCAGCAGTACAAGGTAAGATATTGAAGTTCAGGGAATAATAAATAATTCAAGATATTGGAGAACCATTATGGCGGGAGCCTAGTCATAATTTATGCAAATAGGAGAGAGCTGATCATTTATACATGTTAAAGATAGCAAAGTTTTATAATATATAAAAAAAAATAGAAAATAATTGTTATGGTGAGCGTTTGATTTTTCAGAAACTGATGAGCAGTAGTGCAAGCAAAAGAAGTAACCAGGGAGGAGCTAACAAATCGAAATATCATTCTTGATAAAAAAGAAGGGTTGATAAAGGAAGTCGAAATGTTCTATGTGCAGTAGACAATTATAGTATTTCAAATAAAAGTTATTTTTATCAGAGTGGTTTAATAGTATTTTAAATAGAACTCATTATTGTGAGATAAAATTGAAGTAAAATATTGTTTAAACTATTAAACTAATATGAAAAAATCGGGATGTGGGGGATATCCTTGGACAAAAAGTGCATCTTCAGACATAAAATTCACTGGTCATGTAGATTCACACCCTCAAATAGTCGCATATCATTAATATCATCACGTACAACTGAAACTTCGGTCCTTCGATGTCGCCCACTTTCCCATCTTCCAGATTTTATTAAGAGAATGTTAAATTTTAAAATGTTTGAAAAAAATGTAAAGATTTATTATTGGAAAAAGCTCTAGACGAATATTTTGGTGAGACTCAAAATTATTTGCAATCTTTTTTTATTCCGGTATTTTAAGTTTTACTATATTATTATTTATATTTTATCGTTAATTTAATTTAAAAAAAGGCTTTGTCGATAAAAATAATACTTTATGACAATAAAGCATATTATTATTTTGATTTGATTTGATTTGCTTGTTTTCCTGTCGTATTTTATATTTTTCTTGATGTATGAGAATTTTGTTGTATTGTTTGATGTTTGTTCTTTTAAAATTATTATTAATTTACCATTTCAAGAGATAGATTTCTCTCTAGAGTATTGTGAAAATAAATAAATATTTTTGTAATCCAAATTCGACCCATCGCCTTAATACTATATCGTCTTTTGTTTTCCCCGCTCGTGCGATCCGTCATAATTAATTCGGCCGAATCGGAGGGACATGCGAACAGCAAAAAAAAAACAAACAGAAAACAAAACAAATGCTATCTAATCTGATTATATAGCCTACTACGACGGCTTTATGCCTTATTCTTTCGGGGCGATTTTAATTTTAGAAGTGAAATTTATGGTGATTGGGCGAGTTTTAAGTATGACGGAGAAATGAGGGAGAAAAATTTTATTGGTTGTAGCTTCCGGGATGACTTATTAGAAGCGCGCGAAATGGCCAAAGTTTGAGAACATAATGAATAATAATGAAAAATCATATTGAAGAACTGATTTGGTAATAATGAAGATGACACGACCACAAAACTATTGACAGTTATTTAAAAACGTACGCCGCTGTGTACGTCCTCCCTTCGAGACGCAGGAAAAGGGTTTTAAAACAGCGCCGCCACATATTTATAATCAATTATGGAAATGAGTCACTCCAGCAACGCCTCGCTGAAGCCGTCGTGTGTACACGTACGAAAATTTCATTAAGATAAACCCAAAAATGTTTGATTTCGCCTGCTGCCCGCTAAAATACGGCTATGAAAGGGTTTATGTTTATTCCCGCTTTTTGAATTTATAATTCCTCCCGAATATTTTAATTTTTATTAGGGTGGAGGGGGGCGACTTTTTGACAAAGTGACACTGACTTATAGATAGTGAGGTTGTGGCTTCACCGCCATAGACCTTCAGCAGGATGGTGCTTCGAGCCGGATATACGACAAGCAGCAGTTAAAGTTCTAGCGATGCGACGGACGTTACGAGGGTGAATATCAACGAGGTGAGTCTAGAGATTTAACGGTTTGGATGAAACAGGTAAAATTGAAAAAAAAAAAACGTTTTTTTTCTCGAACATTGGAAAAATGGAGTGGCAAAAAAGTTGCGCATAATGCCTGTAACTTTTGAATTACCTCGTATACGAAAAAGTAATCTTTATGAAAGTTGTTCAGTAAATTATTCCCCACATTTCTACTTGCATGAATTTTTTCTGTCATTTCTGGTTTGGTTGCCATAGAGACCAACTTACATTTTTTTAAAGGAACACACTGCATATGATTGCATATTTGAATTCCACAAAGATGTATTTCAAATTTTCAAATATCTGCAAGCGTTTTTGAGATAATGACAGCTCAAAAATCCTACTTATAATTATTCCTACCTAATACCCACCAGTTGAGTCGAAGTGTTTTCATGACAGCGACCTAAGAGGTGTCAATTTTGAGTTCCTGTTTAATTTTATGCTGTTCAACGAATTATATCCAAATAGGCCTCCAATAAATCAGTCAATGGCGTATCGAGTGATAAAGAAATTTCGAGAAACGGGCAGTGTTAGGGGAGCCGCTAGATCAGGTCGACCTAAAACAGCAACCGGGGGAGACAAAGCTTTGGATATCACGCTCTCAGTACATGAAAATCCAACACAGTCATCCAGGCCAATGGCAATGGATTTTAATGTGTCTCATCAGTCAGTGAAAAACTTGTATGGCAGGAGAAGTTGCATCCCTACAAGATAAAGTTGGTGCACGAGCTAAACAAGGACGATTTTGATAGAAGAGCTGAATTTTATGAGCTGATGATGGAAAGATGCAATAACGATAATAACTTCGCAACAAATATCATTTTCTCGAATGAAGCTACTTTCCATTTAAATGGCATTGTTAATGGACACAATTATTGTTATTGATCTGCTAAGAATACTCACTGGTTCCAGAAAGGTCATAGACAGAGGCCTCAAAAGCTAATGTTTGGGCTGGCATAGTTGGTAGATATATTGTGGGATTTTTTCATAGGTGGTAATTTGAATGACGAAAAATATCTGGTCCTCAATTTCCAGGACGTTGGATAGGCAGAAGAGGTGCTATTGACTGGCCAGCGCGATCCCCGGACATAACCCGACTCGACTTCTTCTTGTGGGAACACATAAAGAACTACGTTAACCGTTCAAATGACTTCAAAAGAATCTTTAAAAGTCAGAATTAGTGCTGAAATTCGAGCCATTCCAGAGGACTTCAGTTTAAACATTGTAGACGAGTTCAGGGATCGACTAGCGCTCTGCTTAGCAGAAAATGGTGATCATTTTGAACACTTGATCCACTGAAACGGTTTCACTTGTTTATTATTCCGATGTTAAGTAGTTTAATTTTCTAAGCTATTTATTTAGTTATTATAAATTTTGTTACAATTTTAAAGAAATAAAAACTTGAAATACAAAATACTCAGAATTCTCCCAGTAGAATCCAAATATGCAATCATATGCAGGGTGTTCCATTTAAAAAAAGTAAGTTGGTCTCTATGGCAACCAAACCAGAAATGACAGAAAAAATTCATGCAGGTAGAAATGTGGGGAATAATTTACTAAATAAGTTTCATAAAGGTCACTAATTCAAAAGTCACAGGCATTATGCGCGACTTTTTTTGCCACTCTGTATATTGGTAGAATGCCACAATATTGTGGTATCATCGCCAAATAATATGAATTCCCCCCTAATGTCTACAACTGTCATTAATATAAAAAAGGAAAAGAGTCGGTCCCAACACCGAACCCTGAGGTATCCCCACTCTATCTAACCACTCTCAGAACAAGAGGAACCTACAAACACCTTTTGACTTCTTCCTTCTTAATAGGATTAAAAACGATTCGAGCACCTTCCTCCTCAAACCACAACAAGAGCAGTATTTTGTGAGTTACACAATATTTCATAGCAGAACCGCATCAGTATCATGTATCTGTCACTTTTGTGGCGGACTACCGACGAAAGTGGCAGTAATATCTAATAATATACAATACTTGTCTTTTTTGGTATTCCGTGCGGAAAGTGACAGATAAATGTATTTTCGGAACTGATGGCGAGAAAAACAGTTGAATATTCCTATTTTCTGAACAAATATAGAAAAGGGCTTTTACCGACCTCTAGTATCTTTAAGTAATTTAAATAAAAAACAAAGACTCAATATTTTATTTTAAAGTAATAAAAACAAAACATTTACGCTCTGTTAACAGAAAAAGTAGAAACAACAACAAATACAAACTATAGGAAAGATTATTTAGCAGATGCCATTGCGTAGGTCTGTTCGTACACCTGCCTTGACTTTTCGGGAAGTAGGGAATCTATTACGCTTTGCGCGATATTTTCGACATCCGAAGGGACACTTTTGGATTCAGAATCTCCCATATTTAAATTATTTTTGGCCAACACTTTGCATACAATAGAAACTTAGACGGCAATAATGACGTTGTCGAAATCGAAATTGAAACAATCAAAAATGCGGTTACCATGATAACGACTATTATGAACACCTGAAAATTTTAAAAATTACGGAAACGTTATCTGATATCAATGAAATTTAGACGAATAAAATCTATTTGCACTGTCGTAGATTAAATTTTGAATGATACACGTTCGATATGAACTTTGTTAATGAAACTTGTGCAATTAAACCACTCGGCCAACGCCTCGTGGTTTAACGTTGCACACGTTTCATTATAGTGTTCATATCGAACTAGTATCATTAATAACTATAAAGACAAATGGCACTTCTGACAATAGAGATTTATCTGACTCTATCAGACTTCTTGATTGTACCTCTTATAGGAAACAAGATATATTTAAAATGTTGTAGGTTTTTCCAAAAATTATCGTTTATTATAAATTTTTGAATGGTTTGGTTGACACCCAGATGATCTAGTAATACAGTACACTGCAAGGCTTCCTTGCTTCTTAAAATTGAATCCACAGTCCTAAATAGAGCAACCTCTTGTGTAGTTTGAGAGAAATTACTTTATTTTTTGGGTATTTTTCTGCCTGAGCATTCAATAATCCAAACAATTTATAAATATTATTTAAAGTTTATAGTTAGAACATAAGAAGCATTAAATGATGTTGAGTATTCAGTGGCAAGATGGGCTGAATCGAATTGAAAATATAAATATAGAACTTCAGTGTACATTCTTGTCCAGATGCGAAAGTGTACATTTAATACGTGAACTCGAATTTATTTGAATCTCCACTCATCTGTGATGGCCAGCCATCAGGCACTAATAAAACGTCAATGGGATCAGTTTTTATACCCCTGGAACATCACTTGAAGTGAAGTAATACGAAAGACTAATGACGAACCAAATGAGTAAGCTGTTACCTCCGTCTATGGACGATAAAACTACGTCTACAATCCGCTAAATTGACGTATAAATTTCGAATTCCCTTGGGAAAACTGCTCGATATTCCAAATATCGTTTTAAAGATAAACGTCAATCTTTAATAATACATTAATTGGAAAGATGGAAGCGATTTAAGTTATTTGGATTGGCAGAACCATTTCGGACTGTCAAAACGCCCTGTCGGATAAAATAATGATTGGAGTATGGGGTCTACGAGGTGGGATATTAATGGAGAACGTATGTCTTATTCTTTTATTTTATAATTATCAGTTTAATGTGTGCTATTGGAAAAAAGTGACGTGATATAACTGAAAATGTACTAAAACGTCTATGGTTCATGTAAAACTATTTCCAATGCACGTCATCAATCAGCTGATAATTGTAAATCCGTAAGAAAACATGAGGAAATTAAATTTGGGCAAAAAATATTAAAATTTTATGCGATATTGAATGTACTTATATTTCGTTTTTATAATTTCTATTTTTTGACAAAAATTCTAGATCTTTTCATAAATAGCATTATAAGAACAACAAAACTGCACATACATATCTCTGTCGATTACGTTGTTTACTGTTTGTGAAAAATGCCGAAGCATTTAAATAGCCGGTGGAAAGAGCTAATAGATTCTCTAATAAACTATTTTCAGGAAGAACTTAACAACAATGGCCCATTGTTACCGTTGGCAGCAGTTAGATAAGTTTTTTTAAAGAATTTTTAAAGAGTATGTTAAGGTCTATATATATATTATTTCTACTTTACTAATTTTTAGCGTATAGCAGCTGCCCTAAATTTGAATATCTCCACTGTAAGCGCAGTCTCAACAACAGTTAAGGAAAATAAATTATTAGAGTCACCTAAAAAGAAACGTTCTTATTCAAAGAGAGTTTTAAATGTGTCAATATTGGATATAAGTACTATCCGTGACACTATTTGTGGAATGTACGGAACAAGTAAATTGTATTATTCAAAAACTATGAAATTTTTCATTGGTTATGCTTAAGCTGTAACTTTTTTTTAGAACATCATGTATCTTTGACAACTTTAAGTAAAAAATTAAAAGACAGACAACTGTTTGATGGTTATCTTAACTCTTTAAGAAGCCTCTTAAAGGAAATATGCTTCGGATGGAAAAAAGATGAACCAAGGCGAGGGTTTATGGAACTTCCTCATGCAGCTTTCAAACGACTGGTATTATTGAAAGAGTATATGAAAGAAAAGAAGCATCCTTGTACCAATTTGTTTTCTTTGATGAAACATGGATTTTTTAGAATGGCACCATTGGTCGATCTTGGCAAGATGAAAATAAAAGAAGTGTTAGATCTACCAAAGTTGATAGTAAAGTTTACAAACATAAATAGACTTGTGTTTATTTTTGTAAATTTATCTTGTTTTTATGAAAAAAACAAAACCACTGTAATTCCCTCACACGGTTATTTCGATTACAAGCTGGCAATACTGCCGATAACTGACGTCACTCGAAGGGTATGACGTGTAACGGAAACTATTTTGCAAAGAGTATATAGCTTTGTTCGATTTCTAAACAAGTTTTAATAAATATAAAATTGCACTGATATCTGGAGCACTTTTTTTGTTTCTAAGGTGTTTGAGTTTTGAGGTAAGTTTGGGCAGTTGAAAGATATTTTTAGCTAGATTTTGTCGTATCGGTTTTTAGTTATATCCATTATGAAATAATCCCGAAAGAAATTTGATTTTAAAACGAGGGTGACGAACACATTTTAAGATGGGGGAAGCAATCAAATACTAAATCTAAAAGTAACAATACGGGTGTTTATAAACTTAATAATAAAGGAAGGTTTTTATTGCACCTATCTAAATGTTGGGATTATCCTAGTGGTTGTTATGGGTAGACTTAATGAGGGTGTTTATTATCGGGGTATTTATAAAATTTTGTTGATCATTGGTGGTACACGGATTTTTTTTATAGATTTTTTGATTTCATATTGTTCTAGTAAATCTAGACGTTTTCCTTTTCTTTCACTGTGTAATAATTTAAAATTGTCAGTATCTATGAAGTGATTTTGTTCTATGTAGTGTGCTGCGATGCCCGTATTTTTTATGTTGTTTAAGATGGAGTTTCTATGTTCTTTTATTCTTGTTTTGAGATCTCTACCGGTTTGCCCAATATAGACAGCCTCACAGTCTTTACATTTAATCTCGTTAACACCAGACTTATTTAATATAGGGGTTTTATCTTTATTGTTAACTAACGTTTGTCCTAAGTTGCGTTTATTTACAGTTATTGGAGTACAGCCTAGATTTTTAAGTTTTTTTGATACTCTATTACTATATTTAGGTATATAATTAATAAATCTGAAGTTTTCTTCGATCTGGTTCGAGATGCTATAGAATTCTCTATTTAACAATTTACGCTTTTTGTTTTTAACCATATTGTCTATTAAAGACTCACTATAACCATTGTTTCTGGCAATCTGTTTAATTAAGGATAGCTCAATATTGTAGTTTAATGTGTTTAAGGGGAAATGTAATAACTGAATGAACTGTCATTGGAACCTAACCTTAAATTAAATGCAGACAAGTATTATGTGCTATTCTTTGGTGCAAAAAATAGGGTACCATTGGTTAAACAACGGATATCGTTAAAAATCAGTGCGGTTTCTTTGAATGTTGTTGATTCCACTAGAAATCTTGGAGTCATTTTGGACACGGGCCTAAGATTTCGTGAATATGTTAAAAAATTAAGTCGACGGGCATTGATTAACCTTAAACTTTTGTATTCTAATAGACACGTTTAAACAAAACTTTAAAACGTAATTTATGTGACAGCCTAGTGTTATCACATTTTAACTACTGTGACTTTATCTATGGCCCGTTCCTGGATCTTGAGGCCAGGATTCCTATTCAAAGAATCCAACATAGTTGTTGCAGATTTGTTTGCGGTCTCAGAAAATATGATCATGTGTCTCCCAAAATAAAATAATTGGCTTGGTTAAAAATGGAGAAGCGCCGAGATCACCATTTGGTAAATTTTACCCATCAGCTTGTTACGAGTAACCACCCATCCCCTCTCAAAGCAAAGTTTATAGTGTGTCATCACAACCGTGTGCGCAGTAATCTACGAAATGATAGCGTGTTATCAACCTCGATACACAGGACTTCCCTGTACAAAAGAAGCTATGTTTATAATGCAATTATGTTGTACAATTCGGTGCCACATGATTTAAAAAACAAACATCTTATACAGGGTGTTGGGAAAATGTGTTTGGATACTTGGACAGGTGATTCTACATGATAAAATAATGTTAGTAAGTCATGTAACAAAATATCGAAATCTCAATATTTTCTAAGTTATGGTCTGTCAAAGTTCAATTTTTTTTTCTTATTTTTGATGTAGGGCATTTACTTTTTCACCAATTAATTTGATTTTTGGCACAGAGACTTATCTTCACGATTTCTATAACTCTGTTACCAAAATGTTGCCCTACTCTGCCACCAGAGGGCACTTTACCTGAAAAGCATATTTTTTTTTCGCATATCTTTTTGGATTTGACAGATATTACAAAACCAAATATGCCTTGTGAAAGACAATAAAATACTTATTAAAAAAGTTACTCTTCATTCGAGTCGATAAACCTCACCGTTTAGTCACAAATTAGCAGTAAACATTTTATTACCATTAAATCAGTACGTCCAATAGGCGCAAATAAATCAAGTTACCATGCTTCAAATTTAAATAAATCTGTCAATAAAATACCTAATAAGTTATCGGACTAAATACTAAATTATATCAACGTAAACAATTTATTTTTATTTATTTATTTTCAGTTTTATTCACCTAATAATAATTTATGTATTGGTAATTATTATACGAATAGATAGGTCATTAAATCTATTTTTTAACACTGAATGAACAAGTAATTAAGAAGGAAACTAATCATAATATATTCTCAAAATGTCCTCCGTTCATCTCTATACATTTCCTAATGCTTTTCAAGAAATATTGCCTAACTTTAAAGAAAATACCGGCCGTATTTTGAATAACCTCAAATCCATTAATTACTCTTTGACGTAGATCTTTAACATCGTTTACCGGAGTTTTATAGACCAAAGTCTTTAATTGTCCCCAAAAAAAAAGTCCATAAGATTAAAGTCAGGCGAACGCGGTGCCCAAGGTAATGATCCATTTCGTCCTATCCACCTGTTAGGAAATGTATCATTGAGATATGTCCGTACGTTTAGACTAAAATGGGGTGGAGCGCCATCTTGAAGAAGCCACATGCTTAATCTTGTTTGAATTGGCACATTTTCCATTAATTGTGGAAGGACATTCCGAAGGAAATGTAAATAAACTTCGCCATTTAACGGTCCTTCAAAAAAGTGAGGTCCTATGAGATGGTCTCCTATAATTCCGCCCCATACATTTAATGAGAATCGTCGCTGATGCTGCCGTTCCATAATCGCATGTGGGTTTTCGTATGCCCATTGGTGGGTGTTATGAAAATTGGTAATCCCATCCCGTGTGAAAGTTCGATTGTTTTGTCGAAATTTCTCCAATAATTGTTGGCACATGTTAACTCGTAACTGTGCGTCACCCTCATAAAGTGCCTGTACCTTTTGTACATGAAATGGGTAAAGAAGATCCTCATGAAGGACTTCCCAAGCCGTAGAATTGTCAATTCCCTCTTCTAAAGCTATATTTCGAGTACTTATACCTGAATTCGCTTCTGCTCTTTCAAGTATTCTTTCTTCCATTTCAACAGTTCTAACGTATCTTGGTCTACCTTTATCAGCAATAGTATTTATAAATGAGCCTATCTCGCCACGCCTTCGATGAACTTTGATGAAAGTTGGGGCACTTGGAACATTTCTATTAGGATATGTTTCCATGTAAAACCGCCGTGCTTGCTCTGCATTCCCATTGGCTCTCCCATAACAAAAATGCATGTCACGATACTCAGTATTTGAATATACGTGAGTCATTTTATTACTAGGTAAACAGCAACTTAATTTTCACTAATTTTAAAAATGTACTACGTTTATGAATACTTTTAAGGCTTTACTAATGTCTAATTTTTTTACTTATTATTTACTTTTCACCCGTCTTCTCATTTATTTAAATTTGAAGCATGGTAACTTGGTTTATTTGCGCCTATTGGACGTACTGATTTAATGGTAATAAAATGTTTACTGCTAATTTGTGACTAAACGGTGAGGTTTATCGACTCGAATAAAGAGTAACTTTTTTAATAAGTATTTTATTGTCTTTCACAAGGCATATTTGGTTCTGTAATATCTGTCAAATCGAAAAAGATATGCGAAAAAAAAATATGGTTTTCAGGTAAAGTGCCCTCTGGTGGCAGAGTAGGGCAACATTTTGGTAACAGAGTTATAGAAATCGTGAAGATAAGTCTCTGTGCCAAAAATTAAATTAATTGGTGAAAAAGTAAATGCCCTACATCAAAAATAAGAAAAAAAAAATTGAACTTTGACAGACCATAACTTAGAAAATATTGAGATTCCGATATTTTGTTACATGACTTACTAACATTATTTTATCATGTAGATTCACCTGTCCAAGTATCCAAACACATTTTCCCAACACCCTGTATAAAATTTAAAAAGGAATATAAAAGATATCTACTCCCAACGTAAAAATGTTAGAATATACCAAAGAAAAAAAATATATAGTATGTAGTAATACAGTGTACCTATCTAGTAAGATCATATAGGTTTGGATAATGAATAGTGTGTAGGTGTTTTTCTTTCTTTGCTGCCTTTACTTCACTGTTTCGCTTTTCACTCTTTATTCACTCTTTTGTTGTAATTTACTAGCCTCTTCTATCTTGTTTTTTCTGCTTCTAGTGGTTAAGTAGAATAGCTTGAAGCTAGACTTCGCCACACTGAAGCATGATTCTTAGAAAGTGTAATTTTCATTCTTTGATGCTAATAAAAGTCGTTTTTATTTATTTTATTTATTTATTTATATTATGATAAAACTCTATGCAGATACTGAAAAGAAGAGGAATAAACAACCATATAAGGTTTTGTTCATATTACAAAGATGTGTTTAGATTAAAGGCGTTATATGAAAATATGCTCTATTTGTTCAATCGTATAATGCCTATAAGATAACATTATCTAAACGGTACTAGATTAATAGGTACACTTTTTCATTTTCAGACGATACAAGTGCGCCTTGCATCACATTACTATATCCCAGGGGACTCTCTTCTCCGATAGATTAAAGTCAAAATGGCGTCGATATAGGATTTTCCGCGTAATTGGGCCGTCGGTCTTAACGTAAATCTGGCATCGTAGCAAAATTGAAATCCGAATTAATATGCTGAAGGTGAGATGCCTCAAGAAGGGTTAGATCGACTCTCCTTGGCTGATTACTTTATTTGATACGCGGATCGGCGAATTTGTCTTATTGAGGCGCTCGAGATTGAAGGGCATAAAATCTGTTCCACTTTCTCCAGTTCCTTTAGTTATTATACAATTTCGGGATGAAAATATTGGATTTCTAAGGTTATGAATGGGATAATTTTAGGCTTTATCAGGGCCGGCGCAAAGATTGTTTTGGTTATGAAAATAAGTTCAATTTTTAATTGAAAGTAATCGTCACAAGAAATATGGATGTTCTTAGTATCATTGTTAAGTTGCAGGGTACTCTTTTTGACATTGTATAATTGAATTATAACTAAAATTAACCACAATAACTTAACCACCTCTCAAATTCAAAAACTAGCTATTCTGATCGCCATTGCATCCCCTGATGATGGACATTTCCTTGTCCGAAACGTCTGGGGAACAGTGCAATAAACTGCTTGGACTGAGAAACGTAGGGCTTGGTTTAGATCACAATTATAAGGGGACGATATACAGTGAAATCTCTGTTTGCGACCGCCTCTATAAAGTGACCACCTGCGTTAGACGACGGGTCGTGAATTCCCCATATTTAAAAATGGAAATCCCATTACTTTATACTCTTCTTTACCGACCCATCTGTTAAACGACCGCGAGCACTCATCATCGAAATTTCTAGTAAATTTTAATGCTAAAAATACCCTCCATGAGGGGCAGTAAAATCCGACCCGACAATTCTTAAGAAATATAGGTACATACAGGGTGTCTCAAAAGAATGGAATATTGCAAATATCTCCTTAATCAATGCATTGTCATAAAAACGCTCGGACACGTCAATTTTATTTCTATTTTCTACACATTTCAAAAATATTTGTTTCTATACAGGCCGTCCCACAAAAGCTGGGGACACGACTACTTCGTTTTTTCAAATGAAACACCACAATTTTTTTAACATTTTTGTATTTTACGGAAAATTCTACACATATTTCATGTAACATAGTATGATGGCAAATATAATACAAGGTGTGACAAATTACTTTAAACTAAATTAAAGATAAGTCTAATTCCTCGGTAAAAGTTGCACCTGTTTAAGTACCAGTAAACCAAGGTGAGTTTTAATTATTTTTATTTTGCGTGTCTCACGCTTGTCAATCAATTGACATAAGTTTGAATTGTAATATTTACAAAAAGTAGTGATATTACTGCACATTATGGGTTATTTAACCGATGAACAGCGAACCGAAATATTAATATTGAGGGGCAGCGGCGACCGAAAACGAAGTCAATAAGAAGTTTGTGATTTGTTTATTGAAAAATATCCGAACCGGCAAATTACTCAATCGATGGTAAGCAAAATTGTACAAAAATTTTCAACATACGGAAATGTTAAGAATCTACCAAAATCCGGGCGAAGAAATTCCTTAACTGATGATAAAAAAATAGATTTGTCTTTATCTATCTATGAAAATCCTCACTCCTCACTTAATTTATTATCAAGAAACAATGAATCGCATTTTTTAAAAAAGAAAAATTTCACCCGTATAAAGTTAATTACGTGCAAAAGCTTTTTGATAATGATGCAGTGCGGCGCCTGAATTTTTGTGAGCAAATGATGGAATTGTGTGATCAAAATCCAAATCTCTTACATGAAGCAACTTTTTGTCTCAATGGAAACGTTAATAAGCTAAATTATCGTTATTGGGCTCCGACTAATCCACATTGGATCTTAGAAAACAACACGCAATATCGGCAAAAAGTGAATGTTTGTATGGGGGTAATTAACAACAGGATGTTGGGACCTTATTTTTTTCAACAAACACTAACGGCCGAGAAATATTTGGATTTTCTAACATTTGAATTAATTCCTTCTCTGGCAGTTATTTTCCCAAATGATCACGATCCAGATATTCCTGGACAACAGATATGGCTACAGCAAGACGGTGCCCCGCCTCATTATGGGCATGCAGTTCGGGAATATCTGAACACAATCTTCCCAAACAGGTGGATTGGAAGCAGCGGGGCGGTGGAGTGGCCGCCTAGGTCACCCGACCTTACCCCACTTGACTATTTTGCTTGGGGATACTTAAAAGAAAGGGTCTATCAACACCAACCGCAGAATATCGTCGATCTGAACGAATTCGCCAGGTAATGAGGAACATATCGACAGAAACCGTACAATATACCGTACAACATTTCTATGAGAGATTAGGATATTGCCAAATAGTCAACGGGGGCCATTTCCAACATCTGCTAAAGCCGAATGCTTTGTTTCACTAGTTTAAATATGATTTTTTAAACTTATGTTTTGAATTTTGTTTAAATTAATTTTTCACACCTTGTATTATATTTGCCATCATACTATGTTTCATGGAAATCTCTGTAGAATTTTTCGTAAAATACAAAAATGTTAAAAAAATTGTAGTGTTTCATTTGAAAAAACGAAGTAGTCGTATCCCCAGCTTTTGTGGGACAACCTGTATAGAAACAAATATTTTTGAAATGTGTAAATAATAAAAATAAAATCGACGTGTCCGAGCTTTTTTATGACAGTGCATTGATTAAGGAGATATTTTCAATATTCCATTCTTTTGAGACACCCTGTACACCAATTACTTTATTGCAGGCGCATCCATTCAATTTGCTTTAAAGGCTGATAAGTCGGTTGTTAACATTAGTTTTGCTTTGAACAGTTTTTGTGTGTTTTGGTACTAACGTGAATATTTGAAGATGGCTGGAAAAAAGGAATCTTTAAGAGAAAAAATTAAAATAATCGAGGAAAGTGAAAAAACTGGTTTGAGTACCAGGAAATTGGTTGAAAAATTTAAACTGGGTAAGACTTAAGTGATGATGACTATGTTACTTCAAAATAAAGCAGAAGTAAGAAACTTGTCTCAAGAAGGTGGCAACGGTGAAAAAAACAGAGAATTTCCCAAAACCGAAGGACTGGCAGTGGACCAAGTTGTTTTTAACTGGGTTTGTAAGGCGTGAAACAAGCACTTACCAATTATCTGGGTCCATAATTGAAGCACAAGCTCTCGAATCTGCTTATCAATATTCAAGACGTCACGGCTTGGAAAGAAAGGCTATTGACCATTTTAAAGGATTATGCCCAACGAAACGTATTCAATGCCGATAAGACAGGTCTCTACTATCGTGCATTGCCGACAAAAACATATGCATTGAAAGATGACAAGTGTACTAGAAAAAGAAACAGCAAAACAACGATTTACAATTCTGTTCTGTGCAAATATGGAAGGTGAGAAGGAAGAACCACTACAACAACAATAGGCAAAAGCAAAAATCCCTCTCCAATGGGTCTCGAACAAAAAAACGTGGATTAAAAGTAGATATCATAACAACATGGTTTCACAGATTTGATACCAAGATGAAAAAGCAGAATAGAAGAGTATTGTTTCTGGATAATGCAACGTCTCATCCCATAACTACATTGGAAAATGTCAAACTTATTTTTCTTCCACCCAATACTACCTCACATTGCCAACCTTTGGACCAAGACATTATTCAGAATTTTAGAATGCTTTACAGAAGTTACCTTATTAACCCTTCGTCGGTCGCAACCCTAAAACTAACGAGTTCGGTCGCAATGTGCCTGACAGGCCACCTGTATTTACTCGAGAAGTAGATAAGAAATAACTCTTATTAAACCTCGGCTTAAAGTTTTTGGGGTCGCTGATTACGATTCTGATGTCAAATTTTCAAAACTCAAAATGGCGGATCCTATATGGCGACTAATTTCGAATCCGCCATTTTGTTTTTTTAAAAATAAATGTCAAATTCGTAATCAGCGACTCTGAAAACCCCCTTACACTGATTTTTGCGTATAACGGAGTAGTTTTTTTAAACATAGTCTGCCATTTTGAATCCGCCATTTTGTTTTTCCAAGAACTAATATCAAATTCATAATCAGCGACCCTAAAAACCCCCGTACTTCAAATTTCAACGACTTCGAAAATACCCCGTACGTCTAGTTTCAGAGAAGTTGAAAATATAATGGTCAATTCTGAGATTTTACGTTCCAATAGTCGCCATATCTGATCCGCCATTTTGAATTTTAATAACTTGACATCAGATTTCGAAAGATCTTATATTGATAAAGGCATACTAAGAAGGGTAAGCGCTTGTGCGGTCTGTAATAGAAAAAATTAATGATAACAGAACTAGAATTAAAGAAAATAATAAACATTCTACGTACGCGGATCATTTAATAACAGAAAATCATAATTTTGATAAAGATTATGAAATATTACATCTGGAACAAAAAGGATTAAAATTAAATCTTTTAGAATCCTTGGAAATTAACAAACTGAAAAATTCCCCATATTTATTAAACGATAAACAAGATATTTATACCTCTCCTTTGTTAAACTTAAAGCTTTGTCGTTAGGACGTCTAAATATTATTGTCAATATAAGAATTAATACCTTAATGTTTACCTTAGGTTTTTCCATCGCTACCTTTAGTTAGACCTATATATTAAGGTATTTGTTTTTAATACCTTACATCTGAAGAAGCCGCTGTGACGGTGAAACACGTGTCATGTTGACATATTAAAGTGAAAATCAAAAAACAATTAGTAAGCTGGCCTGTTAGGCCGGTTGCGACCAACGGAGGGTTAAGAGGCCTTTAGCATGTATAGACAGTGGTTGTCCTCTTCAAGAAATTGAAAATAATATTACCATAACCAACGCCTTGACATGGGTTTCGGTGGCCTGGCGCAATTTGTCCCCAGTGACAATAAAAAAGTGCTTTATGAAAGCCGGATTTATGTGTAATACCATAGGTATCGTAACTATAGATCCGACACGCGATTTATAAATGCTATAAAATTGTGGGCGAGACGCTGTGAGGAGCTAGGTGGGGTCTAGAGTGGGGATAACGCTGACTTTACATATGCATGCGGCAAAACTGCAGGAAAACAACATCCGCTATCCCGAGTATTGTCGAGTCGATGCGGCTGGCCACGAAAATGATGAAATCTGGGCGGATCCGTTATTGCTGCGTTGCCATACAACAGATTTTTTGCAAGGTTTTAGGCAATGTTATATATTTCCCACATCATGTTAATCTAGTTAATCATAGAAGTTAATACTTTTAACAGAGTAAGCCCAGAAAACTACGTTTTCTGTGGCGTAAGTCTGGCAAACCAAGTGGAGGGGAGCACCTTGTATGTTGATTTACTTTACACTGGAATATGTGTAATACAGATAATATTGACTACTTTTGAAAAGAAGATAATATTCCGCTCGCACAACTGTTTCCTAACATTAAGGACAATTGAATTTGCCAACAGAAGGTGCAGAATTTACTATCATCGAGTGTATTGAAGAGATCCAAGAAACCGATGAAACTACTCCCAACTCTGAGACAGAGGAAGAGGAAGAGGAACCTGAATTTGCTCCAGTGTCGAAAATATCAAGCCTATCTAAAGCCTGCGCAAGTTTGAGAGACCTAGAACACTTTTTTAATAATGTTGACAAGTCTACAAATATTTGAATTTTTTGAGGGTCACTAATCCACATACGTGTCGAGCAACAAGCGTCACCATAAGTCTCTTTAGGCTGCGGTGTAGAGGTAGTAATAACCTTGGCTTGCTGCCTGTATTAATCATCATCATCCACATACGTGTAGTCTGAGAACTCACATAACCAATGAGGTGGAAACATATGCAAAAAGAATAGTTTATCTTAATATATTTTGATTATTATTATGACTCTCGCTCAACTCAAAACATATTTTAGAATAACCGATACACTAAAGTCGATCAAAAAGACAACAAAATATTACCAAACACAATTGGCTTGATTAAAGGTTATCAATTTTTCCAGGACTTCCTTTTAGCCCTGTATAAAATCAACACACACAAATCACCCTTCTCTACCAATACATTTCCATAGACGATCCTTTTTAGTATTACTATGCAAAGGAAAAGATCTGCACATAATTTCCCATTTTTGATATGAATTTTGTGTAAGTAAAGCAAACACCTGATAAACTAAAGCCGGTCAAAAACACTACAAAATATTAATCATCAGAAAAAAGCATCAGATCTAATAAATAATTTCTTTCCTGTAAATTTTGGGTAACCCACTGACATTTTTCGTATTTCTTGGAATACTTGCACTTTATAAGGAAACACATTTAACTGTTTTCTAAGAATAGTCCTGCATGTTTCAAAAGATCTTCCCACTTCTTGAGACCGGCCTCTTACACATCTTGTTGGCGTATTTTGCATCATTTCACGAACGTTTGCAACAAGTTTTTCTGTTCGTACAGCTAATTTTTTTATGTTGTATAGAACCTGTTTCCCTAAACAGAGCCACGGTTCTTCTATGATAAAAATCCTCAGCAGTAAAAGCGATGTTAGGAAAATTTACGCGTCCATGCACAAACGCTGAATGTATTGCCACTCACCGTTTCGAAAATACGCTTTAACCATGAATTTCTTGTGCTGTTCCGTAGAATCCATTGCGTGAATTATTCAAGAAATTGGATAAATTAGCGATAAATCAATTTATTTGTAAGGATTGTAAAGATGATGGAATAACTGATTGATTAAGCAGTGCGGCTTTAGATGCAAAGCACAGTTCGTTGATACAAATTTTTGCGCACAGTAAAATAGAAATTTAAAATCGATAATAATAATTTTATTATTGAATCCGTCCGTTCCCTAGATTAAAAAGCCATTAATATAAAATCGTACAAACCTGGTGTTTGGCAACGATCTAATATTTTCGATATTTAATGCAGATACGAACGACTTTCACAATTTAAAGTATTAATAAGAGAGAACCATCGTTTTTTTTGTGAAAGGCACAAGAACAAAATGTGTAATTAAATTCGTTAAAAAATAAAATTGTGTAATTTTATTAATATTTTATAAGGTCTGTACAAAGATTGATTACCTTAAAGAGCTTCAGTTTAACATTTAAACAAGTGAAATCAAAAACTAACACCATGTATTTTTTAGCAATGCGAATGCATTCGATTTTGTCTAAACTGTTCCCTAACCATAAAATGATTACTTATAGTCTATTTCAGAAAGGTGTAGAGTAATAAAATGGGAAATTCCGTCCAGTTCGGCTCAATTTCGGTGTCGGCCATAGGCGCAGGTAAACTTCGTGCATTAAATTATTTATGATAACTAACCAAAAATTTTAGAGAATTAGGTTAACGGGTATTAAGATAAAATAGTATTGTTTGTAATATTAAAATTTCAAGTAATTGCGTAAGAGGATAAGGAAAGGTATGTTTTCTGGCCTGAAGTGTCAAAATCAAAATATTGTGTAGGGATTAGTTAGGTAGTAGATTATAAAGTTACGTTTTGCGTTTAACAGGTACCATTTAACAGATACCGAGTTTGGCTCTGGCCTCTTTGGCTGGATCATATAAATAGGTGGTAATTTGGAATGAACTTCATATACCGTGTGTGTGTATGACCTTAATAAGTATATTTGTTTAGTTTAACGCATCAGTATTTGCTGTTAAGCCGTATATAGTGTTCACAGTATTATAAGATTAGTAATAAAATGGCGACATTTACACCAACAAAAAGATGTTCCAATAATTCTCCACTATCAGTGAGTGAAAAAGTTATTATTTTAGATGTACATGATTGCATAAAATACGATTATCTGAATTTAACTGTACAAGAAACTGTCGACCGATGTTCCCGAATGACTGGATGAGTTGGAAAGTCCACCGTTTTTAAATTATTGCGGGAGAGAAAGACAGCAGGTCAAGTGGAACCTCTCAAGAAAAGTCCAGGCAGACCAGTAAAAGTCCTTGATGAAGACCCCAAAAGTGTAGTTCGAAGAAATTTTAAAAAATAAATAATACCCACCCTAGATAAGATTCTAATGGAGCTTGGCCAGAATGACAGTATTCCGTTTATAACAAGAAAACTTTAATGGACCACTTAAAAAAATATTGATTTTGTCTGGAAAAAGCATAACCGTAAATCACTACTTTTACTGGAAAGCGATGAAATTGTTTGCTGGCGACGAAAATACTTGAAAAGTATAAAGCAGTACAGAAGAGAGCAGAAGAAAATCTTTTATCTTGATGAGACGTGGATTAATGAAGGTTATATAGTACCAAAATTATGGCAAGACAATAATATAACCAGTGCTCGCCAAGCTTTCATAGAAGGCCTGTCAACGGGTATTAAGGTGCCTTCAGGTAAAGGGAAGAGACTAATAATCGTCCATATTGGAAGCGAAGAAGGATTTTTAAAAGAAGGTTTGCTAACCTTTCAGTAGTTCAATACGGGAGATTACCACTTATTGAATTTGTAGATAATTTGATAAAGACGGAACTATTAGCTATAGCAAATTTACACAAACATCGTTTTATGAAATATGCCGTGAAAGATACAGCAGAAAAACATAGTGTAACTGTGCTGCGCACACCGCCTAATTATTGCGAACTAAATCCTATAGAACTTATATGGGCGCAAGTGAAAGGATTTGTAGCAAGACACAACACGACACTCAAAATGAAAGACGTTAAGGTACTGTTTGATCAAGCCATTAAGAAAGTGACACCAGAGAACTGGCGAAAAGCAGTCCATCATGTCATTAAAGAAGAGGAGAAAATGTGGGATCTTGACAACCAGATCGATCGGACCGTCGACCCGTTAATTATAACGTCAAGAGGAGATGACAGTTCCTCAGATGACGAAGAATATTATGATTTTTGATAATTTAATTTCTGTATAATGTATTTTTTGTATTTTGTATATTTTTTAAAAATGTTTATTAAAAAATAAGTGCAGCTAATACTATGCACATAATGCCTAATTTTTATTCTGTTAAAATAAAATTCTTTCCTTTTTACGAATATCCTATCGGCACGCTTTTGTCACACCATTTTCAGTGTTTGTGAATGGATAACAATAGGCAAAACCCATAAATTGACCGAAACCCGGGTGGTACTACCTGCCCTTGATGAAAAGAAAGAATTTTGCAATGAAGTCAATGCCAATTTATGAAAGTGGCTTAAATATTCGTTGGGTCACTCTGTAGTCCCTTTGCATACCTAATGAGCTTTTATTACTCTATACCTTTTTGAAATAGACTATAGAGTATACATTCTTGTTTCAAATTTAAAATGAAAACCGTGACATTTTCTATACTGAAGAATGCTACTTATTTGTACCAAGAATAAATGTTAGATTTAAAAATATATTTTAAGAATATTAAAATTTTAGAGAAAGTCAATATTATTTCTTTCGCTAAGAATATATTTTTGAGGCAAAACAACCAGCTTTCATTCAAGACTTTTTTTCAAGAAAGTTAATTGTTTATTTTTAAGAATTTTATTTTTTTTGTGTGTAAAAGAAGCAATTCCAAACGATTTTGGTAAGAAATGTGTAACGAAATTCATTTGGTAAATTTTACAAACAGATATCATACAGCAATCCCTTAAAATCTCGATCATCCCCGTCTTGCCACATCCCGAAACAAAAGCCTATCTATTCAAAACGAAATGCATTTCGGTTTCTCTCCATATTCGCCCCTCATTTATCCTCTCCCCCCGGCTGCCCCCCGATCATCCCCCTTATATCTGACAATTAGTGTTCTATATCCACGAAGACTCAAGTATTATATCGATTGATTATTGGCTATCCTTGGTTATTACACCGATGGACACTATTGCTGTCGCTCTTTAACGCGTGCAAAATCATTTATTTCTACCTATTCGAAATATCGCATGCTTTAGTTCGGTTTTAAAGAGATCGGGGCGCCGAGAAGAGAAGGCGGGGGGGGGGGGGGGAAGTGGATTGATAATAATGTATCTCCCTTTTCGATGCTGATGGGCTTCTTTCTAATAACAGTGGTGGAGATTTCAAGTTTGACGGGGGTTTGTTAAAGGCAAAAAGAAGCCTAACAAATTAACCCATGCGAAAGTCATTCCGCTTTTGATGATGAATTGTTGATGCTTGATTGAAATGTTCCAATTGACTATTCTGGATCTTGAAAAATCCCAAAATGCACAATGTTCATTTAATTGTATATAAGTCCAAACATACCCCCAATTTTCCTTTTTTCCGAAATCTCATAGTGTTATCAGATATTTTACAATTAAAATTACATGCGCCAAAACCCCTGCCTCTATGTGACGTCGATAAGCAGAAGTTACCGATATTGCCAAATTTGTAGTTTGTACAATTTTATTACTCCAGTACAATAGCATTTTTGATGGGTTACATTTTTTTTTTTTATGATAAGGCACAAAATCAAATCAAATTAAAATATGCTTTATGCATGATCATTTAAGAACAGGTCCTTGTTGACAAAGCTATAACACAAGTAGTAAAACAGTAAACACTAAAAAATACTAAATATCTAAATTACAATGTTTAAAATAAATATACTTTTCCTTCTTGTACATTTATTAAAACATAAGTAATAAATCTAATTTTAAAATGGACAATAAAATAATTAAATAATTAAGTTTAAAATGCTAGCGGTGTTCTACACAGGGTGTTTCCTAAATAATCTAAAATATTTTAAGTGAGTATTCCCTCAGGTCTTTTTATAAAAAACCTCATGAATAACCAAAGATGTCTTCTTTCTAACTACGGGGTGTTAAAAAATTACGGTTTTCTTTCTATTTATATACAGTGTCACCATTAAAGTCCGCACCATATGGAACTTTTTTTTATTATTGAGGTTAGTTAAAATTAAATTTGGGCAATCGTTTTTGCTTCAAATTAGACTAAAAATTATATAATCAAATGTCACCATCTGTCATTCGGTATATGTCAAAAATTACATTTTAATCAAAAAATGCTGAAAAATGGCATTGTTTTACCGAATTTCAAAAAATTTTATTAGAAAAAGTTGTTTCTAGTACAATTCTTGGCCTAAATACAAAGTTTCAGTTTTCTAGCTCAAAGTTGATTTTTTTGCCATTTTTTCTAATTAACTTTTTTTTTATTTAATGTAAGTTCGCTTAATGGATATTAAACTATTTGCTTATACCATACTCAATATTTTATTTAGTTTGTATGAGCTTTTTTTTACTAGAATGCCATTTTTTTTCGAAATTTAAAATTAGAGGCAAAAAAATTTGACACAGGTGGTGCAAAGTTATCCTAATTTAAAAATTTTAACAGATAGACGTCAGATATTCCATTTTTTTGATAGTACATACACCTAAGAAGTTTAAAAACCTTATAATAAAATTCCCAGATATCAGATTAGTTCAAAATTTAGACACATTTTCTTTTTATCCACAATAAAATATCAATGCAATTTTGAATTTATAAGTAGGCTATGGAAAAAAAAACGAAATAGAGTGCCGAATAAATAAAAGAAATGTCATAAATTTGAATATTTTCGCAAGTTATAGTTTTCAGTGTTATCACCAATGTTGTCCATTCAAGAAAAAATAGAAATTGTCTTAATTTGTGGAGAGAATATGCCTCACCGGCAATTATCTGCCATTTTTAATGAGAGGCATCCAGAAAAAAATTTGCAGCATAGCACTGTTTCAAGAATAATGTCAAAATTTAGAGAAACTGGATCTGTTCAAAATAATTTTAAGAAACCTCACGCGGCAAGTAAATACGATGAAGCAGCACAACTTGATGTTTGTTTAACTGTTATTGACCACGGTCAAACTAGTGTAACCAAGATAAGTGATTCAACAGGGTGCAAGAGGGAAAGCGTTAGAAAAATTCTTCAGAAAAATCGATTTCGGGCATAAAACCCAAGTTTATAAACACATTAAAAGAACGCGATTTTGATATCCGACTTGATTTTTCGTTTTGGTATCAGGGACAATATGAGGAGAATTTTATTTTTCCATACAAGATATTATGGACAGATGAAGCCACTTTCTCTTCGAATGGTACCGTGAGCTTACAAAATTGCCGATGGTGGTCCCAAGAAAATCCTAACTTCACAATTGAATGTCGCGACCAGTATCATTTTAAAACCAATGTTTGGTGTGGAATTTTGAAGGATGAGCTTATTGGACCATACTTCTTTAGAGTAAACTTAACTGGTGAAATGTACCTGAATTTTCTTAATAACGAGATTACCGAAGTTTTGGATAACATGCCCTTACACCATAGACATAACTTATGGTATCAGCTTGATGGTGCACCCATACATCAAACTGTAGCAGTGAAAGAACGCATAAACCAATTATTTCAAAACAGACTTACAGGGCGTGATAGAGAATGTCACTGGCCACCCAGGTCGCCTGACATAACCCCACTAGACTTTTTTCTGTGGGGTTATCTTAAGCAGAAAGTTTATAAGAATCGACCGTTTAGAAATATCGAGCATTTGGAACAAACGATAAGACTGTGTTGTGCCGATATAAGACCAAGCTTTTTACAAAATGCTGTCAAAGACGTTTATAGACGGACGGGTGTTTGTATAGAGCGAGAAGGACGTCACACTGAAATGTGAAATTTATATTGCTTTTGTGTTACCTATTTAAAATGATTAAAGTTCCTTTTTGTTCCTTTTAATAATAATGATAGTTTTAAGTATAAAATAAAATTTTTATCAAATATTTAGATGTATTTGTCATTTGAAAAACGAAACATCTGACGTCTATCTGTTAAAATTTTTAAATTAGGATAACTTTGCACCACCTGTGTCAAATTTTTTTGCCTCTAATTTTAAATTTTGAAAAAAAATGGCATTCTAGTAAAAAAAAGCTCATACAAACTAAATAAAATATTGAGTATGGTATAAGCAAATAGTTTAATATCCATTAAGCGAACTTACATTAGATAAAAAAAAAGATAATTAGAAAAAATGGCAAAAAAATCAACTTTGAGCTAGAAAACTGAAACTTTGTATTTAGGCCAAGAATTGTACTAGAAACAACTTTTTCTAATAAAATTTTTTGAAATTCGGTAAAACAATGCCATTTTTCAGCATTTTTTGTTTAAAATGTAATTTTTGACAGATACCGAATGACAGATGGTGACATTTGATTATATAATTTTTAGTCTAATTTGAAGCAAAAACGATTGCCGAAATTTAATTTTAACTAACCTCATTAATAAAAAAAAGTTCCATATGGTGCGGACTTTAATGGTGACACTGTATAAGCGGAATATTTTTATTTTTATGTCAATGATTACACTGTTTATCAGGGAAAATGCCTTAGTGTGAACCAAAAGTGAATCGCTTCGCCAGGGACGTGTGTATGGTATCGATATACATATATATTTTTTCTATTATGTTCTTCCTGACAAAAGTGTATGTCTACCTTAACAATTTTCAATTTCAATTTAAAAATCCTTTATTGTCTTAAGAACGTTAATTTTGTTGGCAAAGGTAAGTAACGATTATAATCATAGTAACAAAGTATAGGAGTGTAACAACAACAACATTAAAACACTTAAATACAACATAAATTAAATAAGACATATTATGTAGTTCTATAATACCCAAATTGACGGCCAATAAATGAATTGATGAAGCCAAAGGAATCGAGTGTCCCGCCATGACTATATCCGGTTCTTCACCATTGACATTTAGCATTGACTAGCCTTAAATTTTACTGGGTTACTGTCCCCCAAGATAGAGATGTGCATTGGCAGCCGATGTCCGAGCATCCAAAGTAAAAGATGAAACAAATAGGCTGTCATCAGCTATATATAGGATTTTTAGTTTTTTCCAAAATATCGTTAATGTATAGTAAGAAGAGGGTGGGCGACAATATAGAACCTTGAGGTACTCCGGCGTTGAAGTTAAAAGTGTCTGAAAGAAATCCGTCTATCGCCACTCGCAGAGAATGGTCTTTAAGAAAGCTTGACAGCCATGAACAAAATTGAACCGCCATTCCGCATGCTTTCACTTTATTTAGGAGCCCCTTATGACATACTGGGTAAAAGGCCTTGGAAGTGCTACCGCCCGGGACTCCCCATGATGTTCTATTGCGTTGCTCCAAACGTGAGTAACATAAGCGAGAAGGTCTCATGTTGATCTAGACTTGCAGTATCCATACTGGTGGTCACTAATAATGTTGAAGCCTTCCAGGTACTTTAATAATAATTTTTCGTTGTTAATGTAGTGTTGTAGAAACGCCATAGTTTTTGCAAGTGTGAAATTTTATAAGAAAAAGTGCAATTTAATTAAATCGTTTATTTTTTGCAGGAAAGTTTCTCTTATACACTATGTGGCAAAAAACAATTTACGACATTATTTCAAAAAAATAGAAATCTAGAAATTCAAATATCACAAGTTTTAAAATGCCATTTCTCAAACACTATGTGGGAGAGATGCCATGACACGAGGGAGGGATGCCATACATATTATTTCGTCTGATTAAGATTTTTTTTGCGTACTTTTTCCCTCCCACAATTATTGCAATGGGGGAAGTACATATTTTCTGGGCATTCAGAAACAGTAAATACCTTGTTTAAATTTAACAGTAAAACACATATCATATTAAGCCGTGGCGGCTCTCCTCATTTTGGAGGATAGATGCCATACAGTATATAAAAATATTTTTTGTCATGTTAGAAACAAGCTGAACAAAACATCAAAACAGGTACTCACTTTAACTGATCTCCGCTGTACTTATGGCATTCACTAAAACACAATATGCTCAAAATTTTCAACGAATAAATTACGCAGAAAAAAATATTTTTTAACAATACGTAACGCACTCAAGGGCAGCCGAACAGGCACTGACTCGTTACGACGACAGCGTCGATAAGTAGTTATTTCGAGTATAAAGTATATAGGCTATCTCTTTCACATCGCGATATAAGGAATGTGTGGCGTCTCTCCCACTTTTACCCTATTTGGATTTGATTTATTGATTGAAAAATTGTATGCCCCGAGGTCAAGCAAGCTGTAGATTTGTGACCTGTGTTTCACCAAATTTCCAGTGTCATCAGCCTAAGAAATATTACATGCAATGCACACATCCATTTTATCAAATGACCAGTAGATAATAAAGGAAGAAAATTATTCAACTATAAGTACCGTCAATCTTTCCTTTCAAATTCAAACCTAACAACCAAAAAATTACTCAGAATTACCAAAAATCAACCCATTCTGCCAAATGAAACATTATAAAAGCCGACAGTCATACAACTAACATGAGAAAAAGTAATTCTATAATTCAACATTCAGCGGTCGAAACTTTTTGAACCATTGTTAAAAGTCAACAATGCGTTGCAGAAATAATTTCTTGGTCTGACAAGTGTGTGCGGTTAAGAAAAGGACGCTTGTATGGTAATTTCGTTGTTAGAAGAAGACGCAACGTGTTGATTGAGGAAAGAATTATGGAGGCATTAAGACTACCAATCCTACAATAGGTATTGAAGAATCATTTCTGTGGAATCATTTTTGTGGAAATGTAAGACAAGCGAACTCTTCAAACCTGGAAACCTCTAGTCACATAAAGAAACGACGCTTTTTTGGTACATTTGCATATTTGATATAAATTTTTGTATTTCGACAGAATTGGCTTTTCTCCATAAAAAAATTGCCATAAAATAATCATATTGTGTACTAACCACATCAATATATTTTTACATTCCGTCAAATTAAACTGCACTAACAACTAGTATACAGATTGACATACGAGAATCAGTCTTAATGGCTTCACCTTAGGATTTGGGAAACAATGGGAATTACATTACGAGGTGAATGAAAAAATACAGCGATTTTTCCTAATATTAGTGTCTAAACTAAAAGAAAACATAGAAACCATTTTCAGGGCCCAAAAGTAATATTAACAGCAAAATCAAATTAAAACTCGAAATTTCTGACGAATTGACGTTTACTATTTGTTTTGTAATTATCAAATACGGGATTTTCATGGCCCACTGTCCAAATTTGACAATATAGAAAAACCTTACTTTTTTAGCAGTTTTCGAGGCATAAATACTGATATATTTGTAATATTAGTAAAAAACTTCTAGTCTTTTTTAGTGATAACTGTTAAAGGATGATGGGGGCATTGAATGAACCTAATATCAGAAAATTTCTATAAGACATTTTAATTAAAAAAGACAAAATAAAAAAAAAATATTTTTTGCACATTATAAAAAATTTCAAAATGCAAAATATCCATTTTACGTAATTTGAGGAGCGCTTTCTGAAAAGATATTCAGAATCTTATTTAACCTAAAAAAAAATTGAAAACCGTTTTAATAAATAATCATTTTTAGTTCTTCTCGAGAATCTATGATATTAAAATTTCTTAGGTATCCGATGGTACAAGCCGCATTTCGATAGGACGTTTCGTTTGCGCGTTTTTAAATTTCAAAAGTGGTCATTTTCGAATTTTCAAACGATAAAATACTTGCCATCTTCCGATCTGGCTGAAATTCAGCAAACTTTGGAAGGCGACGGTTCTCTATAACACCAAAAAGTTCAATGATTTAATCAACTTTTACAACCCCTAGATCGCTTTATACGAAAATTTTTAAATTATGACTTTAACGTTTTATTAGGTTTAAACGAAATACTCCGTATATTCGAAAGTTGTTTCAACAAATAGTCTAAATATTTATTTATTTATTTATTTAAATCTCACATGACATGCATATACAAGCCACTGAAATTGTGTCAATTACAAAGGTACTATTCTAAAATCATAAAATTAAATTGCAAAAACTACTCAACACTTAACCCTACTTATCTAAAAACACATCCACCCTATATGATTCCAAGTCAATCAACAAATTTTTGGGTTCTTGTATTGTACTGATGTTCAAACGACGCCGCGACGTACCAAACAGTTGCCTGTTTTTAAAGAAAAATAATAAACATTCGTAAGTGACCCTTAAGATCCCGTTATTTTTAAACGACGTTCTACAAGTTTCCAGGTACTTCATTTATTTGATAGTCGTGATCACTCTTTTTTGGATCACAAATATATTCTGAATTTGGCTTTGTGCACCCCAAAAAATGATTCCGTAACTAAGAACAGACTGAAAATTGGTGAAATACATAGGCATCGTAACTATAGATCCGACAAGCCATTCATAAATGCTATAAAATTGTGATGCCAAAATCGATTGGTGGCGAGACGCTGTGGGGAGCTAAGTGGAGCCGGGAGTGGGGATTACGCTGCCTTTACATATGCATGCGACGAAACTCCAGGAAAACAACATCCGCTATGCCGAGTATTGTCGAGTCCTGCATCGACTCGACAATACTCGAAAATAATGAAATCTGGGCGGATCCGTTATTGCTGCGTTGCCATACTACAGATTTTTTACAAGGTTTTAGGCAATGTTATATATTTCCCACATCATGTTAATCTAGTTAATCATAGAAGTTAATACTTTTAACAGAGTAAGCCCAGAAAACTACGTTCTCCGTGGCATAAGTCTGGCAAACCAAGTGGAGGGGAGCAGCTTGAATGTTGATTTACTTTACACTGGAATACATTGATGACAACACGTTTATGTGTTATTGTTTGGTCTAATAGTTACGATGTCTATGGTGAAATACAATATTTTCAGTGTCTTCTCATTCATGTATTTACTGGTCAGTCTTATAGCTAAACATATCGAATTTAGTTTTGCAGAAACAGTGTTAATATGGTATGACCAGTCCAAATATTCATTAATGTAATAGATGTGGAATTATTAGGAACCTTTTAACATTCCATTTTGGGCAGTTTTAAAGAAATGAAAAAAATGCGATCCCGATTTGACACGATCACCGCCACGACCACTAACACGCAAGATGCGCAAATGTAGGTGAGACGCCTAAAACATACTCTGTGTAGGTGAAACGACTTATAATAATCGGGTCGTTCGATAGTACTAGAGCTCAGGAGAATCTCATCATCCAGGTACATGATGATATTATAACAGATGAAACAATATAATATTCAAAATTGTTCAAGCGTTAAAAATATATGTATTAGGGCTCTTAAGGCTGTGTTTTCATCGAACATCCCTAAGTGTATCGAAAATTCACTTAATAAAAAACCGGATTCACAGCAGCTACGGCCTTGATAGTTATAAATTATTAAACTAAAATAAAATATTAAAGTTAACGATTTCCTCTGGTTCTAAGCACGGGCAAAAGATCCAACCGGATTTTTTTACGAGCCGGACAAATGGGTTTTTGATTTTATTATTAGATTGAATTTTTAATTTAATTGGTAAATTATGAGTTATTAAAATTGATTCTAATCGATGGTACTAAATTTATTATATATGTTTATAATAATTGGTTTGGTGTTAAGAGGATAGAAATGAAATGAATGAAATGAAATGAAATGAAATGAAATGAATGAAATGAATTTTATTAATCCAAGGATCACAAAAAACGGATATAGGACAGGTCATTAACTTATTCCTAAGGTAGAAAATACAAATACAATTATTACAATGTAGCTAAAAATTTTCATAGTTTAGAAATTCTCCAATTGAATAAAATGCATTTTTTAGTAATATGGTTTTAAGCTTATTGATCACAAGATTAGCACTTGCATTTCTAATGGTAACAGGAATTTTGTTAAAAATCACAGCGCCCATGTAAAAGGGATTTTGTCTGTATAATTCCAATCTATGTTGATCATACTGAAGGTCATTGCCAAATCTCGTATTGTAGTTATGGAAAGCATTTAATGATGTAAACTTATTATAATTTGACTTAACAAACTTCACGATTTCAAGAATATAGAGACTCGGCAATGTCAGTATAGATTCGCTTACAAAAACTTGTTTGCATGATTGCTTAAATCCAAGACCAAACAGACACCTGAGTGCTCTTTTTTGCATCAAAAATACCCTATGGGCAGCAGATGAACCTCCCCAGAGAATAACGCCATATCGAATGATAGATTCGAAATTTGAATAATAGTAAATTTTTACAACCTCCTTGCTCAAAATTTGTTTGAGACGATGTAGAGCGTAACAATTGCTAGCACATCTTTTGCAGAGGTAATTAACATGTTCCTTGAAATTCAGAGACATATCTATATGGATGCCTAAGAGTTTAAATGAAGTAACTTGCGCAATTGATTCACCGTTTAATTTTAATAAATTACTTTTTATGTAATGTGCACCATATGGATGAAACTGCAAAGAAAATGTCTTTTTTTGATTGAGGGTAAGTTTGTTTGAAGAAAAGTAAGTTTGGAGAATATCCAGATTTTGTCCAATATTATTTACTACCGATGATTCATTGGCGTTGCAAGAAAGTAAAGTAATATCGTCGGCAAATTCACAATGGTAAGTTGTCAAAAAGTTAGAGATGTCATTTGTGTAAAGCAGAAATAACAAAGGCCCAATCACACTGCCTTGAGGGACACCAACCTCAACCCGTAACTGTGCAGACTGGTGACTTCCAAACAAGACGTATTGTTCTCGATTGTTTAAATAAGATTTAAGCAGAGAATTACAATTACCACGAATACCGTAAGCCTGAATTTTTTTCAGCAACCGATCATGATCAACACAGTCAAAGGCCCTTGTTAGATCCACAAACAGAGCGACCACTTTATTTCCCTCATCCACGTGCTTATAAACTGTATCTAAAATTGAAGAAAGAGCCGAAATTGTAGATTTGCCACTGCGGAAGCCATGTTGGGATTCAGATATTACATGGTTTGACTCCAAGAAAGATACAATACGTTTGAATATAATTTTTTCAAAATTTTTGAGAATACAGAGAGGAGCGAAATGGCGCGATAGTTGCCCATTTCGCAACGATTTCCCTTCTTAAACAAGCATAACACCTTTGAGATTTTAAGGAGATTTGGAAAGGAACTTTCTGAAAAGCAAATGTTTATAAGGTAAGACAATGGCTTACACAACTCCTGAGCACAAAGTTTTATTAAAGAAGTAGGAATATCATCTGGTCCACTGGAATTTGAATTTTTAAGGTTATTTATAGCATTAATAATTTCGTTTTGAGACACTTTGAATAAATAAATGGATTTATTTAAATGATCTGGCGTGGTAGAAGTAGGTGATATGTCAGATTTATTAAGTTTATTGTGAAGTTGTTTAGGTATATCAGTAAAATATGAATTAAATTCGTTCGCGATGTCAATTGGATTTTTAGAAACTCTATACTTTTGATTTGTCTTCACTTAATTGAACTAGAAAAATCAGCCATATCCTTGACTACACAGTTTGTTTACCAGTAACATTACGTGTGAAAAAAACTACCGAAAACATGTGCTACGTAAAGCCCAAATTACTCAAAGTAAATATGACAAAAGTTCATGAAATATACAAAATAAATCATTTCTAGAAACTTGTACGTTTTAGAAGTTCATAACAAGTTATTAAAATATGTATTGATCAAATTAAAAAGATATTTGCTATAGTTATTTATGGTGCTAGTGTTAAAACTGTCACTAAATAACGAGCGTACCGAGTGATCGACCCTTTGGCCTTCGAATAAAATAAAAACACTTTTAACACGCTCATCATACAACATTTAAAAACAAAATAAAAACATTCAAAATTCAAAATATATATTTTACGTAATTTGATGAGCGCTTTCTGATAAGGTATTCAAAGTTTTGATCAACATTTTTTTAACCTAGCTAACTTAAAAACCGTTTTAAATTTAAAATTAAAGCCATAAACATCCAGAATCAAGTGACTGCCTTATATTTTGTTGTTCGTTAGTTATATGGACACGGATGTGTATTGTTGTTAGTAATGGAAAAACCTGCTGTCAATATCTTGTAAAAAGAGTTCTATAGTGAATTTCTGCGATTTTCTTCAAATATGGATATTGGACATCTTCAAATTTTTATAAAATACAGGGTATTATTTAAGTACGTGGCCAAGGGGTGATTCTTTGAGTGATTCTAAGATGAAAAGTTTATATAAACATATGTCCGATAATGCTTCGTTTTCAAGATACAGGGTATCAAACTTTAAAAAAAATCCTTTTTTCATAAATATCTTAATAATCCTTTAGCCGATTTTGTTAAAATTTGGCAGCGTTATTAAGGGTAGTAAGGGGCTGATTTGGCCCTAACTAGATTAAAATGTTTAAGTCCAGTGGCGTCGCGAAGGGCCGAAGGGCACCTTAGCTAAAATTCTTGACAAAAAGAATGTGCGCCACTGATTTTTTTGCAATTTTTGTATTTTTCCCGCATTAGGCAACTAAAACTACAGCTTTTTTATTTTTGGCATTTTTTTCGTATCTTGCTTCGTTTTTAAAAAAGAGCATAAAAATCACTTTATTGCAATCAACAAAAAAAATTGTGTTTTATAAATAATTAATAACTGTTTTTATTGTTGTCCATGGAGAAGGAATAAAGTGATTTTTATGCTTTCCTCAAAAACGAAGCAAGTTTCGAAAAAAATGCTAAAAATAAAATAATTGTAGTTTTAGTTTGTTTAATGCGAAAAAAATACAAATATTGCAAAAAAATCAAAGAAGAGTGGTTAACTCAACTGACTTTACAGCTTTTATATTATCTTGGAACATGACCAGGCAGCTGAACCGAATATAATATTTCCTTTTTAAAAACCTGATCATTGTCACTTGATTGAGAAAAATCTGTTATTTCCGATGTTAAGATTTTTTTAAAGGCATCATTGTCTTTATTTGACTGCTCCAATATTCCTAAACTATTTTGTTCGGTTCCATAAGAATCTGTGTAGATTCTGTTTGCTGTTTCACAATATTGTTGGTCGAGAAATCCTCAATTGTTTCAGAAGCCAAGATGTTTTTAAAGATCTTATTACTCCAGGGTGTTTCATCTGTAGGTAACTGCTGAGTTGTCTGCTTACCTACATAGGTAAATATCTTTATTGTATTGAGTGTTTGACTGAACTGACTTCACATCATTTCCTTCATATTGTAATGTGGTTACGGAGTCTGAGATACCACGTCACCCGAAACTAAAACACAATTGAACTGGTACCGGGGTATGTCGACTAAATACTGTGATGGCTGGCCATCACAGGTTGGTAGAGCTTCAAATAAATTCAAATTAACGTGTTAAATGTACATTTTCGCATTTGGTGTGGCATTATTTGGGTTGATGCTGTTTACCTTACAAATGATAATAATATAAAGAATCACATTTTGGGGGGGGGGGGGGTTATGACCCATGGGACCGTCCCCGTGGATCCGCGCCTTTATTGAAAATATCTGTTTTCATCCCATGCGCACCGATTTGAGACATGTGAGCTTTAATTGCAAACAAACAAACAATAACTGTCTGGCAAACTTGATGGAGCGCTAACCCTTGGCATTAACTATACGATGGTTCCCATTAAACTTACCCCAATTCGAGCTTTCAAAAAAATCTTCTTTATTTAATAACACTGTATTCTTCCTTCAACCAGTTAGAACTAAAAAAATCAATACTTTTGCATAAGAATAATAACAATTTAGCCGAAATTATTGATAACCTCTGCAACTTCTCAATATCGTTTTTTCTAATAACTTAATATATTTTTATAGCTATATTGATAACGTAGTATAACGTATTTAGAAATATATACACGAAGAAATTAAAAATTTCTAAAGGTTATTGACACCCAAGTTAAACATGGGGTGTAACAAATGTAGGTAAAAAGATTTGTACCCATAATGTTTAAAAGCATTGTTAATAAGTAAGTAATTCCAAATATAATACTAATAAAAATATTTTTCTAAAAACAAAGTTTCTATTTCAAATTTTCAGAAATGTTTCTAAATTCGTACTTTGTGCCCTTAAGAACGCGTTACGTAGTTAATTAATCTCTTTTTTTACACATCCTGTATGTATGTAATCAATCAATAATAAATGATTCTTGCAAAAATTTTATTGACCTAATCACACAGTGGTCGATATCAATTATTTTTGCCATTATACCATACTGATAAAAATCCTGATGAAGTAACAATTTCGATTTTTTTTAATCTGCAGGCCATTTATTATGACAAATGTGTGTAAACACTTTTTAAAGATCAATGAATTCGAATAAAATATTATGAAATACGTCTGTGTTCAGCTTCCTGAAATAAATAAGAAACGGTTTAGTTTTTTGTTAATTGCTAATGGTTTGGCTTTGCTGTACCTTTTTTTGGCTTACCTAGGTTTGTTGCAATGAAATTATTAATTGTTGACAAGATATTTAAAAATTAAATTGCCATCATAAAAATGTTCTTCATATTTTATGATGGTTTATGTCCAGCTGGTTATAATAATCGAATGCAAAAGAAGAACAATAATTACAAACGATACATATGCAAGATATTGCACGTAGCGACATCTCGTGGTAATCGAGCTATCCACCCGACCAAATTGTTGTTCGATTGCCACAAGATGTCGCTACGTGCAATATCTTGCATATGTTTCGTTTGTAATTATTGTTCTTCTTTCGCATTCATAAGAAATCACCACCCTAAGTTACGTACCGTACATCCGAAACACCCTGTATATTTGTTTATCTTAGAAATAGAGTATTTTAACATTTAAATGTACAAAATTTTAAATTTGGAAATTCTTTACATTCCAACAATGTAAAAAAACTGATTGTGTATTAATGTTGCAAGTTTCCTGTTTTTTTTCTATGTTTAAGATATAAAGTACAAAATGTCAACGTTTAAAGTTTATCTGGACAGAGTATAGGTCCATCCCCCTCAATATTTAAATACTGTATGTTCATTTTTAAAATAATTATACTATTTTTAGGTATAGAACACAACAATAGAAAAGCGAATTTAATAGTTTAAAAATAATCGTGCAAAACACCTATATAAAATATTCATGATTCTTAATGACTCTGTAACACATCATCGCTAATAGTGAATAGTCGCACGTAACTACCGTAACGCTAATTTTGCCCCATCGTTAACATACATATATGTTTTACCCCAAAATCAATATTGTTATTTGTTTAACGTTACATGTGCGAACGAACACTACTTAATATATTCAGTCATTTAGGTAAAAAAAGTCCATATAACGACGCCATCATTTCCTGTCTAAGTCATTTGTTATTGCAGAATATTCAATTGTTTCATGCATGTGTGATTTTCAGGCGAACATGTCAAAATGGTTTACAAGTAGAGGATAAAACAGGTTTGATAGCGTTTTTTTTTTATGATCAGGCATAGCACTGCAGGATAAAGCCTTTGGGAACGGGGCGTGTGTGCAGGAAACTATTCATGTTGGGATCGAATCTTTGGGGAACACTGCCTCAGAAATAAAATCTACTATGTACAATACAACAACTTAATTTTTAAATTTTAGTCACCATGTTCCGAGTAGTCCGATTAACTATCGTCGTCTGGGGTTCAGAGAAATAATAAGGGGCTCCACAGTGTTTCCTAGAATGTTATCAGCTTCCCACATTCTTTCTTCTATTTCAATCACATGTTCGATGCACTTACTCCAGTTTTCACAATCCACTGTCTTTATTCCCTCTTGCAAGAGGTTTCCAACGTCTCTCATTTTAAAAGTGGTGTTATGCCTTGCTATAAACACTTTTACTTGCGCCCACACCAATTCTATGGGGTTTAATTCATAGTGATATGGCGGAAGGCGAAGTACTGTTATATTTCGTTTTGAAGCGATTTCGTCGACAACAAAATTCGTACAATAAAGAGGTTCATTCATTTTTACAATCTCCAGTAGCTCATTTTTCAGCATATCTTTATGAAACAGCTTTTTATTTACAGTAAGCCAATGAATGATGTCATTGTTTTTCCAAGAAGACGTTGCTATTTTTTCGGATTCTCTTGAGTGATGGCTGACATTATCCATGACTATAACAGACCCAGGAGGAATAAGATCTAGAAGTATTCTTCAAAGACATCAGCGTTCATGTCTTCATGATAGTCTCCAGTTCGTTTTGATTTAAATGCTAGTAAGCCGCCAACGACAAATCCATTTTTGCTAGCAATGTGAGTAATTGTTGATCTTTTCCCGATACTGCTTCTATTCCAGTTGACCATCCTTCTATGAAAGCTTACCTCACGCTTTTTATATGTTTATCGTGCCATATTTTACCAACGGTATATTCCTGTTTTCCCTAACTGTCTTCGAATATCATCGTCGCCAGCAGATGATGTCGTCCTCCTCTATTAAACTCCTCTATTAAAAGTGATTTTCTGTTTTGAATTTTTTATTAACAAAAATTAATTTTCTTCAAAGTTTTTCATAGTTTCTTCTTACCCATGGGTGGAATGAAATCATCCTTTTTCATTCACGGCGAAGGCCACTGGGTTTTATAGTTAAATAATGATTTATTACTCTCTCACATTAAGCAAAATACTATAGCGTTAAATTCTACTTGGACACAGACACAATTTCTTCCAAGTCTCTTTCTAGACCAATCTGAACTTTCTATTTAATTTGTGCATTCCAATCAAGCATCAATAATTCATTCGAGTTGTCATTAAAACTGGAATAACTTTCTAGCTCAACTCAAATCATATAGGAGGTTCAGATTGGTCTAGAAAGTTATTCCACTTTTAATGACAACTCGAATGAATAATTGATGCTTGATTGGAATGCTCAAGTTGAATAGAAAGTTCAGATTGGTCTAGAAAGAATTTAATAATTTTCTCAATTTTGAAAGCCAAAAGTTTCTGGTGAAGTTAAACAGAAAATGCTTGACATCACTGAGTAGGTACGTTTAAAATTTTGTAAGTAACCTAATCAAGAGTATCGAGTAAATAAAATCGTTAATGAAAGACTCCGAGCAGCACATTTTTGTAATTAGCCAATTAATAGCTGATGAGAAAGCAAACAGCTGTCGTTTATAAAGAAGTGTTAAAAGAGAAATAAATATTGATATAATCTGGGAAAAAGATTAATTCGGATTACAATGTTGCCGCAGTGGATCTTACAGAAGACAATGAACATGAAAAATGAAAATGTCAATTGAAGAGCACACGGAAGAAAGGGGGAATGTCAATTTTAGGGCAAAACGAGTTTATGGTGGAAATGGGTAGCTAAATACCTATAGAATTAGTATGTAGGTCTAAACAGGGAAGAATCGAGGTCTGTCAATATTAAAATGCGTTTATTAAATATACCGCACAGCGAAGGAAAGGGGAATGTCCGTGCGTACAGCGAAGAAAGGGGAAAGGTCAAACTTTTAAGGTCGAGACGCGTCGGGAATTTGCTTGATTTACCGACATATTTTCATTGTTTTTGTTTACTCGAGCAATTACGCGAGTGTAACGTGCTTACTGCTGGTATCGCTACGTAAATTGTGTTGGACAAGATTGTGTTTCTAGCTACAGTTGAACGTTAAAAATGGCTAGCGATAATGAAGCTATGATAGTGAGTGATAATCAAGGCATAATGCCTTTTGCGAAAACCAGGAAGAGAAAAGTTACGGGCCGAATCAGTAATGTGATGAAGAAACTTCGAGAACAAAGCCACGAGGTAGGTGAAAACTGTCACTGCAAAAGACTAAAGTGTGTCAGTGTTGTTAACGAACAAAACCGGTCATTTATAATTAACTCTTTTAATTCTTTAAATCGTAATGATCAAAACATGTACTTGGGCGGGCTAATTGCGATACTACCGGTGAAACAAAGAAGATCGAAAAATGAACTTAATGCTAACTTGCGTGAGGCATCTTATGCGTTTAGGGTGAGAATACGAAATGATGAAAAAACTGTAGAAGTGCCAGTATGCTTTAAAGCATTTTTAAGCTTACACGGTATTGGAAAGAAACGGATTGAAACTATTCAGAAATCTTTGAAAAATGTTGGCAACGTAGTCAAGGATAAACGAGGCTATAACATTAAGAAGCATAAGTTACCAGAACACGTATTAATCACATATTTTTAGTTTCAAGGGACGCAACAGTCATTATAGCAGATCTAAGACAAGGAAGCTGTACCTCCTTGAAGAGCTAAACATTAAGAAAATGTACAACATGTATCTGGAAGCAAAGAATCCTCATGTGTCATATGAAACCTATCGACAAATATTTAATAAGGATTTTAATATAAGCTTTGGTTACCCACGAAGCGATACCTGCAGCTCGTGCGACCAGTTCTTAGCTTTACTTAAGCTTCTTCAAAGTAAGCTACGCGGTACAGAGGTTACTGACGAAATGAAAAAAAGTATTGAAGCAGAGATAAGTACAAAAACAGCGGAGAATAACCTGCATAAAAGTAAGGCTGAAGTATTTTACCAGCGAAAAAAATTGGCCAGGAAACAAGCCATGAAGCAAGTTGATTTTGAATGTATTGCGATGGACTTTCAAAAAAACCTACCCATGCCAAATCTATCTACCAATGATGTCTATTATAAAAGGCAACTTACTTTACATTCTTTCAACATTCACGTGCTATCAACAAACAGTGCTACCTTTTATTGTTATCCAGAAACAATTGGCGGAAAAGGATCCAACGATGTCGCGTCTTTACTCCACTATTTTATTTTTGTACAACTGAGTAGTAAGGTTAGACATTTGCGCATCTTCTGTGACTCGTGCGGGGGTCAAAACAAGAATTTTACAGTTTTTCGGTATTTGCATTACGTCGTCCATGTTGCTAAAAGATTAGATACCATAGAAGTGACCTTTCCGATCAGAGGACACTCTTACATGGAATGCGACAGGGACATGGGGTTAATTAATCAAAAAATTCCTGCTGAAGTGCCTGAAGATTGGTATAATGAGATAAAAGCATGTAGAGTAAAACCAGAACCTTTTACTGTAGTTGAAGTTGAACAAGCTCTTCTTCGAAATTGGACACAATTATTGGACTCGATTTATATGACCAAACCTCCATACAAATCCCGGGATATTAGAGAAGTGAAAATTTCCCAAGCTCATCCTAGATTAATTGAGTTCAGGAACGCATACAATGGATGCTGGGATACCTCAGTAATCCGCAACCGCATTTTTGCATCGAAAAATACAGTCACACCCAAGCTTCCAGATGGTCAGTTTGTCCTGCCACCTAAACTTTATTTGGGTAAGAACAACAAAATAAAGAGAACCTTGTTTTTTTTTTAACTGCATCTTTTTTAACCCTTTTTCAGATTTGAGGCCAATATCTGCAGAGAAATATCGCGATTTAATGAATCTTAAGAAACTATGCAGCACTGAGAAGGCGATTAACTTTTATGAGAACTTGCCGCACATCGCCATACCAATTAAGAAAAAGCCCTTAACCAACACGAAACAAAATACTAAGAAAACCTAAAATCTAATTACATACTTACTGTGTAACTCAAATGTTTTATGCACCCTGTATACGTAATTTTTATGTTATTTTTTACGAAAATATTAACAGGTACTTATTTAAATTATATAGTAACAAATAAATCATTATTCTATTTAAAATAGCGTTTCAAATTTCCAAACCTACAATATAATTTTACATACTTACTATGTAACTCTCTGAAAATGTATTTTTTTACACCCTGTATAAGCAATTTTTTATTTTATTCTTTACGAAAAGGTTACCAGGTACTTATTTAAATCATATAAATTATAAAAGTAACAAATAAGTCATTGTTTTTTTTTAAATAGGGTTTCAAACTTTAAAATTGAATTATCTCAAAAACATATAAAAGTGACATTCCCCCTTTCTTCCGTGTGCTCTTCAATTTTTCTATTCGATAAAACAAAGTATAGTTTGTTGCTTAATGCGAGAGAATAACATTCGGAGTTGAAAGAATAGTTGAAATGTGTTCGAATATGACTGGAGTCGGACAGTCAACAATATACCGACTTGTGCACGAGGATAAACGCAGCCCCATCAAGTCACCAAAGAGAAGTACAGGAAGAAAAGAAACTGAAATGAAAAAGGATGATTTCATTTCACCCATGAGTAAGAAGAAACTATGGAAAACTTTGAAAAAATTCAAAACAGAAAATTACTTTTAATAGAGAAAGACGAAGTCATCTGCTGGCGACGACGATATTTGAGGGCAGTTAGACAGTTTCTAAGGGAAAACGGGAATATCTATTATATGGACGAAACTTAAAAGATTAACAATTATTTTTATTTATTCAACGCTACAATACACTACAGGACACAGTTCCAAATAGTATATTCTAAAAAAAGCAGTAAACAAGAACTAACAGTACTTAGAAAATCAGGTAAAAAAAATTAATTCACACAATTAACAATAATTCAGAGAGTCATAAATATACACAGTTTTCCCTTTTCCTTTTGCCTTATGGGCCTAGCAGTAAGTAAACCCCCACTAAGTATTCTAAATGTCTCAAACAGCCCTATCGTCAATAAAATGTCTAATTTTGTTTTTAAAAGAAAGCGGCTCATTTGGTAGCAAAAATGGATTGTCGCTAGCATTTAAATCAGAACGGACTGCAGACTATCATGAATACCTGAACGCTAATGTCTTTGAAGAATACTTCCAGCAAATGCTAAATCTTATTCCTCCTGGGTCTGCTACAGTCATGGATAATGCCAGGTACCACTCAAGAAAATCCGAAGAAATACCAACGTCTTCTTGGAAAAAGAAATGACATCATTTATTGACTTACTGTAAATAAAAAGCTATTTCATAAAGATATGCTGAGAAAGGAGCCACTGGAGATTGTAAAGTTGAATAAACCTCTTTGTACGAAATCGTTGACGACGAAATCGCTTTAAAACGAAATATAACGGTCCTTCGCCTTCCGCCATAGCACTGTGAATTAAACCCTATACAGGGTGTCTCAAAACTCAGTATCAAGATTTTAGGGGCGTATTTGCCAGGTCAAAATAAGCCTTTTTTTTCCTATAAGCATGTGTCCGCAAACGCTTCGTCACCGATCTACAGAGTGTTAAATTTTCAAAAAAATTTTATTTTTTCCTTCATAGCTCTTTTAGTTTTTGAGATATTAAGATAAAATTTAAAACATAGATTACGCTTTAGGGCTTACATCATCTAGTATACCGAGTGATTGTAAGAATCTACAGGGAGATATTTTTTCAGGGGTCATGCTCCCTTTTCTCCGCATAAACTTTTTTATAGTGCGCTGCTGGCGGATTCTGAAATATGCAGTACATTCTTTGTTTTGTTTATAAACTTTTTTATCTCTTATAATTTTTATGCATCTAAGATCGTTATCGAGAAAAAAATTTAAACAAATTTTTGTAATTAGCTACATTTAATTAACATTTATAACAACAGGGGGGAATAAATACCACAATGAAAACAAAAGACGCTATACTTATTTGTTATAAGATTATTTAAACATTACCTCAAAAATAAGAAACTTAATCAACTTTGACTTTTTATAAAAGATGCTGGAAATGCCCTCCTCTTTCTGCGATACAACCCTCTACTCTTCTTCTCATAGACTGCCGTACGCGTTCTAATATTCCGGGATTATTTCTTACCGTTTGAAAGGCATCCATAATTCGTCCAGTTAGAACTTCGATGGAAGGCACTGGTCCTGCATCATAAACTAGACTCTTTACATGCCCCCATAAAAAGAAGTCCAGCGAGTTGCAATCTGGGGACCGTGGGGGCCAAGCAATTGGACCTGCTCTGCCAATCCACCGATTGGGAAACACTGTGTCTAAATAATCGCGGACGGTGACTCGAAAATGAGGGGGGGCCCCATCGTGCATAAACCACATTTGTTGACGAACGTGTAAAGGCACATCCTCCATTAATGCAGGCAATTCATTCTGTAGGAAGTTTAAATATGTGTCACCATTTAAAATTCGCGGTAAAATAAAAGGACCAATTAAAGTATCTCCTACTATTCCTGCCCATATGTTTACGCTAAACTGTTCCTGGTGTCGAGATTCTCTGATCATGTGTGGATTTTCTAGTGCCCAAATATGAACATTGTGGTAATTCACTACTCCGTCGCGTGTAAATTGAGCCTCGTCGGTAAAAAGGATACGAGATAAAAATTCAGGATCCACAGTACACTTGCGCAGTATCCATCTGGAGAACTGCAAGCGCTGTGGAAAGTCTCGAGGAAGCAAACCTTGGACGCGCTGAATATGATATGGGTATAGCATGTTTTCGTGTAAAACCCTCCAGACAGTTGAACGGGAAACATCCAAATGCCGTGCTATTTGTCGAGTACTCATACCAGGGTTTTCGTCGATAACATTTAAAATCTCTTCATCAACTGCTGGGTTGCGTGCTTGTCTTGGTCTACCAGTATCGTGCATTGGAGTCTGAAATCTGCCGTATTCCCGAAGGTGTTGATGGGAATTTATAAAAGTTCTGTAGTTGGGAAGCCGGCGATTAGGAAATCTTAGCGCGTACAACCTCTGAGCATTAAGCCCGTTACCATTAGCCAGACCATAAACGAAATGGATGTCAGCCAGATGTTCAAATGAATATGGTCCATTTTCCATTTTAACAACAACATTAAACAAATCAAAAAATATACGATAAGTTATAAACCAACTTTTAAATAATGTCAAATGCATAAACCAACTTTTAAATAATGTCAAATGCTTCAAAATAAGCGTAAACGTCAAAATGAAAATAGCAGTCAAAGCCCACTAATTGTTTTTTTTATTGTTTCATTGAAAAATTTCAATTAAATATGGCGAATTACAAAAATTTGTTTAAATTTTTTTCTCGATAACGATCTTAGATGCATAAAAATTATAAGAGATAAAAAAGTTTATAAACAAAACAAAGAATGTACTGCATATTTCAGAATCCGCCAGCAGCGCACTATAAAAAAGTTTATGCGGAGAAAAGGGAGCATGACCCCTGAAAAAATATCTCCCTGTAGATTCTTACAATCACTCGGTATACTAGATGATGTAAGCCCTAAAGCGTAATCTATGTTTTAAATTTTATCTTAATATCTCAAAAACTAAAAGAGCTATGAAGGAAAAAATAAAATTTTTTTGAAAATTTAACACTCTGTAGATCGGTGACGAAGCGTTTGCGGACACATGCTTATAGGAAAAAAAAGGCTTATTTTGACCTGGCAAATACGCCCCTAAAATCTTGATACTGAGTTTTGAGACACCCTGTATAATTGGTGTGGGCGCAAGTAAAAGGGTTTGTAGCAAGGCATAACACCACTTTGTGGGAAGCTGATAACATGCTAGAGAACACTGTAGAGTCCCTTATTATTTATCTGGACCCCAACGACGATAGTTCATCGGACTACTCGGAACATGATAATTAAAATTTAAAAATTAAGTGGTTGTATTGTACACAGTAGATTTTTTTTTATAAATATTAATATTTATTCCAACTTATCTCTATTTTCATATTATTCTTACTTCCATATAAGTTTCTATCTACTTAATATTAGAATAATTAATATCTCAATTATCTGCCTCTCTTAATTATAATAAAGTATAATTATTATTATACTTTTCATTCTAATAAACTAGCCGAAGTAACGCCTCTGCCACCAAACTCGTCTTGATACCGTATGCAAATTAAGGTGACCCTAATTTAAGACCGGTCTGAAATATCTAAAATACGGCACTATCATTGTAATTTACCTGAAATTTAAAATGCAATGCTGTCATTGCAAATTTACATTTGATTACTCTCTGCCATTAAATGACAGAGTATATCTTCATAATTTTTACCGTCTGCGTAAAACGTTCAAATGTTATAACAATAATATCTCTTGCCCTATTTATGTTATATCTTTATCAGCACACACATATTTCTTGATTCGAACCATAATTAATTCTTGCTTATGTAGATTAAACCAAACATAGAAAAAGTCGATAACATCCCCTATAATTTCGATAACTGGAAGCTTCCGTTTCCTTTATGAATTCGAAAAACTAATTGATAAGTTTGTGCGTATTGAAGTTCAATGCCTCCAGTCAATTGATTAACAACAATAATTACTAAAAAAAAACGACCAGTGTTTGGTTTATCGTAAAATGCGGTGAAATGAATATAATACGGTTTTTAAAATACAGGGTGTTTTCTAAATACGGTTCGTGACACAGAGCGTTTAAATAAGATGTGTTAGATTTCTCTTAACGGTTTCGATAATGTTTTGACTAGGGCATGCAATCCCGAACGTATATTGCAATCCCGAGATTTTCGGGACCAAAAACTAAATCCCGGGATCCCAGGATTTGTACCGGAAAATAAAAACACTAATAAATTCAAAGGATTTTTACGTATTCAACTTTTACTAAAAACTTTAAACTATAGTGGACAAAATGAATACATACAAATTTTAAAACAAAACAAATTTTAACAACTCTAAATAAAAACACCTTGTTAATAGTAGAGTAATACTTGTGGTACTCGTAAAAACTAACAATATTTTAATAACAACAATTTAAATACTTTCATAAAAAAAGCAGCAGCGAAATCAAAGCATCCAAGGTCTTATCGTTAAGACTGGAACGAAACTTATTACAAATATAACTGGCTGATGAAAAGCATTTTTCAGGTTCTACACTCATAGGAGGAATGGTCATTAAAAAAATAAAAGCTCGTTGCAGATTCAAACCACGATTTCCACCATCTACAAATAAATTTATTTCTTGCATTATTTTATCAGAGAGTTGGGTTGTTTTCTGATTATTTCTTATTTTAGATAACTCTTACACCTATTTAAAGCTTTCTGTAATTTAACTTTTAGAGGTAAATTTTCTTTATCTCTTATATTTTGGCAAGAGGCATATCGTCGTCGTCACTGGTTTCAAGCTGTTGTGATAACTCATCATGCCCGTCATCCAATCTTATTGAAATATTATCTTCTATTTCTGATTTAATTGTGTTAATGTCAAGAATTTGGAAGCATTCATTAAAGTCCTGATAATTTGGTCCTACGTTGATTAATCCGATTTTTTAGAGAATTGAGAAGATCAGTGCTGAACTCTGATTTTACTTTTGGAATTTCACATAATATAAACTTTAGTGCTATATTCGCTTTGTATAAGTTCATATCACGTTGATATAACGACTGAACAGTTATTTTTATAGGTTGAACTAGTTTGATAATAGATTTTTACTAGCTTGAACTCAGAATCACGGATTGGTATATTTCGGTCAATCATAGCTTTTTTAATAGAACCTTCCAGTAAACTAAAACGTTCAAGCATGTCGATTAAACTACTTCCCCTAGTCTTACAGAATAGGCTTAAGTTCTTTATTATGATCAATAAAAAAATTAAAATGTAGATGGATTTGATGAATTAAATAAATTAAATTCCCGGGATTAACAAGTTCCGATCCTGGAACTTTTCGGGACAAATTTTAATCGGTATCCCGGGATTTTGGGATTCCGGGATTGCAAGCCCTAGTTTTGACATATACTGTATTGAATTTTACTGCATGATGACATAAAAAGGCATTTCTTTGGTGGATCAGGTAGGATTAGTCGAGAATAGTAAGAGGTGGAGTGGAAGTATCAATACCGTTCGTTTTTATCGCTAGCCTAACCCATACAAAATAAATACGAGTACAATAGGGAAATTGAACCATTTAGTCGATTTCACAAGTTATTTGACAACCTTCGGGAGGTGTTTAAGTGACGAAAAATTCTAATTAACTACCATTCTTGGCGTCCCCTTACAGTGTGTTAAAAATATGAAATATTTGCAGGATTGGGTTTAAAGAACAAACGGTCGGACCCGTCGATTTTTGATTATAGAGAGAAACATTATTTTGGCATTTTCGCCCCCTAAAAGTAAACCCCCAGCAAGGGCGACAACTACCCCCAAAGTTTTAAATGGAATGGGGGTCGAGTGATACTTAGTTTTAACGGTATTTTTATGTAGAGTATAACCCCAGAGTTTAACATCGCTACTATCTACCTAGCCTGTATATTGGCTTACCAAAAGTACAAAAACAGGTTGTTTTTACCTTTTTTATTACGAAAAAAATTCTTACAAGTCAGTCCAGTAAATGCTGGAAATGCTGCCCCTGGGCCTCCATGCAATAGTAGAGATTTTGATCACAACGCTCTCGTATATTTTGAAGCATATGAGGGGTGATTTGACGACATTCATCAATTATCTGTTGTTTAGGTGTTCCAAAGATGTTGGCTGGGTGGCATAAATTTTAGTTTTTAAGTGGCCCCATAAAAAAAAATTTAACGGGCTTAGATCCGGAGAAAGTGGGGGCCACTCTCCTTCCAATCCATTGTCCTGGAAACGTTTGGTCCAAATAGTGACGAACAGTGAATGCAAAGTGGGGTGGCGCACTGGAATATTAAGTGGTTTTCCATGTACTGATCGTCATTCTCAATCATTTCTACTAACACTGGATAAATGGCGCTTTGTAATACCTCTAGATACATTTCGCCTGTTAAATTGCCAGGTAAAAAAAGGGGCCTATTATAGGGTCACCAAAAATGCCAGCCCAAACATTCAGTTTTTCCGGATGTTGCGCATGCACTTCACGAAATATTCTGGGATTTGAATCAGACCAATAACGGCAGTTGTGACGATTCACCGTACCGTTTAGGGAAAAAGAGCAAAAGCATACGTTGAGAAGAAAATTTTGATCATTTATTGCCCGTTCACTCATAACTTCACAAAATTGCAATCGCCTATCAAAATCGTCTTCGTTAAGTTCTTGTACCAGATGTATTTTGTAAGGAAGAAACTTGTGTTTTTTTAATATCGTTTGAATGCTGCTTCTTTTAACACCAGATGCTGTCGCCAGCTTTCTTGTACTCAGCGTGGGATCTTGAACAACATGCCCTAGAATCGCCATCTCCGTAGCTTCATTTACTTCTGGATTTTCCACTTCCACGTTTTTAGTTAGCTACTGACTCCGTCTCCTGAAATTTTTGCAGCAATTCCAAAATGTACTTTCGACGGACTTGTCGATTTTTTGCTCGACATAACCTCGAAATCTTTAGCAAATATTAATTTGGTTGACAGCTCGTTTCATCGAGTTCATTTGTTATTATTAACAGCTTTTGTGTACTATTTATCTTTACTTTTCTGCAAATTTTGATGGTGTGTGTGAAGTGTGATCATTTTGTGACAATGCCGAGGCAAAACAGAATATTTTACATTATCTTAAACAGGCGTAAAAACTTGAACAAAGATTTATCGTTCTACAGGTATGTACCCAGATCGGATGTTTCTTCCTTTCAACTTACTTACATTAATTTCGTGAGGGGACAATAACTAGGTAGTCCATTTCCTAAAGATTATAATTTCCTTTGCTGCTGTTGATATAATTAGGTACCTACCTATTTTTACCGAAAATTGCATGTACTTCAAAGACTCCTACAAAAACCAATTATTTTACCTGTTGAACTCTAAAAATAATTGTAAAATATCTAATAAAAGTTTTATTAATATATTTACCTGCGTTCTTTTTCTTTTCTCAATCGAAATAATATAGAAAATCTAAACAAATCAAGAACAATTGTCAAAGTCAAATATGATAACCCCATTTTTCTCCCGTTAAAACAAACGTCTATTTACTTTTTCTCGCGCATGCGCACTGCGCGAAAAGACTATGACGGAACAAGGAACCTCGGCTTCACTACGTTTACATTGGTTAATGGGTAAGGCGCCATATAGTACTAATACATACAAGTTGACACTTTTAGAAAGATAACAAGAAACTAAGATAGGGACATGTAAGCCGTTTTACTCTAAGACGTACCGTTAGAAAGCTAGAAGCTGTCAATATCTCGGAAACTATTAGTTTTAGACTTATAATGCACTCATTAAAAAATAATTGTTATTTTACGTAAAATCCAAAAAAATTCTAGGATTTAAAAAAAAGTAACTTTGTTTCTCTACGGTTTTCTGACTCATCCTGTATACCTATTTCTTTTCTAGTCTAATAGACCTATGAAAACCCTGAAACTTTTGTCTTAAATATGTTTTGCTAACTGTTTTACTTTAGGAAATAATCGACCGTTTCCATACATACCAACGACCCTTTATATATGGTCTAGGTACTCAAAAATAATAATAACTAGCTTTTTCGGAAATATATGTTCAGAGAAATACCTATACGTGACAACGTTGTAAAGCTCCAATAACAAATTAATAAAGGAGAGCTTAAGATCGTGTTCGAACAGTGTCTTTATGTTTTTCCTTTTCAGAAATCTAAAACAACTTTGATAAGTAGGATTACGGCTTTAAAATGGAGCTTTTAAGCCTTGTTTCTTCTCCACGTAAGCTGCAGATTTGTCGCGGCACGCTTTTCCGTCAGGTACTGACGTGGGGCGAAAACCAATCTGAAGGTTTTTGTTATAAGATTCTGGTGTTACTTTCGATAAACCGATTATAGGGTTGTAATCCATTTACGAGAAGATTTTGTAGGATTTTTAGAGCATTATATTGGGCGATGTTGTGCGGAAAAATCACTTTCTTCTAAAGAGATTATCGGGAAAATTTTGAGAAAAATATGAAATAATTTAAAGGTGCAAAACGTAGAATAAAATCCTGAAACAGGGGTTTAATTAGATATTTATTTGATTTTAATAAACAAAACCAACCCCTTTTAAGGGAGTTGTCCATAATAGATATACAGAAAAACACTTACATAAGTATTACCAAAAATTCCTGGTAATAATTCCAAATATCCCCTTAAAACTGACACAAAGGTACGAATAAACCCTCTGGACATCTCTAAAACATTAAAGGGACCCAATATTCATAAAGAGGGCGACATTAGCCCTTCCTATATACTTGTCGAATGTTTTGTTAGAGTTGTATGTTCATTTATTTTGCCGCTTTTTGTAAGACAATTAAGGAAGTGTTTCCAAAAGGGTTGCATATCGCCAGTAGGAAATCCCATGTAAATTTTGCTAACCTCAAACATTGGCTTTCCTATTAATTTTACATCAAAATTGTATTAGACTTTTTGTAAGGTAATGGTGAACGCTCACACCAAATTTTATTAGTTCCTAATAAGCCAATTAAAAGTTCCGGTTCACATATTTCGTATCTTCTGAGGAGTTCCTTAGTGCAGGCTACTCGTATAACTTCTGCCAGAATTGCTTTACATGCACGTGAAATTTTATTTTCTGAAACCTCCAAATTGTTTTGTTTTCAGTATAAACTACCCGCTTTAAATGTCCCCACAAATACAAATCGAAAGGTGTTAAATCCGGCGATCGTGCTGGCCACTTGACAGGTCCTCGATTCCCAATACAGTTTTTCCCATAATTATTATCTACAAAATCTGATATAATCCGGGAGTTGTCGCGGAGCACCATCTTGATGAAGCCAGTGTTCATTTATAGGAACATCTTTCAAAAGCATTGGTAACACCTCGTTCCATGCACCTTCATACAAGTGTGGTCCAATTAATCATCCCTTAAAGAGAGCACACAACACATTTACCCCCCAGACATTTTCGGAATGAGTTTCCCGAACCAAATGTGGATTTTCAACTGACCAGTAATGAATGTTATGACGATTCACGATTCCATTATTGTGGAATCGTGATTCGCGCTAAATAAACCTGAACAAGCAATATTTAACATAAAATATAAAGTAAAAGTAGTTTTTTTAAGGCACACACACATTTTGTTTGTAAACAGTCTCGGAAAAACCACAATACCATTTTATTAATCCAAAACATTATCCACAAAATCATTAAACGAAAACCTGCTTTTCCGATTTTTCAGTCCTTCTTTTTTAGAAAAGGTATTTTTTATGGAACAACTATTGCACCTTGGTAGATTTATATTATAATATACCGGGTGATGCACGGCTTAGTTGAACATAGGACATCCCATGTAAATTTTGAGGTGGCTAAATATTGGCTCCCCTGTACATTTTAGAGAAAAATTGTATCATAATTTTTTGAAGAGGCCGATATAATAAACCCATGTGACAAGTTTGAATAAATTTTAATAAGCCTATCTTAACTTATTCAATTAAATGTGATGGCAAAATTACGAAATTTTCATAGTTTAGAGTTTAGATAATACAGCAAACACCAGCAAATTATTATTTGGCATTGACAAAACGAAAAGTAGCATCAGTGACAATATTTTCATTGAAGTTAATTTCATTATAGCTAAATATGAGCTATTCCATTAAGGAAAAAGTAACTATGATTAAGTTGCATTATACAGCAAACAGTTTAAGAGCGTGTGTTGTAAGTTAGGAGTGGCTTATTAAAATTTATTCAAACTTGGCACATGGGCTTATTCTATCGGTCTCTTCAAATTATAAAACAATTTTTCTCTAAAATGTACAGGGGAGTCAATATTTAGCCACCTCAAAATTTACATGGGATTTCCTATATTCAACTAAGCCACGCATAACCCGGTATAACCGCGACACACAAATTTAGAGGGAGTGGAACAGGGCAAGAATTTTCGGGATAATTGTAAAAACTTCTTCCCCTTTCTTTCCACATCGTATGAACATTTTTTTGGGCGGGATCTATTGCAGGGTGGTTTCGTTTAAAACAGAAAATATTCTATTATATTATAAGGGTACCTATAAAAGTCATAAGCAAAATATCTGTATCCAACCCTTCGGTACTTTACATATTAAAACAAAGTAAAATTGAAGGGTTTTAGAAATTTGATACTAATATGGGCGAAAGGAATATAATACATATATTTTCGCTATACGTCTAAACCTGTATATTTAGGTCGTTATTTCGGGGCTAATGTCATTATTCTAAAGTGAAGTGGGGGGTTTTTAATGAACGCTGAAACCCTTAGAATGTTATTAATGTTCATTTTTTGTGTGATTAATATGATTTGGGAGACGGGTGTCGGCAGCGGGGTGAAGGGGTAAGAAAAAGCCGAAAAAGCAGCTATATACCAAAGTGATAATGTATGCTATAAATAGTTAATGTTTAATGAGAAAAGAAAATTATTTGTAGTGACAGGATTTTTTTTCAATAAATACTACCTGTACTACCTAAAAAAGAGATGATGTTACTGAATTATAGGAAGAATATCCAATTTGCATCTATGGGAATCTGTTATCCAGGTACTGTGCATAAACATCTCAGATATTGTGTCACAGATTCTGGAGAGGAATATAAATTGTATCGTGAACCCATGTTAGTAATATTTGCTTCTGCTGGGTATGTCATAGAGTTGGTCCATATGTTCCACCTCTGCCCTGAATAAACTATTTCCACTCATTGTCTTTTTACCTTAATGTGCGCCAGCGAAATCTAATTTGATTCTAGCTGCTGTTGTGACTACATCTCTCTCGTCTTTTTTTAATCATTTCCAAGTATTTTTCTTTTTATATCTGAGTCTCATGTACCTATATGTTCACGTCTGGTAACCATATAACATGGTTGGTATTGATGGTACGATCCCTTGATTAAAGATTCTGATCTTTAAATATTATAGTATATAGTATTTATTATTATGACTTTCTGGAATATTCGTTAGTGCGATATATTGAAGAGCTGTGTGACCTCAATGCTTTAAGATATGGTTGGCTATCTCGTATCTATTGGAGTTATATGTACAGGTGTATGGTAGGGAGTATTGCTTGCGAGTCTATAAAGACAATCAAATGGGTGAAGTGATTAAAAGCAGACATTTGCTTTTACTTTAATTTTGGAGTAAGTAATTGCTAGTAGGTGAATAATAAACAGCGTTACTTACACTCACAAAGCAAACACTTGCAAACAAGCTTTTACTTTTTTAGTTAGTAAGGCCTCAAAATATGAAGTCTTTACTTGTTTTGGAGTGAATAAAAGCAAACAAATACTTCTCTTATAAAGTAAATACTCTTATATTTGAAATTGAAGAAATAGTTCATACTTTCAGCGAACTCAAGGTAATGTACATGAAACAGTGCAGTGTTCCTCCACATCATTGTTTAAACTATGGAGGAAGGCGGCATTGTTTCATTTACACTCTTATATTTGTACCGTTGATTTGAAGTGACCTTACCGCAAATTTGATACCCTCTAAGTGTTTAAATTATGGCAACTTTCATGAATACTCGCAATGTTAAACACTATCGCGACCGTAGAGATGTAAGCCCAAAACAGTGTATATCTGTAAGTTTTGAAACTGAAAATGTTGATTTCATTACGGACTATTTTCTACCAAATAGTAATGAAACTCTCACTCTAAGAAAGCGAATGAAAATATTTCTCCAGTATAAGTGACCCTGGTTTTCATAGTGGTGTTCCAAATGGCTTTGGTATTGACAGAACAACCGTTTGTAAGACTGGGAACGCTGCTACATAAAAAAATTTGTTTGTCCTTCAACTGATCAGGATATCAAAAGGTAAAAACAATTTGGCAGGCGACATACAGAATTCCTACCGTAATTGGTGCACTTGACTGTACCACATATTTACTGAAGAGAATAACTAGTGTAGATTCACAATGGCCTGGAAGTGTGCATAATAGTGGGATTTGGCGACCAAGTGCAGTTCAACAAACACTTGCATTTAACGGAAATGCTTGTTTGCTGGGGCATAGTGGGTATGGTATTTGTGTGGTATTTGATTAGTAACAAGCTAAAAAGCGCTTTCCAATACATGCAAATAGGGTAAGAATCGCTGTTATTAAAGTTAAAGAACATGATATTATTATGTTGTGATGTACTGCACAACATTACTAAGCAGTTGCAAGATGGATTTGTTTTTCAGATGAAAATATTTAAAGTGCAGAAGCAGAACAAGAAATTGTTGGAAACATTACCATTGGAACGTGAGGTAGAATTGGATATTTCATGTTCTCTCTTACGTCTTTCACTGTTCGTCCTGACTGTCCCGATCAAACTTGCACTTCTAGTAGCTTCGCTTATATTCTGGTGTCTTAACCAAGTGTGATAGCTCCTAGTATTTTATTAAACACAGGATCTTTTTCAGCGCTTAACATTCCCTTTCCCAAGAAAGAAGTTTGTCCCTTTTTTTTTGTGATCTGTTAGCCGAAACATTTTTAGGTTTTTCAGTGTCTTCGTGACTAAAGAGACAGGTAAGTAACCACTAAATCCGCAAACAAACAGAAAAACTAAACAAACAGCCTTTTAGACACCCGTGCATAACTATATAAATATTCGCATATACCGGGTGTTGCATCGTCGAGCGGGACATAGGAAATCCCATGTAATTTTAAATGGGGTCAATTATTGGCTTCCCTAATTATTTTAGAGAAAAATTCTATTTAGGTTTATTAAAGAGCACTAAAACTCACATTCAAAAGAATAACTTTAGATATTTTCGATAAGCCCGTTTACGGGTTATCGCCGATTTCTTTTTAACTATTTCTCCTTTTTATGGCCCCGTATTTGCGGGCACCAGTCAAGGTAAAAGATGACTGTCAAATAAAGTTGTCATTTTGAAATGTGTGCTTTATTGTTATAAAAACTCGTACATCGAAAATATTAGCCATGAATTACACTTCTGAAGAAAAAATATTGATGATTAAATGGTATTATCAAGGAAATAGTTATCAAAATGTGTCAGACATGTTTGCTGCTCTGTATCCGAATAGACCGATACCTGCAAAATCTACAGTCGAAAGGACTATCAAGAAATTTGAGACAAAAGGCACTGTAATAAATAACTGCAGATGTGAAGAAAGGCAGGAACAAAGAAGAGATGCAAGAAATGATAGGGACTTGCAAGTTTTATTGTGCGTGGAAGAAAATGATGGGAAGATCAGCACAAGGAAACTTGAGGATGACATATGATTAGATCACACCACAGCGTTACGAGCTTTGAAACGACATAAATATTATTCATACAAATATGAAAAGCACCAAGAGCTAAGAGATAGGGACGAAATACGACGACAGGAGTTTTGTTTTGGTATGATGGAAAGAGCAAACATGGATAGGGAATTTTTAAAAAACATTTGTTTCACTGACGAATGCACATTTACCTTAAACAATGAACCCAATGTTCAAAATTATCGATATTGGAGCAAAGAAAACCAACACAGGTTTGTGGAAACAAGGACGCAATATCCACAAAAAGTTAATGTATGGGCTGAGATTTTCGGAGAAAATATTATCGGGTTATTATTTCTTACACGAAATTTAAATGCAGAATATTTTTTGGAACTACTTGAAGATCATATTTTACCTACTTTACATGATGCCGCCAGGGAAAATCAGGAAGTTTGGTACCAAATGGATGGCTGCCCGGCACATAGTACCCTGGCTGTCCGGGAATATTTAAACCGTGCTTTTAATGGAAATGTTATTGGCTTAAATCATACAGTAAATTGGCCAGCCAGGTCTCCTGATTTATCGCCAAATGATTTCTTTCTCTGGGGCCATTTAAAAAACAGGATATACAAAGATAAAAAATACCCAAATCTAGACGAGTTAAAAAATGCTATTTCTGCCGAATCCAATAGAATTTCAGTTTACCAACTAGCGAATGTAAGAAGAGAATTTTATGACCGCCTCGGTTATTGTCTAGCAGTCAATGGAGGAATATTTGAACATCTTCTTAAATCCTAAAGTTCTAACAATTTAATAGTACCTACCTATTAATTAGTAAAATATTGAAACATGTAAAATGTCATAATTAACCTTGTAATTGGATACTTTATTTTAGTTTTATTCAGATTAATTTGTACTCATAAATACACCTTTAATATTTTCGATGTACGAGTTTTTATAACAATAAAGCACACATTTCAAAATGACAACTTTATTTGACAGTCATTTTTTACCTTGACTGATGCCCGCAAATACGGGGCCATAAAAAGGAGAAATAGTTAAAAAGAAATCGGCGATAACCCGTAAACGGGCTCATCAAAAAATATCTAAAGTTATTCTTTTGAATGTGGGTTTTAGTGCTCTTTAATAAACCTAAATAGAATTTTTCTCTAAAATAATTAGGGAAGCCAATAATTGACCCCATTTAATATTACATGGGATTTCCTATGTCCCGCTCGACGATGCAACACCCGGTATATGGCGTTCGAATGTGAATAAACATAAATAATTGCAAGTGCATTCTCGTTATGCGCAAGTAAACTTTTGAAAGTATTGCCTTAGTTTTATTCACCTAGTAAGTAACCGCTTATAAGTACTCACTTGTCTGTTAAATGAGTCACCTAAGATGGGTTCAACGTAATCTTGATAATGGAACGTGGAAATTCTGCTAAAATATCAATGTTTCAAAATTCACTAAGACGAAGAAGTAGCGTAATTAGAGGAAGACCAGGGCAGTCTTAATGAAATCGTGTGAGAGGATGGTCATGGAATGCGTTGGACAGAGAGGAATGGCAGAACGTAGTGGAGCAAGGTAAGTCAATTAAGAGCCGTAGAGTCAAGATATAGATAACACTAGTGACCAAGGAAAGTTTGGGTTAGATAGACGTCTTGCTGATGAACCGTGAAACGGCGAAACTCGTCCAAGGATTGTGTCTGATGGAAAGCAAAAGGGACAAGTCTATACCCGAACTTATTCTAAGTTTGTTTGTCGAAAGTTCAGGTTATTTTACAATTTGAAATAACAATTTATGACTCTGGTGCAGTTATGCAATATTATAAATGCCACTTGAGTTGGCTATACCAAACATATTTGAAATCCGAACCATTTTATTTACTTTCGCATAGCTTTTATTCGGTGTATCGCATGCAAGGATATTATAAACTTAAGCTATATTTCGAATAATTTACTATGAGCGATTTTCAACGAGATAAGGGCAAATATTCGAAGTAAATAAGTAAAATACTTTCGGTTTGTTATAAATTATAAAGTAAAACGGCCCTGTTTGTTCCCGATGCGACGGCCAACGCGTACGCGAGCTGAACGTGTTTTATTTATTCGAATACTTTAGATAAGTCGAAAAGTCGATTTGTTAGCGTTAATAGTTGCAGTTATTTGCATGTCTAGGGCGGATTTAGAATGGTTTTTAAGACTTTTGAGCGTACCTACATACAAACAGAACGACACTTATTTATGGTTTTTTGGTATGTTTGTGTGAAGCCAACGTTTAGTATTTTTATTTTTTAATAGACTCATTGTAGCAGAACCTCAACTAACCTTGTTTTGATTATTGTTATGAATTTCTGGTGGAATGTTCTAAAAAAAAGAAAATATATACTTAGTTACAGTTGTGACATTCAAAAATAATATAGAATTTATATATACAGGGTGTCCGGAAATAAAGAGGCCATATCTACAGTGCGTAATCTATAGTATGTCCAAAAATAGTCATATTTTTCTCTACAAGTAGTCTCTAAAAGATGCGGAAAAAATACTACCACAAATTCCTGGGACCTAAATATGACGATCTAACCCAACTTACCTCAGTTCAAAACTGGATGATTTAGGAGATACAGAATGTCAAAAGTTCAATTTGGTTCTAGTTTTTCATAAATAAGTTTTTTAATATTTGATATATTGGCACTATAATCGGCTAAGGGGGTTTTGTGGGGTGAAAAATTAAAATCTGCTCTCATTTTCATTGTAAAATTTAGAGGGCGCCACCTGCGGTACCTTGCGCACATTTACATATACTGTGACAATACACCAATTATTGAAAAAATGATTTATGAAAAACTAAAACCAAAACTTTTGACACTCTGCATCTCCGAAATCATCCACTTTTGGACTGAGGTAAGTTGGGTTAGATCATCATATTTATGTCTCAGGAATTTTGTTAGCACTTTTTCCGCACCTCTTACAGTCACCCTGTATAAACATATATCGAGAAATGTCTCCCAAGGGTGGTACAGCCCCCCAAATGGGGTTCCCTGAAGATGGTTTCCTTTCATCATCAACGAAACTATTCATGGTAGAAATTTGAAATATAAACTAGTCATAACTATTTTGTGTATAGATTCGAAACGCTTTTTCAATCAAATTGGAAAACTTTAATATTTTTGAATTAAAAAGGTATACTCTTGATCCATGTCGGTAGGACACAACGTTTTCGAGAAAAATTAATTTAAATATTACCCAGCATACCAGAATGATGTCAACTATTCATTGTTTATTTAAACCAGGCCAAAAATATAAAGTTTTTGTATATAAAATATTTTGTTTGCATCATGCAATTGATCAAGCTATGGCGCATCAAAACACTTTTTCAGATAATGTTCGCCGTCAACTGAGGCCTAAATTTTGATGACCGCGATGTGAGGGGGTAGGTTTGTTGTTGCTGTCTTCAGCAACAGCAAATTTATTTTAAACTGATTATAATTTTAATTTTCCGCGTGTAAAGACATCGTATCCCTAATTTTATTATTATCAAACATGAACAAGTCGCCGCGATGTCGTTTCAATTTTCTCCCTCATTGATAATTCAGTTTTTCAAATCACGTGATCAAACGAAATATAAAAAACATTAGTTTTTTTTATTGGTAATTGATTGTATCAGGTACCCGGAGGGTCAACGAAATTGGAAATTATCACGTGTTAAGGTGACATAAATTGAACATATTAGAAATTAATTAGATTTTTTTTGCCAGGGCGCAAAACACGGACGGATTTTAGGAATTAATCAATATTGCATATAGGGTTCGTTGCGATATAATTTTCACGAATTTATTTGTGTATGTATAAGGTCTTCAATTTTTCTTTAATCAGACATCTAAATTGGCATATTCTTGCCTTCAAAACATCCTTCATACAAAACAATTTCCCATACACGTCATTAATCAGCTGATATTTGTAAATCCGTAAGAAAACATTAGGAAATTAAATTTGGGCAAAGAATACTAAAATTTTATGCGATAGATCGACTTAAGTTTATGGTAAAAGGTATTATGCGGAAAACAAATATATAAACTATGGCAAATTCTTGTATATTAATCTTGTTTTGATGAAAACAAAACAGTGTAATTCCCTCACTCGGTTCTTTTGGTTACAAGCTGGCAACACTGCCGATTACTGACGTCACTCGAAGGGTATGACGTCCAAAAAGTATATGTATTATCTATACCTAATACCTACACTTGGTTCAGGGAAACTTTGAACCTCGATATTTGACCTGTAATAATGATAAATCACAAGAAACCGGTCTTGTGTCGATTCAGAAATCAAAATTATGCGATTTTGGGCACATACTCAGAACTTTGTTGAAGCAAAAGAAAGCAGGATCAATGGATACACTTTGGAGGAACGCGTTTTTATTTTGGTCACACTCCTGATGGATATTAAGTGTATTTCCATAAAGATAAATGTTCAAAGTGTCCCAGAATTGTTTGTATAACTTTGATCTGTGACTAGAATTTTTCAAAAAAATCTAAATTATAGTAGGAAATTTTTTGACGAAAAGTTTATATGAACAAAGGTCCGGTAATGCTTTGTTATCAAGATCCAAACTTTAAAAAAAAATCCTTTTTTCGTAAGTATCTTAATACTCCTTTAGCCTACAACTACAACTTTTTTACTATTACCTTTTTCGTATCTTGCGTCGTTTTTGAGAAAAAGTATAAAAATAAATTTATTCCATGTCCATGGACGACAATAAAAACAGTTTTTAATTATTTATAAAACACAAAAATTTTTTATTGATTGCAATAAAGTGATTTCTATGTTCTTTCTCAAGAACGAAGCAAGATACCAAAAAAATGCTAAAATTAAAAAAGTTGTAGTTTTAGTTGCCCAATGCGAGAAAAATACAAAAATCGCAAAAAAATCAGTGGCGCACATTGTTCTTATCAAAATTCTTAGTTAAGGTGCCTTCCGGCACGTCACTGGACCTAAAAATTTTAATGTAGTCAGGGCTAAACTAGCCCCTTCCTTACCCTAAATAACACGATCTTGTACACCATAGAACTTACAGAGGTTATAAAATTAATTAGGAAAAAGTTGCGCATTGTCTTCAAATAAAAAAAAAGTTTTACAACCATCTTCAACGTTTCGTAAATATTCAAAGAAACAGACCCCCTTGACAAGACCCTCGCTACGCCCATTTAACATGCCTAGACTCTTAAATAATTAAAAATAGACTTCTTTAAAAAAAAAACTAATTATATACGAATTAAAAGCATAAAAGGGGTGTTTTATTTTTAAATATAAAAACACCATTAACGCATTTGTCAAGAAGAAAGGGGCCATCTAAAGGCAGTATAAAGTCATTACAGCTCGTAAAATCCTGAAAACCTGTAAAAAGTGTCATCGGAAAGTAAAAATCAAAAGAGAAACATTGAGAAATATATGTTTTTACGGCTTTTTAAAAATAGGTAAAAGCGTAAAAACAAACATAAGCAGACCTCGTTGGGAATAAAAATGCCGACAACGGTCCCCCTCCGTATAATTAAAAAGGGAGACCGGCTATAAGCTATTTTTGTTCGGATCGACCTCTATCTAATTTATATCAATTTAAAAACTACTGTAAAAATGTCGTTTTAACAACGAAAATAGACAAATTTATTGGGGGATCCGCCTCGTAAATATTTCGAAAAAATCTATTAAAAAAAAGTGTTTTTTTCTTTCTTTTGATTCGATCGTTAACAGATAAAATCGGAAAACATATGTTGGGTCGCGCTATTTTCGTTTAACTTGCGATTATTGTGAAAGGGAGACTGTTGATTATTCGGTGTGTCATTTGAAAGGAATGTCGGGAAACAATATTCGTGTTGATTATTTTAGACATTGAATTTGTTTTTTTCAATTTTTTTTTGGACAGGGTGTTTCGGAAATACGGCACGTTATTTAAGGGGGTGATTCCTTATGATATTCTAAGAGAAAAAGTTCATATGAACATATGTCCGGAGTTGCCCCGTTCTTGATATACAGGGTGTTAAAGCTTTTAAAAAAAAATCGGTTTTATAAAATTTTCTTAAATATCCTTTTTCCGATTTTATTGAAATTTGGTACCGTTATTCACAACGATAAAGAGCTTAATGACCCCTAACTAGATTAAATTTATTGAGTCCAGTGGCATCCCGGGGAGAACCGTAACGAATATTATTGACAAAAAAATGTACGCCACTGACTTTTTCTAATCTTGATATGTTTTTTCGGATTTAACAACTAATAATACAACTTTTCTGCTCCTTGAATTATTTTCGTATCTTGCTTCGTTTTCGAGAGAAAAAATAAAAAACCATTTTATTGCATAAAAAAAAAATATATCCATCTACACTAATTTACAGTAATTTAAAATATGAGGTAAAGTTTTGATGTCTAATTTACCTGTTTGGTCAATAACACGTGAAAAATGAATAACTTTACTAACGCTGAAATGGCCTAGATGCATTGCAAATGGAAATGCTGAAGAGGCTCGGCGAATTTTTCAGGAACGTTATCCAAACACAGTACTGCCATGTGCCAAAACATTTAGACATCTCCATGCAAGATTGAGTGAGACTAGAAGATTTAGACATGGTGCGGAGCTTCCTGGCAGACCTGCAACAGTAACCATGCCTGAGTTAGATGAGGCTATACTTCGAGAGATAGACGATGATCCTTCAACTAGTGCCAGGGGGTAGCAGTGCAACTTCAAACAAGTGCATCAACTGTTTGGAGGGTATTGCATCTTTATCAACTACAAAAGTAAGTAAAATGAAGCAGAGGCACCTAAATTCAGTTATTGTTTAATATTCATAGTGAAAATGTAGCCTTTTTTTTGCAAATACACAATTTTCCCAATATCCTCGACATTAGACAAACCACAGCTCGATATACCTGCCAATAATATTCTTGAAAATAGGAACTAGAGCTAACCTGAACTAACCTCTAAAATATTGAACTAAAACTGACAATTAATATTCAAGAACAAAACAAAGAAAAATTATTTGGGAATTACCACGAAAAACACTGTTAAAGGGGTTAAATGATATGGTAGTTGATATAAGGAAAAAAAGGGTTATCAAGATATGAGCAATGTGAAATCCTAAGCTTGGCCAAAGACACCTAAAGGAAGGTCATTAACCTTGAGTGGAAAACCAAGGTAAAGTCGCTAAAGTTGGGTAGGTCGTTTCATACAGTAACCAAAACATAGTACTTTTCCCAATTTTTATATTATAGGCAAATTTTTAAGACGTTCTTGTGAATTGTCACAAAAGTGCGCTACGTCCCATTTTATTCGTCGCAAAATCGATCCGTACTTTATTATTTTCGATTCGCGTCTTTCGTGTGCCTTTAATGGCGCGTTTCTTTTGTTTTTCGATAGGTCCCAATGCCGCTTAATGCCTTTTGACAACAATATTCAATATAAGTTGTTACATTCGATACGAAAAAAATGGATATCGTGCGGCAGTATGGACGTTTAGCCTCGTTTGTTTGGAATCAAATCACGACAAATATGGGGGTGGATTTTGATGGAAATATTTGAAAAATGAGGGTGGAAAAATGTAATTTATAGGCAAAAGAAGGTAAAAAAAAATCTAGTTACTTTTTTTTATGTAAGTACATGTATTTAGGCCTACAGCAAAAAGTATATTACACTCTGCAGCAATTTTGTGAAAATAATTTCAAATAAACTTGCTAAAAACATACCTACTTGTTAATCTTTTTAACATATTTCATTTTGCCAGTGAATGTCCATGGTTGATGTAATTTATAACTTATTGCCCTAATTAAGATGAAATGTCGTTTACAGCCCTGAAGATGACATGGACTAAGTGTCGAAATGTCGGCTGTTGATTTTAATAATTGGGACTTTAGTCTGGGAAAATGCAGACAGGTTAAGGTTAACACCCTCCGGAAAATGGCCGCTTTGCCAATAAGAGCTGTTTCTGAATGACATGACAATGTGGCATACGTCAAAATCTCAGCTCTGAAAAAATAAACTACTTAGGGTGACTTAGTGCAATGTTATTTTAAAATTCTTTCGCTTTCTTGCATCCTACTGAATAGCCAACTAGGTCACCAAATCTGACACCACTCGCCGTCTTTCTGTGGGGTAACTTGAAATTTATTATATTTAAAACACAACCAAATCCAATTAAAATGATTCCAGCAAAGGATTATCCAAGAATGTAGGGCTATTTTACCTGAGGCACTCATACGAACAGTTGAAGATCGGCGGTACTTGTGCTTACAAAACAATGGTTAGCATTGTGAACAATTCATAAAGTAACACGCAAGTAAGGATTGAAAAATGTAACGTCTTTCATCCTCATAGTTTTGAGGGGACTGTTGTGGTCGCTTAGGAGAGGTAAGCCTCCCCCCCCTAAAAGTTACGCTATTTCAATTTTATATTTATTACGCTCTTTGTTATGATCATAAATGCATTCCTATATTGTTTTGTTGAAGAAGTTTCTTTCTCACTAACTATTTCCTCAAATATATCAAGAATGTCGTTTAGAAAATACCCAATAATTCAGCTAGACTTTCTTCCTTAACCTGTAAATTGTGCTTTAACTAGTACTCCGTCAACAGGTTAGGGTTAAACTTCAAAACCAGAAGTTTTGGAATAATCCGTAGTTTCTAGTTAATTACACATTCAAAAAGCCGCCCTTACAAAAACTAAAAATGGCTTAAAATAACTTACTTCTTTATCTTTGGTAGCGATTTCCGACTCAAAGCCCTGTCTGTCCATATTCGATGTGTCTTTGTTTTCGCAGTTGTTTGTCGCATTGTTACCGGACAGTTGTTCTTTCAGTGTTGTTACTTCTTTTTCAGCCAACGTCGCCCTCTGAAAAAAACAATAGTGATTTAAAATCAGTGCTAAGTAACTAAGAGCCGATGGCACGGCACTGTAATTTTCATTAAGTGCCTGGCTCAATCATACAGGGTATCCTAAGCTCGATGGTATATTAAAATAATCTAGAAAACGAACATAGACATCGTGCTGAAATTTTGGAATTGGCGATAAGAGCCATTGAAAATGCGAAGTTGGCAGTTCTACTTGTACCGGATACTAGCCTTAGAATTTTAAATGCAACCCCCTCCCCTGTATATTGATTATATATAACTGATAAGAAATTAATGTTCGCTATTAAGAATTTAAAATTATTATAAACCTACCATGACACTACGACTGGTTGGTCTAAGAAACAAGAAATATACATAGTAACAAGTAATTAAGTAAGTATTAGTTAATAGAGTTACCGACATCCTACATCGCTATAAATAAGAGCAATTTTTTAAATTATTAAAATAAGCAATAACTATTATGTTCAGTTGTAGCTCTTTGAATTTCTGCTGGACCCTATTTCATTTGTTTATACACGTGTAACATACATTTCTTTATTAATCTTGCCCCAGAGAGAGAAATCCAGGGAAGTAAGATCTGGAGACCGTTGTGGCCAATCCCATGGACCATTACGTCTTATCCAATGTTCTTCAACCATTTAATGCAGCTCCCTGTTTACCTAATATGTACAATGCGCAGGAGCCCCATTCAATTGATACCAAGAATTTTGGGAGATAATTAAGCAGCAAATTCTCCAAGAAGTTGGAAACGATTGTCCTTAAAATCTCTAGATTGTCCTTAAAATCTCTAGATATTTTTGGAACGTTAAATTTTCGTCACAAATGGAAACTGAAAATTTGTCTTTAACACATAAGATTGCTTATTGAGTCAGATATATTATCTTTTACTTTTATTATTTGTTGAAGTAAATATTCCCTTTCTTTAATTTAGTGTGGATTTTTCTGAGCTCAAAAATGTTTGTTATGTCGATTGAATGCACCCTTACGTGAAAATTTGGATTAATCAGACCAAATAATATTTTTGAGAAAGTCGAGATATTCATAGGTCCCAGTTAGTATCATTTCGCAAAAATCTAGACGTTTTGGTGGATCACCTGATTGCAAGGCTTGTAGCGTACTAAATTTGAAATCATATCATTATTATAAGCCATATGTATTTATCACCTGAGAAATCCCAATCGTGCTTTGCCAGATAGCCGAACATTTTCTAATATTCATCGTCGTCTTGTTGAAACTGGTAATGTCCGAAGAGGTACATAATATGAAGGTAGACCTCTAAGCGTGAGAACACCTGAAATTTGAGAAAGCGTTGCTGCACGAAGTCGAAGAACATCCTGAAACGAGTACGAGGAAGAATGCTACAAATTTGAATATTTGCCATCAAATTGTTTGGAGAATTTTAGTGGATTTTTTATTATATCCGTACCATATTTTAAGAGGATAGGCATTACTTCTCAGATTTTTTAAGGCGTGTGACCTTCTGTCACTGGTAACTTCATAATATTGCACAAAATCCGCAAATTCAAACACACATTCTGTGGACGAAGCTAATTGTTCAAGAAATTCCATTCAGAATTTCCACAAAAATCATTTGTGGGCGGAAGAAAATCCCTATTCCATAACCAAAACCCATTTCCAACATCAATTTTCGGTAGACGTGATATATGCTTGTCATTATGCTTATGCAAAACTCTACATATTGAGAAAAGGCATGGAAATACCCTAAGACGGATATTTGATTTTCTTCTTCTTCAGTTACCGGTTGTTTTTGATCGCTTGGGGCAGAGTTTCTTGGAAAATTAAGTTCAATTCTTCTAAATTTCCGCAGGTTTATTGACGGTAAATTTGGATAAAGTTCATTAAATCTCTTGCAGGTTCTTACCGCGATTTTTTGGCATTTACACAATAACTTAATTTTAATCACTTTGGTATGAAAGATACACTGCAAGAATACCTATTGGTAATGTTTTGGTTTCTAAAACTGTTATAGTGTCATGGCAGCATATTCATAATAATCTTAAATTTTTACTAGCGAACATTAACTTCCTTAGGTATCAATAGAAATCCTTGTAAGGCAAAAACGGTTGAACATAGGTATAGGAATATGTTATACTGATACTTTTGCAATTTACTGCCCTGTCATTCGATTAAATAATATACGGGGTGTTTCGTTTGAAAAAAGTGACTTTTAGTATTTGTAAGAAATGACCAGCGAAACACCGAAAATTTTGTGGGCACCCTGCATAAAATCTTTTCCAAGTTTGTTATAGAAGCAAAGTAATGTCCGTTCACAGATTTAGGAGAATAACTTACCGACTCGTGTTGATGCCTGTTTAAAACCAGACTGGGGTCTACACAGGGCCGCACTGAATTATATTTCAAGCATGGATGATTTGACATAAATTATAAACAATTTTAGATAGAATATATTATAATTATATATTATAATTAATTAATGCAACTACAGTTTACACATTTAATTCATTTTAATTGTCACTATCAACACCTATGTTAATAATAAATCTTTCTGTAATATTCCCAATTTGAATGTATGAATTTTCAACAGTTTAATTATGCGAAACACAATTTTTCCAGCTACTCACAGGCACTTTGTCCACTTCAGTAATAATAATATCCAGTATACTAGCGTTTATAGTAGGTGATACATTATTACGTCTAACTGCAGATTTTAATTGATGCCATATGTGTTCTATGGGATGGAATATACAGTGATACGGCGGAAGCACTGTATGCCCCTTACTTTTAGCGTAGCTGTCGCAGTAGTACTCCTTTTCTAGGTTCAGAAATTTAAGCACATCAAGTAACTCTCTTTTAGTGTAACTTTCATGAAAATACATATCATTCTGATACCTAAATTTCTGTATTGCCATTTTCGTATCTTTTGAACAAGGGTGCTTGTTTAACTGTCTACTGTGGTAACTTGCGTTGTCCATAACAATCACACTGTTTGGAAAAACATTAGGAATTAACTTATTTACGAACCAATCCTCAAATAACTCCGCTGTGGTATCGTTATGGTAATCCAAACAGGAGTCATTTATATTCTCGGCTGCCAATGAAAGTGCATTTAGTACCCAACCATCTTCGGACCCTGCATGTACTATAGTTATTCTTTTTCCTCTGTTTGATAGTGCCTTTGTTCTACACCTGTCACTAGAATCAACCCAACATTTTGATGGGGTATCATGGATATCAAGCCAGGTTTCATCTAAGTATATAATAGGTCTGTTCTTACTTCTGTACTAAGCGATTTTTGTCAAATATTCAAATCGCTATGCCTTAAGTTGTTGCGATTCCACGATAACTTGCCGTTTATCGACTTTTCTAAATTTAAAGCCGATTTGTTGAAGACACTTCCACCGCGTTGTCCTACCGCAATTGATATCTGTCTTATCTATCTCAAGTCTTTCCAGTAAATTATCCAGTGTTGGTACCGTATGCTCTTCATACATCTTATAAATTTTGCGTCGGACTAAATCTTCATCGTTGTGATCTAATTTTTCGCAAGTCCCAGAATCTTTCCTTCTTTTCGGTGATGGCTTTATTCACAACTTTCCATACTGTTTTTTCCGAAATTTTAGTCAATGTGGCTGTTTCTTCAATACATTCCATTTTACTCAACTTTTCACGTTCTATGAGAGTTGTATATACATTTTTTATAATCTCTTTAGGACCTACAGATAAGTGTCTTCTTCCATTTTCATTTCCGCACTGTGGTCGTACCTGTACCCCCTCCTGCTGTTCTATACTAGATTCACCAATCCACGGACGCCACATATTTGGATAATCAAAGCTGCGTATTTTTTCACACGAACTAATAAAATTACTGGTTTTGCAACATTGATTTGTCTACTTATTTTTTTCCCATTTAATAAGGCTTTGTAAACTAATTACGGCCAAGTACGGTCCCTACCTGGATAGTAAAATCATTATCTCTACGCTCCTTGAAACCCTTTCAACAAAGAATTTTATGATGGGTGATAACTAAAGGCAGGTAGTCATTCTCTTAAATCTGTGAACGGACCATACCTGTGTAGATTCTCCTAATGTACTATCAACTTTGTGATACCCTGTATATGAATTCCAAATTTGTTTTATTTAAAAGACCGCTTATTCACACCCACAATAAATGGTTTAAAAAAAAATAAACCATTTTTAAACACAGGAAGCTCAATACAATGGTGTCGTTCAAAAATTCGCGCGCTTTTTGACACTTCGCACCGCGCCATTTACTGACAGCTTCCTTTAACCCTTTTTTTTGTTCCTTGGTGGACTTTTGAATTAGAAAATTATCCATTAGAATTAATAGCTATAGGTATATAGAGAAAGAAGCCAGATCTTGGCTTAAGTACCACAAAAGTACTGATTTGGCATAATTTCTATTATCACGTCTGTATGTCTGTCGCGTGGGAGTGACTGACGTACACACAGACTCGCGACCCTTTCTTTTGTTTTTCGGAACAAGAGACCCTCGAATGTCTTTTGTTTTTCAGTCAATCATTTGCATGTTAGCTCAGAACTAAAGGTTGTCATTTAATACTTTTTCGAATAATGTGTTGGGCCTGTATTTTAATTTGAATCGTTCGGATCTTTGTTCCGCAGTGAATTAATTCGTTTTTTAGCGGAGAAATAAAGAAAAACGAACTGGAAATTATAATTATTGGTGGCGGGCTTGAATGCTCAAAGGATATCCGTTTAATTTTAGTTTGGTTGAGTGTTTAAGTGCTTATTATTAGTCTTAAACTCCCTCTGTGATCAAAAACAAATTTTATTATTAAGTATTATTTTATTATTTAACGAAGGAGTATAAATAATTCTAACCGCCACGACTAACATGATGCATCCCCGACCCTATATTGTTCTTAAGGGTGATTTTTGACACCCCTATGCGCGACATAATGGATCTATAAAACCGAAGATATATAATCCTGATATGTCATATCGCAATATTTGCATATTGACCATGAGAAACAGTCATGCCATCAAAAATATACTTTCGCATGAACGTAAATGTTGTTGTCCATTTCTTTCCGTCCCGAGATAAGGCCTTAGGAAAGAAAGAGCGGCAGCATGGCATTGTTATTGATGTCAAGCCCTATGTTAAGGGGACGATAATTTTGCCTTTAGTATATTGGGTAGCTTTTGAATAAAAGTTTTTTTTTTTCATATCAACCTCTTTGATTGTGTATGGGCTGAGTCACATAACTGGTTTTATTGGTTAATGGAAAAAACAGGGGGTTGTCGGTATCATAATAATATGTACTTCATGCACGTTAAGAAACGGTTATTTGTAACCAGAGCTGCGCAGTAGCTAGCTACCAGTTTAGCCAATTTTTTCTAGAATCAAAATTCTTAAAATGTAGTCAGTGGCGTAATTTTCGGGGGCATAGTGAGAACAAGCTAGTTAAAACTTTTTGGTGTACTGATTCGAAACGTTTTTTCAATCAAGTTTGAATAGATTAATACCTTTAAATAAGAAAAATGTCCATGTCGCGTGGGGTATTTACTTCGGTTTCTAATTAGAAACAAAAATTTTAGAAAAAAAATAGACAAAAGTTGCACTGTCGTGGTTTGGTAATCGATTTTTCTGCATTTTTAAGGTTACACTGAGAATAATTAACCCATTAGAAAGTTTGTAAATCCCTAGTTTGCACCGACAGCAAAATTGTCGCTTAGTACTATTATAGAGTAATCATAACAATTATAAAAATATTCTCTATCGGTAATAATCTCGCTTATTTAAACATTTCTTATTGTCTGTATAAGAACGGCTTAGACGTTTAGCAAATCAGTTTCCCGCACTTATAATACAGACATTTATAAAAGTCAGCATAATAGTCGCAGCGATTTGTCGACTGCGTGTTATTAGAAATCTTATATTTACAAATAAACCGATTGATATTCGTCACCCCAGCGCCACCTGGTACCAGTAATTTATGTTTTATTATGTTCTCGAATACCGCCCTTGCCGCGTCGTTGCACGTGCTTTTTGTGTTAAACAAACAAACAAATGCCTAAGACTAAGTGATAAAGTGACAACTGATAAGAATGTGCACAATAGTAAGCAAGTATGTATTCTATATAGCATTTTAGTCGAGAGGTTAACCACTCTCCGAAACACGTGTACAAATTTTCGGAGAATCGCTCGAAATCCCGAAATTAGTGTTAGAAATCATCGAAAGCACCACCATAGTCGCAGAAATCGTTGGAAATCATTTCGAAATTCCTCATCCCGAAATTCCGAAAAATATAATAAAGCTAGTAAGTTTTTTTTTTGAGAAATAAATTTTATTTCTATAAAGACTATAGTTTTCCATTTAAGCTGTAGTTTTTTGTTTAAACACTTTTATAAGTGAGTTATATTTTTGAGTATTTAATATACTTTATTTGTTGATATGTATATAGCTTAAAATTCTATATACCTGTTATAACCTTTTTTTTCCAAAACCTTAACCAAATATGTGTTGAAGTATTATAACTAATAATTACGTGTTTCTTTTTATTTTCGTTTTAATAAAGATATGTTCGTAATATGCAGTGTGTTACAAATTCGACATACGAGCATTGGAATCTCAAAAACCATAGGAGTTAGAGAAACGGTTAAATGGGGGCAAAGTTGTGCAATTCGGTGCTGATTAAAATGTCGCTTTAAAAGTTTCAAAGTTTCGAATACTTCCTATATTATTCGAAAAAAACCGAAATTTTGCAAAATCGTTTTTATTTTTTCCTGAGCTTATTTGAATAGCTATTTAAAAATAAATGACACTTTATCGTTGCAACTGTCTCTCCTCTACAAAATGATGTTACTAAACTAAAGATCCGACGTTTCGTCTCCGAGCGGCCAACATTAACTTTATTTTTTTAAATACGGACCTGCAATTTTTTTTACCGATTTTAAAACCCCCCTACCCTCAAAATGTAATGGCGGTATTACTTTCTAATAATGAATTGTTTTTGCTTATTCCCGTTTAAATTCGTATTTTACATTTTGTCAGTCCGTTTCTCTAACTCCTATGGTTTCCGAGATTCCAATGCTCGTATGTCGAATTTGTAACACCCTGTATAAATATAGGTAGTTTTTTTTTGTTTTACATAGAATTGTATAAAGAATATTATAGAATGCCTTCTCCTTCTAGTGTCGAACAAATTCTAGTAAATACAATCATAAGTTAATTCCATTAACGACATAATATTATTAATTATATTTTGGATTGTTTTCATCTGAATAAGGTTGTTTCTGCTAAAAGATTTAACTATGATAGAGCCATATCAAAATCAGAACTTTCTTATAATAGGTATTAGAACCTTTCTTATGTTGGGTATAAACTATCTTTTAAGTGGAAAAACAGTATGATATTCGATATTATCTAGGTTATCACTGATATTAGCAATTCTTATAAACGGTATACAAAGTAAATTATTACCACTATAACTATGTTTTAGCAAAGCGAGATTAGTTACAGTAGCAAACTGTCGCGCTGTCCAAATACGTATGTAGGCGGAATTCTAATAACTGATATAATATTTTTTATATCAGGTATTGGATAATTTTCTCAGTGTAGCAGTAACTGTTTTATCACTTATGAAAGGGAGAGTAGCTTATAAAACCGATATACTTAAAGCGAAAAAGGCAATAAGTGACTTTAAGTTCATGGGTTTAGGGTTAGATGGCAGTAACTGCCATTCGCGTTAATTACTTCAATTTGATAATTATTTGCCTTTTAATATTTTACTTAAGATTCATAGTAAAGGGTACTGCTTTTTTAATTAAATCACTTTACATTCATACGTACTTGTAACATAACAACAGGCAGTAAGTATCACTTATTGCTGACGTTTCGTAAAGTCGTTCAGAACGTAAATATCAGTTTTGCCAAATTGGGAAATTATGTGTAGACCATAGAGCACCTTAAATCACAGGAAAGGTATAGGATGGAAGAAATTGATATAAATATAAGTCTTGAAGAACATACCCATCAAACAGGAGAAGAAGTAGTAGATACCTTAGTTAGTACTACTATACAAATGATAAAAAGTATATCAGAAAAATATTCAGAATCCTGTGATTTGTGTCGTAAATGGCTTAATCTCGTTAAGAAGGCTCAACTAGCTCGCGCTCAATATCAAAAAGATTGAAAAAATAAGTTGGATGACACATTCATTTATAGAACCGTTGATATGCAGAAAGTTGTTATGTTACCACAGATGCCTAAAAGTAGGATGACATGTTTTACCAAACGTCCACGAAACTTTTGCAGGAATGGAATAAAAGCAGAAAAACAAAAAAAAATGAGAAAAACGTCTCTTTTAGGTATGGCCGGCAGACAAGCTGAAGTAGCCTCAGCCTATTGTTGTACAATTATGGAAGAAAGAGATGGGAGAATAAAAAAACTCCGACAAAACTGCTGCTCATTACATAACCATCAAATATTTTGAGGCATGTCATACTTTCATCAGAGCTGATGCCGTTCATCATGCTGTGGTACTAAATATGAAATACCACAATGAAGAAAAATCTACGACTTTATGGAAAGAAATTTTCTTATTGGAAAACATTCATTAAATCTGCTAAGAGTATTTTCATAAAGATATCCCATTGACTATTTACTTGGATATTCTCCAGAATATATACAGTATTCCAATCTCTTGATAAAAGTTTCGATTTAAATCTATTTTTATTTGATTCGCTGAAAATTCTTTTCTTGGTAAAACGATTTGTCTTATTATTCACAAAAATGACCAATTTTTGTGTGGTGTGGCCAGAAATATGAGAGTGCAAGATCTGAGTGGCATACTTGCTTCAAAAATTAGTCAATGCATGTCTAAGTGTCAGTTCAAATCCTTGTGGGTTCCTTTATCATATGTTTTATGTCAAATGAACTAAATAAAGCATACAAAGATAAATCGCGATTATCTGATGTGCAAGTTGTGTCTTAACATATGCTTTGCTAAATCACGAGCAGAGAGATCTTCATGAATCCGAATTTCTTAAAGGCAAGTCTGTCTTGGGATTTCCCAAAAAATTGCGTTTTGAACCAAGAGGAATCGCCCAAAAGAAAAAGAAAACATAATAAAGCGTCTTTGTTCTAAAATGAGTTTTATTAGAAGGGCATTCTGGAAGGAGATTCCCATCAATGATGGAAGATTTAATAGATATTACTTGACCTTTGTTTATAATCTTGTGACTTGGAGACTTAAATAAAAACAGGTTTTAGTACTTTAATTGTTGGTATTTACTGCCTTCTTTAATGAATAAGAAAATTTTAGACATATTTCATGTACAATATCCTATACCTATTTTCAACTGTTTCGGAAATATTAAGTGTTTTCAGATTTATTGCAAAAGTTAACAACACACTAAAAAACTAATAAGTAATACTGTTTATTTCTTGATAATGTATAAAACAAAAGAAAACGTTAATGTAGGAGATGTTGAGAATGCTCACCGCGAACGTCTTGGCAACATCCTAATCTTAAATAGAAAATTCTTCTAACGTTACTGAACATCTCAGGCGTGACCGATCTAATCGCAAGCGTTATTCGTCTTCTTAAGTCAACTAGGTCGAGAGGTTTAGTTTTGTATACAATATTTTTGACATAACCCCATAAGAGGAAATCTAATGCCGTCAGATCAGGGGATCGTACTGGCCATTCCATCATTCCACACGTCCCTATCCACTGATTTTGAAATACTTGGTTGAGGTACTGCCGGACATTGATTTGGTAATAAGGCGGTGCTCCATCTTGCTGAAACCATATCATATTCGCTGGAAGTTATGGGTTTGCTGGATCAGGATATAGGTTTATCAAAGTTGGCAAGACATTATTTTGGAGCAGTGCTAAATAATTATCGCCATTTAAATTACCATTAATGAAAAAGGGACCTATTATATGATCTCCTACAATTCCTGCCCAAACATTAACCTTTTCAGGATATTGCGTATGTTCTTCTCTCATCCAGTGAGGATTTTCCCTAGACCAATGACGATTAGCATGACCGTGAAGTGTAAAGGTGCACTCATCAGAAAACAAAACATGTTCTAATTGGATCACATTGTTATCTAACATTTGTTCACAAAAATACGTTCTTCTATCAAAATCGTCTTCCATGAGCTCATGAGTTGGTATCATTTTATAGGGATACTTTTTATTTTCTTGTAATATTCGAATAATCGATGAATGGCAAACATCGAACATTGGGGCTGTTTTTCGACTAGAAGTATGTGAGTTTTCCTGAAACTCAAGCATAATATCTAATTTGGTATCATCACTTATTGCATTGGCAGCTACTTTTTTTGATCTGCTTTACATGTCCAAGCTGGCGAAACTGCTTTTCTATTTTACTAATTGTCCCTTGAGTTATAGGCGGCAAATTTGGAAATTTTTCATGAAATAAGCGATAACTTCCATTTGTGTCCGTGTTTTATCTCCATAACCAATCATCTGTAGAATTGTTATTTTGTGCGTTTCTGTTAAATAAACCGTTTTTCTGATATGCAGTTAACGAAATTCAAACGACTATAACACTGACAACTACTGTCATGCAGACAGACAACAATTTGCTAAGGTCAGGCGTTTTAAACAAAAGTAAACAAAACTGTTTATAGCTTTTTTTAATAGGTATAGGATATTGTACATGAAGTATGTCTAAAATTTTCTGTAGAATCCAAAAATTAAATAATATACAGGGTGTTGCATTTAAAATAAGAAAGTTAGTATTGGCCACTGTTCCATGACACACTGTATAAAAAGCTATTATTGAAAAAAATGCGCAACTAGAAATATAGTTTTTTCGGACACGCCCTCGTGTATTTATTGTCGAATTTATTCTATTTGGCTGATACACACTGTATGGGTTATTTGCATTGCTTTTACGTGTATAATGCAGTCCTTGAATTTGGTCCGTTCCTTCCGACTCGCCCTGTATCACAAAATTATTATTTGATTCATTTTATTTTTTCCCGTATGATCCGAACATTATTGACAACACTGTGTATATCGCCGCGATAGGAATATTGCCAATAACATCAGCAAAAAACAACCCTTATATAAGACAAAAGGCACTACAACAGTTAGATTTGAATATTTGATAGTGATTTATAGACTTATTTTCGTACGGGGTATAAAATAAGCCTCCCGTTATATTCCAAATCACCAAGGGGTGATTTTGGATTCGCGGGGTGAGAGATATAAAGTTACTTTTTGGTTTGCATAGATGGAATATTTAATAACCCCGGGTTTTATAAAGGATATGTGTAAATCTTTCTTTCGATAGAAATAAAATGTGGTGGGATAATCTCGTTTTAAAACTATACAGAAAATGCGAGACACTTGGCTTCTAAACGTAATAGGTACCACTAGTACAGTAGCCTAGGTTAGGTTAGGTTAGAGTGGCTGTCCAGACAGTCTCATGTAGTCCTATAAGGACCGTTGTAATACCACACATGTTCTGCGCAACCTATGAGCATCAGCGTCAGCATAAGCTGCTTACTTCCTCCAGATTATTAAAGAATGGTTCTTCTTGCAAGGCCAGGGCATTCACACGAGAAATGTTGAATACTTTCCTCCTCTTCATCGTCTCTGTAACTTAGGAAGTGCAACAATGTCTCCTCTTCCTCACTAAACCAATTAACCTGGACAGTTGCATCTTCATCCATAGCAATATTCTGTTAGGATTTCTATGAAACACTGCAAGCAATACCTAATTTGGATATGCCAAGGTCAGGTTTATTTATAAGCTTGTCTATTCTTTGTCATTTTTTACTCTTCGTCATCAAGCAGTCAGTTAGATGGAACATACTATGCAAACAAATAAGGAAAAATATCCTTTCAAAGAGATTATTTTTTTATCAATGTTTGAGACTCTTTAATTTCCATTAATTAGAGATTACGTCGCGGTTTTTTCCGCTGAAAAATCCCTTCATTTCGCAAAAGAAATTAAGAGAGCTCTTCATTTTAATTTGATTGGGCCCTCGAAGTATCAAATTCTCAAAGTAAATCTGTCGATATCCCGGTTATATTTCGAAAGTCTCTTTTTGACTGTTTAATTACTAAAAGTTTTCCGAAGTCGATCCCTTTTTAGAGAACCAATAAGTCCGTGGTGCCAATTATAACTTAATTAACTAAAGTGAAAGTTCTCTATCCTTCTTTAGCGTATTTAAAAAGAACAGAGTGTTGAATCTGTTTATATTAACGTCGCTTCTTGTAATATTCAGGGTGTTTAATTACTAATGACTGATTATCGAGACGACTAAGTAGGTAGGTGGACGATACCTTGATGATAGAGGATGATTCTGTCGAGTCGGTGGAAGTTATTTCGCTCTACGTGACTGTTAAGCTGCATGGATGCCAGTCTTTGCTGGAAAGAAGACATCAACACGTAAAGTGAAGACTCAATAAGTTTTCATTGTTCAAAAACTATTTTTTTTCAACAGTCTGCACCTCATTAACCAGCAACAATTGTGCTCAGCCTCTCTATTTCGATCTTTGAAAAGGGTGACACTCTGTATTTTTTTTTGAATTTCACCATTGGGTTCATATGAGGCGACAATAATTTTCTTCCCTCTCAAAAGGTTATTACCTGATCACGACCTACGCCGCTGTCAACCAGCTGTCCCACCCCGTGTACAACTTCCGTGTATCAGACAAAGAAAGACGGTACTCTAGACATATCGTAGGTGTACTACCGAACGAAAATAATGTTATGATTCAGAACGATCGTTCCGGGCGTGGCACTGGGCCGACATCCCGGGTGACTTATTCTTTAATTTTTGAATAATCTGAATAAACATTAATAAATATGAAAATCAATTTAGCGACTGTATTGTTTACGTTACGTGTTTTTGTTTTTATAATTTCGAGAGGGTCATTGTTTCGGATGTCAGTGGGCTTTCTCTCAGCGTTTTAATATTTATCTGGCGGATATTTTTAAATGTGCATCCGATTTAATTGGTATTGAAAACAGTTTTCGGTTGGGAGTGCACTTTTCTTCGATACCCGCGTGGGTCTACTACTGATACTTAATTATTAATCCTAAGAGCTTCAGCACGCGAAGAGATTTAAGTGGAATAAAAGAACATGCATGCAGAATCTACTTACAACTTATAGTCTGTTGCTAAATGCGAGAGAGTAATAAATCATTAGCCTTCGCCGTATTTAATAGGTGTAGTCCAATTATTATTATTTCATATAGGGTAAGGTGGGGCAAGTTGACGAACGGGGCAAGATGACAAACTTGATTTTGATGAAAATCAAAAGCAGAAATCTGCAGTGTATCAAATCCTGTGATATCCGGGGACCTAGTTATAGCTTAAAAAGATAGGTGGCACTTCCTTCACCACATTCGAATTTATGCTTGAAATTGTGTTTACTGCGTAATATTGCGGTGCAGTAAAGTAAGATTTAGTGCAAAAAGTGTGGTTAAGACTTTTCCCAATTCATGTTTATTTTGTTGTTAGGACCAAATAGATTAACAATGTAAGTAGCACGAACTAATTTTATTTATTCTTTGTTTTATTTATAACGGTTTTGTTATAAATTCTCCTGGTGGCAAGTTGACAAACTCTTCATCGTTGGGGTGGGGCGAGGGGCAACTTTAAAATACTTAAGGGTACTCCTCTTTTTTATTGCAGACTCTGCTTCTACGACAAATTTTACGTCAAGTTTGTCTGAAACGTTTTTTTCGACTTGTTACAGATGGCGCTGTAATCGCAATAATGCATCTTGATGATTGCCAAGGGTAATTAACGATAATATTAGAGTGACAACAATATTGTAGCAGTAACGACACAACAGTACAGTAATTTCAAAAGCCAGTGACAATTACCGTCAAATGTGACTGTTAGTAAGCATAATGTATTTGTCAGAGAAAGAAGGAATATATTTCCTCATACTGAGAGGGTATATGGTGATAATACAAGATCGTACGAAGAAACTGTTCACTTATGATCGTCCACCCATTACCAAATCAACTGTTTGTAAAACACCCTAAGGGGAGGGGTTGGAGGGTCGCGTATGGTATCAGTGGATAGCACTTTTATAGTTATTTATGTATTAAGGGCATTATGAAGATGCTTATGCCTCCGAGGGCAACAATCTTACAAAGCCGAGGGCCTTTGGCCCGAGGGTTTGTAAGTTGCCTGAGGGTATAGACATCAAGTAATGCCTGTGGTACATACAATATTTTATGTCCTACTTCAGATAATTCCAAGTCAAATTAATAGATATTTACGTTATAAGTCCGGTAAATCAACTTTTACAGTATGAGTGAAATGTTTCGAGACGAGGCGACGAAGGAGCCGAGTCTGGAATTTTGAAACGAATACTGCAAAGGATTTGCCGGACGAATGACGTACAATATTTTATTTCATACTGCTCTGTTGAAAATTATAATTATGTTTTGAAATTATAATGAAGTTTTATTCTGCGTCGTATATTTGAATAGTGCTTATATTTACTGGTGGAAACATTGTGTGTTTGACATTGATTAAACTAAAACTTACAAATTTCAGTCCGGTAAAGAAATTTTACAGGACTAGTCCGGTAAAAAAATTTTACCGGACTTATTGCTGTAAAACCTTATTTTCTGGACTAAATTCAAATATGTAAAGGTGTGTTTTACAATACAGTATGAAATAAAAGAAAATTCAAAATCACGAAAGGTTTTTTACCGATATAGTTGCTAAATAAACAAAGGTAATAAGTGTTCATTGTTGTGCTCTGTCAAAGTCAAAACTGAAACTCATATAAAATAATGGATTTTCCGTTGATTCCGGATAGAATTGCTGTGAATGCTGCCAAAGCTTTGGATAATCTTGTCCCAAAGAAGTCTAAAGACGCCTATGATAAGGAATATCAAAGGTTTGGGGATTGGATGAAAAATAATGATGTAAAAATTATCAACGAGACGGTGCTACTGTGCTACTCGGATATTTCCAGGAATTGGTATGTTAAAATTGCTGTTGTAAATCATATTAGAATACTAATTATGTATATCGATTATAGTCTGGAACATTCACTCCTAATTCCCTATGGACGAAATATTCAATGTTAAAGAAGACATCAATAGTTAATAATAATATAGACATTGCAAAATATTGCAAGATAGGCCAGTATCTAAAGCAAGCATCCAAAGGATATGAAGCGAAGAAATCGAAAATTTTGACTCGAGAAGATGTGCCG